>OY282507.1:49100208-50470031 GCA_958295605.1 Ajuga chamaepitys
AATTTGCATTTGTCATGCTTGAAAAGTATCGTGCAGCAAGGGAAAGAGAAACTTTCTTCCTTGTTTGAAGTGAAAGCAAATAATGAAATAAATGGGAAAGAAAATGAGCCCTTTTCTGTTTTTTTAGGGATTCAACCTTGGCCAGGGTTGCCGAAGTATGCCTCACATTTGAGGGCCTCCTTTGTGAAAATACCAGAATGTGGAACCCTTGAACGCCTTAAAAACAGTTCACCTGAAGAAGCAAAAGATCGTCAAGCCTTGATAGATATTGCATTAAGTGATTACTTTTCTGTAGATAGATATCTTGCTAGAGGTGACCTTTTCAGTGTACGCATAAATTGGAACTGCAAGTCAGAGCTATGCATCCCTTGCAACCAAAAGATGATAAAAGGTGGGGACGACACATTATACTTCAAGGTCCGAAATTCAAAATCTGTATTTGCTTCATATTTTTGTTGGATGCTTGTGGATTTGGTGGACAGCCTCATCCAGGGCATGCTGGTTTTCAGGTTGCAGCTATGGAACCATTAGAGGAACCTGTTCTGAGAGTGAATCGCCAACAAACTGCTCTTGTTCTTGGAGGAAGTGTTCCTTCTCCCATTCCCCCAAATCCTTTAATTCCACGACCAAAATGTGTCTCACCTATACAAGATGATGCAGTACTAGCTCTAGCTTCCATACTCACACCAACTATATGTCCATCAGCATTGTCATCAAAATTCAGGGTTGCTGTCCTGTTACACGGCGTTCCTGGTCTGTATGATAATGCGTATTATATTTTATGGAGATCCTCAAGTTTTGTTACTTTATCTGATTATATATAATGTAAAAGAAGTGCCATTTTTTCTTTGGAGAATATTTCCCTGGAGTTGCTGATCCTGAAGCGATTTTTAGGTTGTGGGAAGAGGACAGTGATAAGATATGTTGCTGGTCAATTGGGATTGCATGTGGTGGAATATAGTTGTCATGATTTTTTGACATCCTCTGAAAAGAAAACATCTATTGCTCTAGCTGAAGCCTTCAATGCCGCTCGCAGGTATACTGACACCTCTATGATGCTAAACATGAAGCATTAAGAAGCCATTATCTCATAAGTCGTGTAGATTCAAACCATGTATGGTGTTCTTTCTGTTCAGACTATCAACTTCATAGATGTTGGCATATGAGGGAAACCATGCAGATTTTCATTTTGTTTTTTTTAGTTGTCATTTTATTGTCACTGAAGATTTCTTATATTTGATATGCTATTAATGTTCTAGATATTCTCCAACAATTCTTCTTCTCCGTCATTTTGAGGTTTTCCGCAATTTAGCTGCTCAAGAGGGACCATCTAATGAGCAAGTTGGGGTAAACACAGAAGTCGCATCTGTAATTAAACAATTCACCGAGCCAATTACTAAAGATGAAAATGACAATTTTGAAGAAAGCTTAGATGGTGATTCCGTAAGTTTACAAGTTGTTGATTCATGTAACTAGCTTTCATGCCTGCTTCTAAAACTTAGTAGTTTGAATCTGCTGTAGTACTTCAAAATAGCTCTCCATGTTTGTTTCATTTTATTCGCCTTACTCTATTTATTCTGCAACATAATAATATATTAAGACAAAACCTTTCGTTTCATGTGATACACTATTCAGAATTAAGAGTACAATTACTGTTTTGCTTCGGGAAGAAAATTATCTGACTGAACTCTTTACGATAATGATCCTAGATTAGGAAGAAAACTTTCCATAGGAAGTTACATGGAATCTACGTGTTTGATAGGTTGTTGGTAATATTCCGTGATTCTTTTACTGATGCAGCAGTTCGAAGTTACTGAAATGATAAATCAGCACCCTGTACTGCTAGTTGCAGCTGCTGACAATTCTGAAGGTCTTCCTCCAACTATTAGGCGCTGTTTTAGTCATGAAATTAAAGTAGGACCCCTGAATGAAGAACAAAGATCTCGATTGCTGTCCCAGTCTTTTCAGCATGTTGCTGAACTACTTCCAGGGGTATACTATCACTTCTTTCTCTCCTTGTTTTTCTTGCAAAAGTAGGTTCTTCAATGCCTCTTCCCTGCTAAAAAGGCACCATTGTGACCCCTTTGATCTACAAACCAATGATTGTAAAAATAAAGGGCTCCAGAATCCTCTAAGTGGATACGATACCATTATGTATTTTTCATTTATCTGGCCAATGTCTACTGCTTTCTTTTCTGCATTCTTAATTGGTTTTCACTTCGATCAATCAATTATTTCTCATTGCAGACACCTGTAGAGGATCTTGTTAAGGATATAATTGGACAGACATCAGGTTTCGTGCCCAGGGATTTGCGTGCTCTAGTTGCAGATGCTGGCGCCAATATGATATCAAAGATGGAGAAGCTGGAGCCTGGCTCATCTGAGCCCTGTTCAGTTGAAGATAGTAACAAGATAAATGATGCATCTCAGGATCCTAGTAAAGAAAACATAATCAAAGCATTGGAACGATCGAAGAAAAGAAATGCATCAGCTCTCGGTACTCCAAAGGTAAAATACCTAGGACTTAGCACAAACTTCTGATTTCCTTTCATGTGGTTCTTTCTGGAAATTATGCTATTGAAAAATCTTTAATCACAAATAAGTAGCTTGTTCTGAATGTGTCAGATGTACTTTTTGTCTATAAGAGGCGATATTAATATGGTCAAAAGATAATACTCTGTTAGAACTAATTTTCATTCTTTTCTTCTGTATATGCTATAACCCTACTAATAGATGATATATTGATATTGCTGCTATAGGTACCTAATGTCAAATGGGAAGATGTTGGTGGGCTTGAGGATGTTAAAAAATCAATCCTGGACACAGTTCAGGTAAGCCTCATTTTTGTCTCCACTTTGGGAACATGTTAACATTTTTCAAGAAATTTCAGAGATGCAAGTTTCTTCTTTGTTTGATGTGAATAAACATTAAGCTTGTATTTTTTGTTTGTGTCACACTTAACTTATCGGTTAATACCTTCATTACTCTGAAATCCATTGGCATTTTATGTATCATCTAGACAACTACTCTTCGGTTCATTTTGTACTCTGTTATTGATAGTTATTCTGTGACTACATCAACAGCTTCCTCTCATGCATAAGGAGTTATTTTCATCTGGACTGCGTAAACGATCAGGGGTTCTACTTTATGGTCCTCCGGGGACTGGAAAAGTAAGTTTATGGCAACAATATCTTTCCATTGTTTCTCCAGTGCGATTTACTTTGGATATGGTTATTTATATATGGTGCTGAAAATCCTTTCAAATAAGTCTCGTGTACAATAACTTTCCACATTACTGCGTTGAATCCTCAGACATTACTGGCAAAAGCTGTTGCTACAGAATGCTCCTTGAATTTTCTGAGTGTAAAAGGGCCTGAGTTGATCAACATGTACATAGGGGAGTCAGAGAAAAACATCAGAGACATTTTTCAGAAGGTAAAAGCCTTTTTCTTAATAATAAAGTAATTGCCAGTTAAACACAAAGTTCTCTACAACTCTTCTACCTATACTGATAGGCATTATTTTAGGCCAGGGCAGCACGGCCATGTGTTATATTTTTTGATGAACTCGATTCACTTGCCCCAGCCCGAGGCGCTTCTGGAGATTCTGGTGGTGTTATGGACAGAGTGGTTTCTCAGGTGCAATTGCCTATACCCTTCTTCCTTTCATATTTAGATTTTTCGTAGCACAACTGAATTTGCTTGCCCCCGTAACTGTCCCTGCTCCAAAAGAAAAGCAGATACCACACAACACATGCTTTTATGTTTGTGTGGTGTTTATTTGTGTGTAATATAAGTGTGGAAATATGCATGCATGTAGTGATGCTGCTGAATAGCAGTGCGTTATTAATGTGTGTTTTTTTTGTAGATGCTTGCAGAAATTGATGGACTGAATGATTCTAGCCAGGTAGGTTTATGATTCTTGTCGATAGAATTCAAATCTCCTATTTTATTCTTTCAGTCTCTCGTTGTGGATCTCAAAACTCAAAACCTACTTTATTACTCCGTCATCTTTTACATTGATAATTTCGTTGTGTGTCACTAGGATTTATTTATAATAGGAGCTAGTAACAGACCTGATCTTATCGACCAAGCACTTTTGAGGCCAGGCAGATTTGACAAACTCCTCTATGTTGGTGTTAATTCTGAAGCATCTTATCGGGAGAGGTTTGTTCCTTTGGGTCTTTATATCACATTCTGAAGCATGTATTGATCCTCATTCTCTCTTTTTTCTTTTCCTTTTCTTTTTTCAGGGTACTTAAAGCACTAACTCGGAAGTTTAAATTGCACGAGGATGTGTCACTATATGAGATAGCGCAGAAATGCCCTCCAAATTTTACAGGTGCCGATATGTATGCCCTCTGTGCAGATGCTTGGTTTCATGCTGCAAAACGCCGAGTAAGTCTAGTCTTCTCCAATCATAGAATTCAGGCTAAAAGAAAACAGAAACATCTTAAAATTTTAAGCTTCTGCCTAAAGATCGTTGTATGATTAAGTTGCATATTCCTTCTTAACTTTTGGGTTTTCACCTACTATCATGGGGGAGTTTTTGGAGATCTGATTTTCGTGTTTTTATTGTGGAATATTTCAAGCTGGTCCAGAGCACAGGCCAGCTCTTTTGTCACTGCATTATTGTCCTTTTTTTTTTTACAAAGAACCAAATTTCTTTTTCATAATTTTCTTGTAGGTATCAGTTGATGATCCAGCTTCGGGCCCACCTGATGAGCCCGATGCCATTTTTGTTGAATACGAAGATTTTGTTGAGGTATGATACCAAGATTCTCAAACATATGCTAATCATGTACTGTAAATAATAAGATCAAAATAGAATTTCTGCGTAACTTAAATTATTTCAGTGGTTGTAAATTGTATTCCTCCATCTCTCTAATCCTGTTTATGAAATTTTTTTGTGCTCATACCTTGAAGGTTCTAAGAGAGTTGACTCCTTCACTATCAATGGCTGAGTTGAAGAAATACGAAATGCTGCGCGATCAGTTCCAAGGCCCATCGAGATGAGCAAAGTCAGTTTTCGATATCTATAATCGATTAGTTGCAGTCACTATGAAATTTATTGTCAAATAAATATTGATACATAAATACACGCTTCTATATCAATATAGCTTTTTTTCTTTTTAATTTCACATATATTATTCTTTTACTTTTGGCTGCTTGTTTATAACTCTACTCTTTGGGAGCAGTTCCTTTCATGGATTTGCTTTTCGACTTTTATCTTTATTCAGATATAGGATGCGATTATTCATTGGGACAGAATTTTCTTTTTGTCTAAATCTTGAATCTCTTACCTTATCTATGAAGGTAAAAGACAGGTGGAAGTTAAACTAGAGTGACGGGAATGATCACCTACTCAGTCGTATTAATGTGTCCACCAACGATGCATCAAAATCATATAATAATTAAACTAGTTCTTTTTTTTAAATATGCGAATGTAATCTTGACAATCATTGGTAGCATACTAATACGTGCCCACGGTGTGTAAGTCACCATATTTAATTTAGTTATTCTGTGTAGTGGGCCATATATACACAAAGCCTTACCAAAGGGATAAATTGGCAGCATATTCTCCATCTGCCCTTAACTTTAGTAATATTCTACTACAGTTGATTTTATTTTTTTATTAATTAGGGGACATATTTGACCTCTGGAGAACAGATGATCGTTAGTACATAGTGTTTTCTATTCAGTTTTGGTAATTAATGATGTCATATTATATGGTGTAATGGTAAAGAAAAGGGGGCAAATTAACTATATATTGTATTGCTCATGGAGCCCTTAATTAGTTATTGTAATTGTTTGAATATTTAAGAAAATAGGCTAAGTCGCCTTTGGCAGAGACAACTTTAATAGAAGGCGCCCTCCGTAGTGGCGACAATAAGCCAGCTCGGAATTCTGCAATTCATTGTCGCCATACCATGGGCGACTTCAAATTAAAAAAAAAAAAATATATATCTCAAGAGCATTTGGTGGAGGCGTCTTTAAATTATGTTTTTTTAATCAAATGTCACTCAGTTGCCTGCGCAATACATCCTCACATTCATCAGCGCTCAGAACCAACGATGGAAAATCGAGAATACTAGGTGACAAGATCTCGGGCTTCCATGGCGAGAAGCTCGAATTCAGGCCCATAGGGGTCATGAGCTCGTTTTTAAAGTTATTTCTTCGCTCGTACATCATAAACTCTTGTTTTTAATGTCCAGTGCTCTTGATGGGCAGTATTCCGCCCCTAGACAGCGTCGCATGTTTGACGGTATCGGAGCCAGTGAGCACTTGCACCACTTGTTTGAAGGTGGTGGTTTTTGCTTGGACGAAAGTGGTTGGGTAGGAATTGGATTCATGAGAGCTGGAGACGAAGGGCTTTGGGCCTTGCCCGATTAGTGTAGGGGTGAGAGGTAAGGTGCTACTGGCGGAGTCGTTGCCGCAGTTGTGTGGAGAGTTTAACGGAGATGACAGATTTTCTCTCTGGAGGTCTTGAGTGAAAAAATAATTAATTAGAAGTCGTTTATTAAAGTTGTCTCTATCAAAGATGACTTAGCCTGTTGTCTTAAATGTTCAAAAAACTACAATATCTAATTAAGGGCTCCGTGAACAGTATAATATATTGTTAAATTTGCCAGAAAATGATACGACCTTTAAAAATAGCTACCTGAATAAGGATGGTATTGGTGTAGATTTTGTTAAATCTCTTGTATAAAAAATCTTAAAACTTACAAATTGCTTCATCACACCAGGTTTATCCATAGAGTTATCTGTCCTACCCAAGTTTAACGAAAATAAATCAAGCATAAAGTATTTTAAAGGTAAATTTTAAATCAAATATCAAATAAAGTAAATAACTTAATTTATATATGCTAAAATAAAGACATAGACAAGTCAAATAACTCAAATACGCATTTATAACAAAAAATAAGCATACAAAAACAAGTTAGCATCCTATGTATATCCAAAATGTTCTAAAACACTATATATTAAAATAATCATCGCCAAGCTATGAGTGGTATCGACTATCTTAAAACAACCTTTTGAGTATTATATATTTGTAGAACATTTGTATATTTGGTTTTCACGGATCATGTTATGAAAGGGTTTAGTATAACAATTTACTCGCTTCAAGCCTACTAAAACCCATTTAATTATTAATACATATTTAGCACGAATGTAAATTTGAAGCAGATTTGAAATTGGAGCTACCTCATTGGCATTCCTACAGGGCCCATAATAACCCGCCAAAATCCGTCATTTGACGGCTGTCATGTGGTTAGTTTGCAGGCCAGGCCTATAATTTTTTATGGAAAAATAACACTATATTATACTATTATTTTGTCTCACAAATCTCTTACATCACACTATGTTCTTAAAAAATAACAAAAGAATTGAAAATAAAACTGAAAATTCTGAAAAACAAAACAAAATGATAATATAAAACCCAAACTGTAAAATTGAACGACTAAAAGTCTAAAACCCTGAGAACTGATTTTTTTTTTTGCCAAAAAACATTAAAAGGCTGAAGAAAAAAACTGAACCCAAATCTTCGGAATTTACAGGAGAATTGAAGAAAAAATGGGGAAAAAATGAAAAAAATAGTTCAGTCTTACAAAAACTATGTAATAGTGATATGAGTAGGTCTTGGGTGCACCATGTGCACAATAGTGCTATGGTGCACCTGTTTGAGTGCCACCGACGCGACCGCGGCAGACCAAGTGCCGCGGTCGCGTCAACATGCATTATTGTTGATATTTGCATAAAGTATTTTTGATATTTACATAAAGTGTGTTGAGCGTCAACATGCATTATTGTTGATATTTGCATAAAGTATTTTTTATATTTACATAATGTCTGAGTCATAATTTTAAAGTGAAACAAATTCAAGACACAAAATCTTTAACATAAGTATGGTTGATTTACTCATAAAGTATGTTTAATATTTGCATAAAGTATATTTGACAATTTCATAAAGTATGTTTGAGTCACAATTTTAAAGTGAAACAAATTCAAGACAAAAAATTTCTAACATATGTATGGTTGATTTACCCATAAAGTATGTTTGATATTTGCATAAAGTATGTTTGACAATTTCATAAAGTATGTTTGAGCCATAGTTGTGCATAGCCGCGCCAACTCCACAGCCCAAATTCTCCTTTCAATTATAATTAGTCGCGACCGTGATCGAAACGATGCACAATAATGGTGCCACCCAAGTTTTTGGCTAGTGATATACACATTTTGCTTTGATTGCCTATGCGTTTAGTTTCATGTAAATACATTATGTAGGGCGTCTTTTCTCAATTTTTTTCTTTTTTTCTACACAAACTTCCTTTTTTATAGTACAAATTTCAAGTGAGAAGAGATCGGGCGGAATTCATTGATCTGAATTATGAAGGCCCCAACTAACTGAGTCGCAATCGATTTTTAATATCATTATTTTTTTATAAATAAGTAATGAGCACCTCAATATTCCACACAGTCCTCCAATAAAAACAAATAAGATTGGATGAGAATCGACATGTATTAAAACGTGTTTCTCGTTGTTATTTTACATAGTTTCATTAGTATTTTTTTTTTTTTTATCTAGAACCGAGTCAACCGACTAATCACCGATATTTTGGACATGCGTCACATTCTACCAAATTATTTATTTTCAAGGAATTCTTACCCAAACATCATCCAATATTCTATTCATTACCAGAAAAACAAAAAGTAAAAAAATATAGAATGGAGAATTGAAGGTTGATCATTAGTGGCAGTGACTTTTTTTAAGATAAGAAAACAACATGAAAAATTATGAAGTAATGGAAACACAAAATTATAAAATATCTAGACATATACAAATTTAACGCGTACTAAAATATTTGATTTCGAATTTTTTACTATCTTAAGTGAAAGCTCCAAAAAAGGAGCAAATTTATATTGAAAAGTTCAATGATAATTGAATATTAAAAATGAACACCATAAAAAATGAACATGAAGATTCACATAAAAGAGATTGAAAAACTCCCATAAAGGAAGGCGATAGAAAAAATAAAACAAAACTTAAATATAAAATATTCGGCCATCTTCTATATAGAAATATGAGGGAAGAAGGTGGAGAAGATGGAAGCTAAGTTTAAGGCTCGTGATGACTTTTAGAGAGAATGAGTCATTCAAACAAATTAAGGAAGAGGTTTAGGTAATGAGGGGCAGTCAGCTCTTGGGTTATCTAAATTACGTTTATTTTTTTCAGTACAATCTTAATTGACGAGGGGTTTGGTGAAGTTTAATCCCTAACGAATTATATTAGTTATAAATGATATTTTAGTGGCCTAAACATAGGCGGTGTGGCACTAGTAAAAAAATTGGAGTTTTTGTGTGAAATAAATACCACATTGTATACAATTTTGAATAGGTTGAGTTGACTGGATAACAACATACTTGTAGATATAACTGTTTTCATGCACTTACTTCGCTTCATCAACCTAACTATGGATTATATATTATGCTTTAAAGGATAAACAAAATGCGGCCCCGGACAAGCACGAAAATCAAGATGAAATTGTTGATTGGGAATGGTATCCCTCGTTTCCACGTGATACTTTGTCCCAACTAGTAAAATACTAAAATTGAACTAATTTATTCCTATTTTCTTACCCCTTTCAAGGTTTTTATATGATGATATCTAAGTAAACCACAATTTATCATACTTAAAAATTAAGTAAACACTAGATAAGAATACCTTACAAGAGTGTCTGCATTCTATTAGATTGATATGTGGTACATCTTAAAAAGTTAAAACTTTTTATCACTATATATTTTAGATATATCACTGTCACATATTCAGAATATATGAGAATATTTATCCATCCATCGTACATAGTTGATATATAATGATCTTACTCGTAAATTCAGAATAAAATATGTTCACGATGTAAAAGAAGCAGGACAACCAAAATATAATAATTAACCATAAAAAATGAAGTTAGACTTTTTGTTGTTGTAACCGTGGGAGTATTAGAGTATTATTCGCAGTAGAAATGGTCATATTATTCTGTTTTTGGTTCTTTTTTGGGACCCAATCATTTTTGGTGGGATATCCTCATTTTGACCAGAAAAGTCATCAATCCTATATATATTTCCAGTGGGTTCTAAATAATAGTAAAAGAATGTTAGAAAATGGGAATATAGATAAGGACCAAAAGTTTATGTAGACCTTAGCAACTTGTCTGACAACCTTTGTTTTGTGATACCCCCTCCAACTTCGATTATTAGGGCTCATAATAGAACGTGCCTAGTGGCTACTGTAGGTTCGGATCGGATTTTGAATTTTGCGGGTTTGGTATTTGCTAAAATTATTCAATTTTATGGATACAGTTTTTTGTAGCCCGTCCCGTGAATTTTTGATAGTTCTATATGTTATTTTATAGAATTGTATACAATGTATTCATGTTTGATAAAGTTGAGAAATTTTGGGAACATGTCAATTTATAATATTAGCAAGTGATAAATAACATTAGAGTTGTCTAATTGTTAAATTAATTAATAAATATTCCCTTCATTCCATATTAATTGACGTTTTAGGATGTTCTTCTTTTTTCCAATTAATTTACGTTTTACATATTTTTCACCAATTCTACCAATTTTCTCCCGGGACTCAATCCTAAAATATATCTATTTTTCAATTTATCATAGATATTTTAATTTGGTCAAATCTTTAGCTGATGGTATATCTGTAAAAATATTCAATCCCTAATTATTTCCTATAAGCATCCCGGAGGACGGGACATGCTCGATCAGAGGCAAGGTGACGCGGTTTCGCGTACTGGTTCGGAGAGGGCTCCGAGCAACGTCCGTAGATAATAGCACAGCTAATACCCAACCAAAGTTAATGTAATGAAAGAGTAATTAGTCTGTTGTAACTTATATATGACTAGTTAAAAAATGTTACTCGTATATATATATATATATATATATATATATATTTATTTATTTATTTATTTATTTATTTATTTTTTGAAAAGACAAAGACACTTGAATAGATTATGAAGAGTGTGTAAAGAAAATGAGTTGAAGTCCGGAGACAAATCAATAGCGCCTTGTAATCTCTGATCGAGTGAGATAGAATTTGAATAGGACCCTGAGGTTTAAATATGTAACTTCAACCGATTTTAGGAATTGAGTAATGGAGTCCGGAGACATGTATTATATACGACGGATCGAAAATAAGTGTTCGGAAACATGAATATAAAGATATCGGGGCGTCCCCACGATATCACAAACACGTAATAGCCAGACCAAAATAACATGATTAATCAAGCAAACTTATCATAATAAAAACAAATTATGCAAGAGATAAGAAATCGAAGTAAAACTAACAGTGTTTAGAGAAAAAACTTTCGAAGATTAGTAACATGCCAAGTCCGAGGTACCGGGGTACCATCAACACGTGCAAGCTGATAACTCCCAAGGGGATGAGCAGTGACCACACGATATGGTCCTTCCCATGCTGCATGGAGCTTGCCTTCAGGCTCGGCCTTACTGGCGGAATTGCGCCGGAGCACAAGATCACCAACCTTAAACTGTGTATTCCGAACTCGAGCATTATAATACCTCGCTGTCTGCTATTTATTTTTGGCCTGTCTGATAAAAGCTTGTTCTCGGCGATATTCTACTTCGTCAAGGTTGGTACGGAGAGCATCTTCGTTCTGTTCTGGATTAAAATTCAGCACCCTAGGACTGGCGACACCGATTTCTGCTGGGATGACAGCTTCGGAGCCGTAGGTTAGTCTAAAAAGAGTTTCGCCAGTAGCAGAATGTGGTGTAGTGCGATAAGCCCATAATACCTGAGGGAGTTCATCAGCCCAAAGTCCTTTAGATTCACCTAGGCGCTTCTTAATGCCTTCAACAAGTGTTCGGTTTGTCACCTCGACTTGGCCGTTAGCTTGGGGGTGGGCCACCGAAGTGAATGCCTGTTTAATATGTAACTCCTCGCACCAAGAACGGAAAGGGTCATTCGCGAATTGTTTCCCATTGTCAGAAACAATGGTGCTAGAAATACCAAATCGGCAGACAATGTTCTTCCTAACAAAATTAAGAATTTTCCTTCCAGTAATGGTAGTGAGTGGTTCAGCCTCGACCCACTTGGTAAAGTAATCCACCGCGACCACTAAGAATTTAAGACCACCTGGAGCTAAAGGGAAAGGGCCCACGATGTCTATGCCCCATTGAATAAAAGGCCATGCACTCTGGATGCCTGTTAGTTCAGTTTGAGGTAAGTGTTTAATCCGTGAATGCCGCTGACAATTCTCGCATTTTGACACTAGCTCATGCGCATCATTAAAAAGAGTAGGCCAATAATATCCCCATCGGAGTGCTTTTTTAGCAAGAGTCCGGGAACCAATATGGTTTGCGCATGAGCCTTCATGTAATTCCTTGAGGATGTAACGAGCCTGAACCGGGCCAAGGCACCGGAGACTGGGCTGAAGATAAGATTGCCTGTACAAAACTCCGTCATGTAAAGTGTATTTTGGTGCTTTCAAGATCACTTGTCGGGCTTGTAACTTGTCATCGGGTAGGGTTCCATCCTGTAAATATTGGATAATGGGTGTCATCCAAGTAATTTGGGAATCAATGATTACCGAGACAGGCTGTTCGTGGATTGACTGATGAGACATCTCTTCTACAAGTACATCAGAAGGTATACTTGAGGGAGCCGCGGAGGCCAGTTTGCTAAGAGCATCAGCTTTTGTGTTCTCTTCTCGGGGAATCTTGTGAATGTGGGCGGAGGCAAATGTGTGTAGGAGACTTTGAGCTAAAGCCAAATACCGTTTCATGGTTTCCTCCTTTGCTATATACAGGCCATTGATCTGACTGGAAACCACCTCGGAATCAGTGTATAGTTGAATATGTGCAGCTCCTAAAGTCTTTGCAAGACGAAGACCCGCAAGAATCGCTTCATATTCAGCTTCATTATTCGTGACTTTGAAGTTGAAGCGCAAAACATACTTGACTTCAACATTGTCAGGTCCATTGATGATGACCCCGGCACCACTTCCCCGTGTAGCGAAAGCACCGTCTACATGAACATGCCATCGTTCGGTTTCAACACTGGTATCAGTAGGGGAAATGTGTTCAGGATGTGAGTTGGAGTCCGGACACTCATAAGTAGCTTCAGCTAGAAAATCAGCCAGGGCTTGGCCTTTAATAGCGTGACGAGGAAGAAATTGAATGTCGTGCTCTCCCAACTCTATTGCCCATTTGACAAGTCGACCTGAATGATCGGGCTTACTCAGGATTTGACGGATTGGTAGGTTTGTAAGAACGTTAATAACATGTCCCTGAAAGTAGGGACGGAGGCAGCGGGCCGCCATAACCAATGCCAATATGGTCTTTTCGATGACTGAGTATCGGATTTCTGCTCCTTGTAAAGCCCGACTGGCAAAATATACTACCTTCTGAGTCCCGTGGTCATCGCGGACAAGAGCCGCGCTGATGGCTTCATCAGCGGTGGACAAATATAGATACAGGGGTTCTCCAGCAATCGGGGCAGAAATAATGGGAAGTTGACGGATGTGTTGCTTTAAAGCCGTCAGAGCTTCCTCACACTGGGGTGTCCACTCGAATTTCTTAACTTGTCGTAACACCTTAAAGAAAGGAAGTTGCCGTTCAGCCGCTTTAGATAGGAACCTGTTTAACGCGGCTAATCGTCCAGTAAGGCGTTGAACATCTTTTTCTTTCTGGGGTGTTTTGAGGTCGAGGATATCCCTAATTTTAGAGGGGTTAGCTTGTAGTCCCTGAGGAGAGACCATGTACCCTAAAAACTTGCCTGAACCGACCCCGAAGGTGCATTTCGCTGGATTTAAGCGAAGATTATGGCGTCGAAGTACTTCCAGTGTTTCAGCAATATCCCGAACACATGCATCAAAAGTTCGACTCTTGATGACTAGATCATCGACATAGACCTCCACATTTTGACCAACTTGGTTCTGAAAAACATGGTCCATCAACCTTTGATAAGTGGCTCCGGCATTCTTGAGCCCGAAGGGCATCTTTTTGTATGCGAAGATTCCGAAGTCCGTTATAAATGCTGTCTTGATCGCATCATTCTTATCCATGTGAATTTGGTGGTATCCCTTATATAAGTCCAAGAAACAAAGCGCGGGATGTCCAGTAATGGCTTCACCCTTCTGGTCGATAGAAGGTAATGGATAACAATCCTTCGGACAATATTTATTCAGATCAGTAAAATCCACGCACATTCTCCACGTATTATCAAACTTCAGGACTAGGACAGGATTCGCCAACCAGGTCGGATAATGGACTTCGAAAAGGATATCTGCCTTTACCAATGCTTCAACTTCTGTGCGAATAGCAGCTTTTCTGTCGGGAGCAAATTGTCTGCGCTTCTGCTGTACTGGTTTGACTGCGGGGTCAATGTTCAACCTGTGAGTAATCAAATCTGGTGAGACACCGGGCATGTCTAAAGGTGACCAGGCAAAGACCTCGGAGTATTCTCGCAATACTTGAACGATGGCACTGTGAAGTAGGGGTAAATGTATAGCACCGACCTTAACAGTTCGCTCGGGCACATTTGGATCAAGAGGGACTTCTACTACCTCTTCACCAAGAGGTTGAATTGGTATTGATTCAAGCCCGGGGGTATCTATTTGAAACTGCGGTTGAACCGTCTGTGTAGTTCGTGGTTTGAGTGCAACAAGCATACATTGCTTAGCCATCTTCTGATCGCCACGGATGGTTATGGTTCCGTAGGGTGAAGGACATTTCATCGTTAAATGAAATGTGGAACATATGGCTTGGGCAGGAGTAAGCCAGTCCCGTCCAAGAATCATATTATAAGGAGACGTAGATGACACCACATAAAAGTCGACAAAAACTGTTTTGATTGCAGGATGAGTACCTACTGAGGCTGGTAGATTAATAATCCCCTCTGCGCGAACTTCCCCTTGTGTGAATGTCTGCAAAGGTCCTGGAGCAGGCCGAAGCAAATCTCGAGATATGCCCATTTTTTGGAAACAATCTGAGAAAATAACACTTACAGCTGCACCATTATCAACGTACACCCGTTTGATTATAATATTCGCCACAGTCATATCAATGATTATAGCATCGGTGTGAGGCGTGCGTTCGGGTACGGGGTCGTCCTCAGTTAAACTTACTGTCTCAGTATTGTGGAAACGTTTGTGACGGGGTTCCTCGGGAGGAGGTCTGCGAGCTTCTGCAATAAGAGCTTTGCGGGACACTCCTGCTGGCTGTGTACCATAGATCATATGGATAACACTATTAACAACGCGAGCTGAGGGATTGGTCCCTTCTTCTTGGGGAGGAGGAGCAGGCAATAAGCGAGGTTGTTGCTGTTGAGCATTGCGTCTGCTTCCCTGATCTTGTTTTGGGTAATGGTTATTCCCGAAGCGGTTATTCGGCCATGGTGACCGACCTTGTTGGAAGCCACGATTATTATTGCCAGCTCGGTTCTGGTGTTGGTTTCCACCTCGGTGCTGTGGTCTATTGTCTGATTGAGCAACATATTGACGGAAATACCCCTGCTTTATACACTCTTCGATTTCTTTGCTGAGTTCTCGGCATTCTTCAGTATCATGCCCGTGGTCATAATGGTATTCACACCACTTGGTACGGTTTCGTTTATCAGCCGGGGCTGTCATACGAGGACAAGGCTTTAGATCAGCCTTGTGAATGGCATGTATTTCGGTTCGGGACCGATTTAAAGGTGTTAGTTGGGGCAGATCGTGACGAGTATCGGATCGACCTCCGCCCAGTCGGTTAAAGGCACTGGTACGGGTGTTAGACCCAGATGGTCCTTTATCTAATTGTCTCTTGGCAACAGATTTTTCCCTCTTACGTCGGGTCTGCTCGTCTGCCTTAGCAAACCGCCCAACCACATGGTAAAGAGCTCGGGTAGTGACAGGAGTATTACGGACTAGCTCGGTGTATAATGGTCCGGCCCTTAATCCATTCATGAAAGCTGTGACAATGATATTATCTGGCTGATTGCCTACCTTCAAACTTTCAGTTGTGAAACGTTCCAAGAATTGAGAGATGGTTTCTCCTTCTTTTTGTTCGACGTTCATCAGGTCGGCTAAAGTGGACATAGGCTTTGCACGTGCTTCAAAACGTGCCCAAAAGTGTTCAGCAAGTTCCCGGAAAGAGGATATGCTATTGCGAGGAAGAGAGTCAAACAAAACTCGTGCCTCATCCTGGAGGTACTCAGGGAAGATCTTGCAATAGTGAAGAGATGCAGTGTGATCTCTACTGAGCATGTTATGCCTGAAAGCTCCAAGAAAATTGGCCGGGTCTCCAGTGCCATCATAAGGTGGTATGGCGGGCCTTTTGAATCCTTCAGGAAGAGACGTAGCCAGAATTTCTTGGGAAAATGGGGTGATAATGTCTCCATTGGCGTCAAGGCCTAAAATTCTGTCTAATTCAGCATTCCGCTGTACTCTCTCATACTCATGAAGATCTGGAGTATAGGCATCGGTATAACGAGCTTTCTTAGTTGCGTTAAGCGGACGGCGACGATCAACATCAACAAGTTCGTCATTGCGCTGTCTCGATCCGTTAGAACTCCCATGGTCCTCGGGAGGACCGGGTCGTTCTCGTCGGCGATCCTGTCTCTCATGGTGCACTGGATTTTGTTGGTTGGACAGATTCTGACGAGGTGGTTGCACTACGGGGTTGATGTTATGTCCAACAGGGCCATCAGGGTTTAACCGGTTGATAGCCCAATCTTGGAGAACATGAGCATGTTCTTGTAAGAAGGCCTGAAGTAGTTCCGGAGTCATCTGGATATTAACTTGTGGTTGTGCAGTAGCAGGACCAGGGTTTTGTACATCCTGTGGAGGTAGAGGTAAGAATCCGTCACCTGGATTCACAGCCGGATCTTGGTTGCCCTGGTGGTGAGAGGCGTCCCGTATTATCGATTGCCTTGTCGGTAAGGTTTGATCCACGGGTGGATCTTGATTGACTTGATCACCTTGGCGAGAGTAATTCAAGCGCAATATCAATACTAAAAATCCAATCGTCTCTACGTTTCCCACAAACGGCGCCAATTGATAAAGCGCAATCCGCTATCACCAAAATATTTACGAAAAGTTCTAAACAAGAAAATAACCAAGCAATAAGACACAAGGTTTACGTGGTTCGATCCGGAGATCTACGTCCACGGGAAAATGATGTCCCTACCGGGCTCCTTTTTCTTTCTCTTTCTTTCTTTGTTGTTGTTTACAAGCGTTCTTTCTTTTCAAAAGTTCCAACCCCTCTTCTCTCCCTAATTCTACTATTTATACCATACAAATTACAGCCCTAACTATATTCCTACAATTGAGGCCCCTAACTATATTCCTGCAATTAAGGCCATGAAGCTTGCCTTCGTGATTTGGAGGAAATCGTGGGTCAGATCTTTTCTCTCTCTTGTGCTGCCGTTACAAACCAATTATCAAATCTATACTTGGGCCAATTCTTGGGCTTCCAACTATAAACAACTTGGGCCGGCCTGTAACCTTAGGCAACTTGGGCCTTACCTACCAGTATATGTAAAAGTAATCAGAAGGCACGAATGGTAATTTGAAGATTTAGAATAGCAAAAATGAAAAATAAAGACATTCTTGAAGTTAAAACAAGCAGTTTGTATTTTTTCCCTTAAAAGATTTAAAAGGGTATATGAGTATAATTAGATACTGAGGTCTTACACGTTTATGAACCCTCTTAATTGAATAAATGGCAACATATGCGTAGGTGGGTAATAAATGGACTTTAATTAATATTGAATATAAAAGTATATGATGTTCCTTAATGCAGTGATGGTGCACTAATAAATTAGAGATTGCAGTTTTGTTATTAAATCACTAAACAGATTACAATCAGCGCAGGCGTATCATTGATGGGTACATATTAATTTAAAACAAAAACTTGTCTCTTATTTAATTGAGTAATATCTTGTGGATCATAGTTATGCGGGGCTTATTTCGTGTGATCAAGATAAATTTTACTTTTTAAATAAGATTAAGATTTAAATAAGGGATTTCGATCTTTTAATTAGTTATAAAATAGACCCGTCAAACAAAATATGATCGGCACGCACAAGTTTTTGTCTATTTAATTTTCTCTCAAAAAGTTGTAATGGGTCAAATTTGTATCACATTGGAGCACTTTTTAATCTATTAGTGTTGCATGTGTTGATGTTCTATAAAATTTTGAGTGTTCTGTATCATTCCCCATCCACACAGAATAATGAGGAGATAAAAAAGAAAAACGAGCCAAGTGATGAGCCACATTGTTACTATCTCACTTCATATGCTTCACAAACACAATATGACCTCCACGCAGTAAATCACAAATATCATCACAAATGACACCACAATAATCAAGCGAACCCTCTTGCTCCGTGACTGCACGCACAGTAAGTAAGGAATCTGAATAAGCTTGTACTTGACTGAAACCATATTCAACATAGAAAACCATACCACTCAATAAAGCCTCCAACTCCGCCGCCAACACTGAAGAAGGTCGACGTATTCGATGGGCTGCAACAGCGATCATTTTTCCAACACTATTCCGCACAACAAAACCAATCCCATAAAGCCCCACATTTTCATCAAAAATAGCATCAACATCCAAAAGCAAAAATCCATCCAGTGGGGGAAACCACACCCTTTAGCCAATTATATCCTCTTGGCGATTAGCACAAATAGTGAGAGAAGCATTTGAGGCATCGAATTGCTTTGAGAAAATCCTCCACCACCCTCCCCACCCCCCCCCCCCCCACCCCCAAGTCCGGGTGCTTCCACACTCAATCTCTACCATGCTTAAAAGCACAAATTGCCTTCCAAAGAAACCACACCGCCAAAATGAAAAGACACAACAAAGATTTACCAAACAGATTCGCCACCATATCAGCACAAGCAATAAACAAAGAGGACCACAACCTCTTAATAGACTCCCAAAAACATGACCCTTTCCATAAAAGTTTAACCCTCTCACAAAAAAAGAAACCATGCAACGTCGATCCCACCTCCGACTTACAAAACAAACAACTAATAGAAGTAGGAACATGATGTCTTTCTAAATTACAAGGGAAAGCAATAAAATCCCAATAAGCTTGCCAAAAGAAAATCCGTACCTTTGGTAGTAGCGATAATGACCAAATGTACTTCCACCATCCATTATTCGAATCAACCGAGTGAGCGTAGCATCATAACCCCTCATAATCAAGCGATATCCACTTCAGACCAAGGACGAAAATATCGGTATTCGCGGAGATATCGGTCTTTCAATTTACGGAGATATCGGTGAGATATCGATTAATATCGAAATATCGGTGAAATTTTATGAAAAACGCCAGAAAATGTATTAAAACACTTAATTTATCACGATATTTGTTTGATTGTCAATGAAATAGCTAAATTTTAGTTTTTAATGGAAAAACATAGATCAAAATACACGCATTTACAACTATTCGATAAATAAGAAACATTACATACATTGTCCGCTGATCCGGTAACCATTATGAACTATTTTCATTATACATTACTACCTCCTAGCACCAAAATGAATTCCGGTGAGGCTCAACCTGAGAGTATTGGTTATTGATGTAATTACAATAGTGGTACCAGCTCACCGAGGTAGCGTAATTATGAAGATAGTCATCAAGATAAAATATTGAAGCGTCTCGCCCAACCGTCTGTCCAGATACCGGATAATTTGGATTTACCCAAGAATTATACTGTTGTTCTTCATATATCATGTGAGGGGCTGTGTCCTCAAGGGTGCTACGATCAGTCCAGGCTGGATCTTGTGATCTGTTTGCTATTCTATGTGGAAATAAATTAGGATACAGATCTTCTCGATCGGTGCTCACACTCATCGAGTCAAAATTTGACGAGAGGGAAGCTACGTCTGCGTTTGAGCTCGTGCCTCGGTTCTGACCCCGTTTGCTCGTGTAATCTTTTCCAATAGCACCGATCTCTTGACCTCCAGCCCTACTTCCGTGATCTGCATCTTGTGTAGTGTGTGTGTACAACCCCTCAACAGTGAATGGACTCAATTCCCTTGGACTTGGGTTATATTCTTGATGGCTATCACTACGTCTACCACCGCCACTCCCATCGGCATCACTTCCGTCTTCATCTATTGAGCTCCCTGTCTGTGTCTCACTACTTGATACACCCATTTCATCACGCATTACCAGATCCACATCAATTCCGAATTGACTTGCCGCTTCAGCGACCTGAGGATCAGGATTGCCTTCTTCGTCATCCAGGTGTGCTGGTCGAATCCATTGATAGAGTTGATCACCCTCTACGTTGTCGGTTTCACCGGTGATGTCCACTAAATCTATGAATTCTTGCTCAGCAACCCTATCTGCTTCAGCCTCCAAATCTCGTATCCTTAACTTCATGTTGTAGTAGCGAAATACGAGCTTTTCGAGTTTTGGATAAGCAAGACGATTTCTTTGTTTTGTGTGTATCAAGGCAAATGTGCTCTAGTTTCTCTCACATGCGGAACATGATGCAGTATGACTCAATACTCTAACGGCTAGCTCTCTCACTGTTGGTGCTGAACTACCGTGCATAACCCACCAATAAGGATTTATGTCAATGAATTGAATGGTTGCAATTTGACGGGACTTATACCAAATTAATATCAAATTCAAAATAAACTTACCTGCCGCCATAGTATTTCGAGCAGCTACAGCGGTCCAGTTTCCGAATGATTTTTTGCCATCACGGAAACAGATGAGCTGCACAAAATGAATGATCAAGAATGATTAGGTCACTAATTTGATTTTAATTTTCAGTTGTGTTAACGTTACCTCATTCCCAAAATCGGCAACCCCTGTGGATTTGGGATATAGCTTATCATAAACCTTAAGGACTGCCTGTATAACTTCTGCGTCCTCGCCAACTTCGGGCTGGTACTGAGATATGGGGTTAAGGTAGTATGCTGCGAAAATTATCCAATATTGTTTAGGAAATGTCAATCATTTTTGCAAAATCAAGGTTAAAAGTTAAAACTAAAAATTAAAGTCATTATTACCTGCTGCGTGGAGTGGGTGAGATAGTGTACAGTCCCACCTGGACTCAATAATTTTGGTCACCCACTGCGTAGATCTTAGTGATTGGACCTTTTCTTTCATTACCCGAATCAAGTCATACAAGATCGGCATAGTTGGAACTACTTCTGTGTCAACCACTCAGAGCACTTGATATATTGGCTCAAATATAGCCACTGCGTGTTGCACTCCATCCCAAAATGAATGATCAAGCACGTTTTTCTCCACTTCTATGCCAACTTTCGTACGACTGAGTCTATTGTCTGCCTAATCATCACTAGTGAAGATCTGCTTCAGGGGCGATTTTTTCTTATACAAACTGTCCAAGGCGATGTAGTTAGTCACAAAACGTGTTGCTCCGGGTCCAACAATATCACCTTGGCATACCTCCCTCATCAGATCAAGTAACCAACCATGGTTATATATGAAGTTGGTTATTTGCCTCGCCGCTACAATGACCGCTTTGACATTATCTCTATTCCCGATCTCTTCCAAGATAAGGTCAATACAATGAGCAGCACACGGGGTCTAGTATAAGTTGTAGCGCTGTTGTAGCTTTCTGCCGGCTTTCACATAAGCCGATCCGTTATAGGTAACAATTTGCACAACCCTGTCCTTCTCGACCTCCCGCACAATATCCGCCCATAAATGTATTCGTGATCCTTTATCCGGCTCGATGCATCCACGGATTTGAGAAACGCCGTTGTTCCCTTACAGTAAACCATAAAATTAATTATGGACATCTTCGTCGGCCCGGTCCATCCATCCGCCATAATTGTGCATCCATACGTCTCCCACTTTTTCTTTTGTGTTCTGACGTATTCCTGCATTTCCTCATACTCCGCGTCTAGATACTTGTGCTTTATCTCATATGGAGTAGGGGTTGCAATAGCCGGCCCTACTTCTTGAGATGAGACGAAGCTTTGTTCGGTGGTAAATTATCATAAATGAAAAATTTACTGATGGCCTTGCCCAGCTTTTCCTTTAAGTTGGTGCCAGAGAACATACTTTTTATCCTCTTTTTTCGTGTGTCAGCGGATTTATACAATGTCGGGGCAGGACAAGGTTCGAAGTTGGTTGTTCGACCACTCTGTGAACGACGGAATTGGGAAGATTGTGGTCCCGGTCGCATATTGGAACTCCCTCCTCTGCTACCACCAAACTGTCTTGTCTGTTCCCTTTCCCACCCACTCGCCTTCGACGCTCTAACAGCAGCCCGATAGCCGCTTCGCTCTTCCGGTGTAAGATCCGGCAGACATGCGATGTAATCATCTTCGTCTTCATCGTCTTCGTCTTTATCGTCTCCCTGGGAGAGTCTCTGTCGTAATTCTGCTCTTATATCAGCTATTTTTTCGGTCTTCTTCCCTTTGGCCATATTTTTGGCATTAATTAAGCGACGAATCTTTTTCTTCACATCTGGTGGAACTTTCCTACAAGGTGCAACGTTCTTTTCTGGGTCTGTACCACTCAGATGATATTTGAACCTAGTTATACCCCCGGAATTCTGGACTCCAAAAACTGACAAATGGTAGCAGTTTTATTCCCTGGAACGACAGTAGCATACTTCCATGCGTAATCAAGTCTTGAAGACCTGCGATCATCAGCATCGCTCCCGCTCGCCATTCCTTTTCACCTACATGTTCATGTAATCCACAAATTAATAAGATAATTACGGAACTTCATTCTCCAATGGGAAATCTCAATAAAAGGATAATTATAATGTTACCTAACATTATTTTGAAGTTATAGTTAAACATGTTGAAAAAAATAAGGTCGATAATTTCTAAATGACGCCTTTTAAAATCTAAAGGGGCACCAATTTTCATAAAAAATTATTATGCTGAACTAACATTTTTATAAATATATGAAATAAGTATATATATGTTATGAATATATTATTATTGTTATTGTTATTACCGTTTGATTTTACCGTTATTACATTCATTATTGTTATTATTCTTATTATTGTTATTATTATTATGATTACTAAAACTATTATTGTTATTGTTATTATTGTTACCAAAACCACATTAAAAAGATACTTGCTTCAATATAACACTTCCTTTACCAAACTAGTCTAGTTTATATTTCATAAATCTCCTCACCAACAAAATATAGTTATTCATGCTTTCAAAATTGTACATTTAAAAAAAAAAAAAAAAAAAATAAAAATTGTACATTTAGATTAAAACCCAAAATACAAGAAATTTGAAAGCTGAACTTCATATCACGAGGCATTTCAACAGGATTTATATCCAAAATAAATCATAACTAGACATCAAGACTGGAATTTGGGTTGGTCCAATAGATAAATTTTGTACTCTTTTTCTTTTAATTCGTTCCACACAATTTAGTACATTTTTTAAAAGGAAAATTATATCTCAATTTCCACATTTAAAAAAGTCAATTAAAAAGTAAAAAATAATATATTCTAAATATACGCATAACTTCATATGTGCAAAATTATATCTCAATTTTCACATTTAAATTCTACTTATCAAAAAATTAAAATATTTAATTGAACACGTTAATGATCCCATTAATATGTAAATTATGTTATTTTCCTATACTTTGACTAACGTGATATAGTCATATTATTTATGCAGTAATAGCTCTCCGAAAAATATAGTCATATAGTCATATCACGAGGCATTTCAATAGGATTTAACTCCAAATAAATCATAACTAGACATCAAGACTGAAATTAATGTTGGTACCATAAATTAATTTACCGTTGTTCTTCACAACCTTCAGACTGGGTAGACAATTCTTATTGGACTGCAAAATCGCTATTGCGCCTACTTATAGCTCGATCTCTCTACTTCCCCGTATTTGCTTAAATTTTCTCCTAAACTACGCTTCTTCAATATTTGTGTACAACAAACTAATAAACTCATCCTTCATTTATACACAAATGTGAAGCTCAAATACTGAAGATGCAATTCATTTCCTACACAAATTGTTACATCAATCACTCCAAATGTCACCTCAATTTCATCTTTTATGCTTTTACAGGTTGTGCCCTCACATGTTGTTGTTATCCTGCTGCAAAGTGCCAAAACAAGCCCCTAGTTTCAAAAAAGTTTTTGCAGATAAAAGAAAAAAGAAAAAAATCATGGCATCGAGATTTTGGCGAGAAATCGGCATAATATCGCCGATTTCTCGTCGGCAACAGGTAAATTTCCACTGCCAGTCCCAGCACGTTCATCAGGCCGATTTCTCGCCGAGATTTTCGCGAAATCTCGGCGATTTAATAACAAAACGCCATGTACTTCACTTATCGTCTCGGATTGGCTGAATCAGCGAGAAATCGGCGAGATTTCGCCGATTTCTCGCGATATTTTGTTCCCTGCTTCAGACTGAATATCTTCCATCTGATGTGTGCCTAAAAAAATGCCTATCCGGCTTAGACTCCTTTCCCAATGGAATATCAAGAATCGCCTTCACCTCATAAGACAAAAAGTCGTACGCAGCCGCCGTTCATCCCAGAGACGATCAGGTCCTATGAAATGCGACACCGGGGCAGCCGAGGCACCAAATCGCGATCCAATCTGCCCAGAAGCAAGGCTAGGCACCTAAGCATCCCGAAATGGAGCAATAGAAGTCTCATCACCCACTCTCAAAAATATCCCCTTCTCTAAAACCTCCATAATGCAACACAGAGAACACCACATATATGACGGATTAGGTCCCACCTCAGCATCCATAATGTCTCCATATTTAAAATATCTCCCTTACAATAATCGCGCCACCAAAAATTCTGGGTTATTAATAATTCGCCAAACTTGCTTTTCCAACATTGCTTTATTAAATGCAATAAAATTTCTAAAGCCCAACCCACCATCCTCTTTTGGCACACAACATTTGCCCCAGCTACCCTTCGAACTCTCCTGAGAACCCCACCAAAAATGAGCACACATCTTCTCCATCTGATGACAAATCGAGGTATGAACTCGAAAACAAGACATGACGTAAGTCGGAATCGCCTGCAGAACATCTTTAATCATAATCTCCTTCCCCCCACGTGAGAAAAGCCTACTATTCCACCCCTCAATTCTCTTAGACACCCTATCACGCAATCTGAATTGTACCTTCCTACTGCGCACAGAGAAAGTAGGAAGACCTAAATATAAATCATGACTATTCACCACCATAATTGAAAGAAGGCATTTCACCTCTTCCATTGTCCTCGCAGGAACAGTCGGACTGAACATAATAGCAAATTTATCATAATTAATTAGTTGCCTAGAAGCCCCGTTCATACAGACTGAGACAACTTTTCACCTGCACAACATCATCTATAGTAGCCTGAAAAAATAATAAACTGTCATCAGCAAAGAATAAATGAGATATAGATGGGCAATCAGGAGCAATCTTAACACCACTAAATAACCCACAATCCTGAGCAGATTGCAAAAGAGCCGAAAGTCCTTGTGAACATAAAGCAAAAAGCAAAGGAGAAAGAGGATCACCTAGTCGGAGCCCACGCGAAGGGCACACCTTGCCAACAACCTCACAATTGAGGTTAAAAGCATAAGATATCGATGAAAGACACCTCCGTATAAGCATCACGAGCTTCTCACTGAATCCCAATTTGGATAAAATCGCGCACAAAAAATCCTATTCCACCCGGTCATACGCTTTACTCATGTCTAACTTTAGAGCAAAGAAACCCGACCTCACCCGCTTATTACAACGAATCCAGTGCATGCATTCAAACTCAATCAGTACATTATCTGTAATTAATCGACCAGGAATAAATGCATTCTGTTGATGATCAACCACCTTATCAAGAATAGGCCCCAACCGATTAGATAAAACCCTCGAGACCACCTTAGCAATAGTAATACACAAGCTGATAGGGCGAAATCTTTCAGAGTATGAGGCTTTGTGATTTTGGAATAAGGGTCACCAATGTCTGATTCCACCTCTCCATCGCCCCTCCATCATTTAGAATATGCAGGACCTCTTCCACAACAGTAGACCTCGTCAAATTCCACGTTTTCTGAAAAAATAGAGTAGTGAAACCATCTACACCCGGAGCTTTCGGAGGGTGCATATAAAAAAAGTGATTTCCGTACTTCCTCAGCAGAACACAGCTTATCCAAATACACCCCCATATCTGGGGTGACACTCGGGGTCAAACGATCAATAACATCCCTAATATTCTCTTGATTAGGTTGTTATAACAATTAAGATCCGTCCAATTGAGGTAGTGGGGAATCCGTTTGGTTGCCGGTTGCGAGCAGTTTGTCATAAAAAATGTATTAGTTTTATGATAAAATGTAATACATGTTATGATGAAATGTATCATGATGAAATGTATTAATATTTATACGAGAATATATTACTTGTTTTGAGGAAATTTATAATGTTGAAAGGTAATACCTCTTCTCTAAACAAGTAATATATTTCAGATTTGTCTGCGGCCCAGATTCATGGATCTAAGATTCATACACCTAGTATACATGAAAATTTGTTTAAAATATAATGTTATTCGATAAGTATCTATGTTACTATCTCTTGTTGTAGCGGGTATAGTGGAGCAAGCAAAAAGAGAAAAGAAAACCATGTCCCCAAGGCCGAATCGCAATAGGAAATATCATACCAATATGAAATTTGTGTCAATCAATTTTCTGTAAGTAATATCATAGTCATATTCCAAAACGAAAAGGTATAGCGAAATTGTTGTGAATGTCGAACAAAGTAAAAAACTCAACTAGGCTATTAAGTGGGCTCGATGGACTAGATGGACCTGGCCTAGATAGAGTGCTATTAAGATATGAGAAGTCACGGTATCAAGTTTTTTCCATCATGCTTTGTTCTCGTCGGGAATGGCTTTCATAGATTATCCCACAAATCAAGAATAGTCTTTCCCAGCATGCTTTATTCTCTGTGAGAATGACTTCGATGGACTGTCCCACAAACCAACACAAGTCTTTCCCAACAAACTTTGTCATCAGGGGCAATAAGTTTGATTCATGCGCACCGTCAAAGTCGATCCACAGTCCCCACAAACAAGTGCATTTTGTACTCGGTAGGAATGACTTTGACAGACTGTCGATCCACTGTCTCCACAAAGCACACTAAAAAACTTTTCACAAACCAATACAAGTCTTTCACAGCATGTTTGTCCTCCCCAGTACAAGAATTTCCTAGCATGTTGTGTCCTCATTCACGCGCATCCTGAAAAACTTCCCAGGGGGTCACCCATTCTGAAATTGCCCCAAACCAAGTACGCTTAACCTTAGAGTTTTTCTCATAATGAGCGTCTATTAAGAAGATGCACATTGTTGGTATGAGTAGCACTAATCAATTCTTTCAGCTCTCTTCAACTATCAAGTCTCATACATGTACAATCTCGGAAACTCCCTGAAAGCCGATTATGTGATACCATACCCGAACAATCTTATGATCCCCTTTTCTTTTATGGTTTAGTATCAGTTTGTTCATGTCTCACTTCACCTAGAAGCCTGTCAGGTGCCCCTCATTATCCTTGCCGTCTTTCTTATTGTACCAATGATCACGCTCCACCATTGTTGATTCCGGGCATCACAATAACTAGTGAATTATGTGCAGCGAGATTTTCAGGGACTAACCATTGAATTCACGTAAGACGTTGACCTAAACATAATGACGTTGGAGTCAGCTTGATGGAGTAGGATTTCGAGCTTCAATAATCATGGAGTCAATGTAAGGTGTGTGTTGTAGACGAAAACTAAAATAGAATATTACAACCAAAAATACTCTTCGTGTTCTAAAATAAGTATCGTTTTAGGAATTCAAACAATATTTTTCTTAAAACCTTTGAAGTTTGCTCATATTATAAATAAGTTTTTGAAATAGAGATGATCAATATTAAGATAGAGTAAAATTTAATCTTTAAATATGACAATATAATTTTTACTTATATTTGGGTTTGTTCGTTTAAGGTTTCCCCAATATATTGGGGAAGACCAAACCTACTTTTCACCATTTTATTTACTTCAACTAACAGTACTTTAGCACTTCCCAACCTTAAATAAACACACTCTAAGTGTTTAATGCTTGGGACTGAGGAGGGCGAGTGTGATTGTGGATGCAGGAAATCAGAATAGTGGGCGGCTCCTAGGCTTATAGATGAAGAAAGACTATATAAGACATTATAATAATTAAATTTAAATAAGGGTGAGACGCCGGGACCAACGAAGGGAATTAGTGATCGGCAGTTTAGGAGGTCACAAACAATAGGCTGCTTATATCAAACTTCTAGTGAATGGAGACATAAATAGACTGACTACATACACTAGAATAATGAGGTATTCTAAGATTTTATGGGTATGAGACCGTATAGTAAAGTTCTTAGGGCATTTTGAGACAAAAAGAGAATCTTGAGGTTGTACAGGCAAGGGTTAGGGTCTATAGTTAAGTTCTGAAAGGCATTCGAGATTGTGCAGGTAGAGAATTGTATATTGAGGGTCATAAAAGAAATTACTAGTGCTACTAATGCTAACAAGGTACATTTGTACTTTACGTTTTGAGTTAATTACCTACATGATATAGACATTTCCATCAGCTCGTTGTCATAAGAATATACCTACACCTAAAAAGATGGTTTCTTTTTCCATCCCCCACACTCAAACACAAAACCTCCAGGCATATATCCCAAGTTCTCCTAAGTGGTCGGTACTCACGATCATAAAACTTGATAGTTACGTCTGGCGGTCCTCAGTTTGAGTGTGGGGGAAGACGAAAGAAGCCAAAATTCCAAGTGTGGTGATATTATTATGACAAGAAGTCTTGTGGAATGTACATTCTGTATGGTGGAATTAAGCCCAAAAAGTAAAGTCTAAGACCACATCTGAAAAGTGGGTTTCTTTTGCCTTCCCCCGCACTTGAATCCGGGACTTCCAGACATAAATTATAAGTTCTCTAAGTGTAAGTACTATTTTATTTCTGGTGCATGTTCTGAAAAAATATAGGTTGAAACAATTTCATGACAAAACAACCCTTGAGAAGTTTCTCAAGTGTGCGTGAGTAAGGACAAGTTGTGCTAGAAATAGACTCATGTTTTTTTTTGTGTGTGAAAATCTCGACAATTCGTTAAATCTGAAGAGCAAGTTGTTATATCTACATGTAGAATATGACTTATTTTGGAACAGAGGGATATGAATAGTAATGAAGCAGAACGGGCTGGTCACTTGAAGACTCATGCCTGCGGCCCGACCCATCCTTCAAATTGGGTGGGGCAGGGTGGCCGGCTACTAGGGATGAAATTATTAGCCTGACTAACTCAACACAAATTTACTGAGAAAAACCCACAACCAACATCACACGAAACGATTAACCCAATTTCGACGCTGTGTCGACCCAAAATAAATAATGTATCTTTAAAAAATTCATATATAACTTGATTCGACCTAAATCGAACATGAATTGAGTCGGCAATCCGAATTGCCATCCCTACGCACAACGGGTAATAGGTCGGGGCAACGACGATCCATTTTTCTCAAAAAAAAAATAAAAAAAAAATAAGTTATTAAAATAAAAAATAGATGTTCATTGATATTATATGAATATTATTTTAAAAAGTCATCATTAAAAGAATTAGTAATTAATGCTTGAAATACATTTATAATCATATTTCTAGTACTTACTTGAGTGTTTAAACTTAATTAACAAGTTTAACGTTGTAACTTATTTCTTATTTGGATATACATGGTATTATTTATAAATATTATATGATTATAAAATATTATATATTATATATGGTAATACTACATGCAGTATTAAGTTGATTGACTTGCGAGTTACGAAACAATGTTGCATGACCTGCAACCGTCAAACTACACCACGAATCATAGAGCGGGGCAACCCAAACACCTCGAGTCAAAATAGATCATGGTGATCGTCAAAATTGATATCCCCGCAGAGGGAGTAGTACTCTAAAGATAAAACTAGTATTTTTTAAAAACAATTCAATCTGTTATTTGTGAAGTTTTTCCTTTCTAACGATTTCACAGCATATGGGGGTACATTTGGATGTTTTACTGCCGATGGTGCAATATCACCTACAATAATAACATTAATAGATGACATATAATCGATAGTGATATATCGCTGATGTCATATCATACACGTTCAATCCAGTTGTGCTATAAGAGATATTGGCCATCCCCCGTTCCCAAATTTCTTTTCCTCCTTCACTAGAACTTTCTCGTAATGTGATGCACCATTTCTAAATGTATCATGCATGTTTTATAGACTTATACTCAAATTAATAATTTTAGATCAACCTCATATTTCTTATATAAAAAAGTATTAATATTAAATATAAAAAAGTATAATATAATTAACCTAATAAAACTATTTACGTTAAAAGATTAATATAGCTATTTTTTGTCAAATTAATATACTCATAGTTAAACAAATGTGAACATTATTTATGCCAAACTAAATCGATTGAGAAACTAATTTGATGGATATACCAATTTTGTTTCCTTTATTATTAATGAAGACTCAACAAATTTATATCATTTTTACTAATTTCTTCAATATATATATATATATATATATATATATATATATATATATTCAAACATTCCGAAATTGTAAAGATATTAAAAGTAAAAGTAAACTCAATAATCTTTCTCTTACCACAAATTTAATTTTCTCAAATAACATTTTATGTAAAAATATATTATATAACAAAATACTTTTAACCCAATAAAAATATTTTTTATTTAAAAATTAATATTTTATACATATTATGCATAAAGATGTTAAACACAGTCATACAACAAAGCTCCAAAATTTAATTAAAGATTGTGATTAAAAGATTAATATTGATATTTCTATGAGAAACACAGATGAAGACGCACCAAAATTTACTCTTTTGGTGGGCATGTGTACAACGCACAAATAGCGTTACATGTAGTTGTATTCATCAGCCACTCTGATGGGGGATGAAGCTATCTGATGCACGAAAGAAGAATTGGATCAAGTCATTTATATTTAATGTATTATTTCGTATTGTGTAAGACTCTTTTTAATTATTTTAGCTTTTTATTTGCGTGTGGGCTTGTCCCGTTTTCAGCATCTTTATATTTCGAACATTTTCTTGATGTTTTGTGGTTGAATATCATTAAGAAAACTAGGGGTTTTCCCTATATTATGTGTTCACCGATATTTCATACGTAGAAATCAACGGAGTTTGCACTCTAATGGACGTTCATCTGCATCAGTTCGGTATCCGAAATTTAGGCCACGATCCTCGACATGTCTCCGCAACAGCAACCAAATCGTGCCACAACGTCCGACGCTACCGTCCATCCTCAATCATCGCATCAATAATTTCTAGGTCCAGATGAATGAGATTCAACACGCTCTCGCCCAACTACTGTCGCTTATCACAACCGTCAGTCATGGCAATCGTGCTCCCCCACCGCCGCCAGCCAACCCACGCAGCCAGGCCGAGTTTGACAATTCCACAACCGACGATGATGAAGTCACAATCGACAATCCTTTTGCTCCGCTTGACCCACGCCAACCACGTCCTCCTCGATGGGACAACGGATTCCGAATTGATATCCCGAGTTTCACAGCACAATGTACCCTGATGTCATGTCCATGGACTGGTTAATCGTCGTGGAAGAAATTTTAGACTTTGCTGGGGTTACCGGCGATAAACGTGTCACCCTCATCACTACACGGCTCCGAGGCTGCACTTCAGCCTGGTGGCACCAATTCAAATCGCTGCAAACGCGCTGTGGTAAGAGCCCTATAACTTCTTGGGATATATTTGGTAAACACCTCCGCGCTGAATATGTATCATTTAACTACTCTCGGGTTCTCTACCAACGACTGCAAAACTTACGCCAAGGACCGCGGTCCGTTGACGAATATACTAAAGACTTTTACCGTTCCTTAGTTAGAGTCTAGATCAATGAAACAGATGATCAATTAATGCCTCATTTTATCGGAGGTCTTCGAGTGACATTCCAAAATCAACTAAACTTATTTGCTTTGGTTTCTGTTTTGGAAGCCCACCAAAAGGCTCTCCTAATGGAACAACAAGCCTCTTGATGTTCCACATCTTATTCTCACAATAATTTGCAGCGTGGGGATCGCTGAACCACAAAAGTGCAAGTTTGCGTTATAGTACATATGATATTGAGATTTATGCTATTGTGCGGGCTATTAAAAATTGGCGTCACTTCCTCTTCCAAAAAGAATTCATCCTATTTTCTGACCATGAAGCACTTAAACATTTATCTTCTCAGACCTCTTTTTCAGCACGACATGCTAAATAATCTAATTTTTTGCAACAATTTACATTTGTGGTGAGACATATTTTGGGTACTTCGAACCGTGTGGCAAATGCTTTAAGTCACCGCTCTTGCTTGAGTTTGGAGCTGCGAGTCGAAGTGTCGGGCTTTGACGACTTCCGTGAGCTTTATGTGATTGACCCATTTTTTAGTCGCATGGTGGCTGATCTTCATGAGGGGAAAGAAGCTCATTTCATTTCCATGACAGTTACCTCTTCAAAGGCGTGACGTTGTGCATCGCCGAAAATTGATTCAGGTACTTCACAATGCCGACCATGTTAGCCACGACTGCACTGTTGATTTGGTTCTTCATAGTTATTTTTAGCCTTCAGCTCGCCGCAACATTGCTTGTTTTGTGACGCACTTCCGTACTTGTCAAGTCTCCAAAGGTAGCGCCACCAACGCAGGGCTATATCTTCCTTTACTTCTGTTGTATGCCCCATGGATTGCGTTGAGTATGGATTTTACTTTGGGACTTCCCCGTACGCAACACGGTTTTGATTCTATCTCTTGTCGTAGTAGATCGATTTTTCAAGATGTCACACATTGTTCCATGCAAATGCACCACTGACACCATGCATGTTGCACAATGGTTCTTTCGAGAGATCTTTCATCTCCATGGGCTGCCACTTTCTATTGTCTCTGATCGGGACACACGTTTTGTCAGTCATTTTTTATGTTCTCTTTGGAAGATGACAACCACGAACTTACTGTTTATCAGTGCATACCACCCGCAAATGGACAGCCTGACTGAAGTCGTCAACCGTTCTTTAGGCAACCTCCTTCACTGTCTTGTTGGCAATAATTTGAAATCATAGGATCAAGTATTATGCGAGACTAAATTTGCTCACAATTCGGCGTTGAATGGAAGTATCAATCTCTCTCATTTTCAGACTGTCTGTGGGATCATTCCGCGAGGGTAGGCAGATTTAATTCCCTTATCGTCGAACAAGCCACCAAACTTGCGAGTTAACGAGCTCATTACGGACTTATTTCGTGTGCACGAGCAGATGAAGAATCGCTTGGAAGCTGCGAACTAAGCTTATAATGTGCATGCCGATTGTCCCGGCCGTGAGCTTCAATTTAAGGTCGAGGATCATATGTGGGCTATTTTAACTAAGGAACTATTTCCCGCGCATGAATATTTGAAGTTCGCATCATGCAAGATAGGTTCGTTGAAGATCCTTGAGAAGATTAATTCTAATGTTTATAATGTTCTATGGGCGGATCAAACACCTTATGCCTTATTATGGGGATGGAGTTGTTGGAGATTCGAGGACAAATCTTTTCAAACCAGGAGAGGATGATGGGGATGAAGCTACCTGATGCACGAAAGAAGAATCGGATTGAGTCATTTATATTTGACGTATTATTTCTTATAGTGTTAGAGTCCTTTTAATTATTACAACTTTCTATTTGTGTGTGGGCTTGGTCCGTTGTTAGTGTTTTCATATTTCGAACCTTTGCTTGATGTTTGATAGTGAATATTATTAAGAAAACTAGAGGTTTTCCCTATCTTGTGTATTCGCAGGTATTTCATACGTAGAAATTAACAGAGTTCGCACTCTGTTGGATGTTCATCTGCATCACACTAAATATTTTTCTTTGACATACGTGACTCGCCTCACGCGAAGACATGTCGAACTGATTTTTTTTTTATCTTTTTATTTAAGTAACAATTTATTTTCCTTATTTTAGTTTTGTGCAAATTTTGACAATGTTTTCACTTTTAAAATTGAAAAGAGGGAAACTTTCTCTTATATATGGTTCCATATTGTTATATAGTAAAATAAAATAAGGCCACCTCAAAAAATAAAATAAAATAAGATCTCTCATTTATCTCTTATATATAGTACATTAAATAAGTACAAGTGAGAAATTAATATGTGCCCAATAAATGTTGTATTAATTTTTGGCCTTCGTTGAAAATTTACGAATCCGTCCATATCTACTTATGTTGGTGATATATAGAGGACGGTATCAAATTTAAAAATAATGAAAAAATGAATTAGTAAAATGGAAATTGACTTCAACTTAAATACTCTCTTCATTACTTAATACTAATCGTTTTATATAAATCATTTTATCGGAAGTATAAGCAATTCTACTAAAAATACTACATTTCTTTTAATTTTACCATTACTTTAATTAAAAAGTCTCTATCACTGAATGGAATTAAATTTCAGAGCAAAAAAAATTAGAATGATAAATCGATTACATAGGTGTATAATTATGCATTCTTATAGACTTCTCCTAGAAGCTCTAAAACGATCAATATTTATGAACAGGAGTAAAGACATGTTGTTTATGGATATAGCGGAACGTGAAAAATTTGAGCTTAGAAATTTTAATTGCATGTTGTTTGTATTGAGATAGAATGTGGTAAAATTTATAAGATATTGTCAAATCATTCTTAAAAAGTGATCGAAATGTATTTAACAATTATTTAACAATCTATATAAAAAAAATCATTAGATCTTCGTATTCTCTATCAGACGGATAAATTTGTAAAAACACACAAAGAATTATAACTTAATTGTCTCTAAATTTGCATACAGGTTCGGTTAAAAAGTTATATAAACCGCATCTATTAATTTTCTTTTTTTATATAAAGGCATATGGAGAAGATCAAATCTTGTAGCTCAAATTGACACATTTACGTGCCTGGATATAATTCTTTTTCCACCAAAATTTATTATTGGAAATTAGTTAATTATATGGGAGTATAAAATAATGGCTATGCCTAAACGGGTACATTGTGTTCGGGCACAATTTTTTTTTGTGTGTTTTTTCTTTGTTTTCCTTTATTTCGATCATCTACTAATTACAATTACAAATATAATTTATAAATACCACAAGACGAAAAATAAACGTTAACTATCATTTTGAAGCAATCTAAAAAAAATGACGTCTTTTTTATTCTTTTTTTGACCCACAATCGAGCTTTTCATAAATAATTTTTACTAATAATTTTTTTATAAATTTATAGACAAATTAAATAAAAAATAGAAAGAAAAAAAATATCGACCCGGGCACAATGTGCCGCCCGAGTAACATTACCGTAAAATAATAGCCAACTCTTGACTTTGACCAATTCGGTAGACGATGTAGTATGTACTTTATTACTTGTGAGATATCCTTCAAGTACGACCGTTTTTTTTTCTTTTCAACCAACATTCAATTAAATTCATCCACAACAACACATTGAGGGGATACTTGGTTTGGGATGTCTTCATCCGGATGTGGCATGTACCATCTTCGATGTATTTCACTTTACACCGGATGGCCCATCCCTCCACATCCACAACCTATTACCTACATCACCTTTTACAATTTCCAACACACATTTTACAATTTTCAATACACCTTTCACAATTTTCAATACCCATCCTACCCTATTATACTCCTAAACTAAAATACCTTTTTGGATGTCCTGTCCGTGGATGTGCCCCATCGGACGTGGCACATGCCACTACATCCCAAACCAAGTATCCCCTGAATATTTAGGAAAACGATCTTTTTATTTACTTATCAAAATCAACCACCTACTACAATAATGAAAACACGTATTTGTACTAGTCGATTAAATCTAGAATTTTAATTATTAGGCCAAATGCGTCTTTTGTTCTCTAAATTATCCATAAATATTTGAAAAGGTCACTTAGTTATTCGAAAAGATTTAAAAAGGTCATTCAATTATAGAAATAGTTGTATGGATCCCTCAGTTATGAGAACTATATTTACATAAATCCTTTGTAAATAGAATTATACAAACTTAATTTTAATAACTAAGGAATCTTTACAAATATTTTAATAAAGGAAGGACCTTTACAAATATTTTTACTAACTGAAAGACTTTTTCAAATATTTTTGGATAACGAACTAACTAAAGGACCTTTATAACTATTTCTATAATTAAGAGATATTTTGAAATATTTATAAATAATTGAGGGACTTTTTTTTTTTTTTTTTTTTTAGAAAATAATTGAGGGACTTAAAGATAGCTTTTTCCTATTTACCACATCCTCCGATTTTTTAATTATTCTTTTAGGTTTTGTGAGATTTTTATAAATACTAGTATTATCCCCGTGCGATGCACGGTTAGTATATTTAACATGATACTATATAATATGAGTTGATATATAAATATGGTATAATATAGTAAAATATTATAATCGATGGAAACTTATATGTTTATTAATAAAATAAAATGTTAAAAAAAATATAGAATTATGAGCAAGTTATAAAATATTTATATTCATATATTTAAACTATGAATATTTCACACAATCTTGCATAAAGGGAGTACTGATTATCATTATAAAAAAGTCTCAAGATTTTCGTATACTCACTTTACTCCAAGTAAATGAAAAAAAAAAAAAATGAATAATTATCATACTACATGAAAAATTCAAGTGTATCTTTTTTTGAGAAGTTGCAGTTTCTTTCGCATCTCGGTTTTCAACATTATTAATATAAGGCGATTTAAGTGAAGATCAAGACCTAAGAAATATAGGTCAACAATTTGAGATCGGTTCTCACCAATCCGTCTCTTTTAAAATTACATAAAAATGAATTAATGTTTATTGATAGTCTAATTCAATATCATTAGTCAAACACATAATAAATACACAATATACTTATTTAGTTAATTTTTCTTTGCAAAAAAATTGAATAAATGGTTTAACACATTGTAATTTCTAAATATAGTATAAATAATCAACCAATAAACAATTACTTATTTTTAAACTAATATTTTGTTTTGATATATATAATATGGATGTTATACTAAAGATCGTGAAAATATGAATTTGACATATTATTCGTAAAAATCAAATCACAAACTAAAAAGTAATTTGAATTTTTTCTTTGAAAAAACAAAAGTCCAACCTATAAGACATTGAACTTATTTTAGTTAGCTTGCCTTTTTAATTAATTTTTTTTTTCTAAAATTTTGACTTTTCAATTATACGATGATATATGGACTGATATATGGACGGGAAAGCTCTTCTGATTCTTATTTTGGAAGTTTTCCTTTTATAATTACTCTCTCCGTCCCGGTCCAATTTGCCTACCTTAGTCGGGCACGGAGATTAAGAAAAAACAGATTTTATGGAATCTTTGACTTTTTCAAAGGTGGAGATTGAATGTGGAGATTTTGAGGGTGGAGATTGTGAGAGAAATTTGCCATTTATGGGTAGACAAATTAGATTGGAATAAACCAAAAAGGAAAGTAGGCAAATTAGAGCGGGACAGAGGGAGTATATAGTAGAAATAGGATGTAAGATATGAATATCAAATTATTGATTGTGAAATAATAAATAATTTAACTATTATGCATAAAAAAAAAATTACTTTATTTATGAAAATTGAAAAAACTTTATCTAAAAGAAAAATTCTACCAATAAAAACTCTGACACAATGAAATACTATTTTTTAGTTCACATGCCATGAGCTCTTTCTTTTTTCTTGAAACCTACGTGCGACAGAAGATTAAATCTTATAATGAAATCACACTTGTACAATTTGATATAGTAATTTCACTTTTATATGTAAAGATTAAGAAATTAAGTTATTGGCAGCAACAAACTGAATTTGTGAGCAATAGATCTTCAAGGTGTAAATGCAACAATTACCCAGACAAATCCTTAAATTATGAGATGGATACATTTGACTAATTAAAACTTACAATCGTTTTTAGAAAAATAAAAAACGTTTTCTAATCTAGATTGTTACACTCTTGTTATTGTATGATAAATTCAATCAGCCCATCTATAGTAAAATTTTTGGGCGGGAAAACTACGCAAGTCTCCTTTTATAGACGTTTTTATTTATTGTACAGTAAGATAAGATATGTTTTACTGCTCATTGTTTACTCTTTTTTTAATATATTAATCAATATTTGATTGCAGATATGATGAAATCAATTAAGATTTTTTGTGAATATACTTACTTGAAGAACAAAATAATAAACATGGCTAAAATGAGCAATTAATACAACGTATATTATGTATTCCAAATATATATAACAACGGAATGTGCTTAGATTTATTGTTTACTTATTGCGTCTGTATTCCAAATATATATGACAACATAATGTGTTGATATTTATTGTATGTACTTATTTGAGTACCCTCAATTGATTTAGTCGAGATATATGAAATTGCGTATTTAATTATGCTGAAATGTACAAAAATCGGTATTACTAAAAATGTAATTGAAATTTGGACGGGAAAATGTAACATTTGCTATTTATAGAATGTCCCATTTTATTATTAAGTAAAACTTATCTTTTTTTAACTTTTTCCCTATATTTTTCAATATATCCCTTAGTAATTGAAAATACATAATATAAATGAAAAATTGGTGTAATTTTAGAAACTTTTGGAAATAGAGAAAATTAATTAAGAACTTTATTGTCCATTTCACTTACTCCTTTTCTTTCTTTTTAATTTTATTTTATTCTAAACTAAAATAACATCTAACAAATCAAAAGATATGACAACATATAAAAATGGAAATGAAATAATACATATATTTATATATATATATCCCATCTCCACCATTTTTTTTCCAGAATCATCCCATCTCCACCATTTTTTGGAATGTTTATATAATTTGTTTCTATGTTTCTTGGTGACCACGATATAATCATACGCACTTTCAGGGGTTAGTTCAAAGGAGATTAGCAGCCGCGACGGGTAAGTTTTACACGATATAAAATACATTTTTCTTTATGTCCATTAATTTAGGGCTGTTTATTTTATCTAATATATGCCTGTTTTATTAATTTATTTTTAGGCCTGTCTAATTTATGTCCATTAGTTTATAAACTTTGCATTAATTTACGGGGGTCTAGTTTATCCCATGAGACCACCTGTTACATTTTGGTGTTACATGTTGTGTTTCATTCATTCACTAATCGACACGTGTATGATATGATGTCTAATCCGAATTGCTAATTCATGTTCATTTATTTTTAGTTCTTGTTTCGTTTGATTTTCATTAATTATGCCTGTTTCATTAGAATTTCAACAAGTCATATAAAATTGTTAACGTAACAATCCTAATCATCTTTCACATATGCTTACAACCATGTTAGGTTGTGTTTAGATGAAAGGATTTGGAAAGTAAATGATTTGATTTTAATTTTTTGTATTTGAAAATTTACTAATTTCCAATTTTTTATTTGGATGTTTAAATTCAAATGAGTGGATTTGAGTTGTTTAAATTTTTCATTTTTCAGTTCTTTCGTAACACGTTTGAAAGGGTGATGATAATAAAAGTGTGTGTAGTTTGTGTGGGCGATTGAAGTGTGTGTAGTATGCGTGTAGTGTGTGCATGTAATATGTGTGTGTAGTGTGTGTGTAGTATGTGTGTGGAGTGTGTGTAGTATGTCTGTGAAGTGTGGTATGTGTAATGTGTTGTGTGTAGTGTGTGATAAGATGATTATACATATGGGAGGTAGGATGAATTTATAAATGACTAGGTTGTTGAATGAATTTGAAATCCATTCAAAATGAACTAGAAATTTAGGAAGGATTTAAAATTTCTTGATTTGATTTTTTTTGCCAAATAAGTTGGGGGGTGGATTTAGTGATAGATTTCTAAAAATCCACCCCTCAAACCCCTTTCATCCAAATGGACCTTTAGTGAATTCATTTAAAGATGGGCATAAATTAGATAAAAACAAAAGTTATAAGATATTCTTTTAAAGTTCCAATTGCAAAAAAATTCACAAACTTTAATTGAATTTTCAATTACAATATAAACTTCAAAGAGTAACAAGACAAAAAGTACCAACTTTTAATTTTTTTAATTACAACACTTATCATATTTTTAGCATATAATTGTATAGGCACCACCATCTATAGATCTGCTCTGACGAGATTGTTCTATATCCACCAATTTTTTTGTCATATATCGCCATAATCCACAACTTATTTTTTCATATATTGCTACAATGTAGTGATTCGTGGGCTGACAGTTACCATTGTCACGACTTCCACTCTTAATTTACAGTGGCAAACTTCTCCTCTCGATTTATTGTGGCAACAACCACATATTGTAAAATAGGTAGTGGATATATGACACTCTCGTTAAGGCCAATCTAATAATAGTGATGCTAACACAATTAGATATCAAAAAATATAATTGACATTGTGAACGAAAAAATTAATAGTTGGTAAATTTATTTATTACCTTTTAAAAGTTTATGTTATAATTGAAAATTGATTTATAGTAGATAATTTTTTTTGGTAATTAATCTTTTAAAAAATCTATAAATATAATGAAGATGAATTAATGGATATAAATGGAAACACATTCCACCAAGAACCGTAATGAAGATCTAAAATTGGTAGAATTTACGTTTATTTAAACCGGATAAATCCTTACACTTGATTGTTGTCAACACCATGACCACATAGGTGTTGGGGGTATTTTAGTCAACGCTTGGAAAATTTTGTCAAACCATTTCCAGCCTACCTTCAACCAAAAAAAGGTGACCCACTGCCACATTTGCAATGTATTAGTGTGTGTATATATATGTATAAGTTTCCTGGGTAAGTTTTTGGGATATCAATTGCTGACGTGAAATAATAAATATATATTTTGATTATTCCAACTGCAAACATAAAATTATACGATAATATCCCTTAATTAGAGGAAAATGACTACTATTAGTGGTTATGTTTGTTTGAAAAATAATGTTATTTTCATTTAATTAAGAATTAATTTTTACACGAATTGGGGGAGGGGAGGGGTGGTGTTTCAATCAAATCTTAGACGACTGCATCGAATTTTTTAAAAAAATGAAAAATATGGTGCGTTTCTATATCACCGTTGAGAGGTTATATTGTGAATTATTATTGTTAAAAGAATGTCACAAAGTTTCACGTAATTAAGCATAATATAAACTACTATTTCCATTTTTTTAGTTCTTTTAGAATTGGATAAGAGAATTAAAGGGAAGGAGGACCGGGCAAATAAGTCCTTATTTTATCTCTCATATCAAATCCCTTAATTTTCTCCCTATTTTCTTTGTGCTAAAGTTACATGTTTCCACTAATTTTATACCTCATATGGTAAGTTAGATTATTGGAGATTAATCGGAATAATGATATGAGTAATATTTGAAAAAATATAGAAAAGAGTTAGAAAAACGTCTATGAGAATACGAAGATGCTCATATGGTAAAACTTAAAACAACTAAAAAGACGAAGATAGTATATTTCTCTAGAATAAGGAGATGCTTGTGGTCTATTTGAGATTCTGGGTTAGAAGCAAACATAGCAAAATGTTATGTTTTCTTTCTCATAAAACTCTCTTAAATTAAATTAGTGAAACCTAAAAGCTTTCGACAATCTATACTTAATATAATAACAAAATTCGCCGAAATTAGTAATTTTGAAGTTTTTCCGTCTAAAATCTATTACCAATTTTGGAAATCATAACTTTTGGTATATAAAATTCAACCCCAACATAAAATACAATTATTGGCAATAACTTGCTATATATTAGCCTAAAATAAATAGGATAAAATTATTTGGACTGATTCCGCCCGGGCAGAAAAATGCATATTTTCTTAAAATTCTTTTTTTTTTTAATAAATTTGAATATTATTAATGAAAAATTATTTATGAAGACGGCAGCTAAATTTTTAACATTACAAATATATCTTCTGTCAACCGCATATTGCAATTCCAGCCCCAATCATCAACATGACTTCTATGGAAAGATGCTAGAAATATTCATACATTAAAAGAAAATATCCATACTAATATATATTTTAGTCTTTAATACTTTTCACTACACTTTTTTTTCATTAACATAATATTTTATTATATTAAAATTATATAAAAGTATTAATTTATTCATTTATACTTATAAATCGTGCATCGTTCGAGGATACTAGTTATAAGTAATATAGTTAAAAGTGAAGTATGTAATTTAATAAATACAAATGATGATATGAGGTTTTATTAAATGCTAGGAGAAGCAGGCGCGTGAAAGACGCGCGCGTGGCATATTGTGGTGTTGGGGGGTTATCTCCGGGGACAAAAGCCGTTGAGTTGAAACAGAATTGCACTGCTGTTAAAAGCAACAAAACAGTTATTTCCCCAAAATAAAAACCTAAAACAATTCAGAATATTCGTATTTTCTCAAAAAGATAATTTTTCCTATTTTATTTTTCATTTACCGAAACAAAAACAAACGCGGCTGCTGAACCAGTATTTTCTCTCTCCTTCGTTCTTTCTCTCTCTCAAACTTTCTCTCTCTACTTTTTTCCTGCTCATAGTTTTGAGCTTCGGAGATCGCAGAAACACGATCCATTCACACGACACGTTAATTGTAGACAGCTTTCAGATTCAAAATAAATTCAGATTTTTCAAATTTTCTTCGAGTGTATATTGTTGGTATATACCACTTGGAAGAAATACAGCTTTTTCCTTCGTTGTTAGGTGAAGAAATCGAAGTTTAAGTCTGATCAGGGAAAATCATGTATGGCTGGGGGTTCTCAAATTCGTAAATAGGTCTTTGAGATTTTTGGCGAAAAGTAAAAGGTGTGAGAAGAGAAAGTGATTTTTACTTTTTTTTCTGGAGTTTTTATTGTGTTAGTAATTGTTTTTATTTTATTTGATTTTTTTCGTTAGATGATATCTGTGGGTAGTAGAGATGGGAGAAAGAGAACAGGTTTGGGATTAGAGATGGAAGAAACTGAGCTCGAAGAAGGAGAGGCTCTTAGTTATCGTGAGGAGAATGAAGACTCCACCATTGACCCGGATATAGCTCTCTCATACATTGTAAGAATCTTACACTTTATCCTCTTGTGCTACATAAATCACTTCTTCAGCTAGTATAGTTATGATGATTTTCATTTATGTAGCGGAATTGTTCTGATCTTGTCTTTAGTTGGTACTTTTGGCCGGTGGATCAGCTAGGTCTGTTTTGATTTTGGCTTCTATCAGTTTTGGAGATGAACAAATAGATCGTAAATAGTCGTAGATCATAAATGCTATTTAAATTTTAGTCTGAATTGTCAGTTACCATTATTGGAAGGCCAGTTGTGTGTTCTTGTCGTGCTCTGCGTAATCTGGAACGTATATTCGTGATTGTGGATTTACCGAATCCAATTTCCACGTAAAAATATTACAGGAAAGCAAAGTAGTTAAGTAGAGGAAAAGAGATTGCTTTTTGTTATTGTTGTTGGTTTCTTACCATACTTGACGACAATTGACGAGGATAGCTAAAATTAACTGCATCCATTGGCTGTTATGAAGCTTGCTTCATGGCTTGTCATTCTTGTTCTCCATTAGTGATTTGATATGTTCCTCATGTTGTGTACCTTTGAAGGAGGAAAAACTTCAAAATGTGTTAGGTCACTTTCAAAAAGATTTTGAAGGCGGTGTTTCAGCTGAGAATTTGGGTAAGTTGGAAAGAGTGCAACCGATCATGTATCCTCAGGTACATGGAATATGGTTTCAGAATGTGAAGTATTAATAGAAGTTTGAATTCTTTATAGGGGCCAAATTCGGTGGCTATGGTTCGTTTTTACCTACTTATCAGCGTAGTCCATCTTGGCCTCATGCAAAGAGTCCGGCGGAGGTTCATAACTATGATTCCCCACGATCACCAAGAAAACTGCATACAGAGGTAGATGCTTGTACATCTAATCTTAATCGACAAATGTTCTTTTTACCTTTCTGGAAAAAGCTAAGTACATGTGTGGCTAGACATAAAATTCACGTTTACTTGAGCTATGGACTTTTTTCTTTAATGTAGGACCAAAGACAGAACTTTGCTCCATCAAGTGCTTCTCCTTCAACAAGGTCCCGGACCACTTCAGCAAAGGCTGTATGTGTGGGAAGCTTCTTGAAAGGCAATGGCTACTTACAACCTAAACATGCTGATGCTTCCAGTTTAAAAAGTGGAACAAATAAGAAGTCTGTGGATGATCAGAGAAGTCTGAAGGTTCGAATCAAAGTTGGCTCTGAAAATTTGTCGACACAGAAGAATGCTGAAATCTACGACGGGCTCGGTCTTGTAGTTTCACCATCATCTTCACTGGATGACAGTCCCACAACTAGTGGGGTGCAATGTGGTAAACTTATGGCTGTGCCAGAGGAATCTCCAACCAGTATTCTTCAGGTAAACTTGGTACTTACTGCTGATATTTATTTATGAAGGGTTCTTCTTTTCTGAATAAATGTTTTCTTACTGCTGCTCAAGCAGATTATGACATCTTATTCTGGGGAACTGCTTTTATCCCCTTTATCGGAAGATCTGATTCATCTGCCCGAGAAAAGGAAGGTCAAGGGAAAGTCTGAATCTAAACTAGTTGACAAGACAAGCAAAAGTTCTGGAATGCTAGTGAATGGATTTCCTCCAAATAGGAACAACCAGAGAGTTATAGAGCAGAAAAAGTTGGTGTCATCTGCAAAGGATGGTGATTTCTCAATAGATTTAACATATCAGAAAAATAACGACAATGTGGATAGCAATGTTTCTCCCTTGAAGAAGGAAAAAGAAACTGATGACATGTCAGGGTGTGAGGAGCTTGTCTCAAGTGCTTTGAGACTTCCACTTTTGTTGAGTTCTCAGCCTATGGTTGCTGATCCCGCAAAAGACACATCCACTGCAACATTTTTTCTTAAAGATGGAGTGAAGGGAGAAACATTCTCCCCATTCTTTGAGAAGGGACATTTGGAGAGTGAATCGGATCAAAATACTGGCAGAGTTGAAAAGTTGGGTGGAAGGTTGGGAACATCAGGCAGGGCTTCTGAATCTAAACAAGGAAATCTTGTCGGCATTGTTTCAGCTTACCCTCCGGAGGATGCACCCAAGGCAGAGAAATCTCATGCTTTGGACCAGTCTGAGTCAAATAACTTTAAGGGAATAAAGGCTCATAGCGCTGCTGAATCATTTGACCCCTCAAGACATGCAGTTATTCAGAAAGGAGGATCTGTTAGTGAGGGAGGTATGGAGTCAGCTGTTGAGAAATCATCTACTGGGGGTAAGAGGAAACAGAAAGTATCTCGAAGTAAAGGCTCTGAAGGTGCACGTGTGGCAAAAGACGAAGTAATGGTTGAGCCCTGTCTAACTCCTAAAAGTGGGAAGAGCTATCATACCAATGGTCTAACGTCTAATAATGGTTCACTTGATGTCCAAAAGGACCATGCAAAACCAGGGGACAGGTATAAAGACTTCTTTGGAGACATAGAATTTGAAGATGGTGATCATGAATCAAGTTTGGGAGAAATGACATCCTCAGGAAGGTTAAAGAATCCCCAACTTGCTGGAAAAAGAATCTCAAGCAAAGATCATAACATGTCTAAAGAAAAACACAACAACAGATATTCTGAAAAACCTCTACCCTTGGACACTTATCCCAGAACTGCTTCTCATTTGGCTCCTCCCCCTGAAAATGGTCAGTGTTCTGAAGCACCAGTGGGAATGGTTCCTCTGGTTAAAGAAGACTGGGTTGAATGTGACAAGTGCGGACAATGGAGACTTCTTCCACTCGGTACAAATCCTAAAAGTCTTCCGGACAAATGGCTTTGCAAGATGCTTAATTGGCTGTAAGTTCTGTCACTTTAATATGTATTTTTATTTTCAGTGACATACTGTATTGGGTCAGTTTCTGTATGATCATTAGGGCTACAGTTGATAAAATCTATCAACTATTAACCTTTACGGGCAAGTGCTCTGATTTTGGAATACCTTTGTCTATCTCTCTGCGTCCATGTGTTTGTGTATAAAAGCACTTCAATATTGGCAGCTTACTATTTTCTGATTGTACAGGCCTGGAATGAACCGTTGTAATATCCCCGAGGAGGAGACAACTAATGCTTTAAGAGCCCTTTACCATCCTGTTGCTCCAGTTCCTGCGCCTGCTTCACAGAATCAAGACATTCGGCCTCATAATTCTCTTGTGACTTCAGTTGGAATGACCTCAATCGATGCTAGACTTCCTGCTCAAGAGCACCAAAATATTGCAGTCCCAACTGCAACTATCAGTGGGAGGAAGAAACATGGGTCAGCAAAGGCAGCAAATTCAGCTGATTTAGATGGTTCAACCCACTCATCGAACTCGCGAAGGAAGAGCCTTGGGGCATCAGGAAAAATAAATAAATTGAACAGTGGAAACAACTCACCTTCTGTAGATGCATCTGGACATAAGCATATGCGACAATCAATTATGGCAATTGAGAAGTCCAGTGATTCTAAAACTGGAAAAATATCACTCATCAACAGTTCGGATAGAGGTATGTTATTATGTACTTTTCACTCTATTGGATAACTGATCTCAAGTAACTGTAATTTGGACTGTTGTTTCTCAAATTTTATTTTCTTCGGATGACATGCATAGGTACAAACATAAAGATGAAGAGCAAACGAGAGTCTGATGTGGAGGGCTCTAGAGCTCCTAAAAGAATTAAGGGTGAAGAATTACATTTTGATGACGAAAATTGGACTTCTGATAATGGTGGGTCTTCATCAAAAGCAGGTCGTCACTCTGCCAGTTTGTCAAATAATACATCTGGGAATGATCGACTCAGATATCACAACCACAAGGATTTGAGTGTTGAAGCAAAGGAAAACGCAGTATTGAGTAAGAACGCAGAATTGCATGTCCCTACCTCAGGAGATGCGTTGCGCTTTTCTGGAAAATGTGATGACGAAGACTCGAAGAAGAGGAAACCGAAGGAACATCATGGTTCTCGAATTCATTCTGGCGATTATGTCGAAGAATTGTCTGAAAGCGACTACAGGAAAGAAAAGAAAGCTAGACTTTCCAAATCTGGGGGAAAAGCTAGTAGTGGAAGCAAAGCCAGCTTAGGAACTGACAGAAAAAGTAGGAGTGCGAAGGACAAGCATGATAGCCAGTATCTGGACAAAAGTCACGCAGCAGATTATCTGAAAAGTGATCTAGGTTCTGTACAACCTTCAGTTGCCGCCAATTCAAGCTCTTCCAAAGTATCTGGCTCACATAAAAGCAGAACCAACGGCCAGGAAGTTAAAGGTTCCCCAGTTGAGTCAGTTTCTTCATCTCCTTTGCGGTTTCCTAGTGCTGATAAGGTCACCTCAACAAGAAAGAACCTTAATGGACGCGATGATTTCCATGATTCTGGATCTCTTGCTGCTGTTAGTCCAAGAAGGCTTTCAGGTGTTGAAGATGGAGGGAACGAGCAACCAGGAATTTTGAAAAAAGATGCTGATGTGTACAATGATCAGTTATGTCAAAGTAATCAGTTTACTAGCAATAAACATTCTTCTGAGCAATGTAAAGTTGAAGTAAAAACAAATAATGACCAATCACAGCATACTGGATTTCACTCGAAGAAATCTGGAACTGGACTGTCTTCACATTCTAAAGACAAGAGTTCTGCTTCTGCATCTGACACGGACAAGGTTAAAATTAAGGCGTCTGATTCAAAAAATGATTCTATGGGTCATTTGCATTTGCATGACGAGAAGCCGAAGAGTAGAAGAAATAAGTCTGACGAGAAATCTGGCACTCCTGGTAAGGGTGAGAAGTTTGCAAGCAAGAGTCACAGTGCTGGAGGGACACCGAGTGAGAGCAGTAAAGGATCAACTCACAAGAAATCTGTTCATGATGGACAAGATGCTACCAGAAGCCAGGATAAGAAACATAGTCTTCAAGAGGAGCATGATAATGATAAATTACCCAAGAAAGGCAACCAGGCAGAAATCCATGGAAATGGGAAGTCACACTCACTTCCACCCTTAGCAAGAGTACAGACTGAGACTGTTGCCAGTACCCAGCCTGTTTCTGGATCTCAAAGAGAAAATGGTGTGAAGAGTTTGTCTGATGCATTTGATAATGGTGATGTACCAAAGGCTCAAAACCAGAGAAAAAAATCTGAGAACTCCAATGGTCAACCTATAAGGCATCCAACCCCAAATTCTCATAAGGTTCGGGATGTTGAAGCTCCAAGTCCTCTTCGAAGGGATTCCACTAGTCATGCTGCTAATAATGCTCTAAAAGAGGCAAAGGACCTCAAACACATGGCTGATCGGCTTAAGGTATACACGTTTTAGTGGTTCTGACATTTTTTTACATTATTTTCCTAATATTCCCTTGAATCCTCTTTTTGCAGAATTCTGGATCCACCGAAAGTATTGGGCTTTACTTCCAAGCATCCCTCAAATTTCTTCATGGAGCATCTTTGTTGGAAACCGGAAGTAGTGAAGCCACGAAGAACAATGAATTGATGCACTCAATGCATATATATAGCAGCACTGCTAAACTTTGCGAGTAAGTTACTAAGTCACCATTTGTAATCCATCTTGGCTCTGCATGTTTCGTATGCTTTTGTGCTTTTGATGTTTGGAACACGCTAAATTTTCAGAGTAGTCAATCTGTGTGATGTATTCTTGTGTTGTTTATAAACAATCTCTTCGGAGAATCAAATGTAAATTTTGTACAAGTTGGCCCAGCGCGTTTCTCTTTCTCCTTCATCTGATAGGGTTAAATCTGTAATGGACATGGAGCAACTGGATATCATTTGCATTTGTTTGAGAAGTTACTTTTTTGGTAGGTTTTGTGCCCATGAATATGAAAAGTCAAAAGACATGGCTGCTGCTGCTTTGGCCTATAAATGTGTGGAGGTTGCTTACATGCGAGTGGTCTATTCTTCACATAGCAGCTCAAGCAGGGATCGGCATGAGTTGCAAACTGCTCTACAAATTGTCCCCCCTGGTAATTTGAGATACAACATTTTTTGTGATACGCTTTGGAATAGAATCAGTATTGCTGCTTGTTCTTCCATTGTTCTCGATCAATACTGTGATGAGATGTAAAGTAGGATTATAACCTGCTTATGAAGGGCTTAGATATAGATAATTGCACCATCAACAAACATTTTGTTTATCAGTTTGATGTTCATTAAAGCTACATCCCCTTGTATTTAAGGGGTGTTTGCAATTGCTTCTAGAAGTGATTAAAATAAGTGATTCTAAAAAGTAATAAGTTTTAGCTTGCAACTTTTGGCCCAAATTAGCTTAAATTCAAATTGAAGCTATCATTTGCAAACACTATTTTCAGCTTCTTTTAAGCTGAAAGCTCAAAAGTACTTATTTTAAGCATTAGCAAACACCTCAGTGAATACGAGAGCTATATCAGAAAGTTATGAATTATATTTCACTTTTCTTTTTCCACTGAGTCCTTCATTCAATTTCGATTGATTTGGTATACTTGTGATCAATTGAACTATATTGAGATACTGTCTGTTTTAGTAATTCGTTTACATGGCTAGTTTGTATTCATAACATGCATCAAAAGTGACATCCTAATTACGATTGTTTGTTTAGGTGAATCACCTTCCTCATCTGCGTCTGATGTTGACAACTTGAATCATCAAGCATCTGCAGACAAGGCTGCCTCAGCCAAAGTTGTAGGTTCTCCTCAAGTTTCGGGAAGTCATATCATCACTTCACGGAATCGTGCTGGTCTCTTGCGTGTTCTGAACTTTGTAAGTAACACTAAATACATGACAGTATAGTATTTGAATAAGCACCAATCTATAATTCTTTTATCCATTGACATGTAATATAAGATTGCCGAAAAATTCTGCATGCTATAACAACAATACGTAATGTTACTTTTTGCAGGCACAAGATGTTAACTTTGCAATGGAAGCCTCAAGGAAATCAAGAATTGCTTTCACAGCTGCTACGTCAAGACTTGGAGAAACCTCGCATAAAGAGAGTATCCATTCACTAAAAAGGGCCCTTGATTTCAACTTCCAAGATGTTGAGGGGTTATTACGACTTGTACGAATTGCAATGGAATCCATCAGTCGTTGAATAACTCGTAATTCATCATGCAAATTGTGGGTCCCTCCTTCTCACCAACTAATTACAGTTCGCTGAATCAAGAGTTCAAGCAGAATATCACCCTTGCAATCTGTACAGATCTATTCGGCTGTCTATTTAGTTCGTTTACGCCCACCTATGGACAGTAATAAGGGCCTCAATTTTTTTGAGTTGGGTTGATGATTATGGTAAAGGCTTCTGAACGGGGTCGAGTGTGAATGATGAACTGACCTTACATTGGTTGATGAAGGCTGGCTACAAATGGACCATAAGAGGACACATGGGGCTCTTGTAAATTGTAGCTTATAATAACGAAGTTAGCCCTGCTGACTCGCTCGGATCTGGCAAAACTTAATTAAAGAATGTGGATTATGTCCTCAGGTAAATTCCCTTTCACCATTATGCAATCTGTGATTAATTTTTCCGTCTCATCTGGGCATTTATATTGTGTCATATGATTCTTGTAGGTCCGCTCATACATATCCACTATTTCCCCAACTCAATTTCCCCTTTTTATTCATCTAGACAAGTAGAATAATTTGGTGAAAACAAGTTCACCTGGAGTGGAAAATAATACAGTAGTTAATTATGTCGGTATCTATGAATGGGTTGGAAGTTAATCCCTGAAAGATGTATATATGTGGAGCTGATTCTCAAGGAAATACAGACATGGTGTTTTGTTCTCCAATGGCACTCTGGATATCAATTACTCCGCAACCATCTGTAGTTTGCCAGGTGCTTCACCGCTCTCTTTTCTTTACTAACATATCTGCATTTCTCACCATTAAAGAAAATGTTTGTGCGCATACAAGTTATGTACACTAGCTTGCGCTAGAACGTGTTACCTAACCTCGTCCTCTGATAGAGAGAGGATGGTTGGTTGGGTCCGGGGATTCGAATCCTTTCCCATCCCTATACTTTGTCTCTCTTGGTGTTGGGGATTAATCTTAAGCATTACTTCTTTGGTGCAGGTGGGGTATGTAACAGGAGATTGCATTTCAAGAATTTGTCGAAAGTCATTTTTTGTTTCAGTATCTTTCTGAAAATTTTGGGATGTCTAATCTTTGTTGTTGGAACAAACTTGTGGCAAGTTTGCATCCATTTTATGTAACAGTACTAATGTGTTCTCCACAGGGTAATAAATTAATAATATAATAGTGATCTTTTTTTCCTTTCATTCAAATTGTAGTGGTGTTCTCTATTTAACTAAAACATACAAGAATTGATGTTCCAGTTTCCCCCGTCATAAAAAAGCACTAAATAATAATAATAATAATATGTTGATGATAAATGAATAACTAGACAAACAAAACTCGTAATGATCTCATTTTCTAGCCCTATACGTATCATAAATTTCAAATAACATGGACCCACCATTCTGTTATGATATAATTAAATGTTTTGTTTTACTACCACATGCTAGTTATAGGGTTATATTTGAATGTCGTCATGATCTAATGTAATGTTTCATTTTACTAATACATGCTCGTTGTAGGGTTATATTTTAATGTTAATGGATGTACGTACCTCCATTGTAAGTTATGATCCTATAGCCAGGCAGCTAGCTAACATACAATAGGATTTAATGCTTTATTGACGTTATGGGGTTACTGATGTATCTGGAGAAGTTACTTTATTGACGTTATGGGGGGTTATCATGTACCTAGAGAAGTTACGTAAGAGAGCGGGTTAGTAACTTATAACAATTATATGGGCTTTTAATATCTTTGAGTTATGAACTTTTAATATTTTGAGTTATGGTCTTAATATTTTAGGAGTGAAATAGAATATTATTTTGGATCGTTTATTAAATTACTTTTATATTAATAAATAAAAACAATAGTTCATAAAATTTGTAAATTAGAAATTAATTACATATCCTGAATTTTCAGGATTTAGTAAAATAACATAAAAGTACAAAACATTCGTCCTCCGTAATTTAAAAGAAAAGGATTAAATTAATGTTTTAACGACGAAAAAGACCTCAAATTATTTACCGTCTCTTTCTTTTTCATCCCTATAATATAGTTTACCAACTTATGTTTTGTCTTATTTTTATTAAGTAAAACATAAGAAAATCCGTTCCATCTTATTGTATTCTTCTTTTTCTTTCTTTGTTTTTCATTGATGTAATATCATTTTAATAAATTGTGCTTTATCTTATTTCCATTTGTTATGCCAGATGCGAACACATAAAATCGATAAAATAGACGACACACAAATTACGTGATTCACTAATAATGTGTTAGCTATGTCCACAGACAGAAGAGAAAAAATTCTATATTAAGATGTTCTTCAGAGTTACAGATGATCAGAGATGGATAAAATTCTGATCCAGATTAGCCCTGATACTGATTAGAGCTATTAGATATATTCTCTAATTAGTTGGGCCTCAAAACATGTCAGAAAACTTAACTTCCACTCTACCGGACACGACCTTGTTGAACATTGTCGCGGCCACGTTTCAGCTCTCGGCACACAAATTAAGCTCAAATCGTCGTGACCGTGAAACCTGCTTTCATGTCCGTGTTCAGCCCCTTAACTCGGCCTTGTCAAACACTGTCACGGCCGCGTTCGCCAGTCTAGAGCCCAGATTCTACAGTCTTAACCAAGCGTCTTTTACCGTGGCCGCGTCACTCCGACTGCGCGTCACTCTGACGAGTCCAACACTTCAGCAAAAACAGAGGGCATAAAACAACACTATTTAATAAAACAAACAAAATGCAACTCTAGCGTTTAATTTTATTCTATTCTTTTTATCATTCTAATTGTAATTCCTTAAAAAAGATTAAGTAATGACAAGTGATAACTACACATTTTCTCATGAAAGAATTTTCAAATTAAAAAAAAATTATTCAATCAAGACGCAATTTTCTTATAACATGAACGACACCACTATTTCAAGGTTTTAATTACAAAAACATTCTTCAAATATGAGTTAATTTTCAATTGTAATTTGCAACATAAATGTAAACAATAAATGGTTTTTAGGGCCGCCTTTTTGTCCATTTGAAAAATCTTTGGTTATGAAATTTATTAAGGACCTTTTCTGGGGAAGTATATTTATTACTTTAGTAAATGAAAAATCAAAGCCCTATGTTATTTTAAAGATATTATGAAATGCATTCAATTTTATGCATGTTCGTTGTCAACATATAATATGGGAGATATAGATCGTTTACGCCACTTGGTGCAATATCACCTTATTAAAAAAGTTGCATATCAATTGAATAAATTTATATTATCATTTGAAATTGCTTTTGAATCTTTAAATTTTAAATTTTGCTTAGAAATTATGATTGGAAAAACAACTTTTAGAAAGAAAAATAAATTATACGATAGCTTCTAGGATTCTATTTAACAATGAAATAAAGCAAAACAAAAACGTATTATAATAAGAGGAAAAAAGATCAATAATTTAGAAGGAACAAAAAAATTACCCAAAGAAACCCTATAAGGAGAGAGAATGAGTTTGTTGAGTTAAAAAAATGAATTTTTTCTACCATTTGGATATCTGTCACTAAATTATTTTTTAAATCAGTAATCAAATTGTAAGATCTAATAACTGCAATAAAAAGATAAAACTTTAATGGTTCAAGTTAACTGGGGCACCCTAGAAGCCCTCTATAATAATATCGTGTACAATAAATAGGGTATGTTTACTTAAGGCTGGAGAGTGCTGGCCAAACCTAATCGAGGGAGTTAATAAGTGTGCTTTATCAAGATTTGAACCCTTAAATCTATTGAGCCAAGCCTTAAGTAATCACCCCATAATCTGGGTAGTGTATGCAAGCTATGGTCATGGTGATAATATACAACTGTACGTCTGTACCTACTTTGAAATAATCATACTTTTCTTCTGGCACCAACGACAAAACTCCATGTTTACCCATATTTGAAGTGAGTGGTCTGTTTTGTCCTTGTACCTTTTTTCTTTCTTTTTTCTCTCCTACAAATGTTTATTTCTATTCCAATTATGTAATTCACAATTTGATTTCATGGTTCACAGATTCGGTTTATGATTCACGAATGGTGTGTTACATGATGGAGAGTAATATGGTTAAATTGGGTATTAATAAACTTGTTAAGATTGTAGTGCAAAAAGAGTGACGTGAGGCCGAGTACAATTGCAATTGCTTCTAAAAAGGAGAGAGAGAAAAACAGTCTGTTCCTAAGAAGGATACTATGCTATATCCAAGGACTAAAATATCGGTGATTACGGAGATATCGGTATCTCAATTTAGAGAAATTTCGGTGAAATTTCGATTAATATCGAAATATCGGTGCAACTTTTTTAAAAATACCGGAAAATGTATTAAAATAGTAATTTATCACGATATTTTATAGATTGTTATAAACCTACTTAAATTCAAATATTTAATCTAAATATTGAGTGAAATTCACATATTTACAACTAGTTGACAAATAATAAACAATAGAAACATTATCAGGCCACACAAGATACATTATGAACTCTTATTATCATTAAGGATGTTCAAGAATTTTACAATAATATTCTAATTTATTAAATCTTTGGGTTGCATTACGAAAATTTAGTAGATTACGAATAATTTAGAAATTTTACAACTAAGGATCTTGAAATTTCACTGATATTAACCAAAATTTTACAACTAAGGCTGCATTAAGAAAATTTTACCGAAATTCACCGAAATTTCACCGATATTAATCGAAATTCCACCGATATTAATCGAAATCTCACCAAAATTAATCGAATTTTACCGAAATTCACCGATATTAACCAAAATTTCACCGATTAATCGAAATCTCACCGAAATTAATCGAAATTCACCGATATTAACCGAAATTTCACCGATATTAATCGAAATCTCACCGAAATTAATCGAATTTTACCGAAATTCACCGAAATTTTGATAAAAATTCCACGAAATTACAACAAATTATACCTGGAGATAGCCCAAATCGAAATTTTCGGAGATATTTCGGAGATTTCGGAAATATATCGGAGATATTCTGACATAAATTTATTACATCCGAATATCGTTTCGGTATCGTCAAAAAAGAGAGATATCGGAGAGATATCGGTGAATATCGGAGATATTTTAATCCTTGACTATAATCAAGAGTCCAAGAAACTTGTTCTAGAAAAAAGACCAATATAGCAAGTCATAAACCCTTTCCCAAGAGCCACGTACAATGTTTCATGAGACTTCACCATGTCAATCTCTCTGATTTATTTCCCTCCCTTGCCCACTAAAACAAAAAATCATAATAACTTGTGTGGTCAAAATACCTAAACTGATCTTTTATGTCGAAATAATAATTACGTTAGATTTTACTACCTTCGTCTTTTGTAGATACAGTTTTAAATTAATTTTGTAATGTTTTCTAGCTTTATTTTCTTATTTCTTCTAATACTACCCATATCTTTATGCTTAATTGTTTTTTCTAATTTTCGCTCCTACCATACCATGTTATAGATTAGTTATTAAAAAAAGCAGAAAATTGGCAAGAAAGAATTGAACACTTAACCTTCCATCCGAGGCCCTAAGTGCATCATACAAAAACCACTTAAGCTATTCAACTAGTTGGCAATATATTGGTAACTTATAAATGTCTAATAGATATATTATATTTAAAAAAAAAAAATAGGGGGGGGAGGAGGTTGCAGCGTACCATGTTGACCGCTCTAATGCCAGTTCTGCATCGCATTTAAATCTATGAAAGCTTCTTTGTTATATCAGGTGTCATTTATCTTTTGTGTTTAACACCATGTCTTTTTATATATACTAATACGAGAGAGTGTGTGGTAGTTACATATCAAGTGACAAGTATATTCCACCTAGTGTAGGATACCAAGCCTAAATCTCAGAATATTAGAAGTATACATTTCGTGAATGTATGCATATACACTACTAAAACATATTAAGGGCCCACTTGGTTGGGGGATTTAGGAGGTAATGAATGGAAATGAATGAAGACTTATTTCCATTTATGGTGCTTGATATATAATAAATAAGTTAATCATTACCCCATTTTATTAACAATTCCCCCCATTTCATTCCTTAGTATGATTAACTCTTCATTCATACACATTCTCATTGCCATTGATGAGTTGCAACCAAGCGGGCCCTAAATGTATTATATCAAGTATGGAAGTCCCAGAAGAAGGTAAAGAAAAACATATGTACTTCCATTAGAAATGAATCAAACCAAAAATGAATTTTCGTCTTCAAAAATGAAAGTCACCTTCAAACTCTCAAGCTTTCTCAAGTACTCGAATCAAGCAACGTATTTAAACGTATCAGGATTCTCTGGATCTCTTGCAATGTATTCTAGTCCAATCAGGTGTTCAATCCTTTTTTTAACTTCTCTTAAATCAGGCTGCAAGATTGTATCAATAGTAAATCATAATCACAGTATATTTTTGTTTTTATGTATATTAAATATAAAACAACATACCTTGAACATATGACTCAATTGCTGCACACACTCCGCAAGAAGCTTTTGATAACCCAATACTTGGCGATCCTTCATAATCCGTACAATTGCACAATCGATATTAAAACGTCTATCCTTCTCGACCAGTTCCACCACCTTTTTACGTTCTTCCACTGGTGGTAGAGGTATCTAAAGCACGGAAACCATAAAATTGGAGAAGATATACTTCGTCAAAGGAATTAAGAAAAGAAACTTGTATACAAAGAGATTAGACAAATGATACATTAGACGAAACAAATCACTCACTAACCCTAATCCTTCTCATTCTATCTGTGAACTTGGAATTGAACTCGAACAAATCATTTCGAGAAACGGTTTTAGTATTCGGCTCCTTGTTTAGTATCTTGTACTTAGCACATGAAAGTGAGTGAAGCACTCTAATAACATCATCATCCTCCCAATTCAACTCACTCTTGATTTCTGCATAACTCAGCTTATCTGCATTATTAAATTGCAGCAAAACAACAGCCTAAAGAAAAAAAATGTTACTCCACATTAGTATAGTATATAGTAAAACAATCTCCTCCTACGGTAGAGTACACTAGATAATAACCTGGAACTCGGTAACTACGAGCTCAATGGTTTTCTGTTCGAATATCCCGTTGACATTGCAAGTTCCCAATGAATAAATCCATGTGAGTTTCCTGCTTTTCGTCGTACTTTCGTAGAAGTCCTTATATGCCTGTATACACTGAGCCTGAAACACAATTTGGATCACAGAGAAGTTAGAAGAATCAGAAACTTGGTTGTATTAAAAGAAAAGCGAAAAGGAGACGGATCGATCACACCATCTTGGTTGGAAGATTAAGATCACAATGTTTAAAGGTTGGCCAGAAACCGGACGTAAGGACGGCGACGTTGAAGTCCATCCCAAGATAATAGATTTCATTGAAAGAATCCAGGAACTTTTTCTGGTTTTCGCCTTTCAATGCAATATCAGTGATCTACAATCAGAAAAAATATTATATATACAGAGACACAGACACACACACACACACACACACACATATATATATGATATTCCAAATCACGGTTGAAGTATACATTGCACAGAGTTTTCAGTGATAAAAGAAGCTATGATTAAACTCTACCATTCCTTCCATCTTTGAAGTGAACTGACGACCATATTGTTGCTTGAACTTCGTCAAAAGGAGTTTTTCGTGCTCTTCGCTAGCACTTTTGTCAAAGAGCAAACGACAAGCAAGCTTCTTTCTGCGGATGCAACCAACAGCAATATCAATATTAGAGTCCAAATTAGGTACATTCCTTTGCTTCTTCCTATATATCACGACTAAGCAAACGAGGCATCACCTGCAGAACTCAGCGAAAAGATCCTTATCGCTAATATAGCAGAGTAGATGGATCACCTGCAAAAAAGAAACTAAGTTTATTTTGTTAATGAAATTCTAGCCACTGATACGAGAAGAGAACGTGTTTACGTGCTTGATTGTTTGTCTGTTTACCTTGTCCAAAGTTTCCTCAATGGCTTTATCACTGAGCTTTTCAACCCCACCTTTCTTAAGTATATCGTCGCAGTAGGAAGCTAGAATCTCTGAGGTTGGGATCCCACCAATGTTCTTTTCCAAAAAGGCCTCAAAAGCCTCCTTGAGAGCCTATATAATCGAAAACCATATTATAAGAAGAAACACAAAATTGAGAACTCAAGAGTGTTAATTCCGAACATACAAACTAAATACCTTGTAAAAAGCGGCGTCATTAGAGAAATAACCAGTGATGTAGTGCATACACCTATCATGAAGATCTATCACTTTTCTCACAAGTGCCTGGAATGAGACAATGTAAGAGAAAACAGACATATATAAAAACATAAATAGTAAATGAATACGTTGGAGAATGGTGCTTCGCTTGCTTTCTTCTCGGCCTGTTGGACCACCCAAATTAGTCTTAGAATTTAATATAATTAATCGAGTGAAAGGTCAAAACACGGACCTTGTTAGTACTCGTTGCATCTTCAGTTTGACTCATCAAAGCCATGCCTTTGGAAGTAATATGCTGCACCAAGAAACCACTATAAGCAAGAATCAAATGAGTAAAGATCTGAAACTATAACTATTAGAAATAGCACAAACCTGTTTGAAAATTTTGGCAATGTTCAATCCTAAAAGCCTATACATTCTTGAGAGGTCCTCTGCCTGCCATCAGTTTACAATGTAAAAAAATCGGATTAATTTCTTTATACTGAAGATAAACAAACTATTGCAAAAATACCTTACTATCCGTGAGTAATTCAATGCACCCTGATTCCCTTTTTTCCAGCAATTCCGGGGTAAGAGCTACCAGCAATTGATTATGCACTTCCTGCTCCAAAAAATACAATTAGAACTACTAAAATAGGAAAAACACAAAAGATTTCAACGATAAAGGAGAATAAGAAAACCAACCTCCAAAAGCTTAGTTTCAGTGCGTGACTGCAAATAATGAGTAACACGGTCCTTCTCCTTTTTTAAGCAATCCTCTACCTGTTCATTTATGTAACAATTTTTGGAGGTATAAACTAAAAATAGAACTAAGAATTTGCGTAGTATATCAATGATACGGTTTGTACCTTTAACATGTAATTAGGCCATGTATTTTGGTCGAACCAGTCTGATGCTTTGCGAGAGTAATATTCAGCCGTATCCTTAAGCATTGCAGCTTCAAAGTCATTTTCGTAAAAATCCATTGAAGTCGGCATCTCTAATTTACTTCCTTCCATCTTTAGCAGTACGTATAAATCTATTACATTCTTCAACAATCCTCTCTCGATCTTCTCCCCTTCGCGTTCTTTATCAATCTGCAATATTTCCACACGAGTTATAAATGTCAACAATATTATCCAATGCCAATAAAGAAATTTAAGGGAGAACGGCCTTGCCAAAGCAATGACAACATTTGCAACTTCACTTTTGAACTCTTGGAAAACCTACGAATACAAATTACAAGAGTGAATATCAGGATCAAATGAATTCAATTACTGAATATGGATGTGATCCAATAGGAACCTGATCACGGAAGGAAGCCACTCCAGCTTCTTTGAGTGTAGGAATCCCCCTCCGCCTTACAAAACTATCATCGAGATAATAAAAGAAACGCGAAAGCCACCTTACCATGAGTTTATGAATTTCCCATCTTCTCAGAAGCTCCCTTAGCAGAGACTCATCTCTCAAGTCTCTCAAAGATGGCTTCACCTGATCATCATCATCGGCATAAACAGAATCAAAATACGGTAGCTTGATCAATTAATAATTTCTTAAATAAGCAACTCAGATTATCATACATACCCTTGAATTGCAGTAATCATCACAGGTTTCCTTGTACTTATTGTATAGCTTCTCAGACCAATCATATTGAGTTGGTTGCACACACATGTTATATATTTTACTTTGCTTTCTGTTAAGGATTCATAATAATCATTCAACTCCGACCTGTTATATATATAACAATAAAAAAGACTAAATTGTAAACATGGAAACCAAGAGGATTCGTGTAAAGCAACATATATTCTTGGCTGCCTATCTTTTCCTCTGTCTCGGCTTCCAGGATCCTCGTCAACTTTGCAATAGTTTCTTGCATAAATTGCCATCCTTCTTCAAATTCAATAATGTCTGATAGTACTGGTGCCATATTCCCACGACCACGAGCTCCTGCAAGGAAAATAAACGTATTCAACACCATACTGAATTTCTGAACATAATGTCATTACAAGAGTGTTATTGTGCAAATTTTGTGAAGGAAAACATTCTCATCAACATAGAGTAATAAATATTATATTTGAGGGTAAATCTCTGATCTATCCACGCCAACAAATATAGTTCTGATAGGTTGAAAGGTGATGTACATGAACAAGAAAGAAAAGCAAAGAAGATTATTACGAATAGTTGTTGACTTTCCAGTTGGATAAATTTGCTTGTCACTAGAATATTTAACATATATGCAACTATAGTTTCTCCTGTAAATACGAAAAAATTTCCAACAGAAAAGGAAGCCCAATCTAAAACAATAAGTTCATATCTTTATTTTTATCTTCCTGAAACTCAACAGTATACATAACTATTGTAATACATTACATATAGCATCTAAGAGAATGCACGATCAGCCTATCAACCGTCACAGGAAACTCCGAATTAAATCAATAAACATTTATAATAAAAAATGACCTCAAATAATGTGTAATTATACTTACCATTGAAACTCAAAGTAAGATTTTCATTGGAATAGTGAATACCTGTTTCATTCAAATGGTTTCATACAGACTGACCTTCCATAGTTCCCCTCCCGCCTTAATTCTCTCTTTTGATAACCGAGACGACAACGACAACAGGACTACTTAATTTTGTTTTCTAACTTGATGCAGTGATCGTGTAAAAGAAGTTCAAGCCCTAACTCAATCAATTATTGGCGCCAAATTCCACACGAACGGAAGTTAATGGAGAAAACGTAAATCTACAACAAAACACATAATATGAATAAAAACTCGCAACAGAAACAGATAATATTGATTGAAACACATTGCCGAGGAGTATTACCTCGACGACCTCGACGAGCCCTCTGCCTTTTGCTCATGGCAGTAGCAGTTGGAGTAAGTGTGAAAAGGTAAAAACTGATGCAGATATCTTTTTTTATACATTTCGTAAAGAGGTTGAGCTGCTTTTATAGTAGTCACGCCGTATCAGTTACACAACTATCGTGCTTTTATAGCTGTGATAAGTTCCAGAATGTGTGGAGACGTCCATATAGGCATATGCCACGGTTGATCCCTTGCAATATAAATATAAAAAAATGTAACATGCTAACAAATTTATAAACATGAATAATTCAACAATATATATAAGTAAATTTTATTTAAAAAAATATTATAACTTGTTGGATATGGAGCCTAAAGTGGCGCAGAGGATGTCACGGCTACGACCAAAGGTGCGCAAAGGTGGCTTGCTCGCGTCCGCGATCAAGGGAGTGAGAAACAGAGGCCTTGGTCGAACAAACAGTCATTGGAGCGACTGGCTGTCGCGGGCGCGAACGTCGTTTTTGACGATACGCCTCGCGGGTGCGAGTTGGGGTCGTGGCCGCGACCCCTAGCGGCGGCTGAAACTTGGGGGACAAGTTTTAGAGTTATTTTGACTATTATAAATAGGTGTATATTTCTCCACTCATTGTATTCTGAAAATCATCATATTTAGTGCATATTCTGACTTGGTATCGCCCCCAAATGTAATTACGCTTCATAACGAACTGGATTACCAAATTTGTGTGTTCTTGTGCGATTAATTATTCTTTTCTCCTTTCGTTTATTTTTTCGTTTCGTTATTGTGTGTGGGTTTAATTCTCAACAACTGGTATCAAAGCATCAGGTTCGTTTCCTGTGAGAATTCATGATGAACGACGGAAATATTTTGGTGGAGAGGTTCGATGGAACTGATTATGACTTTTGGAGGATGCAAATTGAAGATTACCTTTATGGTAAAGATTTGCACAACCCCTCAAGGAGAAGCCCGAGAAGATGTCTGCGGAGGAGTGAAAGTTATTGGACAGGAAAAGGATGAGCGCGATACGTTTGTCGTTGTCCAAGGAAGTGGCTTACCATACCACAGGCATGATCTTTGATAGTATCTTGTTTGAACTAAATATCCCTAAGAGTGACTTTACCAATATATAAGTCATATCTCATCCTATTACAGTTAGGTCGGATATGCCCTTTGATACTACAGTAATGACACGTCGGAATAAATTTAAAGTTCTTGTGACTTCGGCGGGTATAAGACATAGACTGTTCAGGTTCAGAACAACCACTTTGGGGCATTCCCCTGTGTTCAAACTCTGTTCGTACTCTGCTCGAATTACCACAAAATTTATTATGGTATCTTACCTCGTTACCTTTACCTTTTGAATGCTCGATGGATATGATTGATGATTCTTGTGATTTTGTCATCATTCTTGACATCTCCCTCTTGAGTGCTAGAATTTCCTTTTCTCTGTCCTTATTGACTTGTTTCACAAAAGCAAGTTCTTGTTCTAAGGAATTTATTGAGATGCCTTTTGAGTTGATTACCTGTTTAGCAGCTTTCAGTCCATTTACTTTGCTGAAAAAATACCTTCAGTTTGTGATGAATTACTTGGATCTCCTTTCTTTTCATGGAATCTGACCCTTGCTTCTAGAGACCTTATGATATCACCTGTCTTGTTTACCCTTGATGATATTTCTTCATACATGGCCTGCAGTTGTTCAGCAGTAGGACAAGACTCATCTTCAGACCCAGACTCAGACTCATTAGCCACATCTTTTCCTATCAGTTCCTTGATGGGTCGAACATGCATCATCAAACAAGTAAAATCCTTCAGCGAATCACATAGAGCAAGATTGTTGGGGTGATTGATTGCATCATTTGCCTTTAACTCTTCATCAGTCTCTGAGTCACTCCACTTTGCCTTGTAAGCTTTGTTTTTTCCTCAAGAAATTTGGACATTCCACCTGATAATGTCTGTATCCTTTGCACTCTCTACACTGGTCATTCTCCTTTTTTCTGGCCGGATTCTTCCCATTTGAATTCCTTCTGGTCCCTTGGAAGTGTTGAAATTTATCATTTTGTCGTAGTTCTTTGCCAGGAAGGCCATAGTGTCTGCAAAGTTTGCAGTATCCAGGTCATCAGACTCTTCTTCCCGTTTTTCGGATACTCCAGCCTTTAGTGCAATGCCTTTGGCCTTGACTTTGTCGTAGCCATTGTTGATTTCAAACGTTCGTAGTTCTCCGAGAAGATCGTCTAGAGTCATGTCTTTGACCTTCATGAATGATTCCAAGACAATGATTTTCTATCTGAATTTGGACGGCAAAGTTCTCATGATTTTTGAGACATGTCTTCCTTCTGAGATATTTTCTCCAAGTATGTAGCAATCATTCACTACATCACAGAATCTTGCGTAGAAACCATCGATATTTTCATCCTCATTCATTTGGATGTTATTGAATTGAAGAGATAACCTCTGAAGTTTTGAGGTTTTGACTGAGGCATTCCCTTTAAATTGGCTTTGCAGAATTCGCCATGCATCCTTTACGGTTTTGCATTTCACTATCATCTTGTGCCTCATGGGATCTACAAATGCTAGAAGTGCGTACAACGCTGTCTAATTTTTTTTTTTTTCTTGCTTGTCCTTGTCGGTAAAGGACTCAACTAGTTTTGGAACCAGTTTCTTTTCATCGTTCTCCATTTGAGGCCATTCCCATTCTCTTTCAACTGTGAGCCAGCACTTCTTGGATCTCAAGTACACCATCATCATGGATTTCCAGTAGGAGTAGTTGGTTCTATCTAGAAATGGAGGTTATAGAGATGTGATCAATGGAAGTCGTTTTGTTCCCTTGGATCTACCTGTTTATAAAAACTGGAACCTGCTCTGGTGTCAATTGAAATGTCAGAGTTGGTGCGCGTGTGCCGTGTTTTAAAATAAAACTAACTGCAAGTAATTAATAGATGGAAAATTAGATATGTGTTCTTAAGAGGTACGAACTTAATAAGAACACACAAGATATATGAATCAATAAACAGATCGAGGAAGAATCCTTTCTTCCTCTTAAACTTATTATTAAGGCAGAAATGCAGTACAACACTCGAAAGAGTTACAAGACTCCTTCCTAAACACTCTATGTTGTAATTGCTCCCCCTAACAACAATCCCAGCCGTCTGGTCCCCAGATGGACTTTAGACGTGCAACAGATCCCTACTAACTATACTACTTGAATTCTCCCGAAATCAAAGAAGTTCTCCCGAACTGAAACAGACACTCATCTCCCAAACAGTATCTGATTATTGATGTTCTTACGGAGTATGAACAACAGTAATCCTGTTACAAGTAAATTGACGAAATGTACACAGTATAGACTCAAAGACCCTTTTTTCTTATGTGTTATCTCTTCATACTTTATACTGTTTTCTTACAGTCCTTCAATCTCTCAATTTATGGAATCTAGATGGGATTAAGATCATTTGAGGAAGATGTTGACTTTCCTTGTTTGGCAAAGTTCTTGATTGATTCCTTCAAATGTGGAATTAACTCATCATCTTGATTTCCTGAAGATTTCACTTTGTCCCCTTTCCTTTTATAGCTTCCAATCATCAAGAACCTATTAATCAAGAGTATTTTTCAACAAAAATGTCATTATTAATAAAAAAATGATTTTTACATTATTAAATCGTATCTAACAATTTTTTACAAAATAAAGATTCAACAATATATATGTCTAATAAATTTTGTTTAAAATATTAATATCTAGGCTATAGATTTGCAGATAGTTCCTTATATGCGACTAGATGTAAGTTCGTGCATGGATAACATCCATTGTATTAAACTAATAGTACGATATAATGTAAAACTATTGTTATAAATGACTTTAAAATCGAAAATAAACCCGAGTAGGTCCATGAAACACAATCAACCCAATATGATGTCCAAACAACCCCTTTTGCTACTACTAAAGAGTCCATTCAAGTTTGAATATCTGATCTACAACCTGCAAAATATCATGATTTTTAGTCCGCAAGTAAACATGAATTTGGACCATATTTCATATTTCATATTTCAAATGAGAAAAGTGTCATAAAATTTATCTGCATTTTGATTTGAAGTTCTACAACTTGATATCACTCTATTATTCAGGAAATAAAAGATCCATAATAGGACGATGCTCCTGTGACCGAAGTAAAAAAAAAAATCAAAGTCCACAATAGTACACAAATAACCTGAAGCTGGTTAATTTTGATATGGAAAAATATTATTTACAACAAAGATGAGTACATTAACGATCCGTCAAGTCACTCACTCTCATTTCCACTTATTAAACTAATGAAATATTACGACATTAATATGCTGGCCTATTGAAGAAGTAGAATATGGAGAAAAGTGTATGTCAAAGGTGGTGAGATAACTTAAACAAACTTTGTTGAAAGCTATTATGAGCTTAATTTGTCACCACTTATATATATATGTAATATATATATATTATTTGTGAGTAAAAAATAAAAATAGAATAAACACACATGCACACCAGTAATTTAGCTAAAATCCGCTTCAAGTTTCTCAATAGCATGAACGTGCTAAATAGGTTACCTTTAAACTCCACATCAACAATCCCTACCAAACTGATACTACAAGTTTTTGTTTTCATATCCACGATAAAACAAATTTTTAATTTTTTGGCAATTGATTCACCAAGTGCAATACCTTTAAGTTTATGGTTTATGCTAGCCTTACTACAAGAAAAAGGGGCATTTGCCGCTAATCTTTTGCAACTACAAAAGTCCTTTTGTAACTATTAGTAGTTACATTAAATATTTCATACAATTTTAACCAAATTTGCTACAATATGACAAGTTCTTTTGCTACTACTTGTAGTTACAAATATATTAGTAACTACAAAATAGTAGCAAAAAATAATTACAAATACATTAGTAACTACAAAGTAGTTGCAAAAAAACTTTTTTGCATCTTATTATAAGTGACTGCCCTATAGTAACTACTTTTAGATATTTAGTTATTAAAAGTATTTTTGTAACTACTCTCCCTTTTTTGTAACTACATTTTGTAGTGGCAAAAAACTTTGTTTCTAAAGTGCCTGTGGATTTAAAGAAAAGGAAATGCATTGCATTTAGAAAGGGAAAATTCTGTCTTTATTCGGTAACTTAGGGTTGGTTTAGAAAAAAATTTCGTATAGTTTGAATTATCAATTTTAGTCCTGTATGTTAGGATCTAGTCTAATCTAAGGACAAATTTTGCTGGATATTGTAAAATTGGCTGGAATTTGTCACTTGCACTCTTCACAAATTTTGGGCTACATTACGCAATGGGCGCAATGCACACCCAAAAAATCGATGCACTCTTCTACGCCCCACTCCCTAACCGAAGTTTAAACCCTCACCCCACCTCTCGACAATTTCGGGTCACATTCGGCAGAACGACCTACATCATTGTGTCGGGTGTCACATTTTATCCATGTGAAGAAGTTATTGTGATTGATTAAGATCCAAGTATGGTGATCACGATTGAGAGATTGATCCGAATATGAAAAAGACGTTGAAGATGGCGACGGAGGCGAATGCGAGTGGCAATACATTTTTGTTTTTAAATTTTAAATGATGTGGTGTGCTACATCAACAATTTTGGACAAGTCAGCAGCAATTGATCGGAAAGCCCCATGCACGTGACAAATTCTGGTCAATTATACAATTTCCAGCAAAATTTATCCTCAAATTAAACTTGATCCTAACATATATGACTAAAATCAGACTCGATCATAATATACATGACTAAAAGAGATAATTCAAAATATACATTGACTTTTTATAAACTAAGCCTAACTTACAGCATCAAAAATGGATTTTCCCCAACTTAGAAATGGAAGAGAAAGCAAGGTCAGAACCTTACTTGTATGAAAAGAGTGGATTGACACTCATAAGGAACCAAAACCAAATTAAAGAGAGCATATTCTCGGTTTCTTCAATGACCAAATCAGAAAAATCGAGTATCTTCTGAAAGGACCTTATATTAAAATTCTGTATAGATTCGAATTGCTATCTGTTTGTACTTTGTAGCGGAGAGAAGCAAACTGTAAATTTACAATTCATAAGAGTCGAAGCTAGCATCTATAGACCATCGCCCACAATTTCGAAATTATTTTCCAATAATTTAATGGAGAATATTTGTAGAAAAGTTTTTTTTCCGTTTGAGTGCGTAGAGTGACTTTGAAAGAAGGGCAGAAGAAATACGAAGCGGTTATGCATGGGAAACTGTATACTACTACTACTGCGAGCAATAATCCCGAACATAAATGTTTATAGAATGAAATGGTTGCCACATAGAAACTATAGACCAATTATTATACATAAAATTTATTTACAAAAGGTTATTATCTTTCCACTACAAATTCGCAAACACCTCATTATACACCATATTTGAGGGTCTATTATTGTTGAATTGAGATATTGTGAAGAGAATGAAGACGGTTTTGAGAGAGAGAGAACAAAATTGTAGAAAGAGAATTATTAAGCCAACTGTTGGCTGCTGATATTTTGATAATGATGATGATCACAAAGGACCACTTTAAATATACAAACTCTAAATGGGTAAAAGGACCAAAAGGCCCATATGCCCCCTTGAAACTGAACCGCAAGGGACTAGAAAAAAAAACAATAACTAACAAAGACAAAACTTCGAACAAAGATTAAGAAATCGAGTGTTGGAGAGGGGCTTAGTTAAAACATCAGCGATCTGATCCTCGGACAAGATGTAACGAACATCAAGCTCTCTACACTGCACCTCTTCACACACAAAGTGCACATCGATTTCAATGTGCTTTGTGTAGGCATGAAAAACTGGATTGGAAGCCAAGGTAGCAACACCTGTATTGTCACACCAAAGAACAGATACTGCAGGTGAAGTAAGTCCAAGCTCAAAAAATAAAGACTGAATCCAAATAAGATCAGTAATAGCAAGAGCAAGAGCACGATACTCCGACTCCGTACTACTACGAGCCACAACAGGCTGTTTTTTAGAGCTCCAATTATTCGAGCCAAGAAAACACAAAAGCCACTTGTAGAACGCCTATCATCAATGCAGCTGGCCCAATCCGTATCAACAAAACCTTCAAGATAAAACTTGGTAACACGTTTAAACATAAGACCTAGAGAGGCAGTGCCCGTCAAATAACGAAGCACTCTTTTACAAGCACGCCAATTATTTTCAGTGGGTGCATGCAAAAATTGACTAAGTTAGTTAACAGAGAAAGCAATATCAGGATGAGACATCTGAAGATACTGAAGAGCACCGATGTGTTTGCAAGAAACCATATTACTTTTGGCCAACAGATCATAAATATATATTGCTTGATTTAGAAAGATTCCATCAGACCTGCGATGCACTTCTAAACCCAAAAATATTTGACACTACCAAGATCCTTTAAGGAGAATTTAGAGTCAAGAGATTTAATCAAGCTAGCAATAAGCAGCGTACAATCACCCGTAACAATTATATCATCAACATAAACCAAGACAAAAAGTAATTTGCCCTGAACATTTTTATAAAATAAAGAAGTGTCGGAAACAGAAATTCGAAAACCAAGACTTAAAAGAAAAAGTTTCAGCTTGTCATACCACGCTTTGGGAGCTTGTTTAAGTCCATAAAGGGACTTAACAAGCTTACAAACATGATTCGGCCAAGAAGGGTCTTCATATCCAATAGGTTGAGTCATATAAACAGTGGTGACTAAATCTCCATTAAGGAACGCATTATTGACATCAACCTGATGAATATGCCAATCCTTAGTGACAGCTAAAGTGAACATGAGCCGAAAAGTGACAGGTTTTACGACCGGACTAAAGGTTTCAAAATAATCAACCCCCGCAGTTTGCTCAAAACCATGAGCTACAAGACGCGCTTTGAACCTTTCGACAGTCCCATCAGGGTTTCGTTTAACCCGAAAAACCCATTTGTTAGAAATAAGACTCATGTTGGGGTCAGACGGAACCAAATCCCAAGTATGATTACGAATCAAGGCCAAAAATTCAGTATCCATAGCAGCTTTCCATTCGGGACTGTGAAGCGCTTCGTCAATAGACAAAGGCTTAAGAATACCCGAATTGACAAGATAGAGTTTGGGTTTGTATATGCCATTTTTGGACCTGGTTACCATGTGATGGGTAGCAGGGACCTGTTTTGGAACAAAGAGAGAAGATTGCGGGACCAGACTCAACCTAGAGGGAGACCGAACGGAGTGACCATGAGAAGACACACTAGGGGCAGATTCATCAATAGGGGAAACAGAAGTACTAGGAACGGTGGAAGGACTACCCAAACTTGTGGAAGAAGGACTAGCTAGAAAGGGCAAAACGGATGTAACCTTGGGCATACTGTCGGTGTGAGAGAAATCTTCTTTAAAAGGATGGGATAGGGAAACTCATCCTCATTAAAGGAGACAGTCCGGGAGATATAGAGTCCACCCGAGGGATGCAAGCATTTATAGCCCTTATGCATACAACTATAACCATGAAAAATACACTTGGACATTCTAAATTGCAACTTAGAGGTATTATAAGGACCTAAAATGGAAAACAAGCACACCCAAAAACCCGTAAAAAATTATAATCCGGTTTGACGCGATAAATTAATTCAGACGGAGACACATTGCCCGTCTGAATCGGAGATACAGATTCAGAAATGAAGATAATCAGCGAAAAAAGTAGTAGACTAGCCAAAGCTGACTCTGATACCATGTTGAATTGAGATATTGTGAAGAGAATGAAGACGATTTTAAGAGAGAGAGAACATAATTGTAAAGAGAGAAATATTAAGCCCACTGTTGGCTGCTGATATTTTGATAATAATGGTGATCACAAAAGACCACTTTAAAATACAAACCCTAAACGGGTAAAAGGACCAAAAGGCCCATGTTACTCTAATAATTATAAATTTGTGTTTCCATCCGTGCAAAATATCTTCAAACATCTCTTACTCTTGACCCTCGACATCACATACAACTAACTGTACGTAGTTGAGTCACCATTTTATTGTTACACAAGGGTATAGTTGCAATATGTGTTTTAGTGATCTATAGAGGTCATGGAAACTGGAATCAACATTAGGAACAATTTCGCCCCCTCAATAATTTACTACATGACCAATGAACTTAACTTATAAATATATTTTTCTGTTTAAAATAAATGGATAGTGATAAAGCGCAATCCGTTATCAAGGAAATTCAGATCAAGGAAAACCGATTGGAAAGATTATCCTACGTAAAGAAGACACAGAACACAAGATATACGTGGTTCGATACGTCCACGGGAAGAATAAGGTCCCCTCCGGGGTGCTTTTCACTTCTTTCTTGTTAGTCTTACAAGCTATAGTTTAAGAGCGCAAGAATTCGAACCCTCAATCCATCTTTAATTCTACTATTTATATCATACAAATCACAACCCTAACTACATTCCTATAATTCCGGCCATTAAATCTGCACTCGTGATTGAGAAAAGATCGTGGGGGAATCTCCACTCCCCCATGCGTTGCTGCCGCAATCTCGATCACCAAATCTTCACGGTGATTGGGAAGGCCGTAATTGGGCCGGTTGAGCTGTTGGGCTTGTACTTCTGGGTCAGTTGAGCTGTTATCGAGCCATACCTACCAGATGCCATGGCGATTGGGTAGACCGTAATTGGCCGGTTGAACTGTTGGGCTTGTACTTCTGGGCCGATTGAGCTGTTAGTGGGCCACACCTACCAGATAGCCAACACTAAAAATTCAAAATTAAGAAAAATACAACTAAAACAAATATGCAAAAAATTGTAGCACTGAATACATGCACCATTCTTTTCTTTCGACTTTAAGAAATTAAGATCAAATACTTCAGGTTATATATATATAAACTTTCGTTCAGATGAAACTTTCTCATCTTGCAGCTTATATCATGTAATTTTTGGTTTATTATAACGTAATTATTTACCCCTTTTTCATCGTACATTATCAAATTCTGTAATTCGATGTTATTTAAATACATTTATCAATCTACTTATTATTATGCACAATTTTAAAAACTCGACCATATTGTATAACTTTGTTTTAATGAAAGTATTCTATAACTTTCTTAATGTAGATAATCGTCATTATTTGTTATTTACACCAATGTGGAGATGATTAATACCCCTATACACTATTTGAGAGGCCAAAATTAACACATGCCTAACAATTGGATCAGCTCAATTTTATTGACCCATAAAATTACTATCTCCGTTCACAAATAAGTGTCATTCTAAAAATAAATATTTTCCCAAAAGAAAATCATTCTAGCAATTTTTACATATTTCTTTCAACATTTTCCTAAGCTAAATCTAAGAAAATTTCCATACAAATCATACAATATTATATAAATAAGGTATATATGGAGAAAAAAATGAAGGAATTTATGGTAATAAAAAAATTAATGGAGAAAAAAATGGAGGAGTATTATTGTTCATTTCATAATCCCTTAAGTTCTACCTGAAATTCTATAATGACACTTATTTGTAAACAAAGGGGTACTACTTAACACCACATCATATCCTATTAATAACTTTTTCAATATTAAAAAAACATTATAATTATGAGAGATTCCTAATTATAATTTCACAAATTCTAACTAACCAAATACTGATTAATTATGAGACAAATTCCTTTATTAAGGAAAAAAATATGTTTCCAAAAAAAAATTTGTATTTGATTGTGCATGCATCATGGATTGCATAGCTGAAGGTCGGTTATTTAGGAAAATAACATTTGTCTTATTGACAAAATTTGAAATAAGGTATTCATAATATGTTGATTAATGATTAATGAAAACAAATAAGTTCATCTAAACAACAACTATTTTTTTTGTAAACACCATTCTGATGATGGGGATTAGGCTAGATCCTCAGCCTGTGAATTAATAAATGCAGGAGCATCTCATAATGTACAAGAAATTTAGGCTATACAACATATCAAGCTAGCCTATGAAGAAATCTAAAATTGGGAAGTCTCATAGCATCAACTACGAGAAAGCCTTTAAGGCTTCTACATTGAGACAGAAGCTTAAATTCCACACAAGATTGCTTCTTGACTGCCATATTTGCGAGGTGGTCGGCACCTCGATTTCCTTCACAATGTATATGCGAAACACTCAAGTCCAACCCCCTGGGCAGTTTCATAAACTTGGCATATATGGCTTGAAACAACCAGTGACCTATAACATTTCTTTGAAATATGTTAAATAACACCATTGAGTCAATTTGAAGCCAGATTTTGTGATCCCGAATAACTCCCCCAAGCCCCAGAGGGATCGTGGTTACCTTTAGACGCCCCATCAATGTTTATTTTGAAAATTCCACAATCTAGGGGTTTTCAACAGACCAAAAACGGTTTTTTGATTGTTTTCATCACAATCGAAATCTTCGAAATTGCAGCCAAATACCAAAAGTCTCGTCAAAACCCAACGAGGAGCAGATCAACTGTTGAAAAGAGTAAAAACATTCATAATTTTTTGTAATGTTATTGATTTGTATTTCAGTGTGTTTTTGTATACAAATGTACCACCTATTTATAATACAATGTTATGTCTAAAAAAGGAAAAATATCAAGATCTATCAAGATCCTCAATTATAGGAATTACTAATCAATCAAAGAATTCATGGCTAATCAATCAAAGAATTAATAATCTTTTCCTAATTCAACACTACCCCCTCAAGTTGGTAGGTGGAGGGTCCCACATGCCCAACTTGTCAAGAACTTTATGAAAGGCTCTTCCAGAGACAGCTTTTGTTAAAATATCGGCAAGTTGGTCTTCAGACTTGACAAACGGAAGGGTGATATCTTCATTATCCAGATTTTCCTTGATGAAATGTCGGTCAATCTCTATATGCTTAGTTCGATCATGCTGGACAGGATTATGAGAAATGCTAACAGCTGCTTTATTGTCACAATAGAGTTTAAAAACCCTAGTTTCCAATAGGCCCATCTCTGTCATTAGCTTTTTTATCCATAATAATTCTGTAATCCCTTTTACTACTCCTCGGAACTCTGCTTCTGCACTAGAGAGTGCTACCACCTTTTATTTTTTGCTCCTCCAAGTCACCAAATTACCTCCTACGAAAGTGAAGTATCCTACTGTCGATCGACTGTCTGTGATATTTCCTGCCCAGTCAGCATCAGTGTACCCAAAGACATCCAAGTGTTTGTTCTTCCGAAAGAATATTCCTTTCCCGGGAGATGACTTTAGGTACCTCAAAATTCTTATGGCTGCATCCATATGTTCCACTAGCGGTTTATGGATGAATTGACTTATGACCCCAACCGCATATGCTATGTCTGGCCTTGTATGTGAGAGGTAAATTAGTTTACCAACGACCCTCTGGTATTGTTCTTTTTCTGCTGGCTCATCACTTGAGTATCCTCTTAGTCCATGATTGACAGCTATCGGTGTTTCTGCTGGTTTACAATCGAGAAGCCCTGTTTCAGTAAGAAGGTCAAGAATGTATTTCCTTTGGGACAGAAATATACCCTCCTTGGACCTCATTACTTCTATTCCGAGAAAGTACTTCAGTCCACCAAGATTCTTCATTTCGAACTCGGGAAACAAATTCCTTTGAAGGAGTTTGATTTCTTCTTCATCATCTCCTGAAATAATCATATCATCAACATAAATGATTAAACATGTGATTTTAGAATACCTCCTCTTTAGGAACAATGTGTGATCTGAATTGCTCTGAGTATATCCATATTTCTTCATGGCCGAAGTAAATCTTCCGAACCAGGCCCAAGGTGATTGTTTCAGCCCATAAAGCGATCTCCTCAATCGACAAACTTCTCCTTCTCCAAATTCTCTCTCAAAGCCAGGTGGGATCTCCATGTATATTTCTTTGTTCAGATCTCCGTGAAGGAATGCATTCTTTACGTCAAACTGATATAGAGGCCAATCACGATTTGCTGCTACTGAGAGCAACACTCTTACAGTATCCAACTTCGCAACAGGGGAAAAGGTTTCTGCATAGTCGATTCCATACACTTGAGTGTATCCTTTTGCAACCAGTCGTGCCTTATACCGTTCCACTTCTCCGTCCGGATTATACTTGATGGTGAAGACCCATCTACATCCAACTGGTTTTTTCCCTGGAGGTAATTTACTTTTGTCCCATGTCCCACTTTTACTGAGTGCTGCCATTTCTTTATTCATTGTCTCTTTCCATTCTGGATATTTCTGTGCCTCTTCTGCATTCCTGGGTATCCACGCAGTAGATAACTTATCGCTGAACTGTTGAACTTTTCCATTTCCACCAGAAATAAAGTTAGCAATGGGATACCTGGAATTTTTAGGCTTGTATTCTGGACTATACTTTTGAGGAGGTATTCCTCTGTTCTGCCTTGGAGGAAGAGAGTAGGAGTTCTCGTTTTGACCTGTGATTAGAGGTGTCAAAACGGGTTGGCGGGGCGGGCCGGCCCACAACGCACCTTAACCCACCATTTGGCGGGGCGGACTTTTTATATGGCGGGCCTTCAAATCCCAACCCAACCCAACCCACCGGTGGGTTGTGGGTTGGGCGGGCCAACCCACCTTTTTTTTACTTTTTTTTTTAACCATTTTTATTATATAATAGCTATTAAATAATGTAAAGTGTTCACAAACATTCATCACATCCATCATAGGTGATAGGTCCATAATCAATAATTCGAAATCCAACATATAAAAATAAAAAGTTTACAAAATGAAAGTATAGTAGAGTTCATTAACCATTACATCATCAAAATCATCTTCATTTTCTTCTTCTCCATCTCCATCATTAATTTTTAATTTTTTTAAAGTGGGCTAGCCCATTTGAACCCTAGTAGTACTACTAAATTTCATTAATTTTTTTTTTTTTAAGCGGGCTAGCCCGCCCCCAACCCGCCTAGCCCGCGGCCCAAACGGGCCAGCCCGTTTGGGCCCGCTTTTCAACGGGCCTCTAAATATCCAACCCAACCCACCTATTATGTATAGCGGGGCGGGCTGGCCCAACGGGCTCGACCCGTTTTGACACCTCTACCTGTGATGTTAGACAAAGACACAGAATTCGGAGAATAACCAGAAGTTTCAGGATCAGAGTTAGAAACTTGTACCTCTGAGATATTCGGTGAGGGAGATGTTGAGCTGGGGTTCATTGGAGTGGACTGTACTTCTTCAGTGGATGGACTCAGTTCTTCAGTAGGATTCGGTTCCCAGTTTTCTTTAAACAACCAATCAGAGTGTTGACTAGTTCTCTCCCCCTCAACACCTGACCACACAGATGCATAATAATATTCTGTTTCAACAAACTCGCAATCCATCGTAACATAAAGCTTCTTGGTGATAGGATTGAGACATCGGTACCCTTTTTGGTGGATCCCATATCCAAGAAATACACACTTGACTGCACACGGATCGAGTTTATTATGATGGATTTTCGGAATGTGTACATACACAGAACACCCGAATATCCGAGGTTGTATCATAAGGATAGAAGGGAGGGTAAATCTAGAAGAGAGAACTTGGAGGGGGGTCTTGAATCTCAACATACGTGTAGGTAACCTATTAAGGAGGTAGACAACAGAGGCAACAACTTCAAACCAATAAGTGGATGGTACTTGAGATTCAAGTAACAGAGCACGGGTAGTTTATAAGATATGGCGGTTTTTTCGTTCAGCTACCCCATTTTGTTGAGGTGTATATAGGCAGGTGGTTTGATGAATAATTCCATTATTTTGAAAAACACTTTTGAAATCATGGTTAACATATTCCCCCCCATTATCAGAGCGTAGGACCTGAATCGTGCTATGAAACTGATTTTGCACAAGATTGAAAAAATCAACAAACCTACTATAGACTTCAGATTTTTGTTTCAAAAAATACATCCAAGTCATACGAGTGCAATCGTCAATAAATGAGACAAACCAACGGAAGTCAGTGTCTATCGAATCAGAGGCTGGTCCCCAAACATCAGAGTGAACGAGCGAAAAAGGCACATCATTTTTATTATTAGCAGACGAAAAAGTAGTTCGGTGGCTCTTGGCCAAATGACAAATATCACAAAAGGTACGATCATTTTTTTAAAATAAAGACGGAAACAGGTGTTTAAGGTAATCATCAGAGGGGTGGCCTAACCGACGATGCCACAGCCACATCTGTCGGTTTTGAGATCCATGAGCTAAGTAAGCATTTCCTCCGTCAGACAGCTCATCAACATAGTACAGTCCATTTTTCTCAGAACCACGCCCAATTATCTCCCTCGAACGAATATCCTGCAAATGACAGAAATTCGGGTAGATTAGTGCAGCAGAATTAAGCTCCTTTGTCACTTGACTGATGGATAATAGTTTGCAGGACAAAGAGGAAACATAGAGACAATTAGATAATTTAATTTTAGGAGAAATCTCAATAGACCCTGCCCCACGAACCGGAAAAGAACCTCCATTAGCGTTTTTAATGTACGTTTTATTTGGTTATGATGGATCAATAATATCGTTTTGATCGAAAGTCATCGTGTCCGTCGCACCACAATCAAATATCCATCTCCTATCAATGTCATTTTTAACATGGAAAGAAAAAGAGGGCATAATAAGATTTTTTAAAAGGGAGGAGGGCATAATGGGGTTTTTTAAAGGGGATGAAGGCAAAACCGGAACATTACCCTTATTAGGGTAGAAAACCGGTCCCCCATCCCTTTTGCCTTTATTGCTCATTTCATCTCTTTCTCCTTTCTACGCCGCTGTTTCGTCCCTTTCTTCTCCGGAAGTTCCGCCAAGAGTGAAGGCGGCGAGCCCACTGGTCGAGGCCGTAGGGGTGCCGCCGCCGCCGCTGGTGGTCTGGTTCGTGTTGCCGCGAGTGGCGGCCACCGCCGCCCTTCCTCCGCCGTTGTTTCTCTGTCGGTGGCGATTCTCGTCCCACCACTCCGGGTATCCGTTCAGCTGAAAGCACGTCTCTCTCGTGTGCTTGTTTCCACCACAGTGAGTGCATCTAAGTTTCTGTTTATGGTTTGGACGGGATGATGATTTTTGAGAAGCTGACCGTCCACCTCCGGAGGAACCTTTCGCGACGAACTCCTCCCCTGGGTTTTGATGTTTTTCCGAGGACATCATCACTCCGAGTCGGAGTGCTTCTCGGCGGATGGTGGCATAGGCAGCGGCCAGAGAAGGGAGTGGATTTTAGTTCAATATGTCCCGTTTCACGGGATCGAACCTGTCGTTCACCCCGGCTAGAAACTGGTAAAGTCTCCCTTCCTGAGTTAAACGATTAAACAATTTTATGTTCTCCTCTCCTGTGAATTGATTGGGTTGTCTTTGGTCGATTTCGGCCCAGATTGCTTGCAAACTACTGTAGAATTGTTCTAATGTTTGATTCCCTTGTTTTATTTGACTTGCTCGAGTCATCAACTCGAAAATCTGCAGGTAGTTTGTGCCACTGTTGTATGTGGCTTCTAGCCCTTCCCACAGTTCCTGTGCTGTTGAATATTGTAAAAAGTTGGGCACTAGAGTCGGTTCGATGGAATTGATAATCCATCCTTTTACAGCATTGTCGACGGTGTCCCAAGTTGAGAAACCGGGGTCACTGACAGAAGGGGGGGAAAGGATGGCCTGTGATGTGGTTGCCCCGTCCTCTTCCTCTGATGAACATCCCCATCAGTTTCGACCAGATTGCATAATTTCGGTCGTTCAGTTTTACATTCACCATCAATGGTGATGTTTCGATTGCCGGGTTCTGGTTTATGGTATGTTTCTGAAGATACTCGATAAGGGTTGAGATATCTATTTCTGAAGGTTGTGAGAGTGCTGTTTCGGTCGGGTTTGCCATGGTAGATGATGAGAATGAAAGTTCGACTTCAATGAAGATCAAAACTCTGCTCTGATACCATGTTGAAAAGAGTCAAAACATTCATAATTTTCTGTAATGTTATTGATTTGTATTTCAGTGTGTTTTTTTATACAAATGTACCACCTATTTATAATACAATGCTATGTCTAAAAAAGGAAAAATATCAAGATCTATCAAGATCCTCAATTATAGGAATTACTAATCAATCAAAGAATTCATGGCTAATCAATCAAAGAATTAATAATCTTTTCCTAATTCAACATCAACATTAGATTGGGCTCTAAGCTTTTCTACTACACAACCTGTTGGATTTAGGAAGCAGATGGCATTTGATTCTGAAATTTCGACTGATTCCAAGCACACCAGATCTGCCAGAATATAAGAAAGACAATGATATTGCAGATATGTTCATGATTCTATTTTTCAGAAAACCGAGCAGAGATAAGGGATTGAATGTTGGAACCATGAGGTATAGGAATATGAAACAAATTTGCAAAATGGCTCCAAACCTTCCAAGAAATTTGGCAGTGTATAAAGGTGTGATTGGTCTCTCACTACAAAAAAAATAAATAAATAAAAAATCATATTAGAGATGAAAATTAGTAACGGATCATATCGATCACAAAATAAAAACAGAATAGAAATAGAATAGTGACGGGAAGGGGCAAAAAATCATTAGTATCAGATTAGTGACGAATTAGCAACCAAATATTAGAGACGGGCATAATCTGTCTCTATTCGGTGGGTAATTTGGTCTCTAATTTCATAATAGAGAGAGAGAGAGAGAGAGAGAGAGAGAGAGAGAGAGAGAGAGAGAGAGAGAGAGCGAGAGAGAAATTCCGTCACTAAATTTAGAGACGCAATAAAATTGGTCTCTAAATTTTAGAGACCAACTATTTCGTCTCTAATTTGTCACTACTTTAGTTTAGAAACCGATATCATGTAGTTAGAGATGGATTTTTTCGTCTCTAGTTTATTTTTTTCTTGTATTGTCTTTACAAGTTCTATGACACAAATGACACCAAGAGACAACTATAAAACCTTTATTTTTTAGGTTACTATCAAGGGCAACAAATTTATTGATTAACCTCCAATTAAAGAAATAAGGATTGTGAACTTAAAATGGTTTTAAGCCAATTTGGACAGTCTCAGCGAATTCTAAGCAGACGAAAAAGTGAAGAGACCATTTGGAGACAATTTCTAAATAGGCACATCTGGAAGATTTTCAGCAATACAAAGATCAACAAAAGAAGCAATAACATGATCAGGTAATAATGCAGTCAACAGCAACAGGTTCCAGCCTTCATTGTCCCAATATGTATTGACTTTGTCATCAGAATTAAAGATGCTCACATATCGACATAAAAAGGAGAAGCAATACACCAATTATCAAGCCAAAATGATATTTCACCTTTACCGACTCTCCAAAAAATATTCCTGTCAGTGAAAATATGTTCCTTAAGAACTCTTCTCCAAAAGTACGATTGATTTGAGCCCACATTAGCATTAAATGGTGAATATATCAAATTTATAAAAATAATATTTTTTCAATTCTAACAAAAAATAATAATAAAATGTGTAATAAAAGAAACCCTAATATTTTATTTAGATATTTCAGATGTAAAATTTTATAATTTTTCACTATGTTCCTGCTTTTGTTTTTTATATTTTTAAATTGATCTAAATAAATTTTTAAGTTTTAATTAGAAATATTTAATGTGTTTTTTTTAAAGTTAGATTCTCGTTTGCAACTTTTAACATTTCACTTAATGTTTTCAAATATACTTAAATACTTCTTATTTTTCCGACAAATCCTTACTTTAACAAAATAAAATCTAAAGTTATTTAATGATTTGAATAACAAATTAAAGTTTGTGAGTTCTTCAAAATGTTTGAATATTTCATATTTTATTTGGTATTGTAATTTATTTATTTAAGAGTTATTTATTCTATAAATAGTTTATTTATTTAAAGATAAAAATTGATTAATGTCAATAAAGGTACTCATGTTGTTAATAGTAAAAAAGAAACAGTTTAGTTTAGTTAGTGCGACAAAATATTGTTTAGGTTTCAAAGTGTAAAAAACATACTAGAGGTTTAGTTAACATAAAAAATAAAAAATAAATTACAAAGTGTGACAAATGTCATAATTTTAGTTGCAAAGAGTAAATTTTCTTAGTAAAGCAATTTTAACAAAATATATAACTAAGTAATTAAAAATAATTTCAATGACAATTATAATACATAATTATGTATATGTTCAAAGCACTCGTATTTCTTGATACAAAGTATTTATAGATTTGATGAATTAATAAACTGATTATAAATTAAATAGATAATACTATTTTAAGTTTAATTTATTAAAGTAGAATTCCAAGATTTAAACAATATTTTTTCTCCTATGTAACTTAAACAACTAAAATGTTTGACAAGTTATGTCCAATAAAATAAACTTATTTGTTGTATTTTTATTAAAAACTAGTAAATGTTCCCGTACGATGCATGGATAAATTATCTTTTGTTTTAGGTTGTATGATACTTAATTTTATAACTAAAAAATCATTTTTTTGGTAAGAAGGTCTAATGTTTAGTTCAAATATGCATGATTTAAAATTATTACTCCTATTAATACATAATTATGAACTTCTTTATGTTATTAATACAAACGCATATACAATAGGTACACAAATTCGAAAATATCTGTTATATACATCATTTTAGGTATACTACAAATTAAACATTAGTACAAAAATAATCATCATTTTACAATTAATAACTCATGAAACAAAAACATAAATTGGTCATGACTGAATCCTAACTACCTAAGGAAAAGATGTATGACATATATTATCTTAATTATAGATATGATATGAGATAGATATATATATATATATATATATATATATATATATATATAATGTGTGTGGGGTGGGGGGGGGGGGATGTGTGTGTGATTGTTGTAAGACTTCCTATTTAAGTCAATTTTAGAAGGAAAAACATGCATACTAAAAACATATTATAAACATTTATTTTGAATAATTTGAATATTGAACAAATATAAAAAAATCATCGTCCCATCTACTCTGTTTGAACTAATGTTGATTTAACATACTTTATCTTTAAAAGTTGTAAAGAATTTACACAAGTTTTTGACTAAATGACATTTTTAGTATATTATGCTATTTTGTAAACTAGTATCGCTCCTGTGCATTTAAAAAGTAATTATCTTATTAAATTAAATATAATATTATATAATATAAAAAAATAGAATTATTATATTCTAACTAAATGAATATTTGAATAATCATTTTTTCTTTTATTACGATCAACCTGAACTTTGCGCTCCTACCTTTGCAACCTTTGATAGCAATTTTGGGAGAGAAAAAAATATTTAAAAATAATTAAAATGTTTAGAAAATACAATATTTATGTTCAAATTCTAAAAAATTATTTAAAATATCATAAACTTTACTAAAAAAAATGTAGAAATTATTTTAATAAAATTCAATTTTCATAAAAAAAGATCGAATAATTTTTATATTACTTCAAATAACTTTAAATATTTATAAAAGGATTTATCTTTTCAAAAAATTAATTAAAAAGATACTTATATCATAAAATTTGACTTTTCATAGATACTTCCATACATCTTAAATGAAATTTTATAGATTTTAAAATAATTTTTCAAGATAACTTTCAAATAGTTTAAATAAATTTTTAGAATTTATAAGATAATTTTCATAAATTTATTATGATTTTAAAAAAATAATAAATTTTTTATTTTCCTTGCTTAAAATGATTTGATTCCAACTTTTTTTTATAAAAAAACTCAATTCTTTAATATATTTTCAACATGTTTAAGTTCTGGTATTTTAAATGAAGTTTAGAATTTAAAAAAAATATTTTTTAGATTTTTTAAAAAATTTATGTTACTTAAATATTTCTAATATTCTTTTATTTTTCGCACTTAAATTGCTGGCAGAGGTTGCAAACGTGAAAAGAACGTATGGTTCAGGTTGTGAATGGAAAAAAAAAAAAAAAAACTGAAAAACGCGCATACTACATGTTGCAAATTGATATAAACCTAAAATATAAATAATGTAAATATCAATTTCTCCCAAGTGATATATGGATTTAATATAACTTACATTTTATAAATATATTATTTTATAAATTTAAATTAAGATAAAATATTCAATGTAAAAAATAAATTATATCTACTTTTAAGAATGAATATCTCCTAATATTGAAACCCAAACATATATTTAGTGTGTTTGTGTGTGTATCCACCTTAACCTATGCGAACCCCCAATAGCTTAATTGAAAATTAATATCAAAACAAACACAAATACATAAATATCACACGATACACCAAAATATATCAAATAAAATAAATTGAATTGTAATATAAGAAAATTAGTATTTTCTTTTTTTTTTTTTAATTTTTTTTAAATATTTTGATTTATCCAAATAATTTTTCAAATTTGACCTATAACTATTTACTTTATTTTAAGAAAAATCAATTTCAAGTTTTAATATTTTACATGGTGGTTTAATATACTCAAATACTTTTTAGATTTTAAATAAATCGTGATATTAATAAAATAAAATTCAATGATTATTCTATAGTTGGACTAACAAAATAAAACATATGAATTCTTCAATATGCCTTAATAATATATGTATATGTTGAAATTTATTTAAAGATACAATTAATATATATATGTCTGTATAGTTTGCTTAGGTTGCAAAACATGAAAAAATGCAACCAAGTATTGTTTATATTGAGAACTCTGAAAAACCTAGTTAGCTGCATATTAATTTTATTTTTTAAATAGAAATATAGATTGTAGCATATTTAAAATCTCATAGTTTAGACTGCAAAGTGTAATTATTATTTATAACAAAATAATATTTATAAGTGTAATTATTATTTATAACGAAATAATATTAATAAATAGAAAATATGAATATGTAATAAAAAACAATTTCAAGATTAATAATCATATATAAATATATGTGAAAGTCTTAGTCCCATGATTAATTATAATAAATTAATATTTATAAATATAATAATTTAATTAGTCAATCATTAAATTATACATTAACTTTTACTTTTAATTTAATAGAGTATATATTCATTTATTAAGGAAGGTAATACTTAATATTGTATTAATTTGAAGGAAAAATATAATTAATGTTTTAGAAAAAATTAAGAATGCATTAAAGATAAGTGGAAAAGGGCAATTTACAATAATAACCCTCATTTTACTTTTATATTGTATATTTAACAGATCTATATATATATATATATATGTATATTTCAATGATTTACGTTAAGTTACACATTAAAAAATAAACCATTACGTCAAAAGTTGAAGAAATTTTAATTTAATAAGTTGACTAAGCTTGTTTTGAAAAACAGTAGCATAGTTCAGACGCCGTCTGTGGGAATCGAACCCACGACCACGTGGTTAAAAGCCACGCGCTCTACCGGCTGAGCTAAGACGGCAATTTGACATGGGTTTTAGACTTCTTTATTAATATTGTGGCTTAATCAATAAAGAAATATATATTCATTAAAATAAATTTTGATTGTTAATTTAGATTTAGTAACTAACTGATACAATGTGTTCAATATAATTTCTTCAATTAAATTCCTATCCCTATTCTTATTTCTGCTTAATATAAAAATAAAATAATTTAGAATGATGTGTCCTCGTCACATTAATTCTAGGCTGTAAACAATTAAAAGAAAAAAGAAAAAAAAATTAACTGCTTGAATTAGAGAATGTAATGTAATAGTGGTTCCAAACTTGCAGTCTATCTATCTGTCTCACTCATTATTTTCTTTCTTTCTAATTTCTTTATTTTGTTTTTTACCCAACTATAATTTTTAATTGCACATAATCTTTTCGTTTTTAATCTATATTCCACGAATAATATATTAAACTAATCTTCTTTCTAAGATCCTTAGGGCCAATTCGATGCTACACCTGGAGCATCGTTCCGAGCGCATATAGTGATGTCATCTGTCCCTTTTATATTTAATACCTGCCCACACTCCGGCCACCAGAGACGGAGCCAGCAGGGGACTGGCGGCGGCGGCTGCCCCCCTTAAATTTTCTACCGAAACTATAGTGTATATATCCAGTATAATTGTAGTTAAATACGGGATTTCGCCCCCTCAAATTCTAAAAACTTTGATAAATATCACAAAAGAAATATTTCGTCCCCCTCATTATGAAATTCTGGCTCCGTCCCTCATGCCAGCCACACCACACCACCCCCACCCTCCCTCAGTGCCCACTCTTTGATGCATCCCACCCCCAAACACCCCATATAATTATTATTTTATAATATACTAGATGTCCACCCGTGCGATGCACAGGTTAGACGTATGTTTTTATTAAGATTTTGGTGCGGGTTGGAGATTTGAAGATCTCTATATCCACACACCAAACTTCGACTATTTTAAAAATAAATAGTCGAGGCTAATAAAAAATTCAAAGCAACACGATATGGTTTTTTTTCTTCTGAATAGTTCGATTATGAATTTCGAATCTAATGAAACAGTCATGTTCCAAAACAATATTGTCCCCCTTTATTAGTCAAAGAATTTTTTTTAAGAAAAATATATATCACAAAGTATAAGTATTATACGATTAAATTAATCAAATAAACAAATAAAAGGAGAACATAGCGAGATATTGTAATTTTTTAGAATATTACACCTTTGCAAAATTGATAAACAATAAAAAATTGTACCTTTGCAAAAGTGATTTTTTTTTTTTTTGGAACGGAGGAAACAATATCACTAATCTTTGTTTTTAATTTTTTTAGTTATCAATTAAGTATGAACCAAATAAGATACTCCCTCCGTCCCGGGTCTTAACCTATCTAGGTTGATCAGACACGGAGGTTAAGAAAAAATAGATTTTGTGGAATCTTTGATTTTTTTAAAGGTGGAGATTAAGAATGGAGATTTTGAGGGTGAAGATTGTGAAAGAAATTTGCCATTTATGGGGCTGGCAGGTTAAGGTGGGACAAACCAAAATGGCAAGTAAACAGGTAAAGTTGGGACGGAGGTAGTATTAAACTTAATGTATCAATGAGCCAAAGACTCCACTCTAAACTTTAATCTGCCACAAAGTTATCAAGCGTACCCTACTTATTTCAATACCCAAAGAAATAGATTCAAATAGAAATAGATTCAAATAGAATTTCAACAAATAAAAAATAAGAAGAAAATAAAAACATATATAAAGCAATATTTCATGTTTTGGATGATGCTTCTGAAAAAAAAAATCATTTCTACCGGAAATTATATAGGAGCAATCTATGACTTAATTATCAAACCAATATCCAACATTACATTGCATTTTGAGAAAAATTAAGGTGAAGAACAATAACCAATCAGTAAACAATACTGAGACTCAGAGTAATAGACTTCATGCCGACTGTTACAGTTTTAGCGAGCTTCTCCCTTTGATATGTTTATCATAGAAGTGAGTTAGTCATACTTTTGGCCTTTTCTCTATTGTACCAATTCCAAAATCAGAGTTCCGTGAGTTCGTGGCTAGGCATGTGCATATCAATTTTGGGAGAGGCAAAGAAGTTGATCAACTCTTTCTTCTAATTTATAGGCAGAACCCACGTGAATAGTAACTTACCTATTCTTTAGCAAATAAAATTTGAATAAGTTCCATATTTAATTGGAATTGAAAGATAAATGGACTGGAACATATTTTTCTAAAATAACATTATTATTATTATTAGATCACACAAAATTTAAAACCAAACAAAACTGAAACGTATCTATAATTGATAACTAATAAGAGTTCTATCCAATTGAAATATTTTCCACTGATAATTTTGAATTCAAAAGCCTATAATTGATAACTAATAAGTGTTTATTTTAGACAAAACGAAAAATTTCAAAATAAGTGTCACTTTAGCACAAAAAAAAAAAAAAACATTTCTTCCATTTTTATCATAAACAACCTACTTAATTTATTGATTATTTCCTTTTTCCACAAAATATATCCAACAAAATATTTGTCTTTTATATCTATCTTTAATTTTTGAAAAAAACTATAGATACTTATTTTAAGGATTTATCTCTTATACTACTACACAGAAGAAATCTTTATATAAATAACAATTGTACTACACTCATGAAAATCTTTTATATATATATATATATATATATATATATATATATATAAAACAATTGTACTACACTCTAAATCTCAATTCAATTTGTAATCAAAAGAAAATAATTCACTCGGCAGCACAAAAGTCCACAATCAATTGTCACCATTTTCTGAAAAATCATAGAAAAACTGAGAAAATGTACCTTCTTGATTGACAATGGAGATTGAATTAATTATTCTTACTCTGCCTTCCAAATTATTCTTCCTCTTTGATGCCTCTACCCTGCTAACCAACCGCAACACGTCTCCACACGATTCACGAACCAGTCGTTTAGATGGGCACTTTCCGAACAGTCCACAAACCGTCTCGTTTAGATTTTTCTCTTTGCTTTCCCTAGAATTTAGATTATTTTGAAAATTATGGTGACGGTACTGGATTTATAGTAGGAATAGGAATTTTGAAGATAAAATCGTGCAACTGCTAACGTGAAAATAGGAAGGATACAATAGAAAAAAAAAAGAAAAAAGAAAAAAAAGAGAAAAAAATTGAGAGAAATCCGCTAAAAAGGGGATAAGCGATTTTAAGGAGAGTGCGACACGTGGACATTTCCTAAAAAGATGGAATGCGGGAAGCCATATGCTTGACACGTGTCCCTGGAGATTTTTGCTTAATAGTAAGTAGGGATGTCTCTCTATATATATTCATATGATACTATATTAGTACAGTTATATAAGTATACAATAAAATTGTAATTTTTTTTTTTGTTTAATAAAAAAAAGTTATGTATTAAAAAGAAGTTGTCCCCCCCAAATAAAAAACATGTTTCGAAAATCAATATGAGAAATTTATATGTTGTTATACATATTTATATATCTGTGCGAATGTGTATTTGAGCATATTTTTTATATAAAAATATGGTTGTAATATGAAAATACAAATATAAGTTTTAAATAAGTAGAAATATATTTTTTAAAATATCTTTAAATTATATAATTATGAAAAATGTGAAATGATATATATTTTATTCGTACCATAAAAGAGTCATGTTTAAAAATGTACAAATTTTTATTTTAATGAAGAGACAACTCTTCAATAATCTTCAGTACACACTCACATGACTTATTTTAATTTTTTTCATTGAATTATTTAATCATATCTAACTAACATGCACATTCTCAAGAAAAACGAAGACTCACAAGCAAAATAAGTAAAAAAAAATAATAATAACTTAAACTAGTAAAATGATGTATTTATTTTTGAAACTGGCTTCTTTTTTTGGGGGCAAGATTTTTTTTTTTAAATAGGACTCTTTTTGCGGGATAGAGAGATTACATTTTTATTTTGAAGTATTATAACTATAAAACGTGTAGTTTGTATAAAATTATTTTCTATTTAGTAGTAAAAGAACTTATTATGGAATAAAACTAATTTATTATATTTTGAAAAATTTGGCAATCTGATAATAATTAGTTTTTTTCTTTCTAAAATGGATCAATTTATTAATTCCTTACAATAAATACGTATTAGTAAGATAAATTATGTATTTATCCTTTATATGTCTCCTTATATAAATGAATGTTCGAAGGATTTTTCTGTCACTATATTATTTTGTAAGAAACCACCTAGACTTTTAAAGGTAAGGAGATAAAAGGACGAAAAAATATAAGCTCTTATATAAAATTTGAAAATGATCGAATTCAAATATGGCATATAAAAGTTACGGAATAATTAATATAAAGATACTTCCAAGAACATTTTTTTTAATTAAACAGGTAAATTTGTTTCATAACTCAGAATCTTTAAGTTTAACTGGAATAAACTTTGATTTTATCTCTTGAGTACTAAATTAAAATTGACTTCACCCCATTATTACGCATAGTGCCCTCAATATTTTTACTAAGTGAATATTACACTTAGCTTAAGCACTCTATATCCATCTAAAATAAATTTATATTGTTAATTAATTTTAGTAACTGATAATGCGCAATCCGGTATCCACACAATCTAAGCAACAATTGACGTAGACAGTATAAAAGCACACATGAATTATGTGGTTCGATCCGGAGATCTACGTCCACGGGCAGAAAACGGCAATCGCCGAGGTGTTTCTTTTACTAGAACGTTGAGTTTACAGAGCGTATTCCCAAGTACAAAGTGCGAACCCTAATTCCGAGTTCTTTTCACCTATTTATACTACTAAACCAAAACCCTAACTAAATCCCTATAATCTTGCCCACCAAATCTGCATGGCAGTTGGGAAAAGATCATGGCCTTGATTCGCGGAACAGACTTGATTCGCTGAACAGAATGCGTATTGCCAGGCCTGTTGGGCCTGGGCCTTCGCGCTCGCTGGCGTGTTTGCTGGGCTAGTAAGTGGGCTCAGGATTAACCCGACCCGAAGTAACCGGGTTATCCCTATCAGATGCCCCCCCCCCCCCCCAGCCGAAGCGAGGTAGGAGCTTCGGTTGTCACCGGGGTGGAACCGTAAGGAAGGAAAACCGGGGTCTCTGGCAGGCCGAAGTGTTTATGCGTGACTGAGTCTGTCCGCGTCCCAGGGACTCTGCGGAGCAGTCAATGGACGTAGTGCCGAGTTGGGCCGAAGTGCACGGGACGTATGATGAGATATCGAATTCTCCAGACGCAAAAAACGCGTTGGAAGTATATGCCAGTCTGGCCGAGGTGGAAGGTACACCGGAGTGAGAAGTTTGGCCGAAATGGGAGGAGCACCGGAGTGTGGTAGCATGACCGAGGTGGAAGGTACACCGGAGTGTATCTTGAATCTTCCTGAGGAAGGGTGAGGCTGATGTGATTGGCGGCGCCATAATGAGAGAGAGAGACGTGAAGTGACACGCTCTGCGAGTTCCAAGGCAGCTGTTCCCCACGCGCCTCGGTAACTGTAAAGCGCGTGAAGAGCACGCCTAAATCTCTATCACTGAATTTGAATAGGCTGCATCAGAGCCGTCGGTTTTTTTGCATTTATATTGGGAATAACTGCACAGTAACTTTTCATCTTCTCCATTGCGATTCATCTGTTTAGAAAGCGGGAAAAAGAGGAAATCTGCGCTTGTGATTCATCAGAGATCAAAAATTTCTCAAATCCACACTTTCGAATTCAAACCAAGTAAGTATGTCATCCTCTTCATCTTCTTCATCTTCTGCCCCATCTTCGGCCTCGATCAAAGTAGTAGGAGGCTCGGATAAACCGTTAGATATCCCCCCCCTATCATATATCATCCCGGAGAGGGATGATATTAGAACCATAGACAGAGTTGATGGTTTAGAGTGCAACACTATGATGGTATCGTTTTATGAATGCCCGGTGGTGGAGCTTGAGGTGTCGTCCATAGCGTTTACGGATGTCGCGGGAGCAACTTGAGAGGGAACTCCCATCATTTTATCTTCCCTTCGACCTTGATTACATAATTCCTACCCCCGTGGATAGGGCCTGTTGCCCACCGCAGGGGTTTATGACCGTATATATCGACTCCCTTAGAGTAGGGTTGAGATTGCCGCTGTGGGGCATAGTCGTAGAGTTGTTAAAATACTACGGTATTGCCCTCTGCCAGTTAGCGCCGAACGCGGTGAGTCAGCTGGTAGGATTCACTGTAGTTAGTAAACAGGCCGGAATAGAGCCAACTGTAGAGCTTTTTAGGTTTTTCTACCAGTTAAAGAACTTCGGGAAGTCCAAGGGGTGGTATTCCTTTAGTCCCCGAGCCCGAGGAGGGTTCAAGGTTCAAAACCCGAGCAAAGTAGAGGGGTGGAAGGAGAGGTTCATATTTGTCAGGAATAAGATAGCTCTCCCGAAGTGGAGGAGTGACGAGGTGCAGGATACCGCCCCTGTGGAGAATCCGGGGGCCGAAGTGAGGCACATATTCCTGCAAGTGGGGACTTTCCAAACCCTCTGTTCCGAGGAGGAACTGGAGAAGGCTGGGCTTAGCCCATATTATTCAGGAAATGGAGATGCCGAAGAGGGTAGGAGTTCTTGTGTCCTGTTATTTAATTTTGCCGTTTTGCGCAAAACTAACCATAGATATATATTTGCAGTGGGACGCTTCGGAAAGCATCCAGCATCAGGAAGCCCTGCAGCGTCGGCGGCAGCAAAGAAGAAGGGGAAAGCCACCGAGGTGTCTCCCCGAGAGAAGATGCCACAGAGTGCGCGACCGTCGACGGGGTCAGAGGAGAGGGCGACGCCGGCGGGGTCTCCGGCGTTATCAAAGAAGAGGCCGGAGCCTACTGGGACTTCGCAAGCACCATCCAAAAGACCCCGGGTTGGGGCAAGTACCGAGGTAATATTCAAAAACGCTGATCATTAGTTTAACTTACGCGATGTGTGTGACAGAGGCCGGAGCCATGTGTTATGTTGTGTTTAATTCGTCCAGGGAGAGCAGGCGACCCTTAGTAGGCTGGGGTTTGACAGCGCGGACGCCGAGAAGATTCTGCAGCTGGCCCGAGGGATCATAGAGGTCGGCCTGAAGGGCGAGGTGAAGGCCCGGGAAGGACTAGCTGCGACAGCGCGGGACCTCCGCGCGCGAAACGACAAACTAGCGCATGACTTGATCCAGGCACGCAAGAGGGCTGCCTCGGTCGAGTCCGAGGTCGCGCGTCTGCGCGGTGTGGAGACGGAGAACCATGGTCTCCGAGGTGAGCTGATGCAGCTGCGGGCGGAGATGGAGGCGAGGGAAGCGGCCGTGGTTGGAGGGCAGGGATCCTTGCTGAGGGTGTTCGCCGAGAAGTTATTACACTCCAGCACATTCCTTGACTTCCAGACAAAGTTTGTGGCAATAGGGGATAAAGCCACACGGGCCATGGTGTTGGAGGAGGTTAAGGAGGCGTACCCAGATGTGGACATCAATCGTCCAGAATTTGGGTATGACCCTGAGGCGGCGGCCGAGGTGGAGAAGGCTTATTACGCCGCGCTAGCGGAGCTGCCGGAGTGGCCCTTGGTGAGTGCGCTCGGGGGGAAGAGGCAGCTTCTGACTGCCGCAGAAGTTGCCAGCTACGAAGTGGACCAGGATGAAGAATTCCTGACATTCTGCCGAGGTGAACCGATCACCGCTCCCCCGAGCACCGATCCCCCCCCACAGACGGAGGCTGAGACCCCAGCTGCGATCGAGGCCGTCGCAGCAAATGAAGAAGCTGAGGGGTTGCCCGAAGAACCCGAGGCAGTTGAGCGGGAGGTCAGTCGATCCCCGAAGAATTAAAATTGTAAATTTGTAGAAATGTTAGGGGTGATGTACTGGAACAGTTGTACTCCTGCAATTTGAAATACAATTCCCTTTTCTTTGACTCTTACTTTCTAGTTACTTGCATGAGCAATTTAATGTCTGTTGCCGAACTGAATGTAACTCCTTACATACTTGAGAGTAATTGATCTGGTTGTCTTCGTTGTCTATTTAGAACATCGCTGAGCTACATGAGACAATAAAGAAGCTGATGGAATCACTAGATTGGTTCCGCGGTGAGAAGAGTCGTCTGGAAATGCATGTAGTTCCTAAGCTGAAGAAGCAAATAGCCTCGGCAGAGAAGAAGGTGGTCGAAGCCAATGAAAGGGCCAAAGACTTCGAGATGCAGTACCGAACCACAGCTGCCGAGATGAGCCGCGTCCGCGTTCATCATAAGGAGTATGAGCGGATTATGTCCGAGTTCGGTCTTCTAACTTTTGAAGAAGTAGAAGAGCGGACCGTTGAAATCCAAAGTGACATCGCGGCGTTGATGTCGAGGAGCTCGGTTGAGTCCGCGGAGCTTGTGAGGAAAAGAGAAGTCCTGGAACTGCTGCTCAGTATGTACGAAGGGCTGAAGGGCCGAATCCGGCGAAGGCCTTCTGCTGAAGAGTTCATTGCGAGCACAAGCCAGGACCGGAGTACGCAGAAAGCTCCTCGGAAGGACAAGAAGACCAAAGGCAGGAAGAAACCCTCCGAGCAGAGCAAAGGCATAGTCATCCGAGAGCCAGCTCCGGTGACCACAATTGAAGAAGAACTCCCGGTGGTTGCTGAGGAGGTGGTCGAGGAGCTGGCCCGGGAAATCGAGGTGATGGCTCCGGCAGAGTGGGACCCTGAGCAGTGGGCTCAAACATCGAGGTCGGCCCCACAGTCCAGTAACCGAACACAGTCCAGAGATGAAGCCCCTAGGCCAGTGTCCAGAGAAAGTCCTCGGCGGAGGGAGACTCGAAGGGATGACCGAGCCGGAGACCGAAGGGGTAACAGAGCCGGAGCCCGAGGTCGAGGATCTTCAAGATCCCGGAGGACCCAACGCAGACCGAGAAGTGGGTCCCAGCACCGGAGCGCTGAATATTGGCTAGGGGGCCGTAGACATTAGCTTATATACTTGTTGTTTTTGTTGTTTTGTTTGTTTTTTTATTTTTTTTTATTTTTTATGGTTGAAGTCTTATGTAAGAAACCATTTGATGTGTAATATTCAAAAGATGATAATAAAACTGTTGTAATGTGTACAAACTGGTGTAATGAAAGTAACTTGTTACAAATCACTTTAATCGGGTGTTCGGGAACACAATAGAAAACTTGTTAACTGTTTTAAATAGGTGTTCGGGAACACGGTATGGATAAATCCAATCTCCCTGGACGGATCAGGCGGGAGTAAAAACTCCCCGGACGGATCAGGCAGGAGTAAAATACCTCCCCGGATGGATCAGGCGGGAGTAAACATTTCTCCGGTTAAACAGACGAGAAAGTGATGTGAGTCCGGGGACTAATATGCAAACCTCCTCGGACGGACCGAGAGAGAGGTTTAATTGTCCGGAGACTAACAATGATAGTATGATTGTGTTAGGGCGTCCCCGTAACATAAAGAATAACACAGTAAGTTATGCAAGCAAAGAATTTTTATTCAATGATAAGTGCCGGAGCAAACTCGAAAGTACAAAGTGAAATAACAACTATAAAGGAAATTAAAGGAAAGATAGTACTTGCAATGTGGCCTTCACAAATAGAAACGCCTCAAATTTGTGACGTGCCAACTTCGGGGGATCGGGGTCCCGTTGATATGTTCAAGCTGATAGGATCCAGAGTCATGTACAGCAACGACTCGGTAGGGGCCTTCCCAAGAAGCATGCAGTTTGCCCTCGGGGGCAGCTTTGCTGGCCGAGTTGAGCCGAAGGACTAAGTCCCCGACATTGAATTGTGTACCTCGAACCCGGAGGTTATAATATTGGGCAGCTCGCTGTTTGCACTTAGCCTGCTGAATGAACGATTGTTCCCGGCGATTCTCAAGCTCATCCAAATTTGCGCGAAGAGCCTCGTCATTATCATCCGGAACTAATGTGAGGAGGCGAGGACTCGGCACACTGATTTCAGCGGGGATAACGGCTTCGGAGCCGTAAGTAAGGCTGTAAGGAGTCTCCCTGGTGGAGGTGTGCGGCGTTGTGCGAATAGCCCATAAGACTTGTGGCAGGTTTTCAGCCCAGAGGCCCTTGGCATTGTCTAGGCGCTTCTTTATGCCAGTGAGCAGTGTCCGATTGGTGACCTCAACCTGCCCGTTGGCTTGAGGGTGAGCCACCGAAGTGAAAATTTGCTTGATGTGTAGTTCTTCACACCATGATCGGAATGGATCATTGGCAACCTGTTTACCGTTGTCCGAGATAATAGTGCTCGGGATGCCGAAGCGGCAAACGATATTGCGCCACACAAATTTCAAAATATTCTGGCCGGTAATAGCGGTAAGTGGTTCGGCTTCGACCCACTTAGTGAAGTAGTCTATGGCAACGACCAAGAACTTCAACCCTCCCGGAGCAACGGGGAAGGGTCCAACAATATCAATACCCCACTGAATAAATGGCCAAGCACTCTGGATGCCCGTGAGTTCGGTTTGTGGCAGGTGCTTTACACGGGAGTGTAGTTGGCACTTGCCGCATTTAGACACTAAGTCATGAGCATCGTTGAACAGGGTAGGCCAATAGTATCCCCAGCGCAGAACTTTCTTTGCTAAAGTCCGGGAACCGATATGGCTTGCGCAGGCCCCTTCGTGAACCTCCCGCAGAACTTGAATGGCCTCGGCAGGGGCGAGGCACCGGAGATTCGGTTGTAGGTACGATTGTCGATATAGAACTCCATTATGAAGGGAGTATTTGGGAGCTTTGAGTACAACTTGCCGAGCTCGTAGCTTGTCAGTGGGCAGAATCCCATCTCGGAGATACTGAATGATCGGAGTCATCCAGTTCGGATCACCGTCGGTCAGTACCGAAACTGTAGCCTCATGAATTGCTGGATGGGAGAGGTCTTCGACCATGATATCCGGAGATATATTAGTTTGGACCGCGGAGGCCAACTTGCTGAGTGCGTCTGCCCTGGAATTCTGAGCACGCGGGATTTTCCGGATAACAACTGCATCAAAAGTTGACATGAGTTTGAGTGCTAGAGAGCGATACCTGACCATTGTTTCTTCCTTGGCGAGATAAGTCCCCTGAATTTGCTTGGACACAATCTCGGAGTCCGTGAAGAGCTCTAGGTGACGAGCACCTAAAGATTGAGCGAACCGGAGCCCGGCGAGGACGGCCTCGTATTCCGCTTCATTGTTAGTCACCTTAAATTTAAATCTGATGACATATTTAACCTCAACCCCCTCAGGGTCGATGAGAAGTAGTCCGGCGCCACTTCCTCGGCGAGGACGGCCTCGTATTCCACTTCATTGTTAGTAAACAGAATGCGTATTGCCAGGCCTGTTGGGCCTGGGCCTTCGCGCTCGCTGGCGTGTTTGCTGGGCTAGTAAGTGGGCTCAGGATTAACCCGACCCGAAGTAACCAGGTTATCCCTATCAGTAACTAACAAATTTAATTTATTAGGTGACATGATAACTTCTTTAATCAAACATAGATAAATGAGATTTCGCTCATACTCATACATATCGAAACAGAAGTAAAAAAAAAAAAAAAAAAATGAGGAAGACCAGTAATATACTAATATTGCATTAGCTAAAAACCAAAATGAAGAAGCTCAAAAGAAAATAAAAAAACACAAAATAAATTCGATAAGAAACACGTTGCAACATTAAAATGATAAAACAAACTCATTTTAAGACAAAACATAAGATTAAAGCTGAAAGTTTAAAAGCATATAATTTTTTTTAAAAGAAAGTATGCAATTGAATGTCTTAAAATCATCTAACTACAGATGTCTTCAACCTACAATTATCATATTTGGGAATGTATATGTTATGTATGATAAATGCACCTCAAAATTATGTAATATAGCTTCCACATGATCCAAAGTTGTATCTCATATTTTTCATCACAACATAAGTTTCTCCTGATATCAAACTGCCTATTATGATGAAAAGATCTAGCTAACAAAGTTTGTTACAATATCAATTGATTTTTTAAAATATCCGGAACCAAACAAAGTATTGAGCAAAAACATGTTTACTATAATGCAAGAGTGAAGAGGAAAGATAATTTATAAAAAATAAACAAAACCAAACTACCATTAAAGAAGAATATACTGAAATAAGGTTGTGCCATATTGTGAAAATTACTTTAATTGCTAACTTTATATAACTCACTCTCCATATCCCCTGCATTAAAACTATAATAATAATTATAAAAAAAAAAAAAAAAAACGGGAAACATATCAACTATCAAGTGAAATCTAAAACTACGTAATTTGTCTTACTCAATCTTAAAGTAATGGTTACCCTACTTTGATATGAATGCTATTTTTGCAAAGCAAGTCATCTAAGTGAGATAATAAATTGGGTAAGGCATTTATCTTACTTATTTGATTATTTTTTCTAGTCTTGGTGCTTGGTGATTTATTGCAATCAGTTTTCTTGTGTCTGAGCACATGCATGAAAATCCATAAGAAATTTGTATTTAATACTGTTGACTAAACTTTCCAGTCTATTGTTTTTGTATATTTAAATATTATTTCGTTTTTTTTTTTAAATAATTTATTGGTATATATATGTCTAGATCATTATGTTTTGATGGTACTACATGAGGCAATGTTTCCAAACTTAATAAGTACACAATAAACTAATTCGAAAGCGAATAATTCTTTAACTCCATATTTGCACTTGATCCTAGCTATCTTTGTTTTCCCCTTTTTACTATTTTATTATTCACGTCTTTTAAATATATATTCTTTTGTTTGCTGGTACATAAATGCAGGAACGGACGCAAGACATTGACAAGGAGGGCCATGGCCCCCCCCCCCCAAATTTTTGGTGTAAGTACTAATGTATATATATTGGATTAAATATTTAAATCAACCTGAACTATGCGAGTTTTGACACTTAAGTACCTAAACTTTTTCTTTTCACCGATTGCACCCCCAAAAGTACACGAATTCGACAAGTTGCAACCTCCGGTCCTTTTTTCCGGCCAAAATTAATTCACGTGACCCGCACATGCTTAATAGGGGGCCAGTTGATATTTTAAAGAATTCTGGGGCATTTTTATAAAAAAACTAAACCTAAAAAATAGGACATAAACATAATATCACCAAACCTTATTTTTTACCATAATTTATATATTTTGCTTCTTCTCTCTTGCAATGACGCGACCCAGATTTGCAGAAAAGTGAGGAAGATGAATATGAATTGGCCAATTATAGAACCCACGTAACAAATGCTGTAAAAAAATTTGTCCAAGAATTCTTATACTGAACCGTAAACCCATTTTGTCCATCAACTCACAATCTGAACAAAATCCCCCGAATTAGAGCTAAAATCTACAAACAGCAGCCCAACACAATATTGCGAACATCGTCTACATCGAGCAAAAACGAAAAAGAGGCTTACCATAGTCAGGTGTGGGTTGATTTTCGCGAAGCTTGCACCATTTCGTGTCTTTAACAGTCCACACCATTGACGAATTTTAGCAGCAGGTGAAGGCGATGGGAGGAGGGTTCGCCGGAAAATTGGTCGGGGTAAGGTTTTGAGAGGAAGCACCGATTTGAGGGTTGTTTCTCAGTTGGAATTTTTTACAGAATAGTAAATTAGGGTAAAAAAATAAGGGTTGGTGATATTTTATTTAGGTCCTAGTTTTTGGATTTAGTTTTTTATAAAAATGCCCCAGAATTCATTAAAATATCAACTGACCCCCTATTAAGCATGTGCAGGTCACGTGAACTAATTTTGGCCGAAAAAAGGGGTCGGGGGTTGCAACTTGTCGAATTCGTATACTTCGGGGTGCAATTGGTTGAAAAAAAAAGTTTAGGTACTTAAGTGTCAAAACTCGCATAGTTCAGGTTGATTTAAATATTTAGCCCATATATATTACATAAGTTTTCCCCCCCTTATCTTACAGTTCCCAAAACATATGGGCCACAAGGCCCACAGCTGAAACAACCATCATAAGTTTTTAATTTTTTTTCCAGCCCATTTGGGCACATATATATACTTAGATTTACGAAAAATAGTGATAAAATTTGTGGCTTCTTTTATTTTTTTAATCTATTGTGGCTATTAATTTTACGTCATTTTCGACTATTTGTTTATTCACTTTTTCTTTTCATAATTTTATTTTGGAGTAAAAGTGCTTCAACAAAGGATTCTAAAGATTGTTAAAATTTGGTTATTTTCGATATAAACAAAGATATTTAGAAATATTTAATGATAATACTATCTACAACTGAAAAAATGGAGATAGTATTAATATATTTTTATTGCAAATATAGCACATTAAATTCTATTATCGTATTTATTGGATGGTTCCCTCTTTGTAAAGAGTAGGTTTCTTGTATTTGTGCAATTCGGGTCATGGGTGAAAATGCATTGGTATTTATGGCTAAATATATTATATGTTTTTGGTAAAGGTATCCTTGTAAAAATGTATTAATGTTTATTTTTAAATGTATTACTTGTTATGGTTAAAGTACCTAAATAGGTACTATTTTTAAACATGAATCGTGATACTCAATCCGGATTACATCATACACCTAGTGTACAGAAAACTTTTCTTTGTAATTTGGCCCCCCTCAATGACAAATCCTGTGTCCGCCCCTGCATAAATGATATTCTGTAAATGTGGACAAGAAGGATATGATCTATAAGTGTTATTTGTAGGTGATGTGTGATAACCACTCTGTTCTGTTGCATAGTACAGTCATTCCAAGTTTTGACTTAACAGTGAAATTATATTGCATGAATATGGGTTTGGCTTTGTTTCTTTAAATTTTGTAGGAATAGTTTCATTTGGCTGTACTAGTTTGAAGACAGATTTGTTTATATCACTCTTTTATGCAACATTCCTGTTACTAATTAACATCCTTGGAGAATGTGTAGTAAGCTATTACCAAATGTTATCCAGTCTATAAAAATTATTGTACTAATTGACATGAAAAATAGTGGAGACTAATCTTTATCTAAGTGAGAATAAATTGGTAAGGCGTGGATTTAGAAAAGAATCAAATGGGTTGGTCTGAAAAGAAAAGCTAAGGTATTTAATGTTTTATATAAAATACTATACATTATGTGATTACACTATGAATCAACTAAAATAGGAACATGATAAAATCTTACTTTCTTATGCTTTGTCGGAAGATTATGAACAACTTTTTTTTCTTTTTTTTTTTAATTCAGTGTACACTATATTTCATCGGTCATGTGACTGTTTCTTTCTCTTCTGACGATTTACATTCTGCGCACTTCTTCTAAGTGGCATGGATTCAGGTAAGCCTATATGAATCCTCCCATTATCCTTTCTTTTTGCTGCTAATTACAAATCAATATGCTAATTGATCTCCACTCAAGACCTCCCAAGAATATGTTATTGTTTTTTTCTTTTGAAATTCAAGAGCGGTTATAAGTTATCGACACGTAGCGATTTCTCACCATTACTTTTGAGCATGTATTTGTTTGTCTTTCAATTATTACTACTTTTTGTTAGTTGATACGTTCATGGATGATAATGGACTTCATAAAATTCAACACCACTAACTCGCAGCTGGCCATAACAATTTGTTTTGGGGTTTTTGTAATACTTTATCTTGTTTGCATGAACATGAATAGGCTGAGCTTTTTGATGGACTCATGAATGCAACAATGAAGCAGAATTATGGAAAAAATGCTTCTTATATAACTGTACCTTACTTATTTGTTGATTATCGTATTTGATTTTTAAAAAAGATATTCCATTACTTTTAGGCTTTTGGTGCTTATAGTATTTGTTTCATTTTGGAATTATCTTGATTTGTTGTAAATCATTAGATTAGTAATTGTTGACTATAATTTTGTAAATGGCCTGGGATGTTTGAGGGAAGAAATTATAATTCATTATCTATTCATTTATCTTTTTCGATTACGCAAAATGTTGGTCGTATATTTAATTGTACATTGATTTCAATAATATAATAAAAAAAATGTAAACTACAATTTTCAAATAGCATCAACAACCATTTTTTTAAATAGATTAACATCTACGACAACTGTTCAAAATCGTTGTCAATGAATAACCATAAATCGTAGTCTTTGTTCAGATTTTACTACATTTCATACTGTAGTTAATTAGAACCCACAACTGTAGTCATTTAATCTACGACTATGATTATCAACCATTGTCGTTAATATATATTACTAAGGTTTAGACCGAAGTTAAAGGAAGTTCCCAATCGTAGTCGTTAATGTATATTATTATGGTTTAAACCATAGTCAAATGAAGTTCCCAACTGTGGTCATACATAACATAGTCTTAGAAGCTACTAGAACAACTACAGTTCACAACACCGTAGTCTTTAGAATTAACCACTACGGTTGTGAACCGTAGTTACTGGTGGAGGGTCTACGACTACAATATCTACTAGCACGGTTGCTTTATGCCTTTAACTACAATTTTTAACCGTAGTCTTATATGTTTTTTGTAGTAGTGGCCCTCAAGGCTGTGTGAACATCCAGTAGTGTGATACTAGCTTGCCTCTCATATAACATGGCATCCTTTAATTGATCAAAAGACTTTGGGAGAGAGTTTAACAACATGATTGTTTTATCTTCATCTTCTATATTGACATCTATTGATTCAAGATCATCAAGAGTTTTATGAAACTCATCAAGCTGATCCTTAATACTCCTTTCATCTGTGAATTTGTAGGAGAATAGTTTATGCTTCAAGTACAGTCGATTGGCCATGGATTTGGTCATGTTTAACTTGTCCATTTTCTGTACAACACCGGCAACATCAGTTTCCTTTGAGACTTCTCTAAGCACCTTGTCAAAAAGACAGAGTATCACAAGGTTGTGGGCCTTTTCAATGATTTCTTGCTTTCGGCTTTCCTCCATTTTATCTGGCAATCCCTTGTCTCCTTTCAATGCAGCTGCAAGGCCTTGTTGAACAAGTAAGGTCTTGATCTTGATCTTCTATAGCCCGTAATCATTCTTGTCATTAAACTTCTCGGTTTCAATCTTTGAGATTGACATGTTGATGATCGAGTGTTATCCGATAGCGCCACTTGTTACAAAGAACAAATCCAAACACACTCAAAGCTTACTCAAGCAATTTGACAAACACTTGGTGTACATAATCAACAATAACCAAGAATCAAAAGAAAACCAACACACAAACCAATTTACGTGGTTTAGCAAAATGTGACTATGTCCATGGGCCAGGAGGAACAATTCACTAACTTGAGAATAAAAAAATTACAAGATACAAGATCAACCAAGCTCATAAACTTCAGTGGCTCTCTATCTCTCTAATGTGGAACTTCTCTCTCTAGGTAGTTGAAATCAAGAAGTAACTCTCTCTGCAAGTTATTCTAACTATCTAATGAAAAAGGGAATGAAATAGGAGCTAAATTAACTAAGAATCACACAAATTGCCACTTTAGGAAACTAAACTCTGAGCTAATCAAAACGGCAACAGATAATATTCAAAATGACAATGATTATACAACGATTTTTACAGTTAACTCTCATAAACTGTTGTTAGAGCCTCTGAGACAGTTCTGAATTATTTCCTTCACTTCATTAGCTTATTTTAAGTTGATTATAAACCTGCTTATCAAACTGCTTTTCCAAAGCCATTTGCTGATTGTGAAGTCATTACATCCTACTTCAACATGTATCCCATATATTAATGTAGAAGGAATGTAAATGAAGAGAAATATAAACATAAAAGTTGAATTATCTCCTCTTTTCATAAATGTGGATACCTAGGAAAAGAAAAGGAAGGAAAAAAAATTAAGTCTCTTATAATTTTTGCAGTACGTTAAAACTGAGCAAATCCCACATAATTCTCCATTTTTGTAGGAGTTCAGTGATTTGAAATAGAACCAGATAGCAAATCCTAATGAAAGAATTTGAAATAATATAAATTGCATGGAATTGTTCAAAATTTTAGAAATCACTTGATCTAAAAATGTGTAAATTACATTATAGTAATTTTTTTAAAATTTAAAATTTACCTCATTTAGTAAATATATTATTTTGGGGGGAAGACTCCACTTACTATAAACAGTGTACTTCAGTTATTATATATATATATATATATAGATAGATAGATAGATAGATAGATAGATAGATAGATATAGATATAAATACTCAATTAATACATTTTATTCGGGAATTATTTTACTAATTTTTAGTTGCATCAAATTCACAATAAACACTCAAATTTAGCATAAATAATTAACCAACAAAGAATCTACTTTTTCAAATCAAATATCTCATTGTATTATATGTGATATGGATGTCAAACGTAAGATCGAGAAAATATGAATAATTTGATATATTATGCATAAAAAATGGAATAGAATAAAAAATTACTTGCATTAAAATGAAAGTAAGTTATCAACTTACCAAACATGACAAAAAGTTACCAATTAGTGGTGTAAAGATTAAGCGGGAGAGTTAAAATTACCTTCCATTTATCTTTTATTTATATAGATTATTTGTCTTTTTTTTTTATATATTTTTTATTTATAAAAAATTAGAGAAAAAAAAAAAAAAAAAAAACTAAAACTAAGAGTCATGTGCCTCTCAAATGGCTCTTTCGTCCCTTTTTTAACATCTAGGCCATCAGAGCAAGTGTTGGGCCAGTAATGCATATAAAGGGCTAAAATCGGCCCAACCCCTATTCTAGAGAGCCATAAGTAATTATTTTCCCCCAATGTTTATATTTGTTTTCAATATCAAACTTTATATAAATTCATAATGTGTAATTCTCAAATTGTATTCAATTATTTTTTGGTGGATTAATCTAAAATTATGTTTTATGAAAAACATATTATCTTTTTTCGCAAAAAAATATTACTCCATTTGGAAAAAAGACATATGTTATTTTTATGTCGAAAAGTGATACTTTTTGCAGAAACCATAATACTGTTTTAGTACAACGTAACATTCTTCTAGAAAAAGTAAAAAATGAAATTACGTTTTTTTGTAGTAGACATGGCAAAAACATTAACACAAAATAAACAAACAAACAAATGTTTTCAAACTTTTAACCAATTCTTTTAATTTTGTCATTTTATACAAAGTCTTGTAAAATTGTAGAGTTTTGGCCTATTTTTTGAATTTGAACAAAACTAGTCGTGATTTTGGGGGGAAAAAAAACCATGGACCCGAACAAAATTGCACACATCTACACTATTCTAAGGAATTTTCTCTCAAGTCCAGAGGCTGGCTTCTTGAGGTTTAGGAACTTTGTAAGCTCAATGGGATGATCGATATTCCGTATAAGGGGAATACTTTTACTTCAGTCAATAACATACAAGGGTCTGAATTCATTGAAGAAAGACTCAATCGATTTTTCTGTTCCCCGAATTGATTTCTGAATTTTCAATCTGCCATGAATAAGAATAAAAGATTTTATTTTGACAAAAGATGGATCACTATGAAAGGAGTGAAAGAGGTATAAAAAAAGCGTTGAATGAACTCCAATATGGAACTTCCATGTATTATATTCAACATAAAATCAAAAGTTGCAGAACCTGAGGCATAACACCAATTCTACTAAAAAAGAAAAAAAGAATGTTCTAAAAAAGCAAATGGAAATTTAGAGGGATCAAGGAGGGGGCAGAACTAGAATGAATGGTACAATCTTAAGAAAGATCTCAACGAGGAATATAAGTTGGAAGAACAGTATTAGGCTCACAAGGCTAGAATTTAGTAGTTAAATGAAGGCAACGAGAATACCTAATGTTTCCATGTGTGTGCCATATAAAACAGGAAAACTTATGCCATTGATAATCTATTAAAAGTTGATGGTTCATGATGTGACAGTGAGGCAGAGACTGAGGAAGTGGTGTCGGATTTTTATCAAGAGCACCTCCTCTAGTCCAGATATTGATTTAGATTGTCTTCAAAGAATCTCAGGTTCTATCAATTCTGCCATGAAAAGAAAGCTGATCCAAACAGTGGAGGATATAGAGATAAAAAAATGCTTTCTTCGACCTTAATCCGACCAAGGCCCCGGGGCTCGATAGTATGACTCCTATATTTTTCCAACATTTTTAGAATGTTATTCAAATAGATCTTTGCTATGTTATTAAGGACTTTTTTGCATATGGAATTCTTCTTAAAGCTATCAGTCACACAACCATTGGCACTAATTCCTAAAGTAGTTGCTCCTACTTTTGTTGCTCATTTTAGACCGATTCGCCTTAGTAATTCTGTCTACAAAGCTATCACGAAGATTATTGCTAATCGTATGAAGAAATGCCTTCACACTTGTATTTGTAAATCTCAATCAGCCTTCATAGTCGAGGGACATATTCTTGATAATGTGGTAGTTGCACATGAGTGAGTGCAATTTTGATGTCATTTAAAAAAAAAAATCATGTAAATGTTTTATGGCCTTTAAGCTCGATATGGTGAAGGCTTATGATTGTGTCAAATAGAATTTTCTTAGTCGTATATATCCTTAGGAAAATGGGCATTCCCCCTTGTTCATTAAGTGGATAATTGCATGCATTAACTATGCACCATATTATGTCGTATTAATGGTAAAGTGATAGGGTACATCACTCCTACGAGAGGCATTAGATAAGGGGATCCCTTATCCCATACCTCTTTCTCATAATTCTTTTAAGCTTCAAACATAAATCCCATAAAAATAACCTTTACAGAGGCCTTAAAATCTGCAAAAATGGGCCTTCGATCTGACGCCTCTTGTTCGCAGATGACTATTTCCTCTTTAGTGAAACATCTGGCGAACATGCAGTCATTATTAAGTGCACTATTGATTAAGTTTGTTCTTCCTCAGGGAAGCAGTCAACTTCGACAAGTCTTCAGGGTTTTTCAGTAAGAACACCTCGCAGGTCAGTAAGGAGCATATCAAAGATATACTTTGTGGACTTAAATAAAATAAGAGTTTCAAATATCTTGGGCTTCCACTTGACATTGGTAAATGGAAGAAAGATATTTCTAAGTATACAATCAATGCTACTACAAATAGAATTTCCAGCTGGAAAAATATTTTCTTAGCACGGCAAGAGACCATGATTAAATCAGTTTTGGATGCTCTACCCACTTATGTTATGTCATGCTTTCTACTACCTATTGGAGTCTGTAGACGGATTGAGAAGAAAATTGCAAGTTTATGGTGGGTTCTAAGGAGGATGGAGGAAATAGATTGCATTTGGAAAACTCGCCGACGTTGTCATTGCCAAAAGATCAAGGGGGCTTGGTTTGGAAGGAATTAGTTACTTTTAATAAAGTTCTTATTACAAAATAGCTTTGGTGTATTATTCTCAACCATATTCCTTAATGAATAGAATTCTCAAAGGCAAATATTTACCTTCCGGAGGGATTCTCTCGGCTAAGGCTAAATCCTCATATCCTTGGCACTAGAAGGGTTGGTTTAAATATATTTCGTCTCTCAAGCTCGGGATTCATTTTTAGGTTAGGGGTGGGAAATCCATTAGGGTGTGGAAGGTTCCTTGACTCCCCAAACTTCCGAATTTTAAACCAACTCAGTGGCATAAAAAACAATATTACATGGGCATGGGAGTTGATGAAAGATGATGGAAATGAAAGGGATAGAAGTAAACGGAGAATCACTTTGAAGCAGAAGATGTTGAGGTGATTTTGAGGAGAGTAGAGATTGAATTATTTGGCATTATACTCCTAATGGGATTCTTGCTATTAAATCAGTGTTCCAAGCGCTACTGAGCGAGGCCTTGAAAATGTTGGATCATCCAGAAAATAGCAAAAGGGAGTAGTTTTGCAATACAAGTGGACAAATATGTGGACAATTAATCTGAAATAAAATCAAATGCTTCGCCTAAAATAAAAATGGAAAATTTTCCAATCTTTTTTTCTTTCTATCGGTTGGGTTTGCCATCTATAGAATATCGACCCTTCCTATATCATTTTAATGGAGATGTTCCTCTGTATATCAAAAAGGGTTTCTTTAAGTTTCTTATAAGAAATTTATTGGTTCTTATTTCCTTGAAGAAGAGGTCTATAAAATGCATTTTGTTTTATTTTCATAACTAAGAATTTTATATGTTAAAAGATCATATATAGTATTTTAGAAAATTACATTTTTGATTAGATAATGAATGTACTTCAAATTGTTTTTTTGGAATCAATTAATTGGTTTTTTCATGTGAAAACCATTTGCTTAACTTTACCCTTTTACCTATACGACGCGGATGAATTGTATTTCTCCATTTTTATATTATTCTAGCCCATCTGGTCGGAGATAAATGGTATTGATAATGTCCTCAGCCAGTTTTTCCATTAATTCAAAACTTTCTTATTTGATAATTTTGAATGAACCCTTCCTTGTGTTTCAAAAAATCTTTACAAAAATGTTTCCGTGGTATTCTCCCGATGAATAAGGCATTTTTAAGAAGAGTCGGGTCAATCCTATTTGTGTGAGGTGCAGTAGGGAAGTCATGAAACTGGTGGATAGAGGTCTATGGAGTGAGACTCAAATAGACATATGAGGACAAGGTAATAATTACTTGTTATATGCTATGGAATATTTGGAAGTCGTGAAACAAGTGGATTTTAATGGTAACTGGATTAGTGAAAAGGAGGTGGTGGATAAAGCTCTTAGTGAGTGGGCTGAATCTAATCTTTTTATCTGCCTACTATGGTATGATTTCTACCAAGTGTGACAACCATGTTGTGTTGATTTCAGATGATCAGATTATGAGCTGTAGGAAGTTTTTTTCATTTCCATCAGTGCAATTCATAATTCAGATGATCAGGGGGGGGGTATCGGTAGTAACGTGGTTGACACATCTGACCGTTTTGTTCATGCATGGGCAATATCAAAGTTTCTTGTTTTAGAACATAACTCTATCCTTCTTGAAGGAATCCTATTGGCCTTGGTTCAAGCACTTAAACATGGCTGGTCTAATATTCAAATCATACTCAATGATGTCCAAATGGTTAACAGACTAAGCAATGGTCTTCATTTTCAGACTCATCAAGTGATTATTACCAACAACATAAAGATGATGAGATCCTCATTTAGCAATGTGTCTGTTAGAGTTATGGATGTTAAGGACTCTTCTATGTCATGTTTATCACTTGCAAAAATTGCAGTTGGGTTGCCTCCTTCAAGGATGGGAATCCAACCCTCATCTTAGTTATGATGTAGCCTATGGGTCTTTTAGCAGTCAGTTGATTGGCCTTTTTTTTCTTTTTTTTTTGTACTCTGCAATTTCTAAGGTTTTATATGAATTTCTATCGATTGACAAAAGGAAAAAAAGACTCATAAACTCTTGAAACTCCTATGCGATATGACTAGACCGGAGAGTTTCAATGTATCACATTTAATAATTCTTGCATTGCACCATACATCACATTTAAAGCCCTTAATAATTAAAAAGAGAGATAATATAAACGAAAGGCCCAAGAAAATTTAGAGATTTGAAGGGAGAAGTTAACTAATTAAGGTCTTATTTGCAATTTCACCTCCTTCATAATTGTTTTATCCTAAGCCAAAACTACAACTAAAAAAAAAACGGAGGTAATACTAATATATCGAATATATAAATACATATATACTTCTACTAAAAATGTATAAAAAATGAATTTTGCTTTCAAAAATGCAACCCACCTTCAAAATTATCAGGCATTCTTCAACATCTGAGTCAAGCTAGGTATTTGAACGTATTAGGATTCTGTGGATCTCTTTCAATGTATTCTTGTCCAATCAGTGCTTCAATTCTCTTTTTAATTTCTTTTAAATCAGGCTGCAACGTTTTAAATTCTATCAATAATAAATCATAATCACAATATAATTTACCTTTTATATATATCACTATTAGATATCATAGGCAAAGCAAATACCTTGAACATATGGCTCAATTGATGAACACACTCCGAAATTAGTAGTTGATAGCCCAACACCTTGCGACTTTTCATTATCCGCACAATTGCAGTATCAATGTTGAAACGTCTATCTTTCTCCACCAGTTCAACTACCTTTTTACGGGCATCCACTGGTGGTAAAGGTATCTGAAGCGTGAACAGCCAAAAAATGTTATAAAGAACCGAAAAGAAGCTCGTACAAAAAGAGAATAGATGAATGATGTATGAGATGAAACAAATCATTTACTAACCCTGATCTTTCTCATTTTGTCCGTGAACTTTGAGTTGAACTCAAAAGAATCATTATGAGAGATGGATTTAGTATTTGGCTCCTTGTTCAATATCTTATACTTAGCACATGAAAGTGAATGAAGCAATCTAGTAACATCATCATCATCCAAATTCAATTGAATCTTGATATCTAAATAACTCAGCTTATCTGCATCGTTGAAGAGCAGCAAAAGAGAAGCCTAGAGAAAAAAAGGATACTCCATTAGTAAATAGTAACACAATCATTTTCTGTGATAGTAGAAAGAAAAAGTATAACCTGAAGCGTGGTCACAATGAGCTCAATGGTTCTCTGTTCGAATTTCCCATTGATATTGCAAGTTCCCAATGAATATATCCATGTGAGTCTCTTATGTCTGGTTTCGCATTTGTAGAAGTCCTCATAAACCTTGATATACTTAGCCTACGACATAATTTTGATCATAGTAAAGTTAGACGAATCTGAAACTTGGTTGCATTAAACGAAAAACGAAAAGAGATGGATCAATCTCACCATCTCGGTAGGAAGATTAACATCACAAGATTTATAGGTTGGCCAAACACCAGTCGTGAGGACAATGACGTTGAAGTCCATCCCAAGAGTATGGATTTCATTGAAAAAATTCAAAAACTTTTTTTGGTTTTCGTCTCTCATTGCAATATCAGTTGTCTACAATCAGAAAACCCCAAAAAAGAAAAGAAAAATAAAATACATATATGTAAGAATCTAAATCACTGTTGAAGTTTGTAAAGTAAAGACTTTTAAGTGATAGAAGAATATACGATTAAAATTTGTACCATTCCTTCCATCTTTGAAGTGAACTGACGGCCATATTGTTGCTTCAACTTCGTTAAAAGGTGTTTTTCGTGTTCTTCGCTAGCACTTTTGTCAAGGAGCAAACGACGAGAAAGCTTCTTTCTGTCGAAGCAACCAACAAAAATAGCAGTATTAGAGTTCAAACAAGTTACTTTCGTTTGTGACTTGCTATATAACATGAGTAAGCAAACGAGGTATCACCTGCAGAACTCGGCAAAAAGATCCTTGTCACTAACATAGGAGAGAAGATATATCACCTGCAAATATTGAACTAAGTCAACTTTTGTTAGATTAAGTGATGCTTTAGCCTTACTATATTTGTTAGTTGTATAAGAGGAGTGTCTTAGTTGTTATGTAAGGAAATTTATTGCATTCACTTTTCATGTTTGTGACCGTTGGATAATGTACATTTTTCAACATCTTAGTATTGGTAGGTACAAGTTACTAGGGATAGCTTACTACAAATGTAACATCTTTTCTTGTTTATGATCAATGAAAAACAATAGCCGCCAGCTATTTCCTAAGCTGCAACAATGCTCTCTTTCACTTCTTTATTGCATTCACATGTCTTTGTTCAATTTTCCAATATGGTATCAGACCATGATTGAAAGATCTTGTTTCTGATACTACCACCCTTTTCTTACCTCTAATCAAATCTGCCTCGTTACCTCTTAGAAGGAGGAATTTGTTCCCAAAGTGGGAGATGAAACTAATGCCAGCAAGACAGCCAAAGCTATGGGCAAATCATTTGGTAAGGAAGTTGACAGTGGTGTCAATATAACCACTGGTTTAAATCAGATCTAGGTGGTCAACCACAAAACCAAGTTATTTTAGTGAAGCTTGGAGTTAATAATTATCTTATATGGAGGCAACAAATACTAGCAGCAGTGAGAGGCTATGGCCTCGAGGAATACCTCACTGGAGAGATCACAACACCACATAAATTCATCACAGAAGAAGGAAAAGGAAGTGTAAAGATCAATCCAGATTTTTAGATGTACCAGAGGCAGGATCAACACTTGCCTCATGGCTTATGTCTTCATTTGAGTGAGGATATTCCTATCATGATGGGAGGTCTAGAGTCCACCTGTGACTTATGAAGCACACTTGAAACAAATTCCAACCAAACCAAGGTAAGAAAGATTCAATACAGATTGGGGCTGCAGAGCCTAAGGAGGGAAAGGAAGCTTGAGGATGAAAGATTATCTTAACAAAGTCAAGGCATGTTTCCATGCCTTGGCTTCAGGAGGACAGAAGCAAAGTGATGAAGACCAAATCATAAACATTCTTGGGGGGCTCAATAGTATAATCCAGTGATGCTGCCAGCCACAACTAAAATAGATGCATATTCACTTAGGGATGTTTGTGCACTCCTAATGAGCTATGAAAATAGGTTGGAAAGCTTATCAGGATCCTCTGAAGAAACATCTCTCTCCTACTGCTAATATGGCTTCACATGGAGGAGACAAGAACAACACCCAACAATGGAAGAGGAAGGTAGAGGTAACAACACCAGCAGTGGAAGAGGAAGAAATAATGGAGGTATATTTGGAAGAGGAGGCTTTTGAAGAGGTGTTAGAGGTGGCAGATTTAACAATGGGAAACTTTCTACCACATATGTGGCTTCAAAATCCAGGAGATCAAGAAGGTCGATTGCACCCGTTTTCTCACTCTGGCCAGCAAACCAAGGTCCAAACAGGCCTCACTCAGGCTTGAGTCAGCCCAACTTGAAGTTCGTCAAGTCATCAACAAAAGTCATGAAGGAGTCGAGCTGAGAAATGGGCGGAAAAGCCTCAAAACGGTGAAGAACGACTCAAGGAAGTCATTTTCACTCTATTCCCCACTCTGGCCTACATAATGAGGCCCAAATGGGCCTAAGTCAGGCCCAACTCAAAGATCATCGAGTCGTGAATAAAAGTCGTGAAGAAGTCGGGTTAAGAAAACGAGTGAAAAAAGGTCAAAACGATAAAAAATGGAAGAGGTACACGAAGATGAAAGCCAAAAGATACGGTGCCCAAGCACTGGGAGCACTATTGCTCTGGTACTGGTCCGGTAGCTAGTCTATCACAAAATGCCGGTGGAGGCATCGGCCTTTACGGGTCCGGTATGCCTCGTCGGCTCATTCTGATCGGTCATCATAGTTTTGTATTTTGATCATAACTTCCTCATTCGATGTTCGATCAAGGTGATTCAAAGTACCATGTGTAAAAGAGCTAGAGATCTACAACTTTGTAGTTGAGGTCAAAAGCTGATTGCAGACAGAAAATACCCAGAATTACTGAGAATTGCGAATTGAGCGCGTTCAAGGGGTCTGATTCAACACATATGAAGACCAAGCAAGCTCATTTTACTATTTTACTCTTTTAACTTACTAAGGGTTATTTTCTGCAGTTTTATGTTGTTTTACATGTGTAGGGTTGGGGTATTATAAATATTTCAAAATAAACCTCCACAGTAAAACTTCTCTTCTACTCTTCTTTCTCTCTAATTTTTTGGATTTTCAGGTTTCTTAGCTTAGAGTTAGGTTTTATTCCTCCTCTTCAAGGGGGAAGCCATCTTTTAAGAACTTGGAGATTATTTACGAGCTTGCGACACCCGTCAAGATTATCGAAGTTCTACAAGGATTTTTCAATCTATTGATCATTTTCTTCCCCCCCTTCTCTTTATTTTCGGTTTTTATTGCTTTCTTGCTTGATGTTGTTGATTCTTGTTTATACTTTGATTATTTGTGAGTAGTTTCCTTGTTTCCCGAGGTTAGGGAGCAGCCTAACCCAAGGATTATGAATTTTAGTATAGGATGTGTTGATGTGGGTTTGATTTATAGATAGAATTGTCAATGTTGGTTTCTATGGCTTATACCTTAGAAGTAGCTAATCGGAGGTATATCGGTCCATTCTGATGGTCCCATGTGGGGGACGAAGAGGGGACCTGAATCACATTTTTCGATCTTGTAGGATGTCTAGCCTTGCTCCTTAAGTGAAATCCGCTTGGGTGGGGATTAACGAGTTAATTTGATTGCTTTATTAATTCACTTGCCTTGTCTTTATTAATTCCATTGTCGGTCTTTTGTAATAGGAATTAAGGTGAATTATATTGTAATTGGTTAATTTAGTGATCCCTCTTGTTTTTCCACTTGGATTTCTAATTTGGTAACATGATCTTCCTTCATCGTTCATCACATTATAGCTCGTATTTGCTTACTTTACTTTCCTAGCTTTTGTGAAACTGAACCTCGGGAATATCTCCCCATCAATCAGTTCCCTCCTTGCCTACATTTACTTGTTTTTATGTTGTTTAGTTTAATCACATATTTATTGTGTTTGATCTAACTTACTTGAACGTGCTTAAGTCGGTTCTCGGGGAACAATCCTCCTTGTGGATTCAACAATCTTATATACTACCTCTGTCACTAGCCGTACGCTTGCAGTTTGAGAAAGTCTTTCTAATCCTAGCGACTTAAAGCAATTTTAGAGACAAGTTCACAAGCCTTCAAACAACAATTATGAACACAAAAATAATATTCCAAGTAACAAATTTGTCAATACTCCTCAAGCAAATCAAGCCAGTACCAATGTCTCAAACCAAGACACCAGTGCAGAATACTTCAGCTGGTTCCTAGATTCTAAAGCTTCTAGTCATGTCGCTTATAACTTGGAAAAATTTGTATATAGATACTGATTATCACGGTGGCAGCAAGTTGCATCTTGGCAATGGTTCAGGTCTATCACTATCTCACATCAGTGATTCCAAATTCAAATCCACTAATCCCCTACTGATAGAATTTTCAACATAAATAACCTTCTTCATGTTCCAGAAATTAAAAAGAAACTTCTTAGTGTTTCTCAATCCTGTAGTGATAATGGTATGTATTTTTCCGGAGAGGATTTCCTTCTTGTGAAATTAGTCAAAGCACGAGTAGAGTTAGATTATGTCGTTTTTCTTTTCCTTATTAAAAAAATTAAAAAAATGGACCACGATCACTATCATTACTTGATTGAGAATTATGCTCTTACACCTTCCGAAGCGAATGCACTGCCTTTTGTGCTTGGTAATGGTTCTTATTTTTCTCCCAATTTTGAAAATGTGGAAGTAGTGCAATGTGAATTTTGTTAGGATAAAGGTCACATATCAACGGATTGCGACTCTTTTTTATCATTTTTCTTCCCATATACATTCCCCTCCCACCAACCACTCCCAATCCATGGACTATAAAAAAAATTATGAATTGGGATGGGAGGATGATCAAAATTTTCCCTCCTCAAGTATCAACCATTTGAGTCATCCGAGTCTTACCTAATTTCTTTAATCGAAGCATTGAAAGAATAAATGAAGAATGATAAAGATGAGTTCAATCAAAAGTTTGATAAACTTTTGGCACACACTAAGATTTTGGAAGCCTATCTCTTCAAACATGTTTTGGAGAGAAATAGTGATAAAAAATATGCAATTGAGGGAAGAGGAGAAAAAAGAGGAGAGTGAAAACCTCCTCTCCTATGAGCCATCCTTTGAAAATTGTGACAATTCTTCTAATCAAGACAATGCATCACATTTGGAAGAGAAATCTCAATGCCTCACTAAGATGTATAACTATGATCTTATTTTTATTAATGATCCATTTATTGAAGCATCATGTAGTGGATTGGATACAAGTTTCGATTTATCATTTCCTTCATGTTTTTAAAAATTGCATCAATTATGGACATTGAGCATCTCGTCTTGTATAAATCATATGTCCATAATGTTATTTGTGATCCATCGTGGCATGTTTATGTTGGTGGATCAATTCTCTTTCTTGAGCAAACAAAGCATGGGCAAGGTAGACACTAGTTCTTGGATCTCTGATAACACTTTCGAAAGTCGGGTCGTCGACTTTAAACCAAGCACTTCTTGGGAGACAACCCAAGTGTTAAAAAATTTATTGCTTTCTTAGAGTTTAATTTTTACTTGTCTTTAAATTATTTTTCTCTTTTAAGATTTGATGATTTTCTAAGTTGAGTGAATAGGTACTTGACCCTTGGGATACGAATGAGTCAAAATACATAAATCTTGAAGAAAGTCCCCGAGCAATGGTGATACCGAATCAAGATGAGTAATCATCGAAGGGCTGCAAGTGAAAATATGGAGCTAGTACTCCTAGCACCTCAAGTGAGTGAGCCACCAATTGTATTTCAACTACAAAGTCATCTTCAGCATCTGACTGCACTCATACCAGTACTAAGGATGACTCTTCTCGAAGCACTGAGGACGTTCGGTTTGCTTCTCTTTATCTTTCTCCTTTTATTTTTTTTGCATGCGTATAATTTAGACTTGCCTGATTCGTGTTATCCTTTTAATTTTGCTTGTCAATTCTCATGGTTAGATTTATGTGAATTTGAGTATATGCTTACTTGTCTTTTCGTGCATTTGATTCATATGCTTACTTAAAGGACATGCTTGCATTCAAGTTTGTGGGGGAGAAGAGACATTGTTTGCATTAATAGAGGTTCTCTCCTCATATTTTTATAATCAATCATGAAATCTTGTACCTACACAATTCTTGAATATATGAATCTTTGTGAATAAATGGTTGATTTGGAAATATGAGTGGTTATGAGCAATTTGATTGATGAATCTTTGGGAAATGCATGTATTCCACCTCATTTGCTACTTGGGCTTGAGAATTTTGCCTAAGTTTGTGGGGAGGATGGAAGGATTTTATTTTGATGTGCTTGAAGAGGATGCTCCTAAAAAAAATAATTGAATTGCTCGTATTCATGATTTATGTCATTCTACCGTGTTTTGTTTCTTGTGCCTTTTATTGCTTTAATGAATAATGATTGCTTGGTTAAAAGTGTTGTGTTGATTAATTGATTCATTTGTGAGGAAGAAGTAATTGGAAGTGTCCTATACCTTGAAAATTTCAAAATGAATTCTCTAAACGGTTGAGCATAAAAGAAACTAGGGGGTTTCTTGCCTAAAATCCATAAAATTGATAGGTTGATGTAATTCACGAGTAATGGGACATTTTGGCAATGTAAATATGATTGCAAGTGTAGATAAAATAATATGGCCCAAAGTTGTGTCGTTTGTAAGCGTTATCGTAATTCCAAAACACACATGACAAGATTGAGGACGTTCTTGTGAAAAATAGAATGAATTGGCTTTGGGTGGTTAAAAAATGAAGGAGATGTAGGAAAGAGCTATAAGGTGGATAAGGTCGTCGAGTGAAGTCATTGTAGTTCATTGTTTGTTTGACATATACTAGTGACATTTGTATACTCCAAATCACTGAGTTGGGCTTGTAAAGAAAAAAATATACGTTGTATGAAACGTAGAAAAAGAAAACTCAAGAAAGAAACTGAGTGTTGTAATGATTGGAAATCTCACATGTAACTAAAAAAGAGTGTTGAAGTCTCCAAGAACAAAAACTAGAATTTTAGCATTCATTTCTTTTTTTAACCTAACCCGGTACAAAAATGAGTAATTGTAAGATAAAAAAATGAAAACCAGTAGCACGAGAGAGAAAAGAGTCGCATCACCTACACCGAGTGAGCGCATGACATCTTCCTAAAAAAGAATAGAGCTGAACCACCTAGAGTCAAAGATTTTGAAAAATAATGAGTCATCCAAAGTCATTCACATAAGCACGTTTTGCGATTGGAGTGAGGGCTTTTAGTGCATGGCCTAGGGTACTAAGTGAAAATAAACATACTACTTGCTTTCCTAAGTCTTATGCCTTTTTATTCCCTTGCTTGTTTGTCAAATCGCATGAAATCAAATGATTAGGCAAGTGTGGTGAATCAAAAAGTGGAAATATGTTCAACCAAAAAGAGAAATTCAAATCTAGTGGACTTCCAATGGCTTTCCAATCTTATTTTTATATGTGCTTTATTGTATTAATTTCTATGGCACGAGCAAAGCTCAAATTTACGGAATTGATGAACCTCGAAATACTCATTTTTATTGCATTATCTATGTTCATGTTTGATTGTGAAATACGAGTGTTTACTATGTTTACGTACACTTTTGTGTTTATGTGTATTTTCGGCTTGAATTTCCTTTTCGATATGATTTGATGCGTTTTTGGTTTTTTTAGTCATGTTTTGAAAGTTAGGAAAATTCGGGAGATAATGAAGGTCGATTGTACCCACTTACTCACTTTGGCCTGAAAATTGAGGTCCAGATGGGCCCCAATTGGGTCCAAGTCAGGCCCAAATTAAAGTTTGTTAGGTCACGGAAAAAATTCGTGAAGGAGTCAAGCAGCGAAAATAGGTGGAAAGGCCTTAAAACGGTGAAGAACGGTTCAAGGAGGTCATTTGCACTCGATTTTCCACTCTAGCCAGCATAATGAGACCCAAAAGTCCCCAAATCAAGCTTGACTCGGAGATCATCGAGTTGTGAATAAAAGTTGTGAAGAAGTCGGGTCGAGAAAATGAGTGGAAAGAGGTCAAAACGATAAAAAACGGAAGAGGTACACTAAGACAGGAGCCTAAAGACCCGTCACCCGAGCGCCGGGACCACTACCGCTCTGGAACCAGGCCGGTAGTTGGTTCAATGCAAACAGCCGGCGACCATACGGCCCTTACAGTCCGGAATGCGTCGTCGACTCATTTTTTGTCGGCCATCGCAATTTTGTTTTTGAGCCATAACTTCCTCATCTGATGTCCGAACAAGGTGACTCAAAGTGTCATGTGTAGCTAGGGTGACGATCTACAACTTTACAGTTGAAGCCAAAAGCTGATTCCTGGCAAAAATACCCAGAATTATCGATAAAGACGAATTGAGCGTGTTCAAGGGGTCCGACTCAACACTTATGAAGACCAAGAAAACTCCTTTTGTTATTTTACTCTTTCACCCTTACAAAGGGTTATAAATACTCCTTCTCTCTCTCATTCTAAAAGAAGCCTCCATAATTAAACTTCTTTTCTACTCTTATTTCTCTCTAGCTCTTTGATTTTAAGATTTCTTAGATTAGAGTTAGGGTTTTTCTTCCTCCTCTTCAAGGAGGAAGCCATCTTTGGAGGAGAAGTCAGAGATTATTCATGGTCTTGTAACATCCGTCAAGATTATTGAAGTTTTACATGGATTCTTCAACCTACTGAGCATTTTCTTCCCACTTCTCTTTATTTTCTGTTTTCATTGCTTTCTTGCTTGGTGTTATTGATTCTTGTTTATACTTTAATGATTAGTGAGCAGTTTCCTTGTCTCCCAGGGATAGGTAGTAGCCCAACCCGAGGATTGTGAATTTTAATATAATATGTATTGATGTGAGTTTGATTGATGGATGGAATTGACAATGTGGCCTTGTATGTCCTATACCTTAGGAATAGCTAACTGACAGTGTATCCATCCTCTCTGATGGGGCCATGGGGACGAGGAGGGAATCTGAATCACATTCGTCAATCTTGTAGGATATCTTAAGGCCTCTCTCCTTTAGCAAGATCCTCTCAGGGTGGGGATTAATGGGTTAATTTGATTGCTTTATTAATTCATTTGCCTTGTCTTTATTAATTTCACTGCCGATCTTTAGTAATAGGAATTAAGGTGCATTGTATTGTAAATGGTGAATTTAGTGATCCCTCTTGTTTGCGCACTTGGATTTCTAATTTGGTAACATAATCTTCCTTCATCATTCATCTCATTATTAGCTCGTATTTGCTTAATTTACTTTCCTAGCTTGTGTGAAACGAACCTTGGGAATATCTTCTCGTCGATCGGTTCCCTCCTTGCCTACATTTATTTATTTTAATGTTGTTAGTTTAATCACCTTTTTTATTTGCATCTATCCTAACTTACTTGAACGTGCTTAAGTCAGTTCTCACAGAATAATCCTCCCTGTGGATTAGACAATCTTATATACCACCTCTATCACAAGTCAGTATGCTTGTGGTTTGATAAGGTTGTTCTAATCCTAGCGATTAGTGTGGTTTCGCAACAAGTTCATGAGCCTTCAAACAACAATCAGGGACACATAAACAATGTTCCACGCAACAGATTTAGCAATACTCCTCAAGCAAATCAAGCCAGTGCCAATTTTTCAAATCAAGACATCAATGCAGAATACTCTAGCTGGTTCCCAGATTTTGGAGCTTCTAGTCATGTCACTTATGACTTGGGAAATTTGAATATAGCTACTAATTATCAGGGTGGCAGCAAGCTGCATCTTGGTAATGGTTCAGGTCTGTCAATATCTCACATTGCAAAACATATACACCATTCATGAGAACCAAAGATAAAGGAGGAATCAGAGAGCCCAACAAAATCCTCATTGCCAAAGGCTAAGAAGGATGAGATGGATCCCATATGCTCAGAAATAAGACATGGTCACTGGAACCACTGCTAGCAGGCAAAAAGATGGTGGGGATGTAGATAGGTTTATAAGATCAAAAGCAATGGAAATGGTTCTTTAGCAATGTATAAAGCCAGACTCGTAGCCAAAGGATATACTCAAACTTCTGGTTTTGACTATGATGAGACTTTCAGTCCAGTAGTCAAATCTGTAAGCATCAGAACAGTTATGAGTATAGCAATCAGTTAAGGATGGGATGTGAAGCAATTAGATGTTAATAATGCCTTCTTAAATGGAGAGTTTGAGAAGGAAGTTTATATGCATCAACCACCAGGATTTGAGATTCAAAAGGAGAAGGGGGTGGTCTGTAAGCTTTCCAAAGACATATATGGATTGAAGCAGGCTTCCAGAGCCTGGTTCAATAAGTTAAAGTGTGTTCTTAAGAATATTGGGTTCAAATTTTCTGTGGAAGACAATTCTTTGTACACCAGATTCATCAATGGTTCATGTATCATTCTACTGGTTCATGTAGATGATATTTTGGTGGCTGAAAGTAACATGGAAGAAGCAGAGAGGTTAGTTAAACTACTGGATGCTAAGTTCTCTTTGAAAGATTTGGGAAAGGTTCATCAGTTTCCTAGGATAGAAATTAAGTACACTGAATTTGGGATCCACTTATCTCAAGAGCAGTATGTCAAGGATTTGTTAAAGAATGTTGGAATGGAGAATGCTAAGGAGGCTCCAACTCCCATGGTCACCTCCCCTACTCTGGAAATCAGATGATTGATGCTACCTTATATAGAAGCATCATTAGTGGGTTGCAATCCACCACCATCACCAGGCCAGAAATATCTTTTAGTGTAAATAAACTCAGTCAGTACATGCAAAACCACTGGACACTAGCTGGAGAGCATTTAAAAGATTGTTAAGATATTTGACAGGAAGCAAAAATTATGGATTGGCCATAACCAAGTCATCTATTTCCACTTTAACACGTTATGCTGACTCAGATTGGGCCACTGACTTGGATGATAAAAGTTTGTTGTTGGATATTGTGTATATCTTGGTGATAACTTGCTGTCTTGGTATTCCAAGAAGCAGAATATAGGTGTCTAGCTCATTGTGCTTTTGAGATACTTTGGATCAAATCACTTCTGTTAGAGCTATAGGTTGAGCTATCCAAAGCACCAGTTATTTGGATTGATAATGTTGGAGCAGAGTGTTTGGCTATCAATCATGTCATGCACTCGAGGATGAAGCATGTTGTGATGGATGTTCATTTCATCAAAGAGAATGTAAGTGAAAGTGCTATGTGTGTGCAACATGTCTAAATATTGATCAGATAGCCGATGTCTTGACAAAGGCTTTGTCAGGACAATCCTTCACTCGATGCGAAAACAAACTAAATATTCTTCCAGCACTTCATTTGGATTGAGGCGGGATGTTATATTTAAGTGATGTTTTAGCCTTAATGCCTTTATTAGTTGAAAGTTACAACATTAAGTTTACATGCTTGTGACCGTTGGATAATGTACACTTGTCGACATCTTAGTTGGTAGGTACAAGTTGCTAGGGATATAACTTACTATAAATGTAACATCTTTCCTTGTTTATGAATAATGAAACAACAGCCGCCAACTATTCCCTAAGCTGCAACAATGCTCTCTTTTACTTCTTTATTGCATTCACATGTCCGTTCAATTTTCCAACAACTTTCAACTTAAAATTAGTTTATATTGTGAATGAACTTCTAGCCACTGATTAGGGAGAAAATGTGTTTATATGTTTGTTTGTTTACCTTGTCTAAAGTTTCCTCAATGTCTTCCTCATCGAGCTTTTGAATCCCACCTTTCTTCAGTATATCGTCGCAAAAGGATGCTAGAACCTCTGAGGTATGGGACCCACCAACGGGCTTATTCAAGAAGGCCTCAAAAGCCTCCTTGAGAGCCTACATAATCGAAACTTATATTGTACAAGAACACATAATTGAAAACTCAAAACTATTGATTATATATACCTTGTGAAAAAGGGAGTCGTTAGAGAAACAATCAGTGACGTAACCCAAACACCTATTGTGAAGATCAATCACTTTTCTCACAAGTTCCTGTTAAATAGTCTCGGAATTTAATTTAACATCAAATAAATGAAGTGAAAGATGAAAAGACAAACCTTGTTAGTAGTGATTGCATCTGCAGTTTGAGTCATCAAAGCCATACCTTCGGAAGTAACATGCTGCACCAGGCAACCACTATAAGCAAGAATCAAATGATCAAACATCCAAAACTATATCTATCCGAAATAGCACAAACCTGTTTGAAAATTTCAGCAATGTTCTCCAAACCTGTTTGTGGATTCATTCTTCGGAGGTCCTCCACCTGCCACCAATTTACAATCTAAAACTATAGGATTGATTTCTCTTCTATTCCAGATTAAAATTAAAAACAAAAAAGACAAAACAAAACAAAGACAAAAATAAAAACAATTTTATGTAATAATTTAATAGAAAACGTTAAGCCAACTAAAAGGAAATTAAGAATTTCAAAGTCATTTTCGTAGCATCGTGTCATAGTCATTTTCAAAGTAATTTTGGTTACAATACATTGAAGACATCGTTGAAATTCACTTCCTATGTAATCTAGTAAAGTCTTCAGCAGTCCCCTCGACCTTCTCCGCTTTTGCGTTCTTTATTAGTCCACAACATGACAACATGATTATCAATGGTCCTCGATACTACAATAAAAATGATCTTTTAAAACAATAAAATTGATCTCAAATAATGAGTATTTGTCACAACTTCATTATATGAGACAACATGTTCTTACTAAAATTTAATCATATATTTTATTAACTTTAAATTTAATGCATGGATTTTTAAATTTTACCATTCAATGCACGATAAAAACTTTTAAATGTGATATTCATGGTATATTTCCTCTGAGCTCGAATCCGTCACAAATATTAATGCAATATAAATTAAATCTATATTCTATGTCTATATAATAACAAAATTCGCCTAAAATAGTAATCTAGAAATTTTCCCGCCCAAATTCCTTTGACATTTCTGGAAAATACTATTTTTGGTATAAACATTATTTTTTGTATGAAGCATTTCATTTCGGAAACATTATTTTTGGTATAAAGCATATTATTTGGAACTAGCTTAATTTGAATTTTGTTTCCTTTTTTAATTATTTTCTTAATCATATAATAAAATAAAATTGAATTATTTAGTAAATATTTTATAATTTCACTTTATAATTACAACCTTTATTTTTCTTCAAAAAAATAATATAATTTTTGGAATTTTCTTTTATTTCATGTCTAATGTGATTTTTCTGTATAATTAATAAATTAAATTAGTCGTCTATTATCGATCTATAGTTTGACACCATATTGTATAAATATATTAAATTAAAGATAAACAATTGTTTGTTGGTCGATTATGTGGGTTAATTATTAGTGTATTTATGATACAAATAAAAATTAATAAAATTAGAATGTAGTGTTATTGATACTCACTAAAAGCTTTTGAAACTTTCTTGAACATTATATTTGATCAAATAAATTTTTGTTATACTTTGGATAAATATAAACGTTTTCACAAATTATAAATATACATATATACACTCATCATTTGTACAATATGGTCAACATATGACCTCCATACATGGATCCTAGAGATATTCATATATTAAGGAAAAACAAATATAAATATTTTGTAACTTACTCAAATTTATATATTTTAATTTTTAATGTTTTTCATTTTCATTAACATGTAACTTTTAATCTCTTATTATATATTGACTGCAGTATTTTATTATATTAAAATTATATAAATATATAAAAATATTATTATTTATTCATTTACATTTACAAACCGTGCATCGCACAGGGATACTGCTAGTAATCTGAATATACTAAAATACTCGCAATTATCACGGTTCGGATCCTCTAGGCAATTCTCATGTGTAAGATTTGAGGTCTTTTGTGCAGCAATTGCACAGATTTAAAATTCGTGCAATTTGAGTCATGGACAAAAAGGTATTAGTATTTATATCTAAAGGTGTTAAATGTTGTGAGTAAATGTGTCATGGTAAAAAAATATTAATAATTAAAAGTATTATAATACCTTTATCCAGAGCAAATTATGTACATTTAAGCATAAATCGTGATACCCACCACGAATTGCACCGTGCAACTGCACATGAAACTTCACCATATGATTTATATATTTGGTGGGTTTCGAGTTTCAGGTGAGAAATCATTAAAAAATTTACAATTTTAAAGATTTGATTAATTGCAAAAAGGGCCGGCAACGATATATTTTTTTGCAATTAATCAAAAACAAACATAAAATTGAAGAACAAATTTTATCTTTGGCCATTGCGGTTTTGATCTTTTAATTTTTGAAATTTGATGATCATTTTAACTTTCAAGAACAAGTAATTAATATAATAAGTTTTGTGTGCGTCGATATTTTTAGGGATGTGCACAGATCGATTCGATTACGGTTTTGTGAAATGGATAATCAATCCGATTCGAAAACCGAAAGCAAGTTTTGTATTTTCAGATTTTCCTTTTATTTCCTATTTCAGTCCTTGAAATCAGTGGTGACTATTGGACCTCATCATTTTAAATTTCAATTTCATTTTTATTTTCTTTTCCAGGTTATACATTTATTTGTTTAGTGAAATATAGAGGAAGTTGTTCAAGTTTTATTTGTTCATTTATTTTTGCACAAGTATGTATAATCAATGATATTTTTAACTTTCAGTAATCGAAACCGAAAAAATATAAAATATTCAGTTTTAATCGAATGAAACTGTAGGTTACGGTTCCCAGACTAGCCAACCAAAAGTTCGGTTCGGTTCGGTCGATTTTAACTGAATGCACAACTCTAGATATTTTCGAATTTTTAAAGTTAAAAGATAAATTTATCAAATTTCAAATGTTAAAGTAACCAAAATTGAAATGACCAAAGATAATGTCCTTAAATACAAAATAAATTTTAATTTACTGAAAAATTATTTTACCCACATATATGTATGTCCACACACACATATACATGTGTATCCAATGACAGAACTACTTATGGGGCAAGGAGGGCGTTAAACTGCCTGCCCTATGAAAATTTGCTATTATATACATTTATCTTAATACAAAATAGTTAGATAAAACAAATCATTCTATTGTTAACTTAAATAATTATCTTATAATAAATAGCGGATGTATTTATATGTACAATCGATTAAGATAATATTTTAAAAAATAGAATGAGATGAATAGAAATATTATATCTTGATTATTCATTTTTTTAACTGAATAAATTTTATTGATTTTATCAATATCATTTAGGTTGCATTTGGATGGAGGGATTTGAGGGGAAACTTTTGAAATCCACAATCAAATCTACACAACTTGTTTAGCAAAAGAAATCAAATTAAGGAATCTTAAATTTCTTGTTCATTTGAATGGATTTTAAATTCATCTCACAACATAATCATTTATAAATCCATCACTCTTATCTCATACATGTATAGTCATATTATCACATACGATACACCCAACACACACTTCACACACATACTACACACATTTCAGACGCACTTCACTACACACACATTTCATACTTCACACACATGTGTCACACACAACACATACCATACGCATTTCACACTCTACACACACATTTCATACTTCACACACACACACACATGTCACACACCACTACGCACGCGCGCGCACACACACACTTCACACACATACTACACACACCTCACATGCACTTCACACACTACACAAACATATACTCTGCATGCACGTATTACACGCACGCACTTCACGCACATACTACACGCACACACTTCACATACATACTACACGCACACACATACTACACGCACACACACACTATACACACTTTCATTATCATCATTTTTGAAAAAATGTTTGGAAATTTTTTAAAAATGAAAAGTTCAAACAATTTCAAATCCACTCATTTGAATTTAAACACTCAAACAAGGGATTTGGAATGAGTGGATTTCCAAATACAAATAATTTGAAATCAAATCCTTTGATTTCCAAATCCTTCCATCCAAACGCAACCTTAGTATTTTCTAGTTTTATTCATGTAGTTGAGTGTTGTTGAAGTTCATTGACAGATTTAGGTATCGCAGAGCGGTGATCCTCCTTTTAGATTTTCCAAAATAATATTTTTAATTGATGTCGTAAATTAATCCACTATTATCATTTGAGATATGTTTTTGTGGTCTCACTTGGACTTGTTTAGTTGTAGCATGAAGTGGTACACGTGTTTATGCATGCATAATAGGTCGATTTAAGTGTTCATTTGATGATATTTGCATACGTAATTGACTGTGTATTGTTCATATTTATGTTATTAAATTTGATGTTGGTTGACTTGTTTTGAAGTCATTTGGGTGAATCTAGACCAAAAAGTCGAACTCGACTAAGGTTGGGCGTAGAAAACAAGTCTCACAAGTCCAAAAACGAAGAAAAATCGAGCTAAAACCTCGTAAGCTGAGCTCGATCGAAACCGAGACTCAAAGAAAAGCCAATTTTTCAGTTGGAGAACGGGCTCGAAATCTGGTCAAAACAGAATTTGCTCAAAATTTGCCTTTTCAAGCCCATATCAAGCCTAATTCATCTCCACCTATAAAAAGAAGACCCCAAGTCCAAAAATACAACTTTGACTTGGATTTTGAGAGCACGGACTTGGGATTTCAGAAGAACACGAAGATTCAAGAATCGTCATCTCAGTTTTCTAAGTTTGTGTCTTTTATTTGTAATTTGTTTTTAGTCGTCGTTATGATCGGCTATGCCTTCAATTCTCGTCTTTGACTAAGTTGAACCCTAAAATGATTTTTATGTAAATAATTCGGTGATTGTTTGATTTAATTACATTCTGAAATTACTTATGTTATTCGATTTCTTCATACCTCTTATATGTTTGTTGTTTGGATTGATCACTCGAATGTTAGACATATAACTGTCGCTATGTCATAAATCCATAATCCGTAATTGTTATGCGTTTGTGTCTAAAAGTAGCAAATAGTTAATTATTCGCTAGGATAACATAAGTCGCGGTCACTTGTACAGCTTGCGAGTACAACACCGTACCTACTATGTTGCCTTAGTTCTTTAAGCATTTGATTAATGATGTTCTAGCAATCGTATCCTAGGACTATTTAATTTGATAAGATTAATTAGTAGTTATTTTGAAAAAAAAAAAAAAATTGGCCCTGAACAAAATTTTACACATCTACAATATTCAAATAGATTTTCTCTTAAGGCTCAACATATAATTTATTGAGGAATGTTCCCAATAATTAGCTACTTTGCCAAAATCACAACTATTCTGCAAGATTGTGGATAAATCGATAAAAGTTTTAAAGAAATGGGAATAACAAATCTGAAATATATTATACACAGGCGTGTTAGCATTTCATGACAATTACTAAATATACACACTATAGAAGCAGAGCATGCAAATTATACGTCTTGAAAATCATATGCGGTATGACTAAAATGGAGAGTCTAAGGGTGTGTTTATCAGTGAATTTAGAGGATCGAATCTAAATAAAACACACTTATTAACTCCCTCGGCCAAATTTGACTTAGCACTCTCCGGTCTTAAACAAATATCAATGTATCATCATAACTAGAAAGAAAGGTAATACCAATGAAAGAGCAAAGAAAATTTAGCGATTCGAAGGAAGAAGCTAATTAATTGAGGTCTTATTTGTAATTTACCTCCTTCATCATTGTTTTATCCTAAAACTTCGAAGCTAATTTAATTGAGGTCTTATTTGTAATTTAACCTCCTTCATCATCGTTTTATCCTAAACTAAAACTATAACTAAACGAAGAAACAGAGGTATATCAAGTATGCAAGTCCTCGAGGAAGGTAAAGAAAATCATATATACTACTAAAAACGAACCAAACAAAAAATGAAATTTCGCTTTCAAAAAAGAAATTCACCTTCAAAACTTTCACTAAAAACGAAGCAAGCAAAAAAATGAAATTCACCTTCAAAATCAGGTGTTCTCCAATATCAGAATCAAGCTAAGTATTTGAATGTGTTACGTGTATTTGAATGTGTTAGGATTCTCTGGATCTCTTTCAATGTATTCTTGTGCAATCAGTGCTTCGATCCTCTTTTTAATTTCTTTTAAGTCAGGCTGCCAAAATTTCAATAGTAAATCACAATATATTTTACCTTTTATATATATTAGATATCAAAGGCAAAATAACATACCTTGAACATACGACTCAGTTGTTGCACACACTCCGCAATGAGTTGTTGATAGCCCAACACCTTACGACCTTTCATTATCCGCACAATTGCAGCATCAATGTTGAAACGTCTATCCTTCTCCACCAGTTCGACTACCTTCTTACGTTCATCCACCGGTGGCAAAGGAATCTAAAACACAAAATACCAAAAAAATGTTAAAACAAAAACAAACAAACAAAAACTCGTACAAAAAGAAATTAGATGACCAAAAAATCACTGACTGACCTTGATCTTTCTCATTTTGTCCGTGAACTTGGAGTTGAACTCAAAAGAATCATTCTGAGAGATGGATTTAGTATTCGGCTCCTTGTTGAGTATCTTATACTTAGCACATGAAAGTGAATGAAGCAATCTAGTAACATCATCATCCTCCAAACTCAACTGACTCTTGATATCTGAATAACTCAGCTTATCTGCATCATTGAAGAGCAGCAAAACAGCAGCCTAAAGAAATAAAAACAAAAAATTACTCCATTAGTAAAATAGCAACACAATCTTTTCCTGTGATAGTAGACTGAAAAAGTATAACCTGAAGCGTGGTCACAATGAGCTCAATGGTTTTCTTTTCGAATTTCCCATTGATATTGCAAGTTCCTAATGAATATATCCATGTGAGTCTCCTGTGTCTTGTTGCATATGCGTAGAAGTCCTTATAAACATCGATACACTTAGCCTGAAACATATTTAATCGGGTAAAAGTGATGAATCTGCAACTTGGTTGCATTCAAAGAAAAGCGAGAAGGAGGCGCATAAATCGCACCATCTCAGTAGGAAGATTAACATCACAAGATTTATAGGTTGGCCAAACACCGGTCGTGAGGACAGTGACGTTGAAGTCCATCCCAAGAGTATGGATTTCATTGAAAAAATTCTTGAACTTTTTCTGGTTTTCGTCTTTCAGTGCAATATCAGTTATCTACAATCAGAAAACCCAAAACAAAATAAAATATATATAAACATACATGTAAAGCAAAGAGTTAAGTGGTAGAAGAATCTACGATTAATTTTGTACCATTCCTTCCATCTTTGAAGTGTACTGACGACCATATTGTTCCTTCAACTTCGTCACAAGAAGTTTCTCGTGCTCTTCGCTAGCGCTTCTGTCAAAGAGCAAACGACGAGAAAGCTTCTTCCTGTCGATGCAACCAACAAAAATAGCAGTATTAGAGCCCAAACGAGGTATTTTCGTTTGTTTCTTCCTATATAGCATGAGTAAGCGAACGAGGTATCACCTGCAGAACTCGGCATAAAGATCCTTGTCGCTAATATAGGAGAGAAGATGGATCACCTGTAAATAAAGAAACCAAGTTAACTTTCAACTTAAAATTAGTTTATTTTGTGAATGAACTTTTAGCCACTGATTAGTAAAGAAAATGTGTTCACATTACCTTGTCTAAAATTTCCTCAATGGCTTCCTCACTGAGCTTTTGAACCCCACCTTTCTTCAGTATATCGTCGCAGTAGGAAGCTAGAATCTCCGAGGTCTGGGTCCCACCAACGGGCTTGTTCAAAAAGGCCTCAAAAGCCTCCTTGACAGCCTACATAGTCGAAAACCATATTATAAAAGAATAATAATTGAAAACTCAAAAGTATTGATTCTGAACTGACAGACTATATTACCTTGTGAAAAAGGGAGTCATTACAGAAGCAACCAGTGACGTAGCCCAAGTACCTGTCGTGAAGATCCATCACTTTTCTCACAAGTGCCTGTAACGAGACAATGTAAGAGAAAACAGATATAAAGCCTACAAAACAGAAGCAGTGATCGAATATGTTGAAGAGTTATTCACCAGTTCTGGTTCTCCACTTGTTTTCTTCTCGGCCTGTTAAACCACCAAAAATTAGTCTCGGAATTTAACATATAGTGCTTAAAGGCACAAGGCACATGAAGGCGCAAATGCTTCTGGAGCCTGAGGCGCAAGACGCTATGATAGGCGCATGCCTTTTTGAAGCGAGGCGCAATGATAAGAATTTTTTTAATTTATATGCGCATGTGAGTGTGTGTATGCTTCCATCTAGGCCTTTTCTGTAATTAATAAAAGGATCAGACACACTACCAGACTCCATAATGTGGAATCCAGAAGGGGAGGGGGTCTGATGTCCAAATTATGGATAGATTAAACTTTCACTTACTCTACTACTTATCAGATAGAAACCTTGATTTTATTTTTTTTGTTAAGCTAGATAAAAACCTTGATAAGTCTTCCAATTATGTTTAATATAAAAAGTGTACATTTACAGCTTGCTTCCAATTATAACAAGAAAATAATTATTATAATATATATATTATGTGCACGCATATAGAAAGAATTAGGGTTACAAAAAGATGGGCCAGTAAACAACCCAAACATTACAAATAAATAAAAAAAATAACGAGGCGCAGAAAGGCTCAAGCGGCAAACAGAAAAGGTCATCAATAGGCGCACGCCTTTGTGAAGTGCTGCGCCTCTGGCAAGACAAGGCGATCAGCTTGGAGCCTCATGCGCCTTGCGCTTGAGGCGCGCCTTTAACTACTATGTAAAGCACATCAAATTAATCGAGTGAAAGATTAAAAAAGGGACCTTGTTAGTACTCATTGCATCTTCAGTTTGACTCATCAAAGCCATACCTTCGGAAGTAGCATTCTGCACAAAGCGACCACTATAAGCAAGAATCAAATGATTAAAGATCTAAACCTATAACTGTTCGAAATAGCACATACCTGTTTGAAAATTTTGAGAATGATCTCCAAACCTTGTGGAATTTTCTGGAAGAGCCTATACATTCTTGAGAGGTCCTCTACCTGCCATGAATTTACAATGTAAGAAATTCATATTAATTTTATTTATTGATGATAAATTTAAAAAACAAAAAACAAAACAATTGCAAGAATACCCTATTATCCCTGAGCAATACAAGGCACCCTGAGTCCTTCTTTTCCAATAACTCTGTGGTATGAACTCGCAGCAACTGATTCTGGACTTCCTGCTCAGAAAAATACTATTAGAAATATTGAAATAGAAAAAGTGCGAAAGATTTCAACGATAAAGGAGAAAAAGAACCAACCTCCAAAAGCTTAGTCTCAGTGCTTGCATGCAAATAATGAGTAACACGGTCCTTCTCCTTTTTCAAGCACTCCTCTGCCTGTTAATTTATGTAATAATTTTCTTAAAATGTTAAGCAAATCAAAAAGAAAATTGAGAATTTGCATGGATGTATAAATGATATGGTTTGTACCTTTAACATGTAATCAGGACATGAATCTTGGGCAACCCAGTCCGATGCTTTGCGAGAGTAGTACTCAGTCGTATCCTTAAGCATTGCAGCTTCAAAGTCATTCTTGTAACAATCCATCGGAGTCGTCATCTCACGTTCACTTTTTTCATCCATCTTCATCTGAATGTATAACTCTATTACATTCTTCAACAATCCTCTCTCGATCTTCTCCCCTTTACGTTCTTTATCAATCTGCAACATGGCAACATGATTATAATTTATAAATGTTCAACAATAATATCCAATATCAATATAAAGAAATTTAAGGGAGAAGGGCCTTGCCAAAGCAATGACAATGTTTGTGGCTTTACTTTTGAACTCTTGGTAAGCCTACGTACACAAATTACAAGAGTGAGTGTGAAGATCAAATGAATTGAATTATTGAATAGAGATGTGATCCAATCGAAACCTGATCTCGGAAGGAAGCCACTCCAGCTTCCTTGAGTGCAGGAATATTCCTCCGAGAAACATAATATCTATCGAGATATTGAAAGAAACGCGACATCCACCTAACCATGACTCTATGAATTTCCCATCTTCTCACAAGCTCCCTTAGTAGAGACTCGTCTCTCAATGCTCTCAGATATGGCAGTACCTAATCATTAGAAACAGAGTCAAAATACGATAACTTGATCAATTGATAATTACTTAAATAAGCCACTCAGATTATCGTACATACCTTTGAATTTAAGTGATCATAAAAGGTCTCCTTGTACGTGTCGTATAGCTTCTCAGAGTGATCATTTTGAGTTGTCTGCGCGCTCATGTCATAAACTTTACTTTGCTTTCTGTTAAGGATATATATCATTCAACTACAACCTATTATACTTATAACATAAAAAAAACAAAACAAAACTGTAAAAGGATACGTATAAGTTATGATATATTCTTCGGGGCTTATCTTTTCCTCTGTGTCGGCTTCCAATATCCTCATCAACTTTGCAATGGTTTCTTGCACCGATTGCCATCTTTCTTCAAATTCAATAGTATTTGCTCCCATACTCACTCGACTTTCTTCTGTAAGAAAAACAAAATTAACACCATATTTCTATGATACTATCCTTGTGTTATTGTGCAAAGTTTGTGAAGAAAAAAAATTATCATCAACACAAAGTAATAAATCTTATATTTGAGAAAAAAATCTATGATCTATCCAGGCTACAAATAATATTTTTAATAGTTTGAGAGGATATGTACATGAATAAGAAAGAGAAGAAAGGAAGATTATCGCGAATTGTTGTTGAATTTCCAGTTGCATTAATTTACTTGTCACTGGAATATTCAACATATATTCTATTATGGTTTTCTACTGTAAAACAAACAAATTTCCAACAGAAAAGCAATCGAAAACAAGAAGTTATTATATAGTCTGTGTTATAACTTATATATAACAGCTGTAATTCATTAAGTGTAGCATCTATCTATGAGAATTCCTGACCAGCCTATGATGCGTCACAGGCAACTCCGAATTAAATCGATAAACATTCATAATAAAAGGTGATCTAGAATAATGTTTAACCATCGATCTATACTTACAAGTGAAGACTGAAGTAAGATTTTCATTGCAGATCAAACAGTGAACACTTACATACAGACTGATCTTCCAACTTCTCTCTTTTGTCGGAGGGTTTGATAACCGACGACAACAGCATCAACAACAATAGAACAACTTATTTTTGTTTTTCTATCTTAATGCAGTGATCATGCAAAAGTAGTTCGAACCCTAATTCAATCAATTTTGCCGCCAAATTTCACACGAACGGAAGTTGATAGAAAAAAGTAAATCTACAAACACTTCACATTATTATTTATTAGATCAAAGGAATAGAGATTAGAACCATCTTCGACTTCTATGGCCATTGTTTACAGCGAGATATACAGCATAACAAAATACATAGTATGGATGAAACAGCGAGATAATCGCGGTATACAGCATAACAAATACATAATATGGATGAAAACTCGTAACAGAAACGCATTGCGTGAAGAGAACATTACCTCGAAGAAAGACTGATTTTTTCGTGAGGAAGACTGAATTTTTTCGACTGAGTATAACCTTGACGAGTGCTCCTTTTATAGTTGTCGATCGATGACGTGGTGCGTAATCATGTGGTACAATACAAATAAAAGATTTTGTATATCCTAAGATTTCGAATCTTCAACAAAATCCTATCCCTGCGTAAGTAAATTTTTGCTTTTATAGATGCACTTCTACTCAAATTTAGCAAATTTAAGCTAAAATTTAGAAATAGAGGAAATGCTGCTTTAAAGTGCTTCTTACTAAAAATTATCATAAAAAATGATTATTTCGCAAACATGAAAACTTATTAGGGTACAATAATTTTTTTTTTTTCAAACACTATCCACTTTTGAAGCAATTTTTTTATGATTTTTAATTTTGCAAAAGCTTCGAATAAGTACTTTAAGTTCGACTACTTTTAAATATCTACTTCCACTCATCACATGCTTATTTCTACTTATACATACAACTTCTATTTAAAATTATTCTTTTTCAAATAATATAATTTTTATTTTTTATATATATGACTTATTATTACAAACACACCCTGCTTTTTCTAAAAACCACTTTTTTATGATCTCTAGAAATCGCAAACGCTAACCAAATATAAACAAATCAACGAAGTCAAATTGAAGCAATCTAAATTTGGACGTAGATTAAAAAAATAAAAATCTATTAAAATCAATCAAAACCAATATTATATATATACACACTAGTGTATCCCGTGTGATACACAATTTCTAAATGTAAATGAATAAACAATCATTTTTTATATATTTATATAATTTTAATATAATAAAATATTACAATCAATATATAATAAGATATGAAAATTATATGTTAATGAATATGCAATGAAAAGTTTTAGAAATTAAAAATATATAAATTTGAATGAGTAATACAATATTTATATTTGTTTTCTTAATGTATCAATATCTCTAGCATCCTTGCATGGAGATCATATTGATGATTGAGGCTGAAATTGGAATGTAACTAAAGTTTAGGTTGAATTAAATGGACAGATTCTTGTAATATGTGATTTGGGAGAATTTGGAAGACTGACCATTTCTTATATAACGTTTTAACAAATCATTTAATGCTTTCAAATTTAAATTGTAGCTAAATAGATTGCTGATTTTATGCCGAGATTGGGTTATAGGAATTTTTTATAATCGATGTACAACATATTTTTCGAATTTAAATTGTAATTAATCATAGAGTTGTTTTTTATGGAAAAGATTTGTCAATATATTGATTGAAAAAAACGAAGATCTTATTTAATTTTGGCAAATATCACAGTCAACACCTATCTAAAAACGTGCTCAAATTATTTTCGCACTAAGAAAAAATTGTTTTTGCCAATAATAGCAAGAAATTTTGAACGGGAAAATGACCAGGTTACTATTGTTGGACGATTTTGTTATTATATTAAGTACTCCCTCCGTCCCGGTTAAAGCTTCCACTTTGACCGGGCACTGATGTTAAGAAAAAACAGTTATTTGACTTTTTTAAAGGTGGAGATTGAGTGTTTTGAGATTTTGAGGGTGAGGATTGTGGGATTAGTTTCCTTTTTTGGGGTGGCAACTTTAGTTGGGACGGACCGAAAAGGCAAGTAGGAAGCTTTAAGCGGGACGGAGGAAGTAAGATATATACACACACATATATATATTAGTCATAAATATAATTATAGTTATAAACTTAAATTATAATAAAACTGATGAAGGATAACACTTTCCTACTTCAAAGAAAATATATAGAGTTTTGATTATTCTATTATTCTTTTCCTTTATCTTATTTCAAAGATTAAATTGATTATACAATTTATACTTTATTTTATTATTTAGTTAAAAGTCTAAGTTAATTTTTTATGCTTTGAATAATTTTTATATTTTTATTTTGGTTCCATTTAATGGATTGAAGGATATTAGCGTTGATCCAAACTAATATCCAGATAGTTTTGATTTGGATATTTATAGTCTTAGTTGAGTTAGTTAAAATTTGAGATATTTAAAAATCGATTTTGTTTGTTTAGTTGTTGAGTACTTGAGTTATAGTAAAGTCAAGCAAACCGAACCATAAACAGCCCTACTTAAAATAAAAGAAGATAAACCTAGAATTAAAAGTTAGAACATGTGTCACTGTGTTAGCCTTCGCCATTGTTACCAGTACCCCAATATATTTCAACCGTTAAATTCTTAATAATGAAATAACTTGCTACTTGAACAACATGTTACAGTTATAAGATAGAAATATTAACATTAAATAAATTACTTCAACCCTTACCAATGCAACCCCCCTCCACCCCCTTCCCCGCTCCCAACCTAGAGGTGGCTAAATGAACCGGGAACCGTCAAACCGTGCCAGTTTGAACTGGCGGTCAACGGAATTGTTGACCGCGGTTCCGGTTCCAAATCGTAACTGGGCACGGGGATGGAGCGGTGCTGGTCCGGTTTCCCCATTTGATATAATCACAACTAAAAATTAATTGCAATTAAACAAACAAAATAACAATTACTCTAAAAGCACTCAACAAGTTAACAATTCAAGTAAACACAGATAAGAGAATGAATTTTGATTTTATAAATGATAAAAGGATTCAACTCTTGATCGAGTATCCCCTTGGTTCGGATAATCTATATAATTGATGTTACTACCCGTTTGATTTAGCCTTAGAATCCATACTCCAAGATTAATAACAAGATCTATTAACCTTGTTTTCTCTTAAATATAATTAATCAAAACAAGCTCTTCAACTAATCCTACTCAACTTGTCGATTCATAGAACAAGCTCTCTAAGAATCAATAGCCAAATGCATTAAGAATCAAGACAATGGAGTAGATACGACATAAAACTCATAAGCTCGGTTTTAGTGGTTGAACTCTATGTTATCCCCAATAGCATAAATCCATTATTCGCTACATGGGAATCGAATCCATAACAATTATGGATCAAAACCAATTCTAGAAACACACAAATAAATATCCAAATGGGTGATCAAACCACAGTTAAATTCATAAGTGTGAATCAACAATCCCAAATAACATTAAACATTCCAAAACATAATCCAATCGGTTAATAATCGTACAAATTACATAAACATCCTAAATCCAAGGTTCAACTAATGATCATAATTAGAGTGCTAGCCACTCATATCAACTATTACAAAGATAAAACAAGTGAAAATCAAAGAAGACATGAAAATAAGATAGAATGAACCAAAAGATTGAGTTGATGATCTTGATCTTTAACCCTCTTCCAATTTCTTGCTTCCAATGGTGAATAATGGATGAAGGCATGTGTAAAATGGGTGATAGGTTATGTCAAATTTGAATTGGACCTTATATATATATAGGAGAAAGGGTTGGGCTAAAAAAAAAAGGCAAAAAACGTGTTTCGAGATAAAAACAGGGTACCGGATCGCGGCAGCGAACCATTTATTTTGCTTAAGCCAAGTTTTGGTTCGCTGGATTGGTCACGGCTGCGAACCATGACTTGAATTTTTGGCTGGGTTTCACTGGATTGGTCGCGGTCGCAACCATAAGTCGCGGGCGCGACTTCTTGCTCAAAACTCTTCCGTCCTTGTTTCATCCTTGGCTCGTTCTTCATTCCGGACTTCTTCAAGACTTATTTTTAGTCCTATATTGCATGTATTATCCTGAAATGAGTTCAAACACATTAAATGTTCCAATAATCCAAATATGAACAATACACGGTCGAATCTGCATGCAAATGTCATTAAAATGACACTTAATTCGATCTAAAATGCATGCATGAACACGTGTACCAATGGCCTCTCAGACATTCTCCTAGGTGCCTCTTTTGGCAATTATGACACACCGGTTGTTTCTTTGAGGTCTTGCTAAGTCAAAATTTACGTCTCTCTTATCATTGTTTTAGACAGGCGGCTCATACCTTTTCCTCTTGTTTGATCCTTCGACAGCTTGAACTCAAGACATCTCCAATTCGAAACTAGCAGCTACGTCTTCCGCATGTACCACTGCATCTGCATATGTCATAGGCACGTGAGTTGCTAATAGATGGCGTATATGGGCCCACAAACGCTCTCTAAAACGCTTTGCCTTGTTCACTTCAGTATCCACTTCACTGGGAGCAAAATAGCTCATGCGGTTGAACTTCTTCTCATACTCTGTGACAGTCATAGACCCCCGTATTAGGTCATGGAACTCCCTCTCCATTCGCCTTATGTAGCTCCGAGGAAATTACTTTTCCATGATAAGAGTTCTGAAGTCCTTCTATGTGGTGTCGCTCGCTCAGCAGGGTCCTTCAATCTCCAGTATGTGTTCCACCAGGTGCGGACATCTTCCTTCAGTTGAAACACAACACACGAAACTCTCAATTCATATGAGCAACCAATATAGTAAAAAACGTCCTCAAGCGAAGAGATCCACTCCTCAATAGCTTACGGGCCCTCATGGCCATGAAAGGTAGGCAGTTTGAACTGAGTGAATTGATTGATGACATTGGCGTCTGTTCTTATGCCACGGGTTGTGCATTTGCGGCATTCTTTATGAGTGTAACCAATCCGGTTAATAGTTGTTGTGGATCAGGTCCATTTGGAACCTCCTGAGCAGCGTTTCTCGAACTGTTATTTTCAGTATTTCAATCTGGAGTCATGTTTCTGTCATCAACACATTTCTTCCATGAGACGTCGTAGCGCGAGAAAGAATTAAGGGAGGGTAGTATGAAAATAATAAACACAATTGCAATCACAACATAATCATAATTATATCCACAATCATAATTATAACATCAGTCATAATCATAATTATATCTACAATCACAGCTATTGGTGTGACTGAAATCATAACTTATTATGCATCACACTACGAAAAGTAATATCGTATTCTATGTCTAATAGTATAACTAAAAGAACTACTCAAAAGAAAATCTAAAGGTGTAAGTATAACATAAAACTCTCTCTTGAACAATGAGGTCTTAAGCTAAACAGTCTCATGTCATTAACTACATGCATGTAACAAAAGATATTGACAATCTTGCGAAAAATGCTCATGCATGCATATGTTTGATTTAAAATGAAAATTTTAAATGATAAGAATGTACCTTGGCGCGGAAACGTTGAAGTGGAGGAGGCCGAGAAGCATATGTATTGTAACATGATTTAATTAAAATATTTTCATATATAAACGAGTCTACAGAAATGTAAACCCCGCTCTGATACCGCTTCGTAGCGACCCGATTTTCATAAAATAATTTATTCTAAATAAACAACACTAATTTTTTTTTATAACACCATTCTTACAGATCATTAAAAGAACTAAAACTCCCTAAATACTGCAAATCCAAAACTATCTATCATGTATAACAACGGACTAAATTAACAAACATCTAACCACATTGAAATATTTATTGACTAATATATTATCACGAGAAATTAATTTAAAACTAAATCATATAAGTAAAATTACCCCTAGACATGCCCCTAATTTCAATTTAAATAATCACAATCTAACATGCCACTTATAAGAAAAATATAAATAATAGTACATGACTTCAGCAATTAAGTCCATAAAGAAATTTAACATAAATACCTGAGTTGTAAAATCCAACAAAATAATATTCAAATAAACCCATATTCTATCAAAATTTGAAATTTAAAACTCTAACTATTTGAGTCAAGCATAAATTGAAATAATAGAATATAATTCATTAAAAAATTATCTTTCATATACTCCGGCTCCGCCTCAACTCCTCCGTTTCACGTCAAAGCTAGCCTGAAAGGATCAATATTGGGTTGGGGTGAACTTCCTTTAGCTCGTGAAGGATCACAATTTATAACAATTATAAACAAAATTAACAGCATAAAGTATAAGTTGTTATAACTTGTAACTTGAATATTATATTCAATAGATTAAATATAAACTTGTAACTTGTAATCCATGTACTCACGAAACTTGAATTTGTATATCCAATAAATTTGAATATACCCTTGTAACTTGAAAATATAATAGATATAAGCTACACAGTTAATTAAACAAATAATTATAATGAAAAGTAAACCCCCAACTGAATTGTTTTGAGTAAAATCGATGAAATGTCATGTAAATACTAAGCCCCCGTGATTCAAGTTCCGTGCAACCTACATATTTGAGCTTGTTTTAATATTATTATTCTTAAATCTTAATTATTGGGATAAGGGGGTGTGGGGCTAAACTGTAATATCTGGGAATTGGAGGGAATTGAATTAGGTAACAATTAGGAAATTATAAAATAGGGACTAAATTCCCATTCCTAACTCCGTAACCCGTAGCAACGGCCCCAAATCCATTTCAACATTTTATTTTCTTTCTCTTTCTACAACTCTCTCATGGTGGTCCCCACATCATTTCCTCATTTATCAATGCAGAGACCAACACACACTTATGCGAGCGCGCGCGCACACACAAACACATATATTTATATCCTCACTCATTCACACACTAATATGCATGTAACCGCCTATATATCCTACGTTTCTTCTTCACACACACACACACACTAATATGCACACGGACGGGTATATATATATATGTATATATATGTATATAAACACTTCATTTGTTTCATATACAAAAACCAACACACATATATGTACTCACCTACATGCACAAACACACACACACACACTGGTTCACGTCACACAATTCCGATGACATGCATATACACATATAAACACACACTTACTCACACAGATACATAGACGCTCACACCTGCACACCCACGCACTGCATCACATGTACATACAAACACACCGTAACACACATGCATACGGCTACAATACACATACAACACTCAGACAGACTATCCCTAAATTGATAATTGATAAACCGCAATCCGTTTACCAAATAAACTTCGAACGTAAAACCCCCTGGGAACGTAAATCAATGCAAGAAACTTAAAAAACACAGGATGTACGTGGTTCGATCCAGAGATCTACGTCCACGGGCTAAGGATATCACCTGCCGAGGTGTTTCTTCACTATCTCTTTGAGTTCACACGTAATAGTTTTTGAATACAAAATGCGAACCCTAATTCTGAGTACAATTCTCCTACTTATACTACTCAACTCAAACCCTAACTAACTCCCTATAATTACGCCTACCATCTCTGCATGGGAGTTGGCAGAAGATCGTGGGGATCTTACTTTCCCTATATGCCGTGATTGGGCTGCTCCAGGCTCATGCGCGCTTCTGGACCGGTTGTTAGGCTTATCTTCTTGGGCTCAGTTGCTCCGGGTCGGGTTGATCTGGCCCGGGGTGTCAATCCGCCCCGAAGTTGCTGGGCCATACCTATCAGATGCCCCCTACCAGCCGGAGCGAGGAAGGAGCTACGGTTATAAGCAGGGTGAGGTGTAACAGGTGCCGAGTTTGAGCAAGGCAGCGAAGCAGCGAGCAAGATGGATTGTTGTCAATGGCGAGCCGAAGTGCCCCTAAGGCCTGAGAAGTAGCTGGAGCCGAGATAATCCACCCCCGGAGTGATGGGATCCGCGGGGACCAAACAGACCGTACTGAATGACCACGAAGTGACGGAGATGACCTGATCCGTAGTGAAGCACCCCGGGAGGAGGAAATCGACCGAAGCTGAACTAGAGTACCCCGAGGGCAATAAAGTGTAGCAAAAGCGAACTGTAATGTGGCCGAGGTGAAAGAGACACCAGAGTGTTTCCCAAAACTTCCTGGCCAAGAATGAGGTTGATGTGATTGGCGGTGCCATCATGAGAGAGAGGGATGTGAAGTGACGCGTTTTGAGATTTCCAAGGGACCTGTTCCCCACGCGCCTTGGGAACTGTAAAGCGCGTGAGCGGCACGTTCGAATCTGAGACGCGAAATTTGAAAAGGCCAGATCTAAGCCGTTGATTCAAAAATATATATATGACTATGTGCACAGTATACTTCATCTTTCTCATTTGCGATTGCAAGTTTCAGAAAGCGAGAAAAAAAGAAGAATCATCTGTGCACCCTCTATCCATCCCAAACCAAAATCAAGTAAGTATGTCTTCTTCATCGTCTTCTTCTTCAATTAGGGAAGTAGGAACCGAAAAAGCCCCATTAAATGTACCCCCGATACGCTTTATTATTCCAGAAAGACTAGTGAATAGGATGGTGTATAGGGCTGATTTTATGGAGGCCGGCACCCGGGCAGTGGGATTTGGGGAATGTTTGGAGGAGGAATACGAAGTGTCGTTGGTAGCACTGCGGATGACACGGGTGCAAATAGAAGCCCTGATCCCCTCCTTTTACTTTCCGTTTAACTTAGAGTACATAGTGCCGGAGCCCGGTGACAGGGCCTGTTGCCCGCCGAAAGGCTTCATTAGCGTATATATAGATCATCTGAAGATATGGTTGAGATTTCCCCTCTGGGACATTATTATACATCTGCTGAGGTATTATAACATCGCTTTGAGCCAATTAGCACCCAACGCCGTGAGGCAAGTAGTCGGGTTCACCGTGGTATGTAGGAATGCCGGGGTGGAACCAGATGTAGAATTGTTTCGATATTTCTTCCAGCTAAAGGCCTTCGAGAAAGCAAAAGACTGGTACTCCTTCAGCCCCGGGCCCGAGGTGGTTTCAAAGTACAGAACCTGAGCAAAGTGGAGGGGTGGAAGGAGAAATTTATCTTTGTGAAGACAGACGTGGCCCTCCCGAGGTGGAGAAGGGAGGAGGTGTTAGATAAGGCCCCGGTGGTGGAACCGGAGGCCGAGGTGGTGGGACCATTCCGTGTGCTGGGGACGTTCAAGACCCTTTGCACCGAGGCTGAGCTAGAGGAGGCGGGGTTGAGCCCATATTACTCGGGCAATGCTGAGGGGGTGTCCGCCCGGGGGCAGGAGTCCGGAGCTGGGGTTGCTGAGGAGGGTAGGAACTCATATAACTGTGTAATATTGGTGTCTTGTGCAGGACTAATTCCAATTTCTTTATGCAGTGGGGTGCTTCGGAAAGGAATCAGCTGGAAGGCCCGCGGCACCGACGGCGGCGAAGGTGAAGGGGAAAGTGATTGAAGTATCCCCCAGAGGGGGGGTGTCGCCCAGCCCGAGGCCATCAACGGGATCAGAAGAGCGAGTGGTGGCGGCGGGGTCAACCCCCGGGACAAAAAGGAGGTCGGAACCATCCGTGACACCTCCGAGGACAGCCAAAAGACTCCGCACGGAGCAGAGCACCGAGGTAAAGCATATATAACTATCCGAAGGTGTAATTATTGCGCAAACTTATCACATATGACCAGAAGTAACCCCGGTGTTGTGTTGTAAAGGGGCAAGGACCCATAAGTTTGCTGGGAATAGAAGGGGCGGATGCCGAGGAGCTGCTACGCTTGGCACGGGGGATAATGGAGCTGGGCCGAAACAGTGAGAGGGAGGCCAAAGAAGAGCTGGCCGAGATTGCACGAGAGCTGCGTGCGCGCAATGATAGACTGACCCACGATCTAGCCGAAGCGCGCAAGAGGGCAGCCTTGGTAGAGAATGAGATCACGCGGCTGCGCGAAGTTGAGGCGGAGGCCGGGGCTCTCCGTGGTGAGACGGCTCAACTGCGGGCAGAGGTAAAGGCCCGAGAGGCGGCTGTTGTTGAAGGTCAAGAGGCGATGTTGAAAGCTTTTGCGGAGAAGCTGTTCCAGGAGCACCTTTCTCGATTTCCAGACCAACTTTGTAGCTGTCGGGGATACGGCCACCCGATCGGTATTGTTGGAGCAAACCAAGGAAATCTACCCGAACGTGGACGTTTATCGTCCAGAGTTCGGGTATGACTTCAACGCCGTGGCCGGGGTGGAGGAGGCCTACTATCAAGCCTTGGAGCGCCTCCCGGAGTGGCCCCTCGTGAAGGCCCTAGCAGAGAAGAAAAAGATTTTAAGTGCCGAGGAGATTACAAGCTGCGAGGTGGACCAAGACCAGGAGTTCTTGGCATTCCGTCGGGGTGAGTTCGTCCCCGAGACCCGAAACAAAGAGCCACCCCCCCGCATGGAGATTGCCGCGGAGGCTGCGGGAAAGGAAGCAGGAATGGTGGGAGATCGACAGGAGGTGGAGCACGAGGTGGAGAGGGAGGGCGATATGGAGCCTGAGGCCACTGAAGGGACCGAAGAGGGGGAGGTCAGTCGTTCCCCGCAAATTTGATACCTATCATAATATAGTAGATGATAGGAATAACTGTAAATCCGTTGTACAAAACTATTGACAATGTACGATTGTTTTGTTGAATAGAAGTGTGTTTGTTTAATAATTGAATAGCTGCCCAGCGATTTGTTTGAAATTCATCTTTCACACTGACTTTGGTGCCCGATCAGGACATCGCGGAGCTGCATAACACGATAAAGAAGCTCATGCAATCTTTAGACTGGTTCCGCGGAGAGAAAGATAACTTGCAAAAGCAAGTAGTGCCGCGATTGGAGAGACGGGTGGCCGCAGCGGAGATAAGAGCTAAAGAGGCCGAGGAGGCAAGAGCTAGGGCTGCGGAGAGGGCTAGAGACCAGGAATTAAAGTACTTGTCGAAGGTGGCCGAACTGGACCGCGTCCTTATCCATCAAAGGGAGTATGACCGGATACTTACAGAGTATGGCCTGCTGACTTTTGAGGAAGTTGAGGAGCGGATCACCGAGATTCAAGGGAAAATTTCGGCACTGATGACGACGGGTTCGGCAGAGTCCGCGGAGCTGATAAGAAAGCGGGAGGTGCTGGAGTTACTGCTAAGTATGTATGAAGGACTGAAAGGCCGCAGCAGGTGGCGGCGCACCGCCGAAGAGTACATCGCGAGCTCTAGCCGGGGCCAAGGTACTGCAAAAGCCCTCCGGAAGGGTAAGAAGAAGCCGGCGGGGAAAAGTCAAGGGATAGTAATCCAGGAGCCAGCCTCGGTAGGTGCAGTCGAGGAAATCCCCATGGTTGTCGCGGAGGAGGAAGTCGAGAAGCTGGCTGAGGAAATCGAAGTGATGGACCCCGCGGAGTGGGATCCCGAGAAATGGGCCCAGACGCCGAGGCCAACGTCGCAGCCGAGTCTTCGCGACAGGGCGAGAGGCGAAGCCCCAAGACAAGTACTAAGAGTGAGTCCTCGACGCCAAGGGAGCCGTAGCAGGGAAAGAGCCGGGGCTCAAAGCCGAGAAGCCGCATGATCCCGGAGGACACGGAGCAGCTCCCGACATGGGTCGCAACGCCGGAGCGCCGAGTACTGGCTCGGAGGCCGAAAATAGATTTTACTCTTTATCGTTGTTAGTATGTATAGAACCTTTTGGCATGTAAACAAAAAATGTAAAAAACCTTTTCGGCATGTAAAGATGTGTACTTTGAAAGGAAAATAATGAGCTTTTAACCAGAATGCATTTATAATTGCCTTAACAGGTACTCGGGAGCACCATATGTACAGGGCATAGAATCTCCCCGGACGGATCGGGCGGGAGTTAAAGACCTCTCCGGTTAAACAGGCGAGAGGGAATACAAGTCAGGGGACCAAATGTGAATCTCCCCGGATGGACCGGGCGAGAGATCAAATTGTCCGGAGACGGATAATAATAGTAAGACTACGCTAGGGCGTGCCCGTAACATAGAAGAAAGTACAGTAAGATTCGCAAGTAAAACTTTATTCAAGGTGATTGTCGGAACAATTAAAAAGTACAAAGAGAAATCACAACGAAAAAGAAATGTACAATGAATGTAAAGATAGGAACGATACTTGTCACTTGGTGTTCATAGATAGAAACGCCTTAAGTTGGTAACATGCCAGCTCCGGGGAATCGGAGCTCCATCAGGATGCGCTAACTGGTAGGATCCGGAGTCGTGCGCAGCGACGACGCGATAAGGACCTTCCCATGTAGCATGCAATTTTCCCTCGGGGGCAGCCTTGCTGGCTGAGTTGAGCCGGAGTACCAAGTCCCGACATTGAACTGAGTACCCCGAACCCGGAGGTGGTGATATTGAGTTGCACGTTGCTTACACTTGGCTTGCTGGATGAAAGATTGTTCACGACGATATTCAAGCTCGTCTAAATTTGTACAGATAGCTTCGTTATTATCCTCGGGATTCAAAGTCACGAGGCGGGGGCTAGGTACGCTGATTTCCGCCGGAATGACGGCTTCGGAGCCGTAAGTAAGGCTGTATGGGGTCTCTCCAGTGGAGGTATGCGGCGTAGTGCGATAGGCCCAAAGAACCTGCGGAAGATTCTCGGCCCAAAGACCTTTAGCGTGATCCAAGCGTTTCTTTAAACCCATAAGGAGTGTGCGATTAGTGACTTCGACCTGATCATTGGCTTGAGGATGAGCTACCGAGGTGAAAATTTGCTTAATGTGGAGCTCCTCGCACCATGACCGGAAGGGATCATTGGCGAACTGTTTGCCGTTGTCTGAAATAATGGTGCTCGGGATGCCAAAGCGACATACAATATTACGCCAGACGAACTTTAAGATGTTCTGACCAGTGATGGCGGTGAGAGGTTCGGCTTCTACCCACTTGGTGAAGTAATCAACAGCGACTACAAGAAATTTAAGTCCCCCCGGAGCGACTAGAAACGGGCCCACAATATCAATTCCCCATTGGATAAATGGCCAGACACTTTGTATTCCAGTGAGCTCGGTTTGTGGCAGATGTTTCACGCGGGAGTGACGCTGACACTTGCCGCACTTGGTCACTAAATCATGGGCATCGTTAAACAAGGTTGGCCAGTAGTACCCCCACCGAAGAATTTTTTTGGCCAATGTCCTTGAGCCGATATGGCTGGCGCAGGCCCCCTCGTGAATCTCCCGAAGAACCTGATCAGCCTAGGTAGGAGCAAGGCACCGAAGATTCGGTTGCAAGTACGACTGTCGGTATAAGATTCCGTCGTGGAGTGTGTATTTAGGTGTGTTGAGAACTACCCGCCGAGCTTGCAACTTGTCAGTCGGCAAAGTTCCATCCCGGAGATAATGGACGATGGGGGTCATCCAATTGGGACCACTTTCGGTCAAGACGGAGACCGTTGCCTCATGAATTTCCGGCTGAAGGGCATCTTCGACTATGATGTCCGGAGACACATTAGTGAGGACCGCGGAGGCCATTTTGCTGAGAGCGTCAGCTTGAACATTCTGTTTACGTGGTATCTGCTAAATATCAACCGAAGCAAAAGTTGACATAAGTTTAAGCGTCAAAGCGAGATACCTGATCATCGTTTCATCCTTAGCGGTGTAGGTGCCTTTGATTTGATTAGAAATAACCTCGGAGTCCGTAAAGAGCTCGAGATGGGGGACTGCGAAGGATTGAGCGAGCCGGAGCCCGGCGAGGACTGCCTCGTACTCCGCCTCATTATTAGTCACCTTAAATTTAAACCGAATAACGTATTTAACTTCAACGCCCTCGGGGCCAATGAGAAGCACCCCAGCACCACTCCCTCGAGCTGTGGAAGCGCCATCCACATATAGTTGCCATTTATGGGGGGGAACTTCAAGGGCGGCGAGTTGAGGACTATCACTAGTCGCAGAAGATTTGGGGTTGTCCACTGGTGCTTCGGCCAAAAAATCTGCTAGGGCTTGACCCTTGATGGATCGGCGTGGGAGAATTTGAATATCATACTCTCCTAGCTCGATTGCCCACTTAGCGAGGCGTCCTGACACATCGGGCTTGACAAGAATTTGACGGATGGGGTGATTAGTAAGAACCCTGATTTCTCGTCCTTGGAAATAAGGCCGCAAACGCCGGGCCGCCATGACGAGAGCTAGCACTGTCTTCTCCATCACGGAGTACCGAGTTTCTGCCCCATGAAGTGCTCGGCTCGCAAAATACACCGGATGTTGCACACCATTGGCCTCGCGTACAAGAGCCGCGCTGATGGCTTCTTCGGCTGAGGCTAAGTATATATAAAGTGGCTCTCCGGGGAGAGGAACGGACAGAGTGGGCAATTGCTTAATATGATGCTTTAGAGCCTCAAAAACTTCGGTGCACTGCGGGATCCACTCAAATAGCTTTGCCTGCCGCAGAATTTTGAAGAATAGGAGTTGACGCTCCGCGACCTTGGACAAAAAACGGTTTAAGGTCGCCAAACCGCCAGTGAGGCGTTGAACGTCTTTTACTGTCCTCGGTGGTTGTAGGTCTAATACATCCCGAATCTTGGCCGGATTGGCCTGGAGGCCGCGTTTTGAAACCATATAACCGAGAAATTTACCGGAGCCAACGCCGAAGGTGCATTTTGCTGGATTGAGACGCAAATTATAACGCCGCAAGGTACTCAACGTTTCAATAATATCTTGCACACATGAAGATTGAGAAACACTTTCTATGACTAGATCATCAACATAAACCTCAACATTACGACCAATTTGACCTCGGAAGACGTGGTCCATAAGGCGCTGGTATGTGGCTCCCGCATTCTTTAGCCCGAAGGGCATTTTCTTGAAGGCAAAACATCCGAAGTCAGTGATAAATGCCGTTTTGAGGGCATCCTGACGGTCCATGTGGATTTGGTGGTATCCCTTGTATAAATCCAAGAAGCAAAGTGCCGCGTGCCCAGTAATGGCTTCGGCTTTTTGGTCAATAGAGGGCAAAGGATAACAATCCTTTGGACAGTGTTTATTAAGATCTGAAAAATCGACACACATTCGCCATGCTCCGCTGGACTTCGTTACCATCACCGGATTAGATAGCCAAGAAGGATAATGAACTTCAAACAAGATGTCTGCATCTAGGAGCTGCTGTACTTCAGTTCGAATGGCCGCGTTCCGCTCCGGAGCGAATTTCCTTCGCTTTTGTTGTATAGGTTTGACATTGGGATCAATATTCAACTTGTGAGTTATAACATCCGCAGAGACCCCTGACATGTCCAAGGGAGACCACGCGAAGACGTCGGAGTATTCCCGCAAGGTCTGAATTATGGCATGGTGTAGCCACGGTACATCCACAGCGCCGACGGTTACGGTTTGCTCGGGCTTGGACGGATCAAGCGGCACCTGAACAGTGGTGTCCCCCAGCGGTGTACATGAATTAGGTATGAGAGCCGAGGGTGTTACCTGAAACTGCGGCTTAGGAGGAACCTTTGCTGCCTTTTTTAGTGCGACGTATATGCATTCCTTAGAAACTCGCTGATTGCCGCGGATAGCCACCTCGCCATGTGATGTAGGGAATTTCAGTGTGAGGTGGTATGTGGAGCATATGGCTCTTGCTGGAGTAAGCCAGTCCCGACCCAGAATCATGTTATACGGGGCGGAGAGTTAACCACGTAAAAATTCACAAAAATGGTTTTTATCGCCGGATAAGTTCCAAGAGATGCGGGGAGATTAATAACTCCTTCAGGCTGGACTTCACCCTGGGTGAAGGTCTGTAGCGGCCCGGGAGCCGGTCGGAGCCGCTCACGTGGAATACCCATTTTTTGAAAACAGTCGGTGAATATGACACTAACTGCGACTCCATTGTCTACAAAGACCCGCTTTACTGTAACATTAGCTACGGCCATGTCAATGACGATGGCGTCGTTATGGGGGGTAAGCTCGGAAACAGGATCTCTGTCTGTAAAACTGACGGTCTCAAATTGGTGGAGGCATTTGTGACGCGGCTCCTCGGGAGGAGGACGGCGTGCCTCTGCCTTCAAGGCATTCCGAGAAGCCCCAGTGGGGAGGGCTCCGTAAATCACGTTTATGACATGGGTAGGGGGATTGTCTCCGGGTCCTCCCGGAGGAGGCGATGGTGGCAAAAAGTGGGGTTGCTGACGATTTCCGTGGTCCTGCCGTGCATAGCTGTTTGGCCCCGGCCTGTTATTCTGCCATTGCGGCCTGTTTTGACGTGAACCACGGTCATTATAGCTTCCACGGTTTTGTTGCGAACCTCCATTCTAGCTTGACCGAGGCCCGTCGTCGGTCCGAGCAACATATTGTCGCAAGAAACCTTTCTTTAGACAATCTTCAATTTCCTTGCCGAGCTCTCGACACTCCTCTGTTTCATGTCCATAATCATGGTGGTACGCACACCATTTTTCGCGGTTTCGCTTTTCGGCTGGAGCAGTCATCCGCGGACACGGCCGCAGATCGTTCTTGTGAACAGAAAGAATTTCGGCCCGTGATTTTGTAAGCGGGGTGAGTTGTGGAATATCTCCTCGAGATTCTGGACGTCCCCGGTTTAGACGAGAAAAGGCACTAGGTCGCGTACTGGGCCCGGCTGGTGCCCTATCGGACTACCGTTTGCTAGCATGCTTCTCACGCTTACGGCGAGTCTGCTCCTCGGCCTTCGCATATCTGCACACAGTGGTAAACAAAGCCCGGGTTGTGACTGGAGGGTTCCGAACCAACTTGGTGTAGAGCGGTCCGGGACGAAGGCCATTCATGAAGGCATTGATGATAACATCATCCGACCGGCTCCCCACTTTAAGACTCTCCGCTGTAAAGCGATCAAGAAATTGGGTAACGGTTTCTCCGTCCCATTGTTCCATATTCATGAGGTCGGTTAAAGTGGCCATGGGCTTTGCCCGCGTATGAAAACGCGCCCAAAACTGCTCGGCAAGATCGCGAAAAGAAGTAACGCTACCCCGTGGTAGAGAGTCAAACCAAAGTCTAGCCTCGTCCTGGAGATACTCAGGAAACACCTTGCACAGATGGTGAGGAGTGCAGTTGCGGTTGAACATAGCATACTTAAAGGCGTTCAGGAAATTACTCGGATCCCCAGTGCCGTTGTATACAGCCACTGGGGGGAGTTTGAAACCATCAGGGAGTGGGGCCGCAAGAATCTCGTCCGAGAATGGGGTGATGATTTCCCCGTTAGCATTAAGGCCCAAAACCTTGTCGAGCTCCGCGGCGAATTGGGCCTGCTCTTGTTCCGCAGGATCCAGCATACGAGATGGGTCAAGACGAGGACGCTTCGGAACATCAGCAGGTTGGCGGCAATGTGCACCGTCATAAACGTCTCGGGGCCTCGACCCATTAGAGCTGCGATTATCCACCGGAGAAACTGTCATTTGTCTCCGGCGTTCAAGTCTCGCTCGATGAGGGGGATCCTCATCCAAGTCACGCGATAAGTCCCGAGGTGGATTTCTTACTCGTTCAGCGCCATTGTTGGCACGCTCACCGGAGTGGGCGCGACGGTTGTTCCATTCTTGGAACAAAGCAGCGTGTTCTTGAAGGAAGGCCTGCTGCACATGCGACAGCTCGGGAGCTGGCGGGGGATTAACTTGCGCTGGGTCATCAGCAGGAGGGTGATTCGGAATATTAGCATGCTCTGCGGGCGGATTCTGGTTTCGTTGACGGGGCGGCGGAATCTGGTCCACAGGGGGATCACGACGGGACCGGGTAGGATTAGTGGACCTACGAGTATTCACCATTGCGACTGTGATGAAAAACTCGGGTTTTCTTGGGTTCGTTTCCCACAGACGGCGCCAATTGATAAAGCGCAATCCGTTTACCAAATAAACTTCGAACGTAAAACCCCCTGGGAACATAAATCAATCAAGAAACTTAAAGAACACAGGATGTACGTGGTTCGATCCGGAGATCTACGTCCACGGGCTAAGGATATCACCTGCCGAGGTGTTTCTTCACTATCTCTTTGAGTTTACACGTAATAGTTTTTGAATACAAAATGTGAACCCTAATTCTGAGTACAATTCTCCTACTTATACTACTCAACTCAAACCCTAACTAACTCCCTATAATTACGCCTACCATCTCTGCATGGGAGTTGGCAGAAGATCGTGGGGATCTTACTTTCCCTATATGCCGTGATTGGGCTGCTCCAGGCTCATGCGCGCTTCTGGACCGGTTGTTAGGCTTATCTTCCTGGGCTCAGTTGCTCCGGGTCGGGTTGATTTGGCCCGGGGTGTCAATCCGACCCGAAGTTGCTGGGCCATACCTATCAATAATAAAGAAATTGATAAGCTAATTAGGTCTGAATATTTGGATTCTATTTTTGATGGATATGGGATGGGGTTCGGACGATGGTATGGTAGATGTAGGCACAGTGGTGCCAGAATGTATTGAAAATTGATCGAGACAATAAAAAATAAAAAGAAAAAGAACATACCTGCTGCCACCGTTAGCAAAAAAAGAATAAAAGTTGTTCAACGTGAGAAAATAAGGAGAAAGATTGGATTTGTTGTTTTGCAGGAAGTTTAGGCGTGTATATATATATATATATATATGTAATTGGGGTTAGTAGTTTTATAGCAAGCTTTGGATTCTGTTTTGATAGGATTTAATATCTTTTAGCTATGCTGCAACTTGTATTCTTTGGGCTCAAGACTAGGCACGATTGCAAATTAACGAATTGAACTTGAGTCTTGGGCTCAAAGTTTTGAGCTTCGTAATGAGATGAATATGAATGCAAATTTACTAAAACTAGTAAATGCACGGGCTATTTTATTTTTTTAAGAATGAGTCGATATTATCACGAAAAGTGCATTTTTATTACAAAAGAATTTGTATTTGATTATACAGATTTGATCACATGCCCACCGGTGGGCACCAACTTATATGCCCACCGCTTATGTGGCATTCCATGTAAGCAAGGGGGTCCACCACCATTTTATTAGTTTTTTTTCATCCCTATATTTATATATGTCATATCTTACGCCCACTTTATTAATTAAGTCAAATAGGGTTGGGTTATGAATAAATCAGCATACAACGGATAAAACTCTACATCTAAATTTAATTCTGCAGCCACATGGAACACATTACTAATAACGCATGTCAACAAAGAGGTATGGATTAAACTCTTTTTTGTATTTTCGATTTTTTAATATTTTTTATTTTACAATTTATCAAGTGTCTTCTTGCAGTAGATTGTTCTCAATAGACAATAAAATTGTGCAAAGGTTAATTTGAAGATTTTTCATACGACCTGTTGAAAAGAAAATTTGAAGTTCTCGAAATCGACTTATTTTCGGCTGCCCACCGGTGCGCATGTACGAAGTACTGAATCCCATAATGGTTAACTGCATCAAAAAACAAATAAAGATTGCAAATTCTGTGAACTAAGCGAATAATAAAGAAATATTTAATATTTTATCTAGAAAATACAAAGAATTAGGGTAGATGTTGTAATGTTATGTTGTATCCATAGATGTCATGAAATTGACATTTTCAAGAAACTTACTTATCGGCGCAACTATTTTACGCCTCTTTCTATCGAGCAGTGTTGTAGAAGTCTAGTCAGGGGGTGTTTGCAATTACTTCTCTCAAGTGCTTTCAGCTTATAGCTTGTAAAAAGTTATTTTGGAGTATTTGAGAAAACAAATTTAGCTTTAATAGAAGTGATTTTAGGCCAAAAGCTAAAAGTAGAAAATAATTAATTTTTTCCAACTTTTTGGTATTTTGGTAAATAAATAGAAGTTTTTCTCTCACTCATAAGCTAAAAGCTGCTTAAGTGTCAAACACTACAACTTTTACATTTGACCAAAATCACTTTTATTCTCAAACACTACCTACTTTTATTTTTAAGCAATTTTTCCATAATCTATACTTTTAATCACTTCTCTTGAAGTTAAGAAAAGAAAAGCACCCCCTTAGGCGGTAGACTGGGGCCTAATAACTAGTTAGAACTTAGGCGGGGTAATCGTTGTGTAGGTATGGTTAGGAGGAGAAGAATCGGGAAATAAACGTAGGCGGTCAATGAAAGCCTAACGCCTAGGTGCACTACAACATAAATGGCTTTACGCAACAATTTTGTAACACTTTTAAAATTTGACTTTTATGTAACACACTTTTGTAACACTTATGTATATGTAACCCTTTTGTGTAACATTTTTGGAATATGTAACGCTTTAAACGTAACACTTTTAAATTGTAACACTATTCGGTAACACTTTTAAATAAGTAACACTTTTATGTAACACTTGTAATTAATAAAATTATATATTTATTTTATTTTAAACTAATTAAATATCTGTTGATTTATTTTTCTCATGCGTTACATCTTAATTATCACAATAGAACATCTGTAACATAACTGGTGTTAACGATCGACTCAAACTTACAAAAGTAACAATTTATTAGAGCACTTAAAGATTTACTTATTCGTTATCAAGAATAAATTTTATTAGTGATTTATGCATGTGTATATATATAGATATACACACATTATATTTTTACTAAACAATAACAAAGAGACTTGTAGCTTTAAGAATTTGAATACATTTTTTAAGTGTGAGAACTTAGATTTGGGACCTTTGGTCATGTCTCTTCGTGTTTGTAATTTTATTTAAAATCTATAAAACATAACAAAAGTAATTAATCACAATTACGTTTAAAAGTGACTTTGAGGTGTCTCAAATTTATCTACAACATGTAAATACATAAAATTATTGTAATTAAAATTAATGATAGTGTCTTAAGATTTATATATAATAATTAGATGTATAAAATTAGTTTGATACAAAATAAGTTATATATTTATATGAGTGGATGAAAATGGAAAAACAATTAATGAAAACTTTATATCAAATTGATATGGATAACCTAAATAAAATTAAGTTAGATTATAGTTTGATAGGAATTTAATTTTTAAGAGTATTTTATTGATGTTACAAAAAAATCATGTGTATATATAATTTTTCTTAAAGAATATACGAAAAACGTTATTGTAGCCTAGTGATTTAGACTTTGTGCTTAAGCTCTTGCAATTTAGCAACTTGGGTTCGAAACCCATCAATGACAAATTTTCAACTTTTTCCCCAATTAATAGTGTTACATAAAGGGGGCTTTATGTAACATTTTTTTGTGTTACCATAAAGTGTTATCATTTAAAATCTAATGTAACACTGATTAAAAGTGTTACTAAAGATCATTAAAAGTGTTACATTAGACTTTAGGCAGCACCAGTAAATGTAACACCGATAGAGTGTTACCTGAAGTCTATAGTAGCATATTTTAGTACATATGTAACACTTTTTTGGTGTTACATAAGCTCATTTATGTTGTAGTGGTGGGAATTAATTGTAGCTTGTCGGAGATTTTTACAATAGAGCTATGATGACTAACTCAAAAAAGAAATTTGTGTATATTGTTTAAGGGTAATTTCACCGTTTTAAATGAGATGTAATTTTCTCCCACAATATGGCTTATATAAGGATCAACAAATAGACTTCAATTAGCAGTTTGGCTTTTTATGATAATAAATGTATAATTATGATAATAAATGTCTAGTTATTTATACTCAATAAGAGCAAAATAGGAGGCAAAATTACTTGATAATGTATCATGTCCCAACCCCTGGATACTTTATCCTCCTCTAGATAAATGAGATGAAATTACAATTTATCCCTACTGCAAACATCATTGTGGAAGAAAAGAAAAGATACATTGTGTGGGCTTCAAATGGAAGCTTTACCGATCCTCACAATGAATATACTAGTGTATCAGAATATCGAAAATTCTTCCATCGGTAATGGGTCATTTTTTCTTGGAGTAATTAAGTTATGCAAAAGTAGAATGATAATTTCTAGGTGGAATTACTATTTTTTGTTGGTTCCCCACTGACGTATAGTGTCCTGATGCAGAATTAAACGTAGAAATGGAAGCAAAACAAGATGATACAAATTTTAAACCTCAAGTTAAATCTGAAATTGTTCCAAGGTTAGTCAAGAATTTCAATCACTCGAAGATGCTTTTGATTTTTACAATAAGTATGCGAAAGAAGTAGGGTTTAGGCAATGAAGTGTCGGACATGGTTACAGGTTTTCCAATGGAATAAAAGATGTCCTCAATCTATAAAAGAAGATATTTTTATTGTTTCAAAAGGAGTTGCAGGAGAGTATGGCCTATATTTTGTACATTGATTTCGACCATAGATGAAAGTAATGTATATATGGTGAAGCGATTTAAGTCTGAGAAAACAGTTTAACCGACAACGCAGGTTGACATACCACGTTTCCTATGATTTAGTATCATGCAGTTGTCAATTGTTTGAGTTTGAGGAATATCCGCGTCGTCACATGCTTTGTTGGATGAAGGTTATGCAAATCATGATGCTATCAGATAGGTATATTGTTGAGAGATGGACTAAAAAAGCAAAAATAGTTGTAGCTTTTGAGCAAACATCAAATTTAGCAGAAGGTCAATCTTTCTTTTCAAGGCGTATCGCTCTAGCTCGTATTGTAATGGAATTATTTGACAATTGCTCTTTAAGTGAGGCCCGAAGCAATTTTTTTATGGGAGAACTACAAAATTTGGTTATAAGGGCAAAAGATATTGATCTTGGCGGCAACATAAGTAAGCAACATAGTAAAAGCTGTGAGTTTACAAATACTGTTCAAGATCCAAATCCTATTCGAACTAAAAGAATGCACTAAACGAATTAAATCATCAAAAGAGAAGGCAATATCGCATTGTAGTAATTGCGGCCAAAGGGGGCATGATAAGAGGACGTGCCTGAATCTACGTTCCATGTATGGTGATTTGTTTTTATTTTTATGTATATATTTCTTAATTCTTTATACTGACACTAAATTTCATTATTGATAATAGGTCACAAGTAAATGAGTACTATCTAGAATTTTCTTATGATGGTACACAAGAAGGTGGATATATGGGTTGAACAATTGTTATATGGATTCATATATTTTTTTTCTCCTAATCTAAGAACAAAGAAAAAATCCTCCCCTCCCCCCACGGTGCCCCGAACCCAGGACCAAAGACCTAGGTAGTAGATGCTCTGACACTTAAGCTATCCAACTTCGTCTATAAGGATTCATATTTTGAGAATGAATTGTTTCTCCTTCTTAGACTTCAAATGTAACAGACCCTTTTTTTTTCAATTTTTAAACTTAATACATTATTGTTATTATTAGTTCATCGATTCTATGCGGATGTTTGCAGTTTTCTTAGGCTTCGTCAATTGTGCAGGTTCATTTACAGATTTTTAGGGAACATTAAGATTATGCATGTACGCGTGTGTGTGCTATGAAAGAAAACTTGAACAATATTATGACTCATTAGACAATTATGGGTACTATGAAAAGTCAAATTCATGTTAATTAAGTGATTTGATGTCCTACTGTGTGATCAATTAAGTTGAATGGATGAATATATTATGTATTTGTTTTCTTCAAAGTTGAAGAATAAAAAATGTTGTCGTCTAAGTAAGCTGAAGAAAAAAAATCGGAAGATAAAAAAATATGCTTAAATTTTGTTGGATGAGATATGTAAAATAGGACAAATATGGGGTTAGAAAAAGACAAACCATAAAATATTTGACTTAGTTAATAAAGTGGGGGTAAGATATGAAATATATATAAATACAGGGATGAAATTAAAGAAACTAATTAAATGGTGGTGAATCCCCTTGCTTAAATGGCATGCCACATAAGTGGTTGACATATAAGTTGGTGCCCAACGATGGACATGTGATCAAATTCGTTTGATTATATATAACAAAATGGATAAACTGTGTGATCTTGAAAATAAAAAGAATTGAAATTTTGTTATGATGATCTAACAAATTAAAGGATATAAATTATTTACCACATACGAAGTTATAAAAAATATAATGTTACAATTAATATCTAAAATACCTTCTACATAAAAAAATATGTCAAATACCTGTTTATGGTTATTTTTGGATGAAGTTTTCTCCTTAACTGGTGATGTACATTGATTATTAGAACTAATTATGAGTTCATAAAACTACCTAGACAGAAAGTTTGGAATGAGTTGGTTTGTTTACTTTCTCATGGAGAAAACTAACATACAATTATCCTTGATCAAAATTCATGATTAATCTCACTTTGATTTGTTTAGCTTTTGTACATGAAACCATAAATGTATTTATATGATCTTCATCAGAAAATTTATAATAGATGGAATCAATATCATTGATCTAGAAATCAAATTCCTAAACAAAACCACCTGCTTGTGCTTCCTAGTGGACCCGTCTTGTGTAGAGAATGATACATATAAATGTCAAATTTTCCGTCAAGAAGAGATATAATATAAGCTTTTTTTAAATTGTTATATTTAAGTGTTTCTATTATATTAACACCAAAATCTACTAAAACATACAAAAATAAAAATAGCCGACGAACAATAAGTTGTAAGTAATAATAATCATACATTGTTAAGACAAATTTAAGTACTCCTTCCATCATTTTTCGAAAAGAAGACAAAAAGGAAAAAAAAAAAAAGATAAAGAAAAAAAAGGAAAAAAGAAAAAAAAAAGTACTCTGCCCCAAATACTCGTATTTCAAAAATATAGTTCGTCACAAAATGAGAGTCACGTTTCAAAGGTCAACGCCTCATTTATTAATCAAAGTAAGAAATAAATTTTAATTTCATAAATAAATTACATGTAAGTGAATAAGTCAAATAACAAACATTTGCTTCATTACATTTGTAGTTATATAACTTTAGAAAGCTCTGTTCAATTCTTCCATGCCCCCCAAAATATAGATAACATGAAAGAGCTAATCAACTTTTGTCGTTATCACTAGAAACACCAATTCAAGAAGTCATACTCGATTATAAAAGCAACAAACCAGAGCAAGAATAAATGTAATATTGTTGACCATCAGTTCGGATTTTGAAATTTGATTAGATAATAAATTACACAAATGAACAAAATTACATAGGAAAGACAGTGTGCATGTTTAACCCCACAAACAACATAATTTCTTGCATCAATGTGAACTAAATAGAAGCAGACAACAACTGTTAACATTTATGCTTCATTTTGATTAAAAAATATTTAAGGATCGGTTTCAAATTCATAATGACAGAAGCTTGATGGTTATTTTGATTCCACAAAGATTTGAATTCTTACATTTCAAATCCTATTACATTAGCAATTGAAAATGACTAATCTAACATCATGACCGGAAAATTCATTCAAATTTAAATAAACATTTGAAATAGTATGACATTTAAGATAAGCAAACAAATTATATATAGGCTAATTTTGATTGACAAACTTGGAAATTTAAAAATCAATAGCACCAAGTGCCTCAAGAAAAGGAGTAAAAACTCTTTAAACTAACTTGCAAACATAACATAAAACCAACGGTCAATCTATATCAAGTGGAAATGAAGTCAATAATATACAAAGAAACTATTTCCATCTAAAAATGACGCATGAGTTTACTGTTGCCAATAGTTACAAATGGTAACATAAATTTTATGGTCAAGTAAGTGAATTGAGATAATTAAGTTATTTTTCAAGATATATATTTCATAAATTGCACACTTTTCTTTTTGATACGTCCCAAGATAATTAATCTGCACACCTTAAAAAAATAAAATTATAGCACAATCTTCACCTTTAAAAAATCAACATAAAAGCAAAAAACAGATTTTCTTAATGTGTGTGCACCCTTAAAGGAGCAATTTCATTCGGGATGGAGGTAGTATAACTTAATCATCTTTCCACAATATTTAATTTGATCTCACATGGAATATATTTGATGCAAAATATTAAATTGAAAATTAATATTTGTTTGTTGGTTGATTATTGGTTTAGATTTGAATACATGATGGTGAATTGCTATTTGTATTGGAAAAAAGTAAATAATTTTTTTACGAAATCATTTTTTTTTATATATATTTCATATCAAATCGTGCGACATTAAAACTCATGTAGTTTTAGAAGCCCAGTCGTATAAGTTCAACTAGGGGCCCATTTTCGAAACATAGCTTTAACGAAGGGAGAGCGCGTGAAAGTATGCCGCTGTATCTCCAAACAGTACAATTTGGTCCTGTATCCATACATAAGCGTCAATTGAATTGCAGGGTTTCACAACCCTAATTTTTTAATTTCACGTCCTCCTTTTCTTGAATTTTAATTTCATCCCCTTTCAATTCCAGAAGCCACAGTTTGTACGAGAATTGAGCGCCAATTTCTTGGTATGCTTAATGGTTCTTTAAGCATCGGTTTACCCGAAATGCGCGTGTTTTATGATTAGGCAATTGCTAAGGAAATGGAGTTATCGAAAGATACTCAGCTGATGGAGCTCGCGGCGTCAACGGCGTCGTATCAGGAATTGTTGGATGAGCAGAAGGATGTCTTCCAGAATCAGATCGAGAAGCTGCAAGAGATAGTCGCCACACAATGCAAATTAACCGGCGTCAATCCCCTTTCTCAAGAGATGGTTTTTACCCTGTTAAACTCTGTTTGATTTTGTGCATTTGGTTTGTTGATTGATTGCCCTTATTGATACGAAAATATAATGCAGGCTGCAGGAGCTTTGTCAATTAAAATTGGTGAGTGTTCTTCTGTACGTTGGTTTCTTCATGTGTTATTGATATGTGTTGGTTCTCTTGTTTGATTATTGTTCATATGTAGTTATTCTTGGTAGAATTATTGGTGAATTCTTGAGTTTTATTTATAATGTCGTTCTATTTGCCGCTGGAGGAAGTTTTTGTTGTTGCGTCTTGCAGTTCACGATTCCACAAGATCTTCCATCGCAAGATTATAATACACACGATGCTCAGTCATTTATGTTTCGTTTGCAGCATATCTATTGTATTCATGCTGACTCAATCCATATTATATACATATATATATATATTTATGTTTGACTTCTTTTTGTTTGTTTGGGGGTGGGGGTGGGTGGGGGGTCCAGTTCTTGGTTATTTGTTAATTGTCCATGTTCTTGGGAATTGTCGTGTTTACTCTTGGTGGTACTTAAGTGGCATTTGGTTGTTGCAGGAAAGAGACCTAGAGATTTGCTCAATCCCAAGGCTGTAAAGTACATGCAACTTGTGTTCTCCATGAAAGATGCAATTAGCAAGCGAGAAACTCGGGAGATCAGTGCTCAGTTTGGAGTTACGGTTACTCAGGTTTTAATCTCCACTCCTTTTCTTTCCTCAATGGTGATTATACCTTCCACGTAGATCTCTGTAGGCTCTGGTTGATGTTTCTAAGTCAGGTTTGTTGATTGTGAAATTTCACCTCTGTAAAATAAAAGTCTGGCTATGTAGATTCGTCAGTTTACTGGGAAACTGCAGGAGAAGAGTTTTGTCCACTGGTGCTAGGAAGAAACTGGGTGATAATTGATTATTTATGATTTGTAGGTTCGGGATTTTTTTACTGGTCAGCGATCCAGAGTGAGAAAATTTGTCAGATTATCTAGAGAGAAGGCTAACAGATCTTCTGCCTGTGATTTGGTGCTTGATGGGATCACCTCTACGTCAAGTCCTCATTTGATTGCTGAGGCGATACCCTTAGACACCATACCTCCAACTCCAACAAATACTGATGAAGGGCCTTCTTGCTCAAAGGCGCACGAGGGTTTATCTGCCGTGACTGATGCAGACCTCCATTTTGTTGAAAATATATTTGGCTTAATGAGAAAAGAAGAATCATTCTCTGGACAGGTTAAATTGCTGCGGCGGATTTTACAAATGAAAAATCCTTCAGTGTTAAATTGGTACTTTCTATTTCTGTTAATGATTTGATGATTGAATTGAATGACTTGTGTCTTCTTACAATTTGATTCATATGTTACTTGCAGGTTTTTAACTGAAGGTGGACTAATGATATTGGCGACGTGGTTATGTGAAGGAGCTAAAGAAGAACAAACAACTTTTCTGCTTAATATTCTTAAGGTACTACAAACTTTACTTGGTATAATGATTGATTTATATTTGTTATTGCTTATTACCCAATACTTTAAACTAAAGTCTGGTATTTTCAGTTGCTTGATTATTTGCCAGTGAGCAAGGCTCTACCTGTGCACATGTCCGCCATATTGCAAAGTGTTAATAGACTGCGGTTTTACAGGGCATCAGGTGTGTTCTTATACTAAGCTCGACGATTAACTCCTTCCCTTGTTTAATCTATTACAAATCCATGTCTAAGTGAATTTAATGCTTTCCTCGAGGAATTTTATAATTCAACAAGGGATTCTTAAATCTTAATATAATGACAAATAATATGTCTAGTAGTGATTGGACTCGAATAAATTTTAGAATATGGATATAGTTCCATGATCCAACTCTTTTGCAGCAGATAGTTATCGATTGCTCCTAATGTAGTTGTGTTATATGTATTAAATATCTACTTAGTGATGTAGTTGACTTTTGATTGTGGTGATTATAAACGTGTTACATTGCTCGATATCTTTGCTAGTTGGCTCATTTTTCTGTTTGAAAATCAGACATATCTCACAGGGCAAGAATTCTATTGTCAAAGTGGATTGGGAAGAAATTGACTTCTAAGAAGAGCAACGGGAGAAAATCAGCGAGTGATTTACAGGATGAGATGCTGTTGAAACAGAGGCAAGCTCATTTCTTTAACACACAATGTGGAAATTGCTCTTTTCACGTTGTTTGAGAGTTGGTGTATTTTCATATGCAGTATTAGTGAAGTTATGGGCAATGAATCATGGGACTTAAAAGATGGCAGCACTGTAAGCTTTGTTGACTGTAAAATATTTGTTTTCGGAAAATGTTGCTATAAGTGCCTAACATCATTCTTAAAACTTCAGGAAGAAGCTTTGATGTTTTTGTGCAACAACCATGATTACCCGAGGTATGTGGCTTTCACCTGTCTTGCTATGAAGCCAACTGCAGATTTATTATAATTGAATGAATTTAAGCCAGGATTTCTTTCACAGGAAGCTGGATGCTGCTGAGCCTCTAAAGATGCTTATAGCACCAGGGGATGACTCTAATAAAAAGCGAGGTGTTTTGCCATCTCGTATCCTTTTCTCATATATAAACAATAAGAGAATTATATATGGATTTCTACTAAGGATGTAATGGGAGCTGCTGGTTGAGAAATAAGATGCCATCTTACTCAAACTTATGATCACTTAGTGATATCCATGTTTCCAACCTTAACATTTATAGACGCATCATCACATAAAGATAGACTAATATATAGCCAATGTAAGCCTGCCTTTTTTATTCTCTCTTTTTCCAAGTAACTTTTCTCTTTCTCTTACATTTCTCAAACCGCTTTTTAGTTACCCAATGACTTCAGTTTGTTCCTCCTAAATGAGTGGATTACCTGGCAAAAGTGAAGATTCAATGCCGATTGATAAATTGCTACTGAGAGATAGTTACCCAAACGCAGCATCATTTGAAAACAAAACGTGACAAGGAGACACACGACACATTTATATATATATATATATATGTTTATATTGCTAGTAAGAACAAAAAATGACCTAAGAGCCTGTATCCTGCAATGTGCTTGTTAGAATTCCTGAGCTCATTAAATTTCTGAAGTGATAGACAAGCTGATAAGAGTACAGCTACGGGGGAAAAAGATCAGAAAATCAAATTGAACTTCTATTACACAACTAACTTATGTTTGACTAGTGAATGGCATGGGAAATGCATGTACAGGTTACTCATATTGGTTGCTTGTATTATCAATATATAACTGCCAGAGTGTAGAAGTTTCTCTGTTCTTTTCGCAGGTTTGAACTATTTTGAAGATCATGGTGACACTACTGAAAAGCTTGAATTCTTTTTAAACTAGTGAGCTGGGTGAATCGGTTATATAGCCTCTACACTGCAGATTACATTAATTTGTTGTCCTTTTCACTCTCCTGTGAAAATTTAATGAAGATTATAACATGAAGCAAGATTAAAGATCGACATATTAAAAGATTAGTGGAGTTTGAAATTGAGAAGTTGTTTCAACACAGATAAAACCTTGAAAATATATTATTCTGATTGACTGGGGTATATAAGATGGCAGATAAATAGACTAATATCAATTTCTAGTTTTTCTATTGTTAGGCTTAGACTTGAATTATGTTCTGATTTAGATACATAGATCCTCTATTTATACTCTCTGCTCCGGCCAAAAAAAAAAAAAAAAAAAAAGGATATTTGTGCCTTGGTCCTAAGCTAACACATGCATGTAAAGGATGAAAAGAGGAATGGAAGTCCTTTATGATTCTCTATGGTTCGAAACGTTTGGAATAATAGCACTTTGAAGCTTTCATTCTTGACATCCTGACATGTTAATTGTTTGATTTCTTTTTCTTTTTTTTTTTTTCCTTTGGGGATGGGGGTTAACAATCTTCTGAGTAGTTTATTTTTTCCCATAATTCTTGGTTCTTGAACTAGTATACCTTAACAAACAATAGATACACGAGAGCGCCGGAAAGTTCAAATGGTGGAGCATCCAAGTCAGAGATCGACTGTTAGGAGCCCCCAGGTTGCAAGATCAACATCTGCTACTCAAAGCCGCCCTCTTTCTGCTGATGATATACAGAAAGCGAAGATGCGTGCTCAATTCATGCAGAATAAACATGGGAAGACAATTGTATGTTCAGATGAAAAGATAAAATCTGAAAGTGAGAACAAAAGTGTCATTTCGCATGCCAGTTTCCAGCCATTGGTTTCTAAATCTAGTGATCAGATTGAACACGAGGATAAATGGAAACACGATGATTCTTTATCCAATATTGCTTGTGCACCTGAAACCTCTCCTGTGAATATGGAGGAGCCTCCGTGGAAAAAGTGCAAGAGAATCCAGATCCCGTGGAGGACCCCTCCAGGTGCATTTTCCTTTACCTCTTCATGTTCTGATTGGTCTCGCAGTGTTTTTCTTGTTGCAGTCTACAGTTTATTAGATAAAAAAGCAAGTCTACTCCTTTTACGTTTTTTTGGCTCTTCCTCAGAAGTGCTCAATACTAAATATGCTGAATGTTGCTTTGTTTTTTCTGTTCCGTAATTTTTTTTCTTTTCGAAATTAAGTATAAGTATCGAGCGGCTTCCCTGCCTTGCTCTTAATCAACTGGAGTATTGATCGTTGAGATTTACATGCAATATATAGGCAGGTGGTGAAGTTGAGAAATTGATGAATTTATATAAATAACTGAAGATTAGTATTACTTTCTCCGAGGTTGTGCTTGGATTGAAGGATTTGAAAAGGAATGGTGGAATTCAAATCCCTCCAACTCGGAGTGGGTTTTGAATTTCCCCCAAATTTCTAAAAGATTAGCTTAAAATGAAAGTGGTGGATTTCAAATACATATCCAAACGATCACCAATGGATTTGCAGTATGGGTATCAATCCATCCTCGAATCCAAGTGCAACTTAAGATTATCAGTTCGTTAGTATTATATTTATTGGTCAACGGTTGATATAATTGGATTTTGTTGTAAACCTCACTGGAAGTTCTGGACTTGTTCTTGGATAAGAATGCTGTACCTCTTACTAAGGGCATATTTTGCTTTGTGGGTATTGTTGCGAAGTATTTGTTGAAGCTGAGCTGTATAAGTCGTGAAATGACATTATATTGCAAGGGATGAGGTACAAATAGACCCTTTTAATTGTACTCAGGGTACAAAAAAGCCCCTGAAAGTCAATTGAATATTTCATCGTTCAGACACGTTATCTATTTAATTGGAGACAATTCAAAACTTCCATCCAACAGTGTAAAAATTGTTTCAACCAAGGCAACGGTTCTGCAAAAATTAAAGCACCGTATATATTTACATACACAATAAAAATCAACTCGAAAGAGGGCGAAGTACTTGAATCGCGATGGGTGAGGATCCATCTTCGACGCTATTGCTGCCAGTGATAACGATTTTCTTGTACTGATGAAGTGGTGTTGTATAGAGAATTCATAACCGCATACAGCGAAATCAGACAACAGTTTAATGTCTTTGGGTAAATTTTGGATGGAAGTGTTTAATCTTTTCCAATTAGATAGGCAGTGTCTTTGTTGTCCTATCTTAAAAGATAGTGTTCAATTGAAGTATTAATTGAGGTGGTTATATGTACCTGCCGGCATAATTGAGGGGTCTATTTGTAATATCCCTTATTGTACCGATGGAAGACAAATTTTGACATAAAGTTAGTTTACTGTTCTGTTGAAGAGATGAAATTCTTCTGTGATTTTGCTGCTATCTGCGAAAGAAGAGCCAGGGAGATGTTTTCAGGGCAGTGTCCAAAACAATTCTGAAACATGCTTGCATACAGACACACATGTATTTATTATTCAGCGGATTATTCTCACCCATTTTAATTTCATGTCTTTATATAGTTAAATAATATTAATATTAATATTAAATATAATAAAAATATATCATCCAACTGACAGACTTGATTAGAGATTTAGAGGCATGACTACAACTCGCTTTTCACTTAACAAGACCAAATATTTCAAAAAAAGAGGACCAAATTAAAATATATATTGGTTTCTGATGCATTTACTTATATTTAACTTGGAACAATATAGACCAAAATGTCTTTCATATACTATAAATTTTAACCAGTAGCACCCAAAATCTTAAATGATTGACATCTACTGTAATTTTTGTCGCATGACAAAACAAGATTAAACCTTACCTTTTTTATCCTTTGTCATTCTTACTCCATCTTTGGAAAAGAGGATGAAAATATGGATCCCAAGTTTAAAAAAATAAATCTCTATGCTACTACTTGTTATGTTAGGTTAGTGTGTGTACACTCTTGATATGTTAGCCAAATCTATAATATGGTCTAACGAATCAAATAATGTGTGGAGACTTATTCTCTGTATTCTTTTACAATGCCTTGATAAATTCCTTGACCCACAACAGCATTTCTTGAGAACGCATGGTGGACATATTGTTAGCTTAGTGTAAATGATTTCAGTTTTAACAGGGTCTTGAAATTGAATTCATAGATTTAACTGAAAACCAAGTTCCGGTTGGGGAATGCGACATGCATTAACTAGGCTCACCCTGAAGAAACAATCCAGTAATAGTGATGAAAGATGACAAATACTTCAGCTTGAAGTCTGATTGAATTTAAAAATGGTGATGACATTATCGCGCGGAAAATTTGCATCACATTGCTAAAAGAAGCTCTTTTAAGTTGCTGCTCTGTTTGTAGATCACAGAGTTGAAACATGTATTTTTGGATGTGGCAAAATATATACGGTCTTGGGTTTATGATAGTTTCTTTTTGACTCCTTGGTGCGTGTATTTGATTGATATTTAATTTATTCCTGTGATATTCACTTGAATTTGGAAACAAATTGTACAATTTTTTTTATCTTGTACGCCTCATTTGTGGGATCCTTATCATGTCTTCTTCTGTAACCTCTTAGCTGTTGATTGAGTATTCTTTTACCCTTGCAAAATACAGTTGTGAGTGTGTTTTCACTACAATAAGTCTAGTTTTCGAGCTGGTTAACTCATCGCGCGTCTTTATTTCTGTTGCTGCAGAAGTGAAAATTGACGAGGAATGGAGTGTTGGCAAAGGGGCTGGTAGCAAAGAGGTCGAAGTTCAGAGAAACCGAATTAGGCGAGAGAGAGAAGTTATCTACCGGACAACACAAGAAATCCCAGGGGACCCAAGAGAACCGTGGGACCGTGAAATGGACTGTGACGATTCTTTAACCCCCAAAATCCCCATCGAGCAGTTGCCCGATGTTGAACCATTAGAATCACCATCTGGTGATCCAAACCCCAGCAATGGGAGTGTAGCTCCTGTTGCCTCTACTTCGTCCGAGAGTATGCCTGCGCCGGATTTTGAACTGCTAGCAGAATTGTTGAAAAACCCAGAACTGGTTTTTGCATTGACTTCAGGACAAGCTGGTAATTTGTCGAGCGATGATACCGTGAAACTGCTCGATATGATCAAAGCCAATGGGGCGAGTTCGTTGGGTAATTTAGCTGGAAATACCAACAGTAAGGTTGAGGTTTCGTTGCCATCTCCGACCCCTTCGACCGATCCTGTTCCGGTGCGTAATTATAGCACATTGTATATCAAGAAAGTCTTGCAAAGTTATTCTAAAAGCTTTTCCTCAAATCTAAGTATTGTTCTTGTATTTTCCTTTGGTAATTGGATACAAAATAGGATCTAAAAGAAAAAGAATAATAAAAAAATCAAATGGCACAGACTTGACAGAATGAACTCAAACTTGATCCAAACTCTAAATGAGTGGTTAAAAACTCAAACTTGGCAGAAGACACTACGTCGTTTGATCCCAAATACTGGAAAAGGAGCAGCACGAATTCATCATCATAAATTCTAGAAAAACATTTTTTTATTAAAAAAGTTGACATCTGACGCCATAAATAGTAAAGTGATAATATGTCTTTCTGCTTATACTGTCATCTTTATCTTGCTGAATAATGTTTATTAATTGCTTTCTCGTTTTGGAAAAATAAATGCAGAATGGAGTGAGGCCTGATTTTTCAAGAAATCCATTTTCAAGGCAGCATGGATTGGCAAATGGCGAAGTATATCATGCTGCTCAGCCACCAGCCGCTGTGCAACAGTTGGCGGTGCCGCCGGTACCATCTCTACAAGCTTCTATTCAGTTGCCCCAACAGTGGCAGAAGCCACAAATGCAGCACCAAATAACTCGGTCTAATCCTTTGAATACACAACATTTAACCAATCCAAATACAGTGGCTAACTTTAATCGGGCTCCATCTAATATAATATCTTCCCCATCCATTCGGGCGGACCCAGTACCACCCCCTCGATCGGGTACACCACCACAGGCCCACTACATGCAGGAACCTGTAGTTTCCAATTCAGTGAGAGCTAGGCAGAGTTTTGAACCAAATTACCCTTATGAAAACAATCGAGCTGTGAATAACTACAACGCTTACTCAGGAGGATCCCGGGATAGCTGGGGTGGTAGACACAACCCTGCAGGGAGGCCCGAATATGAGTCGTGGGGCCCTGATGACAGCCCGTCTAGACGCCACGATTATTTACCAGGGCGGTACCATAACGAGCCCAGTGCGAGGAATGGATATAGGAATGGAAAGACAATGCAGCAAAACGTTCAGAATTCGGGTTTTCGAGACGGGAACAGGAGGTGGCAAGATCGTAGAAGATAGCAGTGGTTATATTTCTACGATGGGAGTGTAGAAATGTGGAATTAGAATAGTTGTAGTGCTGTAATTTTTGGCATTTTTTCTGGGGTTGAAATATGTGTTGGACATTCTTGATCATTGGGTAAAGCTTTGGAGCTTTGAGGTCTATTTGCGTTATTGGTTCTCTAAAATGGCTTAATGATTTCATAGACGAGGCATTTATAGGATATACCAAATAAAATTATACCGGATCAAATTGCATAAACAAAAAAAGAACCGAGATAATGGGATGTTGTATATTTCTCCTTTTTTTTTCCTCTCGGGTCATTGATTATTTTTTAGTTTTAGTTCTTCTTTAACCATTATTTGGTGGTATCCCGGAGAGATGGATCTTTTGCCGGACCACAAAATGACATTGTTTTGATTTATATTAAGACGACGTCATTTTATTGGAGTAAAAACGGTGTTGTTTTGACACTAAGCAATGCCGTACTGGGACACCTGTCATTAGAGGATCATGATCCGTGTAAATTAAAATTGAATGAACAAAGTGAATGGGTTATAAGTAAATTTAGTTGTGTTCAACTTTCTTACAGTGAAACAATCCGTATTAACAGTCTGTGTAAATGATATTTTGTCTGGAAATAGTAGGATTGTTACCTGACAATATTATTCCCAAAAAATTGATATTCTTTTATTGGAAAAAGAAAATTCACATTTGTTTTTGAGAAACAGGACTCCTCTTGCGGTGGGACAGTATTCAAATGAAATGAACATATTATTTTAATAAAAGAAGTTGCTTTAAGAAATGAGTAGTGACTAGTGAGGAATAAGAATAAAGTCAATAACCAAAGTTGAGATTAAAAAAAAAAAAGTGAAATATATTTATTCCCCTGTTCTGTGAAATGGCCACCGCTTCCTTGTGCAGCCGGCATATAAATTTTGCTTTTTCTCAGTCTCTCGATTTCAATTTCTGTCATCGCTGACTGGCTTTTAAAGAAAATGGGATTTAGATTCCTAATAAATCTGAACCCTATTCACAAATCTTGCATATCAAGAATAACATCATCGTCATATTCTTATCCCAAGATCATTGGTGCTTCTTCTGCTGCTCTGAATTCCAGCTTCTATGATCACTCAATCCTTAATTCTGAAAATCCATCTTTTAAGATTTTCCGGCGGTGGCACGGCGGTCACTCCCACGACCACCACGATTTTCAGTCGGGGAAAGAGGGCGAGAAGATTTTCCGTCTAGGCCTGGCCGCGGACATCGGATTGGCCGCCGGAAAAGCTGTTACTGGATATCTCTCCGGCAGCACTGCGATTATCGCTGATGCTGCTCATTCGGTTTCTGATGTGGTATAGTTTCAGAATTTTGTTTGACTTTATGTTCCTTTTTACACATTTTTATTTATTTATTTTTAGTTAATTGTGCTTGTGGATGATGGTTTAGGTATTGAGTGGTGTGGCATTGTTGTCCTTTAAAGCTGCAACGGCACCGAAGGATAAAGAACATCCATATGGTCACCTTTGATCTGTATCTACGCACTCTCGGTTCATTCCATGTGTTTGTAGCTTCAATTTTGCTTTGTTTTAATGATTTGTGACTAGTTTCTTTTGTTGGAAAGATCAGCAAAATGTTGTTAGAGTTCATCTCATAAACGTATTCATACAATTTCATTGAAATACTTTTATGACATCCTTCTGCAATTGAAGTTTCTTTAACATATTAGCGGATATGACACCGACTTCAAGTACCACAAAATGGATTAATTTGCAAAATTATGTTATCCAACCATAGATAGGCGTATCTCGGGTGCTTTAACTGATCATTTGTTTGGTGAAAGCTAGCCATTGGTGGTTTTTGAAAATAACACATTGAGAATGAGATAAAGTTAGATTCTTTCATGCCTTGACTAGCTAGTGAGAGGTTCATTGTGTTCGTGCCCCCTAGTTTTCTAGTTTTTTTCTCACTTGTCTGTTTTAAAGTTATAACATGCCCACTATCAAGGCATCTCCTTGTTTCTTTTTCGAAATTTTGCATACTTCACGTAGGTATATCGAGAAATTGTTAAGTTCTTATGGTACTTCGCCCTTAATGAAATCATAGCACGTTAAGTCCTACCCGTCGTTGACAATTTTGATAATTGGCTAATTATCACGGTGTATTCACATGAGTTCCTTCTTTAATATAAAATGTCTACACTTATCTGTCGTTCAATCATTATGCCATAGCTTTAATGTTTATTTATGAGACTCTCCTTTTGCTTTTGTCATTTTTTTATTCATCATTTTGAGTTTTTGTGCATACTTCAATACGTATTCAATGGTCAAGCCCATAATGTGCAAGCTGTATTGGTAGTTTCTTACCAGAAATTTCTTGGCAGATCAAGATTGTGATTAGTGAATATTTTTGTGCTAAAAAACCTTAAAGCTTTTTCAATATATTTATTTTACCGGCCTTATCTGATTCAGGCCATGGGAAATTTGAGACCTTAGGAGCCCTTGGAATTTCGACCGTGCTTTTGGCCACTGCTGGTGGCATTGCTTGGCATGCTTTGGATGTCTTAGGGGTATAAATCTCTACTGTTCTCTTAACTGGAGAGGAAACATTACTTTATGATGTGTGAAACTCGAATAACTCACGTGATTTATTCAGAATTGAAGATTCAATATTTATATTGTTATTTAATCCCATTTTCATAATATTTTGCATTTGTAGGATGTATTATCAGGTGCTCCAGAGGTAGTTAATCAATCCGTTGCTCATAGCCACACACATATTCACCAGCAGAGCGGACATCACCATGGAATTGACATGGAACACCCAATTCTGGCACTGAACATGACTATAGTTTCTATAGCTGTTAAAGAAGGGTACAAGTCATTTATTTGTTTGTTTATCTATAACAATATTCACTTTCATTTATCTTTTTCAAGTATAACGTGTGGCTATGTACAAATTCTTTTTCATTTTTTATCTTATAATTTATTTCTATTTACCAATATCTGAAATACCATTTTGTCAGATATCTATGTACCTCTTATCTCTGTGTTGCATTTCTTGTCTTAACAAGGTTATACTGGATAACAAAAAGGGCAGGCGAAAAGACAGGCAGTGGACTCATGAAAGCCAATGCTTGGCATCATCGTGCGGATGCTATTTCATCAGTAGTTGCTCTCGTTGGGGTTGGTAAATATTCCTCTTCCAAATCCATTTCATGTTTGACAGTGGCCGTAAGAGTCATCAATTATTTGCCACTTTTCGCTCACTAGTAGGGGTAGAGGGGTGGTGGTGGTGGTGGTGAGGGGAGGTGGGGGCATTATTCTTGGTGAGACTTGTTATTTATAAATTTAACAATATAAATATATGTAGTCAATTTCCGTTTAACTTATTAATGACGTTTACCGTAACTTGCATTATTAGGTGGATCTATTCTTGGGGTTAAATACCTTGATCCTCTTGCTGGACTTCTTGTTTCTGGAATGATCTTAAAGGCTGGACTTGAAAGTGGTTACCAGAGGTAAAGTATCTTTGAAATTTTGCTTTCTTATATAAGTATATAATCATATATTATATAATTTTTTTTTTCTCTTCAGAAAATTATTACTTGCTGACTAGGATAAGAGTTTTTACATTATCTAATCCCGTGTGGATATATCTAGTATCTTGGAATTGGTGGATGCTGCTATTCCATCGCAACACCTGGAACCTTATAAACGTACAATACTTGGGGTTGAGGGAGTCAAGGCAAGTAAATTTCACATTCCTGGCAAAATCGCTTCTTTTCTTTCTTATTTAAATTCATTCTTGGCTGCCGGCTTTTATATCGTTTCTTGGGTCATTTGGTACCTTGAGGCTTGGCACAGATGTACCTGACTTGTCATATCAAGGTCTAGGATGTGTTTGGCTGGGCATATTATAAGCTCCTGCATCTTATAAGATGTTTTAGAGTTTCTAAGATGTTCAATCTAATAACAAAATAAGATTTAGATGTAAGATAATAGTGTTTTAAGATGGATTACTAATATCTGTAGCCAAAGTGATAAAAACTGAACAAGTTTATTACATGAGTCTTATTTTAGAAGTTACTTTCAAAGGGAAATGAAAAGCTTGCACTATCCTCAGAATTCTCTGTTGGAAGCTTAAAAGCTTTTCCCTGGATAAGGATTTATCGAACACTTGGAGTATGTCTATCATTTTATAGTTTTCACTTTTTCACATGTAATATCTTTGTTGCAAATTTCAGGGATATAATCATCTTAGAGGAAGGCGAGCAGGATCATATCTGTATCTTGATGTAGATGTTGAGGTTCGATGGATTATGCATCCAATAGACTTTTAATGCTAAAAAAAGTTCATGGTTGGTTCATCCCTCTGTAAACATTTTAGTCGATGTCAGCTTATACTTATTTGTGTAGGTAGATCCTTTTTCTAGCGTCAGTGCTGCACATGATGTTGGGGAAAATGTACGCCACCAGCTTCAGCAGTCCCATCCTGAAGTAGCGGAAGTCTTCATACATATAGGTAAATAAGTTGTGGCTCTCACCTTCAAGAATGCTAACTTTTGGCGAGCACATATACTGCCCCTAATCGGGTCCGTGTACTTCTAATTTTGTTAGTCTCATTTGTAAACAACGGGTTCTTGTATTTCCGGTGCTATCAGTTTTACTTGAGTTTGGTCCCTGTGTTTAGTGGTTTCCAAAAAGAACATATTTTAATGAAAATACAAGTACAATTGCTACGGTTTAGGACCTAACTTAAATCATGGTCATTCTTTATGAACTTAATTGGTAACAACATTGAAAATACAGGTTCCAGGTGTATACTTTCTCTACAGTTTGAAGAAATAAACTTGAAACATGATTGTAGATGATACTTTGATGTCTGGCTGAATGAGATGACAGCATTTCGTGTTTCGTGTAGAACCGGCAAATTCACATATTTCGGGGAATGTAATTAACCACCAAAAAAACTGCAAAAGCTCAGATCATAGCAACACCGGCATCGTGGATGCTGTTTCCAAAATTTTATCCTCCGATTTCTCAGAGGTATGAGTTTGCTGTGTTAATCATTTCATGCATCATTTGATCGTCCTTCAATTGCTTAATCACACCCTTCTTTTTCTAAATAATTTGTTTTCAGAAAATGACTGTCCACCGCATCACTCACCACTCGTTACAGGGGCAGATTTTCCTGGATATCGAGGTTTCCATGCCGGCGGACACTTTAATGAGGTAAACTTGTGTGGCCGCCTAGAATCGTCTCTATTTTCCAGTTTCTTGCAATACTGAATCAAATGATGCGAAAACAGGGATGCTGTAGAGGTTGCTAAAGAGGCTGAGAAGAAGATTCTAGAAGCTGTGCCGAACATCATACATGTGTCAGTTCAGCTGCGACTCATGCCTGAGTCGAAACAGTGAGGCGACCAGCGTTGTAGGTAAATTATGGAGCTGAGTACTGACTCGTACAATGCTTGTGTAGAAGAAAACAAGAAATAAGAGCTGTTTCTCTAAATCACCGGTAATTTTGTATAAATGCTATATATTATGTGGCCATAACAAGAGCCTGATGTTCTTGTTAGAGACAGTTGGTAATCTGTTTTTGTATTCAATATTATACATTACGGGGCGAGGCCTCAACCAAAACAATGCCTTGGAGACATCATCCCGGCTAAAACATTAAGCACTAGAATAGTTTTTTTAGTCTATTCCATCAAAATAAATTACAAAATTACCCTTCTTAATTTTTCTCTCGGAAAATTTGCTTCAGGATTTAGGGTTTATTATTGTAATTAGCCTATGTTTTCGTTTCATGATTTACGGCTTCATGAATCATGGATAATGTTTCACGAATTTAGAAATAATTGTTCATGAATTCAGGTTCACATTTATGATGTAAACTTATAATTTCTGTTATGATATAGAAGTTTTGATTTTTGAGTGAAACACAATATAGAATATCGAAAATGAAGTAGAAGATGTGATCCTCCTAGAGAGAGCGTCTTTAAATATATAAGTACATTTAAAATATAATTTTGACAACTTAGTAAAATTTAAAAATCAATTTAATCCTTGCCGGAATGTGCGCACATGCCTTGTGCGTGATGATATTATATTTTAGCCTTTGCTGCTTAGCATACAAAGCTCACGGATTTGGCAGCTTTGTAAAATTGTCATTTACACATTACTGTATTCAGTTAGAATATGCACACGAGTTTTGCACGTTCTTGTTAATACAGTGAAGTATCTACATGTCGCCACACTATTAGCACTCTTTAGTTTAAGTAGCATTTATATTTTTTTAATACTATTGTTTTCTATTTGTTTTATTTTGGAGTCTCGTTTTATATTCTAGGATTCTTAGGATTCAATTACAATATAGTAGATTTTGATTTTTTATCTGTAATTTATTCTTATTTCGTAAATTATTATTTGATTTGTTGAGATATGATTGCTAGTTTAAATTGATTGTATGTATTTTTTTTTTTTTTTGATAATTTGATTGTATGTATTTAACACACACGAATCCATGTCCAAAACTCGAGAGATGAGGACAATGACCAAAACCGAGGGGTTGAGAAGAATTTTAGGATATTTATTAGACACCGTTACAAGTTGTATACACGGGATTATCCGGGAGGTTGGTCTGTTGTATATGATATACACTTCAATCGCTCCGGGAGGTTGGTATGTTGTATATATTCTACAACACATAAAATGTAAAGCATCCAAGTGTATTTTCACATGCTTTTATACTATTTTTGCTATGTTTTTATGTCAAAAAAGTACCTGAAAATATAACAATCAGTGAGTTGCTTGATAATATCATTGGCAAGATACGTGTGTGCATTCCGACTATAATGATGACATATGAGGGATAATTTTACTAAGTTGCCAAATCTGTAGATTTGATATGCAAAACAACAAAGTTCAAGACATAATAACATCAAGCGCAATGCACGTATGCACATTTAGGTGAAAATGGTGCCTTGTTTGGTCAATTTTACTTAGTTGCCATAATTCATGAACTTGCTATATATAGTAAACGACGAACTTTAAGACGTAATACAATAAATTGCTAAATAACTTAGACCATGTTAATCAACAACCCAACCCAAGCTACAAATAAAGGCAAGTCTCATGTACGCCAGTTGCACGATGCAATCCAAGTTTGGTGTAACGATATGCTTAAATGTATTACTTATTCTGGGTAAAGGACAAAACAAGTGATACTTTTAAGCATATACCCAGAACATGTGATACATTTAGGCATAAATATTAATATCTTTTGACTCACGACCCGGATTCCACGGATCTATGATCCGTGCAATTGGTGCATAAGATACTTCTCCACAAATAAAATATCATTTATCTCTTATCCACATACACACTGACATCTCAACCCAACTTTTATTTTTATATACTTTATCAACAACCCAACCAAACCCAACATTTTAATAAAATATTAATTTCTTTCATCCACACATATTATTTCCGAACCAACCCAATATTTTGAGCTACTATTTAATAATTTCATATTATTTTGGGAGTTTTTAATATATTTAAGAGATATAAGAAATAGATATAAAGATATTTGATATTTTAATTCCACAATTATAATAAAGAAATTTTTTAACCATACACTTAAAATAACATACTAACACAATGACTAAATTAAAATTGCAATAGTTGGAATACGAAATCGAAAAAATGAGTTAATAAAAATTATGTCAATATGCTCTACTTATAGAGAAAAAAATAGGAATTTTGATTTTTTTTAAAAATAAAAATTATTACCTTCCTCTCGCTTTAACTTTCCTACTTTTCTTTTCGGTTTGTCCCAACTTAACTTTCCAGCCCATAGGTGACAAATTTCTCTCACAATCTCCACTCTCAATCTTCATCTTTAAAAAAGTCAAAGATTCCACAAAATCTATTTTTTCTTAACCTTCGTGCCCAATTAAAGTAGAAAAATTTAGCCGGGACGGAGGGAGTATCTCATTCATTTACCATCTTCATAAAAGAATTAATACAACCAATCAAAATGGGACACACGACATAAAGTGAGGATGGCTTTGGTTGTGCAGTGGGTTGATCAACCAACACACTGAACAACTAATTGTTCGTATTAATTTATTTTTTTAGTCAATTTTTGGTTTTCATTCTACAACCTAACCCCTTGGGTTGTTGATAATATGGTCTTATAAGTGAGAGGGTCTTATAAAGTTTAACCATTTTTTTTTTTTTTTTTTTTCAGATTAGGTTTAACAATTTTTTTTTAGCAAGCCAGCTAATTTAATCAAAATTTAAATTCACTTTAAGTCAAGGACGGAACCAAGATTAGACATTTGGAGGGATAATGGATAAAGATGAACGATAGATAAAAGCATGCTAATAATTTATCATAAACTATACTAAAATATAAGTTTTCATCCGCAACACATTAAAATTTGAAAAATCGCTCTTGCATATCACGAAAGTCATCTGTAGAGAATCTAGACTAAATTTCTTTGCATTTTCCTTTCAGTATATATTAGTAAACAATCACTAAGAAAACAATATTATACCTTATTACAGAGCGAAGTCTTCACTATATTCATGGCTGAAAAAGACCGCTCGGAAGTAGCTGTAAAAACTGAAAGTGTAAGAATAAGAGTTACCACTCTAAACACAAGAGGGTACATTTCTGATTTTCCAGTCTTCACCATCTATTGGCACAAATCGTAGGTAGTCTTCAATTAAAATCAGGAAGTTCTGCACATGATCAAAATGTTCAAATTGCATTCTCAATTACAACATCTCATGTATCCTTCAAAATCAACCTACAATGTCATAAACTCTAAAGGATATGCACACCTCTCTTAGATGTAATGCTGATGCAAGAGTAATTAACTCCACAGTGCTATCACTGAATCTGCTAGTCAATTCATGCAACTGAAAGTCGAGCGCGCCATTAAATGTCGAACCTATAACGATGTTTGATGAATGTGAAAATTCTTGTTTCTCTTGCATATTTCACATTCATATTTTTATGAGAATTGCGAGTATTTATCATGTTCAAGTATAATTTCGTGTTTATTGCATTACCGGACCTTATTTCCTTTTTATATGATTTAATGAATTTTTGAGTATTTTTTTAGTTGTATTTTGAAGGCCACGAAAAACAAGAAAGAAAGAAGATCAATTGCACGCTATCCCCCATTCCGACATGCAAAATGAGGCCCAAAGAGCCTAATCGAACCCCACCAAAGCCCAACTTGAATATCCTCGAGTAGCGCACAAAATTTGTGAAGGGGTCAGGTCGAGAACGAGAGGAAAGGGTCCAAAATGGTAATGGAATAAGATGGCGCGCGACGGGAGCACGTCGTGCGGGCAATAGGTGGCATAAGCACGCAGCCAGAGCCAGTACCGGAGCGAGACAGCCGGCAGATGGTCCGGCAGTTGGCTGATTTTGGGTCGGTTTTGCCCATTTTCAGTGTGTCTTCTTCGTATTTTGACCGTAACTTTTTCCTACGAACTTGAATTCAAGCGATTCAAAATGCTACCAAACGGAAAGATAAATATCTATACCTTTTATGTTCAGACAGAGAGCTGATTCCGCATGATTTTTTTTTTTCAGATTTTGCGAGAAGGCCGAGTCGAGCGCATATGAGAGGCTCGACTCCACAACTTATAACCCCTTGTATTTTTACTTGTAATTTTATTGTTAGACCCTTACTGAAGGGCCCTTTATGCAGATTTTTATGTCTTTTTGTATGAGGAGGGTTGGGGAGTCTATAAATACCCATTTCCTCTTTCATTTAACAACTTTGGCCTTAGCTTTAAATCATCATTCTAAATTTTCAGCATTTTTTTATAGGGGTTTTCCCCCTTCAAGAGAAGAACTAGGGTTTGCATGGAAATTTGTATGAATATTCTAAGGGGGTGACAACCTTGAAGATTCATCGATTATTATCATCACTAATAATTTCTTCTCTCTCTCTCTCTCTCTCTCTCTCTCTCTCTCTCTCTATTTTTATTTATTTGTGTTTATTGCTTGAAGATGTTATTTGTTGGGATATTATTGATGGATCGTGATTGTTTCCCGACGCAAGGGAGTTGTTGATAGGTAGAAAATTGTGCATTAATTTAGTTGTCAAGATTGTATTTTTAGGAATATTTTAGTTATTGCACTATGTATTTTTCTACCTATCTTGCTTTTGATTCAATTTACTTCCATTGTTTTTTTATTGTTTAATTTAGTGAATTTGGCGAAATTTTGGATTGAGACGAAGAGACACGTACCAAATTGAGCCGACACTGGGTGACCCAGTGCCAAGCCCAATCCAAACTAAATTGAGGCCAAAGTCACGGCAAGAAGTAGGAATGGGCTAAGGCCCATGATGGGTGAAAATTTATTTAAACTTCTTTTGATTGAAGAAGGAAGGATATGTATATCCTGGAGGGCACACATTCACGCAGACAGAGGGGAAAAGGAACAGAATCACGTGGCTTGGAGATGCGAGTTCGGCAATTCGGTTCTGTTAATTTTTGCTTTTAATTTCATGTTGGATAATTTAATTATGTTTTTGAACGCCGATATGTCCGGCTAATTTCCTGTTTCAGTCCCTAATTGATGTTTGAACCCTAGTTTGTCGACTTTATAATTCTTACGGTAGTTACTTTTAATTTATATTCCGGAATTCATTTATGTTATCAGATTTTATTGTTTCTTATATGCGAATTATTAATTTAGATTGATCACCTAGGTTAATTGATCGCATGTTTGTAGTTAGGGTATTATCATAATCCGTAATTGTTATGATTTATATCCATTAGTAGCAATTAATGAATTAATTCATTAGGTAACATAAATCGGGGTCAATTGGACCGAGCTTGTGAGTCTTAACACTCCGTCTAGCCTATGGTCCTAGTTCTTTAAGCGTGTAGCCAATTAGGTTTAGAGAGCTTATTCTAAATCGTTTGGTTAGACAGATAAATCAAAGAGCTTATTTTGGTTTATTAAAAATTAAGGGACAATTCGGATTATCAGAGCTTGTTGCTAATTTAGGGGTAGAAGTTTCGGAACTTATTTAGGGTTAATTGCATTAATTATAAGGTTTAATCAGACTAGGGGGATAACTAGATTAGGGCCTGAGTTTCTTTTTAATTGTTTGCAATCACTTTACTGCTTATTCACTTGTTCGTTTTTGGATTATTAGTTAATTAGATAAAATCAAATCAACTTCCCCTCTTTATTATTTTTGGTTGTTCCGATAATTAATACGTAAAACACGATAATCAACTGCTCCTCGTGGGATCGACCCTGACTTACCGCTTCTACAAATTAGAAGAGGAAAGTTTAGGAATTTTAATTTTGAGTGCCTCGACAGCACGGTCAGTTGTCCGAGCTTCGAGATTGATATTTGATTTGATTTAGGTTTGGTAACGTAGGTGTAACAACAAATTTTGTGTTTTAATGTAAAAACACGAAAAATATGTACAAAATCGATTATTCGGATCAAAGAGTAAAATTTAAATTTTTTTGGATCCTATCTCTATTTCCTTTTCATTCTTCTCTTCAATTTTATATGTCTTCAAGTTCGTTGACTTGAATAACGCTAATCCAAAGCTTGTAAGCTTTATTTTGGATTAAACGTCGCTTCTTGCCGGGTTTCTCGAAGAACGCTGAAGAACGTCGAAATTCCTTTGTACCGAAATTTTTCACGATTCGACTATTCGATGAACTTTGGGCTTTGATCTACACCGAATATGAGTTCTTCAATTTATAACGTTAAATTCAAGGATTGGAGTAAAATCCTGAATAATGTTGGAGTAAAATCCTGAATAAAACATTATCATGAATTGACTTTGTAATGCCGGATTTTGATTTTGTACCGTCGAATTTTGGCTTTGTACCGCCGGATTGGCTTTGTAACGCCGGATTTTGACTTTGTACCGCCTTAATCTGAAGATTGATTTTGTACCACCTTTCTTGAGCTTGTATTGTTGTGATTTTTGGTGGAACAATGATGCCTTATTTATAGTTGTAGGATGAGAATTCCTAATGGGCCTAGGATCCAAACGGAACGATTTGATTGGTCTTCCACAATATAATATATACCACATATCTTTTAGATAATTATTGAATTAATTATATATATTAATTTAATAATATCAAAAGTGGAGGCCATGTTTATTTAGTAAATCTTCCATGCATATCTTGATTTGTTCTCAATTTTATATTCACGTGGATTAATTTGGAGATATGACACTTAATCAGTCCAGACAGCCATTCAGCGTGGCATATGCCACGTTTTTCAATGAAGACATTTATGTGACATCTTGATATATGGAGTCATCTGATTGGTCCGTCATAATTTGATATCTATCGTCATCTCTTTGGATGATTACTAAATTAATGTAATTTAATTTAGTAATACCATCTTGACATGTGACGACTTCCAATAGGTGAACAAAGTAAATATTAAATCATCAATTAAATTGACTATTTAACTTAGAAATTTTATTTAATTAATTCCTACCATTAAAATAATCAATATAAAATTGATTCTCAATATATATTTTATTACGTGGCGTATTTCAATTAGATACCAAATTTTGTGTATCAACAAATGCCCCCTCGAGACTTGTTCGCAGACTGTGTGCTTGGAGTGGATGAGTCTTGAACTAACTTCCGGAATTTGAGCTGGACAAATTGACATTTTCATACTCGTATCAAAGAGTCCTTGAGTTTGAACTTGAATTTGATTTGAGTACCTTTTAAACTCTTGAGGAGCCTTGAACTTGAACTTGCATTTGGATTTGATATTTGTAGATAGTTATACTCATACCAAGGAGTTCTTGAATCTGTAATTTGAATCTTCAACAAAGTAGATTTGGACGGATATGACAAGCGGTAGATTATGTTACGCCGGATGAACGTTTCTTTCTTCACTTCTTTCAGGGGCACATCTTCAACCCATTTGGAGAAATAATCCGTCGCTGCTAAGATATATAAGTGTCCACCAGAAGATTTCGTCATCGGTCCAACCACATCTAAACCCCACGCATTGAAGGGCCATGAAGCAACAGTAGGATGTAGGGGCTCGGGTAGTTGATGAATAAGATTTGCATGAAACTAACAAGCTTTACACCTTTACACTATGCAATCCTTCACCATAGTTGGCTAGTAGTAACCCATCCTCTTGACTCGGAAGTGTAGTTTTGGACCTGATTGATGAGCTCCACAAATTCCGGAGTGGGCTTCTTCCATAGCTTGGCCGGCTTCTTCATTACTCAAGCATCACAGAAAAACTCCATCGAATGATCGTCTATAGAGCAGCCCTTTGAAGAAAATGAAGCGTGATGCATGACGTCGTACATCAACCCTTTGGCGAGGGTCATTTGGTAGCTTCTCATATTTCAAGTAATCCACAAAGGCTTGACGCCAGTCTTCTTCTGCAATCTCAAATACTTCGACGGCGAGGCTTTCCTCCTTATCATATTCTTCATCTTCAATGATTGGTGGAATGACCCAATTTTTACATACTGGCACACGCACCTCGACGTCAGATATAGCAATTGTTGAAGCAAAGTTAGCAAGTGCATCTGCTTGTTTATTGTGCTTTCTTGGAACGTGATCAAGTTCTACATCTCTAAGCCACCCAATAAGTTTCCGAGCATAGGTGACGTATGTACCAATTTGGGCTTCTTAACTTCATATTCTCCGATTAGCTGGTTGATTACTAACTTGGAATCTCCATATACTTTGAGATGTAGTCGTTTTGTGTTCACCGCCATTTCAAGTCCAAGTATGAGTGCTTGGTATTCAGTGACATTGTTCGAACAATTCTGAGTTAAGGTGAAGGAGTATGGAAGTACTTCACCATCTGGTGTCTCAAAGATAACTCCAGCACCAGCTCCTTCTCTATTAGCTGCTCCATCAAAGTACATCTTCCAAGGAGGGGAAGTTTCGATAGCTAGAGCATCTTCGTCTGGCAAGTCGTCGAACAATTCCCATTCAGCTGGGATAGGGTGATCAGCTAAGAAGTCAGCCAATACTTGTCCCTTTACTGCCTTTTGGGGGACATAAACTATCTCAAATTATTGCAGCTGGAGATACCATCTCGCGAGTATCGGAGAGCACTGGTTTTGACATGACATACTTCAAAGGATTTTCCTTCGAAACAAGGTGAATGGTGTGAGCTTGGAAGTAGCGCTTCAACTTTTGAATTGCAAAGATTAGAGCTAGACATATCTTCTCTATTGCCGAGTAGTTCAGTTCATTTGGCGTCATCGTCCTGCTTAGATAATACAAAGCATTTTGTTTGTTGTTGTCGTTTTCTTGTGCCAACAAGGCCCAACAGATCGTTCTTGTACAACGATGTATAGAATTAACGGACGTCTAGGCACTGGTGCGACTAACACTGGGGGCCTCGCCAAGTAGTCCTTTATGCTTTTGAAAGTATTGGTGCAGGATTCATCCCATTCAAATGGAACACCTTTCTTCATTAACCTACTAAAAGGCTGACATCGTCCAGCCAAGTTTGATATAGACCTTCGAAGATACGCCAACTTTCCTTGTAGACTTTTAAGCTCGTGAATATTTCGCGGCTCACGTATTTTTAGAATTGCATCAAAATTAGCTTGCTCAATTTCTATGCCCCAATGACGGACGACGAACCGGAGGAACTTTTCAGACGTGACTCTAAATGTGCACTTAAGGGGATTCATCTTAAGTTGGTATCGTCGGAGGCGTTCAGATACTTTCCTTAAGTCTTGTAGATGTTCTTCTCGATTTTTGGACTTCACAACCACGTCATCAACATAGCACTCAATATTCTTGTGGAGCATGTCATCGAATATCTTCTGCATGGCTCTTTGATAAGTGGCTCCAGCGGTTTTTAATCCAAATGGCATCACTTTGTAGCAGTATATCTCTTTCGGAGATTGAAAGGTTGTCAATTCTTCGTCCCTAGGTGACATGCGAATTTGATTATATCCAGATGATCCATCTTTGAAGCACAGAGCTTCGTGCCCTATTGTCGCATCAATCATGAGCTCGATGATCGACAATGGGAAGTCATCTTTCGGGCATGCCACATTTAAATCTCTAAAGTCAACACAAACCCGAATTTGACCATTTTTCTTTCTTACTGGGACAATGCTGGATATCCAGGTGGGATATTTGACTTCTCGAATGAATCCAACTTCGATCATTTTGTATAAATCTGCTTCTATCAGAGGGATCAATTCAGGCCTAGAGCAACGTTGAGTTTGCTTCACAGGTCGAGTGCCCTTCTTTATAGCCAGGTGATGGACTGCTACCTTCGGATCCGGGCATCTCTTTGTATAACCATGCGAATACATCTCTAAATTCTTGCAGTAATTCAACATATGCCTCTTCTTCATTGGCAGTTAATAGGGCGCTGATGTAAATTGGTCGTGGATCATCGACATTACCTAAGTAAACTTCTTCCAACTCGTCCACTGTTGATTTCACTCCTTCTTCGAGTTCTGGGGGTGCGATTTCATCGTCTTCCTCCACTTCATGGACTTCTTCACTCAAAGTGATGTGATTTGTTGAGGCAATGTCCCTATTTACCTCTTCAACTTTCCTAAAGTCCACATGTTCATATTTGCCCATTCCTTTGCCATATTTAGATTGTGCACATAGTACCGTCTCCTTCGTTGATGTAGCCACCTCTGGTTAGTCGAATAATTTTCCTTCTTAGATTTTCTCTAATGCTTTGAGGGGCACATTAAGGAATATGCTGAGCACCACTATTGACATAATATGAAGAAGCCACCCTTTCTCTCTATCATCTTCATCTTGTGTTTGTGAGAATATGATTGTTTGCATTCTAGCCTTCAGCTCTTTGTCACATGACACGATCAAAGTGGTGCGCCTCTTCATGTGGGAAGGGATTAGGCTTCGAAGCCTTTGACTGGTCTTTTGTTTATTGCCCCCTTGTAACTTGGCACTCTTCATCCTTCGGTGAACTCTTTTTCCATGTCTTCGCATTGGGCAGTTTTTCTAAGACGAAGACTCGACGTAGCTTCCTCCAATTTCTATCAAAAGTATCTTCCGTTGATGAAACTTCTCCCTCAATGACATAATTAGTGCTTGCTCTTTTGATGGTGATGCGAACAGGATTTGGTGGCATATAACCGAGACCCACCTTGGAACTTTTGCACCATGGCCAGCCTTCTTTACTGTATTTGAGGCAACATCTAACTTGTTGGAGCTGCTTTCTCGTGGGTTATACCCGACTTCAACAAGAATTTTGAAGGCTTTAGGGCCGTAGTGCTTGTCGTCATCAGGCAACGGAAGTGTTCCATGCTCAGTTCTCGCTCTCAATGTTGCATGGATGAATCCTTCAAGTGGTTGACTTGACGGAATTGTTTCATCAAGCTTGTGTAGTGGCAAGGTTAACTCTTTCAAAGGTTCTTCCTGGGAAAGGAGCATGTTTCCCTTTGAGGTCTTTCTGTCGCAATGAGGTGAAGGCTTACGTGGCCCGTCTTTAGTAGCTTGTCCCTTTTCAGATTTCTTTCTTGAGAGACCTTCTTTGGCTTTTGTCCTTTTTCCATCTTTGAAGTAATACTTGGCATCGGCAAAATGTGATTCAGCCTCAGAGAAAGGCTTATCGTCAGTAATTACTCTTCGTATGACACCATTTTTACAGTATTTTAGACACTGGTGCCAAGTAGATGGAACTACCCCATTCTCATGCAACCATGGGTGGCCAAGGAGCATATTATATGATGTTCTAGCATCGATCACATAAAGAAAGACCGTCGAAGTCATCTCGTCCATCAACAAGTTTAGCCTTATAACTCTAAGGGCTCGTTGTCCTTCTTGGTTAAATCCTTGGATCATCAGTCGACTACTTACGAGCTCATTTGTAGAGATTCCTAACTCTTTCATTGTTTGTAGAGGCATGATGTTCACGATCGAGCCTCCGTCAATGAGTATTTTGTTCACCTTTTGCTCACGAGTGTATGCAGTCATGAATAATGGCCTATTATGTGGATCAGAGCCGAGTTGCAAATCCTCATAGGTGAAAGTGATTACTAAAGTATGGTCACTATCAGTAGAGCGATCCTCCGTCTCAGATAGGCAGACTTCTTCATTTCGATTACTTGTTGTGGAGCATGCAACAATGATGAGATTTGTCGTAGCATCTTTCTCTAAAAGGATTTTCCCTTCTCGTGACGACTGAAACACTTTGTCTTTGAGTACAAAGCAATCTTGAATCTGGTGACCCAACAGCTGATGGTATTTGCAATACTTTGGGTCCTCAGCTCTTCCGGCCTCTTTAGATCGCTTCATTTCTGGCAACTCGATCAAACCTTCCTAGAGCAAGTCATCAAAGATCCTGGGAACATCCGAGTCTAGGAAAGGGTATTGTTTGTTCTGCATTTCCTTTGAGGTTAACCTTCTTTGTCCTGTCCCTGGAGGAATGATCTTCTTTTCACCTTCTTTATCATCGTTCTTTGTTCGGAACTTGACGGATTTAACATTTACAACCATGGATTCTTTGGTTGATGGTTTGACGAAGGACTTGACCCCTTTCTTGGTTTCTTTCCTTTCAAAGGTCGGTGGTCCTTCAACTCCAGTTGCTGCCATACTTAGCTCCATATTATGTGCTCTAGTTGCTAGTTCTTCAAATGTCCTTGGATGAATTCCTTGGAGGATGTACAGAAGACCCCATTGCATTCCTTGAGTGCACATTTCAATTGTGAAAGCTTCAGACAAACGATTTTTGCAATTGAGTCTCAGATTCCTCCTTCAAGTAATGTAGTCAACTACGACCTCCCTTTCCATTAGCGCGTGTTGGTCAGTTCAATCATGCTCACCGTCCTCCTGGTGCTATAAAAGCGGCCGAGGAACTCTTGCTCCATTTGCTCCCAACTATCAATGGAATTGACTTCTAAGTCCATATACCAGTCGAATGCATTCCTCTTCAAAGAAGGGATTAATTGCTTCACCAAATGATCGCCACACGTCCCAGCATTGTTGCATGTCTCGACGAAATGAGAGATATGCTATTTCGGGTTGCCTTTACCATCGAAGAGTTGAAACTTTGGGGGTTGGTAACCAAAAGCCATTTTCAAGTTGTCAATTCTCTGAGAGTATGGTTTGGTGTAAGTCAAAGATGACTTCCCGTCAAACTTGTCCTTAAGGGTTCCCAAGATGATCTCTTTAGTTGACCAACATGGACCATACCATCGGAGGAGACTTGCAGTTTATCCATGGTTCTCTCCTTCTCGTTTGGTTGATATTGATGCCCTGCAGACTCTTCAACCTCGTCTTGATCCTCAACAGGTTCTTTTCCAGGAGCATGACTTGTAGCACCGCTATCAATTTTACTTATCAGTTTTGCGATCAAGGAGTCTTGCTCTTGTGCATGTCTCATGAGACCTTCAATAGCTTTAGTCAAACTCACAAGTTGTTCTTCGAGAGTTGAAGCATTTGTTGTCATGATCGGGGCGGCTTCTGAACATGATTAAGAATGAGGAGTTGAACATGCAGAGTTGTCCTTTTGATCTCTATTGCTATCAACAATGTCTTGCAAATCCTTCTTAGTAGCCCCGAAAGAATTATTTCCCTCTGAAGATGCCAACGATCGCGAGTTGCTTGACATACTCCTTGTGATAACATTAACTTATGCAGCTGAAAAATCTGTTGCAGCCATTTTTGTAATTATGATCTTGTGAGGTGTCATAGTGTTGCCTTCAATTTTTGGTTGAGGAGAAGAGATGAGAGGTAGAGATAGTCCCACTGGGGGTGCCAATAACAAATTTCGTGTATTAAATGTAAAAATACGAAAAAGATGTACAAAATCGATTATTCGGATCAAAGAGTATAATTTATAATTTTGTGGATCCTATCTCTATTTTTCCTCTGATTCTTCTCTTTAATTGTATATGTCTTCAAGTTCGTTGACTTGAATCGGGTTTCTCGAAGAACACCGAAATTCCTTTGTACCGGAATTCTTCACTTGATTCTCGACTATTCGATGAACTTTGGAATTTGATCAGCACCAAATATGAGTTCTTCAATTTATAACGTCAAATTCAAGGATTGGAGTAAAATCCTAAATAAAATGTTATCATGAATTGACTTTGTAATGCCGGATTTTGGCTTTGTACCGTCGAATTGGCTTTGTACCGTCGAATTGGCTTTGTAACCCCAAATTTTGACTTTGTATCGCCTTAATCTCAAGATTAATTTTGTACCACCTTTCTTGAGCTTATGTTGTTGTGGTTTTTGGTGGAACAATGAGGCCCTATTTATAGTTGTAGGATGGAAAACCCTAATGGACCTAGGATCCAAACGAAGCAATTTGATTGGTCCTCCACAATATAATATCTATCACATATCTTTTAGATAATTATTAAATTAGTTATATATATTAATTTAATAATATCAAAAGTGGCGGCCATGTTTCCTTAGTAAATCTTCCATGCATACCTTGTCTCAATTTTATATTCACGTGGATTAATTTGGAGATATGCCACTTAATCAGTTCAGACAGCCATTCAGCATGGGATATGCCACGTTTTGCAACAGAGACATTTATGCCACATCTTGATATACGGAGTCATCTGATTGATCCATCATAATTTGATATCTACCATCATCTCCTTGGATAGTTACTAAATTAATGTAATTTAATTTAGTAATACTATCTTGACACGTGGTGACTCCTGATAAGTTAATAAAGTATATATATTAAATCATCAATTAAATTGACTATTTAACTTAGAAATTTTATTTAATTAATTCATAACATTAAAATAATCAACATAAAATTGATTCTCAATATATATTTTATTACATGACGTATTTCAATTAGATACCAAATTTTGCGTATCAACAGTAGGGCTAGGGTTTGGGTGATGTAGTGATTTTCAATCGAAATCGAGACTAAGTTGAGATGCTTGCATCACAGTCGCTCGACTTTCTGTGGCTTAGAATTATTTCAGTTGGTCCTTAGGCTAGGGATTGCTACCATTTCGAGGTTTGCCAGCTAGATTTTGACTTAGTGTAGGAATTAATTACTATGCCTTATAATAGTTCGGAGAGGAATCAATTCTGGAAAAGTAGATTAATCGAGACTCAATCGGTACAAGGGAGACCTATGGAGGAGAAGCTCTACCGAGAGGGGGAGTAGCGTCTAGGGGGTGTTGGTTGGAATAGACGAAATTAAGTTTAGTCGTATGTGTAAGTTTTACACCCCTACGCATGTCTTTAGCGTATGAGAAGTCGGATTATTTCTACTAATCTCATATAACTGGAATCTTGGGGCCCGGGGATGAATCATGATTGATTATCTATGTAGGTTGTCTACACAGAACCCTGTTTATGGGGTTTGACGAAGATTTCAAAATTCCAGCATTTTTTCTTTTAAAAATTTAATTATTTTTTTGTGTCTTTTTTATCTGCAAAGAGGGGAAAAGGGAAAAGTAAGACAATCAAATTATCCCCTAAAAATTAGGATGTATAACCAACTGAATCCTAAGAAATCCACTAAATTAACTAATTAGATAAAAAGAAGTTTAGGGTTTACTGACCAATCATTTTGAAATCCAAATATTAAATTATCATGAAATTAATTCAGTACTTAATAACTAAACACAATAAATGCTACCACACTCATCATCTAATTTGAAGCAAATAATATTAATTAAAGAGAGAGGAAAAAGAAATTTACCTTACAATGGAAAAATGGACATAAGCTTTGAAGGAAGAATAATTTGATTTGTAAAAAACCCAACCTTCTAGTATAAGTGAAAAGAGGCAAGTCTGATATTTTTTAGGGAGGCCCACCAACCAACTTTTACAAATCCATGAAAAGTTGCAAAGTAAAAGAAATTCTAAATATTTGGCGGCGGGGTCTGTCCCTGTTTTAAGAGACTAAGTCAGTGCACATGGGCGTGGATCTCAAAATGCATCTTTTTAAATGGTTGCAAATCACACCTCCTCCTCCTCCTCTTCTTCTTCTTCTTCTTCTTCTTCTTCTTCTTCTTCTTCTTCTTCTTCTTCTTCTTCTTCTTCTTCTAAAATTAAACATTTTAGATTTTGGTAATGATAAGTTGTAATTATGTACAATTTTGCAATTTAATTTAAAGTTGTGAAAATGTTAAAAAAGTTCTTTAAATTATGTGCTTTATGATCCGTATTATACAACATGAAAAATAGAAATGCATGATGTTATCGGGGGTGGAGCAATAAATATATATGTATATATATATATATATATACACACACACACACATAAAAAGTCACACTACACATATATAGTATTTGACAAAAAATTGTATGTGGCGGTCATACGGATTCATCCCGCGTGACGGGTCACATTAAATATAGTAAAAATGAGATGGGTAAATGGGCCTCCGCCTTCTTCTCCTTGGTTTGGGTAAATAAGGCTCCGCCACACGGAATGTGATCCGTGTGACTAGGGATGGAACCAGGATTAGACATTGGGGAGGGGGAGGAGGGGGGGGGGGGGCAGTAATGAATAAAGATGAACGATAGATAAAATCGTGTTAATATTTATCATAAAATATCCTAAAATATACATTTACATCCGCAATACGTTAAAATTTGGATCATCTCTCTTGCATATCATGAAAGTCATCTATAAGAGAATCTAGACTAAATTTCTTCGTTATTTCTTTTCGATATATATTAGTAAACAATCACTAAGGAAACCATTTTCCATCTTACAAAGCAAGGTCTTCACTATATTCATGGCTGGAAAAGACCGCTATGAAGTAGCCGTAGAAGTTGGAAGCGTAAGAATGAGAATTACCACTCTAAACACAAGAGGATATATTTCTAATTCCAGTCTTCACCATCCATTGACAAAAATTGGGAATAGTCTTCAACAATCTAAAATCAGGAAGTTCTCGCACATGATCAAAATGTTCAAACTTCATTCTCAATTGTAGTCAAAACCTCTAAATTTTTTTCCTCATAAGATGCATTATGAAAACAAATTCAAAGGAAGTCAAAACCTCATAAGCACCACCTGCATCTCCACATTCAGCGTATGTTGTTCCAACATCAACAATAATTAGCAAAATTTCACAAGTCCTGCTATACATCGCCATGAAGCTGGATACGTACTGATTTCAAATGGAAACTCCAACGAGCATCTCATGCTCTTTGTAGAGAGCCAATTCCATTAAGTCCTTTCCCGCTTTCAAGATCATTAATATTAGGTAAATGAACAATATTTAAGGCTAGATAACTTTTAACTGGTCACTACGATTACACGAGGCACCAATAATATTGATAATATAATTCAATTTAGTAAAAAAATGATTGACTCGAATAACTTCCTCCGAAGTAGCAACTAGTATCAGTTGCAGACGATGCGCAAAACAATGAACATAGTAAGCATAAGGACATTCATCTAAATCAAAGCTTGTAAACTATTCCATTTCCACACATATTACTTGCACCATCATATCCTTGACCTCTAATATTCTGAACATCAAGAGTATAACAAGATAGGACATAGATTATACCTTCTTGTAATGATAATCAGGGGTGGATGCAGGATTTGGTGATGGGGTGGGCTAGAACATAAAATTCAAATACATAAAAAATTTAATAAAATAAATTATGTCTAACTATGTTGCAAAATTTAAAAACAAAATAAATTTAGTAACAATATCTACAAGATAATTAATTTTCCAACTCAAAATTTACTAAAACAATTGATAGATTCATTTGAAATGAAATAATTTTACATATTTTTGGTTTAAGATATTCATTTATTAGTGGGATAGCAATAATAATATGAATGAAAAAATTAAATGCGGTAAACTTAATAAAAAATAATCATTAAAATAACAAAAAAAGTAATACAAAAAATGTTGTTCTATAAATTTTGCACAGAGCTAAAACCCGACATTGACCTAACATAGATACGCCTATGATGTTGATGCCGCAGTGTCTTCAACATATACGAGTCCAAAAAACGCTCTTGTACATAACCTTCTTTTACAAATCTCAAGACAATTGACATTTACTTCTTTTTGGATTCATCTCGAGCTTCATCAACTACGATACAAAATTTTGCATCACCAATTTCTTCTCAAATGACATTCTTGATTTTAGTTACCATGACTTGCAAAATCCTTTTTTTTTTGTATTTTTTGTGATGTATATATAACGCATTTCTAGGAGCATTATCCAAAACTTATGCTATGTTGTCATTAAAAGAGCCAATGAAACTCAAGAGTTCTAAAACTTTTCAATGATTGAATGTTGTTTTGCACTCATCATTCCCTCTAAACGAGCATTCTTGAAATGTAAGCCACCTAGTTGCCTCAATTGAAGCTTTCAAATGAAGTCCACTTTCAACAAATTTTTGAGATGTGAACTTCTCAATATTTTATGCAATATATGATTATTGGTTCATGAGATCCGCACATGCTTTCTCAACATTTCTATGAGGTGAAGTAAGATCTTTACCAATATGAGCTAAAAATAAACATTGGCTCACATCTCTTACCTTCTTCCATGATCGAAATTCATTAATAGTAAATGCATCCAATCCGGGAAATCCTTTTAGTATGAAAAACAAAACATGGTAGACAAAATGCAGCATCAGTGCTAGAAGAATATCCAACCAAGATGGGAATAATTTAAACCATGATGTCTGAAAGTTGCAAGAGTGTTTTTCTCCTATTTTTGGATACTTTTGAGAGTATAGGTTGATATCGATCATATTTGCTATAAGCCCTTCTGATTTCATCAAGCTTTTCAACAGGATAATTCCATATCGTTGGTCGTAATCCCGGGTCGCGTACCAACGTTTGAATATCAAATTTTTTTACTATTTTCAACACTTAAGGATTTCTTAGGATGACTTTATGATGAATCTAAAGGCTGACGACGATGTCGAAATTCCGACATTCTTTCATTTAAAAATTTCATCAATTTTTTCGTGTTTTTTTCATCTGCAAAGAGGGGAGTGAGGGAATGTAAGCCAATCATTTTATCCCCTAAAAATTAGTATGTACTAACCAACAAAATCCTAAAAAATCTCTTAAATTAACTAATTAGATAGAAAAGTTAGGGTTTACCTAACCAATTATTTTGAAACCCAAATATTAAATTATCATGAAAATAATTCAGTAGTTAATAACTAAATACTATAAATGCTACCACACTCATCACCTAATTTGAAGCAAATAAAACTAATTCAAGAGAGAGAAAAAAAAAAGAAAAAAAAAAGAAGAAATTTAATACACAGTGGCAAAATGGGCGACAGAAGCTTTAAAGGAAGAATCCTTATTCCCTTTTTTTCTTATTACAACGACTTTTTGTTAAGGAGAGAGAGAGAATATATGGGTGTGTTCACTTATCACTTAGCTCAATCCATTGAGGATTGAGCCAACTGAGTTGTGTTTCCTCTGGAGTTGCTGACAATATATTTACATACACCACATCAGATTTTTCTCACCTTTTACACTAAAACAAACCCCAAAGCAATCTCCAACCAACAAAATCAAACACTCATTTATTTAACTCAACCTTCTCTTTCCAGATTATTTTCCTCACTCTACAGTACTCCAACTATAAGTAAACACAACATATAATTTGATTTATCAAGAAGTCAATCTTCTAATATAAGGGAAAAGAGGCAAGTCTGATATTTTGGAGGAGGGCCCACTAACCTACTTCTACAAATCCATGAATTGTTGCAAAGTAATTTTTAAAAAAAAAAAATTGTGGGAGGGGGCGTATGGACCTTCTCAGGCCATGCTTTAGTTCGTCTCTGTGAGTAACTGCCACACACAAGACTCACTTGTTTTAAAAATTATAATTTATTATCAAAATGTAAAATCACATTAATCACGGAGAGCCATCTATGGTAAAACAATGTACTCAAGCGTATCTGGTACATCACCAGTCACTTGCGTAGGTCTAACAAAATTAAATGTAATTTTTATCAGTTTGATAAATATATAACTCTCTAAAAGTCATCAATTCATGATTTTATGTACAATATGACAATTATGTAAACTTATAACTTGATTAATTAGATATGATGCAACATATGAATGAAATGCATTAGGTATTAACTTAGATATGATAATGACTTAGTAAGAATTGAACATGTTAAAGGAAATAATATGATTTTTTGCAAATAAACTAGATAAAGAGTAATGATAATAATATTGATAACAATGGTAAATGAACAAGTATGATGATGATGATGATGTTATGATGTGATGGAAGGAAGTGATAAGATATTGACGAAGTGATCTAGTAAGATCAGAGACGAGTAAAAGATTAGCCAATTAAGTAGACGTTAGAGGATAAGTGATAGCGAATCATAACTGAGTTAGGATTTATTCAGTTAACATTTGAAATACAGTAAATAACCTAAACTCAGTTGAGAAGAAACACAATAACATTTATGATAATAGGTAACACTCGGAGACTGATTCAGCACGAATAGTTCCCAACAGTCACCGGAACAGATTTAAACTGCGCTGTTGGTTAATTTCCTACTATATATATATGTTTGTAAATATGAGCAAGCTGTAAGGACTGCAACTTGCGAGTGAAATGACAAACGTGTCGAAAGTTCGACCTGTATAGGTAGGCACAACGCCATTCAGGTGGGCATTCGTAAGTATTTAACAATTAAGCTAAACTATGGTTTTATCGACCGAGTGTATGACAAGGTGGGTCATGTTGTTGTTTAATTTCCTACTTTATATATGTTTGTAAAAACGAATGAGCCACAAGGGCTGCAAGTAAGGATAAGACTGCTAACCGAGATAAGGTACATGCGAAGTGTGAATGACTACTTATATGATTTTATTTTACTTTTTATTTGATTTATTCAATTATATCTAGTTTATTCGTGAAATTATTTTTTTGATTTTTTTATTGGACTAAATAAGACAATAACTTGAAAACAAAGTCTTAGTACAATGAATTCTTTGAAATAAGATTTTTTTATGAGATTGAAGAAGTATCGTATAAGTTCACGTAGACATATTTAAAGCAAATTGTGCATCCTAATAGCCCCAAAATGTACCACTAAATATACCTAATCTATGATAACCCTCATAATCTACTACCTCATTAATTGATAGTATTTCATGAATATCATACTTTAATTGATAGGATTAATATATCAAGTACATTTTTAATTTGATCAAGAACTAACCCTTCCTCTTCACCATCCACACACACTAGAACGTGTTGTAGAGTGGCTTTTCCACGTCAGTATCTCCATGTGAGAGCTGGTGATGATAAGGATTATGCATCACTTGCATCCTCTGTTGATTCATATCCTCCATCTCCAGTCTCTGATCATGCACATTCTGCGGCCTCGATCCTCCCACGCCCAAGAAATCGACGGTCGTCATGTCGTTTTCGCACCCGAATCTCGTCTGAGTTCTCGCCGGAATATTCCCGTTCCTTCCGCCGGAACTCTGATCACTCCCCTCCTGCACTTCCATCACGTTTTTCAAGAATCCGGCGGCCGGGTTTTGGTCGCCGCCGCCCATCAACATCCCTCCGTACATCACCATGTCACTCACGGTGGAGCCGCCGCCGTCAAAGAGCTGTGCCGCCACCTCTTGTGGGCTCTTCTGCATCAGCTGTGCTGCAAATCCTCCGTTGAACGGTGACGAATGTTCATTTGGGCTCTGAAAGTTGTCGTAAACGGGCCTGGGCCCAGGACCAGGCCCGGATACGTGATCCGGGCCAGCCATGGTGCTGACGAAGGTCTTTTGCATCATGGGGGAGTTCATTGAATTAGTTGCGGTGGCACCCATTTGGGCCGCTTTTTGCAACAAAGCGGTAGCGGACATTTGGGGTGGCCCAGTAATCTGGCCCATATTCTTGGCGTCCTGGTGATAGTTATAGCCCATTGGGCTTGAGTTTGAGCTGAGCTGAAGCCCAGATGAGGACGAGGGCATGGTTCTTGGGCTGCCGAATAGGTTGCCGGAAGTGGTGGAGAACATGCCGGCGGCGGCGGCCATGTTCATGGGCTTGAATGGGATGGGGACGAGTTCTTGGGGGAGTGATTTTAATGGGTTGCTGAATTCGGATAAGCCCATTGATGTATTTGGGTTGGTGGATATGGGCATTGTTGACATGAGATCGGGAAGTTGGGCCGTCAGATTTGGGCCTAGTGAGCCCATTATCCCTTGGTTTACTTTGCTGTTTTCTTCAGCTAGTGCATCGCAAAATGCTCTGTGAGTGATGAAACTGTCTCTCCTGGATTAATCAACAGAATACACAATTAGTCGAATATAAATATTATAAACAAGCATCAATATGCTGATAAACCGTTGCTTAATATATTATATACCATATGAGATCACTAATTATATTTATGTGCTTTATCTTGTATATCATAATGTTTATTAAATGTCATATATGTTTTAAATGATGCTTCTAATTAGTGAATTTTAACAAGTATAACATAAAATGAAAAAGAGGATACGAAACTGATTATATACAAGACTATTAAATATGAATTGTCAGGTCAATTTGAGGTTGCATCTGGTATTGTAAAATTTTCTTTCCCCTTCAAATGTTGATGAGCTTATAGTTTTATGGGTTTAAATGTTTTGGAGGTAAATATAAAAATTAAATAAATTTTGACCTCAACTAAAGTTTTTTGTTTTGTTTTTTCTCCCGAATGAACTTGCACTGACCCTCCGGCATACATATTAAGAAAAGTTTTTTTTTTGATAAATGTTGACTTAGTCAAATCTATTTTTACCTTTATGTGATGGCAGATTTGTAATTGTGTGATTAATGTGGGTAAGAGATGTAAAGTTTTATTTCCTGAAATGAAAAATATGTAAAAGGGATGGAACACCTCGATTAGAAAAGTATGCAAATTCATTCGGGACGGAGGAAATATTTAATTAAGTAGGAACTGACAAAAATCGTAAAGTACAGGCAACCATTTGAGACATTTTTTAGATTAGATACCAACTGAAAAGGGGTGGTTTATTCTTTATATTAACCCAAAACAAACTCAACATCTCAAAAAAAGTGATTTATAACGCTGCATGCATGATCATGCCAAGAATAAATACATACTAGGGTTATTTGGTACCAACTTGATATATAATTTGAAAAGTTGCAAAAGTCCATTAATTTAGGGGTGAACTTCTATAGCTAAAATGTTTAGGGCAGTAATTTATGGCCACTAAGCTCTACTCAGTTCAATTATACCTAAAATCCATCAGAAAATGCAAAAATGCACATGAGATGCACAATAAAACACATGAAAAACTGCATATGAATATGTAATAACAGACCTGGAGAAGATAGTTCCACAGTCGCACTTGTACTCCCTAGTCCCACAAGTCTTCTGATGAGCCTTCCAATCCGATTGCACCGCGTATTTCTTGGAACACTTATCGCATTTCCACTTCTTCTCCCCATGTTTCCTGCTATAATGCTTCTTGATTCCGGTTAGATCACCCAGAGCGCGCGCCGGGTTGTGATGAACACACGTTGGTTCTGGGCAGATGTAGACGCGCTTCTTCACCTCGGTCGTAGTCCTTTGCCTCAGCTTCCATGGCAGATTATGACCCCTTCTGTGTAACTGCAGATTCTGGTCTCTTTGAAATCCTTTGTTGCAGATTTCGCATACGAATCGGTTTGTTGCCATTAGGGTTGTTGGTGATAGAGCAACTACTTCTGCTGTTGGATCTGAATTTACATAAATATTTTAAATAACAAATTAGATGTTGTAGAACAACAATAATATTCATGAATTTTGCAACGAATATTGTTGTTTCATCGTTAAATTGAGTGGCGAAATAAAAGTTTTCGCTGCGAAGTAAATATAGTGACATAATGTTTACTAGGTTTCCTAATAATGGTGGCAAATCTTGAAATTTCGTCGCGAATATTATTATTTGCGACGAAATATATGTTCAAAACAATAATTCATGAACTTTGCAGTGTATATTGTAGTTTTTTCACTAAATTAAGTGGAAACACATAAATTTTCGCAGCAAAGTAAATATAGTGACAAAATATTTATTAGAGTCCCTAATAATCGTGGCAAATCTTGAAATTCCATTGCAAATAATAACATTTGCGACGAAATATGTGTTTCAAAACAATAATATTCATGAATTTTGCAGCGTATATATTGCAGTTTCATCGCTAAATTGAGCGGTGAAATATAGGTTTCCGTAGTGAAGTAAATATACCTATAAAATGTTTACTGGGTTCGCCAATAATAACAGCAAATCTTGAAATTTCATGATAAACAATAATTTTAGCGATGAATATATAATTTGCAGCTAAATACACGTTTTCTTGTAGTGTGGTATAGTTTCTGAGTAAAATGCAAATTAGATAACATGCATGATTACAGAAGTGAACACAAAAAGGGGCGAAAAAAGGTGCAATCAACAACAGTGTGGAGCTCTACCAATTATTGTAATATTGAAGCCAATTATTGGACCCTTTTAAATTATAATCACTAGTTTTCATTAAATAAATTTTCAAAAGTTTATATATTATTAAATTTACCTTGATGTATATCTTCTTTTCAATTAACTAACTATAAAACAACTTCCCATGCTCAGCTTCAACTTCAACTTCCATAAAAAGGCCTAATTATTTGCAGTGATGGTAACTATAGTAAAATGATCACAAAATTATTGAAACTTTACGCGCTGCGAAAATTGGCTAATTAATTAATTATTATTATAGATAAATTAATACAAATAAAAAAACGAAGAGTTGTTAAAAAAATTGCCTGGAGTTCCTGGTAAATTTCTCTTTCTTTTAGGTGCAGGCTGCTGTTGTTTCTGCAGAGAGCTGGAGGATCCATTGCTATTAGTCGAAACCGGATTCGACTGAAGCTGCTTTTCTTGCTGCTGCTGGACTTCACCAGAAGAGAAGCTACCTTCATCACCTGTAATATTTGACATTATATTACACTATATACTAAAATTTAGTAAATTGTACAATATTTTTTTTTTTGTATGTCACTTTTTGGAGGCTCAATCTTGAATTGTTTCAAACAGAAACTTTTTTTTTGGTTAAGATGGAATTAAACGAGGAAGACAAAAGAGCAGAGAATTCTCCTGTGTTTCAGGTTAGAGAGAGAGAGAGAGAGAGAGAGAGAGAGAGAGAATAAGGATATGAAAATATGAATTTGGTCTTCTTTGGCTTATATGTTATTTATATATTTATACTAAGTGATAAGAGACAGGTTGATGGAGAAATACCCCCAACTTTTGTTACAAAATAAAAATTCATTAAAATTAAGTGGAAAAGAAAAGTTGAATAAAGGAGACATGCACATGCACGTGAGTGGTAATTAATTAATTTATTAAAAACATTTCAGATTAGTTTCAATTTTATTACAGTGGTTAGTTAGTGAGAACTAATACAGATCACATTAAATAATTAATTGAACTTGGTACTATGTAAAATAAATAAATGGAGTTATTGGAAGGAAGAAGCAATTATCATAAAGAATTGTTCTAGATATTTCTTGTTCCCTTTGCAACCAATAATTGGAGCTTTATCAAGATGCAGCATTTTCAAGTTTTTGCTGCTAAAAAAAGTGAATTGTATTATTATTATTATTATTATTATTATTATTATTATTATTATTATTATTACTATTATTATTATTATTATTATTATTATTATTATTATTATTATTATTATTATTATTATTATTATTATTATTATTATTATTATTATTATTATTATTATTATTATCATCATCATCATGCTTTATTACTTTGTAGGCAATCGATTATCAGAGAGGAGATTAAACATTTATTTATTTATTTTATCCTTTTGCACCTATATATATCCCTAGCTCTACTTGAGATTCTATCTTTCCTTCTATGTTGTAAGTTTTTTTTTATTATTATACGATATCATTTGAATTTTGAATGATATGATATCAATTATCAACAATAATGCACATGTATTGCTACATCTCATTGATTTAGATTCTCTATAATATTTCAATGTGTATTTCGGAGATAAAGTGACATATTTTATATGGATCACATTCTATATTTTATTCACACGTGATCTCTCTTCAAAATATACCATGAAGTACTCTATGGAATCCAAATCATACATGTCATACGTCTGGCACACGAAACATACATATATTTCCATGTAAACGGATATAATATAAAAACTACATTACTGTTCGTTCCTCTACATGCGGTAGCCATAAGTTGATGTATCCATCAGTTGATGTGTCAAGATCTCATAAAATACAACTAATTACATCATTCATAATTTGAGGATGAAATATTTACACATTGACGACGGACACATTAACTTATGTACACTGTGGGTCTGGAAACACCTCCAAACACTACATATAAAATTATAGAGTTTTAATATGTTGCATAATCATTATAGTGAAATACTTTACGAGTACATGATGATATGCAAATTATATAGCGTATATAAAAGATTTGTCACACAAAAAGATGCTTATAAAGATGATCACTATTGTAGGTGGCGATTCGTGTCACCCGACCCAGCTCATCCCATCCATATGTGAGGTCGGACCAAAATTTCATGGAATTAAATATTGGAGGGTCCAGTTTAACTCATTCCTTTAAAATATACTAAGATTTGATAGCCGATGCATTAGGTCGAGCCTGTTGCATATGATGCCCAAGACTTTATACATGAATATGATCTAATCTGTCTAAAATGTCAATTAGGTTGAACCAGCTCACCATATTTCCCCACCTCTAATCACCGTAAATGTGGAATATATCAATTCCATATTTGTACATGTAATGATTAAATAAGCTCCATTAGATCCATGTATTACAGCGGACGTCATATATGGTTGTTCGTTATGGCCAACATTAATTACAAATTATTTATTATGTCCATATCTTTTGCTTTGCGGATGGAGCTTTATAATATTGTTTTTATTTGGTTGATAAACCAAATAAGCTAGTACTAATTTGTTTGTTTCAGCATTTTGACAATAAAATAAAAATCAAGATTTTTACTAGAGACGAGAATTGTACTCCGAAAGCATTTTTATGCTCAATTTTGTTGTAATATATATACAAGTTCCAAAAGTGAATAATTGAATTTTATCAATTCCTTTTTTTCTTTTGAGTGAGTCTTGTGTGTTAACGGTTACACGTGTGACGAAATATACTTTTACAGAAAATATTGATACTTTTACTACATTGATACTTTTACAGATAAAAGTGATACTTTCGCTACAAAAAGTCATACTTTTACAGATAAACGTGATACTTTTACCACAAAAAGTGATACTTTTTTCCGTCATACCGTGTGACGGTCACATACAAGTTTTTGCCTTTTCTTTTTAACCAGTCAATTCATCTTTTTATGCCTCCATTTACTAGTAGTATTTAACACAAAATACAAATGAGGATGATCTTATCGTACTAGTTGTTCGTATTTCATTTCGTTAAAAATGATACATTTTATATTATATATACACATAAATAAGTAAAAATAAGAGAAATATATAGATGTGAATTATTTAGCTTGTATAAATTATACTCCTTAAGTTTTGTTTTCAATTTTCTTTTATCTATTAAAAGAATTATATATGTAAATTTGTACATTGTGTTCGTGTAATTAACTCCCTATTCAGGATAAAAGTGTAAATGAATTAATGAGTTAACTCTAACATTGGTACTTGATAAAATTTAATTATGAGAAGAGATAAGTTTAAACGAGCAGTATTTATTAATAAATGAAGAAATGCCTAGCAATTTGACTTAAACTTTCAATCTTAAAGGATTAAGTTATTTCTCAAAAGAAAATAAAAACCCGATTAAATTAAATATAAATATTCACAAGGAGTATAACACATAATTATTGATTCATGTTCTGTTCCAATCGAAATGGCTGAAATGTTTCATTTCGATCATAAAAATGAAACACTTTAGCAGTTATTCAATTTCGATCTAACTTTTCGATCGCTTCGAACCATAACGGCCCAAATGATGCCAAAATGGCTGAGATAGCCAGAACGGTGTGAAAAAATGTGTAAATTGTCTTTTTTATTTTTTTTGGTAATTTGTTTCTATATAAGCATGTGTATAGTTAAATGAAATGCTGAAATATTATAATAAACTATAAATAATTGCTTATTTGGGTGATTTGTCTTATTTTCTTTCTTTTAAATTTGTGTAGTCTTAAATGTTGAGACCAAAATGGTTAATGGTAATTGAACAAACCTTACAAATTAATATATGTTTTAGAAAAAAATATATAATGTTTTAACAATATATTAAATTCAAGCAATATGTTAAAATGTGTTTGGAATATGATTGAATATATATATATATACACACACGTATATATTTTATCCAAACGAAATACCGAAATATTTTGGTACCAAAATATCTCCTTCTAGTTACAAATTCGAAACGACATTGATAACTTTGGTATAACAATCCCTCTCTTTTTTCTTTTCCTTTTCTTTTTTCTTTCTTAGTGATTTATAATCCTCTTTTTGAAAATAAAATATCATTAAATTGCTGAAATCGACCAGCAGTAATTGACATAAAAAAAAAACCAAATAACATAAACAAATCTGAAATAACCGAAACACAAAATTAGTAGATCTGAACCTATACATATAAACCTAGTAATCAAACAAAATGCTATTACGCTGGACATACAGCGCATCAAAATATTTGATCTCGAATTTATTACTAATCTTTTGGTGAAAGCCCCAAGAAATGAGCAAATTAATGCTGAAAAGTGAATCTTCAAAATAAACATGACGAATAACGAACTTCTATTATCTCGGGAACTAATATTCCCACTATTTGAGGGGAGACGAAAATTCACATGAAGGAAGACGAAGAGAACAATGAAATAAAAATCAAAGATTGAACCTTCCCCATCCTTCCACAAGGAGGATAAGGGAAGAAGACGACGACTAGATTAGGGTTAGGGTATGAGAGGGATGTGTAGAAAGAAGAGCTAATTTTATTTTTTACTCCCTCCGTCACGGCTTAACTTTCCTACTTTGACTGGACACAGAAGTTAAGAAAAAATAGATTTTGTGGAATTTTTTACTTTTGAAAGGTGGAGATTGAGGGTGGAGATTTTGAGGGTGGAGATTGTGAGAGAAATTTGTCATTTATGGGCTGAAAAATTAAGTTGGGACAAATCGAAAAGAAAAGTAGGAAAATTAGAGCGGGACGGAGGTAGTATTTACTTGTGTGTTAGAGGTAGAATTTAGTTATTCATAATCTACGAAATTAAGAATAAAATAAATCTATCCACCCCACACACATATGGTGTGTTAGCTTAGGGTATATTATTATTAGCTGAGGAAGTATATGAGCGTATTTTATTGGGATTAAATCTCCTCAATGAATTAACGGCAACCCAAAACAAACACATCATAAAGTGATTCGAACGTGAAAATGTTAATTTTAAATAGTAGACTTTTAGGCAAAATTATTTTTTGCTCCATAATTTTCGTTTGTACGTGTTTTCAATTTAATCCCTTCCTATTTCTGTTGTCAGTGACAATCGGCCGGAAAAGAGCACGTTTTTGTCACGTAATATACAATTTCGGCTGATTTTAAATTACGTGGCACTGGCATTGCCAGACACGTGCCCTTTCCTGATCGATTTGATCACCGACGACGAAAATATAATCAATATTGAGCAATTTCAAATTTTACGAAATTAAATTATTAAAAAAAAAATTCGAGCAACATATGATGGACAAAAATAATTTGATCCTGTAGATTTTTTACCAGGCAGCCCAGTTCATGGAAACATCGTATTAGATTACAAACAAACAGTCCGGCTAGTTAAATTCAGTAACAAGAAGACGACAGAAAGTAGAATTTGTAAGATAATACAAACACTAGCATTTCCAAAACATCACTAATGCAAACAAATTTTCTACGTGGGATTCACCGATCTAATTCGATACAATTAACGAGCAGCATAGATGTAATGACACCCATAATCCAACAAAAATTTTACACTTATATATTTTATTAATCCAGATTAAATGGACAATTAAACAATTTTAAAGAAAACCTTTAATGTGTAAAATTATATCACCCTTTCGCGTAAGGACTAAAGTAAAAATAGCCAAATCTTTTCGGCACAGCCATGTGAAATAGTTGTGATTTTAATCAATTTCTTGAATTCGAATATAATTAGTTGTGATTTCAGATAATCTTTTTTACCCAAACAAAATTGTACATACCTACATTATCCAAATCAACTTTCTCTCAAGCCGCAACGCATAATTCATTGAGGAACATGCTCATTAAAAAAAAAAAATTTATAATTTCGGATAAGTTTTTGAACCCCAACAAAATTGCACACATCTATAATATATGTTCAGATAGATAGACTTTCTCACAAGTCACAAAACATTATTCATTGATGAACATTCTCAATTATTGACTAATTAGCCAAAAGCACTACTATTTTGTAAGGTTGCGGATAAATTGACAAATTTTTAAAAAAATGGCTAAAATGGTAAATTTTTTTTGTAAATGTTTGGCTTTTTATTTTGATTTTACTATTAGACCTTTACATTATTTTGCTTCAATTTTTTATACTTCATCATGTTCATCAAGCATTATATGAATTAGAAAATATAATTAATTAATATGTATCATATATTAAAGATGGTGTAGTAGACGATGAAACAGATCATGTAATAAGTAACTGTAATCATGTAAAACCAACAAAATAAGTCAGATTAGCACGCTGCGTACCACTAATTATTCCTATTCCATAATTCCATAATTTTAACCAATGAAAACGACGTTGGTATTGATTAATTTAATTTCTTTGATTTTGACATAAATTTGATACAATTGATAGCTGAAAGAGCTATTAAGATTCTTTAGCAGACTTGCATAGGGCAACAACTTAGTCAATTTGATATTAAATAATTAGTAAAATGAATAAAAAATAATTGATTTTTCTAAATGAAAAAAGGCCCTCCACAAGCTAAGAAACAAAAACCAGGGACAGATCAGCTCTATTATTTGTATTCAGTTTGATTGTAACCCTTTGAGCCCACCTTGACAAAGAACCCTAACAAGATCATTATTCCATTTAGGAACTTCATTGAAATATACTATTTACAATCTAGAATATGCAACTTACGGAAATACTATGGACACATGTAGGGTGGTTCGGTACAGTATATCGTACCAAATTGCTCATACCGTTATCGTATTGAAATTTTCAGTACGCCGAAAATCCATACCGTTATCGTACCGAAAATTCGGTATACCGAATTTTGTATCGGTATCGGTATATACCGATCCATACCATTGATTTTGGTATACCGAAATATCACTATACTGAAAATTTACGGTATACCGAAATACCGAACTACCAAAATACCGAAAAGATTTCAGTAAACCGATATATACCGAAAAATATATACCGAAAATACCAATTTTTTTTCGGTATTTCGGTATATATCAAAATACCGAAATTTTTAGATTATCATACCGTTATCGTACCGAAAATTTCCGGTACGGTATCATACCGTTTCGAAAATTCGATATACCGAAAATTTTGGTATTTTCGGTAATTTTTCGATACGGTATGTGCGGTATTTCGACATTTCGGTATTTTTTCCCACTCCTAGATCATGCTAATGTGTCTACTGTTGATGTGTAAAAATATTGTTTCTATATTTTAGATAAGATAACTTACTTGGTTTTGCAGGAGATAAGTTAGGATTTAAACTGTTGGGATTTTTGTTGTGATTTTATTATGTTTTTGTGCTATATAATTCTTTTCTTGAAGGAGGATGTCAAGAAGATTGGCGAAACTTCGAAAATTGTGTTTACATTTTGTTACATTTGTCACACAAGTAAAAACAGTTTTGAAGATACCCCGAAAATATTATTGTCTGGGTTTCTAGTCCAACAAGGCTACAACATAGGTTTGGTTATCGAATATTATGAGCGAAACTGTAAGGAGGAATATACTCGAATCAGTCATAAGTTAGATATAAATGCTAGTTAGGGTTTATCATTCAATTAGGTCGCAAGTTAGGGTTTGTAACATCAGTGTTACAAATTGGTTTTTGGCAGAAGGTTTTCGAGAGGAGAAGTTTCAAAGCGAGTTCTGGGGAGCTCGTTTGGTTTTCAGTTGTCGTGTTATTACCGGCCAAGTCGATAAAAGTCATCAGACGTTGTAGGTAATGCATGGGTTATGTAGTAGACTCGGGTTTCTATGTAAAACATAACATGTACGATAAAAACAAAAGTCCGAGGGGTCTGAGAGATTTGCCCCGTTAAAATTTGGGGTTTCTTTTTCGTTTTTTAAGTTGGACAATTTTTGTGTTATAACATAGTTGTGCAAGCTATAAAATGTCAACAGGGATAGGTATGGACATGCCATTTTATATGAGGATAGGGCATGAGAAGGTATACATACACCCTATCCTATATATTGACATCCCTAAAAGGTAGAAGATTTTTGGAAAGATTTTTTAAAATAAGCCCAAAGATCATATTAAGGAAAAACTAAACAACGATGACAAGTATTTAAAAAAATAATTTTCTCGAAAATGATAATTATTTAGGAATCGCGAGGGAGTAGTAAAAAGATTATGCGGAAGTACTATTGTATCGGATGTACCCTAATAGACATCACACTTCGTCCTCTAGATCAAACCCCATTTCTCCAAACCGACAAGAATCCCTCAACCTCACGATTTCGTAGCCAACTAAGCTACCAAGGTGAGAGCGTGGGTCTCGCCCCGCTGGATCTGGTCAAATCAAGATAGTTTGGGGCTACCCAAATTGTTCGAAATAACAATTGCGCAAGGAAAAAACATGGACAGTTCGGGCAGTGGTCGAACTAAGAATTATATTATTCCAATTTGCTAGATTAGCTTCCCACATCGTGGGAAGCAGAGAATGGCAAGGAAGAAGAGTACATGACAACTTCCATGTTCTTCCTCGATAGACAGTATAATAGTCGTCACCGATACACTAACAAACGCATTCTCTGAGCTAAAAGGCACAGGGGACTACTGAGATATCCCTAACATAGAGTCATACTGTTGACTTGGATATGATTTCGTGAGAGTACCCTGTGAATACCTTTTACCTCATTTTGTTATATCAGTAAGTATAAATACTCATTCATTTCAACCAGCAAAGGTAGTTGTTTACTATTCCAATTGCTTTTTCTCTCTCACTATAATACAACTCTCAGAAATATTATCTCTGCTTGAGCGTCGGAGGCTCTTCGCCGGGGAACCCCTCCAACTTTGGTTTTGCAGGATCGTCTATGGAGTGAATTGTTTGTCCAAGAAGCTCACACTAACATCAGAGTATCCTATATTTAGGTATGATCCTGTGAATATTTATGTTGCCCGAACTAAAAACTATTTTAGCACATCAAATGGTGCCATGTGTGGGAATACTTGAGCTGAAGCATGAGTGTTTTCCTTTATTCTCTATTTTCTAATGTCGTTTTATCCTTCTTGGATTTTTCTTATCAATCTTGTGGTATGATTGAATATTGGGTGTGTTTGTGATTTTATGATTTTGTTAAACTTTTTACTTGTCAATCTTGTATTCAGATAAACATGACCGACGAAAACCCTGGTCGTGACCTGCGACCTGAGTTCGAAAAAGTGGTGGAGGATGCCCCGACAGGGTTACACACACACCATCTTCAACTGATAGTCGGAGTAGCGCCACTCAGGTTGTTGATGACCACACTCCCATTACCGTAACGTGCGACAAGCTACATGTCCTGATTCGAGTGGATTCATGATAAGTTCCTTGTACCAACAAAAGAAATGGTTAATGATACAATTAACCAATGAATTAGGACTTAATTATTCTATCGATAGGATTCATCCAGTCGAATTAACTAAGAACTTCGAATTTAAGTAAGAATAATATTGAATCATCAGAACTACTTCGAGATAGCGCTCTGGAAAATGGGGGGATGGTCAGACCCTCCCCCAAACTTTGTGCCGGAGGTTAACCCGGAAGCGGCTTGCGGAGAGGGCTTAGTCCCTGTTTCGGCTGCGAAACTGAAGCCTGAAGCTCCCCCTCCGCAGTGCCCTGAAATTTTTGGAGAGGAAAACTATCATAGAAATGTGACTGGAGTTACCAGGAACTAGGCTTCGGCCTGTACAAAAGTAGAAGAAGTAGCAATCACTGAAGCAGATACTACTTATTCAGCGAGTACAACTAGTACCATGAACCAACAACTAGCCGACTTGAGGCGAGAGTTGGAGTAGTTTTAGAGAAGTCATGATGTGTCATCTAGGTATCATCACCGAGTTGCGGGGCCCCCATTCTCTGAGGAGATTCTTTAGGATACTTTACCGATGAATTTTAAGTCATTGAGTTACGAATATGATGTAACACTGATCCATATGATCATCTTCAAAGATTTGAGAATGGAGCTCTGCTTCACCAGTATATTATGGGAATAAAATGTCGAGTTTTTCCCACCACATTGTTAAAGGCTGCGTAGTAGCCGTTCAAGCGGCTGGCCTTGAACACTATTCATTCACACACGGATTTCAGCTCACAGGTTGTGCACCAATTCGCCAGTGCCTGGAAGCATCACAAGACTTCTCTATGAGTACTTAGCTTCAAGTAGGATGCAACAGAGACGTTAAGGGCATATGTCGGTCGATTTAACAAGGTTGCACTTGAGGTACCTTCTGCTATGATAGAGATAAAAATCAATGATCTGGCATAAGGTCTGCATGAAGTCCTTGGCAAAGAGGGCACCCAGAACCTTTTATGAGCTCCTGGAGAGAGCAGAAAAATATATCCACCTAGAAGAAACACGAAGCAGTAAGAAGAAAGAAGAAAAGTTCAAGGAGAAGTGCAAGCTACAAACCGACAAAAAAGATAGTGCTTCTAGAAAGAAAAAAGGCTTGGACAAAAATAATCGATATACAAAGTATGCTCCGCTCACTATCCAACCTGTTGAGCTATTAGAAATTTCCATTGAGAACCCTAAATTCCAACTTCCTTCGGGGTATAAGAAGGGGCCCCAGAAAAACCGTGCAATGAATTCTGCGAATTTCATAATGTTATATGAGCATGAAATGAACTCATGTCAACACTTGGCCAATGATATTGGAATGATAATTTGCAACGGACATTTGGTCGACTTTATTAAAAAGGAGCGCGATAGCTGATATAAGAGGAAAGAAAATGATGATTAATGATCGTGGAAGGACCCACAGATGGGGACACTAATCAAGAGCGAAAGGTTAATCTGAGAAGTGATATGCCTGGCATGAAAAAGAGTACAAGGAAGTAGGCGAACTAGGTGACTCGCCTAACATTCAGTTCGGCCCATATGACGTGAGATCTATCCAACATCGCACCATGATGCCTTAGTGATCACTGGGAAATTACGGGATACATTGCGGTTTGGGTCTTTGCTGATATGAGTAGTTCAATGGATATATTATTTGAAGATTGCTTTAAGAATATGGACATTTATATCAAGATGGAGCTAGTAGAAACGACTCTATATGATTTCAGTGGAGAGGTCAGCCGGCCCCAAGGGACAAAACGAACTCCAAGTACAATTAGGAGAGTAGCCCTTGATCAAGACGAGAATGATAAAATTCATGGTGGTTGATTCCCCCCCCCCCCTCCTCCTTAATACAATGCAATCCTGGGCACTTTTTTCAGGCAGTACTATCCACCTATCTCATGAAAATAAAGTTCGCAATGGGGAATGAAGTAGGAGAGGAATTTGGTGACCAATATAACTCTCTAAGATGTTAAATGAACACTATAAAAGAAATGTCAAATTCTAACTTGGCAAAATTAGGACGAACAAAGGATATAGACAAAAGTGGAAAAAGACGGAAGACCCTTGAGCTAGAAGAGAAAAAAACCTCAGGTTTAGATCATGCCTCAGAAGGAGTTATTGAGTGTGGGACTATTCCCAAATTGATCACACTTAACAACTTGTATAGGAACTCAAATGTCGCACAAAGTAGCCAACTCAATAGTCGGCTGCCTTAGGAGGAATGCAGACTTGTTCCTTGGTCGTCTGATATGCTGGGAGGTGACCATTGTGTTGCAATGCACTCTCTGAATGTGGATTCAATGATAAAACTTGTTAAGCAATGACTGCAATAAGTAAAAGAATAAAAGAATCGTGCGATCCGAGAAGAAGTGGCAAAATTATTAGGGGCTGACCACATCACAGAGGTCCAGTTCCCTGGATGGTTTTCAAACGTAGTAATGGTGGCCAAGGGTTCGGGATCTTGGATAATGAGTATCGAATTCTGCAATCTTAACAAAGAATACATGAAGGATCATATGCCCAAATATTCATTTATCCTTAAATCGCATCAACCATGGCTCTATTCTTGAATTGTTGAGTCTTTATGGTGGCAAGTTGTTTTCCACTTCTCTTTCTTTTTTCTTTTCCTTCTCCCTTATTTGGCCAATTTCCTGTTCAGTTTCATAATTCTTCGAGGGTTATGGTCATTTTTTTTTTCACACAAAATGCAGACTCTCACGCCACATATGCAGCTAACAGTTGCAAGGGATAATGATGTAACCCCAAGATCAGGTGCAAAGAAAGCTTGTGGAAGAAGAAACAATTTGGGTAATTATGAGTAGCAGGGAAATTTCTCTACGGAGTTGTGGAAGAAAACATTCAAAGATGCATGTGAAAGGCTTTGTCCACTCTGCGCAGGTGGGCATGAGCATGGCTGCTTGACTGTGCTGGTTAGGCTGCTCTGGTTTTCATAATTTTGCTTATACCACCATACTTCTTTTTCATCTAGACTCACCATCCCCCACCCACCCCTTTTTCCAATCTCTTTCAGGAATGCTAGCTTGCAAAGTCTTCGATAACTTGAAAAGCGAGGTAGCTTCTATCAGAATCCAGACTAAATACATAGGACATTCCCCCAGGAAGAACTAATCAGTTGCAAAATATTTTCTTTTTTCTGGTCTACGAATGTCATTTGTTGGAATTCTAATATCCACTCTTTCAATGTTAAGATGGTATTGTGTGGAGAGATTATGGACATAATACATTGTTCCATTGTTTATAAATTTGATTAAATTATGTGTTATTTTTTTTTCTTAATGATTATTTTTCTTAATTATTATTTTTTCTTAATTATTGCTTTTATTTTATTAATAGTACAAAAAATAAAGTAAAAAATAAGATTGGATAATTATTTTATAATAAAAAAAAACATATAAGAAGCAACAGAAAATCGTCTAAAGAAGGTAAAGACAACGGTTGAAATTTGGTGTATATGAATATAAAAGACAACGAATAGTGTTTGATACAAAACATTTGTTGTTAAATCCATTGTTATCTTTGGCTCCTTGGATAAACAATGGTTTATAACCGTTGTTTTATAGGAAAAGACAATGCTTTATACAACGGATTAAACCGTTGTGCTTAAGGAGAAAAATAAAGGATCTAAAGCGATGTAGGACCGTTGTCTTTATCAGGTTATACAAGGATTTAAACTCGTTATCTTTTATGTGGTAAAAGACAACACTGGATTCAATAACACTGCCTTTCTATTATAGACAACGGATAAAAATGTTCGTCTATATGCGTTTTACTTGTATAAGAAAAATATGCAGGGATACAACAACGTATTGGGCCCGAATACACGGGCCCTTTAGGATTGCTTCAAGCTTTAGCAGATGGTATAAAATTTATTTTTAAAAATAGACCAAAAATAAAAATTCAACGTATAAAAAAATTGGCCAATAAAATTGTTATAATGAATTTCAAATCTATAATATGTGTGGAAGTGACTGGGCTCAAGAAGAACCTTCTATTGGTCCAAATAAAGTTGGACCAGCCCTAAAAATAGCAAGAACAAGAGATACACAAGGGCAAAATCATACCCTGGCGGGCCAATAGAGCAGATTAACGATGCGGAAAATCGCTTGGCCGAGCAAATTTTCATCTCGATTATGCATTTTTCTATTAAGTCGGCCAAAATCCACTTCTGTCCCCACTTTAACCTAGTTTTGTGTACTCCTATAAATACTTAGGCTCTTCTATTGCTATCGAGGAAATATACATTAGACTTTTACTTTTACGCATGCTTAGAGATAGTAGTTTAGAGAGCAGAGACTGAGAAGCTGCAGCAATGGATTTTTAGAAGAAGCACGCCGTCACAACATCTACTATCTCCAGTGACTTGTATTTAACAGTGTTTTCAACTTCAGTTAATGCATTTCTTTTTATGATTATAGATTAGTCGTTTATATCTTAGGGTTTTAGAAAATAGATTTCTTTGCAACGTAGATGATGTATGATATATACTTTTAATTCATGATTGATTCATGCATAGTTATATATGTGTTGAGATATGATTGTTGTAAGAATAATCAGACCACGTAGTTCAATATCCAAAATTCGGGAGGTGAGGATATTGATGACCAAACATCACATAACATATTACTCGAAAGACCGGGAGGATGGAGAATAATATGGGTTAATTCCTCGAAACTTTTAGGAGTTGTATACATGGACTTAAACGGGATGTCGGTCTGTTGTATATGATCTATTCCTCAGACGCTCTAGAAGGAGGTTTGAGAGACACATACACACACCTCATACCAATAGGACCAATCTGAATTAGGAGATAATAATCATTATTGAACTTGTATTTGATTCTGAACAACCTCGAGATAGTTTTTATTATTTAATTCAAATTATTAATTATGTTCTACTTTAATTGTCCAAATTTCTTTAGTTAAGGTTCTAGCTTAGAGTAATTAGGGAAATGCCAAGCTATCATCAATTCGATCCGCTTAGATATACTACGATTAACACTGTAGTAGTTTGGGTAGAAACCTTTAACTTGTTGTTTTGAGATACAACATTACTTTCTACTAGACTATTAACTACATCGTGCACTTGCTATATTATAACTGATAGAAAATAGAGCGATCAAGTTTTGGCACCGTTGTCAGGAACTAGTCTTTAGGTACGACTTAGATGTTGCGATGTCCAGTAAAGTGTAATCTAGACATTTATTTATCTCTTTTTATTTTTAACTTTTATAATTACACTGGAACCTATAAGTTTTCAGAATATTTATTTATTATGAATTTTTTATGATATTTGAAAAAAATAATATATATTTTTCAAATTTTTATTAAGCGTCTGCTTTGTCCGAGTCACGTTTCGATCTAGTTAGTCTTTGCTTTTAACATGATTTTAGTTGTGTTTTAGCTATTTTTGTGTGCAGCTGTGCATGGGAATATGTTTGAAGCTAGGAGAGCTTGTACCGATTCACACTGAAGTTGAAGCTACTTGACAAAGCAGAACGTCAGCTAGATAAAACGTACAAATTATGGTTGTTTTAAAAAACCACGGGTCTCAAAACATGTCAATTTAATATATTTTTAATTACTAATCTACACATAATATGTTAGAATATTATGTATTTTAATTTAAAAAAATAGACCAAAAATAAGATTTTAACGTATAAAAACAATTGGTCAATAATATTGTTATGAAGGAATTCAAATCTACAATCATTCAATTATTATACGACTTCAGTTTATTTGGTTTAGGTTATTGGCAAAAATACTCTGGCTAGGGATAGTTCTTAACTCGTTAAGTCTGTGTAAACCAACTTATTGTATATAATAAGTCTATCCAAATTTAAAATCCTACTTACAAAATTACAAAACAATTATTAACTAAATGTCCAATCCAAAAACGATCTCATCTTACATATTAAAAAACTTTTAAGAGCCTCCACATCAGCACCCTAATAAGCCGAGTGACTTATATAACAAGAAAAATATATATTGAAAATTAATGTATATTCCATATTTATTTGATACATATATTATGATTACAGAAACATTATAAACATTAGAGAATTCTCTTAAACGGTAATTTCTTCTCTTAGGCGAATAACAAACTAACAACACATATTAATATATTAAAAGTATGTTTCTCTAAAATAAGAAAATGGGACCCGAATTTTAAATTCACCTACATACATGTTTCACATAATTTACATAAAAACAGTTCCATGAGTTGCCAATAAAATAGACAAGCAAGGCGAACTTGAGCATTTTGCTTGGACCCGGGCCCCACATACAAACTTAGGTCCAGCCCTAAGGCTTGAGGTAGGATTTTGTGTCACCACAGCCCATAATAGATGTGGGCAAGTCCCCCACTCTTTCAACGCCTTCTTCGAAGACCACCCCCATACCCATATAGAAATGAGGCTCTATATGGCAATGGAAAGCCCAAACACCTGGATTGTCGGCCCGGAATCTTAGGGCTGTCCATCCGAACGGATGAACGACCACCGTGTTCTTCATAATTGGGTCCACCAAATTATACTTGCTCGGGCCTGTTACCAAATCAAACTTGCCACTACCATAGCCCAATACCCAAAAGTCATGCCCATGCAAATGCCAAGGGTGTGTCTCACTATTATTCTTGTCCATTGTATTTGCATTTTGCAAAATAATATCCACCGTGGTATTGAATTTCAACCTATACGCGGCATTGCTAATGGTGGCATTTGCATTTTCGGAGGGATTAAAAATATCGTATTTCGCAAACTCGTAGCCATCGGGAGGTGGCCTTTGATCGATCATATGTAACAAGTTGTGCTTGTACGCTATCAAGTAAGGCGTGTGGGGTAGGTTAAATGAGACGTTGTTAACGGACCAACGACGATAGCCGTTTACCTCATTTTGGGTGTTGAGCATGACGATTACGCGGTCTGATGTTTGAGGGGGCGGGTGGATGAAACCATGTCGGGCTTTTATGGCTCGACTCTGAGATAGTCTCGGCCCAAATTCGTCCCAACGAGGCCCAACAGGGGGAGTTGTTGGAGGGTTTCCTTTAGGATCATTAGGGTAGTAGTTGAAGATGGCTAAGCCATTGGGCGTGGTACTATTTCGGCTCACAACCTTGGCGCTGACCCAATAGTTTCTAGAAGGATTTTGATCAGCTTTGATCAAAACAGAGTAGGTTTCTCCAGAGTAAATAAAGAGATTTTTCACCACAAATGGCTCGACATAGTTACCATCGGCTTCTACCACTGTCATGTTATGGCCTTCAATTTCAAAGCTCAAAGCCGACAGAGAGGCCAAGCTGCCGAGTCTGAGTCGGTACGTCTTGCCCGGTACAACCGTTAATGCATAAGCTGCACACTCGGGATTTGTTGCATTGCAAAGCCCAGCTTCTATTCCTGGTGTGTTGCAATCAAATCTTCCTCTACCTTGGATCAAAATCGACTGGAAATTTTATATAAAACCATTAGCGTCCTCTAAGTTTTATTGTTGAGAACTTAATTAAAAAAAATTAATCTTATCTTCAAAATCAAAATTTTCTGACTCCGTACCTGAGGTTCTCCGACCCAAACAAAGGGAATGGAAGAAAGGCCAACAACCTGTTCATAGGTGCTCTTATGATACCAATCAGTGAGGATAATACTTGTATCATAGTCATACGAGAAGGGCTCCGACTCTCCCTCAGGAAGTGACACGCGAATCGACCCGTATAAACCAGCTTGCTTTTGCATACCGTAATGTGCATGATACAAGTATGTCCCTGGCTGCAAGAAATAAAAAATGTTAGACTACTTTCAAAGAAAAGAACCAAGAAGGAAATCTAGGAGGGTAAAACTTACTCTATCCACTACAAATTCGTACACAAAAGTGTCACCGGGCAAAATCGGGCATTGCGTCACTCCTTCTGTTCCATCCATCCACGGAGTACCAACCTGCATAATTACAATAATTAATTGAGCTAACATAATCTATGCAGCATCTCAAGAACACACCAATAATAATAAATAGAAACAATTAATTAGAACATTGACCTGTCTAATCCCATGCCAATGAATAGCCACATTTTCAGTCAATAAGCTATTTTTTAGCTCTACGACGATGGTGTCTCCCTTTTGGACGGTGATGCTGGGCCCTGGTGATATACCGTTGATCGTAATAGCTAGTTTCTTGTAGCAATCGGGAGACTTGAACTCATAGTTCACCTCCCATTTATAGTGTCGAACCCTTGCATCCGCTAATGGAACAGTAACACAAAAAACAAGCACACAAACTTTTATCAAACTATTCTTTACAAACTCAGCCATTTCTTGCACCAAAATTTTATGAAACTTAGAATGGAAATATAATATTCGGTTGTTGCTATTTCTGCATATATATAAAGGTTTTTTCAGATTGTAAAAGCCAGAGGGCCACGAATTGGTCCGACGAAGTTAGTTAACATAAAAGAAAATAGTCAACAAAATCAATGGAGGTAAATTTTGTATTATTTCCCTTGCGAAAATTGTCCTACGGAGTTAGCCAACATAAAAATATATTGAACGAAATCAATGGAGGTGAATTGGTTGATGACTTTCCTCTCGAATTCTCATACAGAGTTAGTTAATATAAAAATATAGTCAACGAAATCAACACCAGTAAATTACCTGATGATTTCCATCTTGAATTGTCCTATGTAGCTAGTTAACATTAAAATAAAAAGTCAACAAAAACAGCGAAGGTAAATTTGTTGATGATTGGCCTCTCGGATTATCCTACGGAGCTAGTAAACATATAAAAATAGCCAATGAAATCAATGGATGTAAATTTGTTGATAATGCTTTTGTCGAATTGTCCTACTATGTTAGGTAACATAAAAAAAAAAAAAAACAAAAAAAAAACAAAAGAGGGAAATCTATTGATGGTTTCCCAATCGTATTATCCAACGAAGTTGGTTTACATTAAAAAGAAATAGTCAACGAAATCATTGGAGGTTAATTTGTTGATAATTTTCCTCTTAAGTTGTCCTATGGAGTTAGTCAACATAAAAAGAAAATAGTCAACGAAATCAATCGAGGTAAATTTATGATGATTTTCATCTCGAACTATCCCATGGCGTTATCCAACATATAATAAAAAGTCACCAAAACCAATGAGGTAAACTTGTTGATGATTTTCCTCCCACGTGTAATACTTTCTCAACAAAACAAGCTGTACTTTTCGTTTTGAAAAAGTATTATAATGAACGATATCATACTAAGAGTTAAATTCTTAGGTTTTGAATCGTTCATATATAAGCAATGTTATTGAATACTAATAAGTTTTCATTAGAAAGTAGTACTTTTATGGAAAATAAAGTAATATTTTTTGAACAAAAATGGATATTTTTCATAAGAAAATAATACTATTAATTTTAGCGATGAATTTATATATATATATATATATATATATATATGTGTGTGTGTGTGTGTGTGTGTGTGTGTGTGTGTGTGTGTGTATACAATATTACTTTTAAAGTAGATGTACTTTTTCATAAAAGATTAATATGTTCCAATAAGTAATACCCAATTTTGAGAAGCATCGCTTTTAGTTTTGAAATATAAAAATATAAAATTTCACTAAAAGCATCTTCATTTCAGGAAGAGATCAGAGATGATGAAAATAAGAAATTGGGTTGACTGCATGTTTACTTTGGTTTGATAGCACAATTTTAACGACATTTAACCCCTATTTGGCTACCCTATAATCGTCTTACGAGAAATTTTACCATTTAAATATTATCAGCTGCAATTGTTACAAATTTAACAAGATTTCATTTTTTATGTATAATTGACCACGGAAAAAAATTTACTTCTTTTTTTTCTTGTTTTATCCTACTCAAATATGGGTGAAAATTAAATTAAGCTATTTGAAACTCCAATTTTTGTTTATTCTATAGAAACCTATTTGGACTTTTTCCCAAAAAAACAAAGCTTGAGCATGATTTTACGGTTGATATAAAATCTAAAACACGACATGAGCTCAATAAGTTGAATTCATTAAAAGCAAGTGTAAAATAATAACAGTGTTCGAGCTCGACTCCCGTTCGCCTTGATTAAAGCTCGTTTAAGCTCAACTAATTTAGTAATGAAACAAACTCAAACAAAATAGTGAAGGTTAGATAAAGTTACAAACAAAATCACACATTAATGCATTCGACTCGACTCAACTTATTTACCACCATGCTAACATAAGAATACTATAAAACCCTCAAACTATAAATGGTTGATCACTGCATATTTCACGTGACTTCTAGACACAAAATCATAGGTAAAACTGTTCAAAAGTACGTGAATTAATGCTTCCTAGCACTTATTTTTGTATGCTTAGCGAATTTCCACTTGTTTGTTTGTTTTGTAACATTGTTTGTAAATAGATGGTCTTATTTTGAGTACTAGTGGGATCCCGATAAAGATCATGTTAAAAGAGGGTTTAGAAATATGATTGGAAATGACTGGCTCAAGAAACCTTGGACCGGTAAAAAATAAAGTTGGACCAACCCATAAAATAGCAAGAAAAATACGCGTCCGGGAAAATTCACCCCCCGGCCAGCCAACACTTTAACCTGCCGAGCAAAATAGCGGAGACAAGAACATAATATAGTAGATTAACGATGCTAGAAATTGCTGGGCCGAGCAAATTGCCATCTCGATTATGCATTTTTTTATTATGTCGGCCCTAATCCACTTCTCTCCTAACTTTAACCTAGTTTTTTTACTCCTGTAAATACCTAGGCTCTTCTACTATAATAGAGGGAATATACATTGAATTTTATGCAAGCTTAGAGAGACTTCTTTTGAGAGCATAGTATGAGAAGATGTAGCAGTGGATATCAGCACGCCATCACAACATCTACTATCTCCAGTGACTTGTATTTAACAGTGCTTTCAACCTCAGTTAATTCATTTCTTCTTATGATTACGGATTAGTCGTTTATATCTTACGATTTTAGAAAGTAGGTTTCTTTGCAACGTAGATGATGTATGATATATACTTTTAATTCATGATTGATTTGTACATAGTTATATATGTGTTGAGATATGATTGTTGTAAGAATAATCTGATCACCTAGTTCAATATCCAAAATTCGGGAGGTGAGGATATTGATGACCAAACATCACATAACATATTACTCGAAAGACCGGCAGGATGGAGAATAATATGGGTTACTTCCTCGGAACTTTTAGGAGTTGTATACAAGGACTTAACCGGGGCTTCGTTCTGTTGTATATGATCTACGCTTAAGGCAATCCAGAAGGAGGTTTGAGATACACATACCGAAACCTCATACCAATAGGACCAATGTAAATTAGGAGATAATAATCATTATTAAACTTGTAATTCATTCTGAAAACGACAACCTCGAGATAGTTTTTATTATTTAATTCAGATTATTAATTATGTTCTACTTTAATTGTCCAAATTTCTTTAGTTAAGTTTCTAGATTAGAGTAATTAGGGAAATACCAAGCTATCATCAATTCGATCCACTTAGATATACTATGATTAACACTGTAGTAGTTTGCGTAGAAACCTTTCACTTGTTATTTTGAGATACAACATTGCTTGCTACTAGACTATTAACTACATCGTGCACTTGCTATATTATAGCTTATAGAAAATAGAGCGATCAAGTTTTGGCACCGTTGTCAGGAACTAGTCTTTAGGTACTACTTAGATGTTGTGATGTCCAGTAAAGTGTAATCTAGACATTTATTTATCCGTTTTTATTTTTAATTTTTATAATTAAACTGGAAACTATAAGTTTTCAGAATATTTATTTATTATGAATTTTTTATGATATTTGAAAAAAATAATATAATTTTTTTAAATTTTTATTAAGCGTCTGCTTTGTCCGTGTTACGTTTCGATCTAGTTAGTCTTTGCTTTTGACATGATTTTGGTTGTGTTTTAGCTATTTTTGTGTGCAACTGTGCATGGAAATATGTTCGAAGCTAGGAGAGCTTGTACCGATTCACACTGAAGTTGAAGCTACTTGACAAAGCAGAACGTCAGCTAGATAAAACGTACAAATTATGGTTGTTTTCAAAAACCACGGGTCTCAAAACATGTCAATTTAATATATTTTTAATTACCAATCTACACATAATATGTTAGAATAATATGTATATTAATTTCAAAAAATAGACCAAAAATAAAATTTTAACGTATAAAAACAATTGGCCAATAATATTGTTATGAAGGAATTCAAATCTACAATCATTAAATTATTATACGACTTCAGTTTATGTGGTTTAGGTTATTGGCAAAAGTACTCTGGCTAGGGATAGTTCTTAACTCAAGTCTGTGTAAACCAACTTATTGTATATAATAAGTCTATCCAAATTTAAAATCCTACTTACAAAATTACAAAACAATTATTAACTAAATGTCCAATCCAAAAACGATCTCATCTTACATATTAAAAAACTTTTAAGAGCCTCCACATCAGCACCCTAATAAGCCGAGTGACTTATATAACAAGAAAAATATATATTGAAAATTAATGTATATTCCATATTTATTTGATACATATATTACGATTACAGAAACATTAGAGAATTCTCTTAAACGGTAATTTCTTCTCTTAGGCGAATAACAAACTAACAACACATATTAATATATTAAAAGTATGTTTCTCTAAAATAAGAAAATGGGACCCGAATTTTAAATTCACCTACATACATGTTTCACATAATTTACATAAAAACAGTTCCATGAGTTGCCAATAAAATAGACAAGCAAGGCGAACTTGAGCATTTTGCTTGGACCCGGGCCCCACATACAAACTTAGGTCCAGCCCTAAGGCTTGAGGTAGGATTTTGTGTCACCACAGCCCATAATAGATGTGGGCAAGTCCCCCACTCTTTCAACGCCTTCTTCGAAGACCACCCCCATACCCATATAGAAATGAGGCTCTATATGGCAATGGAAAGCCCAAACACCTGGATTGTCGGCCCGGAATCTTAGGGCTGTCCATCCGAACGGATGAACGACCACCGTGTTCTTCATAATTGGGTCCACCAAATTATACTTGCTCGGGCCTGTTACCAAATCAAACTTGCCACTACCATAGCCCAATACCCAAAAGTCATGCCCATGCAAATGCCAAGGGTGTGTCTCACTATTATTCTTGTCCATTGTATTTGCATTTTGCAAAATAATATCCACCGTGGTATTGAATTTCAACCTATACGCGGCATTGCTAATGGTGGCATTTGCATTTTCGGAGGGATTAAAAATATCGTATTTCGCAAACTCGTAGCCATCGGGAGGTGGCCTTTGATCGATCATATGTAACAAGTTGTGCTTGTACGCTATCAAGTAAGGCGTGTGGGGTAGGTTAAATGAGACGTTGTTAACGGACCAACGACGATAGCCGTTTACCTCATTTTGGGTGTTGAGCATGACGATTACGCGGTCTGATGTTTGAGGGGGCGGGTGGATGAAACCATGTCGGGCTTTTATGGCTCGACTCTGAGATAGTCTCGGCCCAATTTCGTCCCAACGAGGCCCAACAGGGGGAGTTGTTGGAGGGTTTCCTTTAGGATCATTAGGGTAGTAGTTGAAGATGGCTAAGCCATTGGGCGTGGTACTATTTCAGCTCACAACCTTGGCGCTGACCCAATAGTTTCTAGAAGGATTTTGATCAGCTTTGATCAAAACAGAGTAGGTTTCTCCAGAGTAAATAAAGAGATTTTTCACCACAAATGGCTCGACATAGTTACCATCGGCTTCTACCACTGTCATGTTATGGCCTTCAATTTCAAAGCTCAAAGCCGACAGAGAGGCCAAGCTGCCGAGTCTGAGTCGGTACGTCTTGCCCGGTACAACCGTTAATGCATAAGCTGCACACTCGGGATTTGTTGCATTGCAAAGCCCAGCTTCTATTCCTGGTGTGTTGCAATCAAATCTTCCTCTACCTTGGATCAAAATCGACTGGAAATTTTATATAAAACCATTAGCGTCCTCTAAGTTTTATTGTTGAGAACTTAATTAAAAAAAATTAATCTTATCTTCAAAATCAAAATTTTCTGACTCCGTACCTGAGGTTCTCCGACCCAAACAAAGGGAATGGAAGAAAGGCCAACAACCTGTTCATAGGTGCTCTTATGATACCAATCAGTGAGGATAATACTTGTATCATAGTCATACGAGAAGGGCTCCGACTCTCCCTCAGGAAGTGACACGCGAATCGACCCGTATAAACCAGCTTGCTTTTGCATACCGTAATGTGCATGATACAAGTATGTCCCTGGCTGCAAGAAATAAAAAATGTTAGACTACTTTCAAAGAAAAGAACCAAGAAGGAAATCTAGGAGGGTAAAACTTACTCTATCCACTACAAATTCGTACACAAAAGTGTCACCGGGCAAAATCGGGCATTGCGTCACTCCTTCTGTTCCATCCATCCACGGAGTACCAACCTGCATAATTACAATAATTAATTGAGCTAACATAATCTATGCAGCATCTCAAGAACACACCAATAATAATAAATAGAAACAATTAATTAGAACATTGACCTGTCTAATCCCATGCCAATGAATAGCCACATTTTCAGTCAATAAGCTATTTTTTAGCTCTACGACGATGGTGTCTCCCTTTTGGGCGGTGATGCTGGGCCCTGGTGATATACCGTTGATCGTAATAGCTAGTTTCTTGTAGCAATCGGGAGACTTGAACTCATAGTTCACCTCCCATTTATAGTGTCGAACCCTTGCATCCGCTAATGGAACAGTAACACAAAAAACAAGCACACAAACTTTTATCAAACTATTCTTTACAAACTCAGCCATTTCTTGCACCAAAATTTTATGAAACTTAGAATGGAAATATAATATTCGGTTGTTGCTATTTCTGCATATATATAAAGGTTTTTTCAGATTGTAAAAGCCAGAGGGCCACGAATTGGTCCGACGAAGTTAGTCAACATAAAAGAAAATAGTCAACAAAATCAATGGAGGTAAATTTTGTATTATTTCCCTTGCGAAAATTGTCCTACGGAGTTAGCCAACATAAAAATATATTGAACGAAATCAACGGAGGTGAATTGGTTGATGACTTTCCTCTCGAATTCTCATACAGAGTTAGTTAACATAAAAATATAGTCAACGAAATCAACACCAGTAAATTAGCTGATGATTTCCATCTTGAATTGTCCTATGTAGCTAGTTAACTTTAAAATAAAAAGTCAACAAAAACAGCGAAGGTAAATTTGTTGATGATTGGCCTCTCGAATTATCCTACGGAGCTAGTAAACATATAAAAATAGCCAATGAAATCAATGGATGTAAATTTGTTGATAATGCTTTTGTCGAATTGTCCTACTATGTTAGGTAACATAAAAAAAAAAAAAAAACAAAACAAAAGAGGGAAATCTGTTGATGGTTTCCCTATCGTATTATCCAACGAAGTTGGTTTACATTAAAAAGAAATAGTCAACGAAATCATTGGAGGATAATTTGTTGATAATTTTCCTCTTAAGTTGTCCTATGGAGTTAGTCAACATAAAAAGAAAATAGTCAACGAAATCAATCGAGGTAAATTTATGATGATTTTCATCTCGAACTATCCCATGGCGTTATCCAACGTATAATAAAAAGTCACCAAAACCAATGAGGTAAACTTGTTGATGATTTTCCTCCCACGTGTAATACTTTCTCAACAAAACAAGCTGTACTTTTGGTTTTGAAAAAGTATTATAATGAACAATATCATACTAAGAGTGAAATTCTTAGGTTTTGAATCGTTCATATATAAGCAATGTTATTGAATACTAATAAGTTTTCGTTAGAAAGTAGTACTTTTATGGAAAATAAAGTAATACTTTTTGAACAAAAATGGATATTTTTCATAAGAAAATAATACTATTAATTTTAGCGATGAATTTATGTGTGTGTGTGTGTGTGTGTGTGTGTGTGTGTGTGTGTGTATACAATATTACATTTAAAGTAGATGTACTTTTTCATAAAAGATAAATATGTTCCAATAAGTAATACCCAATTTTGAGAAGCATCGCTTTTAGTTTTGAAATATAAAAATATAAAATTTCACTAAAAGCATCTTCATTTCAGGAAGAGATCAGAGATGATGAAAATAAGAAATTGGGTTGATTGCATGTTTACTTTGGTTTGATAGCACAATTTTAACGACATTTAACCCCTATTTGGGTACCCTATAATCGTCTTACGAGAAATTTTACCATTTAAATATTATCAGCTGCAATTGTTACAAATTTAACAAGATTTCATTTTTTATGTATAATTGACCACGGAAAAAAATTTACTTCTTTTTTTTCTTGTTTTATCCTACTCAAATATGGGTGAAAATTAAATTAAGCTATTTGAAACTCCAATTTTTGTTTATTCTATAGAAACCTATTTGGACTTTTTCCCAAAAAAACAAAGCTTGAGCATGATTTTACGGTTGATATAAAATCTAAAACACGACATGAGCTCAATAAATTGAATTCATTAAAAGCAAGTGTAAAATAATAATAGTGTTCGAGCTCGACTCCCGTTCGCCTTGATTAAAGCTCGTTTAAGCTCAACTAATTTAGTAATGAAACAAACTCAAACAAAATAGTGAAGGTTAGATAAAGTTACAAACAAAATCACACATTAATGCATTCGACTCGACTCAACTTATTTACCACCATGCTAACATAAGAATACTATAAAACACTCAAACTATAAATTGTTGATCACTGCATATGTCACGTGACTTCTAGACACAAAATCATAGGTAAAACTGTTCAAAAGTACGTGAATTAATGCTTCCTAACACTTATTTTTGTATGCTTAGCGAATTTCCACTTGTTTGTTTGTTTTGTAACATTGTTTGTAAATAGATGGTCTTATTTTGAGTACTAGTGGGATCCCGATAAAGATCATGTTAAAAGAGGGTTTGGAAATATGATTGGAAGTGACTGGCTCAAGAAACCTTGGACCGGTAAAAAATAAAGTTGGACCAACCCATAAAATAGCAAGAAAAATACGCGTCCGGGAAAATTCATCCCCCGGCCAGCGAACACTTTAACCTGCCGAGCAAAATAGCGGAGGCAAGAACATAATATAGTAGATTAACGATGCTAGAAATTGCTGGGCCGAGCAAATCGCCATCTCGATTATGCATTTTTTTTATTATGTCGGCCCTAATCCACTTCTCTCCTAACTTTAACCTAGTTTTTTTACTCCTGTAAATACCTAGGCTCTTCTACTATAATAGAGGGAATATACATTGAATTTTATGCAAGCTTAGAGAGACTTCTTTTGAGAGCAGAGTATGAGAAGATGTAGCAGTGGATATCAGCACGCCATCACAACATCTACTATCTCCAGTGACTTGTATTTAACAGTGCTTTCAACTTCAGTTAATTCATTTCTTCTTATGATTATGGATTGGTCGTTTATATCTTACGATTTTAGAAAGTAGGTTTCTTTGCAACGTAGATGATGTATGATATATACTTTTAATTCATGATTGATTTGTACATAGTTATATATGTGTTGAGATATGATTGTTGTAAGAATAATCTGATCACCTAGTTCAATATCCAAAATTCGGGAGGCGAGGATATTGATGACCAAACATCACATAACATATTACTCGAAAGACCGGCAGGATGGAGAATAATATGGGTTACTTCCTCGGAACTTTTAGGAGTTGTATACAAGGACTTAACCGGGGCTTCGTTCTGTTGTATATGATCTACGCTTAAGGCGCTCCAGCAGGAGGTTTGAGATACACATACCGAAACCTCATACCAATAGGACCAATGAAAATTAGGAGATAATAATCATTATTAAACTTGTAATTCATTCTGAAAACGACAACCTCGAGATAGTTTTTATTATTTAATTCAGATTATTAATTAGTTCTACTTTAATTGTCCAAATTTCTTTAGTTAAGTTTCTAGATTAGAGTAATTAGGGAAATACCAAGCTATCATCAATTCGATCCACTTAGATATACTACGATTAACACTGTAGTAGTTTGCGTAGAAACCTTTCACTTGTTGTTTTGAGATACAACATTGCTTGCTACTAGACTATTAACTACATCGTGCACTTGCTATATTATAGCTTATAGAAAATAGAGCGATCAAGTTTTGGCACCGTTGTCAGGAACTAGTCTTTAGGTACTACTTAGATGTTGTGATGTCCAGTAAAGTGTAATCTAGACATTTATTTATTCGTTTTTATTTTTAATTTTTATAATTAAACTGGAAACTATAAGTTTTCAGAATATTTATTTATTATGAATTTTTTATGATATTTGAAAAAAATAATATAATTTTTTTAAATTTTTATTAAGCGTCTGCTTTGTCCGTGTTACGTTTCGATCTAGTTAGTCTTTGCTTTTGACATGATTTTGGTTGTGTTTTAGCTATTTTTGTGTGCAACTGTGCATGGAAATATGTTCGAAGCTAGGAGAGCTTGTACCGATTCACACTGAAGTTGAAGCTACTTGACAAAGCAGAACGTCAGCTAGATAAAACGTACAAATTATGGTTGTTTTCAAAAACCACGGGTCTCAAAACATGTCAATTTAATATATTTTTAATTACCAATCTACACATAATATGTTAGAATAATATGTATATTAATTTCAAAAAATAGACCAAAAATAAAATTTTAACGTATAAAAATAATTGGCCAATAATATTGTTATGAAGGAATTCAAATCTACAATCATTAAATTATTATACGACTTCAGTTTATGTGGTTTAGGTTATTGGCAAAAGTACTCTGGCTAGGGATAGTTCTTAACTCAAGTCTGTGTAAACCAACTTATTGTATATAATAAGTCTATCCAAATTTAAAATCCTACTTACAAAATTACAAAACAATTATTAACTAAATGTCCAATCCAAAAACGATCTCATCTTACATATTAAAAAACTTTTAAGAGCCTCCACATCAGCACCCTAATAAGCCGAGTGACTTATATAACAAGAAAAATATATATTGAAAATTAATGTATATTCCATATTTATTTGATACATATATTATGATTACAGAAACATTATAAACATTAGAGAATTCTCTTAAACGGTAATTTCTTCTCTTAGGCGAATAACAAACTAACAACACATATTAATATATTAAAAGTATGTTTCTCTAAAATAAGAAAATGGGACCCGAATTTTAAATTCACCTACATACATGTTTCACATAATTTACATAAAAACAGTTCCATGAGTTGCCAATAAAATAGACAAGCAAGGCGAACTTGAGCATTTTGCTTGGACCCGGGCCCCACATACAAACTTAGGTCCAGCCCTAAGGCTTGAGGTAGGATTTTGTGTCACCACAGCCCATAATAGATGTGGGCAAGTCCCCCACTCTTTCAACGCCTTCTTCGAAGACCACCCCCATACCCATATAGAAATGAGGCTCTATATGGCAATGGAAAGCCCAAACACCTGGATTGTCGGCCCGGAATCTTAGGGCTGTCCATCCGAACGGATGAACGACCACCGTGTTCTTCATAATTGGGTCCACCAAATTATACTTGCTCGGGCCTGTTACCAAATCAAACTTGCCACTACCATAGCCCAATACCCAAAAGTCATGCCCATGCAAATGCCAAGGGTGTGTCTCACTATTATTCTTGTCCATTGTATTTGCATTTTGCAAAATAATATCCACCGTGGTATTGAATTTCAACCTATACGCGGCATTGCTAATGGTGGCATTTGCATTTTCGGAGGGATTAAAAATATCGTATTTCGCAAACTCGTAGCCATCGGGAGGTGGCCTTTGATCGATCATATGTAACAAGTTGTGCTTGTACGCTATCAAGTAAGGCGTGTGGGGTAGGTTAAATGAGACGTTGTTAACGGACCAACGACGATAGCCGTTTACCTCATTTTGGGTGTTGAGCATGACGATTACGCGGTCTGATGTTTGAGGGGGCGGGTGGATGAAACCATGTCGGGCTTTTATGGCTCGACTCTGAGATAGTCTCGGCCCAATTTCGTCCCAACGAGGCCCAACAGGGGGAGTTGTTGGAGGGTTTCCTTTAGGATCATTAGGGTAGTAGTTGAAGATGGCTAAGCCATTGGGCGTGGTACTATTTCGGCTCACAACCTTGGCGCTGACCCAATAGTTTCTAGAAGGATTTTGATCAGCTTTGATCAAAACAGAGTAGGTTTCTCCAGAGTAAATAAAGAGATTTTTCACCACAAATGGCTCGACATAGTTACCATCGGCTTCTACCACTGTCATGTTATGGCCTTCAATTTCAAAGCTCAAAGCCGACAGAGAGGCCAAGCTGCCGAGTCTGAGTCGGTACGTCTTGCCCGGTACAACCGTTAATGCATAAGCTGCACACTCGGGATTTGTTGCATTGCAAAGCCCAGCTTCTATTCCTGGTGTGTTGCAATCAAATCTTTCTCTACCTTGGATCAAAATCGACTGGAAATTTTATATAAAACCATTAGCATCCTCTAAGTTTTATTGTTGAGAACTTAATTAAAAAAAATTAATCTTATCTTAAATATAAATTTTCTGACTCCGTACCTGAGGTTCTCCGACCCAAACAAAGGGAATGGAAGAAAGGCCAACAACCTGTTCATAGGTGCTCTTATGATACCAATCAGTGAGGATAATACTTGTATCATAGTCATACGAGAAGGGCTCCGACTCTCCCTCAGGAAGTGACACGCGAATCGACCCGTATAAACCAGCTTGCTTTTGCATACCGTAATGTGCATGATACAAGTATGTCCCTGGCTGCAAGAAATAAAAAATGTTAGACTACTTTCAAAGAAAAGAACCAAGAAGGAAATCTAGGAGGGTAAAACTTACTCTATCCACTACAAATTCGTACACAAAAGTGTCACCGGGCAAAATCGGGCATTGCGTCACTCCTTCTGTTCCATCCATCCACGGAGTACCAACCTGCATAATTACAATAATTAATTGAGCTAACATAATCTATGCAGCATCTCAAGAACACACCAATAATAATAAATAGAAACAATTAATTAGAACATTGACCTGTCTAATCCCATGCCAATGAATAGCCACATTTTCAGTCAATAAGCTATTTTTTAGCTCTACGACGATGGTGTCTCCCTTTTGGGCGGTGATGCTGGGCCCTGGTGATATACCGTTGATCGTAATAGCTAGTTTCTTGTAGCAATCGGGAGACTTGAACTCATAGTTCACCTCCCATTTATAGTGTCGAACCCTTGCATCCGCTAATGGAACAGTAACACAAAAAACAAGCACACAAACTTTTATCAAACTATTCTTTACAAACTCAGCCATTTCTTGCACCAAAATTTGATGAAACTTAGAATGGAAATATAATATTCGGTTGTTGCTATTTCTGCATATATATAAAGGTTTTTTCAGATTGTAAAAGCCAGAGGGCCACGAATTGGTCCGACGAAGTTAGTCAACATAAAAGAAAATAGTCAACAAAATCAATGGAGGTAAATTTTGTATTATTTCCCTTGCGAAAATTGTCCTACGGAGTTAGCCAACATAAAAATATATTGAACGAAATCAACGGAGGTGAATTGGTTGATGACTTTCCTCTCGAATTCTCATACAGAGTTAGTTAACATAAAAATATAGTCAACGAAATCAACACCAGTAAATTAGCTGATGATTTCCATCTTGAATTGTCCTATGTAGCTCGTTAACATTAAAATAAAAAGTCAACAAAAACAGCGAAGGTAAATTTGTTGATGATTGGCCTCTCGAATTATCCTACGGAGCTAGTAAACATATAAAAATAGCCAATGAAATCAATGGATGTAAATTTGTTGATAATGCTTTTGTCGAATTGTCCTACTATGTTAGGTAACATAAAAAAAAAAAAAAAAAAACAAAACATAAGAGGAAAATCTGTTGATGGTTTCCCTATCGTATTATCCAACGAAGTTGGTTTACATTAAAAAGAAATAGTCAACGAAATCATTGGAGGATAATTTGTTGATAATTTTCCTCTTAAGTTGTCCTATGGAGTTAGTCAACATAAAAAGAAAATAGTCAACGAAATCAATCGAGGTAAATTTATGATGATTTTCATCTCGAACTATCCCATGGCGTTATCCAACATATAATAAAAAGTCACCAAAACCAATGAGGTAAACTTGTTGATGATTTTCCCCCCACGTGTAATACTTTCTGAACAAAACAAGCTGTACTTTTGGTTTTGAAAAAGTATTATAATGAACGATATCATACTAAGAGTGAAATTCTTAGGTTTTGAATCGTTCATATATAAGCAATGTTATTGAATACTAATAAGTTTTCGTTAGAAAGTAGTACTTTTATGGAAAATAAAGTAATACTTTTTGAACAAAAATGGATATTTTTCATAAGAAAATAATACTATTAATTTTAGCGATGAATTTATATATATATATATGTGTGTGTGTGTGTGTGTGTGTGTGTGTGTGTGTGTGTGTGTGTGTGTGTGTGTGTGTGTACAATATTACTTTTAAAGTAGATGTACTTTTTCATAAAAGATTAATATGTTCCAATAAGTAATACCCAATTTTGAGAAGCATCACTTTTAGTTTTGAAATATAAAAATATAAAATTTCACTAAAAGCATCTTCATTTCAGGAAGAGATCAGAGATGATGAAAATAAGAAATTGGGTTGACTGCATGTTTACTTTGGTTTGATAGCACAATTTTAACGACATTTAACCCCTATTTGGCTACCCTATAATCGTCTTACGAGAAATTTTACCATTTAAATATTATCAGCTGCAATTGTTACAAATTTTAAAAAGATTTCATTTTTTATGTATAATTGACCACGGAAAAAAATTTACTTCTTTTTTTTCTTGTTTTATCCTACTCAAATATGGGTGAAAATTAAATTAAGCTATTTGAAACTCCAATTTCTGTTTATTCTATAGAAACCTATTTGGACTTTTTCCCAAGAAAACAAAGCTTGAGCATGATTTTACGGTTGATATAAAATCTAAAACACGACATGAGCTCAATAAATTGAATTCATTAAAAGCAAGTGTAAAATAATAACAGTGTTCGAGCTCGACTCCCGTTCGCCTTGATTAAAGCTCGTTTAAGCTCAACTAATTTAGTAATCAAACAAACTCAAACAAAATAGTGAAGGTTAGATAAAGTTACAAACAAAATCACACATTAATGCATTCGACTCGACTCAACTTATTTACCACCATGCTAACATAAGAATACTATAAAACCCTCAAACTATAAATGGTTGATCACTGCATATGTCACGTGACTTCTAGACACAAAATCATAGGTAAAACTGTTCAAAAGTACGTGAATTAATGCTTCCTAACACTTATTTTTGTATGCTTAGCGAATTTCCACTCGTTTGTTTGTTTTGTAACATTGTTTGTAAATAGATGGTCTTATTTTGAGTACTAGTGGGATCCCGATAAAGATCATGTTAAAAGAGGGTTTGGAAATATGATTGGAAGTGACTGGCTCAAGAAACCTTGGACCGGTAAAAAATAAAGTTGGACCAACCCATAAAATAGCAAGAAAAATACGCGTCCGGGAAAATTCATCCCCCGGCCAGCGAACACTTTATCCTGCCGAGCAAAATAGCGGAGACAAGAACATAATATAGTAGATTAACGATGCTAGAAATTGCTGGGCTGAGCAAATCGCCATCTCGATTATGCATTTTTTTATTATGTCGGCCCTAATCCACTTCTCTCCTAACTTTAACCTAGTTTTTTTACTCCTGTAAATACCTAGGCTCTTCTACTATAATAGAGGGAATATACATTGAATTTTATGCAAGCTTAGAGAGACTTCTTTTGAGAGCAGAGTATGAGAAGATGTAGCAGTGGATATCAGCACGCCATCACAACATCTACTATCTCCAGTGACTTGTATTTAACAGTGCTTTCAACTTCAGTTAATTCATTTCTTCTTATGATTATGGATTAGTCGTTTATATCTTACGATTTTAGAAAGTAGGTTTCTTTGCAACGTAGATGATGTATGATATATACTTTTAATTCATGATTGATTTGTACATAGTTATATATGTGTTGAGATATGATTGTTGTAAGAATAATCTGATCACCTAGTTCAATATCCAAAATTCGGGAGGTGAGGATATTGATGACCAAACATCACATAACATATTACTCGAAAGACCGGCAGGATGGAGAATAATATGGGTTACTTCCTCGGAATTTTTAGGAGTTGTATACAAGGACTTAACCGGGGCTTCGTTCTGTTGTATATGATCTACGCTTAAGGCGCTCCAGAAGGAGGTTTGAGATACACATACCGAAACCTCATACCAATAGGACCAATGTAAATTAGGAGATAATAATCATTATTAAACTTGTAATTCATTCTGAAAACGACAACCTCGAGATAGTTTTTATTATTTAATTCAGATTATTAATTATGTTCTACTTTAATTGTCCAAATTTCTTTAGTTAAGTTTCTAGATTAGAGTAATTAGGGAAATACCAAGCTATCATCAATTCGATCCACTTAGATATACTACGATTAACACTGTAGTAGTTTGCGTAGAAACCTTTCACTTGTTGTTTTGAGATACAACATTGCTTGCTACTAGACTATTAACTACATCGTGCACTTGCTATATTATAGCTTATAGAAAATAGAGCGATCAAGTTTTGGCACCGTTGTCAGGAACTAGTCTTTAGGTACTACTTAGATGTTGTGATGTCCAGTAAAGTGTAATCTAGACATTTATTTATCCGTTTTTATTTTTAATTTTTATAATTAAACTGGAAACTATAAGTTTTCAGAATATTTATTTATTATGAATTTTTTATGATATTTGAAAAAAATAATATAATTTTTTTAAATTTTTATTAAGCGTCTGCTTTGTCCGTGTTACGTTTCGATCTAGTTAGTCTTTGCTTTTGACATGATTTTGGTTGTGTTTTAGCTATTTTTGTGTGCAACTGTGCATGGAAATATGTTCGAAGCTAGGAGAGCTTGTACCGATTCACACTGAAGTTGAAGCTACTTGACAAAGCAGAACGTCAGCTAGATAAAACGTACAAATTATGGTTGTTTTCAAAAACCACGGGTCTCAAAACATGTCAATTTAATATATTTTTAATTACCAATCTACACATAATATGTTAGAATAATATGTATATTAATTTCAAAAAATAGACCAAAAATAAAATTTTAACGTATAAAAATAATTGGCCAATAATATTGTTATGAAGGAATTCAAATCTACAATCATTAAATTATTATACGACTTCAGTTTATGTGGTTTAGGTTATTGGCAAAAGTACTCTGGCTAGGGATAGTTCTTAACTCAAGTCTGTGTAAACCAACTTATTGTATATAATAAGTCTATCCAAATTTAAAATCCTACTTACAAAATTACAAAACAATTATTAACTAAATGTCCAATCCAAAAACGATCTCATCTTACATATTAAAAAACTTTTAAGAGCCTCCACATCAGCACCCTAATAAGCCGAGTGACTTATATAACAAGAAAAATATATATTGAAAATTAATGTATATTCCATATTTATTTGATACATATATTATGATTACAGAAACATTATAAACATTAGAGAATTCTCTTAAACGGTAATTTCTTCTCTTAGGCGAATAACAAACTAACAACACATATTAATATATTAAAAGTATGTTTCTCTAAAATAAGAAAATGGGACCCGAATTTTAAATTCACCTACATACATGTTTCACATAATTTACATAAAAACAGTTCCATGAGTTGCCAATAAAATAGACAAGCAAGGCGAACTTGAGCATTTTGCTTAGACCCGGGCCCCACATACAAACTTAGGTCCAGCCCTAAGGCTTGAGGTAGGATTTTGTGTCACCACAGCCCATAATAGATGTGGGCAAGTCCCCCACTCTTTCAACGCCTTCTTCGAAGACCACCCCCATACCCATATAGAAATGAGGCTCTATATGGCAATGGAAAGCCCAAACACCTGGATTGTCGGCCCGGAATCTTAGGGCTGTCCATCCGAACGGATGAACGACCACCGTGTTCTTCATAATTGGGTCCACCAAATTATACTTGCTCGGGCCTGTTACCAAATCAAACTTGCCACTACCATAGCCCAATACCCAAAAGTCATGCCCATGCAAATGCCAAGGGTGTGTCTCACTATTATTCTTGTCCATTGTATTTGCATTTTGCAAAATAATATCCACCGTGGTATTGAATTTCAACCTATACGCGGCATTGCTAATGGTGGCATTTGCATTTTCGGAGGGATTAAAAATATCGTATTTCGCAAACTCGTAGCCATCGGGAGGTGGCCTTTGATCGATCATATGTAACAAGTTGTGCTTGTACGCTATCAAGTAAGGCGTGTGGGGTAGGTTAAATGAGACGTTGTTAACGGACCAACGACGATAGCCGTTTACCTCATTTTGGGTGTTGAGCATGACGATTACGCGGTCTGATGTTTGAGGGGGCGGGTGGATGAAACCATGTCGGGCTTTTATGGCTCGACTCTGAGATAGTCTCGGCCCAATTTCGTCCCAACGAGGCCCAACAGGGGGAGTTGTTGGAGGGTTTCCTTTAGGATCATTAGGGTAGTAGTTGAAGATGGCTAAGCCATTGGGCGTGGTACTATTTCGGCTCACAACCTTGGCGCTGACCCAATAGTTTCTAGAAGGATTTTGATCAGCTTTGATCAAAACAGAGTAGGTTTCTCCAGAGTAAATAAAGAGATTTTTCACCACAAATGGCTCGACATAGTTACCATCGGCTTCTACCACTGTCATGTTATGGCCTTCAATTTCAAAGCTCAAAGCCGACAGAGAGGCCAAGCTGCCGAGTCTGAGTCGGTACGTCTTGCCCGGTACAACCGTTAATGCATAAGCTGCACACTCGGGATTTGTTGCATTGCAAAGCCCAGCTTCTATTCCTGGTGTGTTGCAATCAAATCTTCCTCTACCTTGGATCAAAATCGACTGGAAATTTTATATAAAACCATTAGCGTCCTCTAAGTTTTATTGTTGAGAACTTAATTAAAAGAAATTAATCTTATCTTCAAAATCAAAATTTTCTGACTCCGTACCTGAGGTTCTCCGACCCAAACAAAGGGAATGGAAGAAAGGCCAACAACCTGTTCATAGGTGCTCTTATGATACCAATCAGTGAGGATAATACTTGTATCATAGTCATACGAGAAGGGCTCCGACTCTCCCTCAGGAAGTGACACGCGAATCGACCCGTATAAACCAGCTTGCTTTTGCATACCGTAATGTGCATGATACAAGTATGTCCCTGGCTGCAAGAAATAAAAAATGTTAGACTACTTTCAAAGAAAAGAACCAAGAAGGAAATCTAGGAGGGTAAAACTTACTCTATCCACTACAAATTCGTACACAAAAGTGTCACCGGGCAAAATCGGGCATTGCGTCACTCCTTCTGTTCCATCCATCCACGGAGTACCAACCTGCATAATTACAATAATTAATTGAGCTAACATAATCTATGCAGCATCTCAAGAACACACCAATAATAATAAATAGAAACAATTAATTAGAACATTGACCTGTCTAATCCCATGCCAATGAATAGCCACATTTTCAGTCAATAAGCTATTTCTTAGCTCTACGACGATGGTGTCTCCCTTTTGGGCGGTGATACTGGGCCCTGGTGATATACCGTTGATCGTAATAGCTAGTTTCTTGTAGCAATCGGGAGACTTGAACTCATAGTTCACCTCCCATTTATAGTGTCGAACCCTTGCATCCGCTAATGGAACAGTAACACAAAAAACAAGCACACAAACTTTTATCAAACTATTCTTTACAAACTCAGCCATTTCTTGCACCAAAATTTGATGAAACTTAGAATGGAAATATAATATTCGGTTGTTGCTATTTCTGCATATATATAAAGGTTTTTTCAGATTGTAAAAGCCAGAGGACCACGAATTGGTCCGACGAAGTTAGTCAACATAAAAGAAAATAGTCAACAAAATCAATGGAGGTAAATTTTGTATTATTTCCCTTGCGAAAATTGTCCTACGGAGTTAGCCAACACAAAAATATATTGAACGAAATCAACGGAGGTGAATTGGTTGATGACTTTCCTCTCGAATTCTCATACAGAGTTAGTTAACATAAAAATATAGTCAACGAAATCAACACCAGTAAATTAGCTGATGATTTCCATCTTGAATTGTCCTATGTAGCTAGTTAACATTAAAATAAAAAGTCAACAAAAACAGCGAAGGTAAATTTGTTGATGATTGGCCTCTCGAATTATCCTACGGAGCTAGTAAACATATAAAAATAGCCAATGAAATCAATGGATGTAAATTTGTTGATAATGCTTTTGTCGAATTGTCCTACTATGTTAGGTAACATAAAAAAAAAAAAAAACAAAACAAAACAAAAGAGGAAAATCTGTTGATGGTTTCCCTATCGTATTATCCAACGAAGTTGGTTTACATTAAAAAGAAATAGTCAACGAAATCATTGGAGGATAATTTGTTGATAATTTTCCTCTTAAGTTGTCCTATGGAGTTAGTCAACATAAAAAGAAAATAGTCAACGAAATCAATCGAGGTAAATTTATGATGATTTTCATCTCGAACTATCCCATGGCGTTATCCAACATATAATAAAAAGTCACCAAAACCAATGAGGTAAACTTGTTGATGATTTTCCTCCCACGTGTAATACTTTCTGAACAAAACAAGCTGTACTTTTGGTTTTGAAAAAGTATTATAGTGAACGATATCATACTAAGAGTGAAATTCTTAGGTTTTGAATCGTTCATATATAAGCAATGTTATTGAATACTAATAAGTTTTCGTTAGAAAGTAGTACTTTTATGGAAAATAAAGTAATAGTTTTTGAACAAAAATGGATATTTTTCATAAGAAAATAATACTATTAATTTTAGCGATGAATTTATATATATATATATATATATATATATATATATGTGTGTGTGTGTGTGTGTGTGTGTGTGTGTGTACAATATTACTTTTAAAGTAGATGTACTTTTTCATAAAAGATTAATATGTTCCAATAAGTAATACCCAATTTTGAGAAGCATCACTTTTAGTTTTGAAATATAAAAATATAAAATTTCACTAAAAGCATCTTCATTTCAGGAAGAGATCAGAGATGATGAAAATAAGTAATTGGGTTGACTGCATGTTTACTTTGGTTTGATAGCACAATTTTAACGACATTTAACCCCTATTTGGCTACCCTATAATCGTCTTACGAGAAATTTTACCATTTAAATATTATCAGCTGCAATTGTTACAAATTTTAACAAGATTTCATTTTTTATGTATAATTGACCACGGAAAAAAATTTACTTCTTTTTTTTCTTGTTTTATCCTACTCAAATATGGGTGAAAATTAAATTAAGCTATTTGAAACTCCAATTTTTGTTTATTCTATAGAAACCTATTTGGACTTTTTCCCAAAAAAACAAAGCTTGAGCATGATTTTACGGTTGATATAAAATCTAAAACACGACATGAGCTCAATAAATTGAATTCATTAAAAGCAAGTGTAAAATAATAACAGTGTTCGAGCTCGACTCCTGTTCGCCTTGATTAAAGCTCGTTTAAACTCAACTAATTTAGTAATCAAACAAACTCAAACAAAATAGTGAAGGTTAGATAAAGTTACAAACAAAATCACACATTAATGCATTCGACTCGACTCAACTTATTTACCACCATGCTAACATAAGAATACTATAAAACCCTCAAACTATAAATGGTTGATCACTGCATATTTCACGTGACTTCTAGACGCAAAATCATAGGTAAAATTGTTCAAAAGTACGTGAATTAATGCTTCCTAACACTTATTTTTGTATGCTTAGCGAATTTCCACTTGTTTGTTTGTTTTGTAACATTGTTTGTAAATAGATGGTCTTATTTTGAGTACTGGTGGGATCCCGATAAAGATCATGTTAAAAGAGGGTTTGGAAATATGATTGGAAATGACTGGCTCAAGAAACCTTGGACCGGTAAAAAATAAAGTTGGACCAACCCATAAAATAGCAAGAAAAATACGCGTCCGGGAAAATTCACCCCCCGGCCAGCCAACACTTTAACCTGCCGAGCAAAATAGCGTAGACAAGAACATAATATAGTAGATTAACGATCCTAGAAATTGCTGGGCCGAGCAAATCGCCATCTCGATTATGCATTTTTTTATTATGTCGGCCCTAATCCACTTCTCTCCTAACTTTAACCTAGTTTTTTTACTCCTGTAAATACCTAGGCTCTTCTACTATAATAGAGGGAATATACAATGAATTTTATGCAAGCTTAGAGAGACTTCTTTTGAGAGCAGAGTATGAGAAGATGTAGCAGTGGATATCAGCACGCCATCACAACATCTACTATCTCCAGTGACTTGTATTTAACAGTGCTTTCAACCTCAGTTAATTCATTTCTTCTTATGATTACGGATTAGTCGTTTATATCTTACGATTTTAGAAAGTAGGTTTCTTTGCAACGTAGATGATGTATGATATATACTTTTAATTCATGATTGATTTGTACATAGTTATATATGTGTTGAGATATGATTGTTGTAAGAATAATCTGATCACCTAGTTCAATATCCAAAATTCGGGAGGTGAGGATATTGATGACCAAACATCACATAACATATTACTCGAAAGACCGGCAGGATGGAGAATAATATGGGTTACTTCCTCGGAACTTTTAGGAGTTGTATACAAGGACTTAACCGGGGCTTCGTTCTGTTGTATATGATCTACGCTTAAGGCAATCCAGAAGGAGGTTTGAGATACACATACCGAAACCTCATACCAATAGGACCAATGTAAATTAGGAGATAATAATCATTATTAAACTTGTAATTCATTCTGAAAACGACAACCTCGAGATAGTTTTTATTATTTAATTCAGATTATTAATTATGTTCTACTTTAATTGTCCAAATTTCTTTAGTTAAGTTTCTAGATTAGAGTAATTAGGGAAATACCAAGCTATCATCAATTCGATCCACTTAGATATACTATGATTAACACTGTAGTAGTTTGCGTAGAAACCTTTCACTTGTTATTTTGAGATACAACATTGCTTGCTACTAGACTATTAACTACATCGTGCACTTGCTATATTATAGCTTATAGAAAATAGAGCGATCAAGTTTTGGCACCGTTGTCAGGAACTAGTCTTTAGGTACTACTTAGATGTTGTGATGTCCAGTAAAGTGTAATCTAGACATTTATTTATCCGTTTTTATTTTTAATTTTTATAATTAAACTGGAAACTATAAGTTTTCAGAATATTTATTTATTATGAATTTTTTATGATATTTGAAAAAAATAATATAATTTTTTTAAATTTTTATTAAGCGTCTGCTTTGTCCGTGTTACGTTTCGATCTAGTTAGTCTTTGCTTTTGACATGATTTTGGTTGTGTTTTAGCTATTTTTGTGTGCAACTGTGCATGGAAATATGTTCGAAGCTAGGAGAGCTTGTACCGATTCACACTGAAGTTGAAGCTACTTGACAAAGCAGAACGTCAGCTAGATAAAACGTACAAATTATGGTTGTTTTCAAAAACCACGGGTCTCAAAACATGTCAATTTAATATATTTTTAATTACCAATCTACACATAATATGTTAGAATAATATGTATATTAATTTCAAAAAATAGACCAAAAATAAAATTTTAACGTATAAAAACAATTGGCCAATAATATTGTTATGAAGGAATTCAAATCTACAATCATTAAATTATTATACGACTTCAGTTTATGTGGTTTAGGTTATTGGCAAAAGTACTCTGGCTAGGGATAGTTCTTAACTCAAGTCTGTGTAAACCAACTTATTGTATATAATAAGTCTATCCAAATTTAAAATCCTACTTACAAAATTACAAAACAATTATTAACTAAATGTCCAATCCAAAAACGATCTCATCTTACATATTAAAAAACTTTTAAGAGCCTCCACATCAGCACCCTAATAAGCCGAGTGACTTATATAACAAGAAAAATATATATTGAAAATTAATGTATATTCCATATTTATTTGATACATATATTATGATTACAGAAACATTATAAACATTAGAGAATTCTCTTAAACGGTAATTTCTTCTCTTAGGCGAATAACAAACTAACAACACATATTAATATATTAAAAGTATGTTTCTCTAAAATAAGAAAATGGGACCCGAATTTTAAATTCACCTACATACATGTTTCACATAATTTACATAAAAACAGTTCCATGAGTTGCCAATAAAATAGACAAGCAAGGCGAACTTGAGCATTTTGCTTGGACCCGGGCCCCACATACAAACTTAGGTCCAGCCCTAAGGCTTGAGGTAGGATTTTGTGTCACCACAGCCCATAATAGATGTGGGCAAGTCCCCCACTCTTTCAACGCCTTCTTCGAAGACCACCCCCATACCCATATAGAAATGAGGCTCTATATGGCAATGGAAAGCCCAAACACCTGGATTGTCGGCCCGGAATCTTAGGGCTGTCCATCCGAACGGATGAACGACCACCGTGTTCTTCATAATTGGGTCCACCAAATTATACTTGCTCGGGCCTGTTACCAAATCAAACTTGCCACTACCATAGCCCAATACCCAAAAGTCATGCCCATGCAAATGCCAAGGGTGTGTCTCACTATTATTCTTGTCCATTGTATTTGCATTTTGCAAAATAATATCCACCGTGGTATTGAATTTCAACCTATACGCGGCATTGCTAATGGTGGCATTTGCATTTTCGGAGGGATTAAAAATATCGTATTTCGCAAACTCGTAGCCATCGGGAGGTGGCCTTTGATCGATCATATGTAACAAGTTGTGCTTGTACGCTATCAAGTAAGGCGTGTGGGGTAGGTTAAATGAGACGTTGTTAACGGACCAACGACGATAGCCGTTTACCTCATTTTGGGTGTTGAGCATGACGATTACGCGGTCTGATGTTTGAGGGGGCGGGTGGATGAAACCATGTCGGGCTTTTATGGCTCGACTCTGAGATAGTCTCGGCCCAATTTCGTCCCAACGAGGCCCAACAGGGGGAGTTGTTGGAGGGTTTCCTTTAGGATCATTAGGGTAGTAGTTGAAGATGGCTAAGCCATTGGGCGTGGTACTATTTCGGTTCACAACCTTGGCGCTGACCCAATAGTTTCTAGAAGGATTTTGATCAGCTTTGATCAAAACAGAGTAGGTTTCTCCAGAGTAAATAAAGAGATTTTTCACCACAAATGGCTCGACATAGTTACCATCGGCTTCTACCACTGTCATGTTATGGCCTTCAATTTCAAAGCTCAAAGCCGACAGAGAGGCCAAGCTGCCGAGTCTGAGTCGGTACGTCTTGCCCGGTACAACCGTTAATGCATAAGCTGCACACTCGGGATTTGTTGCATTGCAAAGCCCAGCTTCTATTCCTGGTGTGTTGCAATCAAATCTTCCTCTACCTTGGATCAAAATCGACTGGAAATTTTATATAAAACCATTAGCGTCCTCTAAGTTTTATTGTTGAGAACTTAATTAAAAAAAATTAATCTTATCTTCAAAATCAAAATTTTCTGACTCCGTACCTGAGGTTCTCCGACCCAAACAAAGGGAATGGAAGAAAGGCCAACAACCTGTTCATAGGTGCTCTTATGATACCAATCAGTGAGGATAATACTTGTATCATAGTCATACGAGAAGGGCTCCGACTCTCCCTCAGGAATTGACACGCGAATCGACCCGTATAAACCAGCTTGCTTTTGCATACCGTAATGTGCATGATACAAGTATGTCCCTGGCTGCAAGAAATAAAAAATGTTAGACTACTTTCAAAGAAAAGAACCAAGAAGGAAATCTAGGAGGGTAAAACTTACTCTATCCACTACAAATTCGTACACAAAAGTGTCACCGGGCAAAATCGGGCATTGCGTCACTCCTTCTGTTCCATCCATCCACGGAGTATCAACCTGCATAATTACAATAATTAATTGAGCTAACATAATCTATGCAGCATCTCAAGAACACACCAATAATAATAAATAGAAACAATTAATTAGAACATTGACCTGTCTAATCCCATGCCAATGAATAGCCACATTTTCAGTCAATAAGCTATTTCTTAGCTCTACGACGATGGTGTCTCCCTTTTGGGCGGTGATGCTGGGCCCTGGTGATATACCGTTGATCGTAATAGCTAGTTTCTTGTAGCAATCGGGAGACTTGAACTCATAGTTCACCTCCCATTTATAGTGTCGAACCCTTGCATCCGCTAATGGAACAGTAACACAAAAAACAAGCACACAAACTTTTATCAAACTATTCTTTACAAACTCAGCCATTTCTTGCACCAAAATTTGATGAAACTTAGAATGGAAATATAATATTCGGTTGTTGCTATTTCTGCATATATATAAAGGTTTTTTCAGATTGTAAAAGCCAGAGGACCACGAATTGGTCCGACGAAGTTAGTCAACATAAAAGAAAATAGTCAACAAAATCAATGGAGGTAAATTTTGTATTATTTCCCTTGCGAAAATTGTCCTACGGAGTTAGCCAACATAAAAATATATTGAACGAAATCAACGGAGGTGAATTGGTTGATGACTTTCCTCTCGAATTCTCATACAGAGTTAGTTAACATAAAAATATAGTCAACGAAATCAACACCAGTAAATTAGCTGATGATTTCCATCTTGAATTGTCCTATGTAGCTAGTTAACTTTAAAATAAAAAGTCAACAAAAACAGCGAAGGTAAATTTGTTGATGATTGGCCTCTCGAATTATCCTACGGAGCTAGTAAACATATAAAAATAGCCAATGAAATCAATGGATGTAAATTTGTTGATAATGCTTTTGTCGAATTGTCCTACTATGTTAGGTAACATAAAAAAAAAAAAAAAACAAAACAAAAGAGGGAAATATGTTGATGGTTTCCCTATCGTATTATCCAACGAAGTTGGTTTACATTAAAAAGAAATAGTCAACGAAATCATTGGAGGATAATTTGTTGATAATTTTCCTCTTAAGTTGTCCTATGGAGTTAGTCAACATAAAAAGAAAATAGTCAACGAAATCAATCGAGGTAAATTTATGATGATTTTCATCTCGAACTATCCCATGGCGTTATCCAACGTATAATAAAAAGTCACCAAAACCAATGAGGTAAACTTGTTGATGATTTTCCTCCCACGTGTAATACTTTCTCAACAAAACAAGCTGTACTTTTGGTTTTGAAAAAGTATTATAATGAACGATATCATACTAAGAGTGAAATTCTTAGGTTTTGAATCGTTCATATATAAGCAATGTTATTGAATACTAATAAGTTTTCGTTAGAAAGTAGTACTTTTATGGAAAATAAAGTAATACTTTTTGAACAAAAATGGATATTTTTCATAAGAAAATAATACTATTAATTTTAGCGATGAATTTATATATATATGTGTGTGTGTGTGTGTGTGTGTGTGTGTGTGTGTACAATATTACTTTTAAAGTAGATGTACTTTTTCATAAAAGATTAATATGTTCCAATAAGTAATACCCAATTTTGAGAAGCATCGCTTTTAGTTTTGAAATATAAAAATATAAAATTTCACTAAAAGCATCTTCATTTCAGGAAGAGATCAGAGATGATGAAAATAAGAAATTGGGTTGATTGCATTTTTACTTTGGTTTGATAGCACAATTTTAACGACATTTAACCCCTATTTGGGTACCCTATAATCGTCTTACGAGAAATTTTACCATTTAAATATTATCAGCTGCAATTGTTACAAATTTAACAAGATTTCATTTTTTATGTATAATTGACCACGGAAAAAAATTTACTTCTTTTTTTTCTTGTTTTATCCTACTCAAATATGGGTGAAAATTAAATTAAGCTATTTGAAACTCCAATTTTTGTTTATTCTATAGAAACCTATTTGGACTTTTTCCCAAAAAAACAAAGCTTGAGCATGATTTTACGGTTGATATAAAATCTAAAACACGACATGAGCTCAATAAATTGAATTCATTAAAAGCAAGTGTAAAATAATAACAGTGTTCGAGCTCGAATCCCGTTCGCCTTGATTAAAGCTCGTTTAAGCTCAACTAATTTAGTAATCAAACAAACTCAAACAAAATAGTGAAGGTTAGATAAAGTTACAAATAAAATCACACATTAATGCATTCGACTCGACTCAACTTATTTACCACCATGCTAACATAAGAATACTATAAAACCCTCAAACTATAAATGGTTGATCACTGCATATTTCACGTGACTTCTAGACGCAAAATCATAGGTAAAATTGTTCAAAAGTACGTGAATTAATGCTTCCTAACACTTATTTTTGTATGCTTAGCGAATTTCCACTTGTTTGTTTGTTTTGTAACATTGTTTGTAAATAGATGGTCTTATTTTGAGTACTGGTGGGATCCCGATAAAGATCATGTTAAAAGAGGGTTTGGAAATATGATTGGAAATGACTGGCTCAAGAAACCTTGGACCGGTAAAAAATAAAGTTGGACCAACCCATAAAATAGCAAGAAAAATACGCGTCCGGGAAAATTCACCCCCCGGCCAGCCAACACTTTAACCTGCCGAGCAAAATAGCGTAGACAAGAACATAATATAGTAGATTAACGATCCTAGAAATTGCTGGGCCGAGCAAATCGCCATCTCGATTATGCATTTTTTTATTATGTCGGCCCTAATCCACTTCTCTCCTAACTTTAACCTAGTTTTTTTACTCCTGTAAATACCTAGGCTCTTCTACTATAATAGAGGGAATATACAATGAATTTTATGCAAGCTTAGAGAGACTTCTTTTGAGAGCAGAGTATGAGAAGATGTAGCAGTGGATATCAGCACGCCATCACAACATCTACTATCTCCAGTGACTTGTATTTAACAGTGCTTTCAACCTCAGTTAATTCATTTCTTCTTATGATTACGGATTAGTCGTTTATATCTTACGATTTTAGAAAGTAGGTTTCTTTGCAACGTAGATGATGTATGATATATACTTTTAATTCATGATTGATTTGTACATAGTTATATATGTGTTGAGATATGATTGTTGTAAGAATAATCTGATCACCTAGTTCAATATCCAAAATTCGGGAGGTGAGGATATTGATGACCAAACATCACATAACATATTACTCGAAAGACCGGCAGGATGGAGAATAATATGGGTTACTTCCTCGGAACTTTTAGGAGTTGTATACAAGGACTTAACCGGGGCTTCGTTCTGTTGTATATGATCTACGCTTAAGGCAATCCAGAAGGAGGTTTGAGATACACATACCGAAACCTCATACCAATAGGACCAATGTAAATTAGGAGATAATAATCATTATTAAACTTGTAATTCATTCTGAAAACGACAACCTCGAGATAGTTTTTATTATTTAATTCAGATTATTAATTATGTTCTACTTTAATTGTCCAAATTTCTTTAGTTAAGTTTCTAGATTAGAGTAATTAGGGAAATACCAAGCTATCATCAATTCGATCCACTTAGATATACTATGATTAACACTGTAGTAGTTTGCGTAGAAACCTTTCACTTGTTATTTTGAGATACAACATTGCTTGCTACTAGACTATTAACTACATCGTGCACTTGCTATATTATAGCTTATAGAAAATAGAGCGATCAAGTTTTGGCACCGTTGTCAGGAACTAGTCTTTAGGTACTACTTAGATGTTGTGATGTCCAGTAAAGTGTAATCTAGACATTTATTTATCCGTTTTTATTTTTAATTTTTATAATTAAACTGGAAACTATAAGTTTTCAGAATATTTATTTATTATGAATTTTTTATGATATTTGAAAAAAATAATATAATTTTTTTAAATTTTTATTAAGCGTCTGCTTTGTCCGTGTTACGTTTCGATCTAGTTAGTCTTTGCTTTTGACATGATTTTGGTTGTGTTTTAGCTATTTTTGTGTGCAACTGTGCATGGAAATATGTTCGAAGCTAGGAGAGCTTGTACCGATTCACACTGAAGTTGAAGCTACTTGACAAAGCAGAACGTCAGCTAGATAAAACGTACAAATTATGGTTGTTTTCAAAAACCACGGGTCTCAAAACATGTCAATTTAATATATTTTTAATTACCAATCTACACATAATATGTTAGAATAATATGTATATTAATTTCAAAAAATAGACCAAAAATAAAATTTTAACGTATAAAAACAATTGGCCAATAATATTGTTATGAAGGAATTCAAATCTACAATCATTAAATTATTATACGACTTCAGTTTATGTGGTTTAGGTTATTGGCAAAAGTACTCTGGCTAGGGATAGTTCTTAACTCAAGTCTGTGTAAACCAACTTATTGTATATAATAAGTCTATCCAAATTTAAAATCCTACTTACAAAATTACAAAACAATTATTAACTAAATGTCCAATCCAAAAACGATCTCATCTTACATATTAAAAAACTTTTAAGAGCCTCCACATCAGCACCCTAATAAGCCGAGTGACTTATATAACAAGAAAAATATATATTGAAAATTAATGTATATTCCATATTTATTTGATACATATATTATGATTACAGAAACATTATAAACATTAGAGAATTCTCTTAAACGGTAATTTCTTCTCTTAGGCGAATAACAAACTAACAACACATATTAATATATTAAAAGTATGTTTCTCTAAAATAAGAAAATGGGACCCGAATTTTAAATTCACCTACATACATGTTTCACATAATTTACATAAAAACAGTTCCATGAGTTGCCAATAAAATAGACAAGCAAGGCGAACTTGAGCATTTTGCTTGGACCCGGGCCCCACATACAAACTTAGGTCCAGCCCTAAGGCTTGAGGTAGGATTTTGTGTCACCACAGCCCATAATAGATGTGGGCAAGTCCCCCACTCTTTCAACGCCTTCTTCGAAGACCACCCCCATACCCATATAGAAATGAGGCTCTATATGGCAATGGAAAGCCCAAACACCTGGATTGTCGGCCCGGAATCTTAGGGCTGTCCATCCGAACGGATGAACGACCACCGTGTTCTTCATAATTGGGTCCACCAAATTATACTTGCTCGGGCCTGTTACCAAATCAAACTTGCCACTACCATAGCCCAATACCCAAAAGTCATGCCCATGCAAATGCCAAGGGTGTGTCTCACTATTATTCTTGTCCATTGTATTTGCATTTTGCAAAATAATATCCACCGTGGTATTGAATTTCAACCTATACGCGGCATTGCTAATGGTGGCATTTGCATTTTCGGAGGGATTAAAAATATCGTATTTCGCAAACTCGTAGCCATCGGGAGGTGGCCTTTGATCGATCATATGTAACAAGTTGTGCTTGTACGCTATCAAGTAAGGCGTGTGGGGTAGGTTAAATGAGACGTTGTTAACGGACCAACGACGATAGCTGTTTACCTCATTTTGGGTGTTGAGCATGACGATTACGCGGTCTGATGTTTGAGGGGGCGGGTGGATGAAACCATGTCGGGCTTTTATGGCTCGACTCTGAGATAGTCTCGGCCCAATTTCGTCCCAACGAGGCCCAACAGGGGGAGTTGTTGGAGGGTTTCCTTTAGGATCATTAGGGTAGTAGTTGAAGATGGCTAAGCCATTGGGCGTGGTACTATTTCGGTTCACAACCTTGGCGCTGACCCAATAGTTTCTAGAAGGATTTTGATCAGCTTTGATCAAAACAGAGTAGGTTTCTCCAGAGTAAATAAAGAGATTTTTCACCACAAATGGCTCGACATAGTTACCATCGGCTTCTACCACTGTCATGTTATGGCCTTCAATTTCAAAGCTCAAAGCCGACAGAGAGGCCAAGCTGCCGAGTCTGAGTCGGTACGTCTTGCCCGGTACAACCGTTAATGCATAAGCTGCACACTCGGGATTTGTTGCATTGCAAAGCCCAGCTTCTATTCCTGGTGTGTTGCAATCAAATCTTCCTCTACCTTGGATCAAAATCGACTGGAAATTTTATATAAAACCATTAGCGTCCTCTAAGTTTTATTGTTGAGAACTTAATTAAAAAAAATTAATCTTATCTTCAAAATCAAAATTTTCTGACTCCGTACCTGAGGTTCTCCGACCCAAACAAAGGGAATGGAAGAAAGGCCAACAACCTGTTCATAGGTGCTCTTATGATACCAATCAGTGAGGATAATACTTGTATCATAGTCATACGAGAAGGGCTCCGACTCTCCCTCAGGAAGTGACACGCGAATCGACCCGTATAAACCAGCTTGCTTTTGCATACCGTAATGTGCATGATACAAGTATGTCCCTGGCTGCAAGAAATAAAAAATGTTAGACTACTTTCAAAGAAAAGAACCAAGAAGGAAATCTAGGAGGGTAAAACTTACTCTATCCACTACAAATTCGTACACAAAAGTGTCACCGGGCAAAATCGGGCATTGCGTCACTCCTTCTGTTCCATCCATCCACGGAGTACCAACCTGCATAATTACAATAATTAATTGAGCTAACATAATCTATGCAGCATCTCAAGAACACACCAATAATAATAAATAGAAATAATTAATTAGAACATTGACCTGTCTAATCCCATGCCAATGAATAGCCACATTTTCAGTCAATAAGCTATTTTTTAGCTCTACGACGATGGTGTCTCCCTTTTGGGCGGTGATGCTGGGCCCTGGTGATATACCGTTGATCGTAATAGCTAGTTTCTTGTAGCAATCGGGAGACTTGAACTCATAGTTCACCTCCCATTTATAATGTCGAACCCTTGCATCCGCTAATGGAACAGTAACACAAAAAACAAGCACACAAACTTTTATCAAACTATTCTTTACAAACTCAGCCATTTCTTGCACCAAAATTTGATGAAACTTAGAATGGAAATATAATATTCGGTTGTTGCTATTTCTGCATATATATAAAGGTTTTTTCAGATTGTAAAAGCCAGAGGACCACGAATTGGTCCGACGAAGTTAGTCAACATAAAAGAAAATAGTCAACAAAATCAATGGAGGTAAATTTTGTATTATTTCCCTTGCGAAAATTGTCCTACGGAGTTAGCCAACATAAAAATATATTGAACGAAATCAACGGAGGTGAATTGGTTGATGACTTTCCTCTCGAATTCTCATACAGAGTTAGTTAACATAAAAATATAGTCAACGAAATCAACACCAGTAAATTAGCTGATGATTTCCATCTTGAATTGTCCTATGTAGCTAGTTAACATTAAAATAAAAAGTCAACAAAAATAGCGAAGGTAAATTTGTTGATGATTGGCCTCTCGAATTATCCTACGGAGCTAGTAAACATATAAAAATAGCCAATGAAATCAATGGATGTAAATTTGTTGATAATGCTTTTGTCGAATTGTCCTACTATGTTAGGTAACATAAAAAAAAAAAAAAATAAACAAAACAAAAGAGGGAAATCTGTTGATGGTTTCCCTATCGTATTATCCAACGAAGTTGGTTTATATTAAAAAGAAATAGTCAACGAAATCAATGGAGGTAAATTTGTTGATAATTTTCCTCTTAAGTTGTCCTATGGAGTTAGTCAACATAAAAAGAAAATAGTCAATGAAATCAATCGAGGTACATTCATGATGATTCCCATCTCGAACTATCCCATGGCGTTATCCAACATATAATAAAAAGTCACCAAAACCAATGAGGTAAACTTGTTGATGATTTTCCTCCCACGTGTAATACTTTCTGAACAAAACAAGCTGTACTTTTGGTTTTGAAAAAGTATTATAATGAACGATATCATACTAAGAGTTAAATTCTTAGGTTTTGAATCGTTCATATATAAGCAATGTTATTGAATACTAATAAGTTTTCGTTAGAAAGTAGTACTGTTATGGAAAATAAAGTAATGAACAAAAATGGATATTTTTCATAAGAAAATAATACTATTAATTTTAGCGATGAATTTATATATATGTGTGTGTGTGTGTGTGTGTGTGTGTGTGTGTATACAATATTACTTTTAAAGTAGATGTACTTTTCCATAAAAGATTAATATGTTCCAGTAAGTAATACCCAATTTTGAGAAGCATCACTTTTAGTTTTGAAATATAAAAATATAAAATTTCACTAAAAGCATCTTCATTTCAGGAAGAGATCAGAGATGATGAAAATAAGAAATTGGGTTGACTGCATGTTTACTTTGGTTTGATAGCACAATTTTAACGACATTTAACCCCTATTTGGCTACCCTATAATCGTCTTACGAGAAATTTTACCATTTAAATATTATCAGCTGCAATTGTTACAAATTTTAACAAGATTTCATTTTTTATGTATAATTGACCACGGAAAAAAATTTACTTCTTTTTTTTCTTGTTTTATCCTACTCAAATATGGGTGAAAATTAAATTAAGCTATTTGAAACTCCAATTTTTGTTTATTCTATAGAAACCTATTTGGACTTTTTCCCAAAAAAACAAAGCTTGAGCATGATTTTACGGTTGATATAAAATCTAAAACACGACATGAGCTCAATAAATTGAATTCATTAAAAGCAAGTGTAAAATAATAACAGTGTTCGAGCTCGACTCCCATTCGCCTTGATTAAAGCTCGTTTAAGCTCAACTAATTTAGTAATCAAACAAACTCAAACAAAATAGTGAAGGTTAGATAAAGTTACAAACAAAATCAAACATTAATGCATTCGACTCGACTCAACTTATTTACCACCATGCTAATATAAGACTACTATAAAAGCCTCAAACTATAAATGGTTGATCACTGCATATTTCACGTGACTTCTAGACACAAAATCATATGTAAAACTGTTCAAAAGTACGTGAATTAATGCTTCCTAACACTTATTTTTGTATGCTTAGCGAATTTCCACTTGTTTGTTTGTTTTGTAACATTGTTTGTAAATAGAAGGTCTTATTTTGAGTACTAGTGGAATCCCGATAAAGATCATGTTAAAAGAGGGTTTGGAAATATGATTGGAAGTGACTGGCTCAAGAAACCTTGGACCGGTCAAAAATAAAGTTGGACCAACCCATAAAATAGCAAGAAAAATACGCGTCCGCGAAAATTCATCTCCCGGCCAGCCAACACGTTAACCTGCTGAGCAAAATAGCGGAGACAAGATCATAATATAGTAGATTAAGGATGCTAGAAGTTGCTGGGCCGAGCAAATCGTCATCTCTATTATGCATTTTTTTTTTTTTATTATGTCGGCCCTAATCCATTTTTCTCCTAACTTTAACCTAGTTTTTTTACTCCTGTAAATACCTAGGCCCTTCTGCTATAATAGAGGGAATATACATTGAATTTTATGCAAGCTTAGAGAGACTTCTTTAGAGAGCAGAGTATGAGAAGATGTAGCAGTGGATATCAGCACGCCGTCACTCCTACGCTAAAGACCAGCGTAGGGATGTAGTTCCTACACACGCGACTAAACCTAATTTTGTCCATCCTAGCCAAGACCCCCTAGGCTCTACTCCCCATTTTGATAAGTCTTCTCCTCAATAGGTCTCCGTCCTATCAATTGAGTTTTGATTGATTCATGTTCTCGGATTGAATTTTCTTTTCGACTAATCTAAGACGTATAAATCTAATCCTTAGCTCATTTAAGATCAAATCGAATCTCCTCGAAAGGGTGGCAAACCCTCGCCTAGGTTTCGATTATCCTTTCTCAAATGCACAATCATACAAAATAGGGCTTAATTATTGAAAGCTCAAGCCACCGAGTCAAGCCTATAATCAAGACATAATTTCATATGAAAATCATAATAGATCAATCAAATCCTACCCTAGGTTACCACAACTCACAACAATCCAATAATCAATCGACTAATCATCAACTCCGAAGCTTGGGCTACTCTCGGGCTTCGGGAAACAAGAAAACAACTCACAAATCATCAAAGCATATACAAGAATCATCAATATCAAGCAATAAACACAATAAAAACTGAAAATAAAGAGAAGGAAAGAGAAATGCTCATTAATTTGATGAATCCTTGATATACTCCGACAATCTTGACGGGATGTCACAAGCCCATGACTAGTCTTCGAGTTCTCCACCAAAGATGGCTTCCTCCTTGAAGAGGAGGAACAAAAACCCTAGTTTTCTAAGCTAAAATCTGAAAATTGAAGAAGAAAGAGAGAAAAAATAGTGGGGTGGATTCAAAAGGAGGCAAATGTTAAATTGATAAATTGATATATATATATATATATATATATATAGAGGTCCCCCCAACCTTCAAAATTAACTGAAAATAAGCCCTAGTAAGGGAAAAAGTGTAAAAATACAAAAGGGAGTGCTTGGTCCTTTAAGTTGTTGAGTTGAGCCCCTTGTGCATGCTCGACTCGTTCTTCTCGTGATTTATGGGAAACATCTGTCCAGAACCAGCCTTTAGCTTCAACTATAAAGTTATAGATCATTGTCTCAGCTACGTGTGGTAACTTGAATCACTTAAATCGGAGTTCGGACGAGGAAGTTACGATAAAAATACGAAAACTGCATGAAACAAGGCACACTCGCGAAAACCGGTCGCGAACTACCGGTACCGCTGCCGGTCCGGCAGCCGAGCTGGTAGGTGGTCCGGCAGGTGGCCCCTGGGTCGGTTCTGGACTAACAGCCGGTGGTCCGGCAGGTCCGATAGCCGTTCTGGTAGGTGGTCCGGCTGTTGTTCCGGTTCAGCTTTGCACCTCCGTCTTCCGTCGCCATTTCGGAGCCCTTCCTCTCGTTTTGTTGACCCGACCCCTTCACGGCTTTTGTTAGAGGCTCAACGAAGTTCAATTTGATATCTTATTGGGGCCGATTCAGATTCATTTGTGCTTCGATTTGTGGGTTGGAACGTGGCATATGTGCGATCGACCTCTTCGTCTTTCTTTCTCCAATTTGAGGCTTTTCCATCCATTTTTTCAGCCCGACTCCTTCACGACTTTTACTCGTTACTTGATAATCTTTAGTTCAAGTCTGACCCCAACCCAATTTGGGCCCATTTGGGCCTCGGGATGTTGGCCGGAGTATGAAAATGGATGCGAATGATCTTCTAAACTCTTCCGAATTCCCTAACCTTCAAAATACGGCTTAAAAATACTCAAAAGCGCATCAAATCATGTTAAAAAGAAAAATCAACCCGAAAATACAATAAAACATGAAATCGCACATAAACACAACAATTATGCGTAATTCTTCACAGAAATGAACATGGAAAGTACAAGAAAAACGGTAATTTCTACGTTCATCAGTGTTGTGATACCTTCTGCAACACCTATATCTTCAAGTTTTTAATGGTTAATCCAGTATGCTCCGATCTATCATCGTTCTCGTACTCTTCTTTCAGATTCATCATCACTAATGGTCACCACTAGACTCACCCATCTTCTTCAAGGGAGTGTCATAATCTGAAAATCCTCTATGTTGTATGGAACTCATCCACTTGGACCTTATTATTCATGATTTGTATCCTTTCCATCTCATCCTCGAGACTGATTTTCATGACCAAATTTTTCTTATTCGGATATTGGCTATAACCTTGACCTTCAAATATCCTAAACAAAGAAGATTATACATTCCTTTGGTAGGGGTCGTCTTTGAAGTTCAATGAACGAAATGTTTCTTTCGTGACTTAGGAGATTGAACCATCATCTTTATTTCTTTCACCGAAGTTGTTCTTATCAAGTAGTCATCATCAAATTCAACAAACTTTGGAGGGGTCCAACTAGCAACAATGGATCTCCACGTACATTCATCAAGAAATTTGATATCAACATGCATTTTGACCTTTCATATAGTATAGTTAGAACCATCCAAAATTTGGACTTCTCAAAACTGTGATCCCTAGAATTTCCATGATTCTCTGGCAGGATCCCACTTAGCATCGTCGAGTGTTTGCTCTGATACCACTTAGTAGATTTGATCCAGGTAGAATCTGAATAGTCATGAAAGGTGTTTCAGCACGTACTGAGACACTTCGGGTTTGTGTGCACAGAAAATAGTGGTGTAAACGTGCAGCAGCGGAACTCAACAAACACAACAAAAAGAGAAACAGAGAACTAACAAAAATAAGTCTAAACTCAAGTAATCCAAAAGCTTGAGCCGAACTTCACTACTCATCAACCAAAGTACATTGCCGATTACATCCCAAACAAAATACACTAAGATGAAGAGAAAATCATCATTGATCTAATTCCTAAACTAATTAAAACACACACAAAAGGATCCTGACACAAGGATAACACAACCCACAAAGAAAAGTGTGTGTGTGTGTGTATGCTATTTGTAACACTCCTTTGTGACTCGATTTTTCCTCGTTCCAAGAGTGGAAATGACTTGATCTCAATCTCCTCTATTTATACTACATCCAACATGAAAAATAGTTAATTCGAAACGGATAGACACAAGAGGGGAAGAAGTTGGTTAAATATGGATAGAATTTGATGGAATTGATAAGTTTGACTTGAGAGTTGATCTAATCCACCAAATTCGAATTTCACTTTACTACCAGTTAGGTAGATACATAAAAATATAAAAGTAAAAATTAAATTAATTTTCTAATAAAATAAAAATATTTAAAGGAGGAACAATAAGTGAATGTCATGGGATGTGGCAACACCTTGGGCACATAGATTCTTACAACCCTAATAAATTAGAAAAAATGTAGGAGGATAAATATCTTCTGAGAGATAATTAAGGATTGAGGAGGACGAGATTACATATGGATGGATTGGTTTATTTCTAGGAAGTCTTAATTTTAGGGTTCATTATGAAAAAATCACAGACATTTGGTAACAATTTTCAATTCCAACATGATTTTTTTTTTTTAAAAAAAATTCTCTTAATCTAGAAACAAAGAAAAAAACCCTCCTCTCCCCCAAGGTGACTCGAACCTAGGATCGAAGATCTAGGTAGTGAATGCTCTCGTCATTTGAGGTATCAAATTTCGTCGCAACATGATTTTTAAAACTTATCAATATTAGTCAGCAACTATTTTTTCAGTCACAAATATCGTCTGTACTTTTTGACATCTAGTTGTGTCACCACCGCTACCGTTAGATACATCGTTACGAGATTGTCCAATATCTGTAACATATTTTGGTATCCATTGCTACTATTATAGTGAATCGGGGATTGAAGTTACTATATCACATTTTCCGCACCCAATTAGCGGTCGAGGAAATTACAGATTGTCAAATTAATGGAGGGTAAAAATGTATCGTCAAGACGCATCTAATAATGGTGGTTGTGACACAATCAGATTAAAAAATATAGTCGATTTTGTAATTGAAAAAGATTCATAATTGATTAGCAACATTGGTAAATTTAAGATCATGTTACAATTAAAAATTAGGCCAAAAGTCGTGATTTTTTTATAATTTGGTCATTTTTTATAAAGTTTAAAAGCACAACTATTTAAGAAAAAACAAAAGGGAAATTTAACTACCCATATTTGTTTTTTTTTTTCTTTTTTAATACGAATTACCCATGTCTAATCATAGCAATTCCTGTAGAACTGAACAAAAAGTTAATCCTCTTTATAACTCTTTCATAATTTCACTTTATGGTAGTTGAAAAACTTGACGTTGTGTTTGAATGAAAGGATTTGAGAATATATTTGAAATTTATAGTTTTTAATTGATGTTGTTGTTAGGAAATAAAACACGCAGTCACAAAAGCAAAGAAAAGATAACACGAAATTATTTCCCCAATTCATTACGATGTGTAACTACGTCTGGGGACGATACCAAGTTAGGGATATTCACTATATATTTTTGGGATACAATATAAAATGGGAGAACCCTATTTATAATAGCATAAATAAGTCCTAGTCCTAATTACACTAGGATTACACAACTGGGCCTAAAACTGGGCATAAGCCTTCAGGCTCCATACTCCAACAATCTCCCACTTGAAGACTGAACTCCCAAATAACCATATCTTCTTGTTCTCATCCCCGTATCCACTTAGTATCGCCTAGTCTACTCTTCAAGTTCCAATACCATTGAAGCTATGCATAGCTTCAATTTCTCTAAGGTCACCACCTTAGTAAACATGTTAGCTGGATTCTTACTTATTCTTACTTCCAAGTATCTTCATGAGTTGCAAGGTCTTCTTCTCCAATAGGTGATGCATGTAGTGAAACTTTAACTCAAAATGCTTCATCCTTGAGTGAAATGCCGGATTATTTGCTAAGAAAATAGCACTCTGACTATCACTGTAGAGAGTACTATTCATATGCTCCTTCTCAAGTTCTCCCAAGAAATTTTGCAACCACATCATCTCCTTACTCGCTTCCGTCACGGCTATATACTCAGCTTCCGAGGTGTACAGAGCAAGAACCTTCTGCAACTTAGATGCCCAAGAAATAGCAGTACCACCATAAGTAAACACGTTCCCGGTAGTACTTCTTCGCCCATCAAGATCATTTGACGCTAAGTCTACATCAACATAACCAACCAGCTTGGACCTCTTGCCATTGAAACATAAAGCCTTGTCTGTGGTACCTCTCAAGTATCGCAGAATCCATTTCGCAGCTTCCCAATGTTGCTTTCCCAAATCACCCTTGAACCGGCTCACTACTTCCACTACATGCGCAATATGTGGTCGTGTACACACCATGACATACATGATGCTGCTAATTGCTAAAGCATATTGGGCACGTTCCTCTTGAGTACTTGGTGACTCTTTCTTCAAAAGCTTGAAGTGACTACCCAGCGGGACATTCACAGGCTTCGAATCCTCCATGTTAAATCTTTCGAGGACCTTCTGAATGTAATTTGCCTAAGAAAGATACAATTTTCCTGCTACTTGTTCCTCTCGATTCTCATACCCAAAATCTATTTTTCCTCTCCAAGATCCTTCATGGAGAATCGTTTGGACAATTGCTTCTTTAGCTTATCCATCTCATTTGGATCTGTTCCTGCAATCAACATATCATCAACGTATAACAGCAGGACGAGATAACTTTTGTCAAACATCTTGTAGCAAAAATAGTGGTTAGCGTAGCATCTACGGTATCCAATTTCGAGCATAAAAATGTCAAACTTCTTATACCATTGTTTCGGAATTTGCTTCAACCCATACAAGCTCTTCCTCAACTTACACATAAGTCCTTCCTTTCTTTTAGCCACGAATCCCTCTGGCTGCGTCATGTATAAGCCCCCCACTAAGCCACCATGAAGGAATTTTGTTTTTACATTCATCTGATGTAACAACAAGTTTTCTGCAACAACCATACTCAACATCATACGAATAGTATTTAGCTTCACAACAAAAGTCAACACATCAGTATAATCAATGTTGTATCGTTGCTCAAACCCTTTCACAACCAGTCGAGCCTTGTAGCGCTTGCTACCATCAGTTTCAATCTTGATTTGATAGAACCACTTGCAATGCAATGCTTTCTTTCCCTTCGGGAGCTCAACAAGTTCCCAAGTGCCATTTAGGAGGAGAGATGTCAATTCATCATCCATGGCAGCTTTCTCCCTCCGTCTATCACTAACTTGTCCTGCCTATGCATAGCACTCAAGTTCACCACCGTCAGTAAGTAGTAAACAATAGTTAGAGGATGAGTACCTATTGGGTGGACGTCGCTCTCTAGCTTGTCTTTGCTGCGGAACATCCTGAAGTGGTGGGGAAGTTCTTGGCTCTTCCTAAAAAACCTCTTCTATACTCCGACTCTCCTTACTCCGACTCGAGTTTGAGATGTTTAACTCAATAGCATGTGATTCTGAATTGTCAGAGCTCGATGCCTCCAATCTGTCCTTGTACATCACCTGTTCATTGAAAGCTACATCTCGACTACGAATTACCTTTCGGTTCTGCTCATCCCAGAGCCTATAACAAACTCATCACCTTCATAACCAATGAGCGTACACTTAACAAATTCGGCATCCAACTTACTTCTCTGAATAGAATTAACATGAGCATAGGCAACACAACGAAAAACACGTAGAAAAGATAAGTTTACCTCCTTTCCCGTCCATACTTCCAGGTATTCGATTGTCCAATGGAATTGATGGACCTCTATTGATCAAGAATGCAGCTATGTTCACTGCATTCGCCCAAAATGTCTTTGGCAAACCACTTTTCAGCCTCATGCACCTCGCTCACTCATTCAGCGTCCTGTTCATTCTTTGTGCTACTCTATTCTGCTGGGGAGTTCCTCGCAAAATCTTTTGTATGCAAATTCCATTCTCAGCACAGTAGACTTCGAATTCTTTGAATTCATACTCGCCTCCATTATCAGACCGTAGACATTTCACCTTCAGCCTTGTTTCAGTTTCTACTATGGTCTTCCACTTCCTGAAAGCATCAAACGCATCAGATTTTTTTTTTTTTTTTTTTAAATCCATACATTTGGAGTGGAATCGTCGATGAAAGTCATGTAGTACGATGATCTTCCAAGGGAAGTCACAGGCGCTGGTCCCCATAGATCACTATGAACCAGTTCCAGCTTCTACGACTTCAAGGTTTTGCCACTCCTTGAGAAACTAACCCGCTTATGCTTCTCAAATACACAACCTCACACAGGCCAACTTCAATAGTTTTCAGGCCAGGCAGTCTACCCTTTGAACACATCACCTTCATTCCTTTTTCGCTCATGTGGCCAAGCCGATAATGCCATAAATCTGCATTGTTTGTGTTAGAAATTAAGGCACGTAAATCATTTACACACGTATAAGGGAATCGGTATACCTCAGTTGATTTGCAGCGGAATGTATTCGGTTGATTCCCAAAACTGAAGGATCGTGCACTGATTCGTCTACAAGCCCGTCTGGACGAATACTACTAGAGCATTCGCCGTCTACTTCACACCCTAGACTCTTGGAGGACTCCGGTGATTCTCCAAGACAGAGAATTAGAGAGAAAAGGAGAAATATGTATTCTGTGGTGTTATTTTTCCGTCGTATACGAATACCAGTATATTCGTATATTTATTAGTATGGGAGAGATCTATCTCCTATTATGGATAAGATCTCCATCCCTATCGGGAATATATCTAATAAGATATTAAATATCTCGTCAGATATACATCCCAACCATATTGGGATCCATCAGATATGGATGCAACCAACATCTCCCACTCATACAAATCTGATTCGACTTACTCGAATCTGAAAGACTCCACAATTCTCATCATCATATCTCTTCTTTCATACAGAGACTAAGGCGTGCGACCGAGCGAGAACAGAATGGAACAAAGTGAGGAGAGTTATATTAAGTTATCACCCAACTAACATAACTCATCAACTCAGGAGACTCGCTGTGTACCCCAAACTACGTGGTTGCACTAGACCAAACATCTCTGACCCCTCGTATTCATATAGAGCATGTTTGACCCCTTAACTTTGTATCTATGCTCATAACTATGTCAAAACTAATTCGATTTAGTCGGCCGGCCTATGAGCCACAGTACACAAGTGCATTACCAGCTTAGTTTTTCCTTGGCCTCTAATGTCAATCTGCTTGGACTTGACAGCTTTCTTAGTCATGCTCCGACAGACCGTATCAATCATGGCCATTGAACACATGCTAAAGTAGCGTCATCAAGCTTACACTTCATGACAAAGTCCAAAGTCCCAAAGGGCACAAGAAACACTATAAGAGCTCACACAGTGACGAAGCAGGGATCTATTCGGTCACTCCTCTTACTAAGGTCGTCATTAAGAAAATGTAGTATGAATACATGCTATGATGGAGCTCCCACTCAAATTTGGGCATGTCACGCTCTGTACATCATACGAGTCTTAGTCCAGTCGCTCTTCTAGCATCTGACCTGCGGACCACTTAGGAAATTGTCTCCAACACAACTCCTAATGATTCGCACACTCGGCTATTAAGAAGCTTTTATGAAGTTAGGACATTCTTCATAATCGATCAAGTATGATCTCATCTTGGTCTCTTGCCAAGGCGACTATGGGCAACAACCTTTCGTGTTGTTCCTTTCACGAAGGTGATCACTCAAATGTTTGATCCGCCAGTCTTATCCCGCTCGCTCACCAAAGCGCCAGGGCCATTTCCCGTGTGAGTGGGACAATCCAAGCCTTGTGACATATCACACATAATAGACACATTACTTCTAACATATAATAAGGGCACATTTTATTGATAAATAAAATTGTTCATACAGGCTACAAGAATTTTAAATTCTACGAAGTCCCATGCTCCTAACATGCCTTTGAAATACATCTCTACTCAAAGGCTTGGTGAAAGGATCAGCTATCATTTCACCAGTGGGAACGTGCCTGAGAACCACTTGCCCCTGCGCAATATTATCTCGGATAAAGTGGTATCTGGTATCGATATGCTTGGTCCTCCCATGATACTTGGGGTCCTTAGCATATGCTAGTGCAGCTGTGTTATCACAAAGGACAACTACTGCATCATCTACATGCGCCGTGACGCGCAAAGTCTGAAGAAATCTTCTCAACCAGATAGCCTCTTGAACTGCAGATGTACAAGCAATGTACTCTGCTTCCATAGTGGATAGAGATATACAAGGCTGCTTCTTGCTACTCCAAGTGATAGCAGCGCCTCCTAACAAGAATGCATATCCTGATGTGGATTTGCGTTCATCTCTATCTGCTGATCCATCAGCATCGCTGTAACCAAGTAGCTTCAAACTGCCACCGTGATAGCACAAAGCTAAATCACTTGTCCCCTTTAGATATCTAAGTATCCTTTTGACTGCAGCCCAGTGAGCGCGTCCAGGATTACTTTGATACCTACTTACCATCCCTACTGCAAAGCACAAGTCTGGTCGAGTACACATCATTGCGTACATCAAACTCCCTACCGCGCTTGCATAAGGAACCTTAGCCATACTTTCCTTTTCATCATCTGTTTTTGGGCATAGATCTTTGCTAAGAATACAATGTTTTTCCATAGGCGTGTCAACGGGTTTAGCATTATGCATACGAAATCGCTCCAGAACCCTCTTAATATAAGTCTCTTGAGACAAAGTTAAGAGTCTCTTTGAGCGATCTCGGTGTATCTTAACACCAAGTATGTATTCTGCCTCTCCCATGTCTTTCATCTCAAAAGTAGATGATAGCCACTGCTGAGTGGCGACAATCATCTCCGTATCATTTCCCGCCAGCAAAATGTCATCCACATATAATGAGAGAATTGTGAAATTCTTCTCATCCCTTTTGACATACACACAGTGATCTTCCTCAACCATCGTAAAGCCTATCGAAGTGATAGCTCGATGAAATCGAAGGTACCACTGCCTGGATGATTGTTTCAGTCCATAAATGGAACGTTTTAAGCGGCATACTTTGCGCTCTTGTCCCTTTACCTGAAAACCCTTAGGTTGATCCATATAGATCTCATCACCCAGTTCTCCATTGAGAAATGCTGTCTTCACATCCATTTGGAACAGTTCCAAATCAAGATGGGCGACAATTGCTAAAATGAGACGGATAGAGGCAAACCTCACCACCGGGGAGAATGTCTCTTCATAGTCCACACCTTCTCTTTGGGTAAAGCCTTTCGCCACTAGGCGAGCCTTATACTTGTCTATCGAGCCATCTGCTTTTCGCTTGACTTTGAGAACCCACTTGTTCCCAATTGTCTTGCGTCCAGACGGTAGATCGACTAGCTCCCAAACTTGGTTCTTAGCCATCGAACTCATCTCTTCCTCCATAGCACTTATCCACTCTGTAGCATTTAGAGAAGTTACAGCCTCTTCATAAGTGGCTGGCTCATCAACATCCATTGTTGCGCACATGAAAGATTCCCCTTCGAGTTCAAAACGTCTTCGGGGAACCGTTCCACGCTTGCTCCTGCGCAACTCTAGATCTTGAGAGTCTTCATGCAATGGAATTCTCCCACTGACTCTAAGATCGCTCTCATTATTCCCGTCGATTGCTGGATTTGGTTGTAAAACCGCATCCTCGCCAGGAATTCCAGCGCTGTCTTCGGGATCTTGTAACTCATAAAGTTTAAGATCTCCTTTAACTTCTCCAATTGTTGGAAATTCCTCCTCGAGGAAATTGACATCGCGCGACTCAATTTCTGTCATTCCTCCATCAGGATGTTCACCATACATCACATAGCCTTTCGAGTGGTCACAATATCTTATAAAGATATGTTTAACTGCTCTAGGACCAAGTTTCCCATGCTTATGGGAAGTATTATGAACAAACCCTGCTGACCCCCAAGGGTGCAAACCTTCTAAGTTGGGCTTTCTTTCATGCCACAAATCATACGGCGTCGAAGGAACTGATTTAGACGGCACACGGTTCAATATGTAGGCAGCAGTTAAGATTGCATCTCCCCAAAATGATATTGGTAGATTTGCTTGCGCCATCATTGATCTGGCCATTTCCAGAAGTGTCCTATTCCTCCTCTCTGCAACACCATTTTGTTGCGGAGTGTAAGGAATTGACAGTTGCCTTATGATCCCTTTTTCCTCACAGTATTGCCTGAACTGATCAGACAAGTATTCTCGCCCTCTATCAGTGCGTAACGTTTTAAGCTTCCTATCTCTTTGGTTCTCAACCTCCGCTAAGAATCGCTTAAAACAATCAAGCGCTTCCGAGCGGTGAGACAGGAGATACACTGAACCATAGCGCGAATAATCATCAATAAATGTGAGGAAATAGGATGCACCGTGTCGTGCCTTCACATTTACGGGTCCGCATATGTCTGAGTGAACTAACTCTAGAGGTTGAGTAGCTCTTTTTGCCTTTCCAAAAGGCTTCCGGCAGGCTTTTCCTGCCAGACATGGTTCGCACACAGGAAGGTTGACTTTAGCGAGATTGCCTAAAAGGCCTTCTCGAGCTAACCTAGTCATCCTTTCACGCCCTATGTGTCCTAACCTTGCATGCCATTTATTTGATTCATTCAAAATATCAACAGATGAAGAAATAAAAGTAGTGCATTCAATAGATAAATCTAACATGAAAAATCCATTGTTCATATGTCCTATGCCATAAAGGTTGTTGCCAAGAAAAATAGATAACATGGTCTTTTCAAACAGGAAAGAAATTTTTTGACTCAAAAGTGCTGAAACTGAAAGTAAATTACATCGAATACTAGGCGCATAAAGCACATCACTAAGGAGCAGCTCGCGCCCAGTGCTAAGTGTTAGCTGGTATGCACCAACTCCCACCACCTCTTCTTGCGCGCCATTTCCCATAGCAATGTAGTGACTGCCCGCTGGTACTCGATGATAATCTACAAATCCTACTCTATCTCTTGTCACGTGTTTGGTTGCTCCTGAGTCTACAATCCAACCATGGAGAGAATTAGCAACTAACACATGTGAACAGACAAATGAATCAGTAGAGCTAGGAGCGGGTCTTACCTTCTTTGGCTCAGTACAACTACGAGCAAAGTGACCCGTCTTTCCACAGTTATAGCAGGTGTCTTTCTTCTTTCCGCCCCTTTTTCCACGGTGACGCTTCTTAGCCTTTTCACCTTGCGGGCCCAAGTTTTGGTTTTTGGCGTTGCTTTGTCCTGCATTCTTTTGCTTTTTCCAACGGTTGCCTGTGTTAGGCTTGCGTTGGCCAGCATGTGCGACGAAAGCAGCCGCTTGTGCTCTTTCCGCCTCTCGACGGTCAGCCTCGAGTCTAAGATGACTGGCGACGCCGTCAAAGGTCTGGATTTGCTCGTTGTGTGTGAGCACAAGTTTAACTTGTCCCCAAGTCTGCTCAGGTAGCGACCTTAGGACTGCCAAAACTTGTTGTTCGTCGGTGAGTTCATTTCCAGCATTTTGAAGCTCTCGAATCATGTCTTTCATGATATCAAGATGCTGGCCTATGGTGTGCTTAGGGTCAAGTACGTACTGATTGAATTTAAGGGTTAAAGCCCTTAGTCTCGTTGCCGAGGTAGTGCCGTACGTGACCTTTAAGCTGTCCCACAGCTCTTTAGCTGTAGCAAACGTCTCGAACTCACGAATCAGATGATCCTGCATGCAGCTAAGCATAGTATAGCGCGCAGACCGATCTTGATTCTCCCACTTATTGTACGCGTCTAAATCGCGACGATATTGGGCATTTTGACCGTTTTCTGGCTCAACCGGTGCGGCCATAGTCTCGGTGAGATGGTCAAGGACCTTCATATTATGTAGCAGAAATTTGATCTTACGGTGCCACATGGCATAGTTCTGGCCATCTAGTTTGCCAGAACCGTAAAGATCAGAAAAAGCCATTTGGGCGTCCATTTCTGTTAATATTTGCGCAAATATGTTAGAAGGTTGTCTATTTAATATTTTTATTCGGGTCCAAATAAAATTTTATTAGTTCTCACAAGTGAATGAGATCGAAAATTCGCCGCATTGGTTCATAATCATCTCCCACTCAATTGAAGACGATAATAAAAAATTAAATGACCGCGAATAAAAATTGTCCATCGCAAGAACATTCATTAAAAAAAAAATAATAATAATAATAATAAAGTGAGATGTTGACGACCTATGGTGGTAAATACGAAACAACAAAAAATTACATGGCCTAAAAAGTTGGCCCCTCTAATACATGTGTCCTAGTGAGAAACGAAAAATAAATAAATAAATAAATTACAATTTTCGTTCCTACTACATGATTCTAAAAAATATTACATCGTAATGTCGTATAACCACCATTGTCATCAACCATCTCACACATACATCAATCATATCACGTAATAAAAATACGCAAATAATGAAATTAAATCACATAATTGATTTAATTAATTTAAAGTGGCCTAATCACAAAAACATTTTAATTAATTAAGGCCCACCAAATAAATTGGCCAAATAATTCTGAATTATTAAGCCCAATTTTAATTATAGCCCAAAATTCTTTTATTAAGGCCCAGCCATATTATAAAAACAGCTCATTCAAAAAACAGATTTTAATAGGCCCATTTTCAAAAAAATTAACCAGGCCCTAAAAATATCCAGATCAGCCCGACTGGGCCCAAACTGTCCCGGCCCAAAATTTCAAACCCTAGCCCACTGCCACCGCCGTCCCACCACCGCCGCCGCCGGAGCAGCAGCGCAGCAGCGGCGCGAAGAAGAAGCAGGGCAGGAGTAGGTAGCAGCGAAGCCACGCAAGGATTGCGCGCAGGGATGGTGGAGCCACGCGCGCAGGGCGGCGCAACAACCGCCGCCGCGCCGCTGCTCTGAAGCAAACCCTCGAGGCAGCCTTGCGCAGCGCAGCGCAGTAGCAGGTCGTTGGCGGTGGAGCCGCCACAACGCCGCTGCCGGAGTCGCAGCGAGAAGCAGCGCGGTCGCGCCGCTGGACGCCGCCGTCGCCTCGCGTAACAGCAACGCAGCAGCGGCGAGCGCCGCCGCAGTCGCCGGTGTTCGTAGCAGGAACAGCAGTAGCAGCGACCGCGCCACCGTCACGCGGTCGCGCCGCCATCAGTTCTGCCTCCGTCGTATTTCCTCAAGTTAAAACCCGTCAAGTTTTTCCAAGAAAAAACGAGACGACAGTTTGAAAACAATGAAACGTTTTCTTAATATCATGCATTAATAATCAAGTGGTCTCATATATTTGGTTTTCCCAAACAATTAAAAAAAAACGACAAGAGACAAAAAATAAAAATAAAAAAGGCGAGATCGAATCACTATTCTCGCTCTGATACCACTGTTAGAAATTAAAGGCACGTAAATCATTTACACATGTATAAGGGAATCGGTATACCTCAGTTGATTTGCAGCGGAATGTATTCGGTTGATTCCCAAAACTGAAGGATCGTGCACTGATTCGTCTACAAGCCCGTCTGGACGAATACTACTAGAGCATTCGCCGTCTACTTCACACCCTAGACTCTTGGAGGACTCCGGTGATTCTCCAAGACAGAGAATTAGAGAGAAAAGGAGAAATATGTATTCTGTGGTGTTATTTTTCCGTCGTATACGAATACCAGTATATTCGTATATTTATTAGTATGGGAGAGATCTATCTCCTATTATGGATAAGATCTCCATCCCTATCGGGAATATATCTAATAAGATATTAAATATCTCGTCAGATATACATCCCAACCATATTGGGATCCATCAGATATGGATGCAACCAACAGTTTGCTTTACCTACAAGATCAATGCAATCCTTTAAATTAGTTGTCATATACAGCGTACCCTCCTTTTTACCCCGAACTACTATTATAGCTCCTTTGGAAATCTTCCAATTGCTGGAGCCGAATGTTACTATGTAACCTTCCTTACCAAGCCGCCCAATCGAAATCAAGTTCCTTTTCAGTCCAGAAATGTGACTGACTTCATTTATCATCAGCATGGATCCGTTGGAGGTCGCAATTCGCACGTTTTCCTTCCCACGATTTTCAGGGGCTCGTCATCTGCAAAATAAACCTGTCCAAAATCGCCAGAAACATAATTATACATTATACCAACATTACTGCATGAATGGAACGATGCTCCAGAATCCAGCACCCACGACTCCATCGGACTGCTCACACTCAAGACCAACGCATCACCATTGTCATCTGTTGAGGTTGTGTTTGCTGTGTTTTTGTCTCTCTGATCCTTTTAATATTTCTTCAGTTCTTCACACTGATTTTTGAAGTGACCGTACTCGTCACAATTCCAGCACTTGACTAAGCTCCTTTCCTTCCTGGATTAGTTATTTCCTCGGGATTTTGACCTTCCCCGATTCTGTCCTCCTTCGACTTGCCCTTGATCTCCGTATTCAGTGCTGACCCCGAAGTAGATCCAGATTCTCTCCTGCAAATTTCTTCACTTATCATCAGATCCCTTACCTTGTCAAATCGCAGCTTAGCCTCTGCAGTGCTAAGTGTTGTTACTGTACCGGCCCAACTGTCTGGCAGAGACGATAGCATAATTAGGGCATGAATCTCGTCATCAAATTTAATATCAACCGACGGTGTACCCTCTGACATCCTTAGGTTAAATAAATGGCTAATCAAATGTACCTTGTTCGCTGTGGACAGTTTCTGATACATCCCTCCAGAATACTCAACATCTCCCTCTTAGACTTTGCTCTAGTCACGTTCATCGCCTTTCTGTCCAACAACTCCCAATCTTCTGAACTAATCTTCTTGAATTTTGTTTTGAGAGGCTGATGCAGATCTTTACCGTAGAGGTAATCCTCGATTTGCATCTTCCAGAAACCGAAATCAAAATCATCAAATTTCTCGATCGTCTTTCCATCGCCCATCGTCACTGCTCCCACCGAACCCGGAGCTCTTGATACCAGTTGTTAGGAAATAACACATGCAATCACAAAAGCAAAGAAAAGATAACACGAAATATTTACCCAATTCGTTACAATGTGTAACTATATCTGGGGGCGATACCAAGTCAGGGATATTCACTATATATTTTTGGGATATAATATATGATGGGAGAACCTCTATTTATAATAGTATAAATAAATCTTAGTTCTATTCACATTAGGATTATATAACTGGGCCTAAAATTGGGTCTAATCCTTCAGGTTCTATACTCCAACAGTTGTTTGGATGATTATTAATTTTAAAATTTATCGCTTCTATTTTTGAATTATTTTTTAAAATATTTGACTAAACTTCAAATTCGAAAATTTTAAAACCATTGATTCTAGCAGTTTGTGTCACGCATTTTCATTACATTTATCAACACAAAATAAACAAAATTGTATTTAAAATAGAAGTTCTGTCATAATATAGTGCAATACTACATCAAAATAAAATTAAATAATCCTACAAGTCGACTACAATTTCAAAAGCAGCATTGATTTGGGTGGCAAAACGGGTCGGCTTAGTGGACTGACCTAGTATTTTTTATATTTTAGGTAAGTTGGATCATAGAAAATTTGGCCTAAAATATTATCGAGTTTAATAAACTCGATTTAGTGTACCACTAAAATATTAGAATATGTTAGGGTGATAAATTAAGTTGAACTCACTAATTTTAGATTCGATGAAATTTTAGTCGGCCTGACATCGCCTGATACAGGGGTGGACCTGCCTCATCCATTGGGGTGGCCCTGCCACCCCCCCCCCCCCCCCCCCAACTCCCACCCTCCGGCCCCCACACCCACTCTATTATTTTTATATTTAAATTGTGTATTTATTTTGAAGAATATGTGTATTTTGACCCTTAAAATTATAAAATATTAGGATATACTTAGATAATTTTCATAATATACAATAAGATCACTCTAAGTTTTAATATATCGATAGTTAAAAGCACATTTCAACATATTGAATACTAAATATTGTTGATATTATTTTGTTTAAATAATAAATATGATACAATTAATATTTATTATCACGTGGATATTAATGCTTGTCGGGATTTTTTTTTATCGGCCTTACCCCTGAGATCTGGGTCAACTTTGATTTCGCTCCTAACTCGATATATAGTATTGACTCGATGAACTATGTCGGATCGACCGTCCAAATTGTAACTTCCAACATTGATGATAGTTGGACTTCACGGGGGGTGTCTGTGTGTGATGGACAGGGGAGGGGTGGGGGGAGGTGGGGTGGGGACTGGGGGTTGCTTTCTCTCAAACAATCTTAGGCCTTTTTGACTTGATGAAAGATTGTAACAAAAAGGTGATAATATTTAAACAATATTTCACTCTAAAAGCAAATATGCACAAATCATTACTCATATATTGTCTCCTGAGCTAAATTCTCTGGATGGGCTATTTTCATGGTGTTGTACTTTTTGATCAGTTACTACCCTTCTATGTTTGCACTATTTTTTTCCTCTCATGCAAATGTACAATGCCATAAAGCACTTGGAAAGATATATATACATATGTGGTTATCTTATCACCGGCCTTATATTATGTGGGCCCATATATAAGTTTAAAATATCAATGGCAACTGAAGATAGCATTCAAATGTTTTCTTCTTTAGGAGAGAATATATATCTAATTTTAGGTTTGGATTATTTGTAACGAGTGATTTCTTTATTAATTCATGCTCAAAACTAGGGGTGAATTTTCAAGAGGCGGATTTGGGTATCAGAACTAATCCGCGCAGCTCTTATTCGATTAGTTCGAGTATTTTCTAAATCTACAGATTTCAATTTTAAAACAGTAATTTTGAAAAATGCCGACTACACTCGTTGAGTTGGACACCTGTGAGAGCGAATACCCATAAGATCGAGTACCCGCAAGATCGGATGGAAGCTTGTTATTCTTTTATCGAGTACCTAATATGACGAATACCTGACCCAACAACCCGAAACCCGCAAAAATTCGATCGGAAGCCATTATAAATATGATCAAGATATTTTAGGGGCTTTAACCTCTTATATTAAGCTCACTTTTACACTTACAAATACACCTTGTTTTAATATTTTAATTATTATTTCCTGCGCAGAGAAATCAAATGCATATCTTTTGTAGAGTGTCTATGATTAATTAGCTTATATTTTAGTGATGAAAACATCAGATATGTTTTATAATATAATACAAACAAGGGATGGATCTGTAATTTTGTGATAAGGGGGCAAAGCCCTTTTAGTTACATATGAAATGTGGTGACAAAATTTTACAATATATATAAAGCTTGAATTAAAAAATACAGGATAAAATTTCATATATTAAAAGAATTGGAAAACCCCCCATCCCAGATGTACATTTTCATATTGAACTCGGGATGAAGAAGCCCAGGCCCACTTTGTTGGGCCTTGAAATATTAGGTCTCTTTCATGCATTTAAAACCTATCAGTAGTCAACAATTATGAATATTTTTCCAATTACAATACCACTACTACTATTGGATGTATAACAAGATTACTGAACATGTACAACCTATTTTATCATTTATTCTTAAAATTGTAGTGAATAAAAAATTAAAGAAATTATGTTATCTTTCGGTCCACTTAGCGGTAGTGGATGGGACGGAATGTGAAATTAATAGAGAGTAAATGAAGATTTTATCAAGACGGGTATACTAATGGTGGTGATGACACAATCAAATGTAAAGAAATACAGTCGATGTTGTAATTAAAAAAAGTTTAGAGTTAGTAACCAACATTAATAATTAAAAATCATATTGCCATAAAACTGCGACTCCTGATACTTTTCACTCTCTCGATATAATTAACATAAAGATATGGGTTCTACTTCGTTTAGGCCACTAAAAATTCAATCAGACCCAACTATTTTTCCAGGCTGAATGCGTTGCCATCAGACCAGACTCAGACAAGATTTCAAAATAGTGCATAGGACAAAATGTACATTATAGTCCGAAAACTAACGCATGATGCACTATATTAATCTTAAATATCGCATTTCAGGATTATATAGTCCTGACTTGTCCTTCTCTGTTTCAGTCCACTCCAAACACAACCTTAACAATTCCGACCAATAGAGTCGAGTAAAATAAACTCAATTGTAGGACTTAATGATTTGAGCAAACTGAGATCCACTCAATAACATAGGTGAAATGATTTATTTTAGACAAAAACTTAGTATTCAAGAGATACTGTACCAGAAATTATACAACAGGTCTAGCAGTCAATAATCACCACATATTTACTTGACATACAGTAATTCGCAAAGTCAACTATATACTAACATCCATGAAAATGTATCACTATTTGTATTGAAAACTATTAATTATTCTGAATAAATGTAATATTTTTCACCTTAATATCTTACTTAAAAACAAGTAATATCTTTCTGTGTAAGCACTAATACATTTTCATCATAACATCTTTCTTCAATACAAATAATACATTTAAGTCGGGCACTAATACATTTTTATAAAAAATTACACATTAACTTGTATTGCATTGATCTAAAATACGTGCAAATGATGTACATGTGATCTACTCATTATAATCACCACACATTTACTTAACATACACATAATTTTACACCTATCAATATGAGTTTTGTGTGAGTATATTTTGTTTATCCCCCAAAAAATTGTCACTTTGGATACTCTGCCACATTATTTATTTTATTTTCCATTATATTATTTTTAATACATGATAATAGTTAAAGTGACATTATTTAATATATGTGACACTTAGTAAATATAATGAAACATATGATAAACATATAAATGTGACAGCAGATCTCATGCATTATATTTTACTCTACTGGTATTTAATTTTTAAGAAGATTAGAACACTTGTTCGGTGCATGAATGAGATTAACAAAACAGGATTGCAAATACAGTTCGCATCAGTTAGAGGTTTAAACATTTTATAGTTATGAGATAAAAATATCTAGAATTAACATGTTTTCTTTGCCAAAATATTAATAATTATTCTCTTCGTCCCGGCTTAACTTTTCTACTTTGATCGGACACGAAGATTAAAAAAAATAGATTTTATGGAACCTTTGACTTTTTAAAGATGGAGATTGAGGGTGGGCATTATGAAAGAAATTTATCATTTATGAATTAGAAAGTTAAGTTGAAACACATCGAAAAAAAAAATAGAAAAATTAGAGAGGGACGAAGGTAGTACATTATATAGTTATTGCACGTGCAAATAGTTGTGTCGATATGGGGCCGAGCAAAGAGGCCCAAAACTTTAACCGAAGCCAGAGGGGGTCCTTTCCACGCCAAGTCGGCCCGGTTTACATAAAGAGCGCCTCATATAGGCCATAAACGCACGCAAATGGGCCTAATAGTAGTTTTCAATGTCACCGATGTAAGGGGCCTAAATATAATTAAATTATTGAGCCGGTGTAGTTAAAGACAAATTTAATAAACTACGGCACTGTTCATCGTGTAATTAAAATAATAAGTGTATTTTTTTTTTATTTACTAAACTAAGTGAACTCGCCTGTGCCACAAGCGAGTTCACATTTTCTGACAAAACACTATTTGAAGTCGCCTCCGACAGAGGCGACTTCTGTTTTAATATATATATATATATATATATATATATATTTTTTTATTATTTGAAAACGCCCTTGCTAGAGGCGTTATACGGTATACGAAAACAAAATACTAAAAGTCGCCCCTCCCAGGGGCGATATCTTAACAATTTTTTTTTTTTTTAATTATTGTATATATATATTTTTATCTTAGATTTAGATTGTTTATTTTAAGAATTTTCGTTTGGTATTTGTCTTTAATTTGGGTTATACTCCGCGTTCATTTTTTCCTTTAATTTGAGTCGAATTTATCATTTTTTATTATTAGTTAAGATTCTTAATCGAGTATAATCGATTTTTAATCCTATTACGCCAAAAATAAAATATTTAGATTAATAAAAAATACTTAAAATATGAAGTTCTTTTTATCTAATTATTACAAATAAGTTGAATAAATAAAATGTCTAATATTCATGACCAGTCCCACATCGCCTTTTTTTCCTGTTCCGTTTAGCTCTCCCTCTCCGTTCCTCGATGGGTGCATCGGATTCTGCTTCTTGAGCGCGTTGTGATTGACCATCATCTGGTGTGCCGATATTCAAACTAAACATGGGGCGACCTGATGAAGATGATGTTTGACCCAAATACGGAATCGTGGACATATTAAACTGTCCTGGATGACCCGCCAAATTCGGCTGGTGAGGAAAAATGTCGGCGGTTGTTGTGTAGTTGCCGACTTCCAGGAGAGAGGTGAAGGATTGATCAAACCGCATTGATTCCCGATGAGGAGTGAAAAAATCATTTTCGTTCACCATCGGAGGCACGTAGTAGCTTGATTGCATTTCAACACTTGGATGCTCATGAGATGTAGGATGTGAAGGCCCGGGGAGATCGCCGGACACAGACCTAGATGGATGGGTGTTACGCGAAGTAGAACCACCAGGTCGGTGTCCGAAGTTAGTACGTGTAGACGTACTATGTCTCCGCCCTTGCTGGGGTGCGTCACGTGGCATGGGCATCTTAGCTGCTTGGTGTTGTGCGTCTAGGTGAGGATGATGGTAGGCGGCACGGTGATCTTGAAAATCTTGTTGTGCTGCTTGATATAACTCCTCAATCGACCTTCTCGCTGGCTCTCTAATGTAGTCACTCTCTCCGACAACTACTCGATGCATTCCCTCCACGATCCTTTCCTAAAAGTAAATTTTGTAAATAAACATATGTGAGAATGATTTTTATACGGATTTGTACTATTTATATGTATTCCATAAGAAGTTGTTTACCCACCAAATTTTCGAGATATGCATAAGTTGACGGCTGAGATCCCTCTTGCACACCTATACCAGGAGTTATTAACCGTCGTGTGACCTCTTGATACCAACCCATGTAACCAACGTCCAACTCATCACCTTGGTTCCCGATCTGAGGCGCAGTCACAATATACTGATTTCGGGTGTTCCATTGTTCCACATACTGAGCGTGTGTTACAAGCCAGTTTTGATTGGAACGCCCACGCCGATCTGTTCTACCATGCAAATTTCTGTGTTCGGCTGCAATCGACGGAGGGATGGACTGTCGCATACCGAATTGTCGAAACACCCGATCAGGATAATATAGCTCAACGATTGAGTGATGGATTAGTGGACATTTTGATATCCATGTGTACGTAACATTAATGATGTTGTCATCAAGATATGATTGGACTGCTGGAGGGATTGGCTCATACGGTCTCCAAACAAACAGCAAAGTAAATGCCATGTAAAAGTAATTTGTTACATTAAAGTTTGTTTTAGAACGGGATGAGAGAAGAAGGAAGGTCTTGTACCTCATCTGGGGTTTGTCTATCCAGGTACTCCCGGATTGTCTTCACGTTGTTGTTGAGGCTATGCGTGAAAGTGTGGTATTGCAGCCATTCAGCACCGTATGGCGCAATAGGTAGTTCACCGGCTGCTCCATCGATTGTTCCTAGATCGAATCGTCTTCCCACATGTCTAGGCCTCATAAATGTTATAAGCGTCCAGGCCCAAATCTGGAAGATATTTCATAACATATACCTATTGTTATGGTGCAATAAATTTGAAAGACCAAGCTAAAAAAATAAAACTAAGTATTAAGGTGTACCTGAAGTAACCGCATAGCCCCGCCAATAGACTTTCTTTCTCTACGGGCTGCACAACATAATTGGTGGTACAAGAATCCCAATACCGCACTCCCCCAGCTGTACAATTTTGATACCTTAATGAAGATGCGATGTAGATGTATTTAAAGCCTTCTTCTAGTCCAAACGAGAACCAGCAATGTGTCCACTAATTTTTGGTCGAACAAGCTTCAAAAACCTTCAAAATAATTAGAAGATAATTACATAAAATATATCACTGGTATAACATTCGAAATTTATAATACAAATTATGAAAAACGTGTAAATATAAACAAATTATAACCTTATCAAATACCTCTTTAATTTTAGACAAGCCGTCTACACAACAAATACAATGTTATAACACCTTCAACTTCAATAAAATGAGAGCGAAAGTAAAAGAATGAAGAAGGAGAGAAAATGAGACTGTAAGGTGGGTTGAAGATGATAAATATATGATATTGTGTATTGCCGGATGAAACATATATAACACATCCGGTCAAACTTTTCCCTCAAAAAATTCAACCGGATGTGACAATTCACTGCACTCTGCAACACACCACCGCCATCCCCCCCAACCACTGCACCCCTACCCACTGCCCCTAAGACCCTGCCCCAACCCCCATTGGACGTGGCTAAAATCCAAAAAAACAAAGTGGTCAGAAGTCGCCCCTGCCAGGGGTGACTTTGGGTATGTACGTACACGTATTTCGGCGTTTTCACCCAAAAAAAAAAATTAAATAGATGTCGCCCCTGGCAGAGGCGACTTTCAGTATTTTGTGGCGTATACATACGGTATAACGCCTCTAGCAAAGGCATTTTCAAATAAAAATATATATATATATATATATATATTAAAACAGAAGTTGCCTCTGCCAAAGGCGACTTCGAATAGTGTTGTGTCAGAAAATGTGAACTCGCCAGTGGCACAGGCGAGTTCACTTAGTTCAGAACAGTGCCATAGTTTATTAAATTTGCCGTAGTTAAATAAGGAGTAACTTTATTAGCTCCCAATAATTAACTAAGTACTTGATAATTTTATTAATTAATTAAGCACACTATAATAAATATATACAAATTATATGTAATATTTTTAAAAAAATTAGAGGTCCTTGCCAATGAGGAATCTCCCTCGGGCCTGGCCCTGATCAAAAAGTTGATTGGAAGGATACTAATTTGTAGTTTTTTAGAAAGTTCAAAAGTAAACTTATTTAAACTCAAAATCCAAGTAAATAATTGTTGGTTGAGAATTGGGGTGACAAACCAAAGTCCTATAGATATGGAGATGATCGCGGATTTATAAGTATGATTACATATATTTCCGGCAGCATGAAGTTTTTTGGGGTAGCTTAAAGAAAAAACTCGTGGACTCGGAAAGACTCAAAATAAATAACATTGCATTAATGAGTTTGACTATTTACAGGAGCTCGAAGGGTCCAACAGTGATATAAATTACATACACCAAACATAATTAAATAAAGATATTTAATGAAAGAAGAGAAGGGAGCCTCAATGGAACTTATGAAAGACACCAAGCGGGTCCAAAGAGATAGAAGTGAGGGAAGAATGTTGATTGACTTTGAGTCTCAATTAAAATTATGTCGGAAGGAGAAATGTTGCTTGACTTTTGTTTGAGGGAACTTGTTGGGGATTATAGGTGTGACCATATCTGCATGAGGTCTTTTGAGGTGGTGCTATATGTTTAAAGAGAATAATATCATATTGATGAATTGCTTAAAACAAAATTATTCAATCTCAATGATGTCCAACACAAATAATATCGTGTTGATGAGTTGAGTTGTCCTCTTAACGAGTCTAATAATAATAATTGATATGATCTGATGTACTAGAGAATTTAATAATATAAAAAAAAAAAAAAAAAAAAAATTACAAGGCAACCAATCACTTGTGAGGGGTTTACCTTTCATCCACCCATAGTATTGGCAAAGAAAATTTTAAAAGAGCCAACAGTAGTGAATACAGGTATTTAAGTGTGTGAATATCAGGAGAGCTTTTTAAAGTTTGGACATTTTAAAGAAATTAGATCTTCTACGACATTTAGTGCAATATTTTTTATTGCAATAATAACAATAGAGGGAAAAAATCATGTCTCGTCCCATAACTATTATCTCATCCGCTAAATATCTCAAACCTTTTTTTTTGCTTTTCAAAATGATCTCATCTATGTTTAATTTGTTCAACTTCAATCACAAAATTTAAATTTTCACTGGAAAAATTACGTGTCGGTCAAAATTGAAGATTTTTGCTTATGCGGCATCGGAATTCTGAGGTGGAATTTAATTTTTAGTTGTCTCTTTAAATAATATTTCACATCAGATTTTAATTAACAAATCATAAATACATTCTCAAAAATCAATAAATCAAATTAAAATGCTACATATGTTTCATAATAAAATAATAAAATATATTGTTCATCATCTTCTCCCCCAACTCCAATCTGTCAAAAATCATAGATAGGAATGTTAAACGGGCTACGCCTAGCAGTTTTTTGCGCTAATCGGGGCCTTGGTTTAGTCGTACTCTTTTTAACGAGCTGAGAATATGGTGGACCTAACCCTAATCTTATCGTTTTTCGGATAACTTGGAGCACTATGAGGCTACAAGTCAAAATTTATAAACTATATATTTAAATAAAAATTCATACAAAATATATTTAAATGATATTTAAAAATTTACCAATTAATGGTATAAAATCAACATATTTAACATAATGAAAGTTAAAAAAGGTGCTTATCTAAAAAAAAGTTAAGAAAGCGCTAATGAATACATAACAATTTAAACGTGAGTATCCCAATTCTTATGAAAATAGCATGTTCCACCATAATTTAAACATATTTAGTTTATTTACATTGTAGTCATATTGGATAAGAAATTGAAAAAGACAAGAAACGTAGCAAATAGTGGTCTGTTAAATAGTGCCAAAGAGACAACGCATACTCAACTACTCAAAATCACTAAGACGAAGTTGGATAACTCAAGTAGCAGAGCATCTACTACCTAGGCCTTTGATCCTGGGTTCGAGTCACCATGGAAGGAGGGGAGAGTTTTTTCTTTATTTTTTAGATTAGGAGAAAAAAAAAAATTGAACTACTCAAAACCACTAACTCTGGTATGCATAATGATAGTAGATAGCAAGGTACAACTTATATGCTTAAGTGCCTAAAACATAGAATTAAAAATTGAGAAGTGAGAATACAAAACTATAACTAAGGGCATAAAAATTGACCAAACAAAAAAAAAAAAAAAAGTTCAGGATCAGACCGGGTAAACCGCTGACATAGCGGCCTGAGTCAAAAGGCCTTTATGTTTAAAACGAGATGCAAAATAGGGGGTCTAGACATACTTCTTTTTTTTTTTTTTTTTTTTTTTTTTTAACTGGCCGACCTTATAGGTGTTGGGCCATTGTAACATCCCTACTCATAAAGAGTTTCATTTTATTATGGGAAATTTCAATTTATGCTTGCTAAGTTTAGAAAATTTTAAAATACCCTATAATTTTTTATTTTGTCAAATTTATGCTTGATTTTGAAGACTGCAAAAATTCGCCGATGTGGCGGTCGGGATGCTTACATGTCTAGTCAAATTAGAAGTGTCATATCAATAAGATCGTGCATAGATATGACAAAATAAAAGATAACATCGCATTATAAATTCAAGAACTCAGAGTGCATAAATTGGAGAAAAATATAAGTTACTAGTAATTTTGATTTAAAATCATAAATTTAGACGTGAACAAAGCTGACGAATATAAATTGAAAATTTTCCTTTTATATATTACCTCCATTTTTTTATTCGTTATTTTAGATTTTGTGAGATGTTTATATATACTTGTCTTTTAATTTTTTTTCTTATATACTTCAATAATATTCTTAGAATTGAAAAGAGATATAATATAATGAAAATAGTGGTGCAAAGATTTGAGGAAATTGAAAAAAATATTGAGAACTTAAGTGTGAATCCTTAATTTTTTAATTCTAAAAAAAAAAGACGGAGCCAGTAGTAAAATAAGATGACGGTCGTATGACCACCGGTTGGTGAAGGTCAGAGGTTGGATTATATTGGACCTTTCACTCTCTTGAATCAATTTATTTGAAACAAGTTGTAACAGTTATTAAATTATAAAGTGCCAATAACAATTAAGGAATAACATTTCGTTTCTAAAAAATTCCCAAAAGGTTTTACTCGTAACTTCATTTAGAGCAAAGTTTCTCGTATGCTGGGTACATGTATTTAAGATTCTTGCAATTTGAGTTACGAACAAATCTGCAAGTTATATGAAGCTTTTTATGAAAATTTCACTATTTATATTTAAAAGATAATACATGTTCTAAAAAAATTAATATCTTTTAGCATAATATATTTTTTTCAGAACGAGTAATATATTTCAACATAAATAATAATACATTCCCAAAAACTGTTTACAACCCAAGAAATATCTATCCACGACCCAAATTGAACTTAGAATCAGTGTAATCAGAGTCGATCCTACCAAATTAGTGGCTTGAGTCGAGTGTAAAAAAGTGACCTCTAATTTTTATTATGAAATTTAAAATAATAGGAATAAATTAAACAATAAATAATATTAAAAAACTACTATCATGTTAAATATATTTGTCACATAACTTTTAAAAAGAAGACCTCAAATTAAGAAAGTAAAACAAAAAAGTAAGGGAAAAAACAATAAGCTTAGAAGCTAATAGAAGAAGCTATTAATAAAGCCACAACAAGAAGAGATAAAAAACTAAGAGGATCGAACATGTATCATACAAAATAAAATTAGACTATTTTACCACTACACTACAATAATATTTTACGTCTATATATATATATATATATATATACACGCATTAACTAACATTACAGAAATTTGGGGCACTCTAAAATTCTAACTTTTTTCGAGGACCTAAGACGATCACCTCTTTGACCTCACGTAAGGATCGGCCTGAGTGTAATTGGTGTTCACAACAACTGCTCATTAAATAATATTGAAGTAAAACTTGAACCTGATCCCTACTTTAGCTTGTGGTCCTAATTAATGCTTTCCCTACTTGATAACTGCAAAAGTCTCGTAGTATTTGTTTAATCGAACTGATTTTTGAACCATATTCCATGTTCCATTCTACAGTGAAATTACAGTACTGTTGCTACAAGATTATTGGTTGACTGCAATTAAGAAAATAAACTGAAGTAGATAGTGGAAATACTAAAGCAAAAAATAAAATAAAATAATGGGACATATTCTTTAACTATGAATATCTAATGGGATATGTTATCTGGATTGCTTTACCCAGTTACCCTGCAAATATTCATTCACATAAATTCAGAGCCATTGGTCTTAGAAGCTGACCTTGTTAACCCATCTTTAATTCAATTCTTTATTTTTCATACTCTGTTGTGCAAAATAGAGTTTTATATTCTTTCTTTTAAAGTAGTAACAATATGTGAAGAGAGAATTGTATCACCGATTACTTGGTGATAGAATCTTATAAAACTAATGTGCGAGATTACAATAAATCTACCAAATATAAGGAATACAAATTTCAGAATATCTACAAAGAGTAGGTCTTGGGTGCATCCAACATACAATAAGCTTATTGTGCACTCTTCAATTTAATTTGGAAATTAGATATATATTAAGAGCTGCGTTTGGATAATGGTGCGCGCTGTGAGATCTCATGTTCGAGCCTCAACGCGCGCGCTGCGTCAAAGCTTATATGCGCGCGCTGTGAGATCTCATGTTCGAGCCTCAACGCGCGCAGGATTTTTAATTTTTTTCTATTCAAATTAATCTTGGAATTATATATATAACAAGGGTTGTGTTTGGATATCACCAAACTCATAATGGTGCAGTGGTATAGCGCTGTTGTGCGTATGTTGAGGTCTGGTGTTCGAGTCTCATGCAGCCCACAACCTTGAATTTTTTTTTATTCTGTAAAACGAATAATATATATATTAAGTCATGTTTGTTATCACATAAGAAATACTAGCTTAGGTGGTAAAATCTTAAATTTTTAGATATTAGGGCATAGGTTCAAATCCCATCTTCTCCAAATTTTTATATATGTGCACTTTTTATATTATTTTAGACAATGTAATATATTATTTTAAAAAATTATATATTATTTATAAAAAATGTGTATACCTGTAACATAACATATACTATTACACAATATAACATAGGGAAATTCTATAGTACAACCCTTTTATAGATACAATCACAATTTTAACTTGTTATTGCAGGTTGTAATAGGTAATATATATTTTTTTTAATTTAGCAAAGTAGGTCTCACACTTAATTAATTTCCCTATTACCATTCTCATTATTTTCTATTAGGTTAATTACATAATGCAGCATGTACTTTCGACGATTTTTCACTTTGCAACCTAAAGTAATTATTTTTTTCGATCACAACCTGTATAATGCGGAATTTTACTTTTGCAACATCCGGCTATATATTTCAGCCTATATAGGTCATATGCTCAGCACATGCCAAGAAGACTCAATAAATGCAACACGTGGTCAACTTAATTAAAATAATTTATTAAATAATATAAAAAAAATTAAATTCTAAATAATTTTATATAAAATATGAGAAATATTAAAAATTTTAGAAAATAAATTCAAAATTCAAAAAATATATTTACAAACATATATTTACTAGAATGACTTGTTTTTTGGTAAAATATATTCTCTAAAATGATTTTTTTTTCTTTTTGTGAATGGAGAGAGTAATTGTTAGATTTCGTTTACTTCTTTATATATCCTAGTATTTCTCACATGAAAATTTATTAATTACTTAAAAAATTGATTGATTACTTTTAAAAACTTAAATTCACCCAATGATGGGACTGCGTCATGTTTATTACCTATGTGAACAAGGACAAATGATTCAACTAATTACAAGTATTCAAATAAACACATATCTAAATAACACATAACACGTAAAAAAAATATTAATATAAAATAATTACTAAAATATATTGATTAATTTCATTGTATTTTTTCCCCTTATTCACATAAGCTCATATTTTTTTATTAAGAAGAAAAGTGATTGATTATATACTCTACAACATAGGTTCACCATAAATTGTCTTATCCATCATATATCAAATCTAACAAAAATATTCAATTTTTTTTGAATAATTACTACCCCCCTCTATATATATTTTTTTCAGAATATATAACGATTCATTGAACGATCTCGTATAATTATAGATGGTTTTCCTATTTTTTGTATATAGATATAGATAGATGTATTAAATATAAATATAATTATTCTTTGCAATGTTTTAATTTAACATCACAAATTAGTTTAACTTTTTCAAATATATTATATTCAGTTATATATTTCTCAACTTTTAGGTGCACAATTTATATATATATATAATTATAATTGATAATAAATATTCATTATTTTACGGATAATTTATAAGTTATAAAAAGTTACATTTTTTGTGTCAATATTATCATGAATAACTATTTATAATTAAGAAATTCCAAATGTGATGTGGAATATTGGTATTAAATTAATTATTTTAAAAAAATAATTAATATGATATGTTATGTGTTAAGAATGGACTAGAAATTAGCTAAATATATGTTTGTAAAATTATTAACTGCGAAAAATCAATGAAAAATTTTGTCAGCCTTGAAGTTATTTTTAGGAGGAAATTTTATTGCTTTTTTATTTTGGGATAGGTCCTACCTCTATTTTCTAAATTAGTATTTTGTCATATGTGTGTGTATATATATATATATTTATTTATAAATTATTTTAATTAAAATTCTAATTAATCTAAAGTTTTTAATGTAAATGAATAAGAGTCAAAGTAAGAGGAATAAAAATAAAAAGGAAAAAGGAAATGTTGGTTACAAGTTTAGCAAGTAGCAAGTCACCTTATTCAATGGCCAAGATTAAAAGAATATAATCTAATGGCTATTATTATAGATTGTATCAATACAATGATTGTATTGTAGAAAGACCCTATAACATATACTATTACGCAATATATATATTATTAAAAAAATGTGTATACCTGTAACATAACATATACTATTACACAATATAATGTTGCATATACTATTACACAATATAACATATACTATTAAACAACAGAATATATTATTAAAAAATTGTACATGTAACTATAACATATACTATTACGCGATATAACATATACTATTGCACAATATAACATATACTATTGAACAACATAAAAAAAGGTAAAAACAGAGCAAAATCAAGGTTCGAACCCGCGCGTCCCGCGCGCCTGGACCCCGCGCGTGCGTGTCTCACCGCTGCACCACATGTTATTATTGGAAATTCATCCAAACAAGGCCCTTATATATATTCTTAATTTCACATTAAATAGGAGAGTGCACAATAGTGCAATTGTGTGTTGGGTGCACACAAGTTTTTGCCATCTACAAAATATGTACACCATATTGTTCTAGAAAATTCTAAATATTACATAATTGAATTAATCCCGAATATCTTTGTTACAACCCCCTCAAGCATTGCGTGGGGTGAAGACTTACGCAAAGCTTGGAAGGAAGAAACTCAAAAGCTAAGCGTATAAAACTCTTCATGAAGATATCTGCAAGCTGAAGATGAGAGGGGGTGAATTGCATAGATAGCTTGCCATTTGCAACAAGATCTCGAATAAATTGGCAGCCAATGTCGATGTGTTTGGCCCTCTTGTGGGCTATACTGGATTCTGGCTCAAAAAATATCGCACTATTGCTGTCACACAGAAGGAGGAGACGAACCGATTGTAGAGCCTCAAGCTCATGGAGTAAGTTGGTCAACCAATAAGCTCAAAGCAACATTGTCCAAGGCCCGGTACTCAGACTCACAACTGAATCAGGCGACTGTGGGTTGTTTCTCGGCACTCCAAGAAACGAGTTACCTCTCAGAAATATGGAATGACCATAAGTATACCGACGTCTCAACACAACGAGCCCAATCTGTATCACAAACCAATAATGCAACGCTCCGGAGGGGAGGTAAGAGTCAAGCTAAAATGTATCGTGCCTTTAATATATCTCCGAATTCGCTTGACAGCAAGGAAATTATCTTCAATAGGGGACTGCAAGAACTGGCCCACTACATTCACAACATAGGACAAATCCAGATGAGTGATATTCAAATATTGTAACACACCAATTAGAGAACGATATAAAGTAGCATCAGAAAATGGGGCGCCCGTGCTGGTTAACTATTCACAACAAGCAAGAGGTGTGGCCATGGGCTTGGAGTCCAAGAGATTAGCATGCTCCAAGATATCTTTAGCATAATTAGCTTGCCCAACAAACAAATCAGTTAAGGTATCTGAAAATTCAAGCCCCAAAAAATAATTAAGCTTCCCAAGAACCTTAATAGCAAATTCATAATATGTACTAGCAATAAACCGATGAAGGAGATCAAGGTCGTCATCAGTAACAATAAAATCATTAACATACAAGATAAGATAGATAACAGAGGTACCTTGGTGAAGATAAAAGAGAGACAAATCAGAGTGACTCTCACAAAAATCAAGACTCATAAGATTGGGATTGAATCGCTACAACCAAGCTAGAGGAGCCTGAAGAAGACCGTAAATAGCTTTCTTCAAACGACAGACATGATTCGGAAACTTCAAATCAATAAAACCTAGAGATTGAGCCAGAAAAGCTGGTTTCTAAGGGACACCATTCAAGAACTCATTCCTGACAGCAAGCTAATGAAGTTGACAATTGTTATGAACCGAGATAGCCAAAATGACCTGAATTGTGGCAGCTTTGACATCCTAATTAAAAATTTAACCAAAATTTGTCCCTGGGATTTGAGTGAACCCCTATGCAACAAGACAAGCTTTAATCAGACCGTTTGAGCCATCCAAGCGATACTTCGTTTGAAACACCCATTTCAAACAACAATATTGGAATGTGGAGGTGGGGGAAGGATCGAAAAGACGTTTGGTCTATATTTTCTTACCTATATCTTGAAAGCGAACCTCAAAGTTTCTCATAAGCCATAAATTCGTCAGAAGGACCACTATGGAAAGAGGCAATTCAGCGTGAGATTAACTCCATTCTACAAATCATACTTGGGTGCTAGTGAATCTTCCTCCGGGAAGCAAATTATTAGGTTACAAATGGATTTTCATAAGGAAAATAAAAACAGATGGGTAAATTGATATGTATAAGGGGATATTTTGATCAAAGATTACAGGCAAAAAGAAGGCCTTGACTTCTTTGGTACTTATTCTCTTGTGGCGAGAATAACCTCCATAAGAATGGTTTTGGCCTTTGCAGCCTTGAGATTTATATATAACAACCTGAGGGTTTCTCTGCTCCCGGACAAGAGAATAAAATTTTAAATTGGTGAAGTCATTATATGGCTTGAAACAAGTACCAAAACAATGACATGAAAAGTTTGATAATGCCATGATGAGTTGTGGGTTTAAGATGAATGAGTGTGATAAATGTGTTTACGTGAATAGCACAGAATTTGGGTATGTTATCTTATGTCTTTACGTAGATAACATGGTTATCATTGGTAGCAATACCAAGATGATCAAGTTCAAAAAAGGTATGTTAAATTCATTATTCGACATGTAAGATATAGGTCTAGCAGATGTGATTCTTGGAATCAAAATTCATGATTCACCTGAAGGACCAGTTTTGAGCCAGTCTCATTACATTGATAAATTCCTTGAGAAGTTCAACAATGATGAACATCTTGTGCTAGAACCCCGATACATAAGAGTCAACATCTATAAAAAAAAATAGAGGCCAAAGTGTTTCTCAAGTCGAGTAATCGAGAATAATTGGGAGTCTAATGTACCTAATGAGTTCTACAAGACCAGACATAGCATTTGTTGTGAGAGTATCCAGATACTTGAGATATACTCATGATTATGGACTACACTACACTGGGTATCCAGATGTATTTGAAGGCTACAATGATGCCAATTAGATATCGGATATGAAGGACTCAAAGTCAACAAGTGGATACGTGTTCACTTTAGGTGGTGCTAAAGTCTTCTAAGCAAACAATAATTGCAAGATCCACAATGGAGTCAGAGTTTATTGCTCTAGACAAGTGTAGAGAAGAAGTTGGTGGCTTCAAAAGTTCGTAGAAGATATTCCAATGTGGCCTAAGCATGTGCCTGCAATCTGTATACATTGCGATAGTCAATCGGTTGTCGAGAGAGACAGATCAACATGTACAATGGTAAGTCTAGGCATATACACCATAGACATAATACCATTAGGCAACTATTCTCAACCGGCGTAATCTGTATTGATTATTTAAAGTCTAAAGATAATATAGCGGATCCATTAACCAAAGGGTTAAATAGAGAGTTGGTTGCAAAATCATCATGGGGAATTAGATTAGAGAGTTGGTTGCAAAATCATCATAGAGAATTGGATTAAAGCCTTTGAAAGAAAGAGTTGAGGCAATGGAACCCCAACCTAGTTGACTGGAGATCCCAAGATCTAGGTTCAATGGGTTAACCTAATTGTTGAAAATCTAAGATCCCTATGGGGGCCAATCTCAAGTACATTCCTATAATGAAACAGTGATGCCCGTGCAGATAAGATTAAGCTTGAGACTTTTAATGATTCTTACTCGTAGGTTTGCACAATGTAATGCGGGTTATTCTTAATTAAGAATCACATATGTGAGAGAGAAGTGGGGGCGCTTCAAAGGGAGTTGTGAAAGGCTCAATTCTTAGAAACTCTTGCAGAATCAGGAAGATATTCATGGTCGAAACGAACATAACCAAGAGCACTGAAATGTGTTGGGGAGAAAGCTGTGTGATGTACATCATCGTTTGCACAAATGACAGATCAGTTCAAGGACATCATGTCAACTGTTAGCGAGTAAAGTAAATGTGTTTTCACAAGGAAATGTTTGAAGGGTAACACTTACCTATCCTATGCAAGATTCAACTGTTGATATGTATCACCGAGTAATTTAAGTTTGTGTCGATTTTCATTCATGTGGGGATTATTGGAAAATGGTCATTTTGGGCAGCTAGGTTCGGGCCTATTTTAAAGGGGACCGATAACGAAACATGAAAGGTGAAGGTGGTATTATGCTCTCCTTAGAAAGAGGCTCGAGATAATATATCATTTGCCCAAAATGGTTGATGGGTGAATGAGAAATTGAAGCTCAAAGTGGAGCATTTGTAGGTAGATTGATATTTTCTCCCACCTTGGAAAAATTGTACAAAAATGGCTTATATATGATTCTCCTTCTAAGGAGTGTAATTGTGTAGTAAAGAGGCTCTTTCTCACGTACCCAGGTACAAGGGGTGTGCCAATCAAGGACCGTTTCGAGTTTTGGATCAAGGGACTTATGTGCAAGCACGATTTGTGTACACGAATATCGGTCCGATCTGATGGGGCCACACAAGCCAATTTTTTTTATTTTGTTTTTCAAATATGCATGACTTTACCATTTCTCGCTCTTTGGACTTCTACATGTTTTTGTCTTAAGTGGTCTTGATTATTGTAACTTCTGAAATTAATTATGGATATTAATTCTGAAATAGTGGAGCCTTTAGATGGCTCAACGAACAATCATTTCGAGCCTATTGACAATGGCTCTTTCCACACTTTTACAATTCATTGTCCAGTAGAAATTATGTGCTACAGTTTCTACTACAAGCTGTTGTATCCTGGGAAACAGCACTTGTGAAGATAAGACAAATTAGTTTTAAGGAAACTGTAATTTCACAGGCTTCGGTTCATACACATTTGCAAGTTCACTAACCATCTTTCATCCTACTTTATTTGCAACAATTTCATGACAGATTGGAAACCACGGGGTTCAGAAGAAGTAACAAGGCCAAAAGCAAAACTGTTGAAGCAAAATCAACCGGATAGCGAGGTATGAAAACACCTAACTTAGCACGTGTCACAATTGGATGAGATGGCAGATGAGCCGGCTAGGCGGGCTGGTCATCTTGTGGTGGGATAAGATCAGGTTGAACAGGCAGAGATGGAGTAGGCTAAGCAGGCGAATCAGGCTCGAGGGGAGCGTCGGGGACACGTACGGACTTGAGGTCATGCGGCAGGTAGATGTGGACACCGCATGCACATACGACTTAGTTTGCGACTTAGTCGAGAAATTAGAGGCATGATCAATATCCAAGAACTCGAAATCTCAAGAAACGAGAAAGGTGAGCCAACAACGGATCTCGAGAGAGGGAAACAAAGTTCATCAAACTGAGCATGACTCGTAATGAAGACCTGAGATGAGTTAGGATTGTAATACTGAAAATCCTTATAAGCAGTACTGTATCCCATGATGATTCATAGACGACTGCAAGGAACCAATTTGTTAGTAGCATAGTCATGTAAATATGGAATAAACCCGACAACCAAACGGTCTGAAATTTGCATAATTCGGTGATATAGTGGCTCAAAATTAGATTTATTTCCCAACACAACAGAAGGTCATTGATTTATCACATACACAGTTGTTGTAAATGCATCATACCAAAAACATGCCGGAACATGAGAATGAAACATCGTAGATAAACCTACCTCAGTTATGTGACGGTGTTTGCGCTCAGCACTACCATTCGCTGAGGCATGTAAGGACACGAAATACAATGATGAATGCTATGTAAATCCATAATCTTATGAACTTGAATTAAAAAATTCAGTACTCCCATCACTTTGAAAGATTTTGATAGTACTTTGCAAGAACTGATTACCCATAAAGCTGTGGAATTGCACTAGAAGATCATAAAAGTTAGACCATGAATCTCCTCTCGTGCAATGCACCATGCAAAACAATTAAGAAATTTTCTGGCAATGCTATATCACCTTATAATAACACAACGATAGTAGGCGGTAGCCGGTAGTCTTGTGAAGCCATTCATTAGGAAATTCCATGGTTCGGCCCACCCTGAGTTGGCTGTATTCCTTGCACTTCGTGAGGCATTATCTACATCTAGGGAGCTTGGCATACCGAATTTTGCATTCTTGTTGATTCTAATACATCTATTCTCGCGCCTTATAAATGGATGTCATCTGTCTACTTGTCTTGTTAAATCTTCAATACCTTTAGTCTTTTTCAAATATCATTTTATTTTTTGGATTAGTCGAGAAAAGAACTTTGTAGTCCACATACTAGCAGTTTATGGCAAATCTTGTGAAGCTGACTCTCAGGTGACTTTTGCCACCACCCTTCTTTGTCACTCAGGGTTGGCTGCTTCTAGCAATTATTAATGAATTTATATTTCCCCTAAAAAAATATACAGGGTGGACTTAGTAAAAAAATAGCTTGGATAATAACTAAAACAAGAAAAAATCATAGTACTAGAAATAGGATTCCATAATCTTGCAATGGGCTTGATACTGGGGCCACCAAAGGCAATGGCGGATACAATTGGGGCGGTGGGGGTACAACTAAATTTGAATTTTTGTTATTATGTATTAAAATAAAATTTTGAACCCCAAAATGTTAATGTATGACTGAATATGGTGATGGACCGATGGGTTTAAGCTGTTGCCGCCTGCCAATTATATATATGGGCTTGGGCCCCTCAATTGCTAAGTGAAAGTGCCCAATATCAGGAAAAAAAAGGGGGGGGGGGGAGAGGAGAAATGATAAAATTGCTTAGCCAATTATAAATTAGAAATTAAATTAATACCCTAGATTCAACTCTCCTTTTGTCCTTTTTCAAATTACACTTTTGAGAACTCTATCTAAACTTACAATAGTTGTTTTCTCAAAAAAAAAACGTACAATAGCTGCGGTCATTCATCACGGTAAGTTTTTCTTCCCTCTTTTTTATTTGTTTGTTTAATTGTTATATATAATTATTATTTGATTTGATTAATTTATTAATGTGTTTCACTTGATGTTGACTAGGGTTTGTGTATCTCTTTTTTGTGTATTATATATATATATATATATATATATATATATATATATAATATGTTTCATGTTTGAATTTTCTCCATTAATTGACTTTATGATAAATCCTTAATAAATTCGTCGATTGTTATCACAATTGTGAATTTGTTCTAGCTTTTGACTTTTTTGGTTAAATAATTATATTCTTATTATTTGTTACTAATTGAATTAGGAAATGAGGAATGAAATATTTAAATCAAAGAAAAACAAGACAATAGGGAAGCAACCTCATCTTCGACAAATATTTGAGAAAATGAAATATCAAGGGACTTCTTGCTCTTCACCAAGAGATAATGTGGTTTCTTCAAATGATAGTGAGCCTCCCTTATCCCAATCAGAGGAGGATTTCTTTATGATGTTGAACTTCTTCCCCACGATCCGGGAAAAAAGGATAATCATAATGGATTATCTTCCAAAGTAACGAAATCCAATGAGAAGAGCATACATTCTAAAAGGACTTTGTCAACCATAAACCTATAACTTCCCACATAGAGACCTTGGAGGTTTACGGTGGTTTAGTGTCAAACTATTCAAAAAATATGACTGGCTTGAATATAGTATTGAAAAAAAATGCTGCATTTTGTTTTGTTTGTTACTTGTTTAAGAGTGAAGTAGAAACTTGTATGGGTGGAGATGCATTTGTCCATGGAGGATTTAGATCATGGAATAAACCCAATAGATTTGAGAAGCATGTTGGTGGAGTTAAAAGTGGTCATAATCTTGCTTATGAGAAATATGTAATTTAAGAGACTAAAAAAGAATCTATTGTGTATGTTTTGGATAATGCAAGTGATGTGATGAAAAGTGAATACGAAACTAGCTTGAAGGCTTCACTTTCTTGTTTGAGATTTATTTTACGTCAAGGGTTGGCATATCGTGGCCACAATGAAAGTGTGGGACACTTAATAAAGAAAACTTTCTTGAGCTTTTGACATGGCTTGCTGAGCATAATGAGAATGTTAAAAATTTCGTTTACTTGTTGATCATTCACTGAGTCCGTCTAAAATTCGAGGGCAATGATATGATGGGGCTAGCAATATGAAGGGTGAGATAAATGGCCTTAAGACCTTGATCATGAATGCTACTCCATGTTCCTACTATGTCCATTGTTTATCAACTTCATTTGACACTTGTAGCTGTGGTAAAGAAAAAACATTTATTGTTGTTGACTTTTTGAGATACTGGCAAACTTCTTGAATGTGGTTGGAGTTTTTTGTAAGCGGCGAGAAATGATCCGGGAAAGTCAAGCTCAAGAAGTTGCTAAAGCGTTAAAATGTGTGAAATTAAGAGTGGGTTGGGATTAAATCAAGAACTTGGTTTGAAGAGGCTCGGAAATACTCCTTGGGGGTCTCATTATAAGACCCTTTTGAATATTGTCCACTTGTTTCCTACAATTATTAAGGTATTTGTGATGATTGGGAAGAACGGTTCAAGTTCCAAAGATAGGATAAAAGCTCAAGTCATTTTGTACTCGTTAGAGTCATTTGATTTTATTTTTATGGCACATTTGATGATGACCATATTTGGGTACAATAGTGATTTGAGTTTGGCTTTGCAAAGAAGAGATCAATATATTGTTAATGTCATGCCCATTGCAACAGGTGCAAAAAACAAAAGACTGTAGATGGGAGAATCTCTTGTATAAGACCACTTTATTTTGCACTAAGCATGATATTGTTGTTCTTGTTAAGGATGCTCTTTATGTTCCATTGTAAGGCCGAGGCGATTTCTTTCGCAAGTGAAAAACATTCATCATTTCGATTTGATTATTTTGTACAAGTAATTGATTTACGACTTCAAGAACTCAATAATCGTTTTGATGAGGTTAATACAGAGTTGCTTATTTGCATGGCTTGCTTAAGTCCGAACGATCACTTCTCATCTTTTGACAAGGAATAGATACTCAAACTTACCACATTTTATCCAGGGTTAATTTCAGTTTGCAATCTGAATTATACCTGTTTTTACACTTTGCAATCTAAACATTTTATTTTTTTCAATTGGAACCTGTATAATATGAATTGTTACACTTTGCAACTCCGATCCTATTTTCCGGCAATATAGGTCATGTGCCCTTCACATCACCCTTTTTTATTTTTTTTCTTTATTTTAATCAGTTATATTATACATTGTAGAGTTATTTTTATTTTTGTCTATTTAAAGAATTTAAATTAATTTATTAAAAATATAAATTATATAAACCTCTAAATAATTTTATATAAAAAAATATTAAAAAATACAAAAAATAAATATAAAATTCAAAAAAATATTTCAAAAATTCTAAAATTCATTTAATATTCAGAAACTAAAAAAAATTTATTTGTGAAGATTATTTTAAAATGTTAGGTTTCTTTATGTTAGATGTTAAATATAATGAATATTTGTCGCAACTTATGAGTATTAGAGACAACATGCCATCCCTAACTAGTTGTCTCAATAACTTGGGCGCAAATAATATATTTGTGATGACAAAAGTGGTCTCAAATGCGCCTCAAATGTGTTTTGCAACAACTAATTGTCTCTTAAAAATAGTCTTAAAATTGTCTCAACTAATTTGTAAGAGATTCATGATAACAACTGGTCACAAAAACTTATTTTTAGTGACCATAATTGTCGTCTCATAAAATGTTATACAAAAGACATCTTATTGTTGCAGTGGGTTGTATCTAAAAATAGTCTAAAAAATAATTTTTAGAGTGTTATATGACGATGAATCATCATATAAACTTATCTGAGGAGGTCTCTTATGCACCAGTTGTGGAAAGATGAAGTAGCAAGATGAAGTAGCAGACGTGGTTAGCAAGTAGCAGCAAAGTTGACAGCTCAGCAAATGAGTCCCAAACAAATGCATGCAAAATAAACACGTGATATTTCAGGAGCAAAGAAGTGGACAGCTGTTACCACATTCTTTAGTTAGCTAAGGGGTCTAAACAAATGTCATGATATCATTGGTTGGTATAGAATTGACACGGATTATGGTTTTGTGTTAGTTTAGACAGGAACTCTATAAATAGGGGTATTGTTCCTTTTAGTTTCTGTCATATTTTTTTACAGCAGTAGCTCATTAAGAGCAGTTTCCATTTTTTATGTAAGAACATCCTTCAGCAATAAAGTACTTTGTTTCCTTGCGTACATTGTGATCTTCACATGGTATCCAGAGCTACAGGTTAGAGAATCGATCAACACACAATGGCGCGGAATAATGTTTGGCAATCCAAGGAGCAGTGGCCTGCATTAGCATCCAATACTGATGCTTCAGGATCGAAACAAGCTATAGCTGGTGAAAGTAAGGGAAGTGATCCGCTTATTCTGTATGGATCGGACAATCCAGGAATGGTACTAGTTTCCAATCCAATGAACGGTTCAAACTTTCTGCCATGGAGCAGATCCATGAAGATAGCTCTGGCAGCGAAAAACAAACTCGGCTTCATCACAGGAGATATTAAACCAACAGAAAATGACAATGATGCATACAACAAATGGAAGAGAGTGGATTGTATGGTGGTTGCTTGGATTTTGAATGCAATTTCAAAAGAAATCGTTGATGCCTTCCTATATACAGATTCAGCCAAGGGGCTATGGGAAGATTTAACTCAGAGGTTTGGAGAGTGCAATGGACCTCAATTGTATCATCTACAGCGAGAAATCAGCAGCATAAGCCAAGGAAACGACTCTATAATGGTATATTTCACCAAACTAAAAAAGCTATGGGATGAATACTCTATTCTGATGCCTATACCAGACTGCACATGTGGTGTTTCCAAGGCTATGCATGATTTCGAAATAAATACCAAACTGTTGCAGTTCCTTATGGGACTAAATGAGAGTTTTGATGCGGTTAGGAATCAAATTTTAATAATGGATCCGTTGCCATCCACTAACAAAGCTTATTCGATGATACTTCGAGTTGAAAAGCAACGAAATGTGCATCAAATGTATCCCGAGCGAGTCGAAAATCCTGCATTCTTCACAAAGGCCTCCACTACTACATCTAACTATGGTAGAGGTTATAATGAAAAAAATCAGCAAGCATTGGGAAATATGAACTATGGAAGAGGAAAATACCAGCAGAGAAAAACAAAGGAGGAGAAGGCTTTATTAAAATGCACCTATTGCAATAATCCTGGACATGAGATTTCAAGCTGCTTCCAAATTATAGGCTATCCAAATTGGTACAAGGGAAATAAAGCAGATAAGAACAGAATTGGTGCAAATTTGGTTGAGCAAGGACAAGATAAAAGCCTATGCCAACAGAAAAGCCTTTTTGAATCACCAGAAATGGCAAGCTATATCCAACAGGAGGTAAGCAAATATCTCAACAATTCGAAGGCACAACAGACCGAAGGTTCAACCTCCTATGCACACCTAGCTGAATTTGCAGGTACAAATGTGCATTATGATTTAACTATTCTTGGTAATATTGAGCAAGGGTCATGGATCTTTGATACCGGGGCTAGTAGACACATGTGCAATGATCTAAAAATGCTCACAAATATCCAACCTATCCTTGATAAAGTGTTCCTATACTTGCCCGATGAATCTGAAAAAGCAGTCTCATATTCTGGTACCGTTCACCTAGCACCAGGCCTATCTCTCGTTGATGTTCTCTATGTGCCTTGTTTTAAATACAATCTCCTCTCTATTGCTCAAGTAACCCGACACTCTCATCTCAAGGCTGTTTTCTTGCCAACTCACTGTGAAGTACAGGACCTGCAGAGTAACAAAGCTCTAGCTATTGGCAAGTTACAAGGAAGGCTTTATGTCTACAATGAAGATAGAAGATCTTTAGCTTTTGTTGTTTCTGCAGACTTCACTACTGAATCCGCTTCTGCTTGTAGAGCTCCCTACAACATTTGGCATAGCAGGCTAGGGCATACATCTGATTCTACTATAGAACATATTGAACCAATTAAGAAATTCTGTGAGCCCAGTGACCATATTATGAATAAAGCCTGCCGCATTTGTCATCTTGCTAAGCAATGTCGAATTCATTTTACTAGAAGTGAAATACATTCTACGGCTGTTTTCGAGCTACTTCACATTGATGTCTGGGGTCCATATAATGAGAAATCAGTGACAAACACCCCATATTTTTTTACCATAGTAGATGATTATAGCCGAGGGGTTTGGATATATCTCATGAATCAAAAATCCCAAAGTGTCCATTTTCTGCAAAGTTTTTTTGCAATGATACAGACTCAATTCAATGCCAAAGTTAGGAGTATAAGAACGGACAATGGTGGAGAGTTTACAAGTGCCTCTTGTCAACAACTTCTCCAAAGTTATGGCATCCTACATCAAAGAAGTTGTGTGTATACTCCACAACAAAACGGAGTTGTGGAGAGAAAGCATCGACATATTCTCAACATTGCTCGAGCCTTGATGTTTGAATCCAAAATTCCCACTGAATACTGGCCTTACTCTATATTGACAGCCGCATACATTATCAACAGACTGCCTACAACTCTTTTGAAATGGAGGACACCATATGAAGTGTTATATTCTGAAAAACCTGACTACAAGAAGCTTCGAGTGTTTGGATGTTTAGTGTTTGCAACAAATGTTACACCGCATAAAACTAAGTTCTCCCCAAGAGCTCACAGTTGTGTTTTCCTCGGATATGTGAGTGGTCAGAAGGCATATAGGCTTCTTGATCTTGATCATAAAGAAATCATCACCTCAAGAGACGTCGTGTTCTTTGAAAGGCAATTCCCTTTTTATGAGCTTCCAACTGCTACTGTTCAGACGCCACTGCCTAATCTGTTTTACCAAGACTCTGATGAGACGACACCTGCTTCGTCTATTGCCTCTAACGAACCACAGCTCCATATGCAGCAAGAACAAGCTGCCCCACTACGCCGAAGCCACAGACCTCGAGTACCTCCAGCCTGGCTGTCCGATTTTGTCACGGACACAGATTCACAGGACTTACAAATAGCTGGAGGCGTAGCTTACTCCTGCAGTGACTCTTCAAATTTTTCCAATCCTCCTTCCACCTTTCCTTTCACTTCTAATGCTCATATGAGTAAAACCCATGGTTGCTTTCTAGCTAACCTTACCAGTTTTAAAGATCCCTACACATATGCACAAGCTCGAGGACAACCTCAGTGGGAGGATGCTATGGAAAAGGAAATCGCTGGACTAGAGAAAAATCAGACTTGGCAGCTTACTACTTTGCCCCTTGGTAAGAAAGCAATCGGTTGCAAATGGGTTTATAAGACTAAGCTCAAGGCCGATGGAAGTATTGACAAACATAAAGCCCGGTTAGTCGCAAAAGGCTATCACCAAGTTCACGGAATCGACTACATGGACAGTTTCTCTCCCGTGGCTAAACCGGTGACGATTCGTGTTCTCCTAGCAGTTGCCACCAAAAATCGATGGCCCTTATGTCAATTGGACATAAACAATGCATTCCTTCACGGTTTTTTAGATGAAGAAGTTTATATGACCCCACCGGAAGGATATACGAAAGCACAGCCTGGGCAGGTCTGTAAACTTATGCGGAGTCTCTACGGACTCAAATAAGCATCACGCCAATGGAACACTGAATTCTGCAGTAAGCTTCTTGCTTATGGGTTCATACAGTCACAACACGATCACTGTCTGTTCATATGGAAGCAAGATGATGATTTCATGGCCCTCTTGGTTTACGTTGATGATGTCTTGCTCACAGGTTCCAACATGACCATTATCAACAAGCTCAAGCAATTCCTTGACAACACGTTCACCATCAAAGACTTAGGGTTCGCAAAGTATTTTCTTGGTCTGGAAATTTCCCGAGACGAAAAAGGCACGTATGTGAATCAACGCAAATATGTTCTCGACATCCTACAAGACATGCAATGCCTTGATTGCAAACCGGCTGCCACGCTATTTCCGCCAGGTCTCAAACTGACTTCCACAGGGGGTACTCCCTTCTCTAATCCAGAATCTTATAGACGACTAATTGGTCGCCTCTTATACTTGAATTTCACACGCCCAGACATCACTTTTGCAGTTCAACAGCTGAGCCAGTTCGTTAATGCTCCTCACATCACATTGGGACGCCGCCATCCATCTTGTTCGATATTTGAAAGGTTGTCCCTCTCTTGGTCTTTTTTACTCCTCTATTCCTACATATACTATCCAAGGTTATAGTGACTCCGACTGGGGGTCCTGCCTCGATACCCGACGTTCTCTTACCGGGTACTGTGTTTACTTAGGAGATTGTCTTGTCTCATGGAAGACGAAGAAGAAAAATACCGTCTCTCGATCGTCTGCAGAGGCTGAGGATAGGGCACTCGCTTCCACTGTATGTGAACTTCTTTGGACCTCTTATATTGCCTCTGGTCTTTACCTTCCCTTTCCTAAAGCAGTCACTTTGTGGTGTGATAACCGGGCTGCGATTCATACGAAAATTCGGTTTACCATGAGCCGACTAAACATATTGAGATCGACTGCCTTCTTGTCCGCACCCACTATAAATCTGGTTTTCTTCATCTCTCTCATGTTTCTTCCACGCTCCAACTCGCAGATTTGTTCACCAAGTCGTTGGGCATCTCCTCCTTCTCTACCTTGTGTGTCAAGCTGGGGTTGTTTGATCCACACCGCCCACCTTGAGGGGGGGGTTGTGGAAAGATGAAGTAGCAAGATGAAGTAGCAGACGTGGTTAGCAAGTAGCAGCAAAGTTGACAGCTCAGCAAATGAGTCCCAAACAAATGCATGCAAAATAAACACGTGATATTTCTGGAGCAAAGAAGTGGACAGTTGTTACCACATTCTTTAGTTAGCTAAGGGGTCTAAACAAATGTCATGATACCATTGGTTGGTATAGAATTGACACGGATTATGGTTTTGTGTTAGTTTAGACAGGAACTCTATAAATAGGGGTATTGTTCCTTTTAGTTTCTGTCATATTTTTTTACAGCAGTATCTCATTAAGAGCAGTTTCCATTTTTGATGTAAGAACATCCTTCAGCAATAAAGTACTTTGTTTCCTTGTGTACATTGTGATCTTCACACCAGTTAGATCCGTGCAATTCGAGTCATGAACCAAAAGGTGTTAGTATTTACGCCTAAAGGTATTACATGTTCTGGGTGAATGTATCATAGTGAAAATATATCACAAGTTATGCATAATTTAATGTATTACTTATCCTGGTAATATCTTTACCCAAAATTAGTAATATATTTAAATATAAATCGTAATATACAATTAAACTTGCATCATGTAACTGGTACACGTATAACTTGAGCAACTTATTATTTGAGACAAAATTGTTCGAAGTATATCGCCAAAGGCCTTAATTTTTTATAATAGTGACACATAAAATAAATATGGTTCCCCGTTCAAAGGACATTTTATCTGACAATTTAATTTACACTTAAGATAGATCACTACGTCATTTTCACAACATGCTGAGTTTTCATGTGAATAAGATTTTCCCTTGCATCATGAAGATTGTGACTTCCAACATATAAATAGATATAAAAATAATTAATTAGTTGCACCAATAATTGACTTGCCTAATTTACGTACTATAATGCACTACTAATTATTTTCTATTCATATATGTTGTGCCTTAATTCCCATATCTAGAAGCCCAACTCAAATAAATAATTCGATCTTTCCCTCAATACATGCTTAAAAATTGATATTCTTTTTACTAAAAAAATGTTGCATTTTGTATTTTACGAACATCATTAATGTATATGTGATATATGCTGACATTTAGTACAAAATCAAAACATGGTAGATAGAAGAGTTGGTGTTTCTAGGCTTCTTCACCCATTTATTGTTGCCTCTTTTGTGTAACAAAATGAAGTAAATTCCAAGACAAGACAAATTAATTAATCCCAACGATAAAGAAGATGAACCACGAAAATCATTTTATACTATTATCAAATATATGCAAATAATTACATTATTCAATAGTGTACCCATATTTTTCTTGTTTAGAGCACAGTTGTAGAGCCGGACCGGACCAACGGTTCGACCAGGTGAACTGTGAACCGCTGCCTGGGTTGGCCAGAGCACTCCATAGAAAAAAATTGTGGTTCAATCGGGAGAAATCAGAATTGTCTCGGAAAAAATAGGAAATCGAAAAATAGATAAAGAACCAGGTATATACTTTTTTTCCATATTAATCATATTTGGAAAGATATCCTCAAGATAAATGAAAAAAATATGAACTATAAATCATTAGATTTTATATACTTATCTATGTTCTTAAGTAATGCACTAAGTTATGATTATCTTTTTTCTTTTTGCATTTGAATTTAATAGATAATTTTCTATGTAATTTATTTTGGGTATATTGTATTTATATGATTTTCATCATTAGATTTTCGGTTAGAGCGTCGAACCGACCAGTCTAACTAACTAGACTCACTACAAGTAGTGACTTTTAAGACAACAAAAAATGGTCTATAATGAGTATTTGTCACAACTTATGAGAAGTGGTCTTCAATAATGAATATTTGTCACAACTTTATTGTCGTCTCATTAACTCGGATGCAAATAATATATTTGTGACAACAAAAGTGGCCTCAAATGCATGTCAAATATTTTTTGCAACAACTAGTCGTCTCTAAAAATAGTCTAAAATAATCTCAAATAGTTTATAGAAATATTTGTGACAAGTGATCATAAATACTTCCTCCGTCCCACTTAAAGGTGCCTACTTGCCTTTTCGGTCCGTCCCAATTAAAGTTGTCACCCCAAAAAAGAAAACTAATCCCACAATCCTCAGCCTCAAAATCTCAACCACTCAATCTTCACCTTTAAAAAAGTCAAATAACTATTTTTTCTTAACATCCGTGCCCGGTCAAAGTGGAAGCTTTAACCGGGACGGAGGGAGTAACTTATTATTAGTGATTACAATTATGGTCTCAAATACAGTAATATTATACAACAGACCTCTTTTCTTGGACGCCAAATGCCAACCTGTGACGAGATCCATTAAGTCGTCGGTCCAGTTATAATAACACTAATTTATTGATCAAAGTCAAAGTTACTTTGTTTCTAAGTGCAGAAGATTTCTGGGAACGGATATTGAAATTTATAAATATTATTATTGACAGCTCATAGAAATGTATGTACATATATGGTAATATGTGCAGCTTAGACCTAAGTAGTAGCACAGGTAATTAATCCAAGATTAGGATTTCGATTATAATCCTAAAATTTTGGGTCTTTTTAGGTTTTGTTTGGTAGCTTGCACTCTGCCACAGGTGCTTATGCGCCAAAGGAACTATAATCAAACTGCTAATTATTTTTTAAATTAAAAACATTATTTAAAGCAAAATTAGTAAACTAATGGAGACCAAATGAAGGAGGGGACCATATAGGAGTACTATAATTGAATATAAATTGTGAAAGTCATTTTCTCTTTTTAATAATTAAATGTGGGTTAGAGTTTTTAACTTGCACAGCATTTTATTATTTAATGCTAAGAAAGGTGACCTAACTCAGTACAATTCATTGAAAACTTGCCTGCCACTGTGCCCCCTAAGCATCTTCATTTATGCATAATTTAGATTTAGATTTTTTAGATGATATTATTATGAAAACAATTTTTTCTTTTTTGGATAACATTAGGGAGCTGGGAAAAAGTTATTTCACGTTCAATCACTACAACAAAAGAGGTATTTTGAATAATATTTTTTGAGATCACACTTGTAGTCACTAATAATTAATAAGTTATTTGTGACTACTTGTTGTCACGAATTTCTTTACAAATTATTTGAGACTATTTTAAGATTACTATACTTTTAGAGACAACTAGTTGTTGCAAAAAATATTTGAGACGCATTTGACGCCACTTTTGTCATCACAAATATATTATTTGCGTCTGAGTTATTGAGACGACAATGAAGTTGTGGTAAATACTCATTATTTGAGACTACTTTTTATTGTCTTAAAAGATTTTTTTGTAGTGAATAACGTAAGTCCCAAAATTCAATTTTTTACCGGAATTCTCAGTGCCAACCGATTTTGGGGGTTTCAAGCTTTTTCAAAATGAAGTGTCACTAGTTTTTTTACGTGGATTAGTGATGAATGTTGAAATGATCGTTTTTTCTCATGCAATTCAAGTTCATATTTTGTTGAGACTTGTGATTGTTTGATACGTTTAAGTGCAATATCGTGTAAAAGTGTACTTTTTGGGTTTTCTTCCTGTTTGATATGATTTGATGCACTTTTAGGTGTTTTTGAGTTGTATTTAGAAGGTTAGGAAAATCTGGAAGCTTAAGGAAGCCATTGACACTCAATTCCCCATTCCGACCCACATATCGAGGTCCAAACAGGCTCCAATCGGGTCCAGGCTTGGTTGGTTGGGCTCGAAGATCTTCAAGTTGTGAACAAAAGGCGTGAAGAAGTCAGATCGATAAAACGAGTGGAAAGAGCTCAAAGCGGCGAAACACGGAGACGACATGCACGCCCGAAGTTGGGAAGGCTGCGTTTGAACATCGGGCGAAACGACGAGTACCACCACTAGTTCATGGATCCGGTACCGGTATTACCTACTGATCTTGGGTACCATTTTGGGTACCACACTCCTATTGGTTGTGGTACCTGAATTTGGTACCCCCAGTTCTCGATTGAGGCATCACAATTTCGTATTTTGGCTGTATTTTCTTTGTTTGACGTTACATCAAGACGATCTAAAGTGCTATGGATAGCTGAGACGACAACATACAACTTTGCAGTTCATGTTGAAGGCCAATTCTGGAAGAAAATTTTCCAGAATCACCGAGAAGTCCGAATCACATGCAATCGAAGGGTTCGACTCAACTTAAATGAAGTTCAAGCATTCCTCTTAAGTTATTTTATATTCCTACCCTTACTAAAAGATATTTTCAGCAGATCTTGAGGTTTTAAGAAGGGGAAAATGTTTCCCATATAAATATCCCTCCTTCATTTAGAACAACAACTTTCATTTTGCTAGAATTTCAATTATTGTAATTTTCTCTCTAGAATAGACTTTTCTTAAGAACTAGGTTTTTTCTTCTTGGAGACAAGAACCAATCATAGGGTTTCTTTAATCTTAGAAGAAATTCAAACTTTTTTTAAGGATTTGGTAGAAGTGAGCTTCTGCAACAACTATTAATTGAAGACTTCTTCCATTTATTACATTATAAGACTATGCTTCTATTTTCCCTTTTCTTACATTTATTGTTATTTACCTCTTTCTTGTCCTAAATGCTTATGTCTTGCTATTTTATGGTGAATGAGGTATTATTTATGAGTTGTGAATAGTTCATAATGGTTTCCAAGGGTTGGAATTAGTCAAACCATAGGATTGTGGAATTCTAGTCAATTATGTGTTAATTCTTGGGGCTTTTGTGAATGTAATTGACAATATGAGTTTGTATTGCTTATACCTTAGGAGTAGGCTAACAGGCGGTATATCGATCATCTACGATGGGCCCATGGGGGATGACAAGAGGACCCGAATCATATTTGTCGATCTTATTGAATGTCTTAAGGTCTTGCTCCTGAAGCAATATTCGCATTGGTGGGGATTTGATATGCTAATTGAATGTTTTAGAATGTCACTTGCGTGGTTTTAATTGGTTCCCTCCGCCGGTCATTAGTTATATGAATCGAGGTGTATTTTATTGTTAATTGGTTGGCATATTAATCCCTCTTGTTGGACTACTTGGATTTCTATCTAGACAAATGACCTTCCTTCAGAACTCAAAGGTTAACTTGTAATTGCTAGACTACAATTCCAGGATTGCGGTGAAACTTATACTTTGGAAACCCGTTTTCTAGTTCTTGATCATTTTATTACTTTTATTGCTCCCTTTGATGTTTGCTCAGTATTTGGTTAATCTAACCTACTTATTGAATTTGTCAAACTTAATTGAACAATCGGTTTAAGTGTGCTAGACAAGATTATCCTCTTTGTGGAGACGATCACTTTTTATACTACCACTTTACAAATCGTACGCTTGCAATTCGAAGATCATTCTAATCTCACTGACTTGGAGTGATTCTTGAGACAAGTTCAATTAGTTATTTCGTTTTTTTTTTTTTACAGAATCTAGACATCATAAAAGAAAAACCACATCATTTAATTTGGGAGGAATTTTTTTTGTCTTCTTCCTCATATTTCCACGTGTCATCTTGAGTTTTGGACCACACCGATAGCATCATATCATTTCCCAATGGTCCTTCTCCGTCAAAGTGATGAACGTTGAAATACTCATTTTTCTTGTATTGTCTACGTCCATATTTGATAGTGAATTGGGAGTATTAATTCCAGAACATTTTATTAATTAAAACCTAAATAATGAAGGGGAGACCTAAGAGAGAAGCTTCATCGAGGATGGGAGTAGTGTCTAGGGGATTCTAGTTACTATGAGCAAAATTGGTTAGTTAGTTTACTATATAAATTGGTACGCTCCCACACCGGTCTGTAGTTGGGGAGAAGTCGACTTAACCCCTTCTAATTTTATGTAACCAAGACCCCCCCCCCCTCCCGGGCTCCAGATTAACTCATTAATTCCTATTAGTGTAGGTAGTCTACATTGAATCCCGTTTACTTACCGAATCTAGGGGGATAGTGGAACTTCAACCACTATTCTAGGATTATGCCTTATTAGGACCTTTTTTAGGTAGGGATTCAATCACACAAAACCCATTGTTAATTCTTGCAGTCGTCGTCGTCGAAACATCAACCTTAATTTCTTAGGGTGACGCCGACACTTTGGAGAACTATTTTTCATTATTTGACTTTATCTTTATTTGATTGTTATTTTGTCTTAATTAAAATCCAATTTCCAATCGCTATCTTACAATTTGCAAATGATTTGGTTGATTCACATGGAAGTCTTCCTTGTGATTCAGAGGGTGTTTGGCTGAGCTTATAAGCTCCTAAAAACATCTTATAAGCTGTTTAGGAGCTTATAAGATCAAAAAATAAGCTCTAAGAGCTTATAAGATCTAAAAAAAATAAGTTGCTTTACCCCAACTTATTTCCATCTTATTTTTTAAGATCTTAATTATTACACTCAAATTTCACACACATTTCACACTCACACACACTACACACTCTACACACATTACACACATTTCACACACTACACACACAACACACACTTCACACATTACACATATTTCACACACTACACACATTTCACACACTACACACACAACACACACTTCACACACTACACACATTTCACACACTACACACACTTCACACACTACATACATTTCATACACTAATCAAATGTGCGTTTAATATTAATTTTTAAATTAGTCCCCAAATTTATAGCTAAATCACTATATTCAATTGCAAACTTATAAGCTCTTTTATTCAAACACTTTGTTAACTTATAAGCTCCTTAAAAATGACATCTTATAAGCTCTTGAAACAACTTATAAGATATTGGAGCTTATAAGATGTTTAAAATAAGCTTAGCCAAACACGCTCTCAACATTCTTTATACTATCATTGTCAAAGTCGCACTCTTGTTGTTTAAGAAAAGTCTTTCTAATATAAACGAATTAGAACGACTTTTCTAAAAAAGTTCACCAAGTTGTACCATTGCGGGGCCAACGAGCTGTCGAGCAGCACTTGTTTGGGCTTGGAGGTCGAACGACACCGTTTTGGCAGGAATCTCCTCAGTGTTATCTTTGTCTGGTATTCTCTTTTCAGCCAAGATTGGAACTTCTAGAGAATTTGATAATTTAATCATCCTTGATCGAATGAGAAAAATATGATCCCAATTCTTATTTGCAGCTTGTGATTTTTGGTTTTAATGGCGTGAGTTCCGATGATAATTTCGCACAGATTGATGACTAGGCGTTGAGATTTGAGATTTTGACCTTCACAACTCGAAAACAGAAACGACATGTGACCAACAAGATAGAAAGTGATTCGTCGATCGAAGCTTCCGCTGGAGATTTTCTGGGACATTTTGGATTTAATTTCGATGGTTTTGGATTTCTTTGTGTTGTGTGTGCCTTTTTGTTGATCAACTGGTGCATTAGGTGGGTGCTCTATTTCAGCTGATGCAGGCAGTGTCGAAGAAGGCATTGTCAGAGTCAAAGTCGGTGGCTCATTCTCTGGCGATCCTCTTCTTTCTTATCCTCCTCCATTGCTGGTTTTTTCTCTCTTCGATGGACTCCATCTAATTTTTATCCTCCTCCGTTGCATCCAGAGGTGGAGGAATGTTATTCTTTGGCACCGATACTAGATTCGCCTCCTCATCAAAATACAAAACCTTCAAACCGGTCTCAACTTTGATATGTGAGAAAACACTTCTCTTCTCCAATGAAAAATACACCAATGACACATTGTAACTGGCTTTCACAAAAGTGTTACCTGAGATCTTAACTTTTCCCATGCATGTGCTTCTCTTGCCGGCCTTTCTGTCATCGTAGACATTGATTTTAATGATGATGTGGCATTTTTCTATGATATGTAAGAAGAAAGATGAAATAACTAATCCACATAAGAAAACTAGCGCGACATCATTAAAAATCGCCTGGAACCCTTGAAATTGGTCGGCACATGACATGCACGTGGGAATTCCGGCAAAAAAATTGGATTTTAGGACTAAACTTGAGCAATTAAAAAAGTTATGGGACGAAACTGAAAAAAAACAAAAAGTTGTGGGACATTTAGTGTTAGGGGCTAAAATTATGGGATGTGAAATGATTTTTCCCCTGGAGAGCTTATAAACTCTATTACAAATACATGAAAATTTAGAAATATGTTTTTTTTCGTAACTCTAGAATTCTGAAATGATCATGTATTCGAGTCTCATCACTTGATTGACTCTTGTACAAGATGAGTTTACTGAAAACATGTTGTAAGATCTTTACATCTTATAAATTGTCTTTCGAGTTTATAAGATGATGTTATGTCTTATTTCAACAATAAGTTGCTGAAGTTATTGTTTATGTATATGAAGATATCGGAGCTTATAAAATGTTAGTAGTGGCTATTATGTCTTTAAAATTATGAAATTTGAAAGGGTTGATCAAAATAAGATTTCATTTGAGAAATAAGTTAGAATTTCCTTACTTTTCTATATCCTCCGATGCTTAAAGGTAACTTGGAAACATAATCAGGAAGGTAGTCATCATGGGTAGGTTCTCTAATTCTTAGAGGTGGTTCCTAGATCTTATGACACTTAGATTAGTTCCCAATTGTAGATCCTATTTAAATTAGAGTTTGATGGTGGAGCTGTGAGGTTAAGGTAATCCGATTTTTTTTTTGATGTGTTCAATAATCAAACCCTACCTTGGATTGATATAAGCCTGTTTATTCAAGAGACACCCGACATGGGATAATATCTAAAGATTATCACCTTGAATTAAGAATGAACAGATCTCCTTGGAGGGATTCCTTGAATTCACATGTAAATCCTCAAGTGATATCTAAAAAATTATTTTTTTATTAGTTCCTTTAGGTGTTGTAATATGGCGTTGTTATGTGTCCACTTATGTAATGACAGAATATTCCTCATCAAAATATATGGCATGTTGGTAAAATCATTTTATATATAATCAACACTGTTGTTTTGGAGTTCGAACTAACATAGTTGTGCACCTCATTTTCATTGGGATCTGATTGCCTCGATGGCCTAGATGTCACAACTACAACCCTTCCCAACAAGTTCAATATGCTTGTATGTTCTGATTTAGAGGCGTTCGACCATAATTTAGGGGGCAAAAATCACAAATCGTCCCACAACTATTTGCTTTAACGAAATTGGTCCTACAGATTTAGCTTTTTTTCAATTTAGTCTTGTAAATAAAAGAAAAAAAATTGCTCAATTTAAGGCCAAATTTGGCCGAAAAATCTTAAAGTGGCTGCAGAACAGCACGTGTTGCTAATTTTTTGGGGATTTTGGCCAAGATCTGCGTGGCAAATAATAGATGTTGTGGCTTTTTTTTTTTTTTTTTTTTTTTTTTTTGTTTAATATAAATTGTCATGTAGACAGAAGAGAGGCTCATCTTCTTCCCCAAATTTCCTTTGTTCCCCGTTTTTCTGTAGAAGAGAGGCAAAAATTAAACCCTAGCCTCCTTCTCACAAAATCGCTAAATCGCCATGTCAACTTCAAGCGGGAGCTCTCCGATTTTAGCGCTTGGGCTTCGCGGGTGCTAAAATGCGATATAAATTCAACCTCTTCCAGCACAAACCTAACTCATTGAAACCCGGTGAACGACTCAGTGAGGCAGAGGAAGAAACATGAGTGAGTTGGCGGGCTGTGAATAGCGAATCAGAGTTCAAAACTCCTTGAACTCGGACTGGAGAATGCATCGATCCACAAGCTTCAAGGTAGGGGATAAAGAACTGTCTTCTACTCTCAAAATCGGGATTTAGAGAGAGAAATCAGAAACTCAACAGACCAACTTTGCTACGAAAATGATTCCTGAATTGAGGCTTTCAAACAGAACTACGTCTCATTAGTTTTTTTATCGACAGCAGAATGCTTCCTGAAATTCTGGTTTCTGCAAGGCCGAGAACGACCAATTTGGTTCAATTTTTGATCTCCGATGGAAACTCCCTTTGAGGTTCTTATTCCCCGGACGAGTTAGTCTTGAACAAGCATACGGTCACATCGTGCCACAAATTCAATTGCGAGCTTCTTAGAAGGAGTACAACCTCTTAGGGCACGTGAATTTTGACAATGACATAGAATATTGATGCCATATAAAATGCTTTGGATTGCACCCCTGCTGTATCCGACGAGTTTAAAACCTAGAAACCAACAGTAATGAGTTCGAGTTATCTTGAGAATGAGAAATCTTCTTTTAGATTTAACAATAATCAATAAGAAAAGTAGATAATAAGATATGTAACTGTAAATAGAAAAAATTTCAAAGTTACCCATCAACTGAGTGTGGACTTTCACATGCGTCATGCTTAGGCTGCTCAATTTATGAGCAACCAGTAGCAATCTTGTCCAATTTATACCCATTCTTTTCGAAAAATACAAAATTGCACGTGAAATATCACGTCACCCGAATTTCGGCCGACAACACTTATGTGGCAACCTACGTGTACTCCAGATGAATTCTGATAATCTACGTGTGCTCCAAACTCAAAAAAATTAATAGACAACTTTTGTAAATTAATAATCTAGCATTATTTAAAAAAAAAAGAAGCATAACAAAAAATATTTAGAAAAAAAAAAGAATCCGTCCCCACCCTCCCTCCCCGTAATTTATTTTGGAAAATATTGAAATTCTTTCTACCAAATTAGCAAAACAAAAGTTATATTTGTTTTGCTAATTTTAGGGGAAAATTTATCTAGTAAAAAAGTTAGAAAAATGAAAATTATGAAAAATCTTCTCCAAAAGTTTATTAGATAATCTTATTGCACCGATTTCAATTGTCAAATTTCAATTGAATCTAATTGTCTTTTTTTCAGATAAATATATATAAAAAGAAAAGAAATTAAATGATATAAAATATAAATATAATACATAAAGGATTAATTGTAAAATAATAATAATAATAATAATAATAATAATAATAATAATAATAATAATAATAATAATAATAATAATAATAATAATAATAATAATATAAAGATCAAAATGTAATTGTCACTACAACAAAAGATGTCTTTTGTATAACATTTTTTTAGACCACATTTGTGGTCACTAATAATAAGTTATTTGTGACCACTTGTTGTCAAAAACCTCTCTATAATTTATTTGAGACCATTTTAAGACTACTTTTAGAGACAACAGTTGTTGTAAGAAATATTTTAGACGCATTTGAGACCATTTTTGTGGCCACAAATATATTATTTGAGTCCGAGTTAATGAGACGACAATAAAGTTGTAAAAATACTCATAAGTTGTGATAAATGCTCATTATTTGAAACCACTTCTCATAAGTAATGGCAAATATTCATTATTTCACACCACTTTTTGTGGTCTCAAAAGACCATTTTTGTTGTAGTGTGTAAAGAAAATTTGGTAATTAAATTATTTAGATAGTTAATTAATTATCTAATAAAAACTAAAAAAATAATTAAATAATATGAAATACAAATATATCACATAAAGAAATTAATTGTAAAATTTGAAAACTAATAATAAACCATAAAAATAATCATAATTAAAGTCTAATACTTTTTTAATTAGATCTAAAAATTATATCAAAATCTAGAAAAAAAATTGGTAAAATAATAAAAAGCTATGTTATATTTAAAACAAAATAATCTGTTAAATAACGAGATTAAAAAAAATAAAGTTTTTGAAATAGGCAATAGAATATAAAATTAACTGACCATAACTTATCTGGAAAATATTATCTATACTTAATTCTTAATTTGATATTCCGCGACAACAATTAATACTATTCGTCTCTTGTAATTTTAAAAAGGTGGGCTATTTACACAGAAACACATATACAGATATGCATCCTAGATTTGCTCACGTCTATATAAAGTCAAGCAATTAAGGGGACACCAAAACCGCAACGTGTCTGTGTCTTAGAGGATCCATACCTTCCTTTCTCTATATAGAAACATGGTCGATAACTTAGGCCCTAATACCAAACAAAGACCAGCCGGAGCCTTCACATACACCAACTATCCCGAAGAAGACGACGCCGTTTTGAAGGAGCAAGACCGCCTCCTTCCGATCGCCAATGTCGGACGAATCATGAAGCAGATCCTCCCCCCCAACGCCAAAATCTCCAAAGAAGCTAAAGAAACCATGCAGGAATGTGTGTCTGAGTTCATAAGCTTCGTCACCGGTGAGGCATCGGATAAGTGTCATAAGGAGAAGAGGAAGACCGTTAATGGCGACGATATTTGCTGGTCGTTGGGGAGTTTGGGCTTCGACGATTATGCAGAGCCTTTGAAGAGGTATTTGGTTAAGTATAGGGAGGCGGAGGGGGAGAGGGCCAATCAGAATAAAGCGGCGTCTGGTGGTGATGATGGACGGGGATACGATGAGTCGGGGAGGGGGACTGATCTGCCGCCGTTTGGGTTTAATCTCATCGAGAAAAGGAGGATTTAGGGCTGTAAAGAGAGAGGGAAGTCTTGCTAGTTTTACTATAGCTTTTGTTACTTTTTTTCCTGATTTTGTGGATGAAAAATATTGTGATTTTTCGTCTTGTTTGAGTTGTGATTATGTTGGTGAGGGAAGATCCAGTTGGGTTTTCGTTTGTATGAAATCTACGAGCTTCTAATTTTCTGACTAATTTGACTTTTTTTAATTTCTCTCTTTTGGAGTTATTGATTTTGTAAGAAGAGAACTGAGTTCAGTAAAAAGCTTGGGATTTAAAGGTGACTGTCTGTATATTGTAAAAGTCCGTAAATGTTAGTCCGGCGATATACTAGAGCATAGTAAATCAGAATTTAGGCAGATATAGCTGTAGTTAGGAAGAAAAAAGAAATTATAAGTGCTGAATGAAAATCTAGCGGCTAGCTATGAACTAATCGGAGCTAGTTCGGGATTTTATATTAGATAGTGTACAGTTTTGGATCGATCCAAGTGAAAGCAACAAGACTAAGGCCGGAGTAGGAGTAATGATTCAGCTTTTGTCCTCATACTCTTACTCATGTTATGTTAGTTAATTTCTTGAAAATTAACAAAATCAGTTTTGAGGGCCAATCTCCGTCCGGCCCGAGGAAACCGGGAGCAATTTACTTACGATACTTAGTTGACATTCATAAAAAGTATCTATTGAATTATGAGTTCTTTCGCCATCTAGGGTGCAGCATTTCTACTGCTTCGCCTAGGTTTTATGTATCTCTTCTAGATCACCAAATATATAAAAGATTGATTGATAATTGTGAGGTTTATTGGGAAATACCCCCAATTTTAGGTATTATCCCAACTCAGAGTTTTGAAATATAGTTGATATTAGTACCAATGATTTAGAAGTTTGCTTGTAAACATCATGTATGACGTATTTATGAGCTTATTTAATGGTTGATCAAGTATTTTGTTGATTGGTTAAATCATGTGATTGCTCAATGTTCGATCATGAAGTGTAATATACAATAATAAATATAAACTCAACACACAGTTGGTATGAGTTCGTATAGTTTATGCGTTACACTGAAGATATTTTTATATACAAGGAGAATCTAGTAACCAAGTTAATATAAAATAGTAAGCTTTCTTGAATGTAATGGGTAGCATTATGCAAGATGATAAACAAATATATTAGCTTCTAGTAGGAACCCTAGATGCCAAAGGGACCACTTCTTGTTTTGCTCACATAATGCAGGTTTTGACATAAAAATTAATTACCTAAGGTCCCTGTCATCATACTATTTATGAATTAAAACCAAATAGATTGGATTAAGACCTTCTTCCCAAAAGCTTGGATTACTCATCAATTGTGCATTTTGGGAAGTGAAAGTACAAGTATATATCCATACCAGAAATTGACAGCAAAAACAGATAAATCTATACACAGATATATACATGTAGTAAATTTATATTAAACTGTTTCTAGGGTTTCTCCAAAGTCCAGGGGTTTAATCTGCCTCAAAAACTTTGAACGATTGACACGTACAATTGGTTAGTACTCCCTCCGTCCCATTTAAATTTACATATTTTTCTTTTCGATCCGTCCCACTTAACTTTGCACACATTGAAATTTCTCTCACAATCTTCACCCTCAATCTCCACTTTTGAAAAAGTCAAATATTCTCCAAAATCTATTTTCTTAACATCCGTGTCCGATCAACTGCGCAAAATTAAGTGGGACGGAAGTAGTATAACATTATTTTATATTACGCTCAGTTTACTATAATATAGTGTTAAGGCTTGTTAATAAATAAAGGCCTTCATCGTCACGAATTTTGGACATAAACTAATTACACATCACATTTTGAAATTACTGTTTTAGCTTTGTGAGTAAATACTAGAATTTCGGATAGTGTCATTCACGATTAAAATATATTTATTTTATAAAAAAAGTTAATTTATTTTCATTTAAACTCAAATTTAATAGAAGTGGTTCAACTCATAATAGATACTTAATTATAAACTTAATAACGAACAAACAAAAACGAGACTTATTTTAAATTTAACATTTTATATTAAAATATTCAATGTTAGTATCAAATTAAATATTGAGAATGATGATTGAATTTATCTATTGTCGGTAAAAAAATGAATTAACAACAAAAAAATTATTCATGACTTTAAAATATTGGAGAAATACTTTAAAGAAAAATTAGAGAGAGAGCCAATAGTTACTTGCATTAAAGAAAAGAAAAAAACAAAAAACAAAAAGGTAAAAACAAGCATGAGAAAATAAGAACAACTCAAACACTGATACCACAAGATGGAAGTTGACAGAGAGAGAGCGAGTTATAAATAGAAAATGAAACAAATATCTAAATTTTTTTCTCATTCCTTATTCAGAAATCTTGTTTATTTACTATTTTGTTTTTTATTCTACATAAAAAAAAAAAAAATTACTATCTCTAATTTTGAAAGCTAAAATATTGTTGGCCTTTCTCTATTTCTAGAATATTATATTAGCAATGAATTTCTTTATACAATAAAATTAACAGTTTAAGAAAATAATTAAATTGAGTTTTTCTTTAATTATTTAATGAATATTAAAAAAAATTAATAGTTTTTAAAAAAAAATAATTATTTTTTTTATCTCCAACTTATACCAAATATACATAATCAAACTCATACTACGAACACAAATTTAACCAAAAAAATTGATAAATAATTGTGTTTTTCTAATGGAACTTATTTAAAATATGCGACATAGATGTCAATTTAAAGACGATGAAAAAAGACTATTTTGATTTTTATACATAAAAGCAAAAATGTAACAGAAAAATTATTTTTGTATAAATTTTCGGGAAAAAGATTATGTATAAAATAAATCAATCATAGGCTACCTGCTATAATATTTTTTATATAATAAATTGTCAAAAATTCAAATTTGAAACTAATTCTTTGCATGATTTTAACACACACACACATATATATACACATACATCTTACTATATTAGTAATGATTAAACTTTTTATTTTTAGCAAGTAAAGTGGATGGGAAAATCTCTATATTTTCCTATTTTAGAGGGTTCTCTTTTATTATATAGTAAAACTAGAACTTTTCCTTTGTGCGATGCACGATTTGAAATATATTTATTTCATTTACAACTTACATTTAATACAAATAGTTCAATCCACAATACATAATTATTTATTTTAATTCAATTTTGTATAAACTATTCAATATGAGTATCAAATTAAATATTGAGAAAAGATGATCGATTTTTATCTATCGTAAGTAAAAAAATAAATTAACAATAAAAATTTATAAATGCCTAGAGTGAGATAAAAAATGAAACGAATCTCTTGTAAATTTTTGCATCCTTTACACTGGTACACCTATTCATCCACTATTTCTTATTTATTCTTTATAAGAAGATATTTATTATCTCTACTTCTGGAAATAAAAAATGGTTGGTTTTTATTATTTCTAAAATAAGATATTAGTAATGATATAATTATGTGAATTTGTTTATTAATTTTTATATGCATCTCAAACCCAATTCAGACTCATACTATATATTATATAACCTAAATAATCGACAAACATTGTATTTTTAATGTAACTTATTTTAAAATACAAGATATAAATGTCAAATTAAAGTAAAAAAGAGATTAATTTGGTATAAAAATGAAAGTGGTAATGGAAAATTATTTGTGTTTTAAGTTTTGGAAATTAATTTTTCTTTTATATATACAATAAATCAATCATAAGTTGTCTCCTATATTTTTTTAAATATATAGCAAATTAGTAAGGTTATCCAAATTTGAAACTAATTTCTTTTTTCATGATTTAATATATATATATCTATATATATATACACACACATACACATATAGTTATATTGCTAATAATTAAGCTACCTATTTTTAGCAAGTAAAATAGGTGTGAAAATGCCCTTATTTTCCTCTTATAAGGGGTTCTCTTTTTTTTTTTTTTTTATTATTATTATTTATTATTATTATTATTATTATTATTATTATTATTATTATTATTATTATTATTATTATTATTATTATTATTATTATTATTATTATAAGATAATATATGAAAATTAATAACTAAGGATATGTTTTTTATGGATTTGTCCGTCCGATAGGGGCCGGGGCGATCTAATTCAAATAATTTTGTTAATTAGATTTTCTTTTTAATAAATTTTAATCACTCTTTAATGATGATTTGATAATATCTTATTAATTTATCATTTTCAATCACAAAAAAACATTAAATCTCTATTTGTTTTTAAAAAAAAATTACTTCTAAATTTTTCACGTCTCATTTCATTCATAAACAAACATACTCTAAGCACGAGCACCATTGAAGTGGTCCAGGCTACGTTTGTGCCTTTGAGGCGTGAGAAGCAGCCTGATATACGTATTGCTTTCTAGTGTTCCGCTAACACCCACTAAAATATGCGTTCTACTCTTATTTTGCATCTTATTGTTACTTTGGCTTCATTGTTTTTTTCTTTTTCATTTTTTTGGTAACAATATGACATCTATTAAAATCTTACTGTGGTGTTTTTATTCTCCACTCAGGCCATAGTATAAAATATGGTAGAGATATAATGTAATATTGACGAATTTTACACGTGAATTGTTCCAAATTAATAAATTGAATCAAATGAAAACGCTTTACAAGCATAGTAGCCTGGTGTGACTATGTTTTTCCTTCGTACGCTTTTTAATGTGTGGAACTGTATCAAATATTTTGAACTTAACAAAGTATGGAAATATGGTTAATTTTATTGTTAGTTAGAGACAATGTATCATCCGTCTAAAAAAAATAACCGGGTTATATTAATGTACATTTTTTTATTAATCAAATGGGAATAAAAGTAATTATAAGCCATCCATTTACATTTATGTCATTTTTTAACCATATTCAAAAATATTATTATCATATACTCATAATGATGTAAATACATTTTGAAAAATATTTATTTATAATATTTTTTAACTCATATTTTTTAACTCATCCTACTTAATAATAAAATGGAATCCTATATAAATAGTAACTGTTCATTTTTTCGCCCAAACTTCAGCACCATAATTAGTAACATTGAATTCGGTATATTAGGTAAGATCGGACTCAAGCATTTAAGATGGTATATTCTGTATATCTTGGCTGAATTAGTTATCTCTGCACATTCTCTAAGTGAACCAAAAAACTTGGAAAATTTTGTTGCTACATATATAAATCTGGAAGGATTATGTTCCTATATATATGTGTGTGCAAAAGAGAGTATACGTTGTATCAGTTCCTCACTTCAGTCATGTTTTTTCTTCTGTCTTCTGGAAACTATATCGGCCGAGTAACTTAATCGATTCCATCAAATCTGCAAACAATGACAAGTCAAATTAATAAAGATTGAACTATGAGCATACATGTAAAGAAAATAAAATAATAGACTGCCTTCAAATCAATTATGTGAAATTAAAGGAAATCATAGATTGCCTTCAACTAAATTGTGTGCAATGGATTTAGACTTTCCGTAATAGAACCAATTATCAAGATATATATGTGTGTTCTCTTTGTGGAATCCGATACACAATTCACGTTTCGTGCTTTCTTTCGCGTTTTTTTCGTGCATGCCACATGGATCACAACTTGACATGTCTGTCTTTATAGAAGTACTTGAAGCATATTTTGTGAGGTGAGAACCGTATCGATTAGACATCCTGGAGTTTTGTATCATTTATAATCCATCAAAGCATGCAAATTATAGTACTAAACTAAAAACACTGATTTTTCTTTCATTTATTATGTATTTAATCTAATGTTGATTATATGTCGATTTAAACTGTTTTTGTTTTTTTAGTTAAATATAGGTTGTTCTTGATCAGTTCCACATAAACTTTTGCAAGGAAGTTCTATGTGCTTCAAACGTGATATGTCGCAAGGTGTTTCCTTTGATGTTGGTGTCATCTCCCGTGATAATGTTTCTTATAATTTTCATTATATTATAACTATATAGATATATAAGTTTTATTGTGTATACATGTTAAATTTGTAATCCGTGCATCGCACGGGGATAATACTAGTTTTCATAATAATTAAACATTTTTGAAAAAAAAAAATCTATATATGTATAAGTTTCTAAAAATCACATTTTTTGTGTAATTCTCCAAAGTAAAATAATTTAAAATTGTTTACAATTTTGGGACAAGTTAAATACTTTTTAAATATTATATATGATTAGAAATTGTATTATTTTTAATTTAATAATAACTTTACTAAAATATTTTTTTAATTTAAAAAATTGATAAAAGAAGAGGGAGAGCATATTGTCACGTCAATTCTTCATAAGAGTAAGATAAGAGAGAGTGTACTAAAAAGAAGAGGGATTGTGTGAAACAAATATTTGATTCACCGTAACTTTGGTGATAAGAATTTCCACTATATATAATTTGTATACAACAGAAATCAAGGGAAGTTACAACAAGAATATTTCCCAAGATACGTAAATTAAAGTCTATCCTATTTTACACTCAAGTAAATCTACAATATTACAATTTACAATTATTTAAATAAATCTTCTCTATTATCCCCCCTCAAGCGAAGTGTGTGATTGAGGTCAACACAGAGCTTGGAACGGAGAAGCTCGAAAGAAGGGCGAGGCAAACTTTTGGTAAAGATGTCCGCAAGCTGAAGATGAGACGGGACAAAACGAGTCTCCAGCTTCTTCGCAGCTACTAGCTCACGAATGAAGTGGTAGTCAATATCAATATGTTTCGCACGTTTGTGAGCAATGGGATTTTGACTGAGAAATAGAGCACTCTTATTATCACAGAGTAAAAGCGGACGAGAAGATGGAAGGGCACGAAGCTCGGAGAGCAGATTAGTGAGCCAGACCATTTCTTGAGCAGTGTTGGCAAGTGCACGATATTCGGACTCACAACTGGAACGGGTAACGGTTGGTTGTTTCTTGGCACTCCAAGAAACCAAATTTCCTCCCAAAAAAATAGAATAGCCATAGGTGGAACAACGAGTTTCCACACAGCGAGCCCAATCAGCATCAGAATAACCAAGGATTGTGAAGTCCGAGGAGCGAGTGAAGGATAGACCATAATGGATGGTTCCCTTGACATAGCGAAGAATGCGTTTGACGGCAGCAAAATGATCAGTGGTGGGGTGCTGCAAAAATTGGCTGATGTGGTTGACAACATAAGAGAGATCTGGACGAGTAATCGTCAAGTATTGCAAAGCACCAACAAGGGACCGATAAAGAGTGGGATCATGGAAAGGATCACCAGTGCTGAGTAAAGATTCGCCAGCAACTAACGGAGTGGAAACGGGTTTGGAATCAATAAGTTCAGCTCGAGACAGTATGTCATGAGCACATTTTGCTTGGCCTAAAAACAAGCTAGTGGAGGTATGAGAGATTTCAAGACCCAGAAAGGAGCTGAGACGACCAAGATCTTTAACAGCGAACTCAGAGTTAACTTGAGCAATGAAACGATGAAGTTCAATGGAATTACTACCTGTAACAATAATATCGTCAACATAGAGAAGCAAATAAATGGTAAAGTTAGGACGATGAATGAAGAAAAGAGAAGTATCAGAACGACTGCGAAGGAATCCCAAAGACAATAAAAAAGAACTAAAACGCTCAAACCAGGCACGGGGAGCTTGACGAAGGCCATAAAGAGCCTTTTTCAATTTGCAGACATGATCGGGGAAACAGGGATCAATAAAACTTGGAGGTTGAGCCATGAAGACAGGTTTGTTGAGAATGCCATGGAGAAAGGCATTTTTGACATCCAGCTGATGTAATGGCCAGGAACGCTGAGTGGCAAGAGAGAGGATAACACGAACAATGGCTGCACGAACAACAGGACTAAAGGTGTGGGAGAAATCAAAGCCAGGAATCTGGGTGAATCCTTGAGCAACCAGACGAGCCTTATGACGCTCAACGGACCCGTCGGAGTTAAATTTTGTGCGAAAAACCCACTTTGAACCAACAATGTTGTCATGGGAAGGCCGAGGAACTAATTCCCATGTGTCATTAGCGTGGAGGGCATTCATTTCGTCACACATGGCACGTAACCAGTGAGGTAATTTCATGACGGATTTAAATCCTTTGGGTTCTGCAGAAGAGGTTAGAGCAGCAAGAAGAGCAGTAGAAGCGATATCAACAAAATGTCGAGGTTTAAAAATACCGGATTTGGAACGAGTTTGCATATGATGAGTGGGCGGAAGAGCCAAAGGAGACGGCTGTGGCGATGGAGCGGTAGTCACGGCAGGTGAGTCTTAACGAGGAGGAGACGGGGCGGTGATCAGCAGCGGAGAAGAAGGGTCAGCTGTAGTGGGAGCAGAGGGTGGATCAGAGTGAGATTGGTCAGGGGTGATGAAGTGGGTCTCGGTACATAGTGGACAGGAGCCAGGGGAAATGGGATGGACTGGTAAGGACATTTGGGCCGGTAGACTAGTTTGGGCTGGTAAAATATTTTGAGGTGGTAGTTGATATTGGGCTGGGGAAATATTGTGGGCTGGGAAAGTGTTTTGGGCTAGTGAAGTGTTTGGGGATGGTGATGTAGGAAGCGAAGGCAGAGAAGTGGGCGGGGTGGGGGATTTAGGAATGGGCCTAATTGAAGAAGGCCTAGCAGACGGAGGAGGATGGCCCAAAGCAGGAGAACGGCTGGCAGGAGTAGCAATCCGAGAGCAAGGCCCAGCAACTGAATGTGATTGAGCAGTAGGCACATTAAGGTCCTGAAAATCAACAAATCTTGAAAAATCGAGATTGTCAGTGGAAGTAGACGAAGAATTGTGAAAAGGGAAAATTGTCTCATCAAATTGAGCATGACGGGTGATGTAAATATGAGAGGTAACAGGATCGTAACACCTAAAACCCTTATGAAGACTGCTATATCCTAAAAAAATGCATGGGATACTACGAGGAGATAACTTAGTGGAAGCATAATTTCGCAAATAAGGAAAAACACGACAGCCAAACACTTTAAAAAGGCTATAATTGGGAGCGTATTTAAATAAAATTTCAAAAGGAGATTTATTGTCAAGAAGTGGGCTAGGTAACCTATTTATTATATAAACAGCGGTTGAAATAGCATCAAGCCAAAATCCAGCAGGAACATGCATGAAAAAACATAGAAAGGCCAGTTTCAGTGATGTGTTTGTGTTTACGCTCAGCCCTACCATTTTGTTGAGGAGTATAAGGACAAGAAATTCGATGAATAATCCCATTTGAAGAAAAAAGATTAGAGACACGGTTATTAACAAATTATGTACCGCCATCACTTTGAAAAATCTTAACAGTAGAATTGAACTGATTATGTACAAGAGATAGAAAATGGCGCAAAACATCAAAAAAATCAGATTTAGCACGCAGAGGGAACAACCAAGAAAAACAAGAAAAATCATCCACAAAAACCACATAGTACTTAAAACCATTAGACGAAGTATGTGGAGCAGGGCCCCACAAATCACAATGAATTAAATCCAAAATATTAGAAGCGCGTTTATCATTTAAAGAAAAGGGAAGGTGCTTGCTTTTAGCTAATTGACAAGATGAACATAAACCCGGTTTAGGCAAAACAAAAGTAACCGATAAATGTCCTAATTTACGCAATAAATTAACAATTGAAAAAGAAGTATGTCCTAAGCGAGAATGCCACAATTCAAAAGAAGAATTTGAACAACTGGAATGTAAGGTAGCAATTAACGCAGCACAACCACAATCAAGAACGTAAAGACCATCCTTACACCGTCCCTGTGCTAGAATTTCCTTTGTTTGCCGAGTCTGAATCACAAAAGACTGATTAGAAAAAATAACTTCAACAGGAAGATCAGTGGTTAATTTACTAATGGACAAAAGATTTTTAGTAATATGCGGGACGACTAAAACATCTAACAAAGGTAAGCAATTATTAACAAGACAAGAACCCGAATGAGATATAGATAGGGAAGCACCATTACCAACAGTGACAGTAGAATTACCAGAATAAGTTTCAAGCGAGTCAAGGTCAACAGTAGAAGCAGTCATATGAGCAGTAGCACCGGTATCAACATACCAATCGGAAACAGATGTGTTGATCGAACAGTGCGTTCCAAAGGCTTGAGCAAGATGAGCAGAGTCAGAAGGGGGACAAGCGTACCTATCAGGACAATTGTTGGCGTAGTGCTGACCCTGACAAATTTGGCAACGAGGAGGATGACGAGGACCGTTGGTTACATAACTGCCGGAGGAAGAACCTTGAAACCCACGACCAGAGGGTGCATGGGAACTGCCACGAGCAGAAACTTGGGGAAAAGAACCACGTCCCCCATGAGATACACTGGAAGGAGGTTGACCAAGTATAGAATTGCCACGGCCCAACCCACGGCCACTGCCGCGAGCATAGGAAGAGCCGCGGCCAGAAGTTCCACCGTCGAGAGGAGTAGAAAGCGGCGGCAGCCGGCACCACATCAGCAGCCAAGTGAGCCTAGTCCCGAAGCTCTTGGTTGCGAGCTTGGCTGACGAGATCGGTAAAAACGAGAGAGATGGGAAGAGCCAGACGAAGATCAACAAAATTCTGAAATTTGGGGCCGAGACCACGAAGAAACCATCGACATTTATCAGGTTCGGAGATGGGATGTCCAATTGCAGCAAGCTGATGACAGAGAGATTTGAATCGGCGGCTGAATTCGATAACAGATTGGGAGCCACGTTGCAAAAATTACAACTCATCACGTAATTGGTTAGCACGAGACGGAGTGTTGGGACTGAACGCTGCTTCCAAAGCAGACCAAACTTCCGATGCGGAACGAAGGCCAATAACCTCGGACATAGCTTCTTCCGAGAGTGAAGAAAAGAGGATGCTGAGGACACGGTCGTGACTGCGAACCCACGTTGCATGAGCGGGATTCGGGACGACAGCAGGTGGTGTGGCAGCCTGCGAACTGGCGGCAGCCGGAGAATCCGCTGAGGAGAGAGTGGCGGGTGGCGCAGGTAAGGAGCCGTCAAGATAGACGTGTAAACCATCGCACTTTAGCATAGCATGAACTTGATCTCTCCAGAGAAGATAATTAGTGGAGGAGAGACGAATATTAATTAAATGAATCATAGTGTTGAGAGGAAGAGAGTTACTGTCAGTGGCCATGAAAAGAGAAAAGAAGGAGAAGAGAAATAGCAGCAGAGTGCGAATAGCAGAAAAGGGCGAGAGATGAGAAAGGATGACGGCATAAGAAAAAATTAAGGGTTTTGGATGTTTTCTGCTGATACCATGTGAAACAGATATTTGATTCACCGTAACTTTGGTGATAAGAATTTCCACTATATATAATTTGTATACAACAGAAATCAAGGGAAGTTACAACAAGAATATTTCCCAAGATACGTAAATTAAAGTCTATCCTATTTTACACTCAAGTAAATCTACAATATTACAATTTACAATTATTTAAATAAATATTCTCTATTAGATTGTCACACCGCTGAGAGAGAAATAGAGGAGAGACGGTATTGTAAGTGGGGTTTAGTGAGGTTGTGACTACCCCACCCACAACGATATTAGTTAAAAAAAAGGGGGTTATGTTAGCCCAACTCACAGCCCGATCTAAAGACACTTTTAGGATCCGTTCGATACGGAGGAGTGGGGGTAATGGGAGTAAGAGAGGCTTCATTTTTATTTTTTATGGTTTTTTTAGGGTCAAAATCAATTCATACATCAATAAGGAACTCGACTAACGCCCTACATCACGAAGAAGTAAAGTTTCAATGGCATGTGGTACTTCTTCGACCTACACCCTTACATCATCAAGATCATAAGTTAAATGCGCAATGAGTGACTTTATTAGCCAATCTAGGTACATAAGTAAAACTATTTATGATAATAAGATTAGCAAACATCTTAATATCTTCCAGAATGAGCCCACAATATTCGGGCTTAGCTTCCCCATCATGCACATGGTCATCAAATGCTTGTTATCTCACTCGATATCAAGTTGCATGAACCCAACCTCAATAGTTGTTTTGATAGCGAACTACAAAAGCAATCCTTCGAGTAAAGTTATTCGTCCTTGTGCACAGGTTCGATGTATACATGCCAAAAGTGTATCCCCCGCCCCCCATCTCAAACTGTAAAACCCATGTTAATGGTTCCATCATTATAGTTGGTACACATGAATAAACGCGGTGAAAGTTATTTGGTGGCCGACAATTTGAGAAGCGTTCAAATTATGCGGCTGAATAATCAGCACGACAAGTTAGTTTTGTATATCGAGAACATAAAAATAACATGATAATACGTACATAATAACCACATAGTTGACAAAAAAAAAGTAAAAAGAGTTACCTTTATCGATATTAAATGATTTTTCGTTGTTTATGATCTCCATTGGTGAAACCTTAAAGAAACTAGGTTAATAGCGTTTTAAAACAAAAAAGGACTCGCAGGTTGAAGAAAACACAAAGAAAGTAAAAAAATATTTTTTTATGCTTTTTTTTTTTCGAATGATATATATTATACATATATATATATATTAATTTATAATGCTATTTTTCATTGAGGGTATATTAGTCTTTTACTAATAAAATTATAATTTATTAATTAGTGAATTGAGTTAAGAAATTTTGTAGGCAGCAAATAATCTGCCGCCCTTTTTTATTTTTTCTTTTCTTTTTCCTTTTTGAAATAGATTTTTTTTTGGACCGGTATGAGTATTTTGGGCCGCACTTTTAGCCCATTTAGCACAACATAAAACAGCAATCCGTGAAAACATGTGTACGGACCGACCGGCAGGCCACCAATTTTCACAAGTATAATTCGGTATTTCTCAGTCCTCTTTCCCTATAGGCTGTATTGTAACGTTCTGCAACCCTCACTTCCTAGTCAGAGAATACTTTTCAAATATAGGGCGCGAAATTTGATTGCACTAATCTTCATTGACTTGTTCGACAAAGATGTGGAGGAGAAATGATGTCAGAGTTCGAAATTTCTCATAATTCTAGCTGTAATTTGTACAGTCTGGTTGAATTTGCTTGTGTTATTTAACAACGATTGTTTGCCGTTCTATAGTTCGGAAATAATGCGCAGGAGAATCATGATTCTGATCAGAGCATCTCTGGTAAGTGTGAGGCTCAGTTGATTTGTCTATTTATTCTTATCTATTAATAATAATTCTGCTTCACTTTGTAAATGTAGTTATAAGCTGTTGTAGAGTTTCGATTTTGTTCTGTTATGTTGTGTGATTGCTGCAGCTTAAATTGTAATCGCCTTTTTATCTTTTTGGCCGCATTATTGAATTTGATGGTTGTCTATGGGTGTTTTGTTCTGCTACATGGTGTGAAAATTGGTTTGAAAGTATGATTTAGGGTTCTGGTTATGCTAGCTACGTTTTGTCAATTATGATGACGAAGTTAATAATTCATGCTGTTTATTTGCTAGATCTAATATCGGATTTAATTATCTTTTTACCTGTTCATCCTGATAATCTGGCAGAAGAGGAGGAAGGTTTGGACAGTGAGTGGCTGGGAAAAAGAACTTCCTTGTGTAGAGGAGAGAATAACAAGGTAAATTCTCCGATCAGCCATACATAAAAAAATGTTTACTCTGGTCCTCCTATGCATCTTGTTGGCTTCTGTTGATGAAAGTCACGGTGAGGTGAAGGAACACTTCATTTATGAGTGTAGTAGATTGCCGTTTTTCAATTCTTTGTGCAATGATGTTAAACACGTGGCAAGTATCGATTTAATGCCTTTTCCCCAGTTGCTTTACCTTCTTGTGATATTCAATATGTATTTTGGCAGGGCTCAATGCCGGTTCTCTCACAGCTTGAGATCCTCAGAGGTAGTTACTTTGATTTTCTTTTTGTTGCTCCAGTTGATGGATGCATTTTGTATACAGCAGTATTCCCAAATTTAGTTGGAAAAATTAGTTCTGATGCATTTCTGCAGAGTCTTGTGAGCTTCAGTCCGCCGAGAAAGAGCCCATCTCATCCCATGTGGTATTTTCTCAAAACTCTGCATTCCATAATTTTCAGCACTACATAACCTATGTGGATCCACTGAACTGAATATATTTGGTAATGTGATTTCCTCTAAAAGTAGGTACCGGAGAAGCTTATTTTTGTTACATTTAAAAATAAAAATTCTCGTTTATTTGCAGAGAAGTAATGTCATTCCTTCAGGTGTCGTATGCTCTGAATCTTCTTTCTTGTGGTGCTATTATTTGTTTGAAGTGAAATGATGAGAATATTATTAACAATATGGGAATTACAGTTCCATGAAAGTTCAATCTGTGGTTTCTGTCTCAAATCTTATTGTTAAACAGAAAAAAGGAGGTTATCATATTGAAGATGAAGTTGAAATTCCTGTGTTCAGTGGTGGGGATGGTCCAAGGCATGACCACAGAGCAGCTGCTGCTACGCTTCCTTCCTCCAATGATGGGATGATCTACTTACCATCAGTGGCTTCAATCTCATATTCTGATGAAGAAATTATTTCTGATGACGAGGTGTGGTTTTTTAATTCTTTATTCCCCTTTTTTTATGCTTCATTTGAAAGAAATGTCTTGTGTTAGAAACCATTGAAAACTCTCATATTTTGTGATAATTACTGTTTCTTAATATCAAGTGGTAACACATTCAGAAGATAGAGCCTCCTGCCCTTAGACGTGTTAGAGAGAAGGGTGGCACATGGTCTGAAACAAGTTGCATAGTGGAGGCACTAGCTAGGTCAAATGAGAAGGGTAGCTGTTCCTCGCACCATGTCTTTCTGAACGAAAGGAAATTCGCCACAGGTAATAATAATCATTTTTCGCAAAAGCAAACATACATCTGTGAAAAAATGTTTCTATATTTAAATGTCACTTGATTCTCACACAACTTGTCACAATATTTTAGGTGGATGTGGCAAGAAAAAAGCTAAGCCCAAATTTTCATTCCCTATCCATTCACATAAAAAAGACCTATCTTCAATTGTCAGTGATAGCAACGGACGTACATCATGTGACCTTATCCCAGTTTCAGATGAAATTGATGCTGTAGCTGATGATGACATAGACAATGATAAGGCTGAGTTCCAGCTGAACTTTCATGATGAAGTAACCGAACAGCCAGGAAAACACATAGTCCCATTTGACTTGGCCCATAAACATGATACCACAGGTCATTCAATGGCCGAGTTTCTGAATGGCTTCTTAGAGAGCAGCAACCAGCGAGGAAGCCCCGAAGTGGTTAGTCTTGTTCCAGTTCACTCTTTCACTTTCCCAGATATGCATTTAAGGCTCAATTTTTTACAAGGAATGCAGGAGATCAAGAGAAAGAGAAGAGCGCCGAAGATTTCAAAGAGAAATACATCTCCATTGCGTGATGTCATCGAAGATGATGATGATGACCTACCTGAGGCTTTGGATAGCGGATCTCCTTCTCAAAGTGAGGATGAGGTAGTGCTCAGGTTGATGGCTACTGGAGATATTAGAACTGTCATTTGATTCATATTATAGTTCACGTGCTTGACAGTTGAACTGATTGTCTCAGGAGAATTCTCGACTCGTAAAGTCAAATGTCCCTAGGACAATGGCGGATCAATTTGATGAAGCCTTTGGAACAGCCTCTTTAATTGATGATAGGCTTCATGTAGCTTTTCCAGGACCTTTGTGGTGGGTATGGTGCTAGTACTTGTAATTTGGTTTTATAACATAGACAATACAATGCAGCTCATAAACATCTTCCATTAATTCTTTTTTACGTTATGGAATAAATCATGCAGGAGTGGACTACATACGAAGTTGCAGCAAGTAATGCAGAGTAATAAAGAAAGAGATATGCATTCCCTAAAGAATGCAAGTGGTTTCGAGGGTACCAAGCAAACCTTGAAATTTCCAGTTTTCAGCGTAATAGCATATGTATGCATGTTGATCTTCTTGAATCTAATTTTCTTTTGCTTTCAGGTGAAGGAATGTCAATTTTGGTCAGAATTTTGTCAAGGTCTCTAGAGGCAAAGCTAATTGTGTGTTCTTGCACTTCTGTTGGAAATGGAAAGGTTTGCTTCTGCTAGAATTTCGAACTGGGTAAAAAATCACAAACATACTCTAACAGGCAGTTGCATTTGCTGGAAAAATATTTAGACGTCACACTCTTCTTCATAGTACTAAATAATCTTTTTTGTTGCCTGTTCAGAACTCGTATTCAGAGAACAACTTGGGAATGGAAATGCAAGGCATAGCCAGGACTCTGACTATCATCTTCAACCCCAGATTGTGCAGTGACATTGATCTTGAAGTCGGCAACCTAATCTGCATTCGCCCACCTTGGTATGACTGCACAAGCTTTTACGCTAGCTTAAGTTCCAAAATTCATTGGCCGACCTTTTCAGCCATGCCTAATGTTTTTGCAGCCTTAAAGATTTCTTTTAGTTAGCACATCTTTTGAGTTTATTTCCATCCCTGATCAAGTGAAACTAAAACACAGTGCCGCCTCGTTTGATTATCTTTTGATTCATCACAATGTTACCACGTACCACACATTGTTCTTCGCTCTTTTTCAACATGTATAATCTGCTGTCCTTTGCGGCCATGATGTATAGATTTCATGATATGAATCGCGCTGTTGTATGTTCTGGAACAGGAAGGAGGTTCAGGTAAAAGATGAAGTCATCTATTTATGCTCATACTATGACCAGGTTCAGACTTGACAAATTCTACAGAACGAAGGTACTGATGGAGACGATCCCAGTTCAATATTCTAATGATCTTCCATTTTGTGTAGAACGCTGAAATATGGTATTATACCATGTTAAAATATGTTTAGTTTTTGGTGCTAATAAAATCCCACATCGATTAAATGCGAGAAAGATCATAAAAATATTAGACTAGACATGTTTATGAATTGGTATGAGGCCTAAAACTTTATCTGTGTGGGGCTTGTTTCAAAATGTGTCATTTCATACCAACTAGTTGTGCACCCGTGCGATGCACGGGATATAATGTATCATATTAAATCGGTTAATAATATAAATTATAATATTGTTACTATTTTCTTTGTTTTTTTTTTTTACTTTTTTTTTTCTCTTTTCTTTTTTTTTTTTCTTATAATTTGGTCGCACTATTTGTCTTTTGTTCTCCGCTTTTTCTTGTTTGTTTTAATATTGTTACACCAATAGCTTGAAGAAATGTTACTCACTCCACTCACGTTTTTTCTTTAAAAAATAGATACAAATACATATTTATGTATAAAAACACCATTCCGGTCTTCTACATCATTTAGTGTCACACTTCCTATACCAATAATACAAATATATGACACATAATCATTTATACTGTGTTGTGTCATTTTATACATATAAAATACAATACCAAGGCGTTCCATACTTCCTATTATATCGAGTTCAAAAGAAAAAGAAGAAACAGAAAGGTTAAGGCATGGAAATGCAAATAACTATTAAACTAATCCTTCTACAAAGCTCGGATATGTAGTTGGTTCTTATATATCACATTCAAAATACTAATACTTGAAAAAAAATACAAAGATACATCCAATAACCAAGTTCCTACAGACCTGATTATTAAATCTTATATTGGACTTGGTCTCTTCACTTCTTGGGGCTTGACCATTTATGAATTCACACAAACACTGAAGAGCCAAGTGTAAAATTATTTCTTATTGATCTTTTAATCTGGTGGAGGCTGGTGGTTTAAAGCATCACATTTCTTTCTTTCTTTTCTGTCATGTAGAAATCATACCCTTGTTGCAGTCATGTATCCCCACACTACAGGAGTAACACCAACACCACCAGAAGAGTGTGAGAGTTCAAACAAATATAAACCCAACAACGAAATGAATCATCATATGGAATAGGAACAACATCATATACTAAAGTAACAATAAAATTTATATTTCAACAAATGAAAGAAATGCACCAGAACAAAGCAGGGAAAACTTGACGATTTGAATTAGTAGTGGATTAAATATCACCATGTCACATTTGTATCTGGTGATAAAGCCAATGTTCTCCCTTGATACATGACAATTTGAGAATTTGGTCAAGAGCTGAAGACTTAATTCAGACTTATTCCACCTCAATAAGCATGCCCTTTTTTTTTTATAAGAAACAAAGTCCTCCATAAGCAATGCCCTTTCATGCAGATAAGTTCAAAATGTCATTACATAGAACTAAGCCCCATCTCAACTTTCCATTCAATCACTAAATTAGAAATAAAATATTACTTAACTCTTAAAGAGACATGGAAATGATTTGCACAATAACACCCATCTTGAATTCTTTAAAACATAAATTTTCTTTAGCAAAATAATGCGTAAAGCCCACACCTGTAAAACCAACACCTTTAAATAACTGACTCATATTACCATATCAGTATAGCAAGGACAAAGAATATACTAAGGGTTGTGGAAGGTACAACTGGGTATCCACTCTCATTCATACAACTGTAAGCAACAAAATAAGAATAATTAAGAAGCAAACTATTTCAATTGAAATGATCTATCGACGAAAAATCAATTATGGACTTGCATCATTAGTATAATTACATGAGAACATAATTCTCAAATTGTGAATTGACTCTAGTAAGTCCAGATTCTCAAACAAAATATACCTAGACATAACAAATAAAAAGATAGTGGGTTTCTGAATTTAGATTTATCAATTTAAATATCTTATTTATCAGATGATATATCAAGATGATGAGAAACCGAGAATATAATTGCAAATTTAAAACCAGGAAATGTGCAAGATGGTAAGAATTGTTTATCCATGAATCTATCATGTCAATGTATCAACACATGTCATCACAGAAAGCAGAAAGCGGACTTATGCATGTGTGTAGTGATTGTTTATTGTTTCTGACCCGTACATTGTTTTCATCATCACAAACCATTGCTGTTACAATCCTTATTTCTCCCTTACTACAATTGGTTCCTATTTCTCTTGTCTTCCACAAATTCTACTTCCACTACCACCGCCACACCATTTCCTTGGCATATCCATTTTCCTTTAGTTTTATTTTTTTTCCTCCTATTGTTCCCTCAACCTTCTTTTAACCCAGGCCTCTATTTTTCCATCTTTTTTGTCTGCTTCTTCCCTATTGCAACACCAATGACTCCACTTGACCCAGTCCAAATAATCATATCAAGATTTTTTTTTTATTATTATTATAAAAAATATAAATTCAACTAATAGGTGAATCTTTAATTGGCTAATGTCTCTAGTTTCTCCGTTGGACCTTCTATCGGAAAGTCTAGCCCTTCTCAAAATACAAAATACCTTCTTCTCTAGACTTCCGGTACTAATCTGCTGCAGTTGGTGTAATCTGCAACAATTGGTGAAGGCCACATATGAGAAATCCCCCAGCCAGATAAAAGAAAAAAAAAAAAGAAAGAAAGAATCCATACAGCTACAACCAACAGCGCCCTTCAGCTTCTACCGCCATCTCCAGCCACCAGATTCACCGCGGCCTCCAACAATGGGGAAGGCGATAAATTCTCTCTCTGAAATTATGAAATTTATCATTCTAACAGACAAGAAATTTCTAGAGAAACTAACTTGAAAATTGAGTAATCAAGGAATGAAAATAATAATTTTTTTATGATGAACCCGTTAGAAGACTCTTTTGAGATCTAGGGTTTGGAATCTTCTATAATGTCCTATTGTCTTGCCATTAATATTTTCTTATTTCGTAGTTTTGTGAAACAATGATGGGTTGAGAGAAGCCCCTGTTTTGTACGAACCGTCGATTGAATTGAGTAACTTCAGAAACCGTCGGCCATCAGCGTTCAAGGGGAAAATAAGACAGAACGAAGATAATAAACCAAAGTGAAAATAGGAGAAAATTTGTATGGAGGATGCGTGTTTTTTTTCAGATTTTGCGCGGCTGTTCAATAGTTAGTAGGGATTAAGCATTTAAAGTAATACATTTTATAAAGTAAACGATTTATATATATTTAACGATATAACTAAAATATTACTTCTAGAAAATATATGTGTTAGTTAAATTAGTAACAACGTGATTACGAGTAATTTGATTATTTCACTGAAAGGTATAACTTGTTTATGGTAATAGTATTACGTGTAGTTATTCATTCTAGTTTTTTATTACCATATTTTCGAAAAAAATTAGCACAAAATAAGATTAATACTTCTTCCTAAAATAATTAATACTATTAAGCATTTAAAGTAATACTTTTTGTAGTAATGTTCATGTAATTCCTAATTTGACCATATAAATCATTATCCTGTAGTTTTCTTGTGATGATACTAGTCCTTGTAACTAGTATGATATGTATGCATGCATAACAGAACATTTGCAAAATTGAAATTTATCGTGAACAATCATTATAGCATAGCTTTTGCATTGTAACGTAGTGAAGTGTACCTATTGCTAAAGCTGTCATGGTATGGATGAGGTGGATGACCATAGCTAGTATTTGATTGTTGTAGAAAATTAGACTCAGTTACAAGACATTATTTGACGCTTAATTTTAAATACAAACTATAAAAGATCAACATGATCATTGCTTTGATACCATAATATCACACCCCAATTTTTTAATATAAAATAACACTTTTTTAAGGGACGTGAGCTACTGCTACATCACATGCTTTGAACTTAAGATAATTTTTTATTGATCAATTGTAAGCCAAATTGAAAGTAAGATAACACATTTTTTAAGCTAGCCAATTTGAAACATGAGTTAAATAAACAATATAAAAATGCTCTAGAATATAATATTTTTGGCAAAAGCATAATTGGAACAAGACTTCAGGACTTTACTTGAAATTCCTATACTAGAACATCAATATAACCTTTTTTTAAGACTTGAAATCAAACACCGATAGCAATCTATATTGTGACCTAAACAAATAAAAAAGTAACTTCGGTACTGATGCACGTTAATTATGCATGTAATTAGGTCAATTTATGATACTATTTTATAGGAATTATGTGCATAAATGGTTAAGAATTGGATGAAATGTGATATAAGTGACCAATTAACATACTCGGCTTGTTTTAAGGTGTTTTTGAGCATTTTCAGGATAAAAAGTTGTGGTTTACGACTACCGGACAAGAAAACAAGTTGGAACAGAGTGAAAATCGGCCCAAAATAGTGAAAACCAGTGGAAATCGGTCCGAACCGTCCAAGAACCGGTCCAAACCGGTCCAGGAGCAAAACAGAGCAAGAACCGACATGGCCGCATCACAAAGCAACACGACCGTGTCAAAAGTGTTGCGCAAAGGTCAAATAGGCTCTGGAGGAGTAACACGGCTGCGTCACAAAGCAACACGGCCGTGTCAAATTATGCGCAGAAATTGCATTGTTGCAAGCAACACGGTCGTGTCACTTGTTTGACACGGCCGTGTCAAAAGGGTGTCCGTTAATATAAATCATGTTTTAAAGGGGAGTTGATTCCTAATTTAAACGGGCTTATTTAAGCTCTATAAAAAAGGGTCCAAGTTCGTTTTTTCTAGACGAGACACATAATATCCGCGTTTGGAGGCAATAGACGACTTGGACGACGACGAAGATTCAATTAACGAAACGATTTATTCGGGTTTAGCGATTAGTTTTAATTCTTTATAATGTTTTGTTTTGAATATTGTATTGGATTGAACCTAGGCATGAGTAGCTAAGCTATTCGTGTCCTAGGGTTAGAAAGTAGGGATTATTTTATGACAATGTTTTGATTTACGTTTTAACTTATTGAATTTCATTCTTATATGTGTTTATCTTTATATTTGTTTTAATAACTAAATGTGGACTGGCCATCTAGGTTTAGTAATCTCGTTTAACAAATCCGCTTCGAGAGAAGAGGTTTGTTATTAGACGTACGATATAGAGCACAATTGTCTATGACTGCGTAGGCATAGGTTCATGAGCTCTTTGGAGTTTCTAGGATTAATTGACTCGAGAGGGTAATTGTCTTAGTTAATCAACGATTTAATTACTTCGAGAGGAGAGTTAGATTAATATTGCACCGTTTATTAAACACTAGATCGGTTAAAATCAATAAGTTAATTCTAATCATCATTGGAATAAATATTCTGAAATCGACACCCTAGGATGCCTTTTATCCTTGATTGTTAATTCTTTGTGGTTACCAAGTTTGAATTCATATTTAATTGAGTATTTTAGGTAGTAAAATCAATCTTTTGCGAATTAGTATCTAGTTAGGACATTCCTAGAATATTGAGGTATCAAACTACCTAAAAACTATTCCTTGTGGGATCGATCTTGATTATCGCTACTACACCTACATCCGTACACTTGCGGAACACTAGGTTAGAAACCGACGTGTCAAGTTTTTAGCGCCGTTGCTGGGGAATAAGATTTAGCGCTTAGTTTTTATCTTGAAAAATAGGAGGAAACTAGACTAGATTTTATTATTTTTGAATATTTTAATTTTAATTTTCGTTTTTATTTTTGTTTAATTTTTGTGTTACGTGGTATTTGCTGTTTTTGGTGTTATCAGGCTTCGCATGCACACCAGATCAAAAGGGAAAGAAACTCTTCTTCCTTTCGATCCAGAAATTGAAGCGACAGCTCGTAGACACCGAACTAGAAGGTCTGAGATGGAGAACCCACCGCAGCAACCAAATGATGAAGCTTTAAATAGAGTGCTAATAGCTTTGGCACGATTGGACGATCGAGTTACTAACATACAGCAACAGATACCTGTACAGCAGCCACAGTTGCCACAGCAGCATGGACAAATTCCAATAGAGCCAGATGCGGGAGATGAAGATGATACGCCCATTAGTGACTGTTTAAAGCCTAATCCAAATCAACAGTCAGGAGGAGTACGACCCCTGCCACTTAATGCTAATAGTTTCGATCTGAAGCCTGCACTAATCAACATTGTGCAGCAAAACCAGTATGGGGGAAGTGCATCAGAGGATCCGAACGCTCACCTGATAAAGTTCCGGAGACTGGCAGAAACCATCAAAATAAACCATGTGCCGCATGACCAGGTTAAACTGAGACTGTTCCCCTTTTCGTCGAAAGATAGAGCCCTCCAATGGTTCAATTCATTGGAAGATATCACCAGCTGGGAAGATTTGAGTACTTCGTTTCTATTGAAGTACTTTCCACCGAGCAAGATGCTCGACTTGCAGAATCAGATTAATCAGTTCAAGCAAATGGATCAGGAGCCGTTTGGAGAAGCTTGAGAGCGATTCCGGGATCTTATCCGGAGTTGCCCTGAACATGGGTTTACGAAAAAGCAGCAGATATGTAAGTTTTATAATGGCTTACTTGCTCCGACCAGAAACCAAGTAGACGCAACTGCAGGTGGTAGCTTGATGGAGACATAAGTAAAGACAGCGTTCTCGATTTTGGATGCTATGGCTAAAACAAGTTATCAGTGGCCAAACGAGAGAAACCAGCCACGGAGGGTAGCAAATGTTATGGAAGTGGAGACGGTCAGCAATGAGCCGCTTGAAAAACTCACATCACAGCTGACAGCCCTGACGAGTCAGGTAAATCTGCTAACTAGTCTGACATTAGCACAACAGACAGGGGGTCAAGAAGAAGTTGAAGAGGTTAATTTTCTAAATTAAAGGAACTTCAACAACTTCCAAAACAAACCAGCCTAGGTACAATCAGTACCCACAAAATCGGAATCACCAAAATTTCTCATATGGGAATTCCAAGAACACACTTAATCCACTGCCTGGATTTGCTGTTTCAAATGGTATGATCCATGACGGTAAGAAGCCATCACAAGAAGAGATTTCCCAGTCACAGTTAGAAAAGTATGATGAGAAGTTAGCTCAGTTGGAGAAGAAAGTAGAAGGGAAATTTATCGAGCTGAACAAGCATATTACTGGGCAAGGGGCAGACATCAAGAGGCTAGAGAATACGATGGTTCAGACTCAAGCAAGCATTGGTGAGTTGTCTTCCAATATGAGCCAATTGATCAAGATTGTCGGGGCCCAGGACAAGCAGGGCCAATATTCGAGTGATACGGTGGTGAATCCAAGAGAGCAATGTCAAGCCATTCAACTGAGGAGTGGTACTGAGTACGAGGGACCCCAGCTGCCAGTTGATAAAGATAAAGCAGTGGAAAAATAGCAAATGGAAGAGAAGCATGATCAGACGGGCAAAAAGAAGACAGTGAAGCAAAGCGAAGGAAAGGAAATCAAAGCAGACATCCCACCTTATGTCCCGGCTGTCCCATTCCCACAAGCCTTAAGGAAGAAAAAGATTGATGAGCAGTTCGCAAAGTTTTTGGATGTGCTGAAGAGGATCCAAATTAACATCCCCTTTGTTGAAGCACTACAGCAAATGCCGAACTACGCTAAATTTTTGAAGGAAGTGATCTCAAAGAAGAAGAAGTGGGAAGAATACGAGACAGTCAACTTGACTGAAGAATGCAATGCTGTAATCCAAAGGAAGCTACCGCTCAAGCGAAAAGATCCAGGTAGTTTTACTATTGCATGTCAAATAGGTAATGTTACATTTGATAAGGCACTGTGTGATCTAGGGGCTAGTATTAACTTGATGCCACTATCTATTTTTGAGAAATTGAATCCAGGTACCTTGAAACCCACTACAATTTCTTTACAAATGGCTGATCGGTCTATGACTTGGCCAAAGGGGTGTAGAGGATGTTTTTTTAAAAGTTGGAAAGTTTATAATACCTGTTGATTTTGTGGTTTTAGATATGGTAGAAGACAAAGATGTCCCTTTGATTTTAGGTCGCCCGTTTCTAGCAATGGGAAAAGCATTAATAGATGTTCAAAAGGGAGAGTTGACATTAAGGGTAGATAAAGAGCAAGTTACTTTTTCAATCTATAAAGCTCTACAACATCATGATAGGGAGGATGAATCTTAATTAGAAACATGTAGTTTTGTTAATTCAATTGAAGCTACATTTTGTAGGAAACTAACCTCCCCAAGTGATAGTGATCCCCTTGAAACATGCATCACAAATTCTATTTATAATGTTAATCTCCATGACCCTACTGACCTTGATCTTGCCGAAAGTGTTAGTGCATTGAATGCTTTGCAGGATGCTCCTAAAGAGAGCTCGACTCAAGAAAACATCAACAAGAAAGCGGTTGAAGAAGAGCAAAAAGGGGGCGATGGATGCCCAGAGCTGAAACCATTACCTGATCATCTGTGGTACGCATTTCTAGATAATGAAAGCAGATATCCGGTAATAATCTCTTCTTCCCTTACTGATTTTGAAACTGATAAGTTGTTGCGTGTATTGAGGAAGTATAAATCTGCTATATGATGGTCGATTGCTGACTTGAAAGGAATTAGTCCTACTATTTGCATGCATAAAATTCTGATGGAAGATGAATATAAACCCTCTGTTCAAAACCAACGTAGGCTTAACCCAATGATGCAAGAAGTAGTTAGGAAAGAAGTGCTTAAGTGGTTAGATGCTGGGATAGTCTTTCCTATTTCTGATAGTAAGTGGGTAAGTCCAACTCAGGTTGTGCCAAAGAAGGGAGGGATGACTGTAGTTAAGGGTGATCTTGATGAGGTCATAGCCACTAGGGTGATTACGGGCTGGCGTGTATGTATAGATTATAGGAAACCTAATGCAGCTACTCGTAAGACCATTTTCCCTTTCCCTTTCTAGATCAAATGCTTGATAGGTTAGCAGGATATGAGTATTATTATTTTCTCGATGGTTATTCGGGGTACAATCAGATTGTAATTGCCCCGGAGGATTAAGAAAAAACTGCTTTTGTGTGTCCTTATGGTGTCTTTGCTTTTCGTAAAATGCCATTTGGGCCTTGTAATGCTCCTGCTACTTTTCAACGGTGTATGATGGCAATTTTTGGGGGTTTGATAGAAAATATAATGGAGGTCTTTATGGACGATTTCTCTGTGTTCGGTTCGTCTCTCGATAATTGTCTAGATAACTTAGCTCAGGTGCTTAAAAGGTGTGAAGAAACCAATCTGGTCCTTAACTGGGAAAAATGTCATTTCATGGTAAAAGATGGGATAGTCTTAGGGCATAGAATTTCAGCACAAGGATTAGAAGTTGATAGGGCTAAGGTAGTGGCAATAGAAAAATTATCACCTCCTAAGAATGAAAAAGGGGTTAGAAGCTTTTTAGGACATGCCGGGTTTTATAGAAGGTTCATAAAGAATTTTTCTGAAATTGCTAAACCTTTATCTCGTTTATTAGAAAAAGATACTTCTTTTGTTTTCGATGATGCATGCATACAGGCCTTTGAGACGCTAAAGAAGTCATTGATCATTGCTCCAGTACTGATTACACCTGACTGGTCACAACCATTCGAGGTTATGTGTGATGCGAGCAACATGGCTGTGGGAGCTGCATTGGGTCAAAAGCGGGAAAAGATTTTTCGAGTCATATACTATGCCAGCAAAACTCTTGACCCCGCTCAAGCAAACTATACCACTACAGAGAAGGAACTTTTAGCTGTTGTTTATGCTTGTGATAAATTTCGTTCATATCTTGTACAAGCTAAAACAATAGTTTATACTGATCATACTACTCTTAAGTATTTGTTTGCTAAACAGGATTCCAAGCCAAGGCTAATTAGATGGATATTGCTTTTACAAGAATTTGACTTGGAGATCAAAGATAGGAAGGGCTGCGAAAATATAGTAGCTGACCACTTGTCTCGCATTGAGAATGAGGCGGATGCAAAGGGCCAACAAACAGCCATTAGCGATATCTTTCCAGACGAGCACGTGATGGTTGTGGAGAATGGCCCATGGTATAGTGACCTTGCAAATTTTATAGCGAGTGGGATTGTTCCGGACTTTCCTCATCATAAGAAGAAGAAATTTTTCCATGATGTAAAGTTCTACATATGGGATGATCCCTATCTCTATAGGAGATGCGCATATACAATTATTAGACGGTGTGTGCCGCAAGAGGAAGTAAAAGATATCATAACTCATTGTCACTCATCCCCAACTGGGGGACATTTTGCATCAGCACGAACAGCAACGAAGGTGCTTCAAAGTGGCTTTTATTGGCCATCCATTCACAAAGACTGTCATGCGTTAATTCTGCAATGTGATAAGTGCCAAAGAACCGGAGGAATCACACGGAAGCACAAGATGCCTCTCACCACAATTCTTGAGGTTGAGTTGTTTGACGTATGGGGGAAAGATTTTATGGGACCCTTTCCATCCTCAAATGGGTTCCAATACATCTTGGTGGCTGTGGAGTATGTTTCGAGATGGGTGGAAGCTGTTCCGACCCAAACAAATGACGCCAAGGTGGTACTCAAATTCCTCCAAAAGAATATCTTGACAAGGTGTGGCACTCCAAGAGCCTTGATTAGTGATGGGGGCTCCCATTTTTGTAATAGATGGATGGCAGCATTATTGGCTAAGTATGGGGTAAAACATCGTGTGACCACTCTGTATCATCCTCAAGCCAATGGCCAAGTGGAACTAGCAAATTGAGAAATCAAGCAAATACTAGAAAAGTCGGTAAATGGGAACCGGAAAGATTGGGCGATGAAATTAGATGATGCGCTTTGGGCATATAGGACGCATATAAAAATCCACTGGTGCTTTCGCCGTATCAATTAGTGTTTGGAAAGGCATGTCATCTACCGGTTGCATTGAAGCATAGAGCATATTGGGCAGTTAAGAAGCTGAATTTTGACTTCGAAGCTGCTTGAAAAGAGCGACTCTTAAAGCTCAACGAATTGGAGGAGTTTAGACAACAAGTATTCGAAAACTCCAGCTTATACAAAGAGCGGGTCAAGAGGTTCCACGATCGAATGATCACGAATCGCACATTTAAAGCCGGCGAACAAGTTCTCTTGTTCAATTCCCGTCTACGACTTTTTCCGGGCAATTTGAAATCTCGATGGTCAAGCCCATTCACAATCAAAACTGTCAGAGCATCGGGTGTAGTCGAGCTGTTGAATTAAGACGGGAGCACATTTCTCATTAATGGAAAACGATTTAAGAAATACTACAAGTCCGACCAAATTCAGATCGTACATGAAGTGCGGTTGAAAGAATCAAATTAGAACCAAAGGTCGTCAAGCTTGAGACGTAAAACAAAGCGCTTGTCGGGAGGCAACCCGATGTTTAGTGTTTTATGTACTTTCTTTAAATTCGTTTTAGTTTTTATGGTAATTTTATGTTTTTTCGTTTTTTTTTTTTTGCATTGTTAGGAATCAATATGGACGAGTAGTGCAAGAAACGGGGGTCGAAAAGACGAAAAAATCACGTGGAAGGATAATCAAAGTAACACGACCGCGTCACAAAGGGACACGGCCGTGTCAAAAAAGGTGTAAAACGAGTGCAAACCTCTGGAAAGCAACACGGCCGCGTTAATTTGGCTCAAGAGTAACACGGCCGCGCCAAACAAGGGACACGGCCGTGTCAAAAGATGTCTCAAAAATGGGAAAACGCTCTGTACGACCAACATGGCCGTGTCACATACATAACACGGCCGTGTCAAAAGCGCCCCAGAAAGCAGTTTTGGCTCAACTTCAACACGGCCGTGTCAATACATAACACGGCCGTGTCACATCTCAGCAGGTTAAAACACGTGAAAAGGTTATAATTTCGTCCCCTCTCTTTCATTTGCAACTCACGCAAAAAAAAACACCCAAATTCACACACCTTCCACCAATTCATGCACGAACACACTCAAATTCACCCACAATCCAACTCAAACACAATCACACACTCCAATTCACTCACTACTCAATCAAAGTCGAAACTTTCGACTCATATCTGAGGAACTAGGGCACAATCCGAATCGCTTTTTCTCCGACTAAACTTCTCCGGGTACTAAAAATGGCACCACCAAAAGGAAGCTCTAATCGTAGCAGAGGCAAGCAAGTCATGGTTGAAGAAACCCCGGCTGTCAACCCAAATGACAGTTAGACTCTTCTCGGGTTCTCTTTGACGGAGGTTGAACATAAGGCTCGGTTTGAGGAGCTTCATCATCGCACTGTCATTCCAACAAGATTTGGTAGTGACAATCTGACTCGGGCAATGGGCATTCATGATAATGTCCGTACTCTTCTCAACCGGGTCGGGTTACTTCAGCTCATGAGAGTGCAGCAGACATACAGACGAATCACTATCGAGTTCTTGAGCACATTCAACATCATTGCAGCCAGTTCTTTTCACTCCACCCGTCCGGACGAAATCACATTCCAATTAATGGGGAAAACTCGAACATTGACCTACAGTGAGCTGGACAGGATATATGGATTTCTGAAATTTTCAAGAGAGAAACCCCCGGAGATATTTGACCCACACACCTTTTGGGCATTTTTGATAGCTGCACCACCGATTGTAGCAGCCCAACCATATATCTCCAAGGCAGCCAAAGCTTCATGGATCCGTAATCCAGTCATTCGGTACATACAGAAGCTGCTGGCCTACACTCTTTTTGCCCGGCGTGAAGTGGGAGCTGTGAGACAAAGTGAACTGCACATGTTTTGGAACATCCTGCATGGCTATAAAGTAGACTATGCAAAGATATTGATGGAGCACATTGAGAATGTCATCCGGAAGCAAAAGGACAACATTATGATTGGAGGACTGATCACTCTAATTGCAGCAGCTTTTGATGACATCGACCTTACTGATATGGAGCCGGTGAGAGGTGAAGTCCAATTTACATGGGAGTTGCTTGAATTGATGCAGGTTGTGGTTCTAGGTGAGGATGGGACTGTCCCATATGTGTACCAAAATGTTGGTCCCTATCTTCGGCTGCCGTATGAGATTGGGACAGCGGTCACAGGTGTACACGATACAGCGAATCTGTCGCTTTCCACTGAAGACCATCTCCAGCAATCCTAACCACCGAACTCCGAGGTGTTCCAGTCCAGGCCACTAGCTGAACAAAGTAGCCACACTCCAAGACAGCCCAGGAAGAAACGAGCATCTACGACAGTTGTTTCCCCATCGGAGTTCAATGAAGACATGGTCGGCATCATTAATTCTTTACGGGATGATGTTCGTCTTCATAATGAGTCGATGCAGACCTTTCAAACGTCGATGGAGAGACACCGAACAGAGGTCCGGGGATCTCTTCAAACAATTCATTCCGAATTACATGCTCAGCGAGGAGTACTCAACACACTTCTCCAACGAAGTGGTGAAGACCGCCTGTGGAGACATCAGCAATAGACTCAATGGGAGGCAATGACACAATTTTGGAGCCAATATGGGTTCCAACCCCCGCCTCCACCTCAGTGATCTGTAAGTTAGCACCAAGGCGTACCAGTCTTTTCCTCCAAACATTGGCTTCTAGCCAAGTTTGGAGGAGAGGGTGAACTGTGGACGTCTTGGCCGCTATGTTTATTGTTTTGCTGCTATTTCTACTTTGTGGTCATGTTGGTTAGTCAGTTTTGTAATTGATTGTTTGAGTGTCGATTGACTTGTACTTAAGTATAGTTAACGGGTCTGTGAGCCCTTTGCATAATTGATACTTTAATTGTTGGGTCTGTGTTCCCATTGTGCTCAAGTATGTTGCTATGCTATTTGATTTAGAATATTGGGTCTGTGAGCCCGAGTATCTGTTTAATTGGTGTTGATGGGTTTGTGAACCCAATTTTATTGTTTTGTGTGTCCATAATTGAGTTTTGGGAGTCTATTGTTAGAGTCTTATTTTTGGTCAAATTGTTATAGTCAAAAAGGAAAAAAAATGCAAACCCGAGGTGTAATTGTTGAAAATTTAGGGAACCGATGGATGATAAAGTGTTAATGATGATACGATTTTATGCATGAATTTGAAAAATTGACACAGAGTGGAGCATGGTAGGCAATTTGAGACGAAATTGAGTTAAACTAAGAACTTTGATCAAAATAACCCGTGTGAGAAATTGAGCCTAAAAAGTGACTCCTATTTATGGAGTGCCATATTTTCTTTCGGTGTGATTTTGATTGGATATATGTCTTGGTTTCTAGAACTTGCCTTGAGACTGTGTTGAGAATATGTCAAAAGTATAATGTGACTTAGAAAGTGATATAGGCAATTCTTGTTTTGTACCCGATTATTGAGCCTTGAATTAACCATTTTACCAAGAATTTTTGTGCAAAATATCCGTAGTAAGCCCAATTGAGCTTTTAACTTTTTGTTCATAACCTTATATGTTACAAGCCATATACCTTTTAGTTTTAGCCTTTGTCCCTATATTGGACTAATTGAGTAAAGAGGGAGGAGGATTGGAAGGTAGATCGGATTCTGGGAACAAAATGGGCGGCAGTATGGATAATTAAAAGGGTAAAAAAGTGTCTGAAGTGCTAAGGAGAAAAAAAGAAGAAAAGGGGCAAGTAAATATAACCTCTCCTTGAAAAAAATTCAATTTCCTGATTATTTTCGTCAAAAAATAAATAAATAAATAAATAAAATAAAATCGGGAAAAAGGCAAAAGAAAGAGCCAGCTGTAAATAAAGGTTCTATGGTTTAGATATAATAAGGAGAGGTTAGAGGAAGAAGTGTTAGAATGAGCTGAAAAAAATGGGTAGTCCCATGATGTGGTACCCAAATAGTTGGAAAAAAAAAAACACTTGGTTGAAAAATATTGTTGGTAAGATGAAGAAGTCACCTTGAGGGGTGATTTGCTGAGAAGGGAAGAGTGAGATTGAGTGATTGTATTGAGGGGTAGTGGGGTTATATATAACTTGATTAGTCCAATGCATAGTCACTTATATCCAAATATGTCCTACCTTACCTTAAGCCAATATTACAACTGAATAAAAGTCCTTCTTGATTCTTTGTCACTTATGCCACTGTACTGAATTCAACTTGGACAATTGGCAAGCCTATGGTAAAACTGAGCATATAGTCCAATCTGAGCGAAATTGCAATTTTTAGCCATAAACACTTGAGGGATGAGAGAAACACTTACCTGGTGAGGATCAAATGCTTCGAAAGTTTAAGTCTCGAAAGTAGTTAATTTTTGCACTATCACATATGCTCATTTATACTGTGGTGTCTAGCTTTTGAAAAAAATCATTCTGAAACTAATTTATCATCTAATCACCCTAAGTACATGAATTATTTTTATGTTGTTCGGGACGAACAACAGTTTAAGTTTGGGGGTTTTGATGAACATAAATTATACATGTAATTAGGTCAATTTATGATACTATTTTATAGGAATTATGTGCATAAATGGTTAAGAATTGGATGAAATGTGATATAAGTGACCAATTAACGTACTCGACTTGTTTTAAGGTGTTTTTGAGCATTTTCAGGATAAAAAGTTGTGATTTACGACTACCGGACAATAAAACAAGTTGGAACAGAGTGAAAATCGGCCCAAAATAGTGAAAATCAGTGGAAATCGGTCCGAACCGTCCAAGAACCGGTCCAGACCGGCCTGAACCAGTCCAGGAGCAAAACAGAGCAAGAACCGACACGGCCGCGTCACAAAGCAACACGGCCGTGTCAAAAGTGTTGCGCAAAGGTCAAATAGGCTCTGGAGGAGTAACACGACCGCGTCACAAAGCAACACGACCGTGTCAAATTATGCGCAGAAATTGCATTGTTGCAAGCAGCACGGCCATGTCACTTGTTTGACACGGCCGTGTCAAAAGGGTGTCCGTTAATATAAATCATGTTTTAAAGGGAAGTTGATTCCTAATTTAACCGGGCTTATCTAAGCTCTATAAAAAGGGGTCCAAGTTCATTTTTTCTAGAAGAGACACATAATATTCGCGTTTGGAGGCAATAGACGACTTGGACGACGACGTAGATTCAATCAACGGAACGATTTACTCGGGTTGAGCGATTTTTCCTAGTTTTAATTCTTTATAATGTTTTGTTTCGAATATTGTATTGGATTGAACCTAGGCATGAGTAGCTAAGCTATTCGTGTCCTAGGGTTAGAAAGTAGGGATTATTTTATGACAATGTTTTGATTTACGTTTTAACTTATTGAATTTCGTTCTTATATGTGTTTATCTTTATATTTGTTTTAATAACTAAATTTGGACTGGCCATCTAGGTTTAGTAATCTCGTTTAACAAATCCGCTTCGAGAGAAGGGGTTTGTTATTAGACGTACGATATAGAGCACAGTTGTCTATTACTGCGTAGGCATAGGTTCATGAGCTTTTTGGAGTTTCTAGGATTAATTGACTCGAGAGGGTAATTGTCTTAGTTAATCAACGATTTAATTACTTCGAGAGGAGAGTTAGGTTAATATTGCGCCGCTTAATAAACACTAGATCGGTTAAAATCAATAAGTTAATTCTAATCATCATTGGAATAAATATTCTGAAATCGACACCCTAGGATGCCTTTTATCCTTGATTGTTAATTCTTTGTGGTTACCAAGTTTGAATTCATATTTAATTGAGTATTGTAGTTAGTAAAATCAATCTTTTGCGAATTAGTATCTAGTTAGGACATTCCTAGAATATTGAGGTATCAAACTACCTAAAAACTATTCCTTGTGGGATCGACCTTGATTATCGCTACTACACCTACATCTGTACACTTGCGGAACACTAGGTTAGAAACCGACGTGTCAGGTACCACGACCGCATCCACCGTATCCTCATACTATAACCGGGTTCCAATAACATGTAGAAACTAAAATATAGAATGGGGTGAGCAAGCTAAAGACTTAGTTGGGAAAAATTCATGCAATAATTAACGAATGCATAGTAAACCTTTTGCTTCTTAAGCATAGCATAGCATATCAATGCATGTATTTTTGCATATAGCCTATGGAACGTCTGTTATTTATTACTTACCTCTACCTTACCTTAGCCGAGGTCTATATATGAGAGATCTTGGACCTCGGTCTTGAGCCAACACTTTGGATGACATCTCCCCAGGGTCTGGACTGGGAGACCTTGGACCTCGGCCCTGGCCCTGGCCCAACACCTCGGATGGTATCTCATATTATATCCACTTGTTGTCCATGTATCGTAATCTTATGTTGCAACATGTCAACATGTATAATTACAAAATTATCACTCATCACTTGCCCCCCACTTCTTTAATGCAGAAGTCATGATGCACTTAAGAAGTATCAGATACGGGTCGAGAGGTAAAAAAAAAAGGAGACTTAGTCACCTGAGAGTGGAGTCCTTAGAAAGAGTCTTGAGACACCTCTGCTTCTCGGACCTTAGTTGAAGCAAGTCCTATGCACCTCGGACCTAAGGTAACTCTCTTTACTCCATTGTTGGGAGTTAAAATTTTCATTACATATGTGCAATAACCTCTTGAGAAGACCTTGGGAATTCTTAGGATAGTCCTTAGTAATTCTTGAGATACATTAGGAATCCTTTGGAAACACCCTGGAAGTCCTTGGAAAGCTTTAGCTAACTTTAGGAGTCCGCCCGAAAGCCATTTGGATAGACCTTTGAAAATTTTAGTGCATCATAGGAGTCCCTAGGAAAGACCTTTGAAAATTCTAGTACATTTGTCCTTGGAGACCTTTGGAAAAACCTCCTAAATTTTTAGCACAACTTGAGACCTTAGAACCTTGAAAAGTTCCCTAAACTATTGTAAAGACCTTTGACAAATTTTGGTAAACTTTCTGGATTAAGGGAACACACCATCATCATAAGCAAATGTCACGTCACAACTTCAAGGTAGTTGACCTCTGGAATGCATTTTCATCTATTAAAGATGTCCCCTCCTATTGTTGTCCAATGAGAAATAATTCTCCTTTAGTCACATAATTTAATTTGATTGAATGTAAGTCTAACCTTAGCTTTATTTGTCAGACATTCTTTTTCCCTTCATCTTTCCAACATTTCTCGCCACCTCCAGCCTCAGTACAAAGGCATTTCTTAATTTTAACTAATCAAATGAAAACTTAGCCTAGTCCTGTAATTCACTTCAAGTTTAGAAGTATGTGATTTTTTATTTTTTTTTTTCCAATCTTCTTCTTCTAATAAATAAAATGTCACTTACTCGAGCTTCATTTCTTCCACAGGTTGAGAGCTTGGAGAACCTTGAGTTATCCTCTTCTAAGGCACTTGAGTAAGATTTCTAACTTTTTCTCCTCCATTTTGTTGATTTGTCGGACGAATATATTGATGAAATTCCAATTGTCGAGCTCTATCCATCCCTAGACATGATTTGTAGTCGTAAAACCAAAACTCTTAGGACAGAAGATGTGATCTCTAACCTTACAGAGGCCGACATCTTAGGATTTAAGTGTAGGATGTATTTTCCTAGTCATTGGAATTATAGTATTCCCGAGCCCGGGAGCGGGGGTTTGAGTGTTTTACCACCGGGGTGGCTTTGCCTATACGAAGACATGTTTGACGCGGGGCTTAGGTTTCCATTACACCCCACAATTGCCGAAATTCTTAAGTTTTTTCAAGTTTGCCAACTCAGTTAACCCCAAACTCTTGGAGGGTTATTATTGGATTCACTATTCCGACTGTCTTTGTGGGTGCCACGGTCTTTGCTTCTATCTACAGACTTCAAAAACACCCTACGGGTGATGACCTATGGTAATTCGTGTCTATGAATAAGACCAAACCCCTCATCGATATTACCCGAGATGCTAAAAGTCAGACGTCAAGGTTTTTCTACGTCTCTCAAGATGAACCTTGGGATTTTCCTTCGGAGTGGAACTTTGCATGTTCTCCTCCGACCAAACCCAAGCTTTCCAAGGACGACCGCTAAGCACTCGTGGTGATTGTTATGCGAGGTCCCGTGAGCTTGAAAGACCTCCTTATGGAAGATAACCTGATTGCTGCGAAGCTAAGCCACTTATCTCCATCTAGACCTGTGGACCTTATTATGCATCTTTACACTTGTATTCACTTATTTTCTCTGTGCTTTCAATTGTGCTAATCAAATGCTTCTTGTTGACAGTTATGGAGGTTGGAAACGCCAAGAAGGTCGACAAAGAGGTTGGAAACGCCAAGAAGGTTGACAGAGCTAAGATTTTAGCTCGGGTTGCTCAGAGGCAATCCTCAGGCCCTCTTCGGCAGAGACCCTTGTGCCCTCACTCTTTTGAGAGACCCCGATCTTCAGCGTGACCCCCTACCCTTGATTCTATCCCAGAGTCTATCGCAACAGAGGATGATGGAATCCTTGAGCACCACTCTAGAGCACCTGACCTTGGGATCATGCATCTAGGAGTATGACCACCGTTACATTGGATAAGTACTGCCCAGATTGGGATGTGAAGGTTTCCGACTCCATGTTTACCCGAGAGACAGCGGTTGAGATGATGACTCTGCTCATACCTCCTAATGATAGGACTATGGTTAGTGAGGCCACCTCGGAGGCATTATGCATTGATGGCTACGAGCTACTTGACTAGGTAACTCGTTTTTCTCTTAAGTCATTCTCATTCTTGAACAACACCATATGACTTCATCTTCCTCTATCTTCAGCAATTCCTTAACCATCACGGGATGGTTCTGAAGATCAACTATGGCTCAAGGAGGATCACGGAGCTTGCGGAGGATTTAGCTAAGGAGACTGAGGTGGATCGCCTACAGGTGGAGACCTCCTCACTGACCGACAAGATCGCATCTCTTGAGTTTGAGCTGGGAGAGGGTTCTCATCAGGTTACGGAGGCCAACTTGCGGGCATATAAGGCCTTGAAGGACAAGGAGGCCATGGAGGATGCACTATTGGACCATTGGCTAGACGATTTTAGTGTCTGCAAGGATAAGGTGCAGAGCTTAGCTCCTATTTTTTATGTCAGACGTATGGTCCCTCCTGAAGACTTCACCTTTGATGCAGACATGGAAGTTGAGAGGGATGATGATGCCCCTGCAGAGGAGACCACTTTATCCCCCACTTCCTAGATAGAGCCTCTGTTCTCCTATAACCTTTGTTGTTTATCATTTTATTGTTGTTAAACTGTATTGACCATAAAGCCCCGCGTATTCCTTATTTTCTATAATAAGAGTTCTTCACCGGCTCTTTCCCAAGAGTCATTTTATGATTTTAATTTCTAATTTATGACTTTCCATATGATTTCTGATTTGAGATTGTTCCCCATCAGTGTTTTCATACTTGTCATAAATTGAGACAAAGGATTCATTTCTCTCTATGAGTAGGGTCGTCCCAACCCTCAGCCTTAGGAGGCCTCAACTATTCTATCCTTCAAGATCATGTCAAAGGAAGAATTTTCGGAGCTAGGGAGTTCCTAGATAATTTCCTAAGAAGTTTCTTAGATGGCTGCTAGCTGGTTGATCAATCTAAGCGTCACCAGCTCTTCTTAGGGTCCAATGAGGTTAGGACCTTTTGATAGTGGCAGTGGTAGTCCACTGCAATCCTATCAAAAACGATAGTGGCAATGGTAAGCCATTGCAATCCTATCATTTCCAAGCGTCAAACAGTTGCACAATTTGAAAGAAATAAGAACTTGAATTCTATTACAATGTTCAAACTAACTTAGAAACAAAAGTTGACCTCAACTATGGACCAAACAAAAGAAAATTACTATGAATCAAATAAAGCAAAATCCAAAATTTTCAAAGGTCTAAGGACTAAAATAACCTTTTAGTAGTACTTTCTAAGATGCTCAGCATTTCAAGACCTCGGAATTGGCTTTCCATCGAGATTTTCAAGCTTGTAGGTGCCTTCCTTCACTACTTCACGAGCACGATAAGGACCATCACAATTAGGAGATAATTTATTATGCCTTTCTTGGTAGTTGAACTGAGCTTTTCTAAGGACTAGCTCCCCTGGTCGGGAATACCGCGATATAATGCGGGTGTTGTAATATTTGGCCACCCTTTGCTGATAAGCAGCCATCTTCACCATAGCCTTTTCTCTTTGTTCGTCAATGAGGTCAAGATTGGCACGAAGGACTTCATCATTCTGTTCTATGTTAAAGTTTTCGACCCCCAGGCTTGGGATTCCAATCTCCACAGAAATGACTGCTTCTGAACCAAATGTCATGCTGAAAGGCGTCTCATCTGTTGCAGTTCTCGGTGTCGTTTGGTAATCTCACAAGACCTCGGGGAGAATATCCGCCCAAGAGACCTTTGGCATCGTCCAATCTTGTTTTCAGAGGCTGCACGATTGTTCTGTTGGTGACCTCAGCTTGACCATTAGACTGCGGGTAAGTGACTGAGGTCGTCCTAAGGTCAATACTGAGGCCTGAGCAGAACTCCCTAAAGTGCACGTTATCAAACTGCTTCCCGCTGTCTGTGACAAGAGCCTTTGGAATTCAAAAGATACACAAAATAGACTTCCATACAAAGCTTTGAATTTGTTTCTCTGTAATATTAGCCAAAGGTTCAGCCTCGACCCATTTGGTGAAATAGTTAATAGAAACAATCAAGAACTTTATTTGTACAATGGCCTGAGGAAATGGTCCAAGAATAATTATTCCCCATATGGCAAAGGGCCACAGTGTGGAGCTGAAGACATTGGGACCGCCGGTGAGTGAAGAATGTTAGCATGCATCTGACACTTCTCACACTTTCTGACCAAGCTCATTGCATCTTCTTTCATTGTTGGCCAATAGTACCATTGGCTTAAGACCTTTTGTGCTAAATACATTCCCCCTAAGTGATTACCACACACCCCTTCATGGACCTCTCTTAGAGCATAATCAGTTCACTTGGGTCAAGGCACCTAAGGTATGGCAATGTGTATGAACGTTTGTACAAGTTGTCACCCACCAGCGTGTATCGGGTAGACTGATAGACAATCGTTCTCGCTTTCAGTTTATCCTGAGGTAACATCCCATCCTTCAAATAGTCCTTGATAGGATCCATTCAACTAGGCTCTGGTGCCAAGAACATGACTCTAGTTTCCTCTATGCTACGCTGAGGAAGAACCTCCAATGGGACTCGCTTAATGAGTTTGTTAAAGGGTGAGGTTGCGAGCTTAGACAATGCATCGGCCTTAGTGTTGTCTGCTCGGGATATATGATTAATTTCAAAGTATTCGAGCTTGGCAATCAAGTTATAGACCTTTTACCAAGGTATTGAGCCATAGTGGAGCCCTTAGCTTCATAATCCCCTTTAACCTGGTGAACCACCAATTGTGAGTCACTATAGGTTGCCACCTGCTTAGCACCGACCTCTGTCACAATCCTCAGCCCTGTGATAAGATCTTCGTACTCAGCTTCATTGTTAGATGCCTTGAAGTCAAACCTCAATGTATATTCAAGGGTATTTCTCTTAGGAGTCAAGGTTAGACCAGCGCCACTTCCGCCAAGGTTGGAGGCACCGTCAACATACAAGGTCCATAACTGATCTTCCTTTGGTCTATTTGCTTCTAATATGACCTCTTTCGTGGGAGCTTGGGCTCCCTTCTCAGCGGTGCACTCAACTTGAAAATCAGCTAAAACCTGAGCTTTAATGGTTGGCAAAAGTTGATAGTGAATATCAAATTCACTAAGCTCTATAGACCACTTTGCCAACCTTCCCGATGTCTTCGGCTTCTGTAGTATTTGCTTCAAAGGTTGGTTAATGAGTACAGCTATAGTGTGTGCCTAGAAATAAGGTCTCAACTTATGAGCTGAGACTACTATTATGAAATCCAATTTTTCTACCTTAGAGTAGTGTATCTCAGCACCTCTTAGGACTCGACTTACATATAGATTTGTCACTGAACACCACCCTCTTCTCTAACTAGCACTGAGTTCACTGTTGTATCCGAGACTCCAAGGTAGAGGTAGAGTACCTCTCCTGACCGAGGTTTAATTAAGAGTGGTGGAGAACCCAAGTAAGACTTAAGATAATCAAATGCATTCTTGAAATCCCCTGTCCATGAAAAATTCTTCGCATTCCTTAGGTTTTTTAAGAATGGCAAGCTCTTCTCCACGGACCTTGACAAAAAAAGACTAAGGGCTGCAAGCCTTCCAGTGAGCTTTTGTACGTCACGTACAATCTGAGGAGGTTTCATCTCCAAGAGTGCTTTGATTTTGTATGGATTGGCTTCAATCTCTCATTGTGTAGCCATATATCCCAAGAACTTTCCACAGGTCACTCCAAAGGTGCACTTGTGAGGATTTAGCTTCATCCGGAAGTGCCTCAAGACTAAGAATGCTTCACTAAGGTCATTTTATATGTTGATTTTCATGTGTGCTCTTTACCAACATATCATTAACCTACACCTCCATGTTTCGCCCAATTTGATTTTTAAAGATTTTATTGACCAATCATTGGTATATTGCACCTGCCTTCTTCAGACCGAATGGTATGACCCTGTAACAATATAATCCCCTCACAGTCACAAACGTCGTCTTAGCTTTATCATCAGGGTGCATTCTAATATGTTGATACCCTTGGAATGCATCCATGAAACTAAGCAACTGACACCCAGCCGTAGCATCCACTAATTGGTCAATCCTTGGGAGAGAGAAGCTATCCTTTGGACACCCCTTATTTAGATCCTTGAAATCAACATACATTGTCCATATGTTGTTGGCTTTTAGGACGAGGACAACGTTTGATAACCAGTCTGGATAGTCAATCTCTCTCACATAATCAACTTCTAAGAGTTTGTCGACCTCTATGTTCATAGCTTCAATTATTTTTGGTGCGAAGCTTCTCTTCTTTTGTTTGACAGGTCTAAAATCAGGATCCACATTGAGTCTGTTAACAATGACCTTGGGATCAATGCCTAGCATATCCGAAGGACTCCAAGCAAAGACATCGGCATTTTCCCTTAGGAATCATATCAAAGCATCCTTTAACTCCTTTGACAACAATGATCCCATCTTAATAACCTTGTCCTCATCTCCTTCGCAGAGTTGACAGAGATGAGGTCCTCCACCGGTTCTGCTGACTTCCCCCAATGAACACTGATTTCTATACTATTAATGGCCAACATCTCTGAAGTCTTGTCTGGCTACTCCCTGGTCTTCTCGGACTTGTCCGGTTCCATGCTCCATAGAAAATTTCATTAGTAAATGATATGTTGAAACAATTGCCCTAAGAGCATTCAACCCTGGTCGTCCCAAGATGACATTATAGCTAAGTGGTACCTTTACTGCGAGAAAATCGACCATGACGCTGGTCTACTGAGGTTTGTCCCCTGCGACCCCAGAAAGGGAGATCATACCCTCCGACTCTACCGTTACTCTTGCGAAGCCAACCAAAGGAGTCTTCATGGGCCTCAGTCGATCCTTGCCAATATTCATTCGTTCGAAGGCATCATAAAATAAAATATCAGTAGAGCTTCCATTGTCAAGAAGAATCCTATGCACTGTGTAACCAGCTATTGCCAGAGTCACAACCATAGGATCATCATGTGGGGTGATAATCTCACCCATATCCTCTTCTGTAAAGGTAATTGAATCCTCCGACTGTGGTCTTTTTCCCAATGTTATTCTTGTCTGAGGCTGCAGAGCATACTTTTTCCTGGCTGATAGACTCTCTCCACCTGATGGTCCTCCGACTATGACAGCAATGACTCATGTCAGCGGAATGGAATCATCTCTCCTCCGAGGACTCCTACCTCGGGGATTTTGGTGGTTTGGAATTTGTCCTCTATGCCCCTACTGAGGTTTTTTGTGTATGCCATCCATAAATCTTGCGAGATACCCTCTCTAGATTAGGTCCTCAATTTCGTTCATGAGGAGTTCGCAGTCCTCAGTATCGTGACCATGGTCGCGATGGTATTTGCAATACTTACTATGATTCCTTTTGTTTGCAGGGGTCCGCATTTTCCCAGGCCACTTCACATATTCCTTATCTTGAATTTACATAATAATTTTATTCTTAGAGGCATTCAATGGTGTATACTTGTCGAACGACTGTGGGCTCCTCTGATTCTTAGACGAACTAGTGGTAACTGCCCAGACCTTCTTCTTCTTATCTGAATCATCGTTGTTATCATGTTTCTTGCGCTTTCTGTTCGAGGACTCGCGCTTAGCTTCAATCCTTGCCTTGGACATCTCCTCGGCATTAATGTACTTTTCTGCCCTATTGAAGAGGTCCCCCAAGCTTAGTGGAGGCTTCTTCGCCAGAGAGAAAGCAAATCTAGAAGACTTTTGCACTCCATTCATTAGTGTCGCTAAGGCCACTAGTTGAACCGTTAGATGAACTCTCTTAAGGACTCGTCCAACCTTTGATGAACACCCATTAGATGTTCCGAGGCCTTCTTTTACATCTTACTACTAGAAAAGTGACTGAGAAACTCTTGAGCCAGTTGCTTGAAAGAACCAATTGACGTGGCCGGCAATAAGGAAAACCAAACCCTTGTACTCTTCCTTAGGGTGGCAGAGAAGGCTCGACATTCGATGGCGTCGGTCACCCCATGAAGTATCATGAGAGCTTGGAAATTCTCAAGATGATCACGAGGGTCCAAGGTTCCATCGTAGTTCACCATCTGAGGCATCTTCAGTGGGACTTCCTTCCTCATGATGTTCTCCACAAAAGGAGATTTCGTAGGAGCGAAGAGGTTAGAGCTCGACCTCATAACCTCATTCCGGACCGCCCCCAACCTTTGATCCATCTCTGCCAACTTCATTCGTAGGTTGTCTTGGCTATCTCCTCCGATACCGATTGTGGTGGCTTTGCCACGATCTTGAAGTGGTCGGACCCTGGCTTCGTCATCCATTGCCATAGACCCTTGGGCTCGTTGGGTATGTCTTTCTCGACGAGTCCCTTCAATAGAAGTTTCAATTCCTGGAGATTGACCTCCATCTTCTTCGTACGTTGGACATCAATGGGAGGGGTAGCATTGTCCTGGTTTCCCAGGTTTCGCTCCTCCTCTATTGCCTCTTCACGCCTTAAAGAGTAAGAGTTGTGGGTGTTGTCATGACTAGGGTTAGAGTTAGGGTTTACCCTTCGATCTTCACCACGAGTAGTTCGGCTGGCATCGATTTTTTTTCTCCTCTGTGGTGCCATTGCTCAGATCAGATCACCGCCCCTATGGTGGGTACTAAACTGATGATGTCAGGAACCGGAACGGTTGGATCCGAGGTCTGGCAACGCTTGAGATTTTTCGAGGTTGGCCGAACGTCGGTATCAACCTGCAAAGCAGAATCCCAGGGTTGTCCCCAGGGGTAGATCCTCCGATGCTTAAGTTAGTCTCTGACGGCAGTTTAGTGAGGATAAGATAAAAAGTATATCACATCTGCTATTTATTACTTACCTCTACCCTACCTTGGCCGAGGTCTATATATGAGAGATCTTGGACCTCAGCCCTGGCCTAACACCTAGGATGGTATCTCCATATTATGTCCACTTGTAGTCCATGTGTCGCAATCTTATGTTGCCACGTGTCAACATGTATAGTTACATAATTATCCCTCATCAATATGTATGTATGTGTATATATATATATGGGATTTAGATTGAAAATTTAGGGTTTGGTAGAGACTTTTAAGGAATTTCGGAAGAAAAAAAAAACTTGCTTGTATTGATTCACTGCAACATTTAATAAATAATTTTTTATCTAAAAGTCGGTAACGAATAAATATATGAATTTCTAACTGTAGTCAATAGATTTATGTATAAGTGTCATACTAATATTTTAAAAAATTCCAAGATGTATAATTATGGATTTTGAATTTTAATTCCAAAATTGTTGAATCAAAATATTTTGGGTAGCATTGGGGAAAACCTACTACCTCAAAAAATACTAATTGGATCTCTTTGAAATTTTCATATAAGTATAAAAAGACGTGTAGATGAATGACATATTTAAAATAAGAATGTAGGAATATCATATAAAATAAAATACACGATCATGGATTTTAAATTTTGACGGACTATCATAGATATAGAATGAGAAAATATAGTAAATATTTATAATTTTTTCGAATTTTCTGAGTATGGGAATGAAATTTTGAAATATAATACTTATTTAGTGGGCGCAGAAGAGATTGAGAGATAAAGTCGGCAGAAAGAATACCATGGATGATACGAACGATTTATTTGCTTTGATAAAAATCACATTATTTGGCTATGATATTGATTTATCACGTGAATCATATTCGCTAATTTTTACACTCTACTTATACTGCAAGTGGACGACGTAGTGGCAGATAACAGCAAGGAAGATCACTTTGAATCATTTTTTTTTTTTAAAGTATTACATAAAGGGTTATATGTAACATTTTTTAGTGTTACCACGAAGTGTTACAATTTAAAATCTAATGTAACACTTATAAAAAAAGTGTTACTAAAGATTATCCAAAGTGTTAATTTAGTTTTTGGGTAGCACAGACAAATGTGACACCAATAAAGTGTTACATAAAGTCTATTGTAACCCTTTTTGGTACATATATAACACTTTTTAGGTGTTACATAAGCCCATTTATGTTGTAGTGAGAATCAACTTTTTTTTTTTTTTTTTAAATTAAAGTGTTACATAAAGGGTTATATGTAACATTTTTGGAGTGTTACCATGAAGTGTTACAATTTAAAATTTAATGTAACACTTATGAAAAATGTTACTAAAGATCATCCAAAGTGTTAATTTAGACTTTAGGCAGCACAGACAAATGTAACACCAATAAAGTATTACCTAAAGTCAATTGTAACACTTTGTGGTACATATGTAACACTTTTTAGGTGTTTCATAAGCTCATTTCAGTTGTAGCATTCATATAGAACGATCACAAAGTTAATTTAAACCCTTTCTCGGAGCGAACAAACCGTTGATTACATGCAAGAGCCGCAGTCTTCGATCGGTTGCTACACATGTAACTCCTAAAAGTACTAAAGATCAATTAATGCTCTCACAAATATCTCAAACATCTCAATTCTATTGAATATTTATGTTACGCATTCTGGGCCTATTAATAAATCTCAGCTTTTGGATCTCTTATTAAGCCTAAAATGTCTAATAATGACCAAATCCTTAAATACAAAAGAGAAATTAACTAGACATATTTGTATAAAGAATGCAAAATAATCTAAAAAATAACATGTCTTCTATAAAGAAATTAAAAGATAAACCGACATGTAGCGCTTGAGTTCTTGTTCTCTTCATTCTCCTTGATTTGCTTTGTTATGGCCTTCAAAATATGATGTCTAACCTAAAATATAAGAATTGATTCTCAAAACCATAGCTCTATGTCTCTTTTCATAGTTGGGGATTAAAAATATGAGTTGAAGGGTGAAAATCCTCCAAAAATTAGGAAAAATGCGTGTAAACCGACTTATAACACATTGGCTGATTCGCCCAAAATTGCACTTCTTCTCCAACTTCAAAGTATGTTGAGGTCTTCTGGTCAGAATTCATCTATGGCTATTTATGTATAAGTTGTAGCCATTTGAAGTATCTCTTCAATGTCACTAATTTCACCTCATTCAGATATGTATAGCCCAATATATGATCCAAATACTGAAGGTATGTTAGCATGGATTAAAGAGTTGTTTCCGTTTCACCTCTTTTTTCGCTCGTTTCTTCTTCAAACTTCATCCAAATTGATTTTTACCTTAAAAATACATAAATCACTACAAAATGAGAAAATACATCACACTTTCACAAGATAATAAATTTAGACAAAAAATGCATAATATACATGCAATTAATCTAGTTCTTATAATTTAATTGAGCCTAAAAATATGCGTAAACTACGTTCATCAAATTCCATATTTATAGTTTATATTTCTAGAGTTTTAGGAATCCTAGTTTGTCTAAAAGTGTTTTCTTGTTCTTTAATGAAAATCATGAGTTTGGGCTTAAATTCTAGAACATGTGCTCCAATAATAAATTATGAAATAATTTAAGAAATATAATTAGACCTTAAAATGATATAGGAGTAAATCTAATAATGATATATATTACGAGTACTACAATCTATCTCTCTTAAAGAATTTTGTCCTCAAAATTTAGTAAACAGAACTTGTTTTGATTGCATTATAGCAATATCTATGGCATTCCTAATTTGGCCATATAAATCACTATCCTCTAGCTTTCATGTGATGATACTAGTCATTGTAGCTAATATGATATGTATGCATGCATAATAGAATATTTGCAAATATAAAATTTATCGTCATGAACTATAATTATAGAGTAGCTTTTGCATTGTAGCGTAGTGTAGCTTACTTATTGTTGGAGCTAGCACGGTATGACGAAGGTGGATGACCATATCTAGTATATTTGACTTTCGCAGAAAAATTAGACTCAATTACAAGAAATTATTTGACCCCTTGGAATAGAAACTATAGTAGGTTAGCAAGATCACTACTCTGATACCATACTGACACACATTATGTATGCATGTATTTAGGTCTATTTACTTATGTATTTTGTAACATTTGCATGTATAATTGGTCGAGAATCGTTCATATTTGATACATTGAACTACTTAACGTGTATTGGATTGTTTTATAGTGTTTCCATGGTTTTCAGGCTAAAAAAGAGCTTTTATGAAGAAACAAGTCGAAGAAGGGACAAGATGGGCCAAGTTGCGCCAAGTTGCGCCAGAAGTGGGTGAATTCAAGAGTGTGCAACAGAAAGTTGGACGCGGTCGTATCGTATCTTGACGCGGTCGCAACGCATCTTGACGCGGTCACATCAGAAAGTTCCCCGAAAGTGGAGTTTTATGTTAGCTTGATACACCTCTAGTATTTTGGCCATATCTTGAAAACTAAAACTCCGATTGCAGTGAAATTGGTGGCGTTAGAAAGCTGATTTAAAGGGCTACAACTTTCTGTGAAAGAGACAAATCCCAAAAATGATCGAAAGACCCTAAAAAAGACTTGGAAGTCATACCTGAAAACTCGCCTAGCCATGTACACACGCGGTCGTGTTAAACTCAACGCGATCACGTCAAAATTGCTCGTTTTAAGCATTTTTTGGGTTAGGTTTAACGTGACCGTGTCATACATGCGCGCGACTGCATTTCCTTGTTGTTTTTTATGTCCGAATCCTAATCTAAAGAGGATTTTAGCCCGATATCTCCCAAGATTCGTCCCCAACTTATAAAAAGAGGTTCAAGCTCAAGATTTTAAGGGATACACATTAAAGAGACACATTGGAGAACAACATACTTTCTCATACTTTTACATCGGAGTAGAAGTCGTGAGTGCGAGAAGACAAAGATTGACAAGCCGACTATCGGGTTTTATTGTTCCTTGTTTATTTCAATTTCTTGACAATGTTTTCTTTGAATTCTTATTTTGATTTGTTAGTAGACATGAGTAGCTAAACTACTCGTGTCCTAGGATTAGAAAGTAAGATTTTACAACAATGTTGATTTAATTGTTTAGTTTATAGACTCCAATTTACATTATCTATCTATGTGTTTGGTTTAATCCCTATAATTGAATTTAATATGGCCAATTAGGTTTAATTTACTTGTTTAATGATTCCGCTTCAAGAGAAGGGAGTTATTAATAGACGACAACACATAGCGCGATTGTCTATGATCGTGTAGGCAAAATATTAAGGGGCTGTTAGGAGTTGTTAGGATCAATTGGCTCGAGAGAGTAATTATCTTAATCAATCTATGACTTAGTCGCTTCGAGAGAAGGGTTAGTTTAATTAAGTGCCGCTTAATAGATTATAAAATTGGTTTAAAAGTTTATAAATTAGAGATTAATCATCATTAGCGTAATTCTGAAATCGAAATCCTAGGATACATCCTCGTTGATTGGAACTTCCTGTTTGTTAATTAATTAGTTTATTAGTATATGCAATTTAGTTTAATCAAATCATTCACCACTTTGAGTATCTAGTTAGGATAATCCTAGACAATTAGGGTATCGAACTACGTTAACCCATTCCCTGTGGATCGACCTTGACTTTTCCTATAGACATCTACACCCGTACACTTGTGGTATTTTAGGGTTAGAAATTAGGCCTGTCACACCCCGATTTTCGTAACATTAAATAAGATATTTTTTTAAGGGATGTGAGCTAAATCACATGTTTTACTTAAGATAAAACTTTATTAATCAATTGAAAGACATATTTGAAGGTAATGTAACATAATATTTTAAGCTAACCAATTTGAAATATGAGTTAAATAAATTAAATAAAAATCCTCTTGAATATAATATCTTGGTGGAAGTGTAATTGGAGCATGACTCTATGATTTGACTCGAAATTCTTATACTAGAACATCAATAGAAACCTTTTTCTAAAACTTAGAATCAAACATCGGCATCTTTCTAAATTGTGCCCTGAATAAATAAATAAAGTAACTTCGGATTTTTTTTATCAATAACATTCACCGCCTCCTCGTACCACGACTGAACTCAAATAACATGTAGAAGCTGAAATATGGAATGGGGTGAGCAAGCCACATGCTCAGTTGGGATAGGTTTGTCAACTTTAAATACAATTCATGCAATAATTTGCAAGCACCACACTGTAAAATCGACGTTTACCAACATAGTAAACCTTTTGCCTGTTGAGCATAGCATAACACAATACATAGCACAACATTGCATATAACTTGTTGCCTATAGGTTTGGAATATTGCGCTTAACATTACGGGTTTGTTTACCTTACATTTTAGGGATATCCATTTGGGCCCTACTAGTGATATCCAATGGGCTTTTGAGGTGATTAAGTTTAAATTGTTCATAACATACTTGGTGTGAGAGAGTGACGGTTTTGAATATTGGTGCTTCTTCCAGCCAATATTGCAAATACCTCCAGAGGGATATAATTGTCAAACCTCTTATGGGTATATTTGAATCACTTGTACAGTAGATATAGTAGGGGATTGTAACGGGCTGGATGATGAATTTATAATTGCAGACCTATCTAGTAAGTATTAGACTGAACATGATCAATTAGTCATGTCCCCTTTATTATCATTAGGTACACGAACCCTAACTTCAGAACCATATCATTTAAAATAGACTAAAAAAAAACCCACTGAATAGAAAAATCCACCTTGAAATTGGATGAAATGCAGTATGCATATGCAAAATGTCCTATTGTCCTTAGCCTTCACTCGTCTTGTTCTCATTTTGATCCAAACGTAAAATTAACCTAATTGGTATAGTGTGTGTATGTGTGTGTGTGTGTGTGTGTGTGTGTGAGGGAGAAAGAGAGATTTAGAAATTGAGAATTTAGGGTTTGGTAGAGGGTTTAGGAATTTTTGAAAGAAAAAGAAACCTTGTTCATATTGATTCACTGTGCAACATTGAATAAATAATTTTGATCTAAAAATTGATAATTAGGAATAAAAATATGAATTTTAATTGTAATCAATAGACACACGGGGAAGTATCATAATAAAATTTCAGAATATTTAAAGTTGTATAACTATGAATTTTGAATTGTTGAATCGTAACTTTTTGTGCAGCAGCGGGAAAAACATAAAATCTCGAAAACTACTAGTTGGATCTCTTTGAAATTTTAATGTAGTATAAAAGACATGTAGATTAATAACATATCTAAAAATCAGAACATTTGAACAAATGTAAAGATATATTTTGAATTTCGTAAATCGAAATAAAGGAAATTTCAGATTCTACGTGGAAGTATTAGAAAAATCATTGAAATAAAATACACGATTAATGGATTTGAAATTCTGATAGACTATCATAGATATAGAATGAGAAAAAACAGTAAAATTTAATAATATTTTGAATCTTTTGAATAGGGGAATGAAAGTTTGAAATATAATACCTATCTAGTGGGAGCAGAAGAGATTGAAAAGCAAAGTCGGCATAAAAAATACCATGTTAGATATGAATGATTTTTCATATATATAAATCATTTTTTTATATGATATCGGTTTATGACATCAATTTTATATGTATAGCTTATATTCCTTGGTTTTAGGACTCCTAATTAGACTAGGAAAATATTTCCTTGTTCCCTAAGGTTATGGGTTTGATGTTTAATGCTAGAATATGGGCTCCAACAATGAACTACAAAATTATTAAATAGATATATAATTAGACCTTAAAAATGTAGAGCTAAATTTAATAATAATATTTTCTTTTTTGGATATTACATATCAAGCATGAGTAAGTGTTACTCATATCCAAGAGAGTTTGTCAAAATAAAATATAGTGAATGATAACATGGTTTTCTTAGTTTGTGTAAGTGGAACGTATAAGCTCAAGGCTGCATTTACTTTTGGGGTGGGATAAAATCCCTAACCCATCATGTGTGTTAAGTATGGATATATGCTACCCATCCGGCGTTTACTTTATTGGAAACGTCATTTAACCTGGGTTAATATTTTATTCGGGTATGTGTTTACGTCGGGTTGTAAAGGTGGATAACTTGTTAAAAGATGCCCTTACCCTTAATTATGATACAAATCTACTCTTTACCCTAGATCTTCCTATTATCGCCGCAATTGAGAAAATAGAGGAAAGAATCATCTTCTCGTCATCTGCGTCCAACTATATTCACCAAGGTATGAACCCTAAATTCATTTTCTATCATCTTCGCTCCACAACACTCATATATCATTTATTTTTCTAACTCTTTAACAAGGCTCGTTATTGCGTCTGGCTGGAATTTATAGTACAAATACCCTTGTTTCTGTTATGGTTTGGTGTAAATGTTTCTGAATTATTTTGTTTTCCTAGTTCACTAGATGTGAGGTTTGGTTTTAGATTGACCCCCCGACTTCCACTCAAAACGATGGCCCCTCGCAAGTAGCCATATCACACAGGGTCGCGTACTAATATCTATCGTACTTGAGAAGTTATGCTATTGTCACAGATTGAAAACCTGCAGACGAGAGAGAGGGTATTATTGATAAGTAATGACAGACTAATGCGTCGTGCGGAGGATTTGTGTGGTGCTTACTTGAGGGAAGCAAAAACTATCATAGAATAGTTTTTGTTCTAGCTTTAAGCTGGGTTTTCTTCGTTGTATATCTTATCGCTATTGGATCTCCGTATCGGTTCAACAATCCACAGTTAGGTAGTCGTTAGTACGGGTTCGACATGTCTAAGATCTAGTAATTGAATAGCATTGTACGAGCAATTGTGTTACATATATCTTGTGTTACAAAATTTTGTAATATTGCAATATGTAGTTGGACTAGTGATCTTAAGTGATAAAATTTTGTAACATTGCAATATTCACGGTACCTCGAGGGACCCATAACCCATTATTTCGTGTAACCGCATCATGAAGCACTCTTGAATCAGCCGCGCTTCCTTCCCACCCACTTAATACGTAAATAAAATCCAAGTTAAGGTCACACACCACTAAAATGTTGACCGGTATGTTACCCTTTTGGTTACAATATCGACTAGCTTTGTACCTTGGCACCGTCACATTTATATGTGTACCATCAAGTGCTCAAAGGCACCTCTATCTAAGTTATAAAAAGAATTAAGAGTTCGGTTTAGTGAATATAAGTACAAGAAATGACAAATTATTTGTTTAATATCTACCTTGAAGCACTTCTAACATTCATTTATATTGTTTGCCTCTATTGGCTCAGGGTCAACTAGTATTTCAAGATGTACTCTAATTAGGGCATTTAAAGACTGTGGAAGTGCTGCTTACAATTGGGGTGGGCGCCTGCTTACAGTTGGGATGGGCGCTTATAGATGGATTTTAAGGGTCGAATCTTTGTGTGGTGTCCAAGAATCAATAAGAACATAGCAAGCTGCTCAGCTGATGTACTATTGCAAGTACTCTTTAAACCCCCCGAGCTCTCTAAAAGAAACAACAAACGATTGAATGTCCTTATATCCACTGTTCAATGTATTATATAATCCTCATCGGAGTGTCCTACATGAGTGATTCTTTCGAGGATTTTTAGCTAGTAGGCTATAGCGCCATCTAATGTGTGAACATTCATCGGGTGTGAGCAAGTGACTTTCGTGTAATAGATATTGATTTACCATTGTAAAAAAGGAAATACAAGTACTCAGGACTTGGTGCAAAAACACTAAAACCTCTTCTTCGCTTTGTTTTTCAGTATCTTTACATTCAATATCCATCCTAAAGTACACTTTCAATGTTTGTCACCCTAAACCGAAAATAAATACATATATGGAATTAAAAAACCAAGTAGACCCCACACCAACAACACAATGTCCGTCACGTATAAGTAGTTCACAGTTCAAGACCAATACTGTAACACCCCACATTTTTCTGCATATTATTTATTTATAATTATATTATATATTTAATAAAAATATTATTTATTTATTATATTATATATTTAATAAAAATATTATTTATTTAATTTATTTTCTTGTTACATATCCGTAAAGTGTCGTAGATTACAGTGTTTCTTGATCAGATCCCGATATATACAAGAATTAACATTCCTAATCTTTTAAGATATACACTTACATATTGATCCCCTAATCCTCATCCTATCAGAATATAGTCTTATCTAATAAGATATGAAACCCTAGGAGACCTATTAATCCCTAACTATAAATACACCATTATATGCACGCCTAACACACGCCAAGAAAGAATAGATACAGCGGCTCCTCCTTATTTTCTTCTGCAACAACTGGGTTTATCTAATAAGATATGAAACCCTAGGAGACCTATTAATCCCTAACTATAAATACACCATTATATGCACGCCTAACACACGCCAAGAAAGAATAGATACAGCGGCTCCTCCTTATTTTCTTCTGCAACAACTGGGTTTTAACAACTGGGTTTTCTGATCAAGAACACGGTGGTTAATCATTTACTAAGGTGGGGGTTCCTTACTTGTTTGTCATTATTAATTATGTCTATATGATATGTGTACATGTTTAACTTTTATTATATGATTTGTGCCTTGCACCCCTAAGTATGATTGATTAGTTCAATCCCTCAAGCTTTGCATGCTACTTTGCTACATGCCCCTAAGTTATAAGTTATGTGGATACTCGTTACCCACCCTCAAGTTATAAGTCATGTAAGTATTTATTACTTACCCTCAAGTTTTATGTAATGTTTATAATTGTTATTACATGTTATACTATCAAGGGTGTAATTAGTTTTGACAAGCACGAGCTTGATGTAGCTCACCCCCACTACTTTTAATATTTCAGGTCAAGGGGCTGGACGTAGAGGAGATGGCGGTACGGTGAAAGCATATGCTCCAAATATAAATTGAATATTTCTTATTTTTGGTAATTGCAAGTTAGTCTGAGACATTATTTTAGATTTTGCTAATTGTTATGAGTTGGAAACAATATATATATATATATATATATATATATATATATATTTTATTTAAATGATTCAAGTTCTTTCTTAGATTGTGGTACTTATGAAATTTAGTTAAAGTTTGTGAACTATTTTGGTTGTGAATGTTATTAGAATCTGATTAAGTAGGAATTGATTTGCATTTTATATAGGTTTGTACATTAGGTATGCTTGTACATTCACACACACAAACACCTATACTTAATAGGATAAATTAAAGTACACTCGTTTGGGTCTCTTTCCATACGGTCAATGTAAGTACACTCGTATGGGTCTTTTTCCATACGATCAGTATTATATTATGTATTGTTAAGTACACTCGTATGGGTCTTTTTCCATTTGATCAGTATTATATTATGTATTGTTAGTTAATTATATTATAAGCATGTCAATTGTGTTCGCAAATAGATTTAGATGCATTTTTCATTTGGTTCTTTTAACGGTCTGTCTAGTATTGTCTTTTATAGACATATAAAAGAAAAAAAAAACAATTACTTATTTCTATTTAAAAATGCTTTAAATTATTTTATGAAAATCGGGTCGTTACAAATACATTATGTAAGAATACATCATACTTTAATATAAAAGCAGGATAATTTGATGACGTGTCTTCAATAGAGTGATTATAGGCTATACTCTTTAAAAAATATAATAAATAAATAAATCTTCCTCTAATATAAAAGTAGGATAATTTGATGATGTGTCTTCACAAGAGTGATTATAGGCTATCCTTTTAAAAAAAAAAAAAAATAGAAAACAATAAAATGTGTCTGTAGTGGAAGAAGCGGTGATTTTGGTGGAAGACGCGGCTCTCTGACAATTCATACTATAACAATTTCAAATTGTCAATTACAAAAACTCCAAAATCTATTAGAATTAAATAAAAAATTAGAGTCTAATGGAAGATTGTAAAAATTAAAATTGAAAACAAAGTAACCAACAATTTTCACAAAATAACTGCTACTCCCGTTTATGATTCAATCGTGCTTCTCATATTAATATGTGTTCACGTGTCAATGCTGCACTTTTATTGAACTAACAATAAGAAAAATACAATGTGAGCCAGAAAATGCGTATGTGTTTCTTTCTTGCTAAATTATTAGATTCAGATTCAACAGTAATGAAATTTCCACTGTGCATGATGATCCATCATCAAGCACAACCAATTCTGATTTTTTTTCCAATCCAAATAAAATAAGGGAGAATTATTGAGTTCAAATTTTCGTTGTCTTCTTCTTTTGTTTATCTGCAAATAACACACAATTGCAACATCAAACCATTAACTGTTGGATGGAATTTCTCCCTTTCTTATTATTTTATTTTGGATAGCCTCATCTTTTATACTATTGAACTTCCTTTTGAAAAAAAATATGATCTTATTCAATAGATGAAACTTTAATAAAAAATAAAAAATAATACATAGAAATCCATCTTCTCATTATATTATAATTTATGTGATATATTTTTTTTATCTGAATTTTTTATATATAAATATGAATTTTACTTAATGCAACTGATAGTAAATTACTAAAAGATAATAGATAATAAATTACTAAAAGATCTTTCTCTTTCCTTTTGTTCTAAGTAAAAAAAAACAAAAAAAAAAAAAATTGACCTAGAATTTTGTTTCTGAGCCTTATACATCTTGATTAATTGGGAAAAAAATTGTACTGGATTTTGTTTCGCAAAAGTTATTTACATGGCCAAAAAAAAAAAAAAAAAAACTAAAAATTAAACTATGAGTTCTGTATGCTGGGAGCTATTTCAGAATATGTATTTGTATTTCCATTAATTCGTACTAATTATCTGCCCTTAGTTTGTAATATTATTATGAGTTTAAAGGTTTTTTCCTCTTACTCTCTATTTGTCCCAAAATTGTATACAGATTAAGGAGGTTCATAAACTGACTTACATGCCTTTACTTAAGTTTAATTACTATATTTTTATCTGGAAGAAGTTGTGTTTTTCACTATCTTATGAACATCATTTTTCTATATTCATTTATAACATAGGGTAATTCTAGAAGATTAGTGAAAATTATACCTTGAATTCATAAAACAACATTTATTTGGGACAAAATTTATATGCTAAAACGAAATTATTTTGGGATGGAGAGAGTATCAAGTTATTTACATATGTTATACGCTTTTATATCAATGTTGTTAATTTATAAGATATATCATGCCCCGTGCATCGCACGGGTGGACATCTAGTATTTTATAAAATGGAGCTTTGAGACCCACACACATATAACCTTGCGCATACTAATTCCAAGACAACAAATGAATTCTACATGTAATATGGCCTAACAAGATTGTATAATCTGTCAAATACAACTACTATATTTTATCTTTACCTAACAAGATTGTATAATCTGTCAAATACAACTACTATATTTTATCTTTACCTCTTTGATAGCTGATTTGGAACAAGTATCCATATAGAACCGAAATATTAACCTTAAACTAAAAAAACAATTCATCAAATTTGGGTGGAATTGGTAAAATTTATCACCCAGAGGAATGGTAAAATTTGCAAGTTAAACAAGTATCAGAAGATGAGAGGCGCAAACCAGCCTCAAATAATTGTTGTTGATCAAAGATCTTCAAATCGTCCCTGTAGCTGAACTCTTGGCTGTGGGAATAGAAGGGTAGCGGAGCTAATGAATTATGAATCCAAAACCCTAGTGTGTGATTGGGATAAGAGCAACTATGTAATTTTAACTTTTGGCACAATTGGGGGATAATTCTAAACCCACCAAAATAGGTAGGTTTATTTAACTCCCAAATTATCTGCTACAATTGACTTTAACCCAGGCTGCGGGTTTTCTGTATTTTTATAGACTTGTAAAGTAAACGCAGATTAAGGTGGGTTAAAAGGTTGCTTACCCACTTTAAGCACAGAAATAAACATGAAAAATAACAACTTATGAATCAATATTGAAGCAATCAAGGTCTTTAAGTGAGGTTAGCCTAACCAGCTTAGGTAGGTTATGGGGGTGTTTACAGTTACTTTTTTTAAATGTCTTTTAGTTTATAGTTTGGGAAAAATTATTTGTGAGTGTTTACAAAACTAACTTTAGTTTTAAAAAAGTTACTTCCACGACAAAAGCTCCAAACCAAATTTTGTTGCTTCTCTCTATTCCGTTGTTTGAAATCATTTGTTTTCTTTAGACACTTAAACACTATCTACTTTTTACATAAGTTTTTTAAAATCTTTAATTTCGATCACTTTATTAAAAACAAAAGCAATTACATTTTCTAAAATTTCTAATTTCAATCATTTTTAGGAAAAAGAAAAAAATGTAATTGCAAACACTCCAAAATGGTAATTATTTGGTTGGCCTCGTTCTATTTATTTTCTTTGTAATGCTAGAATTGTAGTCAACCCAGCCTCTTTGGACGTACAAACTATCGGGGAAAAATGGGCTCAGTATGTTCTACTCCAACTAAACTCAGAATAGGCTTAATTAATAAGATAAGCTGTGTATAAATATCATTTTTGTTTACAATTATATAAATATTTAACTCCAATAAAATATAATGTTGACCAATTTTGTAGATGGCATCATGGCAGCCACCACAAGAAAAAAGAGAAGGAAAAATGAAAAGGTTTGTTAACCCAAATTAGACTTGCAAATCAAAACAAGCATTTTTGTATTCAACCAAAACTTGAGTCAACAAAAACAAGGATGAAAGTCAAATCAAATTATATTGATTCGATTCGTGATTCGAATTTGTTTAGGATGATTTGATTGGTAAAATTCGAATTCGAATTCGAATTCAAATCATATTTTATATTCGTTTATATTTCGAATCGAATTCGAATATATATGTATTCGATTCGTCAAATTCGATGATTCGATTCGATATATATATATATATATATAATATTAAATATATAATATAATTATAATAAATAAAAATATATTTAATAGTAAATATATACAAATTCCCTTAGTAAAATATATGGTTTCTAATTTTCGAATCTAGACAAATTTGATTTTGAATCGAATATTTTCTAAATAACAATATTTTTTTTGTTGAAAAATTTAAATTTACGAATCACGAATCGAATCGAATATATTCGGAAAAAAAATTCGAATCGAATTCGAATCAGATTTAAAATTCGATCGACAAATCGAATCGAATTCAAATCGAAGCCAAATTTCACGAATTCGAATTGAATCTCTTAATATTCGCTTCGATTCGGTTCGTTTGCATCCCTAAACAAAAACATTATATAGCAAAAAAAACACCTTCACTATATGGCGTAAACAAAAGCTTAGGATCCGCTTGGTTGGAGGGTTTAGGGGTAAGAAATGAAAATGAATGAAGACTTATTTTCATTCATGGTGTTTGATATATAATAAATAAGTAATTATTACTCTATTTTGTTAACAATTTCCCCCATTTCATTCCACAATATGATTGACCCCTCATTCATACCCATTATCATTGACATTGATGATTTGCAACCAAGCGACCCCTTAATTTGTTCATTTTACAAAAGATAAATCATCAGGCCAGCTTATCAAGGTTTCTTATCAGGCTTTCTGCATTCAAAACAAACATTAGATCTAAAATTTATACAATTAATTTTTTTACGTTCAAAGTCTCCACACCACTCTTTATCCATAAACATGCTCATTATTGTGATGAGTAGTTTTCTTGTACGCTAGTTAGATCCGTACAATTGAAGTCATGGACAATGTTTCATGAAAAGAAAATCTAGCAGTGTTCAGAAAATTTAGTAGTGTTAATCCCTAAATGTATTACGATTACGAAGGAAGGTACTAAATATTACTTTGTTCTAAAGAAATATATTATGTTAAAAGGTCATACATTTTCTTCATAACAATAATACCTTTCAGCAGTGACAGACGCACGTTGGGGCCAAGGGGGCACTAAGCTCCCTGATCCCGTCATAATGTGATCTTATACATGTATTTTATTCGATTTTAATACAATTTAATTAGATGGATGTATTATTATGTATAAGCAATAGAGATAAATATGTTAGAAAACTTAATGAATATAGAAAAATATATATCTTGATTGTTTTTTCTTTTTGTAATTAATATAATTTAGTGACTATATCTAAATTGTTATTACTTTTCTAGTTTTATTTATATAGTTGAGTATTGTTGATGCTCATGGACATATTTAGGGGTAGTCCTCCTTTTAAATTTTCTAGAATATTACTCCCTCTGTCCCGGCCAATTTGCCTACCTCGGCCGGACACGGAGGTTAAAAAAAAAACAGATTTTGTGGAATCTTTGACTTTTTGAAAGGTGGAGATTGAATGTGGAGATTTTGAGGGTATAGATTGTGAGAGAAATTTGTCATTTATGGGCTGGCAAATTAGATTGGGATAAACCAAAAAGGAAAGTAGACAAATTATAGCAGGACGGAGGGAGTATAATAATTTATACTTAGAATTTTTCCACTATTTGGTAAAAAATTGCTACATTACCTTAGAGCATAGTTAACCAAAAAAAAAAAAAAAAAAAGCTCAACGAGACGAACTTCTAGATCCGTCTATAAATGGTCTCCTTCGGCTAAATTTTTTGGCCCATCACTGTCTTTTAGTATACATAGATACATTTTTATAAATCCTTCACGACCTGAATCGTATAGATATAAGATTACATTTATGTACATGTGAATATGTGTATCTGTAAATAGTTGTTTTAGTATTTTTAAAATTCAACAAATTGATCATTTAACTTTTAAAATTCAACAAATTGAATATTACTCACCAGACTAATCTATCAATTTTTAAAAGTTAAAAAGATCAATACATAAAATTTTAAAAGTTAAGGATCAAAATCAAAATAAGAAAAAGTAATATTTTAAAATAAAAAATATTAAAAGTTAATCAACTAAAAGAATTATTCATTATTCATGTTTATAATGATTGGGCAGTGGCGAAACCACATCACCAGTTTCTTTCTGAAACTCTACGTTACGTGTTCTCAAATTAACGAACTATCTATAAATTATAAACAAGGGAAAATCCAGTCCTGTTGTCCCCGGATTTGCCCATTCTCCCCCTCAATCATCGACGACTGAACCCCTCTCAAGTCTCACCAGCTGCTCCCAAATTCCTCCCCCTTTTCCCGTAATTCCATCCGCCATGGCCACCATCTCCAGCCTCTCTTCTCATCCAAACCCTAATCCAAACCCCAATTTCATCTCACCCATGCTCCAACCCTACCTCGAGCAGCAGCAGGAGCGCCTTCAACCCGACCCGCCTCCCGATGACGGAGCCCCCTACGGAGGCCCTGCGTCCGACGACGGTCGTGATTCGTCCAATACTGGCAACAATAATTCCACCGTCCCGAACCCTAACCCAATCAAGCTCCTCCACGTCTCCTTCAACCAGGATTACGCTTGTTTCGCTACCGGCATCGACCGCGGATTCCGAATCTACAACTGCGATCCCTTCCGCGAGATCTTCCGCCGCGATTTTGATGGTAACGGCGGAGGGGTTGGCGCCGTCGAGATGCTTTTCAGGTGTAACATCCTTGCTTTAGTCGGCGGTGGCGATTCGCCTCAGTATCCGTTGAATAAGGTCATGATTTGGGACGATCATCAGAGTCGATGCATTGGGGAGTTATCCTTTAGGTCTGAAGTGCGTGGGGTTCGATTAAGGAGGGATCGGATTGTTGTTGTTCTTGAGCAGAAGATTTTCGTGTACAATTTCGCGGATTTGAAGTTGTTGCATCAGATTGAGACGATTGCGAACCCTAAGGGACTCTGTGCGGTGTCGCAGGTTGCGGGATCATTTGTACTGGTTTGTCCAGGGCTGCAGAAGGGGCAGGTTAGGGTGGAGCATTACGCATCAAAGAGGACTAAATTCATCATGGCTCATGATTCCAGAATTGCGTGCTTTACACTGTCTCAAGATGGGAATCTGCTCGCAACGGCCAGCAGTAAGGGCACGCTGGTTCGTATATACAATACACACGATGGGAGTTTGTTGCAGGAGGTAACTTGTTTTTACTTTCAATGGTTATGGTTTATTTGTTATGTGATATATGTTATTGGAATTGAGTGATTTGCTGTTAGTGGAGAAAAGTGGTGCACGTGCCTTGTGCATGATGTTAATATATTTTAAAGTTTGTTGTGGTTTATTTGTTATGTGATGTATGTTATTGTGTTTGAGTGATTTGCTGTTAGTGGAGAAAAGTGGTGCCTGGGATTTTCATGCAATAGTGCCAATGTACTTGAGGTCTCTTTTGTTTCCCCAAGTCTTGTAGCGCTACAAACATGAAAAAAGTATCAGAGGAAGTCACCTCTTGCTTGGTTGCAGTTGATTGCATCCGTGTTGGCTTGATTGAATCGTGAATGGTAGTTCTGTACTTATCAAAGTAACTTTTGGCTTATTCATTTCAAGGAAAAGCTTGTCTAATTCAAGTATGAGATCTTGTACTGGTTGATGCCAGCACAGAAGTTGGATGCCCCTTGGGCTCTATTATGCACTTGGTGTTGTTTTTCAATGCTTGTTTTGGTTACTTCATCAGACAATATAATGCGGCGGGGAAAGAAACGACTGACATCTGTCCTAAAATCTTGGACATGATGAAGTGCTGTAAGTTATGTATACATGATATTTCTATTGGAAAGTGTGGTAGCTGATCTATGTAGTGTGTCTCCATTACAAACTGAATGTAGGCATGTTAACTTACAAGTTAGTGGAACCTAACCATTTGCATTACTGTTATCAGGCGCTGAGCCCGTACATATTATTGCTTTTTCTTACTATATTTCTCATCTTTCAATAAAGAATGTAACTTGCTAACATGAAGAACCATCATGTTGTGTCCTTTTTGGCCTTGTTTTGCTTTTAACTCTTATGTCTAATACCATCTAAAAATGGGCTATAGCGTAAACCGAAGCCTATTTATTGAACACAGGCCCAAAGGAGTACTTGAACAATCGAAAAACATTGAACATAAAAAGGACAAAAAACATGGAAAAGTATGTGTGAGGTGTTGAAGAAAGCTCTATTATGGTTTTTATCTTAATCTCTATGAATTGTACGTTTATTGATTAGTCTGCATTTTGTGCTTGATCTGTGCGCCATGCTAAAATGACCTTAAAACCCTCTTGAAATATGATGCAGGTGCGTAGGGGTGCAGATCGAGCTGAAATATATAGCCTTGCATTCTCACCCACAGCACAGTGGCTGGCAGTCTCAAGTGATAAGGGCACTGTTCATGTTTTTAGCCTTAAGGTTAATTCTGGAAATGTTGCCAGTGAGAGGTCAAATAGCCCTGAGCCAAATACTTCAGGTTCTTCACTATCGTTCATTAAAGGTATGATTTTGTTGCAGTTCTTTTTCTGTTGAATGATATGTTGCCTACTTCCTATTTTCCTCGATGAACTGATGAAAACTGTAACATTATTTCAATCTCTGAGATCCACTTTTAGAAATGTTTAAATCTTGTGACATTTGGGCGAGTCTGAAAGTTGATTGGTTGCTTTTCATTCCTGTCTCCGGGGGGGAATTTAATACATAGCTAACTATGGAAGATATGGAGGAAGTTTCTTGAAAATGCCATACAGTAAACTATCCTGTTATTATTTTTCTATACAATGTGTCCATGACTACGACTGTGCAGATATCTTTCCTCCAAAAAAAAAAAAGAATGTGCAGATATCTTTTTCATCTTTCTTACCAACTGCATGGGCTATCACCATGATGATCGATGGGTGCCATGCTCATGACTTAGCTCATAAATGCGTATCCAGTATCAAAATTCATTACTATTAGGATGCTTCGATCATTTAATCTTGTGCTTCTGGTTTTATTTTTCGGTAATCTGGGGGAGGTGGTTCTGGTGACATGTAAAGAATGAAAAGTTGTTCTGTAGTTTGTTACAAAACATCAGGTGTTATATTTTTAGGGGACATTTTAAACCTAGGATGTCTATTTTGTTTCATTTTTTGTTATTTCATGTTAGTGTGGTATGATATATAGAACTTTTTAGTTGTATGCAAGTAGTCTGTTATTCTGGGAGAATTTAATTACAATTCCTGGAGAAAATGCAAATAACCTCAGTTGTGCCTGTGGAGAAAGAACATAAAATTGGAAATTAACCAGAGGACACGTCTACTCTGAAATCACCTTTGATCATCCATGTGTGCAGTAAATATTCTTTTTGGTTTTCTTTTGGTGGATGTCACCACGTAAATAAACTTTGCATCCTTTCTCTCATCCTTGTACCAGTGAGGTGCGAATGGCTAATTGGTATTATGAGTAAGTGGTACTGCTTTCTCTTTTTGAACACGTCTGGTTCTACATCATTTTCTTTGTTTTGACAGGAGTGCTTCCCAAGTATTTCAGCTCAGAATGGTCTGTGGCACAGTTCCGTTTGCCTGAAGGGTATCAATATATTGTTGCTTTTGGTCACCAGAAGAATACTGTGGTAATTCTCGGCTTGGATGGAAGGTGAGTTTCACTCAATTCCACTACGAAGTTCGCCTTACTAGGAAGTGTTTGCGATTGCTTCCGCTTTAGATATTTGATTAAATTTAGAGAGTGGAATTTTTTTAGCGAAAGTAGGTAGTGTTTGCAATAACAAGTAATTTATATAAAGAGTAGAAGTTGTATTGTTTACAAAAAAAAAAGTGCTTTAAATAGAAGTTTTACGTGGAAGCAGAAAAAAGCATGCGATAACATGCTTCCAGCTTCTTTTATGTTACTGTTGAAGCAAAACCAGGTATTTAGAAACACTCAAATTACTTAGATTAAGCTAAAAGTCTAGAAGCGCTTTTGTTAAGCAATGGGATAATTGTTTCATGCCTCTGTATTATGGTGGGTCTAAAAGTTATGACCTTCTAGGGCCCTACTTCTAGACTTCCAAATGCCTGTGGCCTAGGGATGGAATTGAGGCGATACACTGCCAGCTTGAGCTTGAGCTCAATGGGGAAACTCAAAACTCAAGCTTAACCTTTTGAACTTCGTGGCAAACTCGATACGTTGAGCTTGACTTTACATGACTTGATTGCTTATATTAATAGTCTTAAAGTGTTGTGATTCAATCAAACACTCTGGCAAGGCTCGATTTGTTACTAAATAATACACACACACAACACTAAATCTAGTACCCTAGCTTTGATTAGTCTCTATGAGTTGGGTCTTGTTGAGCTTGAGCTTGGAGCTCGATTCAATTTAGTTTGTGTTGAGATCGAGTATTCTTTGAGTTGGCTCGACTCTGGTTATGGCTTGATAATAGTGCCTTGTGCAAAATATCACTGATTTGCGACTGAAACTGCAGTTTTTACCGGTGCAAGTATGACCCAGCAACTGGTGGGGAGATGACACAACTAGAGTATCACAATTTTCTGAAGCCTGACGAAGCTTTTTAGCATGTTTCATGTGGTGGTGATATGCTAATTCTCACCTTGTAAATATTGGCTGTAAATGAAACCGACACTTTGAAACTGCTCTTAATCTGTAACGAGTTTACTATTGTGGGTGGAAATGGGAAAACCAAGTTCCGGTTTTATAAATTTTTTCATAAACTCTGATGCAGCATTTGTGGGACCGGACCGGTAATCGAACTGGACAAGCCAACCGATTCACGGTTCAATCGGTTCAACCACCGGTCCAATCAGTCAAGGCCAACTTGTTGACTTTGAATTTCAACAATTAAAAGTATAATGCAATCTATAATATATTTAATGTTAGAATTTAATTTTAAAAACAAGTTCAACATATGTCAATGTTAATTAATCTCAAAATACTTCGAACTTTAATTTTTAACAACGTCCAAGCTCCAAATTAAGATCATAACGTCAACTATATATATATGTATCACCATAGTCATATATAAAATGCCAAGCATCAAAACAAAATTATTAGATTAGGAGTTTATTCTTTCTAAGAAAGACACATGGACTTACACTTCTCTCCCAACCTCCACGTAATATGTAATCTATAAATAATGATTCTATTGCATTTAATAATATCTAATCATCAAGGATGTAAAATGTGATCTTTTCTCTTTTATATAATATAAAAGGATATGGAAATGGGATATAATACCGGTTCTAACGGTCCGATAATCGATTTCCAATGGTTTTTTAGTATTTTCTGTTATTTTGTCACTAACGGACCGGTTCAAGCCCAATTTCCGGTTGAATCGGTCGAACCGACCCATCCCACAAACCTTGCTCCAATGTACACTAGGGGCACATATTTGAGGTTAAATGGCGGATCCATGAAACAATATTATCTTTATAATAAAATATATTATTTATTCTGAAAAAAATATATTGCCTTTCTGCGTAACATATTTCTTCAAAAAAAAAATTACCTTTAAGAGTAGACAACATTATTATATTTTCAGAATGATATTTTTATTAAGAACAAGTAATATAAATCAACATAAACGTTAATACATTTTCATAAAAACACTGTTCATAACTCGAATTTTAATATCGAAGAGAACTACTCCTTTTATGTGACTCCTTTATTTATTTATCTATTATGGCCCTGTTTGTTTATGGCTGTGGGTGGCTGGAGTACTGTAGGTTGTGGGGAATAAAGTGAAATATGGAGGTTGGAGTAAATAAGTGAGTGTTTGTTTTTGTTGGTTGGAGATTGGGTTGTGGAGGTAATTATAATATAAAATGTGTTAAAGTTGATTTGATCTGTGTAAGAGTTAGTTAGTGAATAATTAATTATTGATTAAAGTGTGTATTGGGAATGATATTTGATTGGTGATGTGTGTAAGAGTGAGTTAAAGATTTGAAGATGTGTGGAGACTGTGAGCAATTTATTGCCCACAACCGATGAACAAACACACAATGAATTGGGCTCAATCCACAACCGATTGACCCAATCCTAAACAAACAGGGCCTATGATTTTTCTGCTTGAGTTTTTTCGCATTTATATTTTGTTTATACATACACATAATAAAAGGTGTATCTCCCCAGTTCCCAACTTAGAGGTAGCAATTCGGGTAATCCAACGAATTTTAGGTTGGTCGTGGCTTCTCTAGATTTTCATCCATCGGATTGGGTTGTCGGGCTCATTGTACTTGATGAATATTTTTATGATCTAATCTGTCTAAAATATCAAGCGAACTGGGTTAAACTGGTTATTGGGTCGGGCCAATGTTACCACTCCAATTTTACGCTTTGCTGCCCTTTTGATACTCTATATACTTGTGACTGCCTTCTAATACTCTATTTGGAAAAAATTACTTTTGCTTTTAATAAAAGTGATTTTAAAGTGTTAGTAAATACTTAAAACAGACTGTGAAAATTACTTAAAAGTTATTATCACCCAATAAGTAAATTTTAGGTCAAAATCACTTATATTTTCTAACACTACATTTATTTCCCCCCAAAAAGGCAATCAAATGCAAACACCCTTTGATTCATCTTTCCCACATTTATTCTGTCCCACTCTAAAATCGAGTCCTAAAAAATGAATCGTGAACTCGGAACACATGAATCATGAAGTCTAATCTATGAACTATTGCATTATAAACACTTAACCATTAAATTATGAATCATTAACCATGAACCGTGAATCGTGAAATCGTAAGTTTAAAATAGAAAATATACCCGAATGCAAAAAAGTCAAACCCTACACCTTAAACATGGAATCTAAACATGAATCATGAACCTATTTCATGAACTTAAAATTCACAAATCACAAAAAAATAATTATAATTGACTCAATTTTAGAATAAAATACGATTAAAACAGGGTAAAAGTGGGATAGAGATCCCATGTAAGATTCTATGACCATGCTAATGAATGGGAGCAGTGGACCACCCGTCTCCGCCAGAGCCAGGAGCGGAGTTGTTGCCGTTGGGCGGTTGACCACTTCATTCTCTCCATTCCTCTCAGTATATTTGGATTTTTTTTTTTTTTTTTTTTGTTTTTTGTTTTTTTGTTTTTTATTTTTAATTTTTATTTAGACTTATGTTAACGTTGTATCCATAAGACTCATTACTTAATTACGTATTGTGTATACAAATTAAGTCGTACTTTGATTTGTGTTAAAATCGGTGTGGTATGTTTCTTGTGTGCGGATATGTAAGTTGTTGCAACATCGAGGCTAAATATTTATCCATCAAATATAAAAATTATGTGTCCGTTCCATGATGCAAATCATGCAATCATGATATTATTACAACTTAAACTTCAACCATTAGATCAAGCAACTCAATCACAAACATTGAACTTATTTTTACCTTTTCATCTCATATTTTATTTACGATAGTAAATTGTTAGCCAATTACTTGTTAAATCTTTTCCGTAATAAAATCTCTCTTCTCCATGTTCTGGACAAGAAATTTTATCTTACGTTTTCCGTTAGAAAAACTACCATTCTTGGATTTTTTTAATTTGTTAAATGTAAGATCAATTGAAATGAAGTGAGATATTTTGACACAATTCAGCAGTGAAAAATTACTACAGCAACACAAAAGAAAAGCTACAAACTTTATAATTTAATTCAGTTCTTTCTGAACTCATAGAATTGACAGGCCCAATAATTATCTTGGAAATCGACTCAAGAGAATTTGTACAGGCAATAGGGATCGCTATGCATAAATCTCATAGAAGTGTTTTAGGACAATGATGGAGACGCTCTATTGACCAGGCCAACTGCTGCTGTTCTCGATTCCGACAACCTTCTTCAAGTATCAGGTCATGGAGGGAAACTTCAGGATGAATTCGAAGTTGTTGTCTTTGTACGCGTTTATGGTGACAACAATGGAGTTTCAGGCTTGTATTTCCGAGTTCGGGCATTGAAGTCCTCGCAGGACAGGGCGTCGGCTTCGCTCCGCTGGCCGGCAGCGTGAGGCGGATCGCCTCCGCCATTGAGTGTTTAGTAGGAATCTCTTTGAGCGTGAACAAAGGGGACGAAAGGTTCTCGGTATTGCAGAAAACTATGACCTTTCCTTTTCTTTTTTTTTTCTCTTTTTCTTTCTTTTTATTTTTCAGTGCAAAGAAAAATCAATTCAATAATTAGTAGTGGGTCCCATTATTTTACTCTATAAACTTTTAACACAGTAAAAATGATAATTATATTGATATCATGATTGTACCGTAAAAATAAAAAAACTATTATTTTTTCTATTCAAATGGTTACAAAGATTTAAGGTACTTCCACGATCAGTTTTGATCAGAACCACGAGGCTCCCGTCCACGACCATCAGCAATAAATTTCAATTTCCAATAATTTCTTGACACATGGCAAACTATTTTAAGGCTGTAAAATAAAATAAAAATATTAACCTTTCTCTCTCTACTCACAAACTACCCTTCTCGGCTCTCGTCATTCAGCACTGAAAAAATCTCCGGCTGCCGGCCACTAGGGGGCCACCACCACCAGTCCCCACCGCCGTCTCTACACTCGTCTCCACTTTATGCCGGTGCTGGCCTCGTCGCCCAGTAGAACTCCGGTGTTGATTGAACCACCGTCGCCGGCCTTTATCTTCTTGCTCGCACCCACCACCACCGTCCTGCGACGGTCGGACAATTTTCTCCGGCAGTAACTCAAAGCTAAAAAAAAAAAAAAAAAAAAAAAAAAAATCCAGATTTTTTTCTTATTTTTATGTGATTATTAGGACTTGAACCTTTGGGAATTTGAAAGAAGTTAATTGAAATTGGTTTTGCGTCATCGATTAAGCAATCTTGCATTGATGTTTCTCTATATTTTTCCTTTTTGCTTTTAACATTTACTGAAATTTTGTTGTGAGCTTATTTTGGTTGAACAAAAGACAACAATAAAGTTTGTATACATGCACTTATCTGTTAAACAAGCAGGCAAGCAATGTCTTCTTTTCTCAGTATCATTGTCGGCACCAACATCAATCTTTGCCTCTCTAGAAAAATCATTCAATTTCTTTATTAGGTGGGTTTTTGAAGAGAGAGAAATTCGTCCGTCTGTAACTGTGAATGGAGAGAGAAATGTCAATATCTTAATTTTTTATTTTATTTCATAACCTTAAAATGACTTGCCAGTTGTCAAGAAATTATTGGAGATTGAAATTTGTTGCGGATGGTCGTGGACGGAGCCTCGCTGATCTGATCAAAACTGCTTCCACGATACAACTAAATTATTAATACAATCAAGGTTAGTTATGGTATTTCAAAATTGTTAGTTGCCTCTCCCCCTTTCTCATTCCACCCTCTCTGCTCACTGACAACCTCATCAGTCACCCCCCTCTTCAGCACCCAACCCCACGTCTCTTCTCTCTTACTTTCACCCATCTTTCACGTCCTTTTACTTTTTTTTTTGTTCTCTTTTTAGTTTTTGTTTTTATTTCGCTAGTGTGTATGTGAATTTATTCATACAAATATTTATGATTAATATTCTCATGGTCCCATAAACAAAGTTATATTTGAAAATGCGTATTTTTTGTTCAATTTAATGGAGACTTAACTCTTCAAAAACTATTAATCCTTACTTACACGATGACTTATTTTATTTTTTTATTTGACATATTCAATTATATATAAATAAACCTGAAATAAAAAATTTAAGTTATATACTTAGACTAAAAAAACGAAACATTAACATTTAAAACATTACTTTTATTTGGGACAAGATTGTTTTTGAAACAATATTCTTTATAGGATAGAAAGAGAATTAAATAAAATAATCCACGTGTCTTTTACATAGATTTCAATTTTTTCCTCCCAATTAAAATTAATCTTCAAATAGGTGCCAATGGATTTTCCATAAATTATCTGTGCCTTTAGGATTTGAAAGAGAGAGAGAAGGTCTCTCAATCTTTTTCTATCACTAACATGTTAATTCACTATTTTTTTTGTTTTTTATTCTTTATAAAAATATCAAATCTTATATGTCAATATAGATTTTGAAAAATAGTTAGTATTTACTATTTCTGAACAATTGCAATATTATAGGAAGGATAAATATATGGAGTTGTTCACAAAATAAAATTAAAGTTTAAAAATATAAAAAATTAACTAATATTTAAAAAATGTGGATTAATAAATATTTGTAATAAATAAATATTTTTAATATTTATTTGTATCTTAGGCCCAATCAAATAATTCGGCTCATATTACATAAGCAAAATCTAAACAAAATATTGGACAATTATCAAAAAAAAAAAAAAAAAAAAAAAAAAAACAAATATTGGACAAACAATTGCATTTTTTAATATTACACATTTTAATGTATATTTAAAAATAAAGATCATGAAAAATATCAGTTTGCTATATTTTACATTAAAAGGGAAAGAGAATTGGAAATTATTTGCTTTTTAATTAATTTCTTTTTATTATAAAACGAATTAATTAAAACTTTTTACCTACAACTTTTTTATATAGCAAACTGCCAACAAAATTCAAATCTGAAACTAAATTTTGGGAATAGGTTATCATAAATATACAAATCTTTACTCTATTTATATAAAACTCTTTTTTTTTTTTCTCAATATATTTAGATATTCTCTGACATTTCCTTGATATTTTTTTATATTTTCTGATTTCACTGGTATTTCCTCAATTTCTCCCCATATCCTTAGATATTTTTTAATATTCGTCAATATTTCTCGATAATCACCGAAATTTCCTTTATATTTCTGATATTTTTCGATATTCATTTTTATTTCTCTATATCCAACAATATGTCCTGGATATTTCAGAAATTTACCAATATTAATTTTAATGATTCCAGACCCATTTGACGTGCAATCTAGCCTATATCAATATTGATATTAATATTTATCGTTTATCAATATATTTCATGAAATATCCTCGACATTTACTGACATTAATTTCATATTTTATTCTGTTGATGTGTTCTAATTGACATACTGAAATATCGGTTGTACCCTTGGAGTCAATATCGAGCATCCTAAAAAATGGAAATATTAGTGAGTTCCAGAGATATTTTGGTCATTTATCAACTCATCATGTACTTTGTTATTTTTTTTTTCTATTTTTTATTTATCATCCATATTTTTCAAAAGCATATAACTTTTCTCATTTCTTTTAAAACAAAGTCACAAAAAAAATTATTGAATTAATGCTATTTCCTATATCTTTAATTTGACATCTATATTGCATGTATGTTTGTTATTTGTGTATAAATAAAAATCTATTTTCATTTTATTTACTTTTTGTCTTTTGAGCTTTAAAATTTGCAACATATTTATAGCCTTTCGTTATGTTGTTCTTTTGTGCCACTACTTAATAGTAAAATAAGAGCCCGTACAAAAGCACTAAAAACACTTGCTACTTCCAAAGGTGGTCAATTGAATTTGTTCTTTTCCTTTTTCTTATATTTCCATCTTTTTCTCGAAATTTAAAAGCTCTATGATTTTTCATCTTATTTCCGTTTTTTATGAGAAATATACCAAATCAATCCTTTTTTCACGATTTTCAATTTGCATCCATTACGCATATATATGAATAGAATATTAATTTTTAAGCGTCAAATATAATTTTGAGGATGATCAATGTACATTTAAATTTTTTAAATTTTTTGTACGTAAATTCAAAATATCAGATAACTAAGATTTTTTTTTTGTACTTTTCTTTTAGAAGATTAAGTTGACTTAATTTAGTTTTATTTTATGTAAAAATAAAACATGCTTAATAATTAATTTCTCATTAATATTTAATTTATTTTTATAAATATATATATATATATATATATAAGAATATAATATAAATATAATAACATTATTATTATTTAAGTACTTAAAGAAAATGGTTTGATAAAAAAAAGTAAAAAGAATAATAGAGTAAAAGTGACGTGTGGGAAAGTAAAATATAAAGGTGGAGGAAGTGGGGTGGGGTGAGGGGAGGGGTGGGGGGGGGGGGGGTGGGTACAGGAGCGGGGAGTGATAGGGAGGAGTAAAAAATTTATGAGACCAAATTATCCTTTAATTTTATTTTTATTTAATAAATGAATTAATGGCGGATATTAAAGAGTTTTTGATCCAAATAATTAAAATTACTATTGTGTTGATATATAGCATGATTGTACGACACAAAGACCCAATGATTTAATTTAATGCTGTTAGCAATTAAAGCATATTAATCACATACACACATATATAGAATCGATATACGGAAAGTATTTGATTGATATCCAAAGTGATGGATCGTACTCTGATTTGTCTACTAATCCGTCTGGACGAATACTACTAGAGCATCCGCCGTCTACTTCACAACCTTGGCTCTTGGAGGACTCCGGTGATTCTCCAAGAAAGAGAATTAGAGAGAAACGGGAGAAAGAGAATTAGAGAGAAATGGGAGAGCAACGTATTCTGTAGTATTATTTTCCGGTGATTCTCCAAGAAAGAGAATTAGAGGAAAACGGGAGAGCAACGTATTCTGTGGTATTATTTTCCGTAATCTACGAATATCAGTATATTCGTATATATATAATCATGAGAGAGATCTGTCTCCTATTATGGATAGGATTTTCATCCCTATCGAAATATATCTGATAAAATTTTAAATATCTCGTCAAATACATATCCCAATTATATTAGGATTCATCAGATATGGATGCAAACAACAAATGCAAATCAGAATACGTAATTTAGTATTCATAAAATGAAAATACAGGGAATGACTCAAATGCTGTTTTGCCACCTATTTTTTTGATGCGTGTGAAGTAGGTGAGGAATTTAATATTAATATCTGATGCAATTGGAATTTTTTTTGGAGCATGCCTGCAATTCGATAAGCAGTCGTGTTTACTTTAAAGGACATTTTTGTACATTTTCAGCTTCAGAAAGGCAACTACAAACTTTAGACTTTTCTTTTTTCTTTTTCTTCTTTTTTTTTTGGTTTCTATTATGGAAAAAACGTACAAAATTGCTTGTGAAGTTATACCTCAGGCTTTTATTAGATCTTAAGTTAATTTTATGTTTAAGTAGATACTTGAACTTATAAAATAGGATAAATATATCTGTAAACTTTTTACGTTCAAGATAATGGGATCCTTTGAAATATTGAAAAAAGAACAAATTAAATAAAAAAATATACTTCAAAAATCAAGAAATTAACAACATAAAGTTTAAAAATTATTTAACAGCTTAAAATAAATCTAAAATTATTTTTAAAAAATTAGAAAACATTTAATAATATGAATTTGACATAACGTTTTCTTTCTTTACTTTATTTAAATAATTTCCAAGAATCTCATTAAATATTTTCTAATATTTTTCTTGAATTTTCATATAAGTTTTTATTTATTTTGTATTTTTTAAAGTTATTAAATATTTTTTAAATGTGTTAAGTTATTTTAATATTTAGAAAGTTTATGTTTAATATTATATGTCATATTTTAAAAATTCGAGTGTCTATTTGAGCAAAGGAGAAATAGAAAAAGTTTATGGTCTAATTTTAAATTAGGGTAAGTCCAAAAATACATTTTATGCTATTTCCCGTGTTGAGATTATCAGCTTTGCTTTACAGCATTATCAAGTCTACTAAGACTTCTTTTGTAATTAACATATATTATCAGCTTTAATGTTGCCCTTTTAGTGATAGAACTCTTTTAGCTTAAGCTGCATGGACTCATGCAAAAGCTGGCAGCTTGTGTTTAGCCATTTCTGGCAAGTCTTTATGTATTTTGTCTTGTTTTGACATCTTCTAGGGCAAACATTCTAAGTCATATATATAGCTTGTATTAGGGATTGTAACTTAAGGTTTTCTCTTCTTGTTCAGCGCAGCTACAAGCTGAAAACCGTGTTCATGAAATATATATAAACTTTGCTCCAGATTTCCTCTATATCTTTGAAGTGATGAATGTGTTTTGGTATATCTGTTATATGTATATTTAAGATTTCTACATGGTACCAGAGCCATAGTTCCAAACTATGACTTCAAGCACGAATCCATTGAGAAACACAGCAGCAGAGTGGCCAAGACTTGGATCTGGAGCAGCAACTCCAACTTTTATGGCTACTGAAACAGCCTCTTCCACAAATTTTTCAGAAAATGATCCACTCAATCTACATGGATCCGATCACCCAGGTATGAGCCTGGTTTCTTCTAAATTAACTGGGAATAATTATTTGCCATGGAGCAGATCTGTTCAGATTGCTCTTCTAGCTAAAAAAAAACTGGGGTTCATAACTGGTAACATAGAGATACCTACTGATGCTAAGTTAAAAGAACAGTGGGAAAGGGTGGATGGTATGGTACGAGCATGGATTATTAACTCTCTTGCTAAGGACATTTCTGAAACCTTTTTGTATGCTGAATCTGCCAAGAATCTGTGGGAAACTCTGGCTAGCAGGTTTGGTGATAGTAATGCCCCTCAACTGTTTCAAATACAAAGAGACATTTGCAATCTTTCTCAAGGTAATCAATCAATGGCAGTTTACTACAACCACCTACACAGGCTTTGGAATGAAATTTCTCTCTTGAAGCCTATACCAATCTGCACATGTAATGCTGCAAAGCAGTGGGAGGAATTTGAGATGTCAGGAAGACTGATTCAATTCCTCATGGGATTGAATGACTCATATGATCAGGTGAGAAGCCAAATTCTGATGATGGACCCATTGCCAAGTATAGATAAAGCATATTCAATGGTACTGAGAATTGAAAAGCAGAGAAACATTCATGTTGGACCAACTGAGAATGCTGATCACAGTGCCATGGCTGTAAAATATACAAATGGTGGAAGAGCTTTTTCAGGAAGAGGTGCTTCCCATGGTTCAAACACAAGAGGGGGACACTTGGGAGGTAGAGGAAGAGGTGGTCCAAGACTCAGTAAAGAAGAAAAGGCAAAACTCCAGTGTGATCACTGTGGTATCCATGGGCATGTGATAGCAGACTGTTTTAAATTAAAGGGTTACCCTGATTGGTATTATACACCCAAAGAACAGAGAAATTATGCAAATGCAGCAGGTGATGGTTTGGGAAGTGAGAATCAAGGTGAAAGCATTACACAATCTGCAGGAAGCTCTAGTGATATCTCTGCTCTTATACAGAAAGAAGTGGCAAAAATTCTTGCCTCCCAGTCGATTTCTAGAGGAAATTCAGAAGGTTCCAAAGGCAAATCACAAGATCACTCTTGTATTGGGAGCTCCCATTTTGCTTTCACTTTAATTGAAGGGATTGATGATGATGCTTGGATCATTGACACAGGTGCAAGTAGGCACATGTGCAATGATCAAACACTTATGACAAATCTAACACCTCTCAACCAAACTGCCATGATCACTTTGCCAGATGGAGCTGAAAAACAAGTTACACATTATGGAGATGTGATTTTGTCAGATAAACTGACCTTGAAGGAAGTGTTTCTAGTACCCAGTTTTACCTGTAACTTGTTGTCCATCTCACAGCTCACTCTGAACAGTGGAGCTCAAGCTACCTTCGATCAAGATTCATGTGTTGTGAAGCTAGGAAACAATGGAGATGTGCTACTCACTGGTCATCTAGTTGGAAAGCTTTATGTAGCTAAGCCAAGACACTCCAAAGAAGCAGCTACTGCCTATGCCATCAGTGCTCCTCACTACATCAAAATCTTTCACAACTGGCACAGGAGACTTGGTCATGCTTCCCCAAACACCTTACAGCATCTATACTTCCTTAAACATATGTGTACTCCTCCAGTCATTGAAGAGCACAAGAACTGTGAAATTTGCCACACAACTAAACATACTAGACTTAGTTTTCCAATCAGCTCTAGTCAGAGTTCAAGAGTGCTGGAATTACTTCATGTGGACATCTGGGGTCCATATTCTCAACCTAGTATTACTGAGACATCCTATTTTCTAACAGTGGTTGATGATTATAGCAGAATGACATGGGTGAACCTGATGGCAAGCAAGAAGCAAGCTCTGTCATCTCTGCAGCAGTTTGTGCATATGATTACCAGACAATTGGAAGTGGAAGTGAAGGCAATAAGGACAGATAATGGAGCAGAGTTTATGAGTAGGGATTGCCAAGATTTCCTATCCAGCAAAGGCATTATTCATCAGAGAACCTGTGTTTACACTCCACAACAGAATGGAGTGGTGGAGAGAAAACACAGGCATCTCCTTGAGATGGCTCGAGCTCTCATGAAGGAGTCTTCAGCACCACACTATCTGTGGCCATATTCAATTCTCACAGCTGCACATATAATAAACAGATTGCCCACCAGAGTTCTAAACTGGCAGGTCCCTTATGAGATCATGTTTACCAAAGTGGCATCATATGGGAATATGAAGCCATTTGGATGTTTGGCTTATGCTACTGACACAGAGCCACACAAGACAAAATTTGAGGAAAGGGGAGTAAAGTGTATATTCATAGGATATGTCCCTCATCATAAGGGATATAAACTATACAACATTGGAAAACAGAAAGTGATTACTTCTAGAGATGTTATTTTTCTTGAATCAGTGTATCCTTTTACTAATGCTGATAGCAAAACATCCACTGCTGAACCTACTGTACCACTTCCTCTCTTTCAGCATGATGAACCAGAACCAAATCCCAGTTCAATCTCTGATAACACCTCATCTGAAAATACCTTGCCATCTGCACCAGAATCCTTGAATCAACCCATACAAACTGATAATGTTCCACTTACTCCTCAACCTCCTATTAGGAGAAGTGGAAGGGTTGTTCATCAACCAGCACATCTGAAAGATTATGTTCAAGCTTCCACTAGTTCCCCATCCTTATCTGATCCACTCACATACTTCCATGCCCCACCAACACATGCTGCTTTTCACACTTGCCATCTTACTGTACCTGAACCCAGTAACTTCAAGGAAGCAAACAGATACCCAGAGTGGGTTGATGCTATGCAGCAAGAGCTTAAGGCTCTGGAGCAGAACAACACTTGGGAAGTTACCTCATTGCCACCTGGAAAGAGAGCCATTGGGAGCAAATGGGTCTACAAGGTGAAACTACATGCAGATGGATCTGTTGAGAGGTATAAAGCCAGATTAGTGGCAAAGGGATATAACCAGATCCTTGGAGAAGACTATGATGACAGCTTCTCCCCTGTAGCCAAGCCTGTGACAGTAAGATTCCTAATAGCCTTGGCCACCATAAAAAATTGGGAATTGCATCATGTTGATGTCAATAATGCTTTTTTGCATGGTTATCTGGACAAGGAGGTTTATTTTAAACCACCTGATGGTTACACCAGGGCTGGGCCTAATCAAGTATGCAAACTTCAGAAAAGTCTGTATGGCTTGAAACAAGCCTCTAGACAATGGAATACAGAATTCTGCACTACACTAATCACTTTTGGTTTTGAGCAGTCTTCACATGATCATTGCTTATTTACTATGACCAAACATGAGGATTTTATGGCTGTTTTAGTTTATGTAGATGATGTGCTCATTACTGGGAATAATGGAATTCTCATTGATAATCTTAAGCAGTTTCTGGACAGAGCCTTCACCATCAAGGATCTAGGACTAGCCAGCTACTTTCTAGGAATGGAACTGATCAAGAATGATGATGGCAGCTTCCTGTCACAGAGGAAATATATTCTTGATATCCTCACTGATGCAGGTTTGGACAACTGCAAACCAGTCTCTACTCCTTTACCATATAACCAAAAATTGAGTAACTCAGAAGAATCTCTTCTTCCAGATCCTGAAGCATACAGACGGTTGATTGGAAGGCTTCTTTACCTAAATTTAACCAGGCCAGACTTAACCTTTGCTACACAGCAACTCAGTCAATTTGTCAGTTCCCCAAATCTCTCCCATTGGAATGCTGCAATGCATCTCCTTAAATACTTGAAAGGTACTGCGAACCTTGGTCTTTTCTATTCCACTTCTAGTGACCTCATCATTCGAGGCTTTTGTGATTCAGACTGGGGGTCTTGTTTAGACACCAGAAAATCAATCACTGGGTACTGCGTGTTCTTAGGAGACTGCCTCATCTCCTGGAAAGTAAGAAAGCAAACCACAGTCTCTAGAAGCTCTGCTGAGGCAGAGTATAGAGCCATGGCCTCTGCCACTTGTGAACTTGTTTGGATTGACTACATTTCTGCTGACTTACACACCCACATTCCCAAACCAATTACTCTTTCCTGTGACAATCGTGCAGCCATACACATTGCTGAGAATCCAGTGTTCCATGAACGCACTAAACATCTGGATATTGACTGCCATGTTGTGAGAAACAAGTTCAAAGAAGGCTTCCTAAGTCTTCATCATGTCTCCTCCAAAGATCAACTTGCGGATATTCTGACAAAACAGCTCTCTCCTGGCGCGTTTCACTCACTCTTGTCCAAGCTGGGATTGCAATTCAGTACAATTCCAGCTTGAGGAGGGGATGTTGAGATTATCAGCTTTGCTTTACAGCATTATCAAGTCTACTAAGACTTCTTTTGTAATTAACATATATTATCAGCTTTAATGTTGCCCTTTTAGTGATAGAACTCTTTTAGCTTAAGCTGCATGGACTCATGCAAAAGCTGGCAGCTTGTGTTTAGCCATTTCTGGCAAGTCTTTATGTATTTTGTCTTGTTTTGACATCTTCTAGGGCAAACATTCTAAGTCATATATATAGCTTGTATTAGGGATTGGAACTTAAGGTTTTCTCTTCTTGTTCAGCGCAGCTACAAGCTGAAAACCGTGTTCATGAAATATATATAAACTTTGCTCCAGATTTCCTCTATATCTTTGAAGTGATGAATGTGTTTTGGTATATCTGTTATATGTATATTTAAGATTTCTACATCCCGGACAAACATCAGTAATAAATGGAGGCATTTAGTTACGGAGTTATGATGTGAATTTATGCATTCCATAATCATAAATGGATTAATTTGTCCTAATCGTTTATGGCAAAAACTTGTGTGCACCCAACACACAATAATACTATTGTGCACCTGCCGGTTCAATTTCAATTTTCGCCGGTTCAGACTGGTCCGAACCGGTTCAGACCGGTCTGAACCGGTCTTTTTTAACCCTGAATTTAAGTTTACTTTTTACCCTATTTTCTTTCAAATTTTTACAGCAGCCTGTTCTTCTCCCCTTCGCGCTGCTTATGCGTTGCTTCTCCCCCTCGTTTTCTTCGTGTTTACTTTGTGATTAGTGTGTTAGTTTGTTGTTTCGAAGTTGTTTTGTGAGCCCACTCTTGATTTCGACGCATATTTCGTTGTTTTTCGAAGTTTAGGGCGTAGGGTTTGAAGTTTGTTCAGCTTTCGAATTCTTCTTCAATGTAAGTTATCTACTATTGTTTATAATTTGCCCTTTCGTGTTAGTATATTGTTTATGGTTTGTAAGTTATTTGAATGCCCTAATTTTTTGTTTTTCTGTTTTTTTTTTGTTCGAGTCTGCGATGCAATCTGAAACTGGAGTGGAATCGCAATTGGAGGCTCGCTATTTTTGATTAAGTGGAAAATCGCAGTCGGATTCAGGTATAGTATATGATTTCTGAATTTTGTGATTTTTATATTATTTTTTAAATTTGTTACCAATGTCCGAGAACGTGACGACTGAGAAATCAACAACCACAATTATAGTCAAGTAACTAACAAAACATCAAGTTTCCGAATGCATTTTTTTTTTTTTTTGCAATTTTATGTTATTTGTAATTTTCGCCTATTAACAACAGAAGCAAAGTTATTGCTGCAGTGAAAGAAAGTCAGTTTTCCTGTGAAGAAAGTCTTGTCAACTATAAATTGTCTTCGAATAGATGTACTGTGGAAGTAATCTTGATTGGCCGATCTATATAAAACTGCTCTTCTATTTTTTGCTGTTTTGTTGATTCTGTTAAGTGTTACAGTTTTTCAAGAGAATCAAGTGTTTTTTGAAATTCTTGAGGCAAGTGAAGAGAATAATATGTTAGTTTGATTCAGGTAGGTATTGAAGTTTGGCGCATAGTATAGATATATGAAGTGAAACTAACCTTCTAGTATACACGGAAGATGTTTTCAGCTACTCTTATATGTAAAACATGAGAAACTCTTACTTAAGAATGGATTCTGAGTTGTGCAATTTGTCATACCCTTGGACATTCTTTGGGATGTGTATTTGATTTAAATATAAATTTGCTAGGTAATTATTGCTTACTTTTATTTCTTTCTTTGTGTTGTATGCTATTCTGGGAGAATCTGTTGCATGAGTGATTATTAAGTAAACGTTTCTCATCTATTGGTGCTGTAAAGATGTAAATACTGTAGAGAAGCATCGCTCCAAGATTCGCATCCAAAGCTGTTTTTCACATGTTTAGAACAAAATTTTTTGCTATGGTTTTGAGTCTACAGTGGTAGTAAACAGGAATAACCATAGCAATTCTTCTGATACCAATTTTGTTTAAGTTGAGCAATATGAAAGTTTCTTATAGTTTTGTCTTCTTTGAAGTTGCAACATTATTGGTAAGACAATAGTTTTTTTAATTTACTATAGTACATTATATAAACCATGGTAGTATATAATTTTCAGAGTTATAGTATGTCTAGTTTCATGTGTTTTATTCTAATCCATTTCTATTTTATTTTTTTATAGCAATATCATATTTCAAAATTGCTTGATCGAATTGGACATTCTAAAGCGAATGAAATTTTGAACTATGTGTTCGATAATGTGCAATTTAAGTGGCAAACAAAGAAGCATGATCAAGATTGTGCTATTTACATGATGCATCATATGATGAAGTTTGATGGTCTTGTATATCATGAACCCAATTTGGTCAAGGTATTTCTCTATTTATTTTTTAATTCATATCTTTATTTTATTTTGATGATTTTTGTTATTATTAATCTTATTTTATTTTTATTTTAGGCTGATGTCCGGCGTGCTTTGCAAGGTGAATTTTGCATTAAGATTGTTCTATCACCACTAAATGAAGGAAAACAAGAACTTCTTCGACACGTGCAAAATTTTATTAATGGAAAGCCGGATATGATTGCAAGAATTGCCCAAAAAAAGAAAAAATCTGCTTCTGAAAGAGGTAAAGCTGTTGCTAGGAATGCTCGAAATAAAAAAAAGACATTTAAAGGTAACAAGAAAGGCAGGGAGTGATGTGGACTAATTGGAGACAGGCAAATCTTGAAATAGAACATGTATTTTCGTATAAGTTTGGATACGTTGTTGATATGTCTTGAATATGTGTATGTTGATGATGTTTTGGTACAATATTAGATATATTTTGCTATAGTTTTTGGATATGTGAATGTTGATGAATTTTAGTATAATTTTGGATATGTTTTTGGTACAGGTATGTGTAGTGTAAGATATGATATCACGCAAAATGATATGTACTATCTGGTTAATAATGTACACTATCAGGTAAAATGAAATGTACTATCACGCAAAATGAAATCATTAATGGGGTTTTGATACATGCTAGTTTTACATGCATGGTCAGAAAATCTGACTCGGTCAAGTTGTTTAGCAACTCGGTCGAGTGAAAAATGAAGAGCAAAACGAAAAGTTGGTCAGAGATTCCAACTCGGTCGAGGGGGATCCCAACTCGGTCGAGTTGAAGACCAACTCGGTCGAGGGCGATTCTGACTCGGTCGAGGCAGCTTTCCGAGTCCAAACTGAATATGCGCGTGTACTGTCAGATACTATAACATATACTATGTCCAAATATTAAATACACTGCGAGGCTTCAAAAATAATTGATGAGTAACAAAAATTGTATTTATAGAAAAGTAAGTATATTAAATAAATGAAGTGATTCTTGGACATGTACTTTATAGAAAAGTAAGTATATTAAAAATATACTATCACGCAAAGTGATATGTACAATCGGGCAAAATGATGTATACTATCAGGTAAAATGATATGTACTGTAAGGCAAAATTTTGGTTATATTGAACCAATCGTTGTGTCTTGTTATACTTGAAAACAAGAACAAGATTATTAGTAACATTTACTAGAAATTTAATTTTTCTATTAAAAATGGAAAGTTATAAAACATCACGACATTATTGTGTGGTAAAAGGGGGTATGATAAGATCCCCTGAAATGGTTGCAAGAAAGTCATCATTATCGGGTTTTTGTTCGTCGACTTTATCGTGTGCATTATTAGTAGATGAATGTAGTCTATAAGTAATATTATGTATTCCATAAGACAAGAATAATGGAAATGCGAGTTGGGAAAAATTAATATATCGAATTATACAAAAATAAAATAATTATGTTTTAAAGCCTCACAGTATATATAATGTTGTGTCATAGTATATTCCCAAATGATAAACAGTATATTTATTGTCCCGTTTTTTGTATACTGTTTTTAAAGGTAAAACAGTATATGACACAATAAATATACTGTATCATTTGGGCACATACTATGACACGACCTTATATATACTGTGAGGCTTTAAAACATAACATAACATACAATGTGAGGAAGCATAACATATACTATTAGTAAACAGAATAATAATGTTATCTGTTTAACAATATTACTAAAAAAGATACATTCAGTACATATTCCAAGCATCAGAACCGAAATGTTAAGAAATCAATGCAATAAGCAAATTAAATCGAGAAATCAATCCAAAAAATTGAGAAATACTATTATCAAAATTTACTGAATCCATATACAAGTTCCATGATATTCTGTTGATTCATGTTATTCTCTTGTTCTTGTCAATGGAATTCATATACATGCCTTCTCGTAAAACAAGTAAAAACTCATGTGTATAATCTGATGAAATGGAACACGAAATAGAGATAGAAGCAACATCATTCTCGTGTTGAGTCTCAGCTACTACAATCAAGGCAGTGTGAAACCCAATTCAAAATGCAGAAGAAGAAAGAGAATTGTACAATCTTGTTACAGCTGATTTCGCGAGAACAGGTGCTGATTTTGCGAGGCGGAGGCGGAAACTTCGCGAAGCAGCGACGCGAATTGAGCGAGGCGGCGGCGCGAATTGAACGAGGCGGCGGCGTGACGGAGGGATTGGGGAGAAGAAGTCGCGGCCAGCTGAGAAATGGGGAGAAGAAATCGCGGCTGGTGATGGAGGGAGAGGAGTATGGACTTTTTTTTTTTTACAGCTTTTTGTTTTAACTTAATGGGCTAATTTTTACCTAGTGGGTTAAATTGGTGAGTGGGCCCAAGCAAGTGCACAATAATGCAATTGTGTGTTGGGTGCACACAAGACCCACTCATCGTTTATAGGCGGTCTCCCTCAATTTATTTTTAATTAGTATTTTAGAATAAAGTGAATTAAAATCTAAATGGACTGGTAAATATATTATTCAGTATTTTTTTCTCTTTCTTATAAATAATTAAAGTTACATTCTTAATAATTATCAACCCTCTCTTTTTATAATGCAGTAGTTGAAAATTAAGAGATATTTAGACTTAAAAATAGGGATAAAATAAGAAGCGATAATTAATTTTGAAAATTTTTAACAAGCTAAAATGTCAATTAAAATAAAACGGAGAGCTTGTTTTTCAGAAAAAAAGTATTGTATTGTAGTTTCGGTTTTTAAAAGGTAGTATCTCTTTTTACTTTAAGAATTCTATTTCTTTTTAGGATTAATACAAAAAATTAAGGAAACGGATTCTCTCCATTTCCTAGTCCGTCAATTTCGTGAATTTCAAATCATCTCAACTATTTATTTGATCAATGAACAAAAACACGCGCGCCACGTCACTTACCCAAAAGTAGCTGGCATTGCAAAGTCGTCACTTTCTCTTATGTTTTATCTCCCTCTACTTTTCCTTCTCCTTTTCCTTATTTCTACGAATTTATGGATAATTTTCTCTCACGAGGCCAACAGCTAATTCACTTCTTCCATCCACATATTCACGAGTATTGCATGTGATGGCTTTTGAGGGTCTGTGTGAATTGTTGATCAATTTCTTCAAAACAGCTTAAGACAAGTGTAATTAGTTGGGATTAGTCTGAAACCGGATGGATTAAGTCAGTTGCAATGGTTTTCTAGAAGGTCTTTGACAACGGTTCCTGCAACCGTTTTGTGCAGCTGATTTGATTGGCGGTTTTCATACAGTTTTGAGCCCAATTGATTGCGTTGATAAGTTCTGTTTTCCTCTTGTAACAGTTACGAATTACAGAGAATTGATTAGCTAGGGTTCTTAGTCAATTAGGGATTCTAAGGGGTTCTCTTTGAATCTTGCTAATTCTTTGTAATTGTTGTTGTGTTATAGCGAATTGAAGAACAACAATCCTCCGTGGATGTAGAACGAGAGTTCGAACCACGTTAATCTTTGTGTTCGGGTGATTTCTGATTCGAGTTCATAGGTTTTTCATTTGTGAGTTTGTTTGTGTGATCAAGGTTACTCAATTCTGTTTAAGAGGTAATTAGAGTGATCTTGGTTTGTTAATTCTAACAGTCTGCTTGATCTATAATTTTGTATTGAAATGTCAACACACTGAAGTATAGGAATGGAGCGACCCTACGGGGCAGTCATCCTCTAGTAATTTCAATGGCAAGTTTCAGTTGGGTGACAATGGTTATCACAGTCAAGAAGAAGAAAGTGTTTATAGTATAGAAATTACTTTTTTCCTCAGAAATTTAAGGCTGAGATCTGAAAAAAGTGCTTGTATTTTTCGTTTTAACTCCAGATCTCAAACGTATCTTAGAAACAGTAAACGTTAATAAGCAAGAAAACCTTCACCAGAAGATGACGGATGAAAATGGAGATGACTGATATGAAAATGGAGTTGAGGTAGAAAATATATTCTGAAAGGGTAGTGACGTGGCATATGGTGGTCCATTGATGTGATGTGCCTTGAAAATTTGCAGAAATTTACGAAATTCACCGTCCCTTAAATGGTGAGGATCCGGGTCCAAAAATTAATCTGATCTTAGTAACTTTATTTTTTATTTTCATTTGGCACGAGACCAAGAAAAAGTCTCCCATTGTTGTATGTTATTTACGATTCTTGCCCTGAATTATTATCCTTCGACAAAAGAAAAAAAAAAATAAATAAATAAATAAATAAAAAATAAAATAATGCAATCGAGGTAAAAATTTCTATAGTTTAATTTCTATATTTATCCCAAAATCATTAAAATCCTAAACTAATAAAAAATAATGTGTTTCACGAACACTAGATTATTCTATTTAAAATATTTGAAATTGAGCCTCATGAAACACCTTTCGCCGAGGATGTGACGACGCGTGATGTCTTAAATTTCTGCTACACCCTAAAATTAGTTTAGAATTTTAGTACTGTGGACGTCAAACATAAATAAGGAGTAATTTTTATCTCAATTGCAAACCATATTATTATTATTATTATTATTATTATTATTATTATTATTATTATTATTATTATTATTATTATTATTATTATTATTATTATTATTATTATTATTGTTATTATTATTATTATTATTATTATTATTATTATTATTTTTTATTTTACTGAAAATTATAGTTTAGGTAAGAACAAGTAAAATTCGTAAAATACAATTAGCAATAGGAGATGTTCTAGAATCGGGTGCCAAATGCAAAAAAGGAAAAAAAACCACTAAATGTTAGGTTGATTTTTTTATAGTAACCATTCTTTAAGATGCAACAATCCGTCTCACATAATTTTTCAAGAATATTTTTTTTTAGAAAATCTAATTATCGCAGTTTTTCTGGCTTCATATACAAGAATATTGATTAGGTGCGTGACTAATTAATATATGTGCGACTTGTGCAATAACTCACCTCAGCCAATGAGATTTTGCGACCGTTTTCTCCTTTCTTGAATAAACTATTTTTTTTTTCAAAAACCTTAAAAATTAAAAGGAAAAAGAAAAGGTAAAAAAAAAAAAAGAGAAAACACGCATCGTCCCCCGAATCAAATCATTTATTTCAATTTTGATATTCCACTTCAAAATAAAGAGTTGCGTCATGAAAAATGTTGAACCCATGAAACACAAAAAAATATTAAAAATATTTTTCTTTTGAGAGTGAAAATTGAGTGGAAAGGAACAAGTGGCAAAATCTCAATGGCCATCATTAGTTGTCGTGTAAGTCATGCATATGCTAGTCGGGTACTTGATCAAAACTGTCATAAACAGATAATTATGCACATATTAATTGTAGTTTCTGTAACTATCTCAATCTTAAGATAGAAAACTAACAAATTTGATAATCTAATTGACAGAAGTAAATGACATATACATTAAAAATGAATCATAATTAGTTCACGTATTAATACGGACTAGAGAATTTGCCTCATTGTGTGAAAACATTATGAAAATTTGGTTATATGACCAAATAGTAATTTGTTAGATGTTTTCTAACAAGTCTAACGGCGGCAGAACCGGCTAATGACATCATTAAAATAACAAACGATGACAAATTCGACGGTGGTGGAAGTGGCGATGGCAAAAGTGGCGGCGGCTGCGGTAACTTGGAGGTCTAGAGGACTTGAAATTGTGAGCTGGGAATAGGCTATAGGATAGAGTGGGAGTTGGATGAATGGTTTGGGGTGCGTCTGTAGTTAATGTAGTTAATTAAGTTACTAAATTTGAAAAGTTGCTTAAAAACATATAATGATGAATGGTGACTAAAAACCATCTACCATTTATTATTTGGCTAAAAACACCCATTTTCACAAAAAAAAAAAAAAAAAAAAAAAAAACTATTATGACATGCATTTTTAGGCTTTGTGATTTATCAATAAATAATTTTTTTTTTAGTTTTTTTCCACATTTTTTTAATAGTGTCAATATGAAAGAGATAATATAAACGAAAAATTGGAAGAAAACTAAGGGATTTGAGCGGAGAGAGAAAATTTAGATGTGAGTTAATTTGTCCATTTCCTCTACCCTTTAATTCTCTCATCCTAAGTTAAATATTTGACACATCATTATCTATTTTTTTTTTTCCACCGATTGTAATCCGAAGTACACGAGTTCGACAAGTTGCAACCCCCGACCATTTTTTCAGGCCAAATGTCACTCACGTGACCCTCACATGCTTAATTGGGGCTCTGTTGATATTATAATGATCTCTGGGGCAATTTTATAAAAAATAAATCCTAAACACAAGGACCTAAACATAATAATACAAAATGATGTTTTTTTTACCCATGTATATATTTTGAATCCCCTTCCTCAAACACGTGGTCCAAAATTTTCAGAAAAGCAATGAAGATGAACATGAATTGCAGTGGTAGAGTTCCTGTCGTTGCGAGGACCTTCTTGGATGAACCTGAATCCGAACCGCCGCTACGCTACCTGCGACGGTTATCGGGTAAGCCCTAATTTTTTTTTTTCAATATCTTGCGAGGTGTTGTTGGGCAATCGAAAAAAATGAAATTTTTTTCTATGAGAGTATCAAGCTGTCCCACAGATTAAGAAATTATTAATGAAAAATGTTTTTTTTTCTTATTCTCGAATTCAGTTTTCATGACTTTGCTTAAAAAAAAGGGACGAGAGTGTTCCTAATGTTTTTACTTTGTGATGCCCCTCCACTTTAATTGATTTTCTTTGTATTTGGACAACTTGAAAAAGGTTGCGAGTTTTGGGAATAGTTAGATCCGCCGATGTGTGATTGTTCGCGGCAAAGTAACTCGGTCTGCTGCGGTTATTGAACAACCTTGAAGCAGATGTACGTAGAATGGGTAACGCAACTCAAGGGGGTTAGAATAAGAAACCTTGAAGTCGAGCTGAAACGAGTCAAAAAACGAAATAGAGTATTGTGGATTATAACTTTGGTGGCCATTCTATTACTTGTTATGTTGAAATGAATAATCGAGTAAGTATCCTTGTGGCTAGATAGACAATGGCAATGGCTTGTGTTTAATGTTGTTTTTGTTAGTGTGCTTGCCATGTATTATAGTCAATGGTTTCAAGATGTACTTTGGCCGTAATTGTCAATGGTTGGGCTCTTGGGGAATTTTGTACTCATTTGGAATTAATTTGTTAATCAGAGGTTTTGTAACGCTTAACAATGGAATGGATTTATGCTAGCGATGCAATGCAGTTGTTTATGGTCTGTTTGTGTTTGCAAACTTCCCGAATGAAAAACAAAATATAAGAAAAACCAAGTGGTTGGATGTAATAATAATATGAAGTCCTTCAATTGTGGAGTTTGATGTTTTCCTTCCCACCAATCCAAATACCAGTACATGAAGTAACCTATTTCAGAGATAACTAAATACTAGAGAATTGAATAGAAAAAGAGCATTTGAACCAAGGTTTTGTTTAACATTCAAAGAAAGAAATAGGTTCAGTCATTACATGGTTAGAATTATAGTAGCATAATGCTCATTGTTTGTTTAAAACTTCTTGAAGAAACACCCTTGCAGAGTTTGCTTACACTTAATTTCAAAGTAGTCCTAGGATAAGTGGCAGTCAGCTCTTCTGCATATGACCACAAAAGTGCATACTCTTCGGCATCACACATACTTCCCTTTTTTTTTTCACTAACCTCTTTGCCCTATAACAAATAGAGGGATTAACAGTGATATTCAGATCATTGCTAATCCTAAATCAAAGAATCGATGGGCCACTTAGGATCGATATAGATTTTATCTCTATAGATGTCAGTAATGAGCTTAGAATTTGCATGTTGAACCCGTTGGACCCTAGGATATTTGTGGGTGTCACACCAAGTTTTCACCTGAATCGTTTTTCGCTACCCATTTTGGAAGCAAAGATTACCCAAGGACACTTCTTGTTGCTATATCTAGCCTGGTCTTTATTAACGTGATTTATGGTGAATTGAAGCTCCCTCCCCGCAATAATAGAATGAAGTCTCCTTCCTAAACAAGATAATATTTTCAAAACATCGTTTAACGAAGAATTCAGGTTGTTTGATTCCCTTTCTAGGTTCCTTGAAGACTGGATTGCCCCTATGAGTTGACTTCATTTTAGGGTTATTGCTAGTGCCAGCCTTGTCAATATTATCCTCTTTACCCTTCAACCCACCCCACTCGGCCTCCTCGTCTACATTATCCTCGAATATTAAGTCATCATCGTCAAAAAGTTCGAATTTACTATCAACCATCATATCCAAACACTTGGAATCCTCACCTACAGATTGCCCGTCATCACTCCCCCCAATGTCTCCACTAAGACTATCATCTAAGTACTCGTTGTTGGTGAAATCTAGAGGGAAGTTTGGTTCCTTCTTCTTGTCACCATAAGAAAAGACTACTTGATTACTAGTATCCCTTATACTATGAGATGCATCAACCCCTATGTTATCCTTTCCAGAAGCCATTTCATGATCACTAACCCTTACATGTGTTACATAATCCCCCACCAACCTATCGGGACCTGCAAACCCACCCAAAAGCATTGTGTCAACGTCACTGTCTATGGGCCACAACGAACTGCAATTATTAGATCCACTCTTATTAAAGTACAATTTGTCTACCCCACTCTAAACCGATCTCTTTATCAGCTCGTTCAATTCCAATAGGGACATTTTATCGGGGGTCATAGTAATCTATGTAGGTTATACTACCGCCCACATAGCATAGCAAACCCGACTCATGAAATGTCCCACTATAATGTAACATAATTGTAAATTTTTCAGAATTATCACCTCCAAAATACTCCCTCTGTCCCGGCCTAATTGGTCTACTTTCCCTTTTTGTTTGTCCCAACTTAATTGACCTAGCCCATAAATGGAAAATTTCTCTCACAATCTCCGCCCTTAAAATCTCCATTCTTGAATCTCCACCTTTGAAAAAGTCAAAGATTCCACAAAATCTGCTTTTTCTTAGTCTTCGCCCGGCCAAGGTAGGCTAATTAGGCCGGGACGGAGGGAGTAATGAACAATAGCAATAAATAGGCATTATACAATTTCCAACAACATACGTAATCAAATTCAAGGCACATTGATACACGTCAATTATGTATGTATTTAGGTCGATTTAGGAATGTATTTTATACATTTACATGCATATTTGGTCGAGAATTGTGTATATTTGTCATATTTGGGTCATTTAACGTGTTTGACTTGTTTCGAAGGTTTTTTTTTTTTTTTTAGTATTTTCAGGATTAAAAGTCGTATTTTACGACTACTAGAAGAAGGAATAAGTCAAAGAGAGGACAAAACCGGTCTAAACCGGTATAAACTGGTCTGGGGAGTGAACCAGTGAAGAACCATCGCGACTGCGATAGATAAAGGCTCGCGGCCACAACAAAAAGTGGCGATAATTGAAGTTCAACATTGATCGTACATCGCGACCGCGACAAACATGTGTCGCAGCCGCGACAAAAGTCGATGTTTTAAGGCTATTTTGAGTTAAGATTGTTGCGACTGTGAGGAGCATTGCGTGTGGCCGTGACAGAAGTTCGTTTTCGAAGAATCTCCTATTCCAAATAGGATTCGAAGCCTAGATTCCCAAGATACATCCGGAAGCTTATAAAAAGTCATTCAAGCTCGAGTTTTAGGAGATCACATCATATCATCTCATACTTTTACATACTTTGAAGTAGAAGACGTGAGAGCAAGGATTGATGAACAAGACGAGACGAAGATCGAAGAGGCGACTACTCGGGTTTAATTATTTCTTGTCTAGTTTTTAAATTCATTACAATGTTTCCTTTGAATTATTGTTTTGATTTAATAGTAGGCATGAGTAGCTAAATTACTCGTGTCCTAGGGTTAGAGAGTAAGGTTTTACAACAATGTTTGATTGTATCTTTTGCATTATAAACTCCAGTTTTTGTTATCTATCTATAAGTTTGCCCTTATTTTATGATTGAGCATAATTTGATCAATTAGGCTTAGTCAAATTGTTTAACAATTCCGCTTCGATAGAAGGGAGTTGTTAATAGACGTACAACGTATAGCGTGGTTGTCGATCTATGACAGAGTAGGCAAGGGTTAAGGGGCTTTTAGGAGTTGTTAGGATTAATTGACCCGAGAGAGTAATTGTTCTAATCAATCTACAATTTAGTCGCTTCGAGAGAAGGGTTAAGTTAATTAAGTGCCGACTAATAGATGTTAAAACTGGTTTACAAGTTTATAAGTTAGAGATTAATTATTATTTAACGTAATTCCTAAAATCGACGTCCTAGGAAACATTATCTTTGATTGGAAATTACTTTTTGTTCGTTTAATAGTTTATATGCAATATGGTTTAGTAATTAATCAATCTTTCCAAATTTCAGTGTCTAGCTAGGATAATCCTAGATAATTAGGGTATCAAACTACGTAAATCTATTCTCTGTGGATCGACCTTGACTTCCACTATATACACCTACACCCGTACACTTGCGGTAATTAATGGTTAGGATTAGGGTCTGTCACACACATGCCCACATCAATACAAATAATAAGACAATAAATTAGTCCCCTTTAACAGATAATACCACAGCAACCTATACAACTAGAATTAAGTATTCAATGTCTTAAACATTTAATAATATATACAAATATGGGCACACATGCCCCACTCAGTAACAAAAGAAAAGACATTTAAATTACAAGGCACACAACCAGAACACTATACCACATTTAAGACATTAAAGCTGCCCAAAACAAGTTGCCACGAACAATATCACACAAACAACAGCTTTAAAACATAAATAATTTGAATATCAAAGGCACACAAACCCACATCAGTACAATGTAAACACTAAATTGACGGATTTTAAAAACCCATAACAAATACTGTAGAAATGTTTGTTCGAGAATGCTTATATGATCAATACTTATTTCCACTGAAAACCCTAAACTGAACAAAAACCTACAAAGAGCAGCCCCAGACGGGATTTTGACAACTATCTATGGTAAGAAAAACCTAAAAACAGAATTAAACTTACCATAGTTGGGTGTCGGTTGATCTTTGCGAAGCTTGCACCGCTTCGTGTCTCTTACAACCCACACCATTCAGGGAATTTCTAGCAACAGACAATGATGATTGGGTGGAGGGTTGGCCGGAAAAAGAACGAGGGTTACAATTTTTCAAGGCGGCGCCGATTTGTTTCGCGTTGGAGGATTAATTTTCCTTTTGGTGTTGTTATGTTTAGGTCCTTGTGTTTCGGTTTTATTGTTTACAAAATTATCCCAGAGATCGTTATAATATCAACAGAACCATAATTAAGCATGTGAGGGGCACATGAGTGACATTTGGCTGGAAAAAAATGGCCGGGGGTTGCAACTTGTCAAACTCGTGTACTTTGGGTTACAATCGATGAAAAAAAAAATTTAAGTACTGAACTGCCAAAACCCACATAGTTCAGGTTGATTTAAATATTTAACCCTATAAAAAATAGAGGGAGTATGATATACATGGACAACTCCAAGATCTAGTAATAGAGAAGATGTAAATATTTAATTGTATCTTGTACTGTTGTAGATATACATGAGTGTAAAATAGGATAGATTTGATCTCATATCTTGGGAAATATCTTTTCCTTGATATTCTTGTAATTCTGTTGTAATTGGATTATATATAGTGGAAACAGAGATCACCGCAAACACGGTGGATTGAATAATAATTCTCACATGGTATCAGCAGAAACACCCCGAAAACCTATTTTTCTCTAATCTCTCTATTTCTCTGCCGTCACTTTCTTCTCTCTCTCTCTCACTATTCTTCTCCTTCACTTTTCTCTTTCTTTTGCTCTTTAATGGCGTCAGATACCCCTTCACTCCGTCTAAACACCATGTTTCATCTTATAAACATCCGCCTCTCCTCCAATAACTACCTTCTCTGGCGTGATCAAATTCAGGCTTTGTTCAAATGTGACGGCTTACACGTCTTTCTTGACGGGTCGTCTCCTGAACCACCCGCAACTGTCACCTCCTCTGCTTCAACCGCCGGTCCCCCTCCGCTGCCGGTGACCAATCTGCCACTAATCCGAATCTTGACCACGCCGTCTGGGTTCGTCGTCACGATCGGGTCCTCAGTATTCTCTTCTCTCTTTCGGAAGAAGCGATGTCCGAAGTCATCGGTCTTTTCTCCGCGTCGGAAGTTTGGACAGCTATTGAACATGCTTTCAGTCCAAATACTCCGTCTCGCGCAAACCAATTGCGAGACGAGTTGCAATTTTTGCAACGTGGTTCGCAATCTGTCCTTGAATTTAGTCATCGCTTCAATTCCTTATGTCACCAGTTGGCTGCTATCGGTAATCCCGTCTCTGAAACAGACAAGTGTAGGTGGTGTCTTCACGGTTTGGGATCGAAATTTTGAAATTTCGTGGACTTACGTTTGGCTCTTCATTTTCCTCTCGTCTTCACCGATCTTATCAGCCAAGCTCGTGATCAGGAGCTTCGTGACAAGGCGAATTCGACCGCTGATTTGATTCCGTCTGCTGCTGCCTTCTTTTCCACCCGCGGTGGTGGCGGGCCGGGCTGTGGAAACTCCTCTAGTTGAGGAAATGGTCGTGGCTATAATGACGCATGGGGTGGCAGTCAATCTGCCTTGGGCCACCATTCTCCTGGTGGTACTTCTGCCTTCGGTCAAACTCCAGCAGGTGGTTCGCAGCCTTCTTCATTCAGTCTCTCTGGTTCGTTCGGCCTGGCTCGAGGAGGCTTCACCGGTTCTTCAAGCTCAGGCAGAGGTTCCTCTTTCGAGACACAACACGGCAACTACAACAGTGGTCCGCGGCGTCCACCTCGGTGCCAAATCTGTCAGGGCCCCCACTACGAAGATAACTGTCCAGATCGCTACACTCGTCCCTCCACGGAAACTGCTAATCTTGCTCAGGCTTTTGGTGCTCAGTGCACTATCAACCCCTCGTCCTCCGATTGGTACATTGACACTGGTGCCACTGCTCACATGACCGCCTCTTCTGCCGACCTTGATGCCCTTGAACCATATTGCGGTAATGCTACTGTCACCGTTGGTAATGGTGCTTCCCTTGCTATTTCTCATTCGGGTTCTTGTTCTATTAATAATTGTCTTTCCCTTATTAGATGTGTTAGTTGTGCCTCATATTACAAAAAATCTTTTATCTATTAGTAAACTGACCACGGATCTCCCTGTTGATGTTATTTTTTCTAACAAGTCTTTGTGATTCAGACTCGGGCGTCAAAGGAAATTCTAGCAAAGGGCCGGTGTAAGGATGGCCTTTACATACTTGATCGCGGTTCTGCTGCTTTCGTTGCTGCTCTAAATTCGCGTTCTTTAAATTCTTCGTTTGAATTATGGCACTCGCGTCTCGGACACACTTCTATTTCTGTTATCAATTTATTAAATAAATTAGGACATTTGACTGTCAATTCTATTTTGCCGAAACCTGGATTATGTTCTCCATGTCAATTAGCTAAAAGTAGGCATTTACCTTTTTCGTTAAATGATAAACGTGCATCTCATGTTTTAGATCTTATACATTGTGATTTATGGGGTCCCGCTCCAATTGCTTCTTCTACTGGTTTCAAGTATTATATTGTGTTTGTGGATTATTTTTCGCGTTTTTCTTGGTTGTATCCGTTGCGTGCTAAGTCGGACTTTTATGACGTTTTACAAAGATTCTTAACTCTTGTTCATAACCAATTTAATTCTCGTGTAAAAGTTTTTCAAAGTGATGGTGGTGGAGAATTTGTTAACAACCGGGTTGCTACTCTTTTTGCTTCACAAGGCATTTTTCATTGTCTTTCTTGTCCGTATACCCCTCAACAAAATGGTAGGGCTGAGCGCAAACATAGGCATATTACTGAAACTGGTCTTTCTTACTTTTTCACGCTCATGCTCCACCCTAATTTTGGCTAGATGCTTTAACTGCGGTTTATATTATTAATCGCCTACCTAGTGTTATTCTTGATAATAAATCACCGTTTGAACTTTTATTTAATTCTATTCCTAATTATGGTCTTTTTAAGGTTTTTGGATGTCGTGTTTTTTCATATCTCCGTAATTATGCCTCCAACAAATTATCCCCTCGCATCATTCCTTGTATTTTTTTAGGATATAGTAGTTTACATAAGGGTTTTCGGTGTTACGATCCTGTTACTTGTCATACATACGTTACTCGTCACGCTCAATTTGATGAACACGTTTTTCCCTTTATTAACACCTCGTCCACTTCTTCATCTCACATTTTAGATTTTTCCAGTTTTCTGGACTTTTAGGATTTATCAGCTATGCCTAATGAGCCTGATGTCTCCAGCCCACCTGAAGCTTGTCTGCAGCCCATCCGTTCTTCATCTTCAGGGGCCAGCTCCTCTCCGCCTCTTTTTCCTGCTTCAGCCCAGCTGCAGCCTTCGGCCTAGCTCCCACCTTCAGCCCAATCCTCTTCTCCAGCCCACATCTCCACGCCTGCCCAGCCCCTACCTTTGGTCACCAACCCATCAACTCATCAGCGTCCATGTTCCCTCTGCCCACTCGCTGAAACCCATACTCCAGACTCCGTCATCCCTCATCCAAACCCAGCTGGTCCGCCTACTTTGCCTCCAGGTGCACCACCTGGTTCACCACCCCTGCCACCTCCTATTGCCTCACCTCTGGTTTCGTCTCTTCCGTTAGCCCCCTTACCTACTCATCCTATGCAAACACGGGGAAAGTCTGGTATATTCAAAACTCGTCATTTTCTTGATATTGCTTCTACTGCTCTTCTGCAGAACCAAAAGGATTTAAATCTGCTATGAAAATGCTGCACTGGCTACGTGTTATGTGTGATGAAATGAGCGCCCTTCATTCCAACAACACATGGGATTTGGTTCCTCGCTCTCCACATGAAAACATCGTCGGTTCCAAATGGATCTTCCGCACCAAGTTTAACTCTGACGGCTCTGTTGAACGCCATAAAGCACGACTCGTTGCTCAGGGCTTTACTCAGATACCTGGTTTTGACTTTTCTCACACTTTTAGTCCTGTTGTTCGTGCAGCTATTGTTCGTGTCATCCTCTCTCTTGCCATTCAACGCTCTTGGCCACTGCACCAGCTTGATGTCAAGAATGCCTTCCTCCATGGGGTTCTTGATAAACCTGTCTTTATGTCTCAACCTCCAGGTTTCGTCGATCCTCGCTTCCCTGATCACGTGTGCAAATTAAAAAAGGCTCTATATGATCTTCGTCAAGCTCCCCGAGCATGGTTTGAGCGTTTTAGTTCTTTTTTACTTTCTTTAGGTTTTTTACACAGTCGTTCTGATACTTCTTTATTTTTTCTTCATCATCCTAACTTTCAAATTTTTCTTCTTCTTTATGTTGATGACATTATTGTTACAGGTAGCAATCCCACTGAACTCCGTCCACTACTACAAAAACTGTCAATTACAACGCCCAAATGACAACGGTTTATGCAATAACCGTTGTCTTTTAGCGCTTAGCCGTTGTCTTTGTATAAACCGTAGTGGTTCTAAATTTTTTTTCGCTAAAAGACTACGGTTTGTTAAAAATCGTTGTCGTTTAACCGTAGTCAAATTCTTATTTTCCGCTTAAAGACAACGGTCAATGTGTCCGTCGTTGAAACCGTTCGATAAAATCATTTTCCCCCCACTGCTAATAAAAATATCTCTCCCTTATTTCCTTCTCACTTTTCCCCCAATTCACAATTCACAACTTCCATCCAAGAAACTGCAGGTTATCACTTCTCAACTTCATCTCTAACCCTCACCGCTTTCGATTTTCGTCTAGGAACCAGGCACACACGCACCGAAGACACACGTTCGTCCACTCACACACACACTCATCCATACACAGAGCACACATGGATACTTTTTCACTCCTACGCACTCAATTTTCCTCATCGGCACACACATACTAATGCTATAAAATGTTGTATTCTTCTCAATTTAAATAATCTCTTATGTAATTCCGATTTTCAAATTTAGTTGGTGAAGGAAAGAGGAACCCTAACTATCTAGAAGAAGACATTCAATTTTAGGTCTCCGTCAGGTATGATAAATAAATTCTTTTTGTTCCTTTTTTTGTTTTTTCCTACGGGTCTCAGTTAGAAATTGTCAATAGCATTTTGGCTTGTGCCTTTTCTGATTATATGTTATAATAGTGTTGATTTACTATTTTTGTTGAGATTTCTTGTTGTAAATGTTAAGTTTGATGTCTTTTATCTATTTGTGGTGGGAGGCAGGAGTAGTGGTTTGAAACTCTTTAAGGAGGTTATGCTATTTTTCTTCATTTTCCTTTTTGATGTTTCCCTTGTTATTTCAGTGGTAGAGTTCATATATTACTATTATTTTATTGTCGTATGTTCTAGTGTAGTTTTAGTATTCACTGTTTTAAGTTGAACATGGATCTTAATTCATGCTTGTTTTGATTAAATTGGGTATTATGTTTGTAACCATACACTAGATATATCTTTGAATTTGGTTTCTTCTGCATACACATGTTGACTCTGTTGCTTGTTTTAAGTCGCATCTTAAATCTTCATTCAGAGTAATTGCAATATTGAAACAGATATGTACTATATGTTTTGATTAATATGTGTATGTTATTTTGATTTGTAGAACCAATGTTTACATTCCCTTGAATGCTCTCTCTTAGATATAACTAGTTAGATTAAGTTAGTATTGAATTGACGTACTTCATATGGCACCAGAATTGTGTGGCTCATTTTTCTCAAAGGTATATTTTTGCAATTTATCCACCTCTTCCTAGATACATTGACATGCCCACGTTGCTTTATTTTTTAAACTTAGCTTTCAGTTGTTTTGCTACTCTCATTCAATGTGTTACACGTTTTCCTTTTTAATTTTCCCTTTTTTCCATGGTGGTATTTCAAGATTATATTTTCCATGGTCATATTATGCTATGTCCTTCATGCTGTACTAAAAGAAAAGAAAAGGAATATTTTATGAGGGCCATAGATTGGTTTAGCAGTAGGCTTGAATTAAGTCTGTTACAGGGCATTAGATTGATTTAACTCATAGAGTAGCATGTTTTTGTGAATGGAGAATTCCTCATGTGTTATTTCTCAAGGTAAGGTGACATTAATGTAGGTTATATGTAATTAACAGGTCATTCATTCTCGATGCTTCATTGAATTATAATTTCTTATTGTAGATGTATGTTTGGTTTTATTGCATATTTTTAGTACACTCTAGCTTTTGATATATGGAGTATTGGCTGCATTTTTCTGAGGTTCTGACGGGGAACCCACTTTTCCCTGGAAAGAATGTTGTTCACCAGCTAGATTTGATCACTGATCTCCTCGGAACTCCCTCTATGGATACAATTTCTCGGGTACTCATCTCTTACCAATTTCATGTTTTCAAGTTCTGATTTTGCATTCATGGACGAACCTGCATCCGTAATGTTCTATTCTATTGTCTTTTATCTTTTCAGGTGCGAAATGCTAAGGATGGACGATACCTCACAAGTATGAGAAAGAAACAGCCTGTTCCTCTTTCTCAGAAATTTCCAAACGCCGATGCACTTGCGCTTCGGCTATTGGGGAAGCTATTTGCTTTTGATCCAAAGGACCGTCCTACTGCTGAAGAGGTTTGTTATGCCTAAAAACTTGTTTTTAATTGTAACTTGTAAGTTATACAAAAGGTTGGAAAGTTTCATTTGATCAGATACATTGCCCTTTCCCCCTAGTCTTTTCCCTTATTTAAGAAAATGAATATATTCAAGTCAAGATCTTGTTTACGGTTTACTGCTTCTTTTTATAAGGTATCCTTGTGTTAATTTTATTCAGTTGGTTTCTCAGGTTAAAAGTTTCTTTTTCTCATGGCATGCATTTAAAAGCACTTGTTGATCGTTATTTCAAGGGATTGGCCAAAGTTGAGAGAGAACCATCCGCTCAGTCGATTTCAAAGATGGAATTTGAATTTGAGAGGCTAAGAGTCACAAAGAAGGAAATTCAAGAGTTAATATTCCGTGAGATATTAGAGTACCATCCTCAACTGCTGAAGGATTATATTAACAGGATTGAGAAAAGTAATTTCGTCTATCCAAGGTAATAACTGTTTAGTATGTGATATCTTTTCCTTTAAACACACATGTCGCTGATATTGGAGGGCATGTTTCTCTGCAGCGCTATCAATCAATTCCAAAAGCAGTTTGCTCGTTGGGAAGAAAATAGTAGCGAAAGTTCGCCAGTTGTTCCACTTGAAAGAAATCATATTTCTTTTCCTAGGTATTATATGAAAAGCTCAGTCTTTGCTCTTGTTCTCATCATTTGCTTCTCTTTTGTTTTGCCCGAAGTATCTACCTAATTAACTGTTCTTTATATTCTGTTTGTCTAGTCAGTTTAGTGTTTATATTATTTTTCCAAGTTTTTTCTGGGCTTACAATCGGTAGGGCCCGTTTTTCTGACATAATTGGTGTTACTTTGAACCGAGGTACCTTGGTATTGCAAATATGTTTTCTATATACAACTATGTTCTTAACTTTATTATTATGACAAACTGATGCTAATTATGATTGATCATGGAGACACTTATTCGGGTTATTTTACGCAATATTAAAAATTGAAATGTTGCAGGTCCACTATTGTACATTCAAATACATTACCAGCAAAAGACCAAACTACTGCTGCAAATCCCAAGGATTGGCAGAACAATGAAGAATCATGCAACAAAAACTCAGAGAGAATTCAATGGGCTTCTCGCTGGTTCTTTGTTTTCTGATTTTTCTTGTCAGATAAGTATGGTGTCTATGATCTATATATTTTGGCACCTCATTACATATTTAGATTTACCATACGACTATGTTTATGACAGATATATCTGGACGATGACAACTGCTAGCTGTTGGAGCCATTATTGCCCCGTGGCTATTCTTTTCTCAGCACGACGCAGCTTGTATGTCATTTTTGTTTAAAACTTACTTTTCTTAGTATTATTTTGTCTAAGAAAAAGAATCATCTTGGTTCATGTGATTTTTTTTAAGTTTCAAGTGTTTTAGCCAGTTATTAAAAGGTAATTTTTGTTCATCTTTTAATCTATATCGTGAATCTCTTCAAGAAGCTCTTGGCCGCTTTGCTCATAAGTGTCTTTTTCCAGAAGCACATAAATTTCAAGATATATTGTTCGGTTGCTGTAGAGAGGGGATTTCTGTTGGTCACAGATAAGAAAGACGAGTATACTTTTTTTGTATCCCTTTGGGTGGCAGGTGTGTCATCATATCTTTCTCATAAATATTAAGAAAACTCTTTCCCTATTCCAGCTTCATTTTATTTTGTCTTCGTTGGCTGGTTCAGGAGGTTATAGTAGAAGGACAAGACAAGGTCTTCAAAGATGTTATTGAACCTCTTGAAAGCTGTCAGCGTGAATTTGTTTCCAACAGACAAAGAAGACACACTTGATTTTTGGTCCCCACAAGAGGTTGAGACTTGGAAAATGTGACAGTTGATGTTGTAGGTGCAGTAGTGCAGTTCATCGTTATAGAAAGACGCATAGACATTTAATTTTTTTTTTTTATTTGTAATTTCAGTACTAGTTTATATGTAATTTTTCGATGTTTTACACTTTAGATTTAGTTGTAATGATGATTGTAAATGTTTTGAGATATTAAAAGAATTTTATAATTAATATAAACTTATTTTCACAGTTATTTTTACGATGAAACTATGATGTATGTTTAAATGTGCAATAATTTCAATATTAGAATTAAAAACATAAACTACAATTGTGAAAGGACACCAACTACCATTTTTCAAATAGAGTAATATCTATGACAACGGTTGTAAACCGTTGTCTTTTACTTTTAATAACTACGGTTCAAACCGTAGTCAAAGGAAGCTCCCAACCGTAGTCATACATACCGTAGTCGTAGATGCCACTAGAACGACTACGGTTCCCAATCGTAGTCTTTAATATTAACCACTACGGTTCTGAACCGTAGTTATTTGTAGAAGGTCTACGACTACGGTATGTACTACCACGGTCGTTGTATGCCTTTAACTACGGTTTTTTACCGTAGTGTTAAACATTTTTTGTAGTGGTGGTCGTTTCATTGCTCATATAAATTCTGAATTTGCTGTCAAGAACCTCGGTCGTCTCAGCTACTTCCTGGGACTCGAAATTTCCCATTCCACTACTGGCTTGTTTCTCGGTCAAGCGAAATATGCTCATGACATCCTGTCTCGAGCTGAACTTCTTGATTCAAAACCTGTTTCCACTCCGTTAGCTGCTGGCTAATCATTACTCAGCACTGGTGATCCTTTTAAAGATCCAACACTCTATAGGTCCCTTGTCGGTGCTCTGCAGTATTTGATGATTACTCGTCCCGACATCTCCTACGCTGTTAATCATGTCAGCCAATTTCTGCAGCATCCCACCACTGATCATTTTATGGCGGTTAAACGCATTCTCCGTTACGTCAAGGGCACCATTCATTACGGTCTATCCTTCACTCGTTCATCGGATTCCACTATCCTCGGCTACTCTGATGTCGACTGGGCTTGCTGTGTGGAAACTCGTCGTTCTACCTACGGCTACTCCATATTTCTGGGAGGCAATTTAGTCTCCTGGAGTGCAAAGAAGCAACCCACTGTTGCTCGTTCCAGTTGCGAGTCTGAATATCGTGCACTTGCTAACACTGCCCAAGAGATGGTTTGGCTCTCCCATCTTCTATCTGAACTTCGTGCACTGCCATCTTCTCGTCCGCTGTTGCTTTGTGATAACGAGAGCGCTTTGTTCCTCAGCCAAAATCCGATCGCCCACAAACGCGCCAAGCACATTGACTGTCATTTTATTCGTGAGCTAGTAGCTGCGAAACAGCTGGAGACCCGCTTCGTCTCCTCTCATCTCCAGCTTGAGGATATTTTCACCAAAAGTTTACCTCGCCCCTTTTTCGAGTTTTTGCAGTCCAAGCTTTGTGTTGATTTAAATCCCACACTTCGCTTGGGGGGGGGGGGGGGAGTAATAGAAAAGATGTAAATATTTAATTGTATCTTGTACTGTTGTAGATATACATGAATGTAAAATAGGATAGATTTAATCTCATATCTTGGGAAATATCTTTTCCTTGATATTCTTGTAATTCTGTTGTAATTGGATTATATATAATGGAAACAGAGATCACCGCAAACACGGTGAATTGAATAATAATTCTCACATCTAGTAGTTGGGGTGGGTTCACTACAAGAAAACTGCTAAATTCCAACAGAAAAATTCCAATGGCATAAAAACTGTTGGAATTTTTAAAAATTCCAACGGTAATTCCAACGGCAAATGAGCCGTTGGAATTTTGAAAAAAATTTCAACGGCAAAAGTCCGTTGGAATAGCTGTTGGAAAAAAATTCCAACGGCAGAAGCCGTTGGAAGAACTGTTGGAAAAAAAATTCCAACGGTAAAAGGCTACGTTGGAATTGCCGTTGGAATCATTTTTCCGTTGGAATTTAATTGTTGGAACAAAAAAATTCCAACAATCACTTTTCCAACGGCATAAAAATCGTTGGAATTGCCGTTGGAATTAAAATTTCAATGGAAATTTACAAAAAACCTTTGGAATATGGAAAATCTTTGTTGGAATTTCAATTCCAATGGCAATTCCAACGATTTTTATGTCGTTGAAAAAGTGATTGTTGGAATTTTTTTCTTCCAACAATTAAATTCCAACGGAAAAATGATTCCAACGGCAATTCCAACAGAGCCTCTTACCGTTGGAATTTTTTTTCCAACAGTTATTCCAACGGTTTCTGCCATTGGAATTTTTTTCCAACAGCTATTCCAACGGCCTTTTGCTGTTGGATTGTTTTTTTAAAATTCCAACGGCTCATTTGCTGTTGGAATTACCGTTGGAATTTTCAAAAATTTCAACAGTTTTTATACCGTTGGAATTTTTCCGTTGGAATTTGGCAGTTTTCTTGTAGTGGGTGAAAATAAAAAAGCAAATACATTGAAAATGCTTATGTAAAAAAAGTTGCATCTCACTTTACATGAAAATAAAAAAACCAAATAGTTATAGCATCAACAAGAAATTTAAAATTTTCAATAGAAAATTTACTATAAAAATTAATAAATTAATTTGAAACCAACTATTTAGACATGATTTTGGACTTTTAATTTGAGATATTTACTTATAAGTGGGATCAAGACAACAACGTGAACAAAAGAATTTACTTGGTAAAACCTATTGATAATGCGCAATCTGGTATCCAGGAAACTTAACGGAAATTTACATAAACAATATGAAAACACACAAGATTTACGTGGTTCGATCCGGAGATCTACGTCCACAGGCAGAAAATCACTCTTGCCGAGGTGTTTCTTTCACTAGAACTTTGAGTTTACAAGCAACAATTCAGAATACAGAATGCGAACCCTAATTCAGAGTTCTTTTCCCATATTTATACTCAACTTTCCCAAACCCTAACTGAACCCTAACTAATTCCCTATTCTCACGCCTATTTCTCGCTGCATGGCGGTTGAGAACGGATCGTGAGCCTTGATTCGCGGAACAAACCATCCGTTGGGCCGACACGTGTTCCTGGTCCTGCTGGGCCTACGCGTGCTTGCTGGGCCTACGCGTGCTGGGCCGGTCAGTGGGCTCAGGTATTAACCCGACCCGAAGTGATCGGGCCATCCCTATCAGATGCCCTCCCCCCAGCCGAAGCGAGGAAGGAGCTTCGGTTGTCACCGGGGTGGAACCGTAAGCAAGAAGGGCCGTGGTCGCGGGCGCGCCGAAGTGTTTATGGATGACTAAGTCTATCCGCGTCCCCGGGGACTCCGCGGAGCAGTCTGCGGATGCGGAGTCGAACTAGGCCGAAGTGCACAGGACATATAGCGAGATACCGAATTTCCCAGAAGCAAGAAACGTGTCGGAAGTATATAACAACCTGGCCGAGGTGGAGGGTACACCGGAGTGTAGTAGTCTGGCCAAAATGAAGGAAGCACCGGAGTGTGGTGGTATGACCGAGGTAAAGGAATCACCGGAGTGTAGTTTGAATCTTCCTGACGAAGGGTGAGGTTGATGTGATTGGCGGCGCCATCATGAGAGAGAGGGATGTGAAGTGACACGCTCTGCGATTTCCAAGAAACCTGTTCCCCACGCGCCTTGGGAACTGAAAAGCGCGTGAAGAGCACGTTTAAATCTCCATCATTGAATTTGAATAGGCTGTATCAGAGCCGTTGTTTTTTTGCGTATATATTTGGAATAACTGCACAGTAACTCTTCATCTTCTTCATTGCGATTTACCAATTTAGAAAGCGGGAAAAAGAGGGGAATTCTGTGCCTGTGATTCATCTCAAATCAAAACCTCTCAAATTCAACCCAAGTAAGTATGTCTTCCTCTTCATCTTCCTCTTCATCTTCTGCCTCATCTTCTGCCTCTATTCAAGAAGTAGGGACTACGAGTGCCCCGTTAGATGTCCCCCCCCTTCGATACCTCATTCCGGAGAGGAATAAGATTAGGACCGTAGACAGGGCCGATGGGCTGGAAAGCAACGTTATGATGGTTGCCTTTTATCAATGCGCGGAGGAGGATTTGGAGGTGGCCTCTGTAGCGTTACGGATGACGCGAGCGCAGATTGAGAGAGAAATCCCGTCATTTTACTTTCCCTTTAACTTAGAGTATATAATACCGAACCCCGATGATAGGGCCTGCTGCCCACCGCAGGGGTTTATTAGTGTGTACATAGATCCCCTTAGAATAGGCCTGAGACTGCCCCTGTGGGACATTGTGATCCGGTTGCTGCAATATTACGGTATTGCCTTGAGCCAACTAGCGCCGAACGCGGTGAGGCAGGTAGTGGGATTTACCGTGGTGTGCAAGAACGCCGGGATAGAACCCACCGTAGAGATTTTTAGGTTTTTTTACCAATTAAAAAACTTTGGGAAGTCCAAGGGGTGGTACTCCTTCAGTCCCCGAGCCCGAGGTGGGTTCAAGGTTCAAAACCCAAGTAAGGTAGAGGGGTGGAAGGAGAGATTTATATTTGTTAAGAACAAAGTAGCTCTCCCGAAGTGGAGGAGGGATGAGGTACTTGATACTGCTCCGGTGGAGAGCCCGGAGGCCGAGGTCGTGCATGTATTCCGGTCAGTGGGAACTTTCAAAACCCTCTGTTCCGAGGAAGAACTGGAGGGGGCAGGACTGAGCCCGTATTATTCGGGCGATGCGGATGCCGAAGAGGGTAGGAGTTCTTCTGTCATGCTTTTTACAATTGTTGTTTTGCATAGGACTAACCATAACCTCTATATGCAGTGGGACGCTTCGGGAAGGAACCAGCCGGAAGCCCCGCGGCTGTTGCCGCAGCAAAAAAGAAGGGGAAGGCCACTGAAGTGTCTCCCCGGGGGAAGACGGTGCCTACCCCACGACCGTCTGCGGGGTCGGAAGAACGAGTTACGCAGGCGGGGTCAATTCCTGGAAAGAGGAGGCCGGAGCCTACCGGGACTCCGCTGGCACCATCCAAAAGACCCCGAGTAGGGGAGAGCACGGAGGTAAATTTGAAACGCTGCTCATAATTTTTACGTACACGAAGTGTTTATTATTAAGGCTGAGTTCGGTGTCATGTTTTGTGTAATTGTCCAGGTGGAACAAGTGGCCCCTGGTCTGCTGGGGTTGGAAGGCGCGGACGCTGAAGAACTTCTGCGCTTGGCGCGAGGTATCCTGGACCTCGGCCGTAAGAGCGAGAAGGAAGGGAAGGAGGAGCTGGCCGAAGTGGCTAGGGAGCTTCGGGCGCGCACCGACCGATTAACCCAGGACTTGACCGAGGCACGCAAGAGGGCAGCCTTGGTCAAAAATGAGATTGTGCGTCTGCGCGGTGTGGAAGCGGAGACCAATGTCCTCCGAGGTGAGGTGCTGCGGCTGCGGGCAGAGATGGAGGCTCGGGAAGCTGCCGTGGTCGAGGGGCAAGGAGCGATGCTGAAGGCATTCGCCGACAAATTATTCCAAACCAGCACGTTCCTCGACTTCCAGACGGAGTTCGTGGCGATAGGGGACCAGGCCACACGATCCGCGCTGCTGGAGCAGGTGAAGAAGGTCTACCCGAATGTGGATGTATATCGTCCAGAATTCGGGTATGACTTTGAGGCAGTGGCCGGAGTGGAAAAGGCCTACTACGCGGCTCTAGCGAATCTGCCGGAGTGGCCCCTGGTGAAGGCTCTAGGGGAGAAGAAGCAATTGCTGACGGCCGCGGAGATCGCCAACTGTGAGGTGGACCAGGACCAAGAGTTCATGGCGTTCCGCTGGGGTGAACTGGTCTCCGAGCCCCGAAATAAAGAACCTCCCCCACGGATGGAGGTCGAAGCCATAGCTGCGGACGAAGTTGTCGCAGCAAATGAGGAGGGAGAAGCCGAAGTGTCAGAGGGCCGGCGGGAGGTGTTGCCCGAGGACATTGAGGGGACTGAGCGGGAGGTCAGTCGTTCCCCTCAAATTTAAAGTTGTAGATAATAGGAATATATGCGAATCATTGTACTGAGTCCGGGACATTGTACTTCCTTTTGTTGAATATAATTGTTTGTTTCTCAGACACTTCGTCTCCCTTTTCTTGCATGATCAATTTATGTCTGTTTTCGAACTGAACTCCAACTTTTTACATACTTGAGATTGATCGATCTGGTTGACTCATCTTTCTGTCTAGAATACCGCGGAACTACACGAAACAATAAAGAAACTCATGCGATCACTTGAGTGGTTCCGCGAAGAAAAGAACAACCTGCAAATGCACATAGTGCCAAAGCTAGAAAAGCAGGTGGCCTCGGCGGAGAGGAAAGTGGTTGAGGCCGAAGAAAGAGCCAAAGATTACGAGCTGAAATACCGGACTACAGCTGCCGAAATGAGCCGTGTCCTCGTTCATCAAAGGGAGTATGATCGGATACTGTCGGAGTTCGGCCTTCTGACCTTTGAGGAAGTGGAGGAGCGGGTCGTAGAGATCCAGGGCGAAATCTCGGCGCTTACGGCAAATAACCCCGCGGAGGCCTCGGAGCTTGTAAGAAAGCGAGAAGTTCTAGAGTTGCTTCTTAGCATGTACGAAGGGCTGAAGGGCCGAGGCAGGTGGAGGCCTTCTGCCGAGGAATTCATCGCGAGTTCAAGCCGGAGCCAAGGTACCCCAAAAGCTCCCCGAAAGGATAAAAAGAAGCCCTCTGGAAAGAGTAAAGGCATTGTTATCCGAGAGCCAGCTCCAGTGACCACGATTGAAGAAGAGCCCGCTGTGGTTGCTGAGGAAGTAGTCGAGGAGCTGGCCAGGGAAATTGAAGTGATGGCTCCGGAGGAGTGGGACCCTGTGCAGTGGGCCCAAACCCCGAGGTCCGCTCCACAACCACGTAGCCGAGCTCGGACTAGAGACGAAGTCCCCAGGCAAACGCCCAGAGCAAGTCCTCGGCGTCGGGAAGCTCGCGGGGAAGGAAGAGCCGGAGCCCGAGGTCGAGGATCTACAAGATCCCGGAGGACACAGCGCAGACCGAGGAGCAGGCCTCAACGCCGGGGCGCTGAATATTGGCTCGGGGGCCGTAGATAATGGCCTTTTTTTTTTTTTTTTTTTTTTGAAGTTTTATGTAAAAAACTTACCGGTGTTATATCGTTTTGAAGATAATAGAATCGATTTGATGTGCACAAATGTGTTAAGGAAAACAACAAGTTTATTAACTGTTTTAGTTAGGTGTCCGGGAACACAATTCGAATAACTCTAATGTTAATCTCCCCGGACGGATCAGGCAGGAGTAAATTCTCCCCGGACGGATCAGGCGGGAGTAAAGTAAGTCTCCCCGGACGGATCAGGCGAGAGTAAACACTTCCCCGGTTAAACAGGCGAGATAGTGATATAAGTCCGGGGACGAAATGTGAATCTCCTCGGACGGACCGAGGGAAAGATTTAATTGTCGGGAGACTAATAACGATAATACGATTGCGTTAGGGCGTCCCCGTAACGTAAAGGAAAACACAGCAAGATGCATAAACAAAGAATTTGTATTCAACGATGAGTGCCGGAGCAAACTAAAGAGTACAAAGAGAAATAATAACCATAAAAGAAATTAAAGATAAGATGGTACTTGTGATTTGGCATTCGCAGATAGAAGCGCCTCAAGTTGGTTACGTGCCAGCTTCGGGGGATCGAGGTCCCATTGAGATGCTCTAACTGATAGGATCCGGAATCGTGCGCGGCAACGACGCGGTAGGGACCTTCCCAAGAAGCATGTAATTTCCCCTCGGGGGCAGCTTTGCTGGCTGAATTGAGCCGAAGAACTAGGTCCCCGACATTGAACTGAGTGCCCCGGACCCGGAGGTTATGATACTGGGCTGCACGTTGTTTACACCTGGCCTGTTGAATGAATGATTGGTCACGACGATTTTCAAGCTCATCCAAATTTGCTCGGAGAGCCTCGTCATTATCCTCTAGAACCAATGTGAGGAGGCTGGGGCTTGGTACACTGATTTCCGCAGGAATAACGGCTTCGGATCCATAAGTAAGGCTGTAAGGAGTCTCCCCGGTGGAGGTATGAGGTGTCGTGCGATAAGCCCATAGGACTTGCGGAAGGTTTTCAGCCCAAAGACCTTTGGCATTATCCAGGCGTTTCTTTATACCCGTGAGCAGTGTACGATTAGTGACTTCAACCTGACCGTTGGCTTGAGGGTGAGCAACCGAAGTGAAAATTTGTTTGATGTGAAGCTCTTCGCACCATGACCGAAAGGGATCATTGGCGAATTGTTTACCATTGTCCGAGATAATAGCACTCGGGATGCCGAAGCGACAAACGATATTGCGCCACACAAACTTAAGATATTCTGACCAGTAATGGCCGTGAGAGGTTCGGCTTCGACCCACTTAGTGAAGTAGTCTACGGCAACAACCAGGAACTTCAATCCCCCTGGAGCAACTGGGAATGGGCCGACAATGTCGATTCTCCATTGAATAAACGGCCACGCACTCTGGATTCCAGTGAGCTCGGTCTGCGGCAAATGCTTTACACGGGAGTGCAGCTGACACTTGCTGCATTTGGTCACTAAGTCGTGAGCATCGTTGAACAGGGTTGGCCAATAATATCCCCAGCGGAGAACTTTCTTGGCTAATGTCCGGGAGCCGATATGGCTGGCACAGGCCCCTTCGTGAACCTCCCGTAGAACTTGATTAGCTTCGGCAGGAGCGAGACACCGGAGACTCGGTTGTAGGTATGACCGCCGGTACAAGACTCCATCATGAAAGGAGTATTTGGGGGCTTTGAGGACAACTTGCCGAGCTCGCAGCTTATCAGTAGGCAGGATTCCATCTCGGAGATATTGAATGATAGGAGTCATCCAATTCGGATCACTATCGGTCAGTACCGAAACTGTGGCCTCATGAATCGCTGGATGAGATAGGTCTTCGACCATGATATCCGGAGATATATTAGTTCGGACCGCGGAGGCCAACTTGCTGAGCGCGTCTGCTCTTGCATTCTGAGCACGCGGTATTTTCTGGATAACAACTGTATCAAGAGTTGACATAAGCTTGAGTGTTAGAGCACGATACCTGACCATTGTTTCATCCTTGGCGACATAAGTCCCCTGAATTTGCTTGGACACGATCTCGGAGTCCGTGAAGAGCTCAAGATGATGAACGTCTAAGGATTGAGCGAGCCGGAGCCCGGCTAGAACTGCCTCGTACTCCGCTTCATTATTGGTCACCTTGAATTTGAATCGAATAACGTATTTAACTTCAACCCCCTCGGGGTCAATGAGAAGCACCCCGGCACCACTTCCTCGAGTTGTGGATGCCCCATCCACGAATAATTGCCATCTCCGAGGTAAAGATACGAGGGTAGCGGGGTGATGTGTATCACTGTCTGCCGGAGACTCATGATTGTCTCCCGGAGTTTCGGCCAGAAAGTCGGCGAGTGCTTGACCCTTGATTGCTCGGCGGGGAAGGTATTGAATATCATATTCGCCTAACTCGACAGCCCACTTTGCGAGGCGCCCAGACACCTCGGGTTTGACAAGAATCTGACGGATAGGATGATTGGTCAGAACCCGTATTTCACGCCCTTGAAAATATGGGCGCAGACGCCGAGCTGCCATGACAAGAGCCAGTACAGTTTTTTCCAGCATGGGGTATCGTGTCTCCGCCCCGTGGAGGACACGACTTGCGAAATACACGGGATGTTGAACCCCATTGACTTCGCGCACAAGTGCAGCGCTAATAGCTTCCTCGGCGGATGCTAGATACACATAAAGAGGCTCTCTGGAGAGAGGAACTGACAAAGTAGGCAGCTGCTGTATATGACGTTTCAAAGCCACGAAAGCCTCGGTGCACGCCGGAGTCCATTCAAAGGACTTCGATTGTCGCAAGATTTTGAAGAATGGGAGTTGGCGCTCTGCCGCTTTGGACAGAAAACGATTTAAGGCCGCCAAACCGCCCGTGAGGCGCTGAACGTCTCTGAACGTCTTCGGTGGCTGCAGATCCAAAACATCCCGAAGTTTGGCTGGATTAGCCTGAAGACCGTGTTGTGAAACCATATATCCAAGGAACTTGCCGGAGCCAACGCCGAAAGTGCATTTCGCTGGATTAAGTCGCAAATTGTAACGCCGCAGAGTGCGCAACGTTTCGGCAATGTCCTGTACACATGAAGAATGGGTGGTGCTCTTTATAACAAGATCATCAACGTAAACCTCGACATTGCGGCCAATCTGGTCGTGAAAAACACGGTCCATGAGACGTTGATATGTGGCTCCGGCATTCTTGAGCCCGAAGGGCATTTTCTTAAAAGCAAAACACCCGAAAGCAGTGATGAATGCTGTCTTGATGGCATCTTGCGGATCCATAAAGATCTGGTGGTATCCCTTATACAGATCTAAGAAACAAAGTGCCACATACCCAGTAATGGCTTCGGCCTTCTGGTCTATGGAAGGTAGGGGGTAACAGTCCTTCAGACAATGTTTATTGAGGTCGGAGAAATCGACGCACATCCGCCATGCCCCGCTGGACTTAATCACCATTACCGGATTGGATAGCCAGGAGGGGTAATATACTTCGAACAGGATGTCCGCATCCAAAAGTTGTTGCACCTCAATTCGAATTGCGTCATTTCGCTCCGGAGCGAATTTCCTTTGCTTCTGCTGTATAGGCTTTACGCTGGGATCGATGTTCAGCTTGTGTGTTATTATATCGGGAGAGACCCCGGGCATATCTAGAGGAGACCATGCGAAGACATCGGAATATTCTCGCAATGTCTGAATGATAGCCTGGTGTAGCCATGGCACATCCACGGCTCTGACGGTTACAGTCTGTTCCGGCTTGGACGGATCAAGCGGTACTTGGGCGGTGGCATCCCTCAATGAGGTACATTCCCGAGGTTCAAGAACCGCTGATGCTACCTGAAGCTGCTGTTTGGGAGGAACTTTAGCAGTTTTCTTGAGTGCCACGTACATACACTCCTTTGAAACCCGCTGACTCCCGCGGATAGCCACTTCGCCATGCGAAGTGGGGAACTTTAGTGCGAGGTGATATGTGGAGCATATGGCTTTGGCGGGGGTAAGCCAGTCCCGGCCGAAGATCATGTTGTACGGTGATGGGGAGTTCACCACATAAAAATTCACGAAAATGGTTTTTATCGCCGGATAAGTCCCCAAAGATGCCGGGAGAGTGATGACACCCTCTGGCTGGACTTCACCCTGAGTGAAAGTCTGCAGTGGTCCGGGGGCCGGCCGAAGTTGTTCCCGAGGAATCCCCATCTTCTGGAAACAGTCGGCAAATATGACACTCACTGCGGCTCCATTGTCCACGAAGACCCGCTTTACTGTGATATTGGCCACAGTCATGTCGATGACAATGGCATCAGTATGAGGCGTTATCTCTGGGACAGGGTCCCTATCAGTGAAACTAACAGTTTCAGATTGATGGAAGCGCTTGTGACGTGGCTCCTCGGGAGGAGGACGGCGAGCCTCTGCCTTCAAGGCATTTCGTGAAGCTCCGGTGGGAAGGGCCCCGTGTATCACGTTTATTACGTGAGTGGGTGCATTGTCTCCGGGTCCTCCCGGGGGAGGAGGTGGTGGCAAAAAACGAGGCTGTTGGCGATTGCCGGAGTCTTGCCGTGTATTATTGCTAGGCCCCGGCCGATTATTCTGCCACGGCGGCCGATTCTGTTGTGCGCTCCGGTCATGATAACCTCCACGGTTATGAGACGAACCCCCATTCTGGCTTGTCCGAGGTTTGTCATCGGTCCGCGCGATGTATTGTCGCAGGAAACCTCTCCTTAGGCACTCCTCGATTTCCTTGCTGAGTTCCCGGCACTCCTCTGTCTCGTGCCCATGATCTCGGTGGTACGCACACCACTTTCCACGGTTCCTTTTTTCGGGCGGAGCAGTCATCTGCGGACAAGGCCGTAGATCGTTCTTGTGAACAGAAAGGATTTCGGCTCGTGACTTCGTCAACGGAGTAAATTGTGGAATATCGCCTCGGGATTCTGAACGCCCCGGGTTCAGACGGGAAAAGGCACTAGGTCGCGTACTAGGCCCAGTTTGTGTCTTGTCGGACTGCCGCTTGCTAGCATGTTTCTCACGTTTCCGGCGAGTCTGCTCCTCGGCCTTAGCATATTTGCACACCGTTTTGAACAATGCTCGGGTTGTGACCGGTGTGTTTCGAACCAACTCGGTGTAAAGTGTTCCAGGACGGAGTCCATTCATGAATGCGTTGATGACTACGTCTTCGGAGCAACTTCCCACCTTGAGGCTTTCCGCTGTAAAGCGGTCAAGAAATTGGGTAACGGTTTCACCGTCCCGCTGTTCCATATTCATGAGGTCGGCCAAAGTGGCCATGGGCTTCGCACGTGCTTCGAACCGCGCCCAAAAGTGTTCGGCGAGTTCTCTGAAAGAGGATACGCTGTTGTGCGGGAGAGAATCAAACCAAACCCGAGCCTCATCCTGTAAGTACTCGGGGAAAATCTTACAGTAATGGAGGGATGTAGTGTTATCGCGGCTAAGCATGTTGTGCCTGAAAGCTCCAAGAAAATTGGCCGGATCTCCGGTGCCATCGTAAGGTGGTATGGCCGGCCGTTTGAACCCTTCGGGAAGGAAGGTGGCCATGATTTCTTGGGAGAACGGTGTGATGATATCTCCATTGGCATCAAGGCCCAGGATTCTGTCCAGTTCAACATTGCGTTGGACTCGCTCATACTCTTGAAGATCTAGAGTATGAGGATGGGCATAACAAACTCTCTTAGCCGCGTTGAGTGGACGGCGGCGATCCATATCAGTAGGTTCATCGTTGCGCTGTCGTGATTCGTTAGAACTCCCATGGTCCTCGGAAGAACCAGGTCGTTCCCGTCGCCGATCCTGACGCCCGCGATGCCCCAGGTCTTGATGATCACGCGAGTGCTGACGATGTGGAGGAACCACGGGATTGGCATCATGTCCGGCATGCCCCGCGGGGTGCAGGCGATTAGCCGCCCAGTCTTGAAGAACATGGGCATGCTCTTGTAGGAAAGCCTGGAGCAATTCTGGAGTGATTTGAATGTTAACCGGTGGCTGGGCAGCAGCAAGATTAGGGTTTTGCATGTCTTGAGGGGGTGGAGGTAAATACTGATTGTATTCGCAACCGGGCCTTGGTTGCCCTGATGATGAGATGTACCTCTTGCCGGCGATTGCCTCGGCGGCAAAACTTGATCTACGGGTGGATCTTGGTTGGATTGATCACCGTGGCGAAATTGATTCAGGCGAGTCGTTACCATGATCTTTGAATACACTGTGAATGTCAAAAATTGCTTTACGTTCCCACAGACGGCGCCAATTGATAATGCGCAATCTGGTATCCAGGAAACTTAACGGAAATTTACGTAAACAATATGAAAACACACAAGATTTACGTGGTTCGATCCGGAGATCTACGTCCACAGGCAGAAAATCACTCTTGCCGAGGTGTTTCTTTCACTAGAACTTTGAGTTTACAAGCAACAATTCAGAATACAGAATGCGAATCCTAATTCAGAGTTCTTTTCCCATATTTATACTCAACTTTCCCAAACCCTAACTGAACCCTAACTAATTCCCTATTCTCACGCCTATTTCTCGCTGCATGGCGGTTGAGAACGGATCGTGAGCCTTGATTCGCGGAACAAACCATCCGTTGGGCCGACACGTGTTCCTGGTCCTGCTGGGCCTACGCGTGCTGGGCCTACGCGTGCTTGCTGGGCCTACGCGTGCTGGGCCGATCAGTGGGCTCAGGTATTAACCCGACCCGAAGTGATCGGGCCATCCCTATCACCTATAAAGCCAATATAACTAAAACAATACTAATTATATTACAAAAAAATAAAATTCTATAAACTTTTATCCTGAATATATTAATCCCTAAACTTCCAGATGCATGGATAATGCGGGATGATATAAACACCAAATTTGTATAGTGTATATCATATGCGTATTGCCTTAAGTCACCATCTGGGAAAGTTCTAGACCTGTTTATGGTCAACTTCAATATCTTACTACAATATTATTCATTGTAAAATGAAAATGATACTCCTAAGCAATAGAATCACAAATAAACAGTTACAACAAGTGCTTTATTGAAAATAAACACTGATGTTTTGGTTAATAATAATTTGTAATATAATTTTTTAAACATAACACAAAAATATATCAACCTTTAGAATATTTACAATTCGATGTAAGTTTTAGGTTCCATTACCTAATGTGGAGGTTGACCCAATTTTTTTGTCCACCTAGCTATACAGTGTCACGATAGAGTAGTTTTGAATCCCCAACGTAACTGAAAATAATGATACATATGGTTACAGGTAAAAAAATTGTACATTTGCAACAAAGGTGAGCGAAAATTATAACAAATCGGAACTCAAAGCGTGTGAATTTTATATAAGGTTAATATAAAAATCAATGTAACCTTTAGTAATTTTTTCCCTATTTAGTACATCATCTTAAAAATATCTCTGATTGTCAACTGTGTTTTATAATTTTTGTTCATTGCTACCTAAGCTATTGGTTGAGCTTCCGGGCAGGACTTTTGTTTACTTTTCTCATGGAGAACGAGGACCCAATATAAGAAATACAATTAAGGTCAAAATTTAGTTAAATTTATACTCCTTTCGTTCCGTTCAATTTTACCTGTAAAGACGGACACATATATTAAGAAACAATTATGTTTTATTTTTTGGTTGACTTTTTCAAAAATGGAGATTGAGGGTGAAGATTGTAAGATAAATTTTCTTTTTAAGGGCGTACAAAACTAAATGTAATTGACCGAAATTAAAAATGTGCAAAATTAAACGGGACGGAGGGAGATTTTACGCTCAAAAGTTTAAAATCCTAAACTAATTGTGGGGCAGAAGTTCGAGGCATCGGGTCTTGACACATCTTCGATTAACAATATTCGTTAGGCTTGATTTGAAGGCTTTAAATAGGCAAATGTATCGCGCTGGTACATACTACATTCGTCCCGCTCTAACTTACTTATTTTTTTTTCGATTTGTTTCAATGTAATTTGTCAGCCAATAAATGACAAATTTTTCTCATAATCTTCACCCTCAAAATCTCCACTCTCAATCTCCACCTTTGAAAAAGTTAAAGATTCCACAAAATCTATTTTTTCTTAACCTCCGTGTTCGTTCAAAGTAGACAAATTAAACCGGGACGAAAGGAATATAATTTATTTCATTGGTTTAGAGTTTTAATGTTTTGAAGTAAAATGAAAATTACAGTAAATATTGACTTCAAATGCAACTTTTTAGTTTTGTTTCGCTGAAAATTAATAGTTTATGTAACGACCAATGAAGATCGTAAAGTACTGCCAACAACCTAATACATTTTCCAGGTCGAATTTAAAAAAAACACTAAATGTGAAGTTATTAGCCCTTAATATAATTAGGCGAGTCTTTCAAATAGGTAACTTTGTTCGCATATGCACAATAATGACAGCAAAATTAGTCAACAATACACATTATAATACTAATGTAACAAAATACTAAAACTAAATGCTAAAGATATGGAATAATAAATTACAGATCTGGTAGTACAATGATTTTATATTTACTTTACTGAAAAATAATGCCACTTGGCCTCCAATGTGAACTCAAAAATTCAACTCCCTGAGCCATGCTTCATTCACACCTTCAGTAGGTTGAAATTTAAAATGACTTCAACTGAAATATGTTAAAAATGCAAGAAATAATTTTGGTCAGGTCTATATATAGACTCTGCAATTAGGCATCTTTCATAATTCTTACTCACAATAATCACTACTTAATATTAGTTATGGCAATCAAGGTCCATGGACACCCTCTGTCTCCTGCAGTAAGGAGAGTTCTTCTTTGCTTAGCTGAGAAAGATCTTCAACACGAATTTGTGTTGGTTGATTTATCCACTGGTCAGCATAAGAAGGAGCCCTTCATTACACTCAATGTAAGCTTCCATACTAATTACACATATTTGTGTGTGTGTTTTTTTTCTTGCTGTTTTTAACATATGTTGTTTGGTTCAGCCATTTGGTCAGGTACCAGGGTTTGAAGATGGTGACTTGAAACTCTTTGGTAAGCTTCCTTATTTTCAATCTTTGGATAACAGGGACGGATCTAGGATGTGACTTATAATATGCCTTGTTCATTTCTAAATACTAGTCATTAGGGGTGTCAGGCGGGCCAGCTAACCCTAGCGGTTTTTGGCTAGTCCTAAGGGTTTTTAGGCTTATGGGGCTTCGGGCCTATCGGATCATTTTTATTGGACCGACAATATGGTAAACCTAATTCTAGTCCTACCGATTTTCGGGCTAATCGGATTACAAGTCAAACTTTTAAAGTTATGTATGTACTGAAATTCAACAATTAGCAATTAGCAATTCCAGCATACATAAAAACAATTTAAGGCTCAAGATATCAAATAAAATAACTATTTGTGTACATACATGACAAAACGACATAATCTAGTCAAGATTAGGTATCATTCATGTCCATATACATGATGAAAAATAGTTTAAAATAGAAGTTATCATACTATTAAGACGAAACTATCATAACTATCAAGTATAGAAAATTGAAGATATGTGCTTCAAATTTCTTAAAATGAAATGAAGCATAAGAAAACATCTGTTTTATTGAGAAAATTAGAGTGTATGGATAAAAAAAGAAATACTTACATGATACAACCTAGTAGGTAGGGATGTAAACGAATTGAATCGAATCGAATATTAAGAAATTCAATTCGAATTCGAAAATATAAACTCGAATTCGAATTCGAATCGAATATTAATCGAATTTAAATAGGTGATTCGAATTCGATTTGTGAGAACTATTCGATTCGAAATTCGAAAAGTTCTTTTTTATTTTTATATATTGATATTTTTTATTCTTTAAATATTCAAATATTATTTTTTTTTAAATTTTTTTCAATTATAAATTTTAATAATATATATTATATATAAATTAATTTAAATATATAGCTATATAAATATATTATATACATATATTTATTATTATATGTATTTTTTAATTTTTAATATATATTACATATAAACGAATCGAATATTCGAATTATTCGAATCGAATACAACTATATTCGAATTCGAATTCGAATATTATTCGAATCTTATAACTAATTCATATTCGAATTCGAATTCGATTTTTTCGAATCCGAATCATCTTAATCGAATTCGAATCACGAATCGAATAAAAAATATTTGATTTGTTTACAACCCTACTAGTAGGGATGTTAGTCGAGCCAGCTCTAACCTAACAGTTTTCGAACTTATAGGGCATCGGACCTATCGAGTCATTTTTATGGGGTCGACAATACAAAGAACCTAATCCTGAATTTTTTTCGGACGGATTAGGGTCTGTTCTGCCGGAACCGTTCCAACATCCCTACTAGTCATCTTATATTAGTCCTAAATCTTGATTTTCCCACTAAGAGTTTTGTTAGAATCTCTGGAAGGCAATATTGAAAGAAATGTGTATTTTTTGCTTGAATGACTTGTGCTTTTAAGAACAAAACTAATTGTTATTAAATACAAGCCCTTTACACTTTGAGGGAGAAATTAGAACTCATAGATAAATGATAGATAAATGATTTATTTCTACTATCTTAAATTCTTTTCTGTTCCTCCAAAAATCTCTTTTTGTACCATAGTGGGCTCCTTCCTTGCTTCTATATCATAATGGATTCGACTGAGAGAATAATTAATTTCAGTAGCAATAAAATTTGGAGAGTTTTAGAAAAAATAATGGGATAGGAAGAAAGATGGTTCTTTTGCTATATATAATAATTATTTTAAAATGACTTTTATATGAATAGAGTAGTATTTAGAAACGGGAAGAGTAATATTTTTGAACTATAACGCAAACTGTTAACAATTTTAAAGAGAAAAGGTTGTAAAAGTCGCTAGGCGTTAGTTATGCGGTAGATTGGAATCTAACGATTAATCGAGGTTTGGGCGGGACTAATCGAGGCATAGACGTAGTTAGGCGGGGAAAAATCGAGAAATAAATGTAGGCGGCCAAGAGGAGGCTAGCGCCTAGACGGGGATTAGTCAGAGTTAGTCGGGAATTTTTACAACAGTGTTAAAGAGACAAAAATTTTGCTAAACAATACGGCAACTATGAACAAGTTTATTTTTAGTTGTTTTATAACATAGGGGGCGGAACACCACCCACCCCACCCCCCTCAATCCAGCTTGTAAGCACGTTGTGTTTCATCTTTTATTACATAAAATTTAATACACGATAAATATTAACTAATGACATAATCTAATATACAATGTTTTTTTTTATGAAAATGATGAAACACAATAATGGAATTGGTGTAGTTTTGACATATTTTAACAAAAAAATTGTTTCCATTTATGAATTCCAGAATCAAGGGCTATAACGAGATACATAGCACACGCATATGCAGACAGGGGAACTCCACTCATCTTCCCCGATCCCAAGAAAATGGCGATTGTGGGAGTTTGGTCCGAAGTGGAAGCCCAGAGGTTCGACGCTGCTGGTCAGAAACTGAGCTACGAGATATTGATCAAGCCCATTAAGGGGCAGCAGACCGACGAGGCTGCAGTGGAAGCCCTGCAGGCCCAGTTGGCCACAGTTCTTGATGTGTACGAGGCCCGTTTGGCCCACTCCAAGTACTTGGCAGGAGATGACTACTCTCTCGCTGATCTGTTTCATGTCCCTATTATTAGTAACTTGATGAAGACTAAGGTTAAGGCAGTGTTCGATGCACGGCCTTGCGTCAGTGCTTGGGCTGCCGATCTCCAGGCCCGCCCCGCTTGGCAGAAGGTTCTTACAGGAGCCTAGTTTTGATCTGTCATCATGGGGTTCATGGCTTGTGTCCTTTTGATGTCGTTCTGTTTTAGTGTTTTTCCTTTGAAGGTTTCGAGTTTTTCTGATGATATTTGGGATGATCATAGTGGATTCATGTTGTTCCATTTTCCCGATTAAATAAAGATCTTGACAAATATAATTTGGTGTTGGCATCTTGATTGAATGCTTTGTTGTTTGTAATTTTTTAGAGCCAAGTTAAATTATTATATATTATCAGGGTGGACTCAAGATTAAACAGATGGAGTATAATATTATTACACTTAATGTTTTTCTCTAATATAAATAATATTAAATATTTATTATTCAATATACAAAACTATTAATTTTATTGTAAGTATAATTACGTAAAAACAACGAAAAAAAAAAAAGAAGAATGAAAATAATACAAAGATCAATAGAAAAGGTAGGGGGGGGGGGATAGGGTAGAGGACTAGGGCATGGAGGGTGGGGTGAGTTGCTGGTGGGAGGCTGGGGTGGGGGCCGATCCCTCCCTAGAACATAACGTGCGTCTGTCCTTGCATATCACGATAGACAAGGGCACTATAGAGATTATGATTATACGGAAAATGATTTCAATCTTTAAAAATTAGTATCAACCCCAAGATATATAGTTTACAGAAGCGGGAAATAAGGAAAAGATTTACAGCTATCATAATATACAAATACAAAAGAATATTCTAGATTACTTAATATGCCCCCATAAAATTGACGTGCCATCAGCCACAAATATTTTAGAACGTAATAAATTGAAGCGAGCGTGAGGTAACAGTTTGGTAAGCACATCAGCTAATTGATCGAGAGTATTAACGTAAGAAACTGTGAACAATCCCTTTGAAGATAAATCACGAACATAATGAAGGTCCAGGAAAATATTTTTCATGTGCGAGTGCATGACCGGATGAAGAGCTAGACAAGTTGCCCTAAGGTTATCACAAAGAAAGCGAGGGGGAGCGGGAATAGAGATACCAAGTTCCTTAAACAGATGGGAGATCCAACAGACTTCAGCCGCTGGTGTAGCCAAATCTCAATACTCAGCTTCTGTCGAGGACCGAGCAATACCCCGTTGTTTGCGGGAGCGCCACGAAATTGGGTTTGGACCAAGAAAGATGATATAAGCCGAAGTCGATTTGCCATCAGTAAGTGTACCACCAAAATCAGAGTCCAAGTAAGCAGTGAGAGATAAGGACGTCGGGCAATGAAGTAGCAAGCCATGATGTATAGAACCCTTCAAATAGCAGACAAGATGCTTAACATCAAGCTAATCATCAAAATTCGGATGAGCTATTAATTGTGCGAGACGATTGACGACAATAGCGATATCCAGACGAGTGATTGTGAGATATTGGAGACCGCCAAAGTGCTCCAGTATTCGAGTTAGTAGCAGCCTCGGTTCCTAGCAATGGCGTTGGATGTGAGACTGGAGGAACCTGAAGATGAGGAAAGTGCAGTGGAAAGATAGTAGGCGTTGGAGGTGATGACTTGGCGGGTTTGTTCAAGAAGTCCGGAAAGTGTGATTCGCGAAAACGAACATGACGAGAGACATATAGCTGACCCGTAGTGGTGTCCAAACACTTGTATGCACTTTGAGTTGTGGAATATCCCAAAAAGACGCATGCTCGCGAACTCGGTTCGAGCTTATGAGACACATATGGTCATAGCCAGGGATAACAAACATAACCAAACGTTCGTATTTTTTTATATTCTGGTTTATATTTAAATAGCACCTCAAAAGGAATCTTGTTTTTCAGCACAAGTGATGGCAAGCGATTAATCAAATAAACAGCCGTTTGGAATGCGAACGACCAAAATTCAAACGACAAGCGTGCATAATGTAATAAGGCCTTACCGGTTTCAACAACATGACGGTGATGATGTTCGACAAGACCATTTTGTTCAGGAGTATGGGGTGCTGCAGTAAGCCAGTTTATGCCACGAGAGGAGAAATAAGATCTAAGTGCAACAAACTCCCCCACCATTGTCGCTATAAAAAAATTTAATCGTTGAGCCAAATTGTCGTTCAACCAACGGACATAATTTTTCAAAGAGCCCTCAAACTTGTGACTTGCAATTCATCTAAAATAACCAAGAATATTGCGTAAATGAATCAACAAGCAACAAATAGTAGCGAAACCATCAATTGATGACATGGTTGGTCCCCAAACATCGGCATATATATAGTGAAAGGGATGTGCAACAAATAAATTCGATTGAACAAAAGGCAATTTGTGAGTTTTACATGAAAAACAGAATCACACTCCAACTCCAGCAGGCCGGATTTATGGAATAAAGGCAGGTTATTTGCAGAAATTAATAGACGAGTAGTACGCCTGGAAGGATGACCCAGTCGAGAGTGACACGTACTAACATTCGTTCGTAATCTTGACGAGATAAATTTTCAGCTCAATTGAAGGAAGCGATGGGAGGCCGAAGATGGTGCATGCCATCACTGCATTTTCCCGTGGCTAGAGGTGCCCCCATAGTTCGATCCTTCACAATAAAAGAACACGGAAAAAATTCCACAAAAACGTTATTGGATCGGGTGAACTGATGTACGGATAATAGATTTCGCTCAGCTCGGAAAACACACAGAACATTATCTAATTTAAAAGCGTGATTAAGAAATCGAAGAAGAGATGTACTAGTATGGGTAATCGGCATAGAGGACCCATCAGTGAGATTATGATACCATATATAGATTATGATCATATGGAAAATGATTTCAATCTTTACTAATGGGTATCAACCCTAATATATACAGTTTACGGAAGCGAAAAATAAGGAAAAGATTTACAACTATCATAATATACAAATACAAAAGAATATTCTAGATTACTTAATAAGCACTAAGTATTGATAATGTATTCTCGAGGTTCAATCCAACAATAAGGGCTAGCCTAAGAAATCGATGTCATAACCGAATAATGTGTTGCAGAATTTGCACCACGGCTACACAAGATAATGAGAAACCTAAACAAGCACCAATGATGAAACCAAACTCTGAATCGTTTATTTTGAAGAGTTGATAATATGAAATACTATTTCTGAGTCTACTTTAAAATTGACATTATGCAATCCCAAGTTTTAAATAGTTCAATAATTGAAGCATGCTTATGATTATTAAACATTACTATGTAAGATATAAGTGCAAAGAGCTTCTAGGGACAATAAGATATATATTATAAGATACAAATATATGGTCATATATACCATCAGATTAAAATAATCACTGGATTATTTATATGTGCAACTGAACACTTTATCTTTCATATTTAGACAAATTGACACTTTATTTATTGTTTGGAAACAGATTATCACTTTTGTCCATTACCACCCGCACTTTCTACGTGAGAAATGACTTCTAGAGAATTCTAAAATCTGCCAAGATCTTTAAGTATTTAAAATTGAATTTAATTAATCTAAGCTTCTAGAGAGCAAGATTTGTTCGTCCAAAAAGTTCAGCTCCGACATTCATTAAAATCGGGAGAACCAAAGACCAATCCAATACAACTTTTAGTTCCAAAACAACTTCGATAAGAACTAAAATTGGAATTATCCACGATCTTCATTGTCCTTTTGGGCCAATTAAAAAAGCCCTTTAACGTGGCTCTATTAAAAATAAACCTACTTAATATGTTAATTTTAGTTATGCCCAAAGTACAAAATCTGAAAAAGAGTAAGCAAAATCAGATTTGTTGGTCTGTATTCTGTATGAATTCAGTTGGGATCCTCTAATTCAAACCATATTTCATCTTGTAGTACATAACCTACACCAACTGTCACGTGTATACTTATGATGTCATTCTATACACATAACATATGAATACTTTAGAATAAAAGATGAAACACGGTTTAGAATAAAAGATCTCATCCTATTTGTGTTGATGCTGATATGAGATTGTTTTAATTGTTGCAATTTTCTTTCCTCTCTCTCTCTTTTAATTGTAAAATTAAATAATTCTTTTTTTAGTATTTGTACAAAATTATACCCATGATAAAATAATTTTGCGGAGTGAAATTTTTTTTTAGCGATATATCCTGTCACGAATCACGATCCGGCTTCAATTTAAATTTCCAAGATTTAATGTGTTTATTATGTCATGATTCTATCACTTCTAGTATTGCCACGATAAGAGATGACGAAATCGATCTGATCCAATAAATCGTCCTAATTTATTTAATATTTTAAATAAATTAAACCATCAAAATCTTGACATAAAGTATTATCGAGCACACATAGCTCAATTCAATTGGCAAAAGATTTGACGAATTGCTAATTAACCCGAAAATTATAGCATCTTTAGAGAATGGGCCAGAACCGCCGGGCTAAAATCACTATTTTGGCCCGATAAAAGCTCACCTATCGAATTATCACCTCACGAATTCTATCTGCTTTCTTATTGCCACGTGTTACTTTCTAGAGTTGTCACGAATATGACATCATTATTGATCGGCCGCAAAATTTATATGCTTGATAAAAAGGACATTCCGTATTTTGCCATGAAATTTTTACATATGGAGTAGTGCAACGGTTTAAACTAAAATTTAAATGTTACGAACTTCTGTGAGATTTTTGTCGCAATTAAGATGCTTAACTTCATGGGTTATTGCGGCAGTAACAATTAAGAATATACTAAATATAAATTCCGTATATATAATAAATTATTAACTAATTAAAATTATGTGTAAGTTAAGTGTTCCAAAATTATAATTTAAACTTCTCAAAAGTCAAAAGAAGAATGATTTAAAAGTATTTACTGTTATGATCGCTGAAAATATTGAGGGAGACCAGAAAATTATAGCTAGAGACGTGTGGTCAGTGACTCAGTGGTCGTCAGTGATCATTATTTTCGCTTTTTATCTTTTTGAAATATTCTTTTATCTCTCTCCCCTCTCTCTCTCTCTCTCCCGGACAGTCCTTCAGCGCCTCCGACGAGGTCTGTTACTTTTCTCGGCTTTCCAATTTATTCCTTATCTTATCAATTACATGGCTATTAGGTTGTGTGTGTTGAATTATGTGTTGTTTTCTCCTGTGGTTTGGCTTTTGTTTTAATCTGCATCTGTCTCTGTTCTGGAATTAGGTTTTTATGTTTCAGTGAATTATGAGATATCATGGATAAGGATGAAGTTCAGTAATAGAGTCATTGAGTTTGTTTAAATTTTATTTAGGTCGTTTTCATTTGTATTAAAAATTAGTCTTGTTTGTAAGTTTCAGAAGTTTAAATTCATTTTAAATTATGATAGTCATAGAGGATGCCGTTGGATATTGAGCAGGATAAGACAAATATACATTGCTAATCCTCATTTAGAAGATTGTATCATGAATCACAATTGACTGAATAAATTAGCGGCAAATCAGGTTTTGCATATTAGATTGCTTCTTTGAATTCAGAACTCGACTCTAACGTGCTCCGTCCCTGAAGTAGAAATAATCAGGTGTTTTCGCTTTGTTAAAATCTTATTACTGTTTTTTGCGGTCTAATTATTTTTTACATCTCTGTGAAGCATTCCCTTTTCTGAACATTCGTCTCCTACATTGTAATGCATCCTCCCCTCGAGCCGAATCAAATTAGCTCCAGTTACCTGTCATTACTCAATTTTCAAATAGCTAACAAAACTGCTCTATGCTGATTCGTCTTATCATTTTCATTGAAAAGGATATGAATCATATCAGATGACACTGATCTATTCATGTCTGGTTATGACTTGTCATTATGTGAAGATCATCAATAATTTCATCACCCTTTGAGAACATAGAAGTCTTGAAAGTGATTTTATCTTATGGATATAAAGTAGACTAGTATATTCATTATTCAACATGTACTGGAGATTAAGAATTCATTTTAATCAAATATTAAATCCAAATATTGCAAAATAAGAAGAAGTGTGCATGGTAGATGAAACATAAAATACTATGTCTGATAGAGTAAATAGCAGGAAAATAAAGAAAAATAATAACGGACAAATTTGGATGAAAGAATGGGTATGTTATCCCTAATTTCACTCTCATACTAGCTATGAATACGCTGATAATAATGAAGGTAATTATTCCTAAAACTAACTCTATCAAATTCCCACAATCAATCTAAGAACCAGCCTATTAATATGCTAAAAATAATCGGGTGCAGCGTGGCTATTAAGACCTCCGATTCCTTTAAATACACCCACGAAAAAAGATAGGCCTTTTTAGTGTTCGGTTGATTTCAAGCGAACATTTTAAAACATGTAAGTAACGTGTTCGGACACACCAGCCAAACACCTCAAAACATGTTTGGTTGGTTTAACCAAACACCCTTATATTTGTTGACAAACTGATCGGACACTTATTCTGGGATGCGTTTAGAGGAAATGGGGTGTTAATAGTCCCGCTCATAATAATCTTGCAATTATTACCAAATTTAGCTCTATCAGTTAATGTGTTCTGTCTGTTGGATTCATAAGCAATCTGTTTAAACTGGAGTTCACTTACGTATTTGAATTTTAATTTCTTCTGTGTTTTTCCAAGGCTGGACGACATTATATGTTCAAAAAGATATTCTAATTTTAAATGGAAGTTTTTCATCTCTGATAAATACCTAGAAGTCATCCTTCCAACCAGTCTAAATCTCTGCTTTGTTATGGAATAGCATCGATGGCAATCAAGGTTTATGGGTCCTCCCTTTCTCCAGCAGTAAAAAGAGTTCTTCTCTGCTTAGCAGAGAAAGATCTCGAACATGAACTCGTGATGGTAGATTTATCTGCTGGTCAGCATAAAAAGGAGCCCTTCATTTCACTTAATGTAAGCATACTTTAAAGCTTCATAAAATCTTAGTTTCCACGATCTGTTTCTGAATTTCTTTGTGTTTAACACATGATGTTTTGTTAGCCATTTGGTCAGATACCAGCTTTTGAAGATGGTGACTTGAAACTCTTTGGTAAAGTTCGTTAAATTAGTCAGGGCAAATTTTCTTTTATGAACTGTGTTTCATCTCCTGTTCCATTGCCTGATTGCCATTTCATGTATTCTAGAAATTTCACTGAACACTCTACTAAAGGTGACAAACTGAAACGTGGGATTTTGGAATACGTAACTACTGGAACAGGAAGTGGAACACAGTTTCAGATTTCGAGAATCCAGCCGGCATTTTCTAACATATTTTGATGTTATATTAACAAGTTGTTTTTCCATTTTTTTGCTTCAGAATCAAGGGCTATAACCAAATACATTGCGAATGCATATTCTCATAAGGGAACTCCACTGATCTCCGAAGATCCAAAGAAAATGGCAATTATAGAAGTTTGGTTGGAAGTTGAAGCGCAGAAATTTGATGCTGCTGGTCATAAACTGACTTGGGAGATTCTGGTTAAGCCTTGGAAGGGTTTGGAAGCCGACGAGGCCATAGTCGAGGAGCAACAAGGCCAGTTAGCCACAGTGCTTGACGTGTATGAGGCCCGGTTGGCAAAATTCAAGTACTTGGCAGGAGATGAATTTTCTTTGGCTGATTTACATCACGTCCCTACTATCAACAACTTGTCGAAGACCAAAGTTAAGGCATTGTTTGACGCACGACCCCGTGTCAGTGCTTGGGCTGCTGATCTCCAGGCCCGGCCCTCTTGGCAGAAGGTTCTTGCAGCAGCCTAGTTCTGATCTCATGAGCTTTGCTTTAATAAATTGTGGTATTGCAGCATCTCCCTTTGTTTGATGGCTTTTGTTTTGCGACTTCGATTGATCATTGAGTAGTCTTATTATTCCATGTTCTCAAATAATATTGGAAAAAAAACTATATTTTTTAATATTCCATAAGCACATCATAGAGTTCCTTTTCATTGTATGTTTAGTATAAGCATTTCCAGTAATTGAAATAACTTTAGTTTGCACGTTGATAACTAAAAACAATATAAATCCAGAACGACAATGCTAAACGGGCAGAATATGTCGGGGCAGAAAAAAAAAAGTGTTTTTAAAAAAAAAAATTCTATCATCTTCTAATTAAAATTACAAATATAACTGATAATTATCACAAGATCAAATTTTAATGTTACCTATCATTTTGAAGTGATCTAAAAAATTGGTCGATTTTTTAATTCATTTTTTTGGTTCTTAATGTTAAAATTTGAATTGCCGTTTTCACAAATAAATGTTCATTAGTACTTCTTAAATGCATTTATAAAATTAAAAAACAAAATTGAATTTAAAAAAAAAAAAAGTTCTGTCCATTTTGCCCAAAACTCATTTCCCAATCGAGAAAGCATCTTAAGCAAATCAATGTGAAGTAGAGAATGTGTAGGTTGTAGGGTGTGAGAGATGCTTCTGGAAGAAATATGTGCCTGCTCTGTTAGAGTAACTCAGTACCAACTACTTTAATGAAAGTTGGTGACAAAGTCCAAAGGAGAATTTACTGAGGTGGTCACACTATGGACTAATACATAAATATCAACCTTTAAAAAGTTGTGCTTTGGTAGCTAACAACCAATTTTCGACCATTCAAGAATCACACGTCTTGTACTTGTCTTTTGTAACGACAAATCTGTTTTTCAATCACTTAAATCAACTTTAAAGATAATAATTACTCCCTCTGTCCCACTTAAATTTATATATATATATATATATATATATATTTTTTTTTTTGATTCGTCTCACTTAACTTTGTACATTCTTAAAAAGAAAATTTATCTCACAATCTCTACCCTCAATCTCCACTTTTGAAAAAGTAAAAAATTCTCCAAAATCTGATTTTCTTAACATTCGTGTCCGATCAACCGTGTAAAATTAGTTGGGACGGAGGAAGTATAAACCAAAAGCCTTGCCAGTGAGGTGAATGACATCCCACACCAAATATGACGAAATTATGCGCAGAATCTATTACTCTTTTCGTCTATAATGAATTTGTACACTTTTTATTTCGGATCGTCCTAAGTAATTTGCACACTTTCTTAAAAGGAAACCAATTTCACGAATAAACATCTTTATAAAGCAAAAAGATAAGTTTAAAAAGTCAACATAATCCAAAATATAACTTTTCTTAATATGTATGTTTACTTACCAGTGCAAATTCATTCGAGAGGAATGAAGTATTTACTTTCTGGGTTTTATAAGTTTATAATCTTGACTGAACAAAAAGACAAAAGTATGTTTCATATAATCGACCACACATAGTGCGATAAAGCTTTAGTGTGATGTGATATGCTAAAATAACAAGTTTTCCCAATCTGATTTTTCATCATCATCAAGAATATCTTTACATTATCATTCCAACATGAGACATATTTCAGCAGTAAAATTTTATTCCAGAAAATATATGGCAAGCTGACAATTTCTTCAAGAAATTGCAGGCAAAACACTCAACAACTGACTTTGAAAGATTACTAATTATTTTTCATGTCAATAACCTTCTTCCAAGCTGGCCTTGCCATGATATCCTTACACCAAGCACTCACATGTGGCCTTGCATCAAACACTGCCTTAACTCGTGTCGCCATCAGATAGTGCAGTGTAGGGAGGTGATGAAGATCTGCTAGAGTGAAGCAGTCACAGCCCAAGTACTTGGACTTGGCCAACCGGGCTTCGTACACATCAAGAACCTTACCCAGCTCTGCTTCTTTCTCTTGCACAATAGCGTCGTCTGCTGTCATCCCAAATAGTGGCTTAATCGCGAGTTCCCAGGTTAACTTTGCGGCTGGAGGATCGTACTTCTGAGCCTCCACCTCAGCCCAAACGGAGACCATTGCCATTTCTTTTGGATCTTTGCATACCAATGGAGTTCCTTTGTTGCTGTAATTATGTGCAATGTATTGGTTGATGGCCCTTGATTCTGCATACAGATTTTCATATTGTGGATCAATTTAAGTACTTTGTTTGTTGGAGATTTATGATTTGAAAGTGTTCAATTCAGAACGCATATGTACAGGTGGCAATTTGAATCGAAGCAGAAATAAGGTCTATTAAAGAACTAGCCTAATGGCTGGTAGAGGTGTAACTGAGTCAAGAAACAACTTGTGCAATTGGTATCGACTCACAATCAAAATCAACTCGAGATAAATGAGTCGAACTTGATCTATTCAAATAGGCATTGAGTTTGAAGTTCTAGCTCATTGATAGTAGGCTCGTAAACTTAATCAAACTTGTGTGTTAAATTATTATTTTACCCTTTAAAGTTGATATTAAGGTATCCTAATCCTAAAATAAATAAGGTAATCCTTCATTTCATTTTCAGATGCCCTTTGTCGTATAAGTAACGCTTCCATTTTTAATTATTTTTTTTAATCTTTTTTAAAGCTTCTTGTACAGATCGAGTCGAGCCAATCTCGAGTTATAACGAATCAAACTCGAGTTTGAAAAAAGATGAACCCAATCCAGCAGTTTCTTGGTCAAGTTTGAGCTTACTAATATTCAACCTGGTTTGATTCGCTTACACCCCTAAGTTCTGGTAGTAATATTGTTGGAATAGGATACGCTAGGCAAGAATATACCGGGCTAAGCCGGGCCGGTTCATGCCCGATTCTACCCTATGCACTTAGAAATAGAGGAGAGGAATGAGTAGTTACCGAAGAGCTTGAGGTCTCCATCTTCAAAGGCCGGGACTTGACCGAATGGCTGCACAAAACTTTCCATTATATATTGAGTTACGTGTGAAAGTGATGCAAAAACATGATATACAATAAATTTGTGCTTACATTAAGGGAGAGAAAAGGCTCCTTCTTGTGCTCACCGGTGCGCATGTCAACGGGAACGAACTCGTAGTCGAGCTCTTTCTCGTTGAGGCAGGCGAAAACTCTCATTGCCGCTGTGGAGATGACGGAGCCATGGACCTTCATTGCCATTTTTGGAAGTAGATGATAAGATAGTTTGTATGGATGAGGTATTTATATTAGTCATGTCATGCCATGGGACCTCCAAAAACCTTCTCTATCTCTGTCTTTATTGCACTAGAGTAGATAGCTCTTGTGTTCTGCAATAAACTTATGGAACGTTACATGTGTCCACACGTCACGATTATGTAAGTGCATATGTCGGCCAAAATTTCAGAACCAATTCTTCTTTTTCCTAGTTCAGGACAATTATTCAATTATATTAGGAATAAGTGGTGGGGATGGAAACCGGTACAACTTTCTAGTTGAAACAAGAATTGCCCCACTCGATGAATCGACTCATTCGGTTAAATATTTTAAACAGATTGGATCATATAATTTTTGGTCAAAATACTATTTTGTTTAATAGATAAATTTCGAAAGTTGGTGTGAAAATCATAGTATATATTAGGGAATGAGTCGAACTTTACTTACTAATTTTAACTTGATAGAAATTTAGGACATAACCCAATTACCTAATATATACTTCCTCCGTTTCATAAAAAATGTCATTTTAGCTATTTTTGGAGAAATTAAGGATTGATATTTAATTGGTATATTTTGTGAAATAAGGAAATAATAAACTAAATTAAGTAGGTTGTTTAAGTTAATATTGGAAGAATTGTAGTTTTTATGGTAAAGTGACATTTATTGTGAGATTTTTTAAAGTATTTAAAATAACATTCTTTATGAAATGGAGGGAGTATATAACATTGGCTTCATAGACTGAATCAGGTAAGACCTATTCACCCAAATCGCTACGTCTATGCTGATCTCATGTTAGGTATATAATTTTTTTGAAAGTCCATGTTAGATTTATAATTGATTCTCCGCATACAAGATATTTATTGCATGTATCTAATATTTCAATTTAAAATTATTAGTCTATTTGATCTTCTGATGTTATTCTGAGATATATTGTTATTTGATATTACAGTATTTTAATGGTAGGTGTCGAAAATTAACCAAGCAAATTTGATAAGCTGGTTAGTGCGTAAGTGAAATTCTGGAACTTATCTTCACCAGCAACCAGAATATATAAACACGAAATAACAAATGGAATTGAATGCTGCAATTTGATTTCTTATACTCCCTCCGTCCCAGCTTAACCTGTCTACTTGCGATTTCGGTCCGTCCCACTTTAACCAGTCAGTCAATAAATGTCAAATTTCTCACACAACCTCCACCTTCAAAATCTCCACCCTCAATTTCTACATTTGAAAAAATCAAAGATTCTACAATTTTTTTTTTTTTTTAACCTCCGAGCCCAGCCAACCTAGGCAGGTTAAGCCGGAACGGAGGGAGTATATGAGTAATAGCTAGAAAAATTGCATTAATCCAATCGATAAAAGTGTAATTTGATACATTTTGTTTATTTGCAATTTATATTTTTCTACCCATCTTGTTTTCAGTTCAGAATACATCAAGGCTCCATTTGGATGAAGGGATTTGTGCTATGAATTTATAAATCCATTGTTAAATCCACTCCATGTGTTTGGATAAAATACTAAATGAGTGGATTTGAAAATTCAGATTTTTAAATCAACCCATTTAAAAATCCAGGATTTGAAATTCTTCATTTTACACTATATTTGGGTGGATTTCAAACCCTTTGACAAAGGTAGTCATTTACAAATCCCTCCTCACTTACACTTCTCTCTCCCCTCCCCCATCTCTCTATCTCTATCTCTATCTCTCTCGTCCTCTCTCTCTCTCTCTCTCTCTCTCTCTCTCTCTCCCGCTCTCTCTCTTCTTCTCTTCTCTCAATCGCTATCTCTTCCTCTTGTTCTCCAATAAAATGCTCTTAATATTTTTTTAATTCTTTTTTTTCCTTTTATCTCCAATGAAATGCTCCCAATAAATTTTTGGGATATAAATACATAATATGTATATATGTGTGTATATATATAATTAGAAAAAAAAGTTATTCGGTTAATTTTGATGTATGAAATATTATTTTATTTAATAAAAAATATAAATTGTTAGTTTAAACTTTAAAGAAAGAAAAATTGAATTTTACAAATATTGTATCAGTTTTTGCCATATAATGGATTTGAAAATTTTGGATTTCAAAATCCTTTCACAAATCCACCATAAATCCAAACAAGGGATTTCAAGTCCATGGATTTCAAATCTAAGGATTTTGAAATCTATTCATTTTAAATCCCCTGACAAATCAAATCCCTCCATTCAAATGGGGCCCAATTGTATTTTGGTGTTAATTTCAATGGTTTTTAGTTTTAGATAATAAAAAAAAAAAAGACGAGCATGGTCCAATTAATGCTATGAGGTGTAATTGGGGTAAATCACTTGGTAAAAGGTGGGCAAATCGGTCCAGTAAAGATGAACAAGTGGGCTGATTAGAGTAGGTATGGGCCTCTCTAATTTGAGGGGCCATTTCTCAATTAAGGCCAACTTGAAGAGGAGGATGTCTAGCATCTGTCCACAAAATTTATGTGGGTGAAGAGGGCGATGGACGTCAAGGTGGCGTAAGGATGTAGACGGGTCGGACGTGGTACATGCATGCTTCTTTCATATTCTACTATATTTGATTTGAAAATATGGATAATACATGTTGGACAATTGAGTCCTCCGTGGATAATTAGATAAGTAAATAAATTTTATGTATATCATATATAATATGATACAACCAATCATATATATCATACATAATACTCCTTTTATTTCATATTAATTGACGTTTTAGGATATTCTTTCTTTTTCTAACTAATTGACGTTATATATATTTTTCATCAATTCTACCAATTTTCTCACTGGACTCAATCCTAAAATATCTATACTTTTCAATCTGTGAGAGATATTTTGATGTGGTCAAATCTTTAGCTGAGGGTACATCTGTCAAAATGTGCAATCCTTAGTTGTTCTCTTTCATCCTAAAACGTCAATTAATATGGAACGGAGAGAGTATATAAATTTGGCATTATATTATATATTATTATACATGTAAAATAATACTCCCTCCATCCCGAATGAACTTGCACAGGCAAGTGGACACACATATTTAGAAAAGTTGTTTTTTGGAATTTTGTTGACTTTTCAAACCCACTTTTTTGCTTTATTAGCTTAAATTTGAGGGAGAGATAGTGTGCTAATCTTTCCCTCAAATTTCAGCCTAAATGAATAACATAAAACCAGACCCTGTTTTCAAACATCAAAACCACTTTAAAAAAATCAGAAACTGAATAAAGCGTGAAAAATTCGAAATTTCAGGAACTTCAAACATGGGAAAATTTGGAGTCAGCCGTCGTACCATTCAATACATATGGGAAGCTGCAAGAGAGCAAATGATTGCAAATGTTCCCGTCAGTTTCAAAGCAAAGAAGTTTGGTGTTGGAGTAGTAAGCACTGAAATAAACATAGATATGATAAAAAAAACATACCATTCTCGAATAGGGGCACCATAAGGAGGCTTGGCAAGGAATTAAAAGTCATCAAAAGTAAGGTAGGCAGGTGGGTTAAATTTGGAAAGATAAAACCACACACCAATGCCATGAAACCTGCCTTAACTGAAGCCAACAAGCTGCAAAGGCTCAAGTACAACCTCAGTCATTGCATTTTGACAGCCAAACAAGTAAGATCAGGTACGAGTTTATGCACAATGTCATTCACATAGATGAAAAGTGGTTCAATATGCAAAGGTGCACCAGGAGGACATACAAATTGCAAGAAGAAGAACCATATAGGTCATGTAAAAGCAAGCGCTATATACCAAAGGTTATGTTTATGTGTGATGTTGCAAGACCAAGATATTGAAGCTAAGTGTACTTGAGTTTGATAGGAAAATTGGTATTTTTACCTTCACAACTCAAACACCGGCTAAAAGAAATAACAGAAACAGAGTTAGAGAGACTTTAGTGACTAAACTCATAGAGTCAATAACCAAAAAAATCATCAATGAATGCATTTTGCAACAGGTATTGGTTTTAACTATCAAATTTTATTCTCATAATTTAGCTTATTGATCTAGTAAGCCTCCATAATGGATTCTAACAGCTTATCAAGCTTATAGAACCCACTGGTGATATTACTATCACAAATGTTTCCATTTAACAGATTATACTAGCAATCAAGGCCAAGTGGCCAGCAAATGCAAGCAAAAACATCATAATTCAACAAGACAATGCCAAGCCACATATCAACAATTTTGATAAAAAATTTAGAGCTGATGCATCATCAGATGAGTTTCAGATACAACTCATATGTCAGCCACCTAATTCACCAGACACAAATGTGCTTGATTTGGGCTATTTACGGTCGTACAATCATTACAAGTGGATACACGATCTAACATAGTGGAATAATTGGTGAACAATGTGTTGAAGTCTTTTGAAGACTTGGAGGTAAGCAAACTTAACAATGTGTTTCTAAGTTTGCAGGCATGCATGATTGAAGTGATGAAGTTAAAGGGACACAATAGCTGCAAGTTACCACACATTGGAAAACCTGCATTAGAAATGGAAGGGAATATGCTGACCATATTAGAAGTGGATGAGGAGGTAGTAAGAGAAGGGATAGAGCATTTAATTGAAAATGAACAGGCAACTGGCACATATAACATAGGTGGGTTGATGATAGAATTAGGGTATACTTAGGGCCAAGTAATAGATAAATTGCATTTTGAGATAGTGTTTACAACATAAACACAATATAGTGTACATTTTGCTTAGGGTGTAAACATTGTCATTTTTATGTTGTATATCAGGAAGTGAAAGTGATGCATTAGCGTTTGTGTTCTTTTTCTACCCCCAACCCTCAGCAAAAAATAATCATCGGGTTCTACAATTACTGTCACTAGACAATTAAGGGAGCAAATCTTTAAACTAGCAGCAAAAGCAAAGCCACACAATTTATACACTTCAACTCAACTTAAAAATAATTGATTATGCATCAAGCATTTCAGTTAAGCAGCTTAAACCAAAAAGTCTAGATTCAAGATGTTTAAACTATCAGCATAAACAACATCACACAGTTGAAACATCTTGACTATAAGTTTGCAAGTTCATTCAGGGCTCAACAGAGGGAGTAACTGTTTAAACTATCAGCATTACCAGCATCACTTAATTAGTTTAAACTCTTTCATACTTGATTACAGAATCTGATTAATAATTTTAATTCATAGCAACATCTTAACCCAGCATATACAGGGACAAACTTGTTTAAACTATCAGCATAATCAACATCACATAGTTCAAATAACGTAGGTACACATATGTGAACTAGCCGCAACAACACCATCAGATTTTGTAATCAAGTAAACTCAAAACCACAAAATTAACTAACATGCATAGAGCCTCCGGAATGTATTCAAATAGCACAAATCAAGCAATAAGAATACATTGGTGACAATAAATGCAGAGATCGAGATCTAACCAGCATACTGAGCAATAGATCAAGAGATCCCCCACAAATCACCCACATATCTTAGATCTAACAGCATATAAGAGCAATGGATCCACAAAGCCCTAAATATTGGGCACCAATCTCAGATCTAACATCATATATAACAAAAGATCAAGAAACCCCAAAAATACAAGAACAAATCCGAGATCTAGTAGAAGCATAATAACCTTCATGAAGATTGGAAACCAAAGGGTCAAATGCTGCATGAAATTATCTAGTTTCTCTTTTGTATCCAGCCACTAACTTATAACAAGAACCGGAGTAGCTATATCAACCTCGTGAGGCCCAAGACCTTCGGTAGCTTAGAGGCGGAACACAGATCCAAATCAGAATCTGGTTCCTTCCCCTCTGAAATTTTGGGAAAATCCAGCGGATTTGGTGTCTCGAGCACGGAAGTATCTTCAAAATCCAAATAATATACCCCCACAAAAGCTGAATCTTCCATCAAAATCGGGACCAAAGGGTGTCGAAACACTGAGGTTTCGAGTAAATTACAGGATCTATGAGAAGGTTGAAGAAGATGAGAGGGAAGTATGGTTTGTGGGGGTTAGAGTAGTGGATCAGCTAGAGTTTGAAGTTGAGAAGGTTGAAGAAGATGAGAGGGAAATAGAGTTTGTGGGTTTAGAGTAGTGGATCGAATATGATCCAAAAAGGGGTGTAAATCAGGTACCTGAAATGGGTTGGGCTGGTTTTGTGGTTTGGGTTGGGTTAATTAGTGGGGTATAAAATTAGGGGGCTTTAATTAGTGGAAAACGGTGATTTAATTATGACATTTCAGTAAATAGAGTGTAATGTGGGGGTAGAAAGTGTGAGAATTCTTTCCTTATTAAGAAGTGTGCAAGTTTGCTTGGGACGGACGAAAATGAAATGTGTGTAAGTTCATTCAGGACGGAGGGAGCATATTATTAACATAATACATTAGATATATTGCTAAGGATATAATATCTAATATCTATAATAATACATATGTGTGTAATCGAGTAGACAAGTAGAGTAATTGATAAGGTAATAGATAATGTACTATACACATATCCTACCTTATCCAATCGCTAATATATTGAGTTCGAATAATACCCAATACTATTATACATTTACCTATAGAATAAGATTATCCACATATAAAATTGACATCCCCAAATTGACATGCCTAGGTGCATTGCCAGGCACTTTACATAGTTAAACGGATGTCCGAACCCTATATTGATAATTTTAGATTAATACTGTAACATTTTTTTAATCAACCTTTTGGGATTTAATGTGTTATATTGAATTTATTTGTTTATGGGGTGTGGCTATCTGAGACAGAATGGTCATCTAAATTAATTTTTCCACACATCTATGGCTAGACACAATTAGCTCATAATTATTGTGAATTTTGTTTCATTACTATCAACTAGAGAATGAACTCATTAGAGTTATCATAAATCTGAAATATTTGAATCGAACTTATATATTCAATATTCTTCTATCTGCTCTTTGTCCTAATAATCGATGTGTTTAATGAACTAAACTTAAGGGATAGGGTTTATAAATTAATTTAGGTGTGAAAGTTCTAGGGTTGAATTAATAAAATGTTACATTAGTTCTAGGATTAATCAAGAGTAGATGAATAATTGAATTGAAAACTAAAACTGCATAATATATTTAAAACATAAACAAATGATTTATGTTTGTTGATTAATCACTATGAGGAGCACACATAAACATATATCAATGATCAAACATGAAGATATATTGAAGGTCAGACTTTCGATATAAACATATATTAAAAGTCATGACCTTCGATATAAACAGTGACTTTCGATATATCGAATATCATGACGTTTAATGTCATGACTTTCGATATTTATCTATATCAGATTGACCTCTGATAGACATATATCGAAAATAGTGACATTTGATATAAAATCATGATACATACCGTATTTTCAAACTTTCATTCATCATTCATCATTCATTACGGATTTATATATTTTAGCTACAAAAATGACTAAAAACATCTACATAAAAAATCCTGTGATTATACAATATATACACTTATCTCACTTGACCATTTAACCAGAGCGACGTCCAGAATAATTCGGTACCTCTAATACACCCCGGAAAATGGAAGAGGATTGGCTAGGCAGTGTCATTTATGCTCAACCAGCAAGCATGACTGACTCGTGCCTAATTTTGTTCCCTAAATTTGAATCACATATCAATATCCCAGATACTGCGAATTTCAGAAGAAGAGCATATGATCCATGTTATAATAGATACAACCATGATTTGATGGATCAGTCCAATCTTGAGTGTAATTTGGTAGGTAAAATGAAATTAAGATAAAAGTGATGTATAACGGTTCCTATCTTCTATAATCAGAGGTACAACGTCACCTATAGTAAGTATTTAGTGCATGGCATATAATCACTACTGATATAATGACGATGGCATATTACGTGTCATGTAATTAATCACTAGTGATACATTTTGCATCCATGCCTTTACTTTTACGGGTCATTCTAGTATGCAATGGTTGCATAGGTGCAACATAGGTTATAATAGTCTTTTTCTCATACATAGTGTAACCCTAGGTTAATATTTTGAAAAGCTTGGGGTAATCTTTGATGATTTTGCCATCAATTCGCAGCTTGGGGTAATCTTTACTGATTTTGCCATCAATTCACTTTTTCATCTCCAAATATCCAGACCCATCAACACGCAACTTTTCACTCCCAAATTCTTTATTCGTTTTGAATGTATGCTTGTAAGAAATTTTCATATTCCCTATGAATTTGACGATGAAGAGAGCGTTTGTTAATCGGGACATTGGTTGTCAACAATTTCAATGGCGAATGCAGAGTTTCTTGAGGCGGATGAAATTTGAAAGTCCAGGTTAGATTAATGATAAGGGCTTCCATTTCAGTTTATTATGTTAAGTGATGGGAAAAATAATTCGTTGTGGAGGGAAAAAGCTTTATCATCATGACGATTTGGCATCTCGAATTCGTGATCCCTTAGCACCGCATATTCTCCGTTGAACAAGGAATCAAAGAAACGGGGGATGTACTGGGTTGTATTGTTTGGCGATTGGAAGCGTAATCGTGTCACGACGTCTTCGAATTGGGGTCCTTTCGGTTGAACAATCTACGTTTATCAGACCAAATGTATCGCCGAATCTCAAAGATAAGTTTCATTTCCATTGTATATGAGTAATCTTGGTTTTTTTTTTTAAGATACTCAACCGTTTAAATTTTTTATCTTGCTCTTGAAAGTTTTTGGACAAGGCTTATTGATGATGAAAAATCTTTGTCAACGTCTTCCATGTTAATTGATTGTCCAATTTTGTGTGATTTACAATTAGCAGTCCTATTTTAATTGATAGTGCTCCCCATATTGTGAGTTGTGGTGTTTGTGGAATGGTTAAATAATGCAGAAGCCTGCTTATGACCTTAAAACTCTTTCTATTATTTAGTAACTGATTCCATATGCTATGCTCTTACGAATTAAGCGGATTACTCTCTTCTCTGTTGTTTTGGTTAAGATAATTCGTCAGGGTAATAGGTTTTTAGAACTAGTTTTCTCGTTTGCTTCGAGTAGTGCTTTAGTTTCCATCCAATAACCTGTAATCCGATTGTGATAACTTTTAGTATGTAAATTTTACTTGTCAATGCTCTTGAGTTTTGATTCAAGGGTTTTGCATCACACTTGCAATATTATTTCGTCATCTGTGGTTCGGTGGTGGTGGTTATTTTGTGATTTACGTTTCACCGAAAAGTTATTGAGATTATTTCAGTAAGGTTGATGTTCTATGTTTGCAATGTTTTATCTTCTTCTTAAGGTCTCGAATCTTTGCCGTGTCGATTCATCAGGTGGAATTCGATTTCAAGTAGCACCGTAAGAATGGAGAAATGAAAAGATTACCATCGCAGCCGGTGACTGTGATGGTTTTTTATGGTCTTCATTTGGTCACCCTAATTGCGTTGCTAATTAATAGAACTTGGGTCATTGTAGTTGAGCCTTTTGGCGGTTGTCTGAGCAAGTCCGTTTTACAACCATTCATATTTGTTTTCTCCCCATCGATTGTGTTTATGGTTATTTTTGTTCTGAATACTTTATTTTCCGCATTTCTAAATTTGGCCATGTATGATTCAAGATAGCGCGTAATGACATTGAAGAATTCTGCATTAATTTTTGACAGATTCCCAGCATTGGGGCAGGTAAATGGAGATGTTCCATTAATGCTTTTATTTTATTTCTTGCTGAACTTGTTGATAGAAATGGCCCTAAATCTGTATAACCTTTCTCAAATCTGTTATGTTAATTACTTATGAATTTGTTATTTTCCTTCTATTGCCAAAAAAGAAGTTATAGAGGGAAGTGTTGTTTACCCTTCCTTTAAAACATACCACCTGCAATTTATAAGATGGCTTGATCTGTGAAGTATGCCTAATCGATAATTAAATTTGAAGACTCCTATTGACTTTAAAATTATTTCATTATTCAAAATTCTCTGTTGTATGAGCTTAGCGTTGTGTACTCTTATTTTGTCATTCTTATTGCTGGATCAGTCAGTGGATGTTGATAACTTTTTTTGGTAGTTTTTTTTTTCTTAAGATTTGTGTCTTACAGATATAGTGTATAGTTGTGCTAGTCAAAGTAGATTCTTATTTCCAGATTTCCCCAACAAATTTTAAAAGGTTTACCCTAATTTATTTTTTGACAATATAAATGATAATACTTGTTTGTTTTGTTTCTTGCATAATGAACGATTAACCCAAAACGGAGGATCCGGTTGGTTAATGCTGAAGATTATATTGTACTTTACCATTTCAGTATTGTATATGTAAATTAGCTTTTCACGCTAAAGGTTAATGTACATATTTGGTTGTGCTATATAACTTTTAACTTTGTTGCTGTTTAATACATTTTTTTTGTTTGTCTTCTTATCTTTGATTAACCCCTTTTTAAATTATGGTACTTATTCGCGTATTTTGTCACTGTTGTAAAGTGTATATCAATCGGGTATTGAGTCTTCTTCTGTACTAATGCCTTGGATAATAATTATTTCAACACAGTTACACAGTAAATAACACAATAGAACATCCAATGAAAGCCTTTCCTGACCCCCAACAAGGTTCTCAACGCTGGGTACTTGTATCTCGAGCTTAGCATGTTAGACATGGCCTTTGCCATTTCCGGCTGACTTTTTTGGTGGATCTCTTATGTTGTCAATATTAAATAAATATATTTTAATCTTGTTTATGTCCTTGAATTTTTCATGTTGTCCTTGAATCTTATTTTAAATAACCATTCATCTTTTAATGTTTCTCTTTTCGTAACTTCTTGTATTGAATCATGAGGCAACAGCACTCTGGAACTCTCGTTGTTGTTTTTTAGGTTTTCAGTGGAAGCTTTGTAGTTTAGTTGGTTGTTAAAACATATGCTAATTCTGTATATTATCTTGTTTGCGGTTTGAGTACCAATCGTTTTGAGAAGCAGGTCCTTATTGTCTTTGACTGCCACTAATGGATTAAGCAGTATTTTTTATTCTAGATATTGTTGGGGCAGGGCATAGATAAACTCACATCGGTGTCTGCTAAAGGATGCACTAATGAGGTTATGTGGCTTGGTCTTGTAGGATCCTCAGCTGGAACCGCTCCATTGGGTGCAGTTTGGTATTATGATTCCACCAATCCTTTGTATTGTGCACGTGGCACCAGTTTGAAGCTTTGATGGTGGTTGTAGGCGTTGTTTTAGTTGTGGTTATTTTTTTAAATAGTCTGACTACATTAGATAGCCAGTGCTTGAGATTGAGAGTATCGCTATGGTTATCATCTAAATTTACTGTTATTTTCCAGAATAAGAGTTGTGAAATCTGTATCATTAAAATTTTTAAGTGTTTGTTTCTCTTATTTCCAGTTTATGATAGTAAAATTTCTAATGCCGCTGTGCCTGTTTTTGTTTTTTTTTTCTTTTAATTATATTTATTTTACTTTTTATCAGGCCATGTGTAATGTACTGCTGTAGGGATATTCCATCGTTTATTTATGTAATCATTCTGCAGAGATTGTTCACCTTATTTACATCATCATCAATGTCAACGAGATCGAACATTTTTGTTCTTCCCGGGATTATCGCGGTCAACAGCACATTTATCCCAAACAAATTGCTTTAAGGTCTAGCGCTTCATATATAGAGGATGTTATTTAAGTTTATTATCCATTCCTGCAAGCATATATTGCTTCTCCCAACCCAGATCTTACTTCAAAAACGTCAAACGGTCACAAATATACTTACAGTTTGTTTACAATAATAATAGTAGGACTGGGGAACTCCAATTGGGCTTGTCATGCACACGAGCTTAAATGAGATTTAAATGCAACCACTTGCGTAGCATTAGGCGTTCGCATAGTAATATCTATTTCATTAAAAGGCATGTTCTTGTCCATCATGCCTTTGGAGTTTTGTATTTAATAATTTCTATCCAAACGTATTTTCCGATTGTTTAATCATTTTTGTGGTTCTACTCCTTCATTTCGCGTATTTTTTCATGCCTGAGGCAACCGAATAATTTAATAAATAAATAATACGTCAACAAATAGTAAAAATAATAAACAAACATCATCACCTTCACAATTTAAAAATAGGGCAATACGAGGCTGGAAGGGGAATTCCTAGATTAGGGTTGTGAGAATAGAACCATCTTTAAAAGTGTTTACCTAGAGTGGGAATCACTAAGAATTTAAAAATCAATCAAAATTAAACATTTACATTTAATTTTTCAAATAACAAACTTGAAAAGAGAGGCGTTTGGTAATCTCGTCACTGACCATACGGACCGGGCGCCCCATTATCAGCCTAATTAGCGCATCGCTACCTTGACCGACAATTCACGGCAACGTAATATAGTAATATCAAACATTAGAGTAAGTGATTTCTTTGGAAATTCTGGGATGCATAATTGAACACACTTGCTAAAAAAAGAATTATAAAAGAAATGAAATTTTAAATATTGGGTTAATTTAAAATTCATGGAAAATAATATCAACATCTATAGTGCAATACAAAATACAGCCACTATTGAATATATGTACCAGCACGCACTTACCAAAATAAAATCCATCAACCTCTAGAGTGTAGCTCTTGTCTTATTTTACGAAATGATTAAAAACGATGATTCAAATGCAATAAACTTGATGAAATGAATAGGTTAAAAGCACTAAATAACTCTTGCACGTGTAGTAAATGGTGCTGACTCTATTTTGTTTATTAATTTGACAAAGTAAATTTTAGATTTTTTTAACATTTCTATTATTTGTTAACTATTATTGTTCTTTAAATTTTTGTTTTTCATTACCACATCTATGTGCAACCCGTTCGTAATAGTTACCCCGGTTCGGAGCCTATTGATTTGGAAGTTCTTTTTATAAATAAAATAATTCTTAACTTTTCTGCATTTCGATTTCATGGTTAACGTATTCTTAATGGATTTTTGGTCATTGGGAGCTTCACCCGTAGAAGTTCCAACTTGGACCCTGAAATAATCCTATGACACAGTATTTAATTAATGACCTATAAATATTTCTTTCTGACAAAGCAGGTGCATTGTACCTTTACCTTTTACTTCCTAAAATTCATAATACACAATTTAGTTGGTCAATTCCACAAGTGATTAGTAATATGAAACGATTAGTACAACAAACCTGTTGTCTATTTATTAGGATAGGCCTACACCATTAACCAATGACATATAAACTACCGTAGTCCCAGAATTCTATTTTAAGCTACAAACTTGGTGATTAGTTTAAATTAATGCACCAACAACAAAACATCAAATTTATTGATTGCTTACATAGTATGATTATGGCTATGTAGAGTCGGTAGATTAGCCCTAAACACCTACACTTCTATCACTCCAAAACAAATCATCAATTAAACTTTAATTAAATATTTGAACTTCGAGCACAACCAATTACAAAACGATTTGAGTGTTTATTTTTGGTGATAGAGTATTTTCTTTTGGGAATTTGTAAGTAAGAAAATCACTCAACACCTGGGTTAACCCTAACTCTCGCGCCGTACGTTTTAATGTTTTCACCAACAATTTAAAGGACAGTAGCCGTTCTAATAAGTCAATCAGATGGATAATTCTTTATAATGGTAAAGTTGAATCCTGTTAGTTTTATCCTTACCTTTTATTTCGAAACTATTACTTCGTCTGGGTATGACTATTGGTCTTACATTTTTTCTTTCGAAACTATAACTTCGTCTGGGTATGACTATTGGTCTTACATTGACACATCCAACCAGTTTCATATGGAATGTCGATTACGATTTTGCGTTGGAAGAATGGTGGTACCTTGCCTAAACTACGCAGAACAAAAGTATTGAGATTAAATAGTCGGAAAAAAAAGTTTGGAGAATGAACGGCCCCACATGCCTATTACAAAGTGAGAAAATTAATATGAGGCAATGATTACAATCTAGATTTGCAAGCAAAATATTTATTGTAGATTACCTATCTAGGGTTTGTCCCCCTAAGCTACCATAGGCAATGAGAACTATTGCAAGCAACTTGCACATATTTTATTACTAATGCCCTCTAGAGTTGTTTTCATTAAAATTTCATGAATGCCATTACACAATAAGTTAGGGGAGTAACATTACTACTTTTGGAAGCCAAACAAAAAAACACGAGGACATCAAAGCATGTCATCTGTAATAAATAACCATCGATAGATAACTGCACTACGTCTCAATCATTAATCCACAACGGAGGGAAAAAATATTCACCGGAGTTGGAGGGCCCGACTCTTGAAATACTTACCTTCGGTAATGGGTATTAAGTTGAACCCTGCATATCTGTAATTAGACATCCGTGTATCGAAATTTTCGGCTAAAAATGAAATTATTGAAGCTTCTACTTCAAGTTTGGCCATGTTATACACAATTACAAAAAAAAAAAAAAAAAAAAAAAAAAGAGAAAAAGAAAAGGAGTTGGGTTAAAAAGATGAAATGATTAAAGGCTAAATTTGCAAGTAAAATATTTAATTATTTATCCTAGGAAGGGTATGCCTTCCTAGACTACCATAGATAATGAGTGCTATTGCATGCAACTTATACATTTTTTATTAACAATGCCCTCTAAGTGTTGTTTCCATCGAATATCATTAATGCCTCTACGCAATAAATAGAATAATTATCCTAATTACCTTTTGTTAGAGTGCCAACATACAGAACGCAAGAAACTGAGCGATAAGAGAATTGCCAACAGCTAAATAATTAAAAATTCTGCTTCCACATTAACGAAACCATATACGGAAAAAAACTTAACCGCCTTTTTTAGTAATTTTAAATTCCTCCCACATTGAGGTGCCACTATAAGTTTTTTGACATAAATTGTATGTAAAGATAATTCGGACTCGTTTTCCGGATCCTTTCGTAAAGGTTAAAAAATAAAACCTTACTATTGTTGGGGTATGTTAATAATTGTAAAATTTTTTTTTTTTTTTTTTTCTTCGTACTAAAAAATGGTGCAATGATTAGGCTTCTTTTTTACTTTTTTTTTTTTTTTTTTTTTCCGTAGATATTTGTCCAATTCTTGTTGAAGGGTCTAACCACGAAAAGACATGACGAACTAAATGCTTGCGGATTTATTTTAATTGGATGAATTGAAACTGTTACAAAAATCTAGTTTCTTCACTAGTAATGAATTAAAAAATTGCCAAACCAAAAGTGAAATTTCGTGTTTATGTGCTATTCGATCAACACGAACACAATTTAATTTTCTCTCCTTTATACAACCGAAGGAAAGTACAACAGCACCTCTGATTTGCCGGATTGGTTTTCGTTTTTTTTTTTTTAACTTATATATAAAAAATTTATTGTATGGAAAAAGAAAAGATCTAGCCTTCGTCTATCGGCAATATTCTTCTAACTACAGGAGGTCAAACAATACACGACTGAGCAAGAGGTCAGCCAAAGAACCCATTGGGCCACCCCAAATCTAAATATTTTCTGAGGCTGTTTTGCGTCAATATAATAAATGATTTATTTGATTTATAAAAAAAATAAGCAAAACACACCCTGTAATTCATTGCGTTGCATTTGTATTAATCTACGAGAGGTTACAGGAAGTATGAGTTTTAGTTGTATGGATGCATCCGTCGCATAAGCTAATTACTTTAGCGCTATCCTAGGTGTCGGGGGTTCTTTTTTTTTTCTTATTCCCTAATTTCTAAAAAGCACAAAAAGTGAAAATTATGTAATAGGGCATATATATGTATATATTAAAATATATATATTTCTGTATATATATACATATATTAATATTTTTAAATGATTATGAAAAGTCATAGTCCGTGTAGAGTTACACTATACCCAAAGCTGCCGTAAACAGACCGACATGGTAATTATACTATCATGCCGTGTATTTGGGGTCTCACCTATACATACCTTTTTTACATCTGTAAATGTAGACGGTATCTTAAATTAAATATAGACTGGTAGATGGGAAAAAAAAAAAAAAGGACAGGGTTTATTTTTTTCCTTGAATGGAAAAAAAAAAAAACGTAAGGTTTATGTTCCCGGATTGGTATTTATTTCAAAAATCGGCTAATTGGAAAAAAAACAATCTTACCATTGGGGGACTTGGGAAGTCAATTCCAACTCTCACAGTTTGCACCACAGTAGTTTCATTAAACTATCGTTTGGTGTATTCGGGGAATCAACAAAACATAACTATATTTTATTTATTTAAAATCCTAATTAGTTGAATTATTATGGACTCAGGTGGTAAGCATGTGGCAGTGGTGCTCGAAACACTAATACGGATATACTAATCAAGTTTAAGGGTTTAAAAATTTAGGTTGGAAACAAAATGAAGTTCTTCCGTGAAATGTAGACGTATGACAAATCTTTTTTTTTTTTTTTTTGTGAATAAATTTTTTTAGCAAAGTTTTAAAAAAGGTTTACTAATGTTATTTTTCAAAATTTAGCCGATACTGGATAATATCTACATTTATATCTATATTCTCTATTAGACATTACAATATTGTCCTTAAATTTTTATAAGAAAATTAATTTCTTCCTAAAACTACTTCCGAACTTGGGTAGATATTAAGTTAGGGTAGCTGCATAACCCTAAGCAGAAGTTAGCCATTAAAAAAAGGTCACGAGATACTCAATTCCTCGATAAAAATAATATAACACTTTTTGTTCGGATTATTTTTAACTTACTATTTCTACCTCAAGATATTTGCACAAATCTTCAATGTACCCAAGTTCGCTATTAAGGATTTGGTTAGGTTTATATTCGGAATAACTTTAAACTCCAAAATATATTAATTGGAAGATATGCAAGCCTATTTGAAAAAGGGTATGGAAATTACAATCTATCAATTGGACGTATAAGTTAAACTAGTGTAGCTCATGCATAAAAAATAAATTTTACATATTCTAAATTTTTTGTTTAACACGGCTTGTTGACTTTATGACTTTTATAATTTTAGAACCTTTACAAAATAATCTGTTACATCTTTCAAATAATACTTCATACTTTTTTAAAATAATTAATTGCGGCGTAAACATACTACCATCACTGAGTTGGTACTTACATAAAGTACCTGAACCACAGTTGCTTTCAAATCCATTTACTTTAATTTTTGTAAGGCATACGTATTATAAAAAATCAATTGCTTTAGGACCAAAATAAAACACGTTACGATTGGATATACTCTTTAGTAATTGGTTCAAATTCTATCAGAACCCCGCAAAGAGCTCTAATCAGATCAAATGAAATTACCCGAATTACGTAGATTTTAAATATGGTGATTTTCGTTCTGAATCCTGAACTGAGGGCCTTTTTGCCGATATGCTCCGCACACTATTGCGTTTGTGTCGGATAGCAACCTATAATTCATTGTGGCGAAGCTTTCAGGCGCCAAAAATTATAAAAAAAAAATATTACACATCCAAAAATATTAGAAAAACAATTATAAGTTATAAGGTTCACTTGAAATATTAGAAAACTAACTTAAACTTTTATATGTAATCTTCGAAAAAATGAATTTTAGCTCAATCAAAATTCAAATACTTTATAAGATTATACCATCTTTTTTTATAAATAGGGAAAAAGAAAAGATTTGTCATTTTATAGTCCAGAGATTGTGAGATCGTCTATAAATGTTTTAAAAATTAGGAAGTTGGGAGAAAAAAATTAAATATAAACCATTATGTGTAATACTTAAATAGTTCGCGTTCTTTTAATTTTATAAATTTTTGGAAAGTTTTAATATAATTTATGAATTTATCATAAATATTACTTTCAACTTCTTTCAATTTTTAATTGTGAAAATAATTAACGCTCATCCCCGAAAATTATATTTTTAAAAATTTATTTATACTTTTTAAACGATCTAATTTAATATAATTTCAAATGTAGAAATTCTTTTAAAAAATTTTAGAGGCTTTATTAAAAAATTCAATGTTATGAATTTTTTTCTTTTTAAAATATAAAATTTTCAAGTGTAACTTAGGATATTTAAACTAACTTTAGAATTTAAGAATATTTTTCTGATTTTCTGGCGTTTTAAATATATTTTTGAATTTTTTCAGGTTCTTTTATATTTTTCCTATATTTTACTCGCCAGAATTCTTAGACGGAATGAATTATAGGTTGCCATCTAATACCAAACATAATTTAGGTTAAAACCGGGTAATTCGCCCAAAGTTAAGGGTGCAAAAAGATAGTAATCCTTTAAAATACATGACCTACAGTGCTATCGACGGAATATTCAAGTCCCGTATGTGTGTTAAGCAGACTACAACAAATGAAGACTTTTGTATCAGAATTTTTGACAACACACTTTTGGTCATTAATGATAAGTTATTTGTGACCACTTGTTGTCACAAATCACTCTACAGATCATTTGTGACAACTAATTGGTGATGGCCTAACCCTGTTCAAAGTTCCTGACGTAGCCGATGTGTGCTTAATTAACGTTATTGAATTCTTAAGATTAGCAATAACCATTGTTATAAAAGCGGTTCAATCCAACACTTTTTAGTGCAATACTACAAACACCAAAAAAATTAAAATAAGACCCGGAAATGCAATAAACCAATGGAGAGGAGGTTTGTATACTTTTTATATATATATTTTTTTAAATAAAAATGAATTAGGCGGTAACCATTTCCAATCATTTCGACTGTAGCAATATTTTCGGCTCGATGTCTGCTGCCTCGAAAAATTTAAATATTGTACAGTTATAATATTTGACTTTATTTAAATAACTACGAGTCAATAAATGGAGACGCGTCAATATTTAATTTCAATCAATATACGAAATAGACCATTCACTTTTTTTTCCCCTCCGTCCAACTCTTGAAATAGGGTACCATAGATTTTGTTAGGGATTCAAAATAACCTATTAAATTACCTTTAAAAAAATGCATTGAAGGTTTTCGGCAATGCTTGATAATTTTGTAAGCTTCTTGGACAAGATTAGTGATATTATGGAGAAAAAAAATAAGAAATATCTCTAAAAAAGGTGCAATGATTACTAGCAAGATTTGCAAGCAAAAGATTTAATTATATTACCTCGGTAGGGTATGTTCCCCTAGGTTGTAGTAGGTAATGATTGCTAATGCGGGCAACTTGGCTATATTTTATTCCTAATGCTCTTCTAATATCAATTCCATCTAATTTCTTCAATGTCATTCCACACCAATTTCAGCAAACCTAAATAAAAGTAGGAAGACGAGTTCTACCCACTTCACTGCAGGTTAGTTAGTGATAATGAAATGCCAATGATGCAATTCATTCATTTATGCTCATACATTAATTCCACAAACTATGGAAAAACATGAAACGAGTAAATTTATAATTTTTAATTTCCGAACAATGATGAGCCAATAAATGTTTGAATAGAGAAAAACAGGCACAACAAAAATAAAAGTAGCGTATCAGTGATGTCGCAAACGTTTATAAAAATGACCGTAAAGGTTGTACGGTAGTTTTTCTCTCAAACATGTTTTATTCTTTGGTTTATTATTTTCTAATTTTAGGTTGCGTACCTATCAGTCAGGTTTTATCAGTCGGTTTTTAACATTAGTATTATTATTAATTTTTAATCAGCAAGTCTATCCGATGATTTTAGTTTTGATCATCAATGTATAGACATGTAGAAAAAAATGGAATTGACATATGTCGATTTTACTGGCGGCATATTCTGTCGACTCCAGTAGCCATTCGACATTCATATTTGATGCTGTGAAGGTACACTCGAAATAAAAATTATTAACTACCACTGAGTTATAACAGCTCCTTCTTCGCCAGAAGAAGCAAAGCCCCAATGCTAAAATATTTGCAGTTTCAATTGGTAACGGACACAGTAAACAACTCGCTACCGATTAAATTTTTCTACCATTTCCAGTTCAAAAGTATGTACGGGGAACCCTGTTACTGTTCCCATGTCTGGTTGCTCATAATTAAATCTGAAGACGTTAGGTTTTATTAAAATGAAAGATCTGAAATCTGGTTACTCGGAAAAGATTAATAAATCCTAAATATTTAATATATATAGGTAGAAAATAAGAATAAAAAGTTAACCTCATCCTATCAGAAAACCCTCTTTAATGAATAAGGGACTTTAGTGTGTCATATGTAAAACTAAAAACGTTTCTATCTACAAAAAAACTTTCCGGAAAAATATACCAAATACATAGATATAGGCGCAAGAAATTAGATTTAGTTGCTACTAATGAGAATCCTGACGAACGTTACTACTGTAAGCGAACGAAGACACATGGAACTACGGTCTAATTTACCAGCCGAATAAAGCCCTTGCAGAATGTTGACGGGACAGACGTTACATTGCAACATTAGCTGTAATGGAATTTATCTTATAGACATATTAATATATATATATATATATATATATATATATATATATATATATATATAATTTCAATATGCTTCTTCTACATGTGAATAGATTAAGTAGCCATCTTTTTCCCTTCCATGACACAATATTGTCAAAAAAAAAAAAAAAAAAAGGAAATACAATTTTTTATTGAGGTTTGAAAGAACACATAATTTTTGGGAGAAGAAGTTTCCATGTCCATCTCGGCTGAATCAAATTCACTCAAAGGAATTGTAAATTTGTCTCATCTTGCATGCTTTATCCGGTTTTTGAAGGCTAGCCCATGGGATACTCAAAAGTTTACCACCCTTTTCAGACACACTTTTGGGAATACAATGATGGCCATTTTTTGGAGAAAAGGAACCCTAAGATTTAAAAGTTCACTCACTCTCCCCACATATACATATATATATATATATATATATATATATGTGTGTGCCATCCTGCTCATACTTACACTTCCAACTCCCTCTCGGCAGAAACACATACCTGACATACAGTTTAGAGGTATGGATAATCTCGTCCAGACGATGCTTCATGCCGACTACCACTACCTCACATTCCACTCCTTTCAGCAGGTTAGCGATCCTAAATTTTTTTATATAGTATATTCCTTTCAAGCTCGATGTTGCATGGGTGAATTTTTGTTAGAACTAAATGTCGATCTTCTATTTTCTACAGGAACGGCTCAAGAGATTTAATGAGAAGATGGTTATCTTGCAATATTTTTTTGAGCATATTGTTAGCGTTGAACTCAATGTGCACCACTTGGTCTCTCTCATCAATATTGGTGTTTGTCTTCAAGAACTTGATCCGTTCGATTTAAATCAAATGTTAAAATTCAATTTTATTCAGTAAAAGTATCTGTTTAATATATATATATATATATATATATATATATATATATATATATATATATGTTTATTCTCTCAATAATTTAAATGAATCAAAGTTGATAAAATTCGTGTAAGATAAGAAAATTGATTACGTAAAGTTTAAATCAATAATCAAGTGAACTTAATGATATATATAATTATTCAACTGGTTAATAGTTGTATTCCAAGCCAATACTTTATAGTACAACCAAACTAACCAATGAGATCTAACTCCAATAATTAACGTACAAGTAATATAATTTTTAATTCGAGTATCGTAATTATATAGCGTGAAAAGACGATTAATCTGATGTCTTATACATAACCATTAAATTAGAATTGAAGAAAACTTTTTGCAACTTTAAAATCACAAGTCAATTTTGATTCTTGACAAATGTGACAACTTAACCATTTCTGAACCATAATATTAACCTTGATTGATAATTGAAGAATTTGTCGTAGTCTATATATATTTAATTTATGAAAATAATATTTAAACTGTATCTATACATAATTAAAAATAATCATGAAATATATTATAAAAGACACTAATATTTTGTTTGGATATTGCACATGTAATATATACCTTATCTTTATCTTCTTACCTTGATTTTTTATTTTTTAATTTATCCAATTAAATTTTCAAGTTCTAAGAATATATAATAAAAAAATCCTTTCAAAATTTGTGCTCTTATAAGCAATTTTTAATATTTCACGTTGTCCTTTTAAATACACTAAAAAACTTCTTATCTATCAATAAAGTCTTACTTTAGCAAATTAAGTTTTAAACATAGTTCAATATTTCGAATAACAAATTAAAGTCTGCTAATTCTTCATAATATTTGAATATTTACTTATAATTTTTTGGGCATTTAAAGTTTTTTAAATAAATGATATATATTTCTTATAAATAAAATATTAACGTAAGGGAAAAAATTGATCAGTACAAACAAAATTACTTAGGTTGTTAAGAGTAAAAAGAGCAGTTGAGGTTAGTTGGTGGGACATAGTATTGTGTAGGTTACAAATTGTAAAAATATATAGTTTTTGTGTACTTTGACCAAACAATAAAAATAATAAAAAAAAGGAAATGAAGTTGAGGTTTAATTATCGTTAAAAAAGAAAAAAGATCTCAAAGTGTAACAGAAGTCATAAATTAGGTTGCAAAGGGTAATTTTTCTTAGAAAAACAATTTTAACAAAATATACATTTTAAAAATATCACTAGGCATTTAAAAATATTTTCAATAAACTATTGTAGGCCATAATTGTACATATACTCGAAGCTCTGTTTTTTTGTGATAAAATAAATTTATCAGCAGATTTGTTCATAAAATGATTGTAAATAGATATTAGCTTTAGGCTTCGATTTAATAAAACATGAATTTCATTATTTAAACAATTATTTTTCTTCCCGTGTAACTTAGATAACGAAAATATTTTAAAGTAAACGTCTTAGATAAAATAAAATAACTAGTTGTATTTTCGTAAAATGTGCTCCATTAGTATTTTATTAGAAAAATATTTTATTAATGTTTAGTTGCCAATCAAGCCAACTTAGTGTAGTTCAATTTACAATTAACACTCAAATCTGGAATAACTAATTACCAACAAATAATTTATTTTCTTAAATCAAATATCTCATTATAATAAATGCGCTATTGCTACTCAAATTGAAGATCATGAAAACTTGAATAATTTGATTTATTATGCATAAAAATTGGATTATAAGTAAATATAGTATTTATATTTAAAAAAATGAAAGAAATTTATTAATTAAGCAAAAATAACGAAAGGTTACCAATGATGGTTTAAAATTTAGGATGAAAAATGAAAACTACCTAAATAACCTGCATTATACTTTTATATATATGTAGATATATTATTATATAGTTACAAAGTAATTGGTTAATATTTCGAAAACCTTTTCTTCGATACTGGGGATTTTCATTTTATCACAGTAGCAGCGTAGAGTTTAAGGTTGCAGACTTTAGGCTGAGCATTGGGGGGGGGGGGGGGGGGGAAGGGAAAAAAATTAAAAATTACAAAGGTGTTTTAAAAAAAAAACAAAAACTTGAACATAAAGGGACATAAAATTAAGGACTGGGCAAGACCTGCTGCTCCCAGCCCTAAACTCGTTACCGCTTTAGCATGTTAGGCATTTTGTACAGTTGAGTCTCATGTTTTTTCTTAAATCATCTATTTCTTACGTTCCTCATTAGTTGCCGCCTTAAATTTGAAAAGGCGCTTCATTTACCCTAAATTCTACCTCTTTCGCAACCCTTAATTAGGGATTTCAACATTGCAGTGTCTCCGATAGTGTTCCGTCCAACCGTAGGTCGATTTCGCCACCGTGTTCCGGACTCACCCACCGGAAGTGCTCGGACCAAGTTAGATTTGTGATATCTTCGTTTATCACCGAATGGCAGAGTTGGTAGGTTCATCTGGCAAGGACGGTACGTCGTTTCTTTTTACTCAGTTGCGTATTTTTACATTTCTTTCATGGGTTAATTGCAAGTTTTATGTTATTTGGAATAAACTCAGCTGCCCCATCAAATTTTACTGGTTTTATTGAATCTCGGTAGGAATAGACGAGCCGGTTGGGGAGGGGGGATGGGGGGGATGGTCAGTTGTCGTGAATTTGTTTGATAGGAGATGGTGTTTTAATATATTACCTGAATTTCACTAGAGAACATGTCAACCCTGAAATTTTGAGTTTGGCTTTTTGGTGTTCGAATTAACATGTACTAAACCAGTAAGGGCTCGTTTGGTAGATATGTTAGGATATGACACAATAGTTTAGGTCAAGATATGTATCGTAGATTAGGAATGATATGTATCGCATTCTTGTGTTTGGTAGACAAGATACGTGAATGAGATGTTATTAGTTGGAGGTTGGGTAGAGATGTTTAAACCTGTGACTAACTTTGCATATTACCGTTTTGTGCTAACAAAGTATGTAACTTTCCAACTGATCAGCCAAAGTTATCAACACACATTATAAGAAATCAATTTCCTAAACAACGACATCAATCATGTTCAACTTTTCTGTTTTGAACAATTAGGAAAATACATGGTAATAAGTGATCAACTTTTATGCTCTAAAATAGCACAATGTATTATTTAGTGCCCCGTCCATTGTAAAAGACAAAATTTATTAGGAAAAATAAATGAAGAGAAAGCAGAAAATAATGAGGTGAGATTAAAAAATAAAAAAATATAAATGAAAAAAAATTAAACAATGTTGTAGTCCAACGTGAGGAAAAGACGACAACAGCGGAAGTAAAGCACCATGGCTCAAATCCCTATTATCTCACCGAAGTTTTTTGTTGAATTATGAAAAGAATTTGGAAATATGACAGTGGAAAAAACAATGGGAGGAAGGATGAAGCTTTTGCTGTATATGTTGTGCAATTGAACTGAGAATAAAAGTAGAAGAAGCCAAAATCTTATCCTAGGAACCTGGGTTCGTCTTCCTTGAATATGGAGTAAGAGAAAAGGGATGAAAAACAGAATTGGGTTCTTTTTATAACTGGGAATTCAATAGGGTATAATCAATTATTTCTATGATTAAGGGGCATTTTTTGTCATTTAAAAGCCTCATCTTGATTACTGTTGCAACATGTAATAGCCATCTCACCCCTCAGGCCAGTTGTGTATTATGAAGGTGAATTGTGGATTATTTGCGGGGCTTCATTTAGTCAGGGGCCCAAGAGATTAGCTATGTATGCTACCAAATGGCTGAAAAGGGGAGAAGGGTATACAATCTAGGCCTTATCTAGTCTACCTAACTGAACCTAAGGGTAGACTTAGTTTGAAAGAATTGGAAGGCAACATTTTCCATTGCTTATGAAATTGCAATTTACCGCGTAAGGTCTTTTTTAACTACTGATTTGTCTCTGAATTCTCTAACCTTACTGTGATTTCTTTAGGTAAAACGGGTAACTCAGGAAGCCGACCAATGCGATTCTTCAGGTTTATTATGGATGCATCCCTCGAAGAAATGGTTAGTCCTTGTTAACTAATTTGATCACAACTGTTGTTTCATGACACCAATGTTTCGTTTAATGAATATATTTAATCATATAATGTGTAGGGTTTCCTTTGTTGTAATGTCTAGTAAAGTTTGTGCTCTTGAACAAAAAGGAAATAGCTTTGCTAAACAAATCCATGATAGGAATTTGTTTATTAACATAACTAATGTAAAACTGCATTTATCTTTTATTTACATAGAAGCAATTGCTACCTGCCCACTAAAATACTTAGGGTCAATTCTTTCGAGATGCCACCAACACGAACTTTTATGTTAAAACGACCTTAAAAATGGCTTTAACTAGGTCCTAGTACGAAATAAACATAGCACGGGCTTTGGAATTTGATAATGTAAAGTGTAATTTCTCTGGAGCCGATTTAAATTGTCTGCGCGAAACTTCTTGTCAGTTTGAGATGGCCATCAGTAAATTGGCAAGAACTGTTATTGCGTAAGGGGTGTAATGGGATAGGTGGTGTTGCAGGTTTTGCCACCCGAAGCTTCTCGTAGGCTAGCTGATCAACAACTTGATCATGCTACCTTGCACACACCCTTTGGATGTTGGGATACCCGGGTGAGGAGGGATGATTCGGGAAGCATCAGTCTTGGTGAAGGGTGGTCCAGGTTCCTACAGGAGGGTGGGATCTCCGTTGGAGACATGCTGAGCTTTGAACACGTGGAGGGGATGCAGTTTCTTGTCCGCAAATTTGATACGAGTGCATGCGAGGTCAGGTCGAGAGAAAGAACTCCTAGGTCCTTCGTGGTTAACAATGACAGCTCGGACGGTAAGATGGAATAGGAGCATGTACTTTATATTTATGATTCTGGAGCATTACTTATTTTGAATAGAGAATTTTCACTACTACAAAAAAGGTTAAAGACTACGGTCAAAAACCGTAGTTAAATACATTCAGCAACCGTAGTAGTACATACCGTAGTGGTAAACCCACTCAAAACCACTACGGTTCATAACCGTGGTGGTTAATCCTAAAGACTACGGTTGACAACCGTAGTCATTTTAATCGCTTTTACTGAACGCTGTAAAACACAACGGTTCGTAAGTTCTTTTTACTACGGTGTAAACCGTAGTAATATATAAGATAGACTACGGTTTCCTACCGTAGTCGTATATTTAATATAAAAAACTACGGTATCTAGGACAACGGTTTGGAACTTCATGTGACTACGGTCTGAACCGTAGTGAATGATATTAACAGATACGGTTGGAAACCGTAGTGGAAGACTTTAACGAATACGGTTTTTGGTGCATATTGACCACGGTTTGAAATGTATTAAAAGTTAAGAAAGACAACGGTTTTGGTTATTCATTGACAACGATTTTGAACCGTTGTCGTAGATGTTTCCCAATTTAAAAAAAAAAAATTGATGCTATTTGAAAATTGTAATCTATTTTTTCTATTATATTAATATTAATGAAATTAATGTAAAATTAAATATAAACCAATTTGCATAATAAAAAAAGATAAACTAATAGATAATGAATTATAACTCCTCTCAAGTATATCAAACCATTTACAATCTACAATTACTAAAATAATGGAATATAGACACTATTTCTAAATTAAGCAATTAAAATTAGACTAAAAGCAGCTCCCACTTGAAACGCCGATGAAGTTCCATAACAATATCCCCATACATTATGCCATGGTGATGAGCTTTTCCTTGGATAGTCATTTCCGAAAAGTGAGAGCATCCTGTATTTAATTTTAAAAGAAATATCAAAAGAAAATTCTCATTAATAACTGCGATGATAATTGCCTGACCGTTTAAGTTAATCAAAATAAAGATGAGTAATATAACAATTTGTTAGCCGAATAGGCGTACAAAGTCCTAGAAAGGATACAAGAAGTCACTTGAACTCATAACCAATCATCATCCATCAACCTCAAAGTAATAACATATAACTACTCATCATCAATTAATCATAAAAAAATAATTAAATTCTCATTCTTGCATCATCCTCAGACACCACATGCAAAACCATAAATCCAATACACCAATATTTCCCTTATAAATAAATATGGATGAAAAAATTAACCGCAAAGAATCAAGTTTCAAGATGGGAATTGAATTGCACAATCTGATTTTCATCATTGTGAAAAATACCTAAAGCTAATTGATCAAATGCGTAGCAATTTACAACCAGATGATCCAAATTATGTCTCCAAAATACAAAGAACGATCACGCAGATTTCTTAATACCTAATTATTCATATATATATGTTGTCCTGAACGCATTCTGCCCACTCGGCTCGCACATCATCAATGTCAGACTTAGTATAAACTAATCCTGTGAACTACGATGCAAATAATTTTTTTTCCATTAGCCAGACAACTAAATTTAGATTCCATTTCTAAGTAATTTTAAGAAAGAAAAAAAACTTACTATGGGTTGCAACGAGTCCATGTCAGCTGATGCATTTGATTGAATAAGTTGTTTCATGTATCGCATTACATAAAACCCACACTGGAAACCATCGGGCTGTTTAGCAGCCTATATGAAAATAATATTATTATAGCCAATATTGCAGTATATTTTGTTAAAAAAAAAAAGATAACCAAGTAGTCACCTTGATTATTTCCCAAGTCGGTTGTTTCCTTCCTTTCCGACCAATATCCATATTGAAAAGTTTTAAGGCCCTACAAAAAATAATTACATTTTAATTTCATATATGATACAAGAAGTGAGGCTACATAATTTTTTTTAGAATATTTCTATCAAGAATCAGTGGCTTACTAGAACCATGACCTTTTCACAAACATGACATTAATTTAAAAAAAAAATAAAAAAAAAACTTACAAATTCACAATTTTTATCCATAATGAATCTTTAATGCCATGATGGAGCGGATCCAACAAATATACAATCTCTTTGTGGGGATTGATGACTGTTAAAATCCAATGATCACTGCGCATGTACCATATAACTATCAATTAGAAAAGTTGATCGAGATAATTATGATTAATGAAATTAAGTAATAATAGTTATATACTTACCCCACATTACATGGCACCATCACAAGTTGATTGTGAGTTGTATTGCTCATTCTAGACGCTAGCGCCCTTGCCCTCTTTTCCATCTGCATGACATCAAAGTTTTTGTCTTTTCGAGTTGGTCTTAAATATGCTACACTCTCAGGATCTACAAATCTGTAGTTGTGGTTCATCTCGTCACGCACTAGATTTTTGTACAACAACCTAATTATACATAAAAACATACAATATTTTCAAGTTAATCAATATGTGGAACAACAAGTTAAACAAAGTAAGTATTGCTAAATTATAAAAAAACCTACCATATGTAGACACTTATACATGTCCCGGATATTGGCAACAATCGGCAGAATGGTTCAATATCTTCAACATGAACATAGAGGGTCTTCTCGTGCCCGAAGACTTCGATAGATAGCGTTATGGATATGTTCCCATTTAGCTCTTCATTGGCTTTAGAATATACATAGATAATGTATAGGCTCTTAGGCATATCTAATTTGTTGACTGTGGAACCGCGTTCCTTGATCTTCTTTTTCGGCTTCTAATCGGTTTACCAAAAAAATACAATTATATGTTAAAATAATATTACAATTTTTGACCTAATTATAACTTACAATATATACCTGGTCTCTAACTTTCATAAGGTGGATGGGCCAAGCCACGTAGGATCCAACCGCATCACCGATACTTTCCATCTCACTAGTAGGAATTGGCAACTTGGCACTTTTATCCACAGCTTCATCAATTGCGACACGGATGCAAGAATCAGGTAGCTTATTCCCATGAATGAGTTTGTTTTGTTCATTGGATACTGGAACGACACCGTATGCAGCAACTTTAGTCGTTGACTCCAGTGTCAATGCTACGGCTTTACCCTGCATAATCATATTTTATCATATAAGCACAGTTAAGCTTTTAATCAAGTTCAACTTAAAAGAATTATAAAAAAATAAATATTGGAAAAGTAAAAAACCTGTAAATATTCTTCATTTTCAACAAACTGCACATCCTCACTTCCGCTATCATCGTCATCATCCTCGATTTCTTTTTGTATGGTCTCGTGGTTCTTCTCCTTTACATCTTCGCCGAACTCTTGTTGAACTTGTATAGAACAACTAGCCTTATCCTCAGTGTCAATGTTGAACCCACCCAATTTGCTCACTGCAGTTTCCAATTTTACAAGTCGAGCATTATTCATGGCGTTCTTTAATTTTTCTTCCAATAACTCCTTCTCTAATTGTTTCTCTTTACTACTTCTACAGGTAGAATTGCCTGACCGTATAGTGACACCTTTTCCGCCACCCCTCACTCTTCCAGAGTGTTCTGGTTTTTCAAGGGCTTGAGAATGAATGTTATTTCTTACACCTGATGTAACCAACTCACCAGATTTCTTCTTTTCCACTAAATTACCCTGATATGAAAAACATGTACAAACATTCAAAAATGTAAAACAAGAAACACTAGTGATATGGTAATAACTCTAAAGTTTTTAAATGCCTACTTACAATCTTATCAACGGTCTCCTTCAATTTTTCTCCTTCGTGCTTTCCCTTTTTCTTTCGCCCTTCGCACCACAATGTTACGTGGTTAACGTCCTCATCATCACATAATAAATGTGGCTATTTATGAAGAAATAACATGTTCAGAAAAATAAAATGGGTATAACTACTAAAGTATGACAAACATAAAAACCTATTGTATTACTATTAACTTACATTCTCATTAGCATACCGCACGTATCCTTTTCGTCCTAGTCGGTAAGGATAGTCCTTTGATGTAGATGCTCTTTGTGATTGCAGCTGACTTAATAAATAATTAAAATGCTTCTCACACTCTCTTTATTTATTATTATGTTTAAACAGAATACAGCCCTTTATTTTGTATCTATATGTCTCCATCAACAGTTAACCTCAAAAGCAAACATTCAGAAAATCCCTAACATATCAGACGCATATATTCACCAATAATGGCGCCGGGAGAAATCTTGTAAGGGGTCAATACTTCTTGATAGATAATTTTGTGATTGAGTTCAACAATAATAGATAATTTATAAATCATATTCTATCCAATGCATCTCTAACCAAAATTTATTTCCCAAACATCAAAACAAACTACAATATATGTGATCTTAAAACTATTAACATGTCTCAAACTCATTCTGTTTACACCTATTATTGCTCCAGTGAACCACACCACATCATCATATATGAAGCCTATTCTGAATTGAACCGTAAGCACAATATATGAAGAAGATGATAGTGATTTTGTAGAGAAATCGCAATATACCTGCTTCGAAAATAGACGACTGGTTTGAATGCAATCTGAACGATTTTCTTATGCGGATTGACGGCCGAATGATCTTTTAACGTCGGCAAGACCTCTATCGTTCAGTTTCTTTGCGTCCTCTCGCCTCCTCTCCCACGTTTGGCCCTGGTTTCCGTGGCTCTAATTCGCGGCAACTGAATTTAGATTCAAATTTTGCAATTTCTGTTAGGTTATTAGAATAATAAAATTGGGCCTGACCTTTTCCCTAACCCAAAACAAAATAAACTATGGCCTGTTCTATTAATACTGGACGTGTTGGTCCACAAACTTGCAGGAAAAGAAAAAAAAAAACGAAACTGGTATCTGTGGGACTCGAACTCTGGTACTAACAACTCTCAACAAAGTTTCCTGCCACTACAGCACACATCCTTCTTCGAAACTAACTTGAATTGATATCATTATATTATTGTAATTGATAATGTTTGGCAATATTAGAAATTAAACATAATTCTTTAATTTATATCAATTTATTGTAATTGATAATGTTTTTGTTTAAATGTTTTTTTCTTATGTAAATACTTTTTTTTTATTAATTTGTATATTTTAAAAAACATTGCAAATTATTTAAATTTTTTAGATACATCACGATAACTTAAAAAAAAATTTGTGAAATAATGTTGATGTATATTTCACTACTTCTCTCTTCGAGATAAGTTTATTTTTTGGGTTTAGTTATTTTCCAAAAAGACCCTATAATGATTTTGAATTTATGAGTAGTCTATGTATAGAAATAGATAACAATTAAATTTATGCATGTCAAGGTAGTCGATCTGGCTGGAATTTTAATATATATTAATTTCTTTTATCCAAATACAGATCTTATTTCCCAATAAAGTCAATATTTTTTATATGGTTTAATAATCACATATTATTTTTTGCGCTTTTGTTAATATATTTCAAGAATAAAAAAATATTTTATTTTCATAATTACAATAAGTCGATTTTGTCGGGCTCACGTCATATTTTGGATCGGTCCAGGTCGGGTCAAAGTTTAGTCAGTCCTAGATATATTTGTTCCGGCCCGTTCCCTATAATATACTAAGATTATCGGATCGGTCCAGACCAGCCAACTATTTATAAACAGAATAAAATAAAGAGCTTCAAATTTTTATTCAAAATATGTCAACATTAGATTCTACTTGTAGCGGGAAAAAAAAAATAAGAATTTTGATAATTTTTTTAATTTTGATAATTTGATACAACAAATGAGGTATTGACATTTGGCAGGTTGAAAGAGGGGGTTGAGTTGTGGAATAGGTTGGTTGGCCAACCCATTCACAACCGAAGGCATCAAATAATTAACCATTTTTACTGTTATTTTTAATTGGAAATCTTGTCTTTTCCTATGCCCTTGCCCTCCAAGGGCATGGGTAAAGGTGGTCTTAACTTTCGTATCCGATCAACCGTGCGAAATTAGCTTGTACAGAGGGAATACAATATAAGCATGTATGTGTCAAAGTTTCAAAGTTGTAGTTGGTATTATGATCTTAGTATATATCAAAAAAAAAAATCTATTAGTTATATTGTTATACATTATCAAATCTAACATTCCCCATTCCATTAAATAAACTAGAAAGACAATATAAAAAAACTCAAAAATAAAAGGTACATAATCAAAATATAAATTAAATTTTCAAAAAGTCAATTGGAAAAGAACAAATTAACTAACTCAAAGTCTATTAAAAAAAGGACAAAACCTGCCTTTAGCAGGATTCGAACTCAGGTTGCTTGGAAAGTAGCATTAGTTCCTAACCACTAGAACTCAATAAACAATTGAAATGCTTCTCACACTCCCTTTATTTATTATTATGTTTAAACAGAATACAGCCCTTTATTTTGTATCTATATGTCTCCGTCAACAGTTAACCTCAAAAGCAAACATTCAGAAAATCCCTAACATATCAGACGCATATATTCACCAATAATGGCGCCGGGAGTAATCTTGTAAGGGGTTAATACTTATTGATAGCTTGGAATTCTTGGATTCCGACAGCCTTGGATTTGTTTTGGATTCCGTCGGCTCTGAAAATAATAATAATAATAATAATAATAATAATAATAATAATAATAATAATAATAATAATAATAATAATAATAATAATAATAATAATAATAATAATAATAATAATAATAATAATAATAATAATAATAATAATAATAATAATAATAATAAATATTTCAACATTTTAATTTATTTTGGTCCTACAAATCCATATTTATAAAAAAATAACAAAAATAAAAGAATGACAACGCTTACTCAACAACGGTTCAGGAAACTGTTGTCTTTGACCCAATAAAACTAATTATTTATTTTATAAAATTAAATAAGTACATAGACAACGGTGTTTCAACAACAGATGTAATAACCGTTGTCTATTAGCAGAATAAAACATATCGACAACGGTAAAACAACCACGGTATTCCAAAACCGTTGTCTTTTTGCGAGAAATTTCGCTTAAAGACCACGGTTGTGATAATGACCACGGTTTTTCTCTTAAAGACAACGGTTTTTTCAAAAACCGTTGTCGTTTTGGTGTAGTCTTTGACCTTTTTTGTAGTAGTGTTTGAACACTTCTAATTTATAATGTGCAGGTGAGGGACCCGCCAACGGGGCTGCTGGATTCACTAGTGACAACCCAAATTTCAGAATCACGGTGCAGCCTTACCATTGCAATCCGACATGCAGGCCCGTAAGTTGATTTAATGATTTAATATATGGCAAAGAGGTTAACTAAATTATCAATACTTGTTACACTATGCTATAGAACAACTCAAATTGCTCTCCCTTGTTGTCCTCTTACCAAATCGAATCTTTGTTTCGGCTAACATCCGTAAATGACTACTTTTGCAGACTATCCTCGGAGAGTTCGTGAAGGCAACCAACCTCCGACTCAACTTATCGAAGGCGTCTCTCAAAGACCCAACGGGACACGTGACTAACGTGAACGTTGGTTGTGACGGATCAGGACGGAGTTTTCGGCTAAGATTTGGGAATGGATGGAATATATTTTTCAGGGCGAATAAGCTGGCAACTGGAGATATCTGCATATTCGAAATCGGAGCTGGGCAGGTGTCCGGAGCTAGGGTCTCGTTTGATGTACACATTTTCCGTAAGTAGTAATATGAGACATTTGATTGTATGTTTGATTGGACAATATGTTTAGGCTCTCTGTTTTTGTTCAAGGATTTTAAATCTAGACATCATCATATGCTTACAAGTTTGTCTATATTCGCGCGGGAGGGGTGATTTTGGATTTAACAATTATCTAAATCCTCGTTTTGTGGTGTTTTGCGAATTCTATTAACTGTTAAATATGTATTTATAAAACTAGATCACCAACATACCAATATTATTAAATTTTAGATCGAGGAAATAATTTCAAAATTATATGGTCTGCTGACACCTCAGGACAATAACAATCGATTTCGTTTTGTCGATTGCTTCCTATTTCGACATTGTTGAAGGAAAAATTTTACTTAGGATAAATCTGAAGAGAAATTAATAAAATTACAGTAATGTATTTATCTTATACATAAAAATATCTAGAATTTAGAAATTTTATGATGTCCATATAATTAAAAAAATTATCGAGATATTAATGTGTAGAATATAGTCACTTTTGACTTCGTACACCTTCCAATAGCGGATATTTGTCGGTTACTTTCTAGTTTGGGATCCTAAAATGTATGATCAAACTTATGGTAAAATATAAAGGAAAATTAAAGAATATCATTACGGTATTAATTTTAAATAATATATATAAATTTAAATATTTTTTAGAAAAAAGAATATAACAAAATGTTAGTCGAGAAAGCCTATTGGAATGTCCCCCTATAGGTTAGTTTTTGGTAAGTCTTGCCATTTATCAGTCGAGATTGAGCATCGAGCCTATTGGGCGGTAAAGCGTTGCACTATGGAATTGGAAGAAGCCGGTAAGTCGAGGAAGTTGGATTTGCAAGAGTTAGAGGAAATCCGATTGGAAGCCTATGAGAACTCGCGCATCTACAAAAGAAAAGACGAAATTGTTTCATGATAGTTCGATCTTGAGAAAGCAATTTGAAGCGGGTAAAAATGTGTTACTTTTTAACTCTCGTCTTAAACTTATGCCGGGTAAGCTTCGTTCTAAATGGCTTGGTCCTTTTGTTGTTACTAATGTGTTTCCTAATGGTTCAGTGGAGATTAAAAGCTTAGATATAGATAAGGTGTTTAAAGTGAACATACATCGTCTTAAATTGTTCAATGAAGAAGAGAATGTGTCATATGTCATTGATTTTGACTTAAGAGACCCCGTTTATCCATCGGCGTAATGGAGTGAAGGACGTCGAGCATAACGACGTTAAAAAATTGCGCTATTGGGAGGCAACCCAAATTTTTATTTTGCTTTGATTAGTCTTAGTGTGATTTTCGAGTTTCTTAGGTTTTTTGTAGTTCGTTTGATTCACGTAGTAAAATAGGTCCGTGGATTACTTTTTATTTGGCGTGATCACGCCAAATAAACAAGTTACATTCCTTTTAAATAGGTTAATTTTCGTAGGGGGCAGAAGACTAGTCGCGTTTTGACGCGATCACGCCAAAATCGGACTAGTCAAGTGATTTGAGTCAGTATGAAATTGGGCGTGATCACGCCCAATTCACACGAGTCTTATGTACAAATTGTGTTGTCCCCTTGTTCTAATTAATTTTCAGGTTTTATTAAAAAAAAAAACGAAAATTAGAAAATGGAAAACAGAATCTGGAAACACCTAATCCCTAATCTCACGTCTTTTCTCTCTCAGCCGCCTCCCTCTCTTCTCTCCCTCCGGCGACCACCGCCAACCAAGCGAGACACCGCCGACGTGACCGTCTTCATCCAGCGACCTTCCCCGCCGCCTCTTCTGCGCACAACCGCCGTCTTTCTCTCGTCGTGCGGCCGCGCCGTCAACGCTACTATCCCCTCCCTCTTCTCTCTCACTCCGGCGACCACCGTCTGCGTGCCCATCTTCGTCCAAGGACCACCGCGCCGCTTTCGCAATTTAGACCAAAGTTGTCGGAATCTTTTTTCCCTTTGCACCAGATTTTTGCAGCAACTAGCAATTAGCTTGAACAAAAACCCTAAAAAACAGAATCTCTAATTAAAGTACAACTAAAAAGCAATCCATAATATCTAATTCAGAATTGATGCAAACAAAGATCGGGAGAATGAATCGGGCCTATTTAATTATTTCTTCATTAAATTGATTTACAGAAGAAATATTAAAATCCTAACCTAGTAATTGCAGAATGTACGAGCATATGGGGCGGACTAGATTTAGTCAAGAACAAGCTGCGAGGAAGGGGCGAGGGGCGCTGTGCACAATGGCCGTCGGCGATAATCTTCTCCGAGGAGAGTGTAGGAAGTCGAGCAAGGGCTTTGGACTTCATTGAGCGGAGGCGTTTTACTGCATCAGCTTCCTGCGGAAGAAATTCGAACAGAAACAGTCCACCGCAAGAATGGTGGAGAAGAGAAAAGAGATAGAGAGGGTTTGGATTGAAAATGACGATTTTAATCTCCAAAGGTGGGAAGATATTACCATTCAGTAAAAATTTCAAGTTACAAAATAGTAGAATTACAATTATATCCTTCATAATTTTTTAATTGAAAACGAATAAATTAACGGTGGAGATTGGATGGACAATGATCTAATTGCTGAAATGCTATGGTTGCACTTGTGCAACCATTGTACACAAGTAAGACTCTACTTTTACACTTTTTGTCAAAAAACAATTATGTACAACAAATATCATTTTCAAACTAAATTTTCTTTAGTTGTTCCTATATATAATATAATGTAATTGGTAAGCTTTCACTGTCGATTATATAATTAATCTATAATGAAATTTGGATATCGACTTGAAGATCCTTTCTTGGCAGACAGCTAGTAAAGTAAACAGAACATATTGTGACTCCAAGACTATGTTTATTAGATTTTAGTATGAAATAAAAAAATCCTCGCAAGTATTACATTTTATTCATCATAAAATAATTAATGTAGATGATAAGCGTCATAGAATCTAACAAAGTTGTTGGAAAATTATGGAATACTTTGCCCATTTTAGGGCAATAGTAATTGTGCGACCGTACTCTCACAAGGAAAATAAAGTTGATCTGTGTTCTTCTCCGATAGTAGGTTTGAAACAAGGGATTTGATCAAACTTTAGAAGAACGCGGTCCCTTACAAAGCAAGAGACAATTCAAGCTTCAGAACAAGGAACTTGATCGATGAAGCTTTAAACTTCAAAGAATTATGATATGAAGGTTTCTTTATTCCACGTAACTAAAAATAGCTATGAAAATTAAAAATCAAATATTCAATGATCCAATTAATTCGGCCAGTCTGCCTGACTTAATAAGCGGATGGATATATATACTGCAATTCTCAAGAGTTTAGCATATTAATATATTTAAAATTAGCTCAAGAAATATATATATAATTAGAAATTAATAGTGAACGAGAAACTTACGAACTACCATTAAAAGAATTATGCTCTTGACATAAAACATGTATTTAGACGCAGAGAACATTATTCAAAAATATTAAAATGTTAGCGATGTTTTACTAACTAGACTTTGGCACGTGCGACACTTACATTATAAGAAAAAATTAAATTAGAGACAGAAAAATTCGTCCCTAATCACAGGGTATCCATCCTAGACTAAAGTAGTAACTGACTTGAAACAAAATGTTTGATTTCTATAATGTTTTTTCTAAAATTTAGAGACGGATTAGTTTCCTCTCTAAATTTTGGGACGAAATTTTAATATCTATTATAAAATTAAAGACCAAATTATCTATAGAAAAGAGACCAATCAGTCTCTAATATCCGATTGTTATTTCTTCACTAACCGGATACTAATGATCTCTTGTCACTTTTCGTCACTATTCTATTTTTATTTCGTTTTTATTTAGTGACCGATATTATCTGTTACTAATTAATTTTTCCATCTCTAATTTGAACTTTTCTTGTAGTGTTAGTATATTAATTTTAAAAATTATATTTTGGCACTTGTTTTTATATTTATTTTTTTATTTGTTTAGCAATTTCTAATCAACGGAAAGTATTCAGAGAATAAATCATTTTCCAGAGAATTGTATAAGAAATCATAATATTATCGTATCCCTACTTCTTTTGTGTATAATTAAGTAAAACTGGAGATATCTCAACAGTACCCTATTTAAAAAAAAAAAAAATATTCTATAAATTTTGTCCGAAAATAGTGTAGTTGTTAAAAGGTTAATTTGAGTAAAAGTCTAAACATAGTATGTAAAATAAGATATACAACATTTTTACTAAATTAACTAATAATAAATAATATACGTAACCTGAGGAAAATTGTGACATCAGAACTTTGTCCTAGTACCTATAAATGAATTGCTTCAAATTGATTTATATGAAACTATATTCATCTATGTTATTTAAAATTAAAAAGAAAAAGGAGAAAAAAAAAAACTTATTTCTCTTGGAAGTTCTTTTGAAATGGCATAATTATTTCTTTTTACGGATGCACTTGTTTCTAAATTTTCTCCTTCTTGATCTTCCTAGTTATCGATACCTTTTTTTTATTCAAAATTGTTTGAGTGTTTGCTCATCATCGCTCTATTTGACTGTTGTCCTCTATTTTTCTCTTTGTATTTCTTCATTTCTTCTTCTCTTCTGTTGTTGCAGTTTGTTCATGTTGTTTTTTCTTGGATTTTGTTCTTGTTTTCTTCCCTTCAACTTCTATAGTTTTATCCTCCAAAACTAAAGTTGTTGTTTTGTTCCTCTTTATTTTTCTTTTGTGATTTCTATCATCTTATCATCGCTTTCAATCTAAATTCAGTCTTCTACTATTGTTTTGGTGTTACGTCATTTCTTCTTCTCTTCCATTCTTCTAGTTTCTTCATCCTCTTAATTTTTCATTGTTGTTCGCCTCGTTTTCTTTCCTTCCACTTTTGTAGTTTATCTTATGTATTACTATAGTTGTATATTTCTCGTTATCTTCTTTTTACTCTGTGGGTTCTATCATTTCGGTTGCCTCTATTATTGTGTTCAATCTTCCTTCGACAAACTTTAATTAGTATTTTGATCTTGTGCGGCAAAGAACCACACATCATTTGCATTCAGTAAGATTAATTTTTTGTAGTATTTGGATTCATTTTTTCCATGTATTAGATTTATCTTAGTAAGATTACATTTTTTAATGTATGAATTTATTAGTGTTGGTTATTACAAAGTAAGTTATTACCTTTTCTATGGCCTCAGTGCATTCATGTGATGAGCATCCACGATATAATGTTGTTATGTCATCGATCATACATGGTTATTGTTATAGATTAATTGATGAACGTTTAGGTTTATTATGTACCTGTAGAGGTGGCAATTAGGGCAACCTAGCTCGGTTCGGACCTAGCTCCTCGGGTCGGGTCGAGTCTGACCGAGCCAACGGCATACGCCTGACCAAGGTAAATTTTGATTAGACTTAAAATTAGTCAGCCCGGCCCAGCTTAGCCCCCTATAGATACTAAGATTATCGGGTCGACTCACGGCTCTTCGGTCTTTTAGTCCATCGAGTCAAGTTTGTCGGGCCAAGAGATCTATGACCCAACCTATTATAAAAGTATCACGAAGATTATATTATAAACATTTATATCTTGGTATTGCTTCCATTGGCTCATCTTAGCACTTGTTGCATATTGTAGTAGTCTCACTTTTGCACACCGATCTAGTTCAAATTTTGCAGGAGTCATATCATATTTTTGCCTCATTTTCAACACCTTCAACCATTCCGGTATTATAGTAATAGCCTAGTAGGTATTCGTTGAACATACCACTGTTAAGTTAATTGATTTTTTAGTTTAGTTGAATGATTGTTTTTAGCAGATTTCTTAGCATATGTTTTTGACCAACTTTAAATTACATGGTTATATATATTTCGATTTTATTTTCTTGTTATATTTTATCGTCTACTTATATTTTTTGTTATTTTTACCTTTTTCAAACTTTTCTTTTGTTTTATGAAATGTTCAAGTGTTTTCTCCTTTTGCATTTTTTATCCTTTGGACCATTGATAGTTTGCACGTATCTAAAGCATCATGAATGGTGCATGGCAAAATTTAATATTAACTATTCATATAGAATTTTTTAAAATAATTTATTCATACTATTTTTGTTTTCAAATTAAATATAGAGTTCTTATCATTGTTTCATATCCTTAAGCTCTTTAGAAGGTGGATTAATTTGTATAGTTGAAGTTGGTGTTTTTTTGCAATTGAATCTCGCCTAACATGAAAACATATTTCAGCTTAATTGCGGTTTCCTAATATTTTTATATTTTATTGTTTTAATTGATTACCTTTGAATTCATTTGGTGTAATCTTTGCGAGGCAATCATTGACTTTTGATTGGCTATTTCCTCTAATATTTTGTCCTTTATGATTTGTCATATTTTCCCATAACTTTACTATTATGAATTGATACTTGTAAAATAATAAGTTAACTACATTGGTTAGATAATATAGTAGGACAATAATTTAATAATATTATCAATAAGCGATTTAATTCGTTTCTTGATTCTCTGTGATTAGTCAAAGATCAAGACTGTTCTCCAAGAAATCTCATTCAATAACCGATTCAAGATTGGATTCGTTTCTTGATTTGTCCATAATACTTTTGTGTTGAACCTCTCTGCACGATACTTCTGTACATAATTAGGATGCGTAGAATTAGGCTTGGAATACAAATTGGATTTCGTATTAATCACATTAATATTTGAATATACCCATTCTATTATTAGAATAAAAATAAATCGCGAACGTGTGCAAGTGTAAATAATTTTGTCAAACGGAAGTCACAAACATATAACTATTCAATCATGAACATACCACTGTTAACTTAATTGATTTCTTAGTTTGCTACACATATGAAGTGAAATTACTTCATGAGGTTAAAATATTACTGAATCTTGGTATGTAATTAGGATATTAGAATAATATTAGAATTAGAATTAGAATCCGAATAAAATGATTAGAATATATTAAAAAATTACAATATTGTCCCTAGAATATTTAAACTTTAAGAGGGTAAAATAGGCAAAACATATCTTGAACATTATAAGATTAAATTATTGATCAAATCTAATTCCACTACACATATGAAGCGAAATAAGTGATTCAATTCGTTTCTTAATTCTCTGTGATTAGCTAAAGATCGAGACTGCTCTTCAAGAAATATCGTTCAATAAGAGATCGAGATTGGATTCGTTCATTCATTTGTCCAGAATACTTTTGTGTTGAACCTCTCTGCCCGATACGTTGGTAGATTTCAGGATGCGTTGAATTAGACTTGAAATACAATTAGGATCTGTATTAATCACATTAATATCCGAACAAACTCATTCTATTATTCGAATAAAGACATATGCTAACGTGTGCAAGTGTAAATTTTGTCAAACAAAAGTCATAAACACATAAGTATTCAATCCTATTGAACTTTCATTTAGTTATTTAAACTTAATTAATTCTCAAATACGTCGATGCTAGTGTATTTAATGAGTATATATACATGATTATAATACAATTAGAATTAGAATTAGGGTTGGAATATTATAATTAGGATATGTAAGGTAGAAAATTACAATATTATCCTTAAAATATTTACTTAAATTTGAATTTTCATTATTCTATTTAAACTTAATTAATTCTCAAGTAAGTCAATGCTTGTGTAGATAATTATAATATGTAATTATAATACAATTAAGATTGAAATTAGGATTAGAATATAATAATTAGGATATCTATGGTAGGAAATTACAATATTATGCTTAGAATATTTAAATTAAAAGAGGGTAAGATAGGCCAATCGTAGGATTACAATATATTAATTAGGATATGTATGGTAGGAAATTACAACATTATCCTTAAAATATTTAAACTTAGATAGGGTAAAATAGACCAAACGTAAATTGACTGAAACTTAAGGCACTTTTATATTAGTGTATAGATTAGATCTAACTTTCACATAAGTTTAGTTGTTCCTATGACTAATTAAGAAGTTACACGAGAAATGGGAACGTGGATTTACAAGATGTACATTTTGCTGCTCCTTTCTGTTAAATATTAAATATGTGCCACAAGATATGGAGCCATTTTTGGAGGATGACTCTCTGTGTGTAACAGTGATTGTGTTGGAATTTAAGATCTATAAAAATCACATTTCCCGATTTATATGGGATAGTTTTTGTGAAATTGATTCCCAAAAATTAGTTAGACGGATGACTGGAATTTCGACTATATTAAAAAAGAAAAAAAGGATGCATTTTCGCTTTGCATAAGGAGATAAAGTAGTTCCACCTACTAAACCAACCCCACAATATATATCCTAAAATTTGTCTCAATCTCATCATATACTAGAGTGACGTGTGTACTTATATAATACTGTCTCCATGCAAGAAATGTATCTGCTGACTACAACATTAATTTGGACACGTGTCATTAGTTCTTCAATCCAATCGTCAAAACCATGTCTATCTAATTTAGAGAGTGAGCGTATACTACAGACCAATGTGTTGAGAAACATTACTATAAATATCTGCTCCATATATACTTACTATCTTCATCAAAAGGAGATTAATTATCATCCATTTTGCTTCACCAAAAAATGGCAATCAAGGTTCACGGAAGTGTATTCTCAACTGCAACAATGAGAGTTACGGCTTGCCTCTACGAGAAAGGGCTCGATTTCGAGTTCGTCCCGGTTGACATGAGCAGTGGTCAGCACAAGAAGGACCCTTACCTTTCTCTCAATGTAAGAACCATCCATACAGTAATCAACTCTTTATATGATGTTCAGATCTATCTATTTCAACTACGGTGTCTCAACTATGTCCCAACCTAATACTTATATATGTTGTTTTAATCCAATCTTTAAAATTCAAAATCATGCTGGCATCTCAAAGATATAATATTAGGTGTGACCGCATGGAACATAGTTGGAATACTATAGCTGGGACAGAGATTTGGAAGTGAATTTTTCATCACTTTGAAATCCAATTAAGTTATTAATGAAAAACTTTACAAAACATTTGTGTGCAGCCATTTAGTCAAGTCCCAGCCTTTGAAGATGGAGACCTCAAGCTCTTCGGTAAGGTGTTTTCTTCAATTTGCAAATTGCATCATATTTTTCAGTATCATATATTAAATTTTTACTAAATGAAATTACAACTTTTTACCTTTTTTTTTTCCCGAACAGTAGATGTATTAACTCAATTACGTACATATGTTAGCAAGAACAAGAAATCTTAATTCAGTATTTAGTATATTAATTAAAAAAATGTTTGATATAGAAAAAGTATTATAAAGTTCAAATGTAAAAGTTTACCTTAAGATATCCTAAAGTTGATTTATTTAGTAAAAAAATGGTTCCAACAGAGACAGAGGGAGGGGAAAATACTTATATATACCCAATTCTGTCGAGAGCAGAGGCAAAAAAAAAGAGAAAAATCGAAGGAAAAATACTTATATATACCCGGGAAAAATAAAATCGAAACAGAAAATTGTTGTGGGCAAAGAAGATCCAAAATGGAGAAGTTCAGTGTCTCTTTTTCTTTTTTCTGTTATTCTTACTATAAAATTATCAAATGCCTTTAAGAAAATTTGAAATTTTAGGGGGCTGTGCCCCTCTTGGCCCGTTGCATGGCATGAGTCGGGACCACAAAAAGTTAATTAAGCTAAATTGCATTCTAGACTATGCATGCGAAGAGCTAGCAGATTTGGCAGTCCAGACTGGCTTGGCCAGACCCATGTCCCTGGACCAAGAAGCTGAATCAGGCTGGCTCGGCCCAATATTTATCCAGCCTAGCCACTAGACAAAATCTGTGCAAATCAGGCCTGATTTTTTCTAGAGTAGAATAGGCTCGAGTGTCAAATTACCCCCATGAGATCACCGGTCATATCGTACATCTATCTTGTATTTCACTATGTTTACCAAACACCACATGTATTAGATGATGTCACTAATCCACATGTGTCGTGTTAAAGATAGTACAACAGAAAATGAAGAAGAGATCCGAATTGCAAATTGCCTACTTTCCTCATTTGCTTTAACATTCATAGCATTAACAAGTAAAATTTCTACTGATTAATTGAATGCAGAATCAAGGGCCATCAACCAATACATTGCACATACGTACAGTAACACCGGAACTCCATTGATATGCAAGGATCCGAAAGCAATGGCGATCGTCTCTGTCTGGTCGGAGGTAGAGGGTCAGCAGTACGAACCTCCAGCCTCAAAATTAACTTGGGAACTGGCGATCAAACAATTTTTAGGAATGACAACAGACAATACTATTGTGGAAGAGCAAGAAGCAGTGCTGGCGAAGGTTCTTGATGTGTACGAAGCCCGGTTGGCCCAGTCCAAGTACTTGGGATGTGAATGCTTCACTCTAGTAGATCTCCATCACCTCCCCACAATGCACTATCTGATGGGAACACGAGCTAAGGCACTGTTCGAATCACGCCCTCATGTGAGCGCGTGGAGTGGCGATATCATGGCGAGGCCAGCGTGGCAGAAGGTTGTGGCCATGATGAACAATCAGTGAGCTTGAAGGATCGTCATTTTACGTTGTATCGGCTTCTTATCTTGATCTGTGGTCTGCTTGTGATTCATGAAATCAATTGCCAACTTGTCATGTTTTTTTAAATAAAATGTACTTGTGAAATATGTATACTGGTGAAATTTTGAACATATGGTTGATGCTGAAACTCAGATCAGGACTTTTTTAAGCATATTACATCAAAATTATAGTAAATTTCTAGTGGAGATCGAACAATACCAGTAAAGGAACATATGCATAATGTAACTGTTGATAACTTTAACTGCGATGACACTTAATTAGCCTATAGTTGTTTAGGGATTGCACCCCCTCCCCGCTCCTCTTAGGCGGGACGGTGGTAATACACTTTGATCACTTTTTAAATATGATTTAACAATATTATATCAATTTTATAACATTTTATACGAAAATAAATATTAGATTCATAATTCATACAATTAAATTTTCATCGGCAGATTTGTTGTACACCCGTCCAGTCATAAACAAACATACCCTAAAGTTCCATTAAGACATGAAGTTTCTTATTGCACCCAAATAATAATGATAATTACAATAATAACAGTAACGAAAATAACCACCTTTTTTTCTTTAGGTAAAATGGACTTAAACTGAAATAGCATCATTATGTCAATTGAATTATATATCTTGGTGCACATGCATCAATCTTTTAAGCGTCCAGTAGAGTAGTAAATAAAAACTTATATCAGTATATATAATTGAATATTAATTAAGAAGGAGCAATCTGTATTTGGAATCTAATGCAAACTACCACAAGAAAATGAATACTCACACAAATTATACAGTTCTACATCAAGAATATTTTTAATTCAAGACTTTCCTTCAGACATGAAACTTTACTTTAAGAACTTCAGATTAATATCATTCAGCGAAAGTTTTAAAAAGGTTATTTAATTATTGCAACTTCAATTGCTGCAACATTTGTAGTTGAATATCAAATCAAGTACAAGATACTAGTTAGGTTATTCTATTCCAAATAACATTTCATACTTTTCATATGAAGGAAGTGTATACTGCATACATTTTACACATGTAGCACCTAGTTAACACTCTCTTCGTTTCATAATGAACTTTAATACTTTATTTGTCACATAATGAGTCTTGCTTCAAAAGGTACATTTTTTTAATTTTTTATGTTTGATGAAAGTATAACTCTCTAAAATCTATTAATTCGTACTTATATGAATAATTTAAAACAGGCTCTCATTATGAGACGGAGAAAGTATCTTTATGCGACGAATCATACTTGAGATCCGGACTTTGATCTGTACAAGGAAATGAATAAAGTATTTGAAGCTGTACCTCAACCTGCCAAAGCCCACCCCACCACTTATATTGTAATATATATGATTCTGCTCAACCGAAAAATATATAATTGCTTAATGTGAAAAAGTTATTAGCAAAAGAAATGGGTGACGCATGCACTTATATAATCAAGAGAGGTAGAGAGAAGGTATATTAAGAGAGAACATTACTGCTATAAATACCTGGTCCATCTCTTCATTCCATATCATCTTCAGACAGCATTTTATCATCCATTTTCCTTTCTACATATCTTCTTTACCTTCCAAATATGGCAATTAAGGTCCACGGCGCCGTCTTCTCTACCGCAGCAATGAGAGTTTTCGCTTCCCTCAACGAGAAAGAGCTCGACTATGAGTTCGTTCCTGTTGACATGCGCAAGGGTGAACACAAGAAGGAGTCTTTCCTCTCCCTCAATGTAAGCATAGACTATATATGATGTTTCTTCATCACTTTCAAATGTAACTCATTTTATAATGGAAAGCTTTGCATACCTTGTGCAGCCATTCGGTCAAGTCCCTGCTTTTGAAGATGGAGATCTCAAGCTCTTTGGTAACTACTCATTCTTCTCTTCTATTTCTAATTGCGTAGAGTAGAATCGGACTAGGCCCATACCGGACCGAAATATTCTTGCCCAGCGTATCTTGTCCCAACAAAATTACTACCAGAAGTTAGGAATCTAAACGAGTCAAACCAGGTCTAGAGCAATCCGAATCGTCTGTTACAGTAGGTGTTTCATTTCCGTTACACTCAATTCAATATACGACACATATTATTTCGTAACATCGTCCAATACATGTGTCATTGGTGAATATGATGAAATACAAGATAAAATATCAAAATGTAACAGATGATCTCACGCGGGTCTCGGGCCATTTAAGTCGGCCAAATAGGTCTGGTTATTAAGCTGTAAATTGGGAGCCCAGCCCGATCATTATTTCAGGTTATCTTTGACGGGCTGGGCTCAAATTGCCTCCTCTACGTGTACTTAAATTCAAAATTTTCGAATAATTAAAAGTGAAATCTCCATGGAGCAATTTAATTGACTTAACAATAACTTGATGCAGAATCAAGAGCCATTACTCAATACATTGCACATACTTACACCAACAATGGAACTCCACTAATATGCAAGGATCCCAAAGCCATGGCGATCGTCTCCGTTTGGATGGAGGTGGAGGCGCAGAGGTACGAGCCTCCAGCCTCAAAACTAACCTGGGAACTCGGGGTGAAGCCATTATTAGGGATGGCTACAGACGACGCTATAGTGGAAGAGCAAGAAGCAGAGCTGGCTAAGGTTCTTGATGTGTACGAAGCCCGGTTGGCCGAGTCCAAGTACTTGGGCTGTGACTGTTTCACTCTAGCAGATCTCCATCACCTCCCTACAATGCACTATCTGATGGCAACACGAGTTAAGGCAGTCTTTGATGCAAGGCCTCGTGTGAGTGCTTGGTGTAAGGATATCATGGCCAGGCCAGCTTGGGAAAAGGTTATTGCCATGAGAAACATTTAGAAGCTTCAAAGTTATCGTTATTCACAGTATCAGCTTCTTCTCTGACTCTGTTTTGCCTGCAAATTTCTTGAAAATTTGTTATGGTGTTGTATTTTCTATAATAAAACTTTACTTTGTGGAATGTATCTGATGTTGAAATTCAACTGTTTATCTTTAACTTGTAATGGATAATAAAAAAATATGATTGATGTTGAATACTCAGATCACGAAGACTTGTTTTTACAGCATACTATATTATGTATCAATAAATTTAAAGTGGAGAATTGAACACTTAACATGGAAAAATGTACTTATAATTAAATCCAACTTGTGCAGCTAATGAGCTAATACAGAATATTTCGTGCACTGAACTAAAAACAATAATCAATTATGTCTAGCAATAGAGTGTGTTTGCTTATGGTTTCTCTCAGAAGATTTAGGGATCAAATCTCAATAAAGCACACTCATTAACTCCCTCAGTCAAGTTTGACTCAACACTCCTCATCCTTAAGCAAAGACACCCTTAAGTTAAAGGGAAAGTGGTCTTGCTTATGAACTACATGAATAAAAAAATGAGACTCATTAACATCAACCAAACTCAGATGAATTTTAAATATTAGGTAGGAATATAGCAAGAATCTGTCTTATTTGTTGCTCATTATATTCTGAAGAAAACTTATGATCAAACAAGCACTTCAACTTTAGTTATTGAACCTAAATAAGATATCACATTGTGGAAAGAATAAACAAGACACTAACCTGAAGCTCTTGGGTAATCTGAATGGAAATCCATTCTATGAGATTGAATTATCATCTCAAAATGTAATCTATGCATTATTAAACATCTAAACATCTCCAAAACTCGAGATCGTAACAGTCTATAACACAACGTCTCTCGTAGACATTTCGTCAAACACTTGCCCGCACAACGAAACATCACCACGTGCAGCTTTCAAATTCCTCGATTCCAGATATAGATATCGTTCACAAAATCTGGTTTGATTATCCGAGAATGCACTTACGCCCCTTGATGTGTACGAAGCCCGGTTGGCCCGATCCAAGTACTCATGGCGGCTTTCATGTGAGTTCGGATATCCTGGCGAGGCCAGCTTGGCAGGGTTATGGCCATGAAGAACAGCCCGCGAGCTTAAAGTGTTGTAAACATATGCAGACGCTAAAATTCAGATAAGGACTCCTTTCATAATTACAGAATTTCAAAGTTCCAAGTAAGACGTGAAGCTTTTTACTTTTTTATAAAAAGAAAGATAAATTTATATTTATATCTATATAATAACAAAATCCACCCGAGATAGTAATCTAGGAATTTTTTCGCCTAAATCCTTTTATTTTTTTGAAAAATATTAGTTTTTGCTATAAAACATTTTATTTGAAAATCATTATTTTTGGTATAAAATTTTATTTTGAAATAGCTTAATTTGAATTTTGTCTATTTTTAGGATAAAACATTTTATTTGAAAATAACTTAGTTTGAATTTAGTTTCCTTTGTTTTATTAATTTTTTAATCATATAAAAATAAAAAAAAATAGAATTATTTAGTAAATATTTTATAATTTCAATACAATTTCAACATTTTAAATAATCTTATTTTGTGAAATAATTTTTTTTATTTATAATATGATTTTCCTGCATAATAAATTAAATTAATCATGTATTATCGATCTATAGCTTGACATCATATTGTATAAATAGAGTAAATTAAAGATAAATAATTGTTTGTTGGTTGATTATGTGGGTTAATTATTAATATGTATGTGCTACAAATAAAAATTAATAAAATTAGAATGTAGTGCTATTGGTACTCACTAAAAGCTTTTGAAAATTTCTTGAACATTATATTTGAAAAAATAAAAAATTTAGATATTTTGGATAAATAGAAACGTTTATCATAAAATTATAAATATATATACAAATATACACTTTGTACAAGATGGTTAACATAACCTCCATACATGGATCCTCGAGATATTCATACATTAAAAAAACCAAATATGAATATTCTGCAACTTACACAAATTTATATATTTTAATTTTTTAATACTTTTCATTGACTCTTCTTTCATTAACATATAACTTTTCATCTCTTATTATATATTAATTGTATATTTTATTATATTAAAATTATATAACATATAAAACTCTTATTATTTATTCATTTACATTTAAAAACCGTGTATCATACGAAAATCTAGTAATTAAAAATAAATAATAATATGTCTATTTAATTACATGTTCTTGGACACTACAAATAGTAATTCGTAGATTTTCTTGTCCAAACTACACTCTGCCGTTAGTAATAATAGACTAATACTCCATGCATATTAATTGATGTTTTAGGATGAAAATGAAGAATTAAGGATTGAATATTTTGACAGATATACTCTCAGTTAAAGATTTTACCAAATTAAAATATCTCTAATAAATTGAAAAATAGAAATATTTTTGGATTGAATTCAGAAAGAAAATGGATAGACTTGGTAAAAAATATATAAAACGTCATTTAATTTAAAAAAGAAAAACATCCGTCAATTAACATGGAAAGCTGGAATCAGTTATTGTGCAAGACCAACCAATCCTTGGTTAAGAGCAAGGACGAAAATATCGGTAATTACGGAGATATCGATATTTCAATTTAGAGAGATTTCGGTGAAATCTCGATTAATATCGAAATATCGGCGCAATTTTTTTAAAAATTCCGGAAAATGTATTAAAACAGTAATTTATCACGATATTTTATAGATTGTTATAAACCTACTTAAATTCAAATATTTAATCTAAATATTGAGTGAAATTCACATATTTACAACTAGTTGACAAATAATAAACAATAGAAACATTATCAAGCCACACAAGATACATTATGAGCTCTTATTATCATTAAGGATGTTCAAGTATTTTGCAATAATATTCTAATCTATTAAATCTTTGGGCTGCATTAAGAAAATTTAGTGGATTGCGAATAATTTAGAAATTTTACAACTAAGGCTGCATAAAGAAAATTTTATCGAAATTTACCGAAATTTCACCGATATTAACCGAAATTTCACCGATATTAATCGAAATTTCACCGAAATTAATCGAATTTTACCGAAATTCACCGAAATTTCACCGATATTAATCGAAATCTCACCGAAATTAATCGAATTTTACCGAAATTCATCGAAATTTTGGTAAAATTTCCACGAATTACAACAAATTATACCTGGAGATAGCCCAAATCGAAATTTTCGGAGATTTCGGAGATATTTCGGAGAAATTCGGAGATTTCGGAGATATATCGGAGATATTCTGACATAAATTTATTACATCCGAATATCGTTTCGGTATCACCAAAAAAGAGAGATATCGGTGAATATCGGAGATATTTTAATCCTTGGTTAAGAGGAAGCAGCATTTCAACACATTTAGGAAGAAGTAATATAATTTTTCATAATTAGAAGATTTCCTATATCTCGTCTAAATTTATGCAAATCCATAAATTCGGCAGCGTAAATCTCGCCTAATTCTGATCAATCTCACCGAATTCTGGTAATATTCAAGGATTTCACCAAATTTTATTCTGTTACTACATATAGTTGGAATACAAAATATTATATCAAGTCTATTGCTCAATTTAGCCGGTATATGGTAATACTAGCAGGATCGAATCGAACAAGCTATCGGTTCGACCACCGGTTCAATTGGTCAACAGTAATTTGCTAATTTTTGAATTTCAATAGTTGTTTATGTGTAATATAATCTAATTTGATATTTGAGTTTAACTTGTGAAAAAAAGTTCAACATATATCAATATTAATTAATCCAAAGATACAAAAGTTCAAACAATTCGAGATAGAGAAATGATTTCTGCTGCATCTAAAGATGGAGAAGCTTGGTAGGAGTGAGAACACGCAAACCCTAGTTTGAGATGTGGAAGAACAGGTATATGGGAAATAAGGGCAAATGAAATATGGAAGGTGAAAATTCCCTTTTTTACTTAAAACTGGACTCGAAACCACAACTTTATTTTTTTTATAAAAAAAAAATGGATTATAAGATCGGTTCGGCGGTCCTAACCGGTTTTCGACGATTTTGGGATGTTTCCGGTTATTTCACTTTACCGGGTCGATTCAAGCCCGGTTCCCGATTGAACCGGTCGAATCGGCCGGTCCGATCCGGTCACACAAACCGTGGCTAATAGTACAAGATACAATTTGTATATGGCAAGAATTATCTTCCTAATTTTATCGCTTCCTAATTTTATCGCTGGTTTTTCGCAAGTTGCCTAATTACAGCTTATGAGAGGAAACAAAATTATAGCTAAATGAATATTCAACACATTAACTAATAATTTCAATTTTGAAGTTCAAAAACTATTAGATAGCTGAAATTGCGTTCCTCGATTCAAAGATAAAACCTAACTTTTCATTGAAGCCTTATATACTGGGGAAAAAATCCGATTCTTTAGCTAAACTAGTAGTATTCCCGTGCGATGCACGGTTTGTAAGTGAAAATGAATAAATTAATATTTTCTATATTTTTATATAATTCTAATATAATAAAATATTACAATCAATAAATAATAAGATATAAAATATTATATGTTAATGGAAAAAGAGTGCAGTAAAAAGTATTAAAGACTAAAATATATATTAGAATGAATAATAATTTTTCTTAATTTATAAATATCTCTAGCATCATTTTATAAAAGTCATGTTGATGATTGGGGCTGGAATTGTAATATGCGATTGACAGAGGATATATTTGTAATGTTAAAAATTAGTTACCGACTTCATAAATAATTTTTCATTAATAATAGTCAATAATTTATAAAAAGAAAATAATTTTAAGAAAATATATTTTTTTCGGCGCAGACAAAATCAGCCCAAATAGCTTTATCATATTTATTTAGGCTTAATATATGGTAAGTTATTGCCAATAATTATGTTTTATATTGGGTTGAATTTTATATACCAAAAATTGTGATTTCCAGAATTGGTAATAGATTTTGAGCGGGAAAACTTCAAAGTTACTGATTTCAGTGGATTTTGTTATTATATTAAGTATAGATAGTTGTTTCCAAATTCTAACCATAAGACCTTCAAATATGACGACATTGAAGTTGGAGAAGAATGTAGCTTTGGGTCACCCAGACCATTACACGGCCCATGCGATATGAGTCGAGTCTTACATGCGTTTTTTCCTAATTTTTTTAGGATTTTCACCCTTCAACTCATATCTTAATTCTCCAACTATAAATGGGGACCTAAAGATAAAATCTTATACATCTTCTGTCATAATTTGGAGTGTCAAGCAAGGGATTCAAGGAAGAGTTCAAGAATTCAAGAGCAAGAAACATTCAGTTATATCTTTTTAATTGTTTTGTTCTTAGCTACTTATGATATTTTTGAGATTCATTTTTTTACTACCGAGAGGTTTATTATTAAACTCTGACACTCAAAACTACATAGACTGAAATACAATGATTCCTGGAGAAAAACACCTTTCTGGAGAAAAATCAATTGGGCTTCATTACCGAGCCCAGAACATGAATATTTATCAATCACAATCTTTGAAAATTATAATATGATATACTGTCTTGAGTTTGAGTTGAAAAGATTATGTTGCGAGATTTGTGTTAAATCAATTGTAACTTATTACCAACTTTAAATGCAATTTCGGAATTAAATGGTTTGAATGTTTTAACATATATAAGGTAATATCAATTAATGCAGCAAATTGTATCATAAATAAGGCTTAATTAATTAATGCAGTTAATATTGAAGTTTTCCACAATTAGCAGTGTTATTTTGGGCGGGAAAATGTTGATATTACTATTCTTGGCGGATTTTGTTATATTATATAGTATGGATTAGAGATTACTTAGTTGAAAAATCAACGCTTAAATCGTTAATTAATAAAAGGTAAGTAGAAAAATTAACGTAAAAGCCAACTGATACGGAAACTAAACTAGAGATTATTTAGATGAAAGGCCAACACTTAAATCAGTGTTTGTGGGACCGGACCGGTGATCGAACCGAACAAGCCACCGGTTCAAGGTTCGACCGGTCCGACCGGTTCAACAACCGGTTCAATCGGTCAAAGGCAACTTGTTGACTTTTGAATTTCAATAGTTTTTATGTGTAATACAATCTAATTTGATACTAGAGTTTAACTTGTAAAAAAAAATTCAACATATTTCAATATCAATTAATCCAAAGATACTTTTAACTCTAATTTTTTTAATAACATCCTAGTGCCAAATTTAAAATAAGATGGGAATAATAAGGGCAAATGAAGATAAATGTGAAAATCCCTTTTTTTAACTTAAAATAGGCCAAACACAATTTTATTTAAAAAAAAAAAAGAAAAAACAAAAAGAAAAAAAAAGTACAATCCGATTTTTTAACTCAACCGGACCGATTCCGGGTCCGGTTCCCGGTTGAACCGGTCGAACCGGCCGGTCCGGTCCGGTTCCACAAACATGGACTTAAATCGTTAATTGATAGAAAGTAAGTAGAAAAATTACCGTAAGTGTCGAATGATACGGTAATCGAACTATTCTCAAGCCCATGAGATTGTCTGTTATACTTTGGTGTTATATCTCGTGTTTCACTCATTCACTAATTCATACTTTGTGTGTTTCACTCATTCACTAATCGATACGTGTATGGTATGATGTCACAAATTAATATGTGTCACATAATAAATTGAATGTAATAGAGAATGATATACCTACTGTAGTAGAGAATCCAAATTGATTCTCAAGACCCACAAATTATATGATCAACTCTCTCATTCTCAGACTTTTTCTATTACAAAATTTCCAGTTCCACTCTTTTCTGAATTCCCTTGATGTCATCTTTTCCACTTACATATATGCAATTTTAATGGCATCATATCTGCAATACATGAAAGAAATAAGTCAGTCGGATGGATCCAATCCCGCTACGCCCCTCGTGCATGCGCTAAATCCTGGATATAGTCGCAGAAGCCGTAAATTCTTGCTGGTTATTTACCACTCTCTCTCTCTCCCTCCATATATATATATATAGATATAGATATCTTGGTCTCAAATTCTCTTATGTTTGTTTTTTTCTCCATTAAAAAATTTTTTATCGTTAAAAATTACTCCCTCTGTCCCGGTTTATTTTGCACAGTTGATCGGACACGGATGTTAAAAAGAAAAAATAGATTTTGCTTTTTCTTTGACTTTTTTAAAGGTGAAAATTGAAGGTTTGAAATTTTGAGAGTGAAAATTGTAAGAATTACTTTTTATTTTAGGATGTACAAAATAATTTGAGACGACCGAAAACGGAAAATTTGTAAAATAAGATGGGATAGAGTGAATATTTACTAGCAAAGGCAGCTAGCAAATAAGGAATTTAGTGATGTTTTGGTATTTAAGGTGCGCTAGCTTTGCTCTTGGCCGGTTGCGTACCTGACTGTATTGTGGCATACTGGACTATAAAAGTTGGGCTTGACCAGCTGCTGGTGGCTACCAGGTTGCGTCTTTGTTGAGAACTAGAACTGCGGTAAGTGGTGTCGTTTATCAGTTCTATGTTGTGGATAATTTTATTGTTAACCCTAAACCCTAAACCTCAGTTTCGTTAGTTTATATTTCCTATTTCTACGTTGTTTATGTTTGTACTCATAATTTTACTTTTGTAGCTACTTCTTCTTTTTTAGCCCTAGCTATTTTTATTAGAATTAATAATAAATTAAAGTATGGGTAAAATACTTTAATGCTATAATTAAGTGGTCGACGTTTAATTTGTCAGAATTAAATTTCACACGATTAATCTACGCTCGGAGTAGATAATCGTAGGTTTTTTAATTTCTCAAAACCGAATTTTGGTGAATGGAAAATTAATACATAAAGTAACCACTTAGTTATATATTAATGTAGAATTAAATAACTAAAGAAGTTATTATCTTACATTGGAATTAGAGCTCCTTAAATTCAATTATATATAGGGTTTATAATCAAAATCAACCTGTAGAATGACCCTTTTTTCCACTTGCAACCTACCGTTCAAAAAGTTTTCTAATGCAACCTCTAGTAATCGGGATTTTTCCGATAACAACCTGATTTTGAATTTATTATCTTTTTCCGGCCGTTCACAACCACGTGACCTGCACGGGTATTTTGGATGGCAAAATTGTAAATCTCGTGAAGTCTCTGATACAACTGTTGCTAATAGGTAGCCAACGGTAACATTTCAAAATTAGAGAATAAGAATTGGGAATTAGGGTTCTTTTCACTTTTCTAACACAAACAAATTGAAGGACATTGCAGCCATGGAGCACCGTTGCCATTGTGAAAGAAAGATAAAATTGTGTATTACTAAACTAGCGTAAACAATAAGAGGAATTTTCAAGCGCAGCAAGGGAAATACCATAATCAGGGGCTTCATGAGCGCCTTCATGAACCCTAACTCTCCACCCCATAAAAGCTCCTGAAATTCCGATAAGCCCTAATTCGTTCTTTCAATTTTTTGTAACTGTGCGTGAGTACAATGGCTGCGCCGTATTTTTGTGTTCTTGTAGAAATGAAATTGTTTTGATTAGGGTTACACGATCCCTAATTTGTGGTAAACTCCACATGTGCCCCTCATGTGAGTAGTATAGGCGTGAAACTTCAAGAGATTTACAATTTTGCCATCCAAAACACGCGTGCAGGTCACGTGGTGGTTAAGCGGCAAAAAAAAAATAATAAATTCAAAATTAGGTTGTTATCGAAAAATCCCGATTAATAGGAGTTGCATTAAGAAACTTTTTGAACAGTGGGTTGCAAGTGGAAAAAAAGGTCATACTACGGGTTGGTTTTGGTAATAAACCCTTATATATATAAAAGTTCTTCATTAAAGGCATATCAAGTATGCTTGTGAGAGAGTCCAATTGGAAGCCCACACGCGCTCGCTCGGCATGACACGACTATGGCCTTGGGCCTTGGGGATTGGGAATGCCGAGGTCGAGGTCCAATTATCTTCTTGGAAGCCCAAAATAAATGGGCTTGCTGTATGAGCTTCAGAAGCCCAACAGTGGATGAGTTTGAATTTAAAATTCAAACCTGTAACATCCACTATGTGGGCTGTTACTCAGCCTGTAACAATCAATATAATGAATGAAATATGCAGTTTACACGAACGTCCTTAGTTAATATAATGACTTAAATATGCAGACATCCACTATGTGGGCTGTTACTCAGCCTGTAACAGTCAATATAATGAATGAAATATGCGGTTTACACGAACGTCCTTAGTTAATATAATGACTTAAATATGCAGTTTACACGAATGTCCTTAGTTCGCCACTGCCTTTTCTGATAGTGGTGCTACTTAAAAAAAGGACGAAATCGCTTTGGGGTCAAATACTTCAATTCGTGAGCACTAGCTGGGAAGTATCCTTAGTTGATATAATAACTTAAATATGTAGTTTAGACGAATGTCCTTATTTCACCAAGATTTCGTGAGACTCTCCTTGGCAAACAGGTCGATTAGGTAATACTTCAGTCCGTGAGCACTAGCCGGGAAGTATTTTGTCCTAAGGACAGTGGCCTTCCACGACTCGATTTAAAATATTGTTCTAGTTTCTTCTTTTCTGATTTTATTTTCCAAAATACAATCTCATTGTAATATTTATAACAATCTTAGGACAAAATATCTTTACTGAATTTCTGGAAAATGACGAATGAAACGAACATTCCTACTGTTCAGCTTGTCAATGCTCCAGCAAGGACAATTCTGACTCCTCCTGCTAATACTGTGGAGAAGCCTGGGAAGTTCTCTGGTGAGAACTTTAAGAGATGGCAGCAGAAGATGCTATTCAATATCAAGACTCTCGGATTTGCTTCATTTTTTAAAGAAGATCCTCTGGCTACCCCAACTGAGGATGATACTGATCAGCAAAGGCGAATTGTCTTTGACTCTTGGACACATGGTGACTATTTGTGTCGGAATTATGTTCTGAACGGACTAACTTATCCGTTGTATAATGTTTATGCTGACATCAAGTCGACAAAGGATCTTTAGGAAGCTCTTGAGAAGAAATACAAGACAAATGATGCAAGAACAAAGAAATTTGTGGTGGCTCTATTTCTTGATTTCAAGATGGTGGAAAACCGCTCAGTTGTGGAGCAAGTTCAAGAGCTTCAGCTCATCGTTCATGATGCTTCAACCGGAGACATGAAGCTTCCGGTGCTTTGAGGTGGCAAGTTTGATCGAGAAGCTGCCTCCGGGGTGGGGTGACTTCAAGAATTACTTGAAGCACAAGCGAAAGGAGATGACAATCATAGACTTGATCCTTAAGCTACGAATTGAAGAAGACACCTGGAAGAACGAGTCCACGTATAGGGCTCAGATTGAAGCAAATGTGAACCTGTTGGAAAGGGGATGTTCCAGTAATAAGAAGAAACGTCCAACCGATAACAACAATCGGGGAAATAGTGAACCTAACAACAATGGCAAGCGAAAACAACCTTCAAATACTACAAAGTTTGCAGGAAATTGTTATAATTGTGGTAGACCAAACCACATGACAAAGAATTGTCGTCTGCCTAAGCAGAAGAAGAAGAAGGTGAATGCCAATGTTGTTGAGCAAGATGAATTGGACCTCACTGCTGTGATCTTCGAGGCCAATAAAGTGGACAATCCAAGAGAGTGGTTTGTCGACACATAAGCCCTCTTATCATGTCTGTTCTGATAAGGAGGTTTTTTCTAGCTACAAGGCTTCTTCCCGGAGGAAGCTGTACATGGGAAACCAAGCCTTGTCTGAGGTGGCTGGAGTTGGCAATGTGGTTTTTAAGCTAACTTCAGGCAAAGAGCTCACTCTGAAGAATGTGCTGCATGTCCAAGACATTTGGAAAAACTTGATTTCTAGATCTTTGCTAGTGAAGCATGGGTTTCGACTGGTCTTCGAAGCCGACAAGTTCATATTGAGGAAGCAAAGAGTTTTCATTGGGAAGGGCTTTGTAGTAAATGGTTTATTCTAAATGAATGTAATGACTAAACGCCAAGTGAAATATGTAACTTTCACTATGAATGAAAAAACATCTTTGTGGAGAGTGAGGAGTTGTAGTTTTATGAATTATGTCACTTTGAGAGCACAACTCCTCAAACGAAGCTACATACTCACCACCTCGATCACTTCGAATTATTTTAATCCGGGTGCCTTATTGATTTTCAGCTTCAGCTTTGTAGTTTTTAATAGCTTCTATTGCTTCATCTTTACTTCTTAGAAGATAAAGATAGCAATATCTTGTGCAATCATCTATAAAAGTTATAAAGAGCTTTTTCCACCTCTAGTCTGCACAAATTTCAAGTTACAACTAGAGGTGTTGTGCTCCTTTCTATTGAATGAAAATGTAATTTGGTCATCTTTGCTTCAACACATACTTCACATTTTTCATGTGATTTTACTTCATTCAGTTTTAGCAAATCTATATTTACTAAACGTTTTATAGCATTAAGACTTACATGTCCTAATCTAGAATGTAATAAAGAGGAACACTCAAGCAAGTGAGAAGAAGTAGATGTTTTTTTCATTCATAGTGGAAGTTACATTATTCACTTGGCGTTTAGCCATTACATTCATTTTGAATAACCCATTAACTACAAAGCCCTTCCCTATGAAAACTCCTTGCTTGCTCAGTATGAACTTGTCAGCTTCGAAGACCAGTCGAAACCCATGCTTCACCAGCAAAGATCCAGAAACCAAATTTTTCCGGATGTCTGGGACATGCAGCACATCCTTCAGAGTGAGCTCTTTGCCTGAAGTTAGCTTAAGAACCACATTGTCCACTCCAGCCACCTCAGACGAGGCTTGGTTTTCCATGTGCAACTTCCTCCCGGAGGAAGTCTTGTAGCTGGGGAAAATCTCCCTTTCAGAACAGACATGACAAGAGGCTCATGTGTCTACAAACCACTCTCTTGGATTGTCCACTATATTGACATCGAAGATCACAGCAGTGAGGTCCAATTCATCCTTCTCAACATCATCTTTTTTTTCTTCTTCTTCTTCTTCTTCTTCTTCTTCTTTGTCATGTGGTTTGGTCTACCACAATTCTAACAATTTCTTGCAAACTTTGTAGCATTTGCAGGTTACTTTCTCTTGCCATTATTGTTCGGCTCACTGTTTCCCCGATTGCTATTATCGGTTGGACGTTTCCTCTTATTACTAAAAGATCCCCTTTCCAATAGGTTTTTCTTTGCATCAATTTGAGCCCTATACCTGGACTCGTTCTTTCGGATGTCTTCTTCAATTCGTAGTTTAAGGATCATGTCTTCGACTGTCATCTCCTTTCACTTGTGCTTTAAGTAATTCTTGAAGTCACCCCACCTCGAAGGCAACTTCTTGATCAAGCTTGCCACCATGAATGGCACCGGAAGCTTCATGTCTTCGGCTGAAGCATCATGAACAATGAGCTGAAGCTCTTGAGCTTACTCCACAACTGAGTGGTTGTCCACCATCTTGAAATCAAGAAATCGAGCCATAACAAATTTCTTTGTTCCTGCATCGTCTGTCTTGTATTTCGTCTCCAGAGCTTCCCAAAGGTCTTTTGTCGACTTAATGTCGGCATAAACATTATACAACGGATCAGCTAGTCCGTTCAGAACATAATTCCGACATAAAAAGTCACCTTGTGTCCAAGAGTCAAAGGCAATTCGCCTTTGTTGATCAGTATCATCCTCAGCTTGGGTAGTCGGAGGATCTTCTTTAAAAAATGAAGCAAATTCGAGAGTCGTAATGTAGAACAACATCTTCTGCTACCATCTCTTAAAGTTCTCAACGGAGAACTTTTCAGACTTCTCCACTGTATTAGCAAGAGGAGTCGAAATTCTCCTTGATAGAGCATTAACAGGGGGAACATTAGTAGTGTTTGTTTCATTCGCCATTTTCCAGCAACTCAGTAAAGATATTTTGTCCTAAGATTGTTATTACAATGGGATTGTATTCTGGAAAATAAAATCAGAAAAGAAGAAACTAGAACAATATTTTAAATCGAGTCGTGGAAGGCCACTATCCTTAGGAAAAAATACTTCCCGACTAGTGCTCACGTACTGAAGTATTTGACCCCAAAGATAAAACGATTTCGTCATTTTCTGAAGTAGCACCACTATCAGAAAAGGCATCAGCGAACTAAGGACGTTCATCGAAACTGGAGCTTTTTGCAGAGGAATGAGTGTGCTATTTCAGGTGAATTATGTGGCCTGCCTAGGGAACAACCGAGTTCAATATCATCATTTCAGTCATTATATTGACTGTAACAGCCCACATAACTCCCTCCTTAATCAGCCCATTACTGTGGATGTTACAGGTTTGAATTTTAAATTTAAACCCATCCACTATTGGGCTTCTAAAACTCATCCGGCAAGCCCAGTTATTTTGGGCTTCCAAAAAGATAATTGGGCCTCGGTCGAGGTTTTCCCAAAGGCCCAAGCCCGAGGCGAGGCGTGGCGTGGCGTGGCCGTGCCGAGCCGAGCGAGCGCCCGCGTGGGCTTCCAATTGGACTCTCTCACAAGCATACTTGATTTGTCTTTAATGATGAAGTTTTATGTATATGGCTGAATTTAAGGGGCTCTAATTCCAATGTGGGATAATAACTTCTCTAGTTATTTAATCTGACATTAATACATAACTACGTGGTTACTTTAGGTATTAATTTCTCACTCACCAAAATTTGATTTTGAGAAATTCAAAAACCTACGATTATCTACGCCGTGCGTAGATTAATCGTGTGAAGTTTAATTCCTACAAAATTATACTGCCGACCACTTAATTATAGCATTAAAGTGTCCTATCCATACTTTAATTTATTATTAATTCTAACAATTTCTCTATGTTTTTTCCTCTTTTTTTGACCGCCTTGAGTTGTCAGTTGGTGGGGTCGGAAGGAAACCCCTCACCATCTTCCTCTAGTTTGGGCACTTTGGGTATAACCTTCTATTTTCATTTGACCTTCATCGTTCTTATTGTTTACACACAAATTGGGACCGTGTCTCAATCCCCCACCCTATTCGGGTGCTTCTATAAAAAGACCCTAAACTTAAAACTAAATGAAAACTAAACCCTAAAGTCATTGACATGCGCAAGGGTGAGCACAAGAACAGAGACGGAGTTAGGGGGGCCATAGGGTGCCCCCTCCCCCCCTCCCCCAACAAAAATAAATAAATAAATAAATTAGTTGTTGTGGGCCATAGGTGAAGTAGGAGAGATAATGAGCCTCCATCCTACAAAGCTTCATTCTACCAGCTTTAACAATTAAATAGAAGTGGGTTATTTTGACTAATGAATTTAAAACATTTTTAATGCCTTTGTAAGCCCAATTCCCAACTACACCCTCCCAAGTCAAACACAACAGAACGTCTTTGATTCACTTTCATCTTTTTCGCGATTTTGGGTCTTCCAGAGGCAGACTCACTGCTCTGCCTATTTATATGAAAAACAACCCCAATATTTATTCTCCTCTCACTTATTTTAGCATTTTTTATGAAAATTAAAGTTTGGTTCTTCTTGAGTATAAGGTAATATACTAATATAGTGGTGCTCTTATTTAATTAAATTTTGTTATGCTTTGCATCTTTAATTTTTAAGTTATTTGCTTTAGAACCTAATAAGATTCCTTATGTTCTTATTTAATTTTCATTCAATTTTTTAGTAGTATGCTTGAATTAGTATTTATTTAAGTTACTCCTAATAATTTCTTATTTATTAATTTGATGCCACTGTTTTATTTTTGAAATGGATAAGTGCTTGTTGTTGTGCTTATATAATTTTTTTTTTATATGTGGGTAATTAGGTTGAATATGAAGTATAAAACACTTGACTCGTTGTGGTCCAAGAAATTAAAATCTGGTGAAAGTTCAAGTTCTCATGTTTTAGAGACTTCAAGAGTTGATGCCGATAGTGTTGAAATAGCCGATCCTTTAACAAATTCTGGTGAGGAGTCTTCTCCAAATATTATACAAAAGCTTGTTCAAGATTGTAATAGTTTCCATATTAAACGAGATCCTGGATTGCACATCTTTGTATGGAGTTGCCTAGTAGATAAAAGAGATGAGAATAGGCGAGCTTATATAACTGTTGGTCCATATCAAGGAGTTCCCGAAAAATCCTTTGAATATGTGGATAAGCATTGCAGGAAGTTTTTACCTGCTTGGTATAAAAAAATTCCTGATTGGTTGGAATACTCACCTACAAAAAATGTTGCATATTGTAGGTAACGGCGAAAATGGCTCTTTTTTTATTCATGAAGGCAAGTGTCCAAATTCACCACATAAAGAAGCTATGAAACAATCTCATGATCTAATGAACTCATTGCAACATATCGAGATCATCATAGACAAGCAAACCATTGAGATGATTGAGAAAATCTATTGAGACTCAAAGTATGGGTTGATATTGCATAATTATGTGCATATCAAGGTATAGCCTTTAGGGCTCGTGATGAAAGTCCAGATTTAGATAATCGAGGAAATTTCTTAGAAATAATAGGTCATACAACTTCTTATAGCGATGAGGTGGGCTCGATTGTCTTGGAAAATGCTCCTCAAAATGCTAATTATACTTCTTCTCAGATTCAAAAGGAGATTTTGTCAGTTTATGCGAGTAGAATTCAAAGATTCATTAGAGAAGAAATTGATGATGCCAAGTATTGCATTATTGTGGACGAATCTCAAGATGAGTAAAAAACAGAGTAAATGACTATGGTCTTAAGATTTGTGGATAGAGATGGCTTTATTCGTGAGAGATTTCTTGACATAGTTCATGGGGAAGATACTAAACTATTACTTTAAAAAAAGATATTACTGCAGTTCTTTCTCGCAATAATCTTCTCATCCAGAATATTTGGGGACAAGCTTATGATGGTGCTAATACTATGCGAGGAGAATGGAACAATTTACATGCTCTCTTTCTGAAGGAGCGCCCACATGCATAGTATGTTCATTACTTTGCTCATCGACTACAATTGGTGTTAGTATCAGTTGCTAAAAGTGTTAAGCTAGTTGAGCATTTCTTTTCACATGCGATAGTTGTTATGAATTTGGTGGATTCTTCTTCCAAGCGCCATGATCAGCTACAAAGTGCTCAAGCTATCCAAACTGCAGAATTAACTTCTACAAAAGAACTTGAGACTAGAAGAGGAAAAAATCAAATTGGAAGTGTGCAACGTCCGGGGAATACACAATGGGGCTCTCATCTTAGGGATCTTCACATTGTACGCAACATGTTTAAGTCCATCCTTCTTGTTCTAAAAGTGATCCTCAATGAGAAAAATAATTTGTCTTTTGGAGCCACAACTGATGGAGCATATGATACGATGACATCGTTTGAGTTTGTGTTAATCTTGGATTTCATGATTGAGCTACTTGAAATGACAGATGATCTTTCTGAGATTTTACAATGCAAAACTCAAGATATTGTCAATTCAATGGATGTAGTTCTTAACACAAAAGAACTTATTCAAAGATTCAAAGACAATGGATATGATCAATTGCTTGATCAAGTAAAGACTTCTTTTCTTGTATTGATCACATATTGCACAATATACATTTAAACGGTGAAGATTAGATTTGCAAAAATTTGAAAGTAAAAGTAAAAATGAAAATTTGCATGTCTTGCCATCAACTAGAACCTATTAGTTAAGACACAAGTTGAACTTGTTTAACTCATTATGTATTTATGTTTGAGTTTGTTCTTTTAGTCAGTATTCGGTCTTGTATAATAAGTCAACCTGTTGAAAAATAGAAAGTGCATACTTAATTTGGATCAACATGAAGCAACAAGAAGCTTAAGAGAAGTGACATCTTTTATTTTAAATTGTGTTGTATTTAGTTTTTCAGAATAACAATTACACTCCACATGTGTTTAGTGAAGTCCAGGCATGCTCATAGTTGTTACAAATCAACTCATCTGTTCCATAAAGTACTATCTAATGGCGACACGAGTTAAGGCGGTGTTTGATCCAAGGCCTCATATGAGTGCTTGGTGTAAGGATACATGGCCAGGCCAGCTTGGGAAAAGGTTATTGCTATGAGAAACAAATAGAAATTACCAAGAAGTCGTTTTTCACAGTATCAGATTCTTCTCTAACTCTGTTTTTTCCTGCAAATTTCTTGAATATTTGTTATGTGTGTTGTATTTTCTCGAATTAAATTTTACTTTTCGGAATGTATATGATGTTGAAATTCTACTGCTTTTTCTTTAACTTGTATAACGAATAACATAAGATATGATTGATGTTGAATACTCGGATTAGGAAGAATTGTTTGTACAGCATACTGCATCATTATGTATCGATAAATTTCAAGTGGAGAACCAAACACTTAACGAGGAAAAAGGTACATTAAATGACTGGATCCAATGATAATTCATGCAAATTTGAGTTTGTATGCTAAATTTGCTTTATTTTATGAATTTCATCTGATACAACTCTTATTTATTTTTTATTTTTTTCACTGTAGGATGATTGGCCTAAAATTGGCTATATTTCAATTTTTTTTGTTTGTATTGAGACACATGGACTCATTAACATTTCTTACATCAATAAAAGAGCACAAAGGCAAATTCCTCATATTCCAAATTCGTGAGAAATCAATTCTCACCAAACCAAGTACTCACATAAATGAGCCATTTTGCCTTTCACATATAATGTAACTACGATTCCATTTCTACAGTACCTTTTAAAGTGGTCTCTTTTAATGTAAAACAATAGTACAAAAGATTCTTTTTTCTTATCTTGATCACATAATGCACAATATCTCCCTACCTTTAAAAGTGTAGGTGATTTCTTACAAAATAATGTAGCGACAAAGAAGTCCTTTTATTATTCATTTATATATAAGGAGACATATAAGGAATAAATACGTATTTATCTTACTAATTTGTACTTATTGCAAGGAGTTATTAAATTTATCCATTGATTACTTAGTTATATATTGTCTATTTATACTATTTTTAATTAAACTTAAGGTAGCAATATTTTTTAGTTTAATTTTATTAAATTTCATAGGACTTGTTTTGCGTAATTAAGTATATTATTTGACATGAAATTACTTAGTTATATATTATCCATTTATATTATTTTTAATTTTACTTAAGGTAGCATTACCTTTTTATTTAATTTTATTAATTTTCATATGATTTGGTTTGCTTAACTAAGTATATTATTTTACATGAAGTTTTGGAAAATATATGTTTTTCAATATATCATATGGAGTCACCCTAAAAAATGATATGTAGTAGAATATGGAAAGACAATCCAGTCAATTAAATATTAACATAACTTCTAATATTAGTATATATTACAGGGCAGTTATAATATAATAAGATTCTTGCTTTGATTAAAAAAAAATAGTCTATATTACAAAGCAATTCTAATATAATACTTCTAATGAAAAAAATATATACTTATGATGCAAAGGGGAAAAAATAAAAAAGAAAAAAATCATACATTACAATTTTGATGTTAAAATTAAAAAGTGTGATTTTAAGGTAAGCAACACCTAAATATTATTTAATAAAGGATTATATTCTTGTTATTTTCATTTTGGATCTTTATTAGTTAAGTATTTGTCCTATAACTTTTTGTGTTGTATATGACTTAAGTATAATTTAATTTATCTTTTTGAACATATATTTTTGGGTTTAAATTTATTTTGGCCATTTTTAATTAAAGTAGTATTTTTAGCCAGCCTGCTAAAGTTTATATAATTTTTTCCATTTATCTTCAGTATACACTTGATACCATATTGGACACCTGGCCATGATATCCATTTAATATATATCTAAAATATTAACGTTAACTAATGTTTAAATGTTACAATTATTGATAATTACTTGAAAAATATTAAATCACATTTTCAAGTAAATATATTTGAAATATATATATATGAATTACGTATTTCATATTAAAATATTAATATATATTTGATAGTATTTTATAGCATGAATGAGGTACGTTCGGTGAACATTAATATAATATTGGTGTTTAGGGCACACTTATAGTAATGAATCAAATCATCTGTTCCGCAAAGTATTATCTGATGGCGACACGAGTTAAGGTAGTGTTTGATGCAAGGCCTCATGTGAGTACTTGGTGTAAGGATATCATGGCCAGGTGTCACAGGATGACTTATCACACTTCAGGCCATCGGCAGATTGTCCCCCAACGTTCACCAACAGATGCAAGTCTTTAGGTGTACGACTTTGTATTTGTAAATATTTGTAATAGTGTCCCTTTTTAGTTTTTACCAGCTTGTTCGGCTTTTCAATGTCTACTACTAATAGTAGGCTATTTTTATTTTTGGGTATTATAGGGAGGAAGAGAAAAACTGAAGTTGTCATGAGATCGAGTGTTGTCGGAGGCCCCCCTCTCCACAAGCTCAAGTTGTAATTGTGCTGCATTTATTAATACAAACAAGCTTTCAAGTTTTCCAATTTGCTGTGACATTAAAGCACCTTTTGGTGCAATTGCATCGCAATAGCCGAGTTGTCCAACGTGTGCGATCGAGAGGCAGGAGTAATCGAATGAGTCGATTGCTTGCCACACAGTGCGCGGGTTATTTAATCTCCCTACAAGCGCCCCATGACACTAAGCCAGCATGGGAAAAGTTATTGCCATGAGAAACAATTAGAAGCTTCCAAGAAGTCATTTTTCAAAGTATCAACTTCTTCTCTGACTTTGTTTTGGCCTACAAATTTCTTGAATATTTGTTATTTGTGTTGTATTTTCTCGAATAAAATTTCACTTTATGGAATGCATATGATGTTGAAGTTCTACTATTTATCTTAACTTGTACTGAATAACATAAAATCATGATTGATGTTGAATACTTAGATTAGAAAGACTTGTTTTTATAGCATACTGCATCATTATGTATTGATAAATTTGAAGTGGAGAACCGAACACTTAACGAGGAAAAATGTATATTAAGTGATTGAATCCAATTATAATTTGTATAAATTCGATTTTGTTTGCTAATTTTGCTTTGTTCGTATAAATGACAAATTTTAACAAGTAAAAACTGTATTGATCAATTGAGTTGAGTCCACGTATAATGAAGGGCCATCAACCAATATGTTGCACATACAGCAACGAAGGAAATCCATTAAGAGGGTGTTTGGCTAAGGTTATAAACTCCTCAAAATATCTTATAAGATGTTTGAGAGCTTGTAAAATCATCAAATGTGTGGCAAAATAAGATGTTAGAAAACTTATAAGATATAAAAATAAGCTCCTGGAGCTTATAAGCTCCAAAAAAGATAAGTTCCTCTAATCCAACTTACTTTTTAAGATTGGGAAAATTGGAGAAAATGTTCTATAAGTTATCACTATTTATGAAAATGTCCTTTATGTTTTACACTTTATGAAAATATCCTGTATGTTAGCAAAAATTGTTAAAAATGTCATGTTACCTGTTATTGCAGGTAAACTAACAGGTCATATAGTGATGTCACAATAAATGACTGATGTTGTGTCCATGTGGCTTAATTTTTCAGATTTATCATTAATATAAATTTGACTCTATGATTTGGGTTATTAAAAAATAAAAAATAAAATTCAAAATAATTTAAATATTTGTAAAAATTATTACTAAAATAAAATAAAATAAAATAAACTTTGTTATTATTAATAAAATTAATAAACCTAATAATGAACATGATGTAAATTAATTTTGTTAAAAAGAAAATTGATGTAAAGTATTAATATTAAATATTACAAAAGCCGATAATTATATTAAAATAATTATTTTAATATCAAAATGTAATTTAAAATTTTCCCTAGCTACTTCCGAGTACTGGTAATACGGTGGAGCGTTACGGTTGGGATACTGTGACAGAGGGAAAGACAGCTGCGAAAAACGTAATTGTTGACAGTGGTCTTCGATTGCGGCGCCTGTCATCTAGGTGGAGGAGGGTGACTCAGCCAGCTTTCAGTTTTCTCTGACTGTGCATGGAATTGCTACTGAGAGGCCTAATTTCTAACCCTAAAATACCTAAAGTGTACGGGTATAGATGTGTATAGGATAAATCAAGGTTGATCCACGGGGAATGAGTTAATGAAGTTCGATACCCTAATTATCTAGGATTATCCTAACTGGATACTCGAATTGAGAATGATTTTAAACTGAATTGCATATACTAAGAAACCAAATTACTTAACAAACAGGAAGTTCCAATCAACGAGGATGTATCCTAGGATTTCGATTTCAGGAATTACGCTAATGATGATTAATCTCTAATTTGTAGACTTTTAAATCAGTTAATTATCTATTAGGCGGCACTTAATTAACCAAACTCTTCTCTCGAAGTAACTAAGTCGTAGATTGAATAAGATAATTACTCTCTCCACTCGATTAATCCTAACGACTCCTAACAACCCCTTAACCTTTTGCCTGCACGATCATAGACAATCGCGCTATGTGTTGTCGTCTATTAACAATTTCCTTCTCTTGAAGCGGAATCATTAAACATGTAAATTAAACCTAATTGGCCAGATTAAATTCAATTATAAGAATAAACCAAACACATAGATAGATAAAAACAACTGGAGTTTATAAACTAAACAATTAAATCAACATTGTTGTAAAACCTTACTTTCTAATCCTAGGACACGAGTAGTTTAGCTACTCATATCTACTAACAAATCAAAATAAGAATTCAAGGAAAATATTGTTAAGAACTTGAAAATAAACAAAGAATAATTAAACCCGATTGTCGGCTCGTCGATCTTCGTCTTCTCGCTCTCACGGCTTCTACTTAGATGTAAAAGTATGAGAATATATGTTGTAATGTGATTCTCTTATGTGTGTATGAGTGTTCTCCCTAAAACTCAAGCTTGGGGTCCTTTTTATAGAGTTCGGGACGAATCTTTTGGAAGATAGGATCAAAATCCTACTAAAATTAGGAAATTTTTGTAGAATAGGACTTCTGACGCGGCCGTGTTAGCCTTTTGACACGCCCGCGTCAATTTGTACCCAAAATACCTTAAAACGGGTGATTCTGACGCGGCCGTGTTGGCCTTTTGACGCGCCTGCGTTCCGTTTGCAGCGGCGAGGTTTCAGGTCTGACTTCCAAGTCATTTTTTAGGGTCTTCCAGTTATTTTTGGGTTTGGCCCCTTGAAGACAAAGTTTTAGATCTTTGAATCAGCTTTCGAACGCCACCAATTTCACCTCATTCTGAATTGTAAATCTCAAGATATGTCCAAAATACTAGAGGTGTGTCAAGCTGACATAAAACTTTACCTTCGGGACACTTTTCGACGCGATCGTGTTCCATATTTGACGCGACCGCATTGTTTAGACAGTGTATTTTTCATGTTCTAGGCCACTTTTGACGCGGTCGCGACCATAGACGCGGCCATGGTCGACCCTTTTGCTCCTTTAACTCATTTTTCGTCTGTTTTGACCCTATTTGACTTGTTTCTTCTTCGAACTTCATCGAAATGGAATAAAATTATCTAATTAATTTCAAAGTAAGTCGAAACACGTCAAATGACCTAATATGATAAATATAAACGAACGCCGGTCAAATATGCACGTAAATGATATAAAATATGATCCTAAATCGACCTAAATACATGCATAATTAATGTGTATCAGCTACCAATGTTACTCATGATGTATGAATTATGCAAAGAAATTCATTATAGAGCAAAATGAGAATCAAAACTATTAAAACAAAAGATGTTAACGAATTTTAATTGGATGCGAAGAAATGTAGGTTTATTAATTATTAGGGTTATGGTAAGGAAGAAATGAGAAGGGAGAAATGTAATATATACTGGAGGACCTGCGATGTTTGGGGAGGGAGGGGGGCTTAGGGAAATTAAAAAAAAAAATATATTTTGATAATAAAATAATTATTTAATATAATTATCAATGTTTATAATATTTAATATTTTACAGTAATTTTATTACTAATTTTATAGATTTTTTAATAATTTTCATAAATATTTAAATTGCTTTTAAATTTCATTTTTGAATTTTTCTTTCCCTTTTATAATCTAAATCATAATGTTAAAAATATATATTGATGATATAACAGAGAAATTTAGCCACATGGAGATCACATTAGCCATTTATTGCCACATCACTATACAACTTGTTGGTCTACATACAATAATAGGTTACAAGTGTTGAAGGAAAAACATAATTAGTGTGCCTTCGTCAAAAGTAATTGATGAAGGGCAATTTAGGTATTCACTAAATAATATGTAACTGTGAACCCTTGTATTTGACACCCTATATAAAGGGGATCTGATGAATAAGAGAACCCTAATGATTTTGTGTCTCTCTTTCTTCTTTACTTTTCTGCTTCCCCTTCAACACGTTATCAGCACGATTTTGCTCTTTAGCGAACAAATTAAATCAATAATTATAGCACTCTGAGAATACACGAAGAATGAAACGATAAACGGCAAACGGCGTAAGCAGAACCAAAATTTGAAGCTTACTACTTAATTTCTTTATTCTACAATAATTAGTATCATTTATCATGAATTCATAAACTAGAAGTCCAATATTTATTTTCAGAATTGTTGACTTCTTGCATTTATGTTAAATTGGTTTGGGTTCACATATATATGCATATGATTATGTAACTGTAGGATTATTCTTGTGCAATTTCATGAATCCGTATGTTTAGTACTTTAAATTGTATCTTATGATTTGGCAATTCGCATAAGAGTAGTGTAGCATTGCTAAGGATCTCGTCATGTACTTTTTAGAAAGGACATAATTTTGATGCAATGAATTCATCTTCAAGGAAATCATTTTGACATGGTTTTAAGAGTATCAGATTTTATTGACATCATTATATTTCTGATTTTAAATTTTGATTCTAATAATGACTTCTTCTATGAATCTCATTGATATTTGCGAGCGTCTGCTCATCCCATTGACGTGAAGGCTAAGTTGGAGGCGAGTATCTCCTAGAATCATCAAATCATATGCAAAGTTTGAGAAGTACCATAGAAAAGAATTGTGTCTTTTCTGCAAGGTAATTCGAATTACCCTATTTTGTGAAGTAAATATAAATATGACTTTGGGTAAATTGAGATAGATTTATATGTGCACTTGAATATTATTCTGGATAATTTTGGCAATAATGAAATTTTGCTTGGTTTATAATTATACTCATGGTGCCCACTAATGTTTTGATACGGTTACATACTTTCTCATGAAATTGAAACTTATGACTTGCATTATTCATATATGCTCTTTAAGGGTTTTTGTTGAAATTGTAATTAAGTTTATATGCTTGATACTTCTAGAAATTGAGTATTGATTTACTTATGTTTTTGGTTAAGTATGATTAAATGTGTTTCCATGATGGTGAAAATCCATGAGCTATATCAAATTAGTGCAAATCAATTGCGTGATAAAGTATTTTCACAGAATACGAAAAAATTGTGAAATATGGTCCCAAAATCTAATTCATAAGAAATTCACGAAACTAACTCATCCTAAATTTGCGATATTAGACTCAAAAGTAATTGAGTACCGCTACTGACTTCTTTTATGTTGAAACTACTCCGATGGAAATAGCAACTTCCACAATCATATCATCCACCGACTCTAAGGATAAAGAATCGTCCAACAAACTCAAAGTCTATCCTCTAATGAAACTGAGGTGACACGGTAATCCTAACTCACTTTGAAATGATTCTTTAGTTAGAGGACCTCGAGGAACTGTGGGTTGCCATAAAAGAAATTTTGGAATAATAGATAATTCTCTACGTTCAAAATTAATTGTTTTGTGGAAAGAAATCCACTTACTAGACTACAAAAGGGTCAATGACTTTAATAATGACATATTTTGTCTAAAAACAAAACTCTCTTTATGTGTAAGGAAATCACATAAGATGATATGATACATAGCGATATTTTCTTTGTCCACTTCAACACTGATACTAGAGAACCAGTATAGGTTGGAGTAAGAAAATAAAACAATTGCAATATTCAATAAGCTAATCAACCGATCAAGTAGTTGAGAGGCATATCAGTTTATCCTGAAAAAATAATGCCAAACGCGCTTGGATAAAGAAAATTCCATAGCCTAACTATGGTGGACTAAATAGTGAAAATAACCCCAAAGTAAAGGGAACAAATGTTTTTGTCTCTACAGTTGTGGTAATGATACACCACAAAGTAAGGAACATAGAAGCCCTGGAGGCATTCCGATGTGCCTACCCCAAATGGACATCGGAACCCTCTAAACAAAAGGGATAGAGTTGGTAATGAACTTTTTAAATAAGTGTGAAAATATTATACTTTTGTATAAAAACTGCTAGAACAGTTAACTATAAGAGATACAAGAAGTCCAAAGAATAGAGACTCACTGTATCACTGCATAATGACCATCATTGAATCACAAGTACTAAAAGGGCGAAGAATCGTTGAATTCTATAGATGCCTAATAACATAACAATTATAGTCACAAAACGCTCTATATGCACCAAGAGCTATTACAATGTTATTAAGTAAAGATATTCGTGTCAAAAACTATCATTTCAAAACTACATGTGAGAATGGAATTGAATAATTTATGATACCTCTAATGAATGTGAAAGGAAGCACATCTTAGAGAAATAAATGAGTCAATCTAGTGACATGTACTCCACTACAACTCTGATCGTTTCACCAAAACGAACTTTGGAAGACAGAATCATATGTTACTCAAAATGAACTTTGGGACATTAATTCATATAGGTTTTGGTACGACTTTCTTAGACATCCAAGTCATAACATGATGATCCATATTTAAGAAATTATATGGACATTATTTCTTTCGAGTGAAATACAAAAAGGGATCAAAATCTCATACGATGTACAATGTCAGTACTAATTTTATTATAACAGAGTTAATGCTTTCTAAAGTACTAAAAGCACGACCAACATCCTATTCTGCCTCATTAACTGTTTTAGGGCATATCACTCATTCTACCAAGCCTACTATTTGGTAATAAGTAGGATCGAGACCTTCCTATACCTGATATATATGTAAGACAATCCATTCTTACAAAATAACATAATATAATATATGTGGACCTATCAAACCAGAAAAGCGGGTCATTAAAGTATCTATGGTTCTGGTAAATGCTTTGGCACGTTAACTGATCATCACATTGTTGTCCACAATAAATGTTGCATCAGAGAAACTCCTAGAAAATATTGTCTAAGGGCTCACCACCCTCACTCCATAAAGTGAATAAGACTTATTAACTCTAGAGAGTTCTCATCATAAGGAGTTGATGATTATTGCATATCTGTTAGGATCAATGTATAGTATCCTTTAACCCATGTGGATACACAAAAATGGTCTCACATATGCCACCATCAAAAGGATATAGATGGAGGATTAGGCATTGCAATGCGCACTAAAATGTCTATCGGACATGGGACTATGCAATATCACTGCAACTTTACTTTATTTGTCTCAGACCCAATGCTAACCAAAAATTATGCGTACCAGTTGGTAACTGGATTTATCCTGATATTTTTACATTTACGCAAATTTGGTTACGCAGTATATGTGCCTATTTGCGTCCCCACAACGCATCAAAATGGGTCTTTAAAGACAATTAAATATTTATGTTGGTTATGGATTTCCAACTATTACCTGCTATTTGAAACCTTTGACAGGCGAGATCTATTTACCGCTAGATTGGCGGATTGTCACTTTAATGAGACAGTCTTCCCGTCGTTAGGGGGAGATAAGAAAAAGAATTTTCTAAGGGAACGACAGGAAGTGTTTCCCAGTATGTCTCATTAGGATCCCCACACTTCATAATGTAAAGTGAAGTAAAACGAATTATCGATCTTCAAAGTATGGAAGATTTGATTGTTGATGCATTTGTTAAAATCGCTAAAGTGACAAGATCATATATCTGCAAATGTACCTGTAAGGTTAAAAGTCCCCAGTAAGGGGCAGAACACCGCAGATAAAGGTGTTGCAACCACACTTAGTGGAGGTGTGGTTGAGGCCATGGCTCCCAAAAGGAAATGGGGGACGCCACAAGGTTCGATGAACACCTGCTCAAGGAAGGAGGCAGATGTGGCACAATTCGAATCATCAATAAAAAGAATTACTCTCAAATTATCTCTAATTAATTATGTCCATGAATCATCACTGGAGGACGCTCCGAAGTTTAATATGATTCTAGAGATAATGAGAGTGCATATGAATTAATGGAAAAATCTTTCACGCATTGATGATGTATATATTGTTGCTCAATGAATTATAGAGCACAATAATATCGAACCACGCTCTATTGTAAGATATCAACAAAGAGCATATTGGCCTATATGGAATCAATACAGGTAGAACTCGATTCTATGACAGAACAACAGGTATTTGGTTTGGTAGTGCTAGCCTTACCAAGTGTAAAGCTTGTAGGACATAAAATATGTTTTGTCAGTAAGCGTAGTGAGAATAATAAGTCCTGAGATGTAAAACTTACCTTAACGCACAAGGTTTTCTCACAAAACCTTGGAATTGACTACGAGGAGATATTCTCCCACAACGGATGTCATAACGTCTTATCGATAAGTTTCCGAAGGCTTGGAAATGCAGCATACTAATGTGGTTACAACATATCTCTTTGGGGATCTTGTTATTGAGATATGTGTAAGTGTCAGATGGACCTGCATTGCCCAATTCAAGTAACTCTAGACCACGGAGTGCATTTACAATATTAGATTGAAATGTTCACTTTAATTAAAATAAATCTGGACGGAAATGGCATACTCGTCTGAGTGACTACTTGATTGGGAAGAGAAAGAACAAGTAGTATTGCTCCTATGCATTTATAAAGAAAACAATTTCTATATTTGCAACTATAGCAACTTATGCCGATGTTAAGGACATAATAGGTACTCTTAAAGAAACAAGAGATACTGTGATGTATTTGAAATCTAAATTGAGATAAAGGATCATGGGAAAACTCACCGAGTTTGTGGAATATTGATTCCTCAGTTTGCATATATCCAAAAGATTATCAGGCGATTTACATGGATAAAGTGCAATCTGTTAGCACTCCTATGATTGGTTGAAGTGTGGACATAAGGAAAGATTCATTTGAGTTTAAAGGAAATGACGAAAGAGCTATTAGGAGATGAAATTCTCTACTTAATTGAAATGTGCGCATTATTGTACAAAAAGCTCAATGCACTCAACCATGTATTACTTTCTCAAAGAACTTGTTAGTTATATTTTACTCAGGACAATGCAATATCAGTGGAATGATATCAAAAAGTATTTTGACATCTGAAAGAAACCCTTGACACATATTTGTTCTTCCCATATTAGAGACAAGAGATATTACAAATGAAATTGTGAACTCTAAAGGAAATGTCAAATGCTCTCATATAGAGAGATAGAAGGATTACAAAAGAATATGTAACTCCTAAATAAATGTTGAAGCTACCCCCTACTTTAAAAGACTAAATACTACTTTGGTAAGTTTAGATGTTGGTTATCTTAGTGGCTAATGTAAAGGTCATTATCAAATCGGTTATGTATTAGCATGAGGAATACGACGAAAACTTGAAGATCAACCTATCACAACTACTCAATCTACCTCATCACATTACCCATGGATGATATCTCAAGAAATTTATTAACCTATATGGTCAGAGTATTAGTGACTTGAGCTATACCACCGAAGAGCGTACTCGAAGTTATGAAGATGAAGTTATTGCAACAAATAGATGGATTATGCTACACATCAAAGGTGACGAGACCAAGCATGTACCGCCAACGTTTTTCTATAAACAACAACCACATAATATCCTCATGATTTATGTAAAATTGAGGATGAAGAGATTGTCAAAACTCTCTTGATAGATGTATGTATCAAGGGAGAGATGTAGACTTCAGGGGGAGTCTCAACAAAGGTGCGTTGCACTCTTTTTCCCTTCGACCAAGGTTTATTTTTTCCCACTGGGTTTTGTTACTTGGCAAGGTTTTTAACGAGGCAACAAGTTATGCACCAATTTCCCTTTGACTTGGCACAAGGGGGAGTGTTGAAGGAAAAACACAATTAGTGTGCCTTCGTCAAAAGTAATTGATGAAGGGCAATTTAGGTATTCACTAAATAATATGTAACTGTGAACCCTTGTATTTAACACCCTATATAAAGGGGATCTGATGAATAAGAGAACCCTAATGATTTCGTGTCTCTCTTTCTTCTTTACTTTTCTGCTTCCCCTTCAACAACAAGGTATTTTTAACAATTTTTGGCGACATACAAGATATTTTCATAAAGTGTGAAACATAAAGGATATTTTCATAAATAGCGGTAACTTACAGGACATTTTCACCAATTTTCCCTTTAAGATTTATAAGTTACACTCAAATTTCACCTACTATACACACACTTCCACATGACACACACTACACACGTTTACACACATTTACACATACTACACACACTTCACACACTATACACATTTACACACACTACACACATTTTACATAGGATTGGCAGTTGGGGGGGGGGGGGGGGGGGAGGATCCCCACTCCCCGCGGGGATTCCCCATTTTCTTCCCCCCGGTGGGGCGGGGGCGGAGGAGATTTTTGCCCCGATGGCGGGGACGGGGATAGGTTCCCCGCCCCGCTGGTCGCTATATAATTTTTCCTTTTTTTTATTAATATATGTAGTGGAGATTCAATTAGATTATGTAATATATTTAATTAGTAAAATTATATTTTATTTTTATCATAACTATAATTGTAATATTAAAATGAACTAGATATATTATATCCTCATTTTTGGGTCGACTTTGTTAAATTTAAGTCTATTAATTATTTCTAAATTTATTTTATTTTAAATTTTATTAGTTGATATATTAAATAAAAATAAAAAATTACGGGGACGGGGAATCCCCGCGGAGACGGGGATGGGAATAAAAAAATTCCCACCAGTTTCGCGGGGACGAGGACTTGCCCCCCAGCCCCCGCCCCGCTCCGTTGCCAACCCTAATTTCACACACTTCACACATTTACACACACTTCACACCCTTCACACACTTAAATTATTCCTTTCAATTGTTAGCTTATAAAATCTTTTATCCAAAAACTTGTATAACTTATAAGCTCTTAATGAATTACATCTTATAAGCTCTTTGAACAACTTATAAGATGTTGGAGCTTATAAGATATTTGAAATAAGCTTAGCCAAATACCCTCTACTATGCAAGAATCCAAAAGCAATGGCCACCGTCTCCGTCTGGTTGGAGGTGGAGGATCAGCAGTACGAACCTCCAGCCTCAAAGTTAACTTGGGAATTGGCATCAAACCATTATTAGGAATGACAACAGACAATACTATTTTTTAAGAGCAAGAAGCAGTGCTGGCGAAGATTCTTGCAAGTACTTGGGTCGTGACTGCTCCACTCTAGTAGATCCGTCACCTTCCTACGATGTCCTATCTAAGGCAGTGTTCGAATCATGCTCTCACGTGAGCGCGTGGAGTGGCGATATCATGGCCAAAAGGACTTTTTAAGCATATTACATAAAAATACAGTAAATTCCGAGCTGAGATCGAACAGTACAGTAAGGGAACATATGCCTAATATAACTGAAGATAACTTTAATTGCGCTTATACTTTAGCCTATATTTATTTAGGGATTACAAACCCCCCGAGACGGTTGCAATACACTTTTCAGACATGATTTGATAATATTTTATCAATTTTAATACATTTTGTACTAATATAAACACTAGATTCAGAAATTAAATAACTAAAATATTTACAGACATATTTGTTGTGGACCCGTCAGTTATAAACAAACATATCCTAAAGTTCCAATTAAGACACGAAGCTTCTTAATGCACCTAAATAATAATAATAATAATAATAATAATAGTAGTTGTGGTAGTAGTGGTGGTAGTAGTAGTAATCCTTTTTCTTTAGGGAAAATGAACTTAAATTGAAATTGCATCATTATGTCAATTGAATTATACATATATCTGGTGCACATACAACAATCTTTAAGCGTTCGGTGGGGAAAAAGCTTGAAAAAAATCATAATTCGTCTTACAATTATCTACTTTGATGAAATTGATTCCACATATTTAAGTTTTTCAATTAACCCATTATTGTCGTTGACTGACCGCCATCAGCTCATGTCTTCTTCCTCGTGCCAACAACAAAGATGATGAACTTGATAGCACGACTTCATTTTGCCTGATCCCCAACAACGTCGTCAGAGGTCCGAGAAGCTGAGGCGCTGGAGGTGAGCAAAGAGCTTCATAGGTCAGATCTGGCCTTTCAAGATGAACTCGTCCAGAGAATCAGAATCTCAACGGTGAGTTGTCATCGGAGATTGGAAACTGCGCCAAATTGGTTGTTCTCAGCCTTGCAGAAACCAGAATTTCAAGAAGCATTTCGACGTCGATCAGAAAGCTAATGAGACGTATTCACTTCATGAGGAATCGTAGTCGTAGCAAAGTGGGTTTGTTGAGTTTCTGATGTCTCTCTCTAAATCCCGATTTTGGGAGTAGAAGACAGTTCTTCATCCCCTACCTTGAAGCTTTTGGAGCGATGCCATCTCCGGTTTGAGCTCAAGGAGTTTTGGACTTTGATTCACTATTCACAGCCTGCGAACACACTGATGTTGCTTCCTCTGCCTCACTGAGTTGTTCATGGGGTTTCAACAAGTTGGGTTTGTGCTAGAAGAGGTTGGATTTATATCGCGTTTTAGCACCCTAGAAGCCCAAGCACTAAAATTAGCGAGCTCCCGCTTAAAGTTGACATGGTGATTTAGTGATTTTTTTTTTAGAAGAGGCTAGAGTTTAATTTTCGCCTCTCTTCCGTAGAGAAACGGGAGCGAAGAAAATTTGGAAGAAGATGGGTCTCTCTTCTGCCTACATGTCAATTTATTAAAAAAAAAAAAAAACAAAAACAAAAAATAAGCCACATTATCTATTACTTGTCACGCGGATCTTTTGGCCGAAATTTCCCAAAAATCGGCAACATGTGTTGGTCACGTGCCGTTTTTCCCCCACTTTAAGATTTTCCGGCCTAATTTGACCTTAAATTGAGCAATTTTTTATTTACGAGACTAAATTGAGAAAAGTTAAATCTGTAGGACCAATTTCGTTAAAGCAGATAATTGTGGGACGATTTGTAATTTTTTCCTCATCTAACACCTAGTTAAAATATACAGATTAAAAACAAAATATAACGTGTAATAAAGTACTCTTGGTTAAACTATTGGGGTTTCACATGTTAGTTGTCCCATATTAATCTATATATATATATATAAAAGTAAAATGAAGGACATTTATGTCATTGTAACTTTTCCACCCAAAATTTTAACGATAATTTGGTAAGTTTATGTTAATTTTGGTAAGTTCATAATCTTCTTTCAATTTTTTAAAATGCAAATTTTTTTCTTCTAATTCATTTTTTATAGATCATATATCAAATTATTCGTCTTTTCACAGTGTTCAGTTTGACATACATATCACATATATTATAATGATATATTTGATTTGATTTTTTTTTTGATATATTTTATTTGAATATATATAATTTTTTTTTGTTATTATTAGGGTTATATTTGAGTGTTTATTGTGCATTGGACTATATTGTTGGGTCTAGGCTGCAACTAAAAAGTGATAAAATAATTCTCTGATAAAGAATATTAGTTAAGATTTTTTTAAAGTACAATGAATTAATTTATTTTATTTGACATTAATTTTTAATTTTTTACTTATTTTATACCCAAAAAGAAAATAATTGTTTAAATAGTGAAACTCCTATTTTATTAAATTAAAGGCAAAAATTAATGTTTAATTTTTACAAATAATTGGTTAAATCATTACATTTGTTAATATATATATATATATATATATACATATATATATATATATATATTAATACGAAGTATGAAAGCTTTATGCATATGTATGTTTACATATCATATACGTTATTGAGATTATTTTTTGTTACTTCTTCATAATTTTATATAATTATTTTGTTACAACTATTTTATTAAATAAGTTTACTCTTTGCAACCTAAACAATTTTGATCTCATTAATCCATTTTTACCTTTAAATAAATATAATATATATAAAAAAAACGTATAATTTATTTGAATAAATTACCATAACAAATAAAACTTGAAAATATTCAAATATTTGAAAAACTCGCACACTTTAAATAATCAATCTACTTTTGTATTTTATTTTGTTAATGCTATGATTTACTAAAAAATAAGAAATATATGAGTATATCACCAAGTAAAATGTTACACGTTCAAATAATAATCTGATTTTAGAAAGAAACAATTAATTATTTATAGTTATAACTTGGAAATGATTTAGATATATTAAGAAATCTACACATAAATAAAAACTACTCCCTTCGACAAAAAAAAATGTTGTTTTAAACTTTTTTTGAAAAACTAAGGATGTGTGAAAATGATAAATATATCCCTACACAATCTATTTATATATTTTGTGGATTTAAGAAATATATAGTCAATTAAATTAAATAGGTTGTTTACGGTAATATTTGAAGAACTGTGTTTTTCTTTCTTTAGTTGCTAAAATGACATTTATTTGAACAATTTCATTTTTTCTAAAGCAACAAATTTTTCAGACTGGAGGGAGTATAAGTGAGTTAAAATTATAAATTTTATTTTTCCACCAAAATATTTTGTGTTATTTATGGTCATTTGTACAAGTGCCAACTTTTTTATTGTTTGTTCATTTTTTTCCTTTTGCCCTTCTTTCTAAGAAAATCCATTTTTCTCATTTTTATGTACCAGTAAATTTATTTTTATCTTCAACATTTTTTATATATTATATATGAAATTAATCATCTTTTTATGATATCTAATTTTGACATCTATATCACATATTTAAAAGTGTAATATTATATTAAACAAATATACAGTTGTTTAGTGGTTGATTATTCACTTATTTTATTAGATTTGAGTACTTATTGTGGAAGTTTACTGATGTCATATTTAGGTTGCAAATAAGAATTAGTTAAACAATCATGTTAAAAATATATTTTATTTTATGTTTGAAATAATTTAATTAATTAATTTATTGTATTTACCTTTTATTCTTTAAATTAATCTCTATCTATACTAATATACATATACATGTCTCTGTGTGTGTATAATAAAATAAAATAAAATGGAGTCAAATACGTAAAAAAATCATAGTTATGTTCAATTGCAAATCAAACATTTTCAAGGATTTTATTTGTGTATGTGTCCCTAAAGATAAGTTGTTATAGTGTCAACATTCTATCACTTTGTTTCTTTGTCAACAACTATTTTCTATTTTTTAAAATGCTAACTAGTTTTTTTTTATTATTATTATTATTTTTAATTTTTTTAAATATAATATATCAAATTAATAATCATTTCACCTTCTTTGAGTTGAATTATATTAAGCCTTTTGTGAATTAGACTATGTATATAGTGAATTAGATTATATAAAAATAAATCAATTGACAAATTTTAACAATCAAAATATGAGATTATTTAGAAAGAAAAATCTAATTTTCTTATAAATTATCAATGTACTTTATCACTATCTTATCTTTGTTTTAATAAGTTGTGTGTTATTATATTTGTATTTTTGTTTCAACAGATACAATTAATTGGACTATTTGTGGTTATTTGCATAGGTTAAGAATGATAAAGTATTTTTGAGTTTTTAAGAAAAAATAAAATAAAAGTAAGCCTTTTTATTTGTTATATTTAATATTTATTTTAGTTGTATCAATAATAATATTTTTTATTCATAAACAATAAGTATATATCCAAAAAAATTAGGGGAGAACCGAATATTTACACTATTTAAAATTTTACTATAATATAATTTAAAATTTTAAAATATTTATTTTATCAATTATACAATATTTACATTTTTAAATAATAAAGTAATATAAATTGAATTTAATTAAAATATTATTATACTAGAAAATTTTCGAGCATCGCACAGGAGTAATACTAGTAAAATAATAGAAGAAAGACCACCTTATAAGCCTGTTGAGTCACTTCTCCTATCACCAATTGGTTTTAGGATAAAAACTCACTTGGAGGCTAAGGGTCTCTCCTTATATTGACATCAATGTATGGGACCATGTTGAACGCCCCTTGACTTTAATACTCCCTTTGTCCCATAATGAGTCTTGCCGTGCCGGGCGCCCCTCGACTTTAACATTCCTTTCGTCCCATAATGAGTCCCTTGTCCAATAATGAGTATGAGACGGCGTCGAGAGCCCTTCTCTTAGTCCCATATTGAGCCCCAACCCTCCCTTCGTCTCATATTGAGTATGGGATCGTGTCAGACGCCCCTCGACTTTGACATTCCCAACATCCCATAATGCGTCTTGCTTGAAAAGGTACATTTTAAAAAAGAAAAATGACAAATATATAACTCTCTAAAATCTATCAATTTGTAACTACAACAACAATTTAAAACAAGACTCTCCTTATGATACGGACAATTATCTTTTATGGGACTAATATACTTGAGATCCGGATTTTGATTTGTACAAGAAAATGAATGAAGTATTTGAAGCTGTACCTCAACCTGACAAACCCCCCCCCCCACCCCCCCCCCCCCCCCCCCAACCACTTGCCCAACCAAAAAATATATAATTGCTTAATGTGAAAAGGTCATTAATAAAAAAATGGGTGACGCATGCACTTATATAATCAAGAGAGGGTATATTTTAAAAGAGAAACATTACTGCTATAAATACCAGCTCCATCTCTTCATTCCATATCATCTACACAAAGCATTTTATCATCCATTTTCCTTTCTACATATCTTGTTTACCTTCCAAATATGGCAATTAAGGTCCACGGTGCCGTCTTCTCTACCGCAGCAATGAGAGTTTTCGCTTCCCTCAACGAGAAAGAGCTCGACTATGAGTTCGTTCCTGTTGACATGCGCAAGCAAGAGCACAAGAAGGAGTCTTTCCTCTCCCTCAATGTAAGCACATATTAATTACATATGATGTTTTGTCATCACTTTGAAATGTAAGTCATTATATAATTGAAAGCTTTGTGCAGCCATTTGGTCAAGTCCCTGCTTTTGAAGATGGAGATCTCAAGCTCTTTGGTAACTACTCATTCTTCTCTTCTATTTCTAATTGCATAGAGTAGAATCAGGCTAGAACCGGCCCGGCCCAGTATATTCTTGCCCAGCCTGTCCCTATCCCTACGACATTACTACCAACCCAATCATTATATATATTAGCTATCAGGCGGCCCAAATAACTGACCTATTAGGCCTGTCAGGCCATTCAGGCGGGCAAAATAGGCCAGGTTATTCAGGCTGCAAATCAGGAGTGCATCCCAATCTTTATTTCAGGTTATCTTCGAGGGCTGGGCTCAAATTGCCCCTCCATGTGTACTTACATTCAAATTTTTGGAATCATTAAAAGTGGATCTCTATTGAGCAATTTAATTGACTTAACTGTAACTTGTATGCAGAATCAAGAGCCATCACTAAATACATTGCACATACTTACACCAACAATGGAACTCCACTAATATGCAAGGATCCAAAAAAGATGGCGATTGTCTCCGTTTGGATGGAGGTGGAGGCTCAGAGGTACGAACCTCCTGCCGCAAAGTTAACCTGGGAACTCGGGATCAAGCCATTAATAGGCATGGTTACAGACGATGCTATAGTGGAAGAGCAAGAAGCTGTGCTAGCTAAGGTTCTTGATGTGTACGAAGCCCGGTTGGCCGAGTCCAAGTACTTGGGCTGTGAGTGCTTCACTCTAGCAGATCTCCATCACCTCCCTACACTGCACTATCTGACGGCGACACGAGTTAAGGCAGTGTTCGATTCAAGACCTCATGTGAGTGCTTGGTGTAAGGATATCATGGCGAGGCCAGCTTGGGAAAAGGTTATTGCTATGAGAAACAATTAGAAGCTTCCGGGTTGTCATTTTTCACAGTATCAGCCTCTTCTCTGAGTCTGTTTTCCCTGCAAATTTCTTGAAATTTATGTTAGTGTGTTGTATTTTCTGGAATAAAATTTTACTTTGTGGAATGTATCTGATGTTGAAATTCTACATTTATCTTAAATTTGTAATGGATAATATAATAATATGATTGATGTTGAAAACTCAGATCAGGGATACTTGTTTTTACAGCTTACTACATTATTTGTATTAATAAATTTTCAAGTGGAGAATCGAACACTTAACGAGGAAGAATGTACATTAAATCCAACTTGTGCAGCTAATACAGAATATTCCGTGCACTGAGCAAAACACAATAATCAACTCTATCTAGCAATAAGGAACTTGTGTTGCTTCTTCTTTTTGCAGAGTAAAATATAAATTAGAAAGGAAAAATGGATCACGTCTTGCTTATTACCTATATGAACAAAAAACTGTGACTCATTAACATCAGCCATTCAATTTTTCAATTATTAAATAGAAATATAGCAAGAATCTGTCTTATTTGTTGCGCACGAAATTCTGAACAAAACTCATGATCAAACAAACACTTCAACTTTAGTTATTGAATCTAAATAAGATATCACATCGCGGAATAGAAAGAATCTTAGTCGTTGACTTCAATGCAAAGTGAGATGTATTATAGCACCACCTGGAAAGAATAAACAAGACACTAACCTGAAGCTCTTGGGTACTCTGAGTGGAAATCCATTCCATAAGGTTTATTTCTCATCTCTTAATGTAATCTATGCATTATTAAACCTCTCAATATCTTCAAACCTCGAGATCACAACAGTCTACACCACAACGTCTCTCATAGACATTTCGTCAAACACTTTCCCACACAGCGAAATATACACATTGTTCACGAAAGCTGGTTTGGTTATCCGAGAATTCACCTCCGCCCCTTCATGTCTACGCAGCCTGGTTGGCCCGGTCCAAGCACTGATGGCGAAATTTTACATATATTGTAACCATATGCTGACGCTGAAATTCAGATCAGAAGGACTTCTAATTTTAAGCATTTTACTTCATAATTACAGTAAGTTTCGACCGGAAATCGAACGGTTCAAGGAGCATATACATAATGTAACTACAGATAACTTTAATTGCAACGAAAGCTCAAAGTTCCAATTAAGACATAAGCTTCTTATTTCACTTTTTTAAAGAAAGATAAATAAGTAATTAATAGTTCACAAATAATAATAATAATAACATTAGTAACAATTAATAAATAATAATAATAATAATAATAATAATAATAATAATAATAATGATTTTTAGTTGTAATTGCATAATTATGTCAATTGAATTACATGTTATCGTAGGGGTGAGCGAAATACCGAACCGAATTTAATTAGTAAAATCGAAAATCAAACTGAATTAAAAAATCTAAACCGAAATTATTATAATACAGTAATTCAACCCAACATAATTTATTTTAGTTGTCATTTTGGGGTGAGTTAACTTGTGTGCATTAAACAAGAGAGAGGAAATCGTGTTCGTATACATCAGGAGATCATGGCCTTAATTACCTCAAATCTCAATCGCCATGTTCAATCACTCATACAAGTTCACCTTTTTAGAGAATCCCAAAAGGCATAGATTTCATATCTTCGCATCATTAAGTCTGTCAATGTTCATTAAATAGAGAGACTACTCTTGAGATTTTACAATTCAATTTCATTGCTCACTAATAGTTTTCGCTCTCTAGTCTTGTTCTCTCTTATTGTTCGTATTTTCATATCACAAAGCCCTAGTTCTCTCACACCATGGTGAAAACCAAGAACAGTGCCAAGAAACGCAAGGATGCTCCATCTTCTTCAGCCACTCCGAAGAAGAAAGTTGCCCCCGGCACAAGCAAGTCAAGCGCGACCGAGCCCCTAGTCATTCCACCACTGCGAACTGTGTTTTCGAACCAATTATTCCAAACATAGCCCAGTGAAAATCAACGACCTCAAAGGCTAAAAACCCGAGCCTGGCGAAAATCTACTCATGTGCTGCCTCAGAAAGAGCCTACTCCACCACCTGCTTCATCTCAACTGGAGAAGCAACAAACTCCTATGTCACCGAAGGAAGTAACACCACCGGGTGAGACTAGTCTGAAGATCACTCAACCCACATCCTCAAAACCTTCTTCAAAAGGAAATGAGAAAATGGTTGAACGTGAGGCTGAACCAATTGAGGTTTCTAGCGCTAAATCATCTCCGCCGTTGAAACAGCTAAAATTTTCCAAGAAGTCGGTCACCAAGGCAAAATACGGTGTGAAAATTTCTTCGCGCAAGAAGAAATCAAAGGCTAAATAGACCAGTTGGGACGCTAACTTTAAACAGCCCACTCGTTGATCTAACCCTGTGAAATCCGTCCAGAAGAAGTCTGAACATTAGGAGGGTTCTGATTCTGATGTTGAAGTTCTCGACTAACCGGCTGCATAATTCAATGAACAAGAAGATGGCCTTCTTGATGTGGGTAAGGCCATCTTAGAACAATTCTATTATCTATCTTCTGAATCGCCTCGTAATATTTTTTTAGAAAATTAAATTTCTATGTGAAAGGGAGTTGAACATCCCTCTGTTCAAACGTTAAAAAGTTTTTCATTTTATGAAGTCAAGTGGCCATGTTTGAACTCTTTTTGAAATCATCTAATCCTTTCCTCTTATTGTCCGTGAATTTTATCCCAACCTTACTGTTTCTATGAAATATCCTCTGTCTCGTCGTTTAGAAAGGTTTTCTTTTTGTCGTAACCGAGTTCATCCAGAAGCTAAAAATTCGTACTTTGGTGCGGGAATGTTCCAGGTTATTCTCTGAATGATGACTTAGATGTCGCTTCCACGCTCATTGGTGGTAGGTTAGATGTCTGGCCTAAACCGGGTATCTCACCCACCGACCTTGTTTCTAAGTAAGGGTGAGCATGGATCTTGGAGATAATCCGCTCCGCATCGAACCCCGGACCGAAAGCACTCCGAACTGATAATACCCGTTGACTATTTGACTTTATCCGAACCGAACCAAACTGATTTTTTTTTGTTGTAAATCCGAACCGATCTGAACCGAAAAATCGAAATAGAACCGAGAAGAACCGATTCTAAGGTATCGACAATGAAATTTCTTTTATATCATTTAATTAATTTCCTCTATACTATAATATTGAACCATTATGAATTTTAGTAAATTTTAACAATAATATAACTACTGTTTTAGTATTTTATAAAAGATTTAGTAATTAATAATAGAGTACAATATTTATAATAAATAATTTTCATAATAAACATATATGATATATCTATTAACTATAAATATATGAACAATGAATATGTTTATAGTTTATATAAAGAAATACTCCTTCCGTCACACCTTATCTTGCACACTTTCCTTAAATGGCCGTCCCACCTTATCTTGCACAGCCTAAAAAAGGAAAGTTATAACATAATCTCCACCCTCAAAATCTTCACCCTCAATCTCCACCCTCAATTTACCTTTAAAAAGTCAACAAACAACCAAAAAGCAACTTTTCTTAATAACCGTGCCGACCCCCCCCCCCTGTGCAAGATAAGCCGGGACGGAGGGAGTACATTACTATGATATGTTTCAATTCAATTTTACATTTCGTTAATCCAACCACTAAAATTTATTATTATATCTAATATTTAATTATTTTCATATATAAAGGTCAAAATTCTAGACCTGAACACATTGTACATAGTTATTATCCTACACCTGAATTTCAAGTAGTGGCTCGTTGCTCGTTCTCTTCTTCTTTGATTCTCCATCTTTCTCATGCACACACCTTTTTCTCTTGAAGTCAACTTTAATTTTATATGTAGTTAGTTGTGTTCATTTTATCTTTAACAACACGATTCAGTTTTCTTTTCCCTATCTAAACTCGATCTAGACTCTACCAAAATAAACACAATAAATCATAAAGACTCTACAAAACAAAATAACGAAACAGATGACTACGGCTCACAGGCCCACATACTATCAATGGCACACAGGCCCAATCCTCAACTAATGGCTCACAGGCCCAACAACAAAATAGAAACGGCCAGCATATTAGAAACGCTGCCAAGTCGCCCCACGTCACACCCCCCTCCCCCAAACTTGGTTGAAAACCAGAGTTTGAGGGAAGAAATTGTGGTGCGGCTTGGTACGTACTTACAGTGCTTTACTGAGGCGGCAGCGGGGGTGGATGCCCCCTTGTCCCCAAAAGGACTGCATGTATTTCCACTGAGTTTCTTGCTGCCTCTGCCATTCCTGCTGTTGCTCTGACCACGTCTGCATCTGTGCCCGACGATCATCCTCCGTCTTGTGTTTTATGGTAATCCTTATTATGTAAAAATGCAAAAACATGAAAGAGAACTAATCTAATGCTGAATAAAAGAAAACGAAATAATTAATTAAAAAAAAAAATCGTAAACATTGGGTTGCCTCCCAACAAGCGCTGTTGTTTTACGTCGTTGGCTCGACGGCTGCATATTCCCTTAGCGTTTGTGCCAAGGTGGTTTCCACATGGGCCCAGACCAATTCAGGCACTTTACCCCATTCCGCCTTTCATCTTCCTTTTTACGATGCCGCACCAATGCGGACCAATTCAGCTTACTCCTGTACCTATTCTCACAATCATTCTCAACAACAGGGTTAGTCGCATCAGGTAAGAAAACAGAATTTGCATCTTCAGGATGTCCGATAGCATCATAAATATTCAACTTAACGATGTGGCCATCAAATTCCATACTCAGAGTCCCCTTACCTACATCAATCTTTGTTTGGGCGGTGTTCAAGAACGGCCGCCCTAACAAAATTGGGGAAGATGTAGTGGAATCTCCTTGCATGTCCAGAACATAAAAGTCAGCGGGAAATACTAGTTCACCTACTTCTACTAAGACATCTTCAATTAGATCATCGGGGTATGTATTACTACGATCTGCTAACTGAATTACTATCTTAGTTTCTTTCAGTGGTCCTAGTTTTAATGCATGAAATATCGCTCTTGGCATTACATTAATGGATGCTCCTAGGTCTAGCATGGCACGTTCAATGTTTGTGCCCTCTATTCTACATGGAATGACAAACATACCTGGGTCCTTACATTTAGGTGGCATCTTCTTTTGGAAGATTGCTGAGACGTTTTCTCCCATCAGGACCTTTTCGTCCCCCTTGAGTTTACGCTTGTTGGTACATAGCTCCTTTAAGAACTTGGCGTATCTGGGGATTTGCTTGATAGCATCGATCAAGGGGATGTTGATGTCAACCTTGCGAAACACCTCCAATATCTCCTTCACTTTGTCAGGTCGTGTCGGTCTGATCATACGACTGGGGAAAGGGAGTGGTTGAGGCGGAATGGATGCAGAATGCGTCGTTTTTTGCTGAACAGGGGCCGCGGCCGCGCTGGGTTGCCGCGGTCGCGCAACTTCTACAGAGAATTTTTCTTCAGGATCGTTAGTTTGGGCGCGGCCGCGCATGTCTACCGCGGCCGCGGCTCTGTCTTCTGCTGTCTTGTCCGAAACGTCGTTTTTATCATCTTCCAATGGTTGCCCGGGCTTCTTAAGCTCTCCAAGCTGGTTACCACTCCTCAATGTGATGGCACTGACATTTCTAGGGTTCATTTCAGGTTGTGATGGCAGTTTGCCACCTTGATATTCTCTAGACGACTTATAGCAGTTGCCATCTGGCTCATCTGTGTCTCGAGATTCTTGATGCTTGATGTTGCATCCTTTTGAAACTGCACAGTGTTTGTTGCTAAAGTCTTCACAATATCCGCCAAGGATGAGTCAGGTGCTTGTTCGGCTGGCTGCTTTGTGTAATACATACCTCTAGGTGGTGGAGGTCTGTTTTGCCCACTTGATTGGCCTTGCTGATTACCATAGCTGAAATTCGGATGATCCCTCCATCCTAAGTTGTACGACTGGGAATATGGGTCGTACTTTCGGCCTTGGAAGTTTCCAGTTCCAACAGCATTGGCGTGTGCCTCTAGCTCATTACCCAGAACTTCGCAATTATCGGTTGTGTGATCTGTGGTATCACATATTCGGCATGGTCGGGTATTTGAGCTCCCCCCCGAAACAGCCTTCTGGACCATTTTGGTAAGCTGATCAATCTTCGCATCCATTTGAGAATCGTTCACCTCCCTCACTATCCGTGTTGAAGCATCCCGTGTCCCGAATTGTTGAGTCTTAGCCGCCATTTTCGAAATGAGTGCTCTAGCAGCTGTCGGGGTTTTGTCACATAAGTCTCCCCCACTGGCAGAGTCCAGCATGTTCCGGTTTGACTGCGTCAGCCCTTCATAGAAGTACTGGATGAGCAACTGTTATGTGATCTGATGTTGGGGACATCTGGCCACCAGCTTTTCAAAGCGTTCCCAATACTCGTACAAAGTTTCTCCGGGCAGTTGTACCGCTCCACTGATTTCCTTCCGGATGTTCGTGGCCTTAGATGCCGGAAAGTAATTCTCCAAGAACTGGGTCTCCATTTCCTCCCAAGTTTTAATAAATGCTGAGGGCAGGTAGTAGAGCCAATCCTTGGCCATATCCTTCAGAGAAAAAGGAAATGCCCGCAGTTTTATCTGTTCTTCGGTGACCTTCGTCGGCCTCATGCTTGAACAGACGATGTGAAACTCCTTCAGATGTTTGTGCGGGTCTTCTCCTGCTAACCCATGGAAAGAGGGTAACAGGTGAATTAACCCTGACCGGAGTTCGAAAGTGGTGTCCTCCCCTAGGTCAGGGAAGGTGATGCATAGAGGCTGGTGAGTAGTGCCAGTGGTGGCCAATTCCCTCATAGTCCTTTCGGCTGCCATTGTTTCTGGCTCAGGGTCAGACGCGGAATTCTCGGTGGCGAAGGGTAAGGCTTCAAATTCTTCTAGCTTTTCTCTTGCTTGTCTTCTCAGGATGCAATCTCTACGAGTTATTTCAGGGTCGAAAAAACAGTTCTTTATTTTGGCGTGAACGAGTGATCATTCACTGCTAAAACAAAAAGAAAATTAGGTGAGTTCGAGTGTATCGCAGATATTAAAAGAAATAGAATTACGAGACTCAATATAGAACTAATAAAAATAAACACTTAAAATCTTGCACCGCTCCCCGGCAACGGCGCCAAAATTTGACCACACTGTCGCGATGCGGTAAAATTAATTAAACCTAGCTACCCTTCTAGCTCGTAGAAGTGGTAAGTAGGGTCGATCCCACAGGGAGCAGGAAGACTCTTAGTGTCTTAAATAGATCCTAATACTAGCAACGCAAATAAGTATATAAATAATGGGGGTTTGTAAATTGATGTATATTAACTAAGGAACTAGAACAGAAATTAAGCAAATTAACTATGACTTGTTCTACTTATAAAATAACGAATCCCAGCCCTTAATTTTATCTCCCCCTAGTTATTACTACCCTGTGATAGATGCAATTATTAACCAATTTTATCCTTAAAACTCCTACCCCGAGGTTAGCAACAAGCTCTGCTAACCTCGTTATCCCTTATGTTTAACTAACCAAAACAAGCTCTTTGGTTAGTCTATCCAGTTGAGTGACCTCAGAATAAGCTCTCTGGATCTCATTAACCGGACGCCTAGCGAACTAAGATAACGAGATAGACACGGTGTGGACCTCGTAAGCTCGGACCCATTCAGACCGAGCTATATACTACCCTAGCGATATCACTCACTATTCGCTACTAAGTGGCTATAGGTTCGTAACAATTACGGATTACGATTATAACCTAGCGTTACTTATGCAATTATAATCCTAGGTGATCAATCTAGCAAATAAATACACAAGCATTGAAGGATAAGTGAATAGTATAACAACGTTTTAAGAATTCAACTGATTAATAATCACCGTAAATACCACAAAATAATAACAACTAGGGTTCGACTCGACTAAGGACTGAAATAACCTACTAGCCGCTCATGGCGGTGACAAAAGACAAATTAAACTGAAAATACATAATTGAAAGACTTAAGGACTAGAAAACCCGAGTATTGCCGATCTTGATTGCTTGTCCCCTTCGGAATCTCTCAATCTTGCTCTCCTCTGATGTTCAAGTCCCCTATTTCCGAGCATAAGGATCCCTTTTTATAGAGGAAGTAAATTTGGGTTGATTTTGGGCTTTAAAACGGAATTCTTGTGGCCCAAGGATTAATTAACCGCCTTAACGGGCCGCGACCGCGCTCATGGGCCGCGCCCGCGCCCGCTCTTGGTCCAGCAGCACGCCGCGGCCGCGAAAGTGTGCCTCGGCCGCGCTACTTGTCCAGACTTTTTCCGCTTATTCCTTCACTTGGACCGCAGCCGCGCCATTTTGCCGCGGTCGCGGTACTCTGTTCTTTATTTTCCGGCGATTTTTCCATCCTTTTGACATCCGGACTTCATTTCCTCGTTGTGCATCCGGCCGAGTACGAATACTTAGCCTTAAATCACCTATTTAGCTCAAAATGAAAACACAAACGTCAAATAGTCCAAAGGCACTAAAACAACCCAAATACTCTCCATTCTACACGCAAACATCACAATTCATCACTCTAACAGACTTAAAGTGCATAAATAAACGCGTGTACCATTAGTCATATTAAGTTTACCTTTACTTATTGACAATGTATACGACTAGAGCTTTATCGATGAAAAATAATCGGTAAATGTCCAAAGAGGTTATCGATAGCTAATAACTTTATAATTTAGTGATATTCTTCTTTGGACGAGATAACTACTTCAGTAACTTGTAATTGGTTTTTATAAGTTATGGTTTTGAAACCTATCTTATATATAACTTATAAGTTGTTTAATATTACATTTTTTCTTTAACAATATGATATTATTGTAAAGATAACACTATAATTCTTTCGTGCATTTTGCTAAAAATATTAAAGGGAAAACTTCGAACAGCTCCGAATAACCGGACCGAAAGAACCGATCTCCGGAAGGAACTGAACCGATCAACGGAGCGGTTCTGGAGATTTTATTTTGGAAATCTCCGAATATCTCCGAGGTTTGGTTCGGTTCTGGAGATTTACATATCTCCGAACCGCTCCGGACCGTGCTCACCCCTATTTCTAAGTGTAACATGTTGTAGAAAGTGAGGATGTTCAACTGGCCCCCACTTCAAACAAGTCCCACCTTACCTCAATTCAAGCCCATTTTTTGTATCATGTATACCAACAAAACACTTGATTTTGGCGAGCATGTTTTTAATTTGGTCATAGGATTTGCTGAAAAACCTAATCCTCGTATTAAGCTTCTTTTTCCTACTCTATTCTAGGGTATCTTTAATGCACAAAATCTTGTAATGTTGGAGCATAAGGGTGATGTTCTACATTCAAAGCCTCAAATGCCTAAGGTGTTTGCTAGGAATCCTACTCCTACCACTGTTGTTCTTTTACCTCTGGAGAGTACCCCGTCCACTAGTCCTAGACATTTGCTAAGCTTATTGAGAAACATATTTTGATACTTGATAGCGTCATGAAGCAGGTTGCCAAGCATAAAATTTACAATCATCGTATTCTTTAGACCATGGGTCATGCTGCTCTTGCTGCTGATGAGGGTGATCAGAATGATCAAGATTCTTTTGAGTCGAAAAGAGGGAGAAAGAAGTGGAGGATAAACATGAAGAGGAAGAGGGAGATGAGACGGTTGCTGAGGAAAAGGCTGGTGATGATAAGGATGATGATGCTGAAGAGAGGATGAATAATGAATCATTTTTTTATTTCTTTGAGCGATTGGAAATAAGTTTAACAATATTTTAATTTCCATTTTAGTTGATGTTTAAACAATTTACAAGGGTAAAGTAGGAGAAAGAATAGATATGGACTGAAAATACACGCTTTTACACATGAAGCGCACCAGTGGGAGTGCATCATCATTTGGCTCGGTCAAGCCATTGTCTTTAAGAAATTCGGATTTGGCTCTGTCGAGCCATCGTCTTCAGTGTTTCCAAAATTTGGCTCAGTCAAGCCTACTAAAAAATATATTTTATATTTTTGTATTATTATTTTGTCATTTAACGAAAATTATCTTTGAACAAAATTGTATTTTATTGTTTAATATTTATTTAGAATAGGTTAATGTTTAATTATACCTAATTAGATATTTTGTTTAATTACTAACATTAACTATCGAAATCTCTTTTAGACGTGTCTGAATTTGTTTCCTTACTTTACAGATTTTAAATAAGGAAAGTCAAAGTCAAACATGAGCTTGAACTAGGAAAGAAAATCAAGGTGTTGAAGCTTGGCAACCGACGACCAACTTGCTGAAGGAGGATCCCGGTCAATGCATTAAATAACCGGATCTTAGCCAAGTGAAGAAGATTTCAGTTGGATCAGAATCTGTAATGATATTCTTGAAGATCTTACAAAGATACACTTTTTATAACGGGATGTTTGAACATTCAAATAGTACGTGCTCATGAAGGAACCAAGATTCACAAAGATCCAGTGCAAGATACATTGGAGATATTTTCCATATTCATTGGTGAATCGTTGAGACCTAAAGGGTGAAGAAGAAAGGAGCATCTGATCCAGATTCTATTTAGCTTTAGTTCGGATTAAAATTACTTGGCCCATTAGTTTGAGAGGCTCTTTATACCTGAGTGTTTTATTGTACTTAACACCCTTGTTGAAAGTTCCGAGTCTTGGAGTTTATACACTCAAGTTTTATTTTTATTTTATTAACTCACACTATGTTGTAGTAGTTGTTTTACCGAAATGTACAAACATAGTCACGAGTCGGGAGACCTGGTGAGAACTAAGAGGGATCTAAGTGCAAAATCCAACCAAGGGATTTGGCTGGTCAATAAGTTGGTAGAAGGGTGAGGTAGAGTTTGATTAATAGATAGGAGGAGTCCTAGTCTTGGTAATTCGAGTCACTGAGTCGAAACTTGTATCATTGTAACAATGGCATTACTTGTTCTATTAATGAGATCTAAGGAGAAGAAGAGATTCTTCTCCGTAAATTTTGACACAAATTTGCTTCCGCTTTCTAAGTTGTCTATTCTTTTTTAATTACTTTATTTCAATACATCTGTGTTGATTTACTTTTTATATTCGGACATTTGGTCTAGAACATTGTGAAGCGCACTCTGATAGGACTACGCACCGTGTTGTCTATGTACGATAACATTGTTAGAACATCGGGCAAGACGTCCTTGGAATAGGCCATTTTCAGAGCCGTTTGGCTCAGTCGAACCGTTTTTCGCACCAATTCTCTTTCGTCATTTTCTTCTCCATTTTAGGTTGTTTCAACACCATTATGGCTCATTCAAAGGCCATTTTCAAGGTTGGTTACTTCTCTATTTCTTGTTAGGCCCCTTCTTCACTTCACTCTTCAAGTTGACTTCCAATTCTATCCAAAGAAGCCCAATTTTGTACTAAAATTGCTTCAACATTAATATACTCATGAAATCCACTCAATACATAAAATATAAGGCTAACAAGTGTATTTTCGCATGCTTTTATTCTATTTTTGCTATGATATTTTGTACAAAAAGCACTTAAATGACCAGTTAATGGGTTTACAAAAAAAAACTCATGTTCAACAAACAGAAAGACTCGTATACTAAATGAGCAAGAATGCACTATTTAAGTAAATCTTGAGATCGATCTAGAAAAATGATGAGGAATTAACAATGTGAATATGTATATTGCGATAAATATTGAAGAGATTAGCGAGCTAAAAAGAGGAAATCCATTAATAACAAAAAGAGGCTACATATGGTGCACATACCGACAAGAAAGAAGAGAAGAAAATAAAAAGAAATTCTCTAAGTCGTCTAAGCTCCTCCAGCAGTCGCCTTGTACCTAGCACCACCAATAGGGGTGCCCTCATTTTCGCCGACCTCCTTAGCTGGTCTAGTAGCATCTATTTCCGCGATCTCCTCCTCGACCGACGAATCGCTAAAAATGGAGTGATCCAACTCTGCTCTGGTAGCATTGTCGCGCAAAAAGAAATACAAGGTCTTTGTCAGCCCATCGCGGACCTGCCTGACCTCATTCAAATAGGCGAAGACGTAGCCATTGTTTGTCAGGACATTGCCTTCACCGTCCTGGTATGCTTGGACGGCGACGGCAGCGACCTCCTAAAAAATGACCATGAGAGCCTCCATCTCAGCAGCCATGGCTACGATCTGAGCCTTCAGTTCATCGTTCTCCTTTTTAGATTGCTCTCTCTTGGACTCAGCTTGGGGCAATTTTCGGTTGGCGGAAGATATGTCGCTCTCGGTCTTGGTCTGGGCAGCAGTCAAGATGTGTCTACCTTCTTTTTATGCTCTTGGACATCTCTAAGAGCCTTGGCAAGAGCATGATTGATGTGCTTATTATGATAAGTTTCAGCATTTGCAAACATCAACAGATCTAATGATTTACCTGTTAGAACAACCGAAGCCATGTTATTGTTGTTATGGAACAAGTCCCGGGAACACAGATCTAGATCATGCGTCTAGGCGCGAGCAGGGACCTCCATTATCGCTCGAATATTTGGAGCTATGTTTGGCGTAGAAGAAGAGGCGGCTTTGAATGCGCATAATCCGCCATAAAGAGGGGCAGATGGCTATAGCCTCTCAAGTTTAGCAACTCGATCATTATTCACCCCCACAGTCAAATTTGGATACTCTTTCCCCAACCTTCGAGGACGTTCAGTCTCAAACTCGTCCTCCACCTCGATGGGCTCTGTGGACTAACACCTACTGTAGCCCCGAGAACTCCCAGACATTGAAGCAGGTTGTTTCTTCGCCTCGCTACGAGTTGCTGCACTAGGAGACTGCAATCTGCGCCCTTGAGTAGGTAAATGTGGCCACGATAGCAGTGGCTAGCAGTTTGCCTAGCCCCCTGAGCAGCAGTGCGCTCTTGCGCACCCGTTACCTTGCGTCGCTTTCCCCCGGCCTGTGGTGCGACCTATTGTACGAGCACCGGCCATAGAGGATCTTGCAGAGCAGGGGCGTCTCTTTGTTGTTGATGAGCATTAGCCTTGAGGGCGATGGCTACAACATATCATAAAATAACTCAATATAAAAACTTACGATTTAAAGGGAAATAGGTCCTATGTGAAGGTTGCAATCAGTGAAATTTTGCGAGGTAATGACATCCTTGATATGATGGAGCCTTCTCCGCACAGTGCCTGGAGATTCTCCAAGAAAGTATCTAAAACAGGTTGCTGACTGATACACGTCGTCTATGCATGCATTTAGGTCGATTTTAGGTGTATATTTATAGCATTTGAGTGCATATATGGTCGAGAATTGCTTATATTGATTACATTGGACCATTTGACGTGTTTTGTGGAGTTTTGTTGATTTTAGGCCAAAATATCGAGTATATGGCGGACTAGAGACGAAACGGACCAAGAAGAGGCGAAATGGACCGCGATGGGCCCAAAAACAGAAAATCACATTTCTGGGCAAGAAGTGACGCCGCAACGTTCAAGGCCGCATCGAATTGTTGTTGCAACATACTATTTCGCTCTGTAAGCCTGACGAGGCCGCGTCTGGAGGATTCAAGGGCGCGTCGTTTAACGTGTTTTGAGAGAGACGGAAATAGTCGCAACGCAGTCGCGTCAAGGACATTCAAGGTCGCGTTAAATTCGTTTCAGAAAGGGTTTAAGTTGGACTTTTTGTCCTAATCTTTCAAGGTTTCAACCCATAACTAATAATAGGTCCCCAAACTCGTGATTTAGAGGTTAGACACTCCATATTCTCACATACACTTAGAAGAAGAAGTAGAAGACTTAGAGGACGAAGAAGACGAAGATTGACAAGACGATTCATTCGGGTTTAGTTAATTGTTTTCTAGTTTTGTTCTTTATGATGTTTTCCATGGAATATTGTATCGAATTGATGCTAGGCATGAGTAGCTAAGCTATTCGTGTCCTACGGTTAGAAAGTAGGAATTTTTACAACAATGTTTGAATGATGTGTTAATTTATAGACTCCGATTTATGTGTTTATCTTTGTGTTTGTGTTGCTAACTGAATTTAGATTGGTCATCTAGGTTCAGTAATCTCGTTTAACAATTCCGCTTTGAGAGGAGGAAATTGTTATCAGACGTACGACATAGAGCGCAATTGTCTATGACTGTGTAGGCATTGGTTTATGAGCTTTTGGGAATTGTTAGGATTAATTGACTTGAGAGGGTAATTATCTTAATTAATCTACGATTTAGTCACTTTGAGAGAAGGGCTAGGTTATTTCAGTGCCGCCTAATAAACACTAGAATCTGGTTTAAAGGTCTATAAGTTGAGCAAATTCATCATTGAAGTAAGTCCTGAAATCGAATCCCTAGGATACTTTCTTGTTAATTGGAATCCTTTTTTGTCTGATAAGCCATAGTTAAGTAATTAATTATTTTAAGTTTTTTTAATCTAGTTAAACATAGCCTTGCAATTTTAGTGTCTAGTATGGATAATCCTAGATAATTGGGGTATCGAACTACCTAACCTATTCCTTGTGGGATCGACCTTGACTGTCACTACTACACCTACACTCGTACATTTGCGGTAATTAGGGAGTAGAAAATAGGCCTGTCACTGACCACCTCGATCTGCAAAAATAAAAATTAATTAAAATTAGAAAACATCATTTCGTTAGAAAACAATTTTAAACTTACCAAGAGTGAAGACGTAGTCAGTTGCCACTAGGACGCGGTCCAGGGAATCATTCTGATTTGCGGGGCTGGAGACATCTAATCTCCGCCAAAAAAAATACTTATCCATCCAATCAGCAATTGATTAAGGGAAACCTAACACGAGCTCTCCCCTTCCCCCACCCCTCCTACTCCCTGGGGGACGGGTTGTAATATATTTTGACTACTTTTTAAATATGATTTGACAACATTTTCTCAATTTTACCATATTTTTTACCAAAATAAACACTAAATTCAATATTCATACAACTAAACTTTTGACAGACAGATTTATTGTGCACCCGTCTAGCCATAAACAAACATACCCTAAAGTTGCAATTAAGATATGAAGCTTCTTATTGTACCATAACAACAACAATAACAACAACCCTTTTTCTTTAGGAAAAATGAACTCAAATTGAAATTGCATCATTATGTCAATTGAATTATATGTTGGTGGACTTAATGCAATCGCTAAGCGTGCAGTAGAGTAGTAAATAAAGAATTAAGCTCAGTATATATAGTTAAGGGTCCTTTTATAATACACTTGGTGTATTAATACACCTAATCATGACAATCCTTGGATCTTCTTAATGTAATCTTAGCAATTAAATTAGTTAACCAGTTACCTATTCAATAGGTATCAAGATTCTAATGACTTAGACAAATAATGTTTTATTATTAGTAGTAGTATTTCATATTTTACTTCTTAATTTTATATTCAATTAAATAATCATAGGATTTTAATAAACTATTTTCTTTCATTTAATATTTTTTAAGATATTAAGTATTTTAAAAGTTAAAAATATTTACTACACAGTTAATATTTACTTGAAAAGTATTTTTATTTTGTATTTTTGATTAATTTAAATAAGTAAGGTATTAATTACTTTGAGAAGTATAAGTATTTATTATGTATTTTATATTTACTGAAAAATATTTTTGATTTTGTAATTTTAGTTAATTTGAATAAGATCTAGTTTACGGAATGAATAGTTTTTTATATATATTTCTTTTATAAAAAATGGTACATTTTAATTTACAATATCTTAGATTTTAATTTATCATTATGGAGTTATTAAATACTTGTTAACTTTTAAATATAAATTTCAGATTCATATAACAATTTTTTAAGTTCTTATGTGAAAATTTTAAAATTTATTTTCTAATATTTTCTTATGGTAAGATAATCTAAATTATTTCCACAGTTTATTTTCTAGATATACCTTCTGATCTTAACAAAAGTTATTAATCTTGTTCCAAATTTATCGTTAGAATTATTTCGCTTCGTAGCATCTTGTTCTGCCGTTTCATAATATTTTAGAATAAATTTATATATTTTACCTTATAATATTTCAAATTAGGGTCAATTACATAAATCAGCTTGTACTATACTCATTTTGTTACTTTGGAACCTAAACTTTTATTTTTACCCATTACAACTTGTACTCACTTCTTTTACAAAATTGCAACCTCCAATGACAATTTCCGACAAGAAAAAAAAAATTATAAAGTTATTTTCTTAAATTCTAAAATTATTTCTAAACTCTGAAAATTAATTTAAAATATCTTAAAATTAACTTAAAACCGTTGGAACTATTTTTACAAAATTTAATTTTATTTAAAAAGTTTAAAATAATTTATAAAAATATATAAATAAATTAAAAATCAGAAAAAATATTTTTTAAAAAATATACTTAATTCTCTTACATAAAATCTACATCTGTTAATACTGACATGTTACCAATAGCATATTAACATATATCCACGATAAATTTACGATAGTATTCCATAACTTATTCTCATGCTTCAATTTTATTTGTATTACAATTGAATTAATTAAACATCATCTAACATCTATCAACTCCTACTCTTTTTTTTAACTAACGGTAACGTAATCATCTACATAGTGTTTGTTAATAATTTAACGTAGTCGACCTAAAAAATGAAAAAAGAATTATAATATCATATCATTTTTGTATTCTTCCTTCAATTTAATACAATATACTGATACAATATTGCCAAGTTTAAAAGAAGTATTATTAATTTTTTTAGGGACAAGAAGTATTATTAATATTAATATTATATAAAGCTAGATTGTTTTTTGACACAACATGGATTGATAAGTTTACTCATAAATATTTTATATTTTATAAATAACCTATAAACTCGTAATTCGTAATGAGATGACATATTTTTATTATATATACGAAACTGAATTAATTATTTAAAAAATAAAAATGTATATTAGTTATTAATTATTATTTATGAAATATTTTTTTCATGTTTGGGATTTTAAGAAAATATCAATATTAACCCATTATTAGATCTATAAAGAAATTAGCTAAATGTGTTATGGGTCCTACACAATTGATTAAAAACAATTAAAAAATTACTTACTTATTGCTAACCTGCTATAGTAAGTAAAAGACATAGGTGTATTAATACATTAGGTGTATTATAGAACTATCCTATAGTTAAAGATTAATTAAGAACGAACAATCTAAATTAGGAATCTGATACAAACTACCACAAGAAAATGAATACGTACATAAATTATATATTTCTATTTTCTACATAAAAAAATACAAAATACTTTCCTTCAGACATGGAACTCATTCAGCGGGGTTTTACTAAAACTCAAACGTTCATTGAATTATTTAGGGGTGGGGAAAAATACCAAAATGCCGAAATACCGCACATACCGTATCGAAAAATTACCGAAAATATCGAAATTTTTGGTATACCGAATTTTCGGTACGGTATGATACCGTACCGGAAATTTTCGGTACGGTAACGGTATGATAATTTGAAATTTTCGGTATTTCGGTATATACCGAATACCGAAAAAAGTTCGGTATTTTCGGTATATATCGGTATACCGAATTTTTTTTCGGTATTTTGGTAGTTCGGTATTTCGGTATACCAAATTCCTAACGGTATACCGTAAATTTTCGGTATACCGAAATTTCGATATACCAAAATCAACGGTATGGATCGGTATATACCGATACCGATACCTTCGGTATACCGAATTTTCGGTACGGTATCGGTATTTACCGATATCATACCGAATTTTCGGTATGCCGAATTTCGATATACCGAAATTTTCGGTACGATAACGGCATGGATTTTCGGCGTACCGAAAATTTCGGTACGGTAACGGTATGGTATACCGTACCGAATTATTGCAACTTCAATTGCTGCAACAGTAGTAGTTGAAAATCATATCAGTACAAGATACTAGATAGGTTGCTCTATTCTAAATAACGTTTCATATAATTCATATGAATCAAGTGTATACTGAATACCTATACACATTTAGCACCTTGCAAAATTTACTTATTAAAAACAAAATATAATGTGCAATAAAGTACTTCTGGGTAGAGTCTGGTTTTCCAGCGACGGTAAACAATGGACTCCACGTAAGACGTGTGCCCAGATACGGTGGAGTTGGCTAGTCGACTGAATGGAGTAGACATGACTCGGTGGTTCGTTTGAGGGGAGGCTCGGTGGTCCTTTGTTTGAAGGGGAGGATTATTAGGATTGTCCAACAAAGTCCCACATCAGATATACATGGGAAGATCATGTGGTTTAATAGGATTGGAGTATCTCAATTGGTATGAGGCCTTTTGGGAATTAGTTCAAGAACAAATCCGTGCAAACTCCGCTCAAAGCGGACAATATCATACCAATATGGAGATAAGGGCCAGTTAGGGGCCAACACTTGTCCCATATGAAAAAATATTATTCGATAAAAATGTGTAACTCTCTAAAAATCATTAATTCGCACTTATATGATTTTTTTTAAAATTTAACTTATTCAATTATATATAATTAATTCGTGAAAATAAAAAGTTAAGCATCATAAGCAAGTCAAAAGAAAAAAGACATTGACTTATAAAATATTTTTTTAAACACGCGGAAGTACATTTTCATGGGAGGAATCATAGTTGAGATCGGCATTTGATTTGTATAAGGAAACAAAAATCATTAATACTACTCTGGGTGACGCATGCACTTATATAATCAAGAGAGGGTATATTAAAAGAGAACATTAGTGCTATAAATACCTGCTCCATTTCTTCATTCCATATCACCTTCTCAAAGCATTTTATCATCCACTTTCCTTTCTAGATATCTTCTTTACCTTCCAAAAATGGCAATCAAGGTCCACGGCTCAGTCTTCTCTACCGCAGCAATGAGAGTTTTTGCTTCCCTCAACGAGAAAGAGCTCGACTATGAGTTTGTTCCCTTTGACCTGCGCAAGGGTGAGCACAAGAAGGAGTCTTTCCTGTCCCTTAATGTAAGCATAGACTGTATATGATATTTTCTTAATACCTTTCAATTGTAACTCATTATATAATGGAAAGCTTTGCATACCTTGTGCAGCCATTCGGTCAAGTCCCGGCTTTTGAAGATGGAGACCTCAAGCTCTTTGGTAACTCATTCTTCTCTTCAATTTCTAGCCCAATATATTCTTGCATAGCCTATCCTTGTCCGTACAACATTTTTACCAGTCAAGTCATGTTTCAAAAAATTTATAAATATTAGCTATCAGACAGCCCAATAACGGATCTATTAGGTCTGTCAGGCCACTCAGGCCGGCCAAATAGGTCCGGTTATTCAGGCTCCAAATTGAGAGACCAGCCCGATCAGTATTTCAGGTTATCTTCGACAGGCTGGGCTCAAATTGCCGCTCCATATGCAGTGACATAAAAAAGCTTTGAATCATTTAACTGACTTAACAATAACTTGTATACAGAATCAAGAGCCATCACTCAATACATTGCACATACTTACACCAACAATGGAACTCCACTAATATGCAAGGATCCAAAAACGATGGCGATCGTCTCCGTTTGGATGGAGGTGGAGGCTCAGAAGTACGACCTTCCAGCCTCAAAACTAACCAGGGAACTCGAGGTGAAGCCATTAATAGGGATGGTTACAGACGACGCTATAGTGGAAGAGCAAGAAGCAGTGCTGGCTAAGGTCCTTGATGTGTACGAAGCCCGGTTGGCCAAGTCCAAGTACTTGGGCTGTGACTGCTTCACTCTAGCAGATCTTCATCACCTCCCAACACTGCACTATCTGATGGCGACACGAGTTAAGGCAGTGTTTGATGCAAGGCCTCATGTGAGTGCTTGGTGTAAGGATATCATGGCAAGGCCAGCTTGGAAGAAGGTTATTGACATGAGAAACAATTAGAAGCTTCAAGTTGTCGTTTTTCACAGTATCAACTTCTTCGCCGAACTCTGTTTTGCCTACAAATTTTTTTAAATTTTGTTAGTGTGTTGTATTTTCTGGAATAAAAATTTACTTTGTGAAATGTATCTGATGTTGAAATTCTGCTGTTTGTCTTTAATTGGTAATGAATAATATAAAAATATGATTGATGTTGAAAACTCAAAAACTTGTGTTTACAGCATCCTGCAGCATTATGTATCATGAATTTTCAAGTGGAGAATCGAACACTTATCGAGAAAAAATACGCATTACATCAATTAATAGAATAAGCAGAACCTTAAATGCATTTGGTTAGAAGAATTTGAGGATGAATTTGTAATCCTTAGTTTCAAATTCATTATTACTGTTTGGATTATCATGGACATTTAAATTCATGATTTTATTTTGAGTTATTTTTTAAGGATTCGAGTGGCTTTCAAATCCCTTCTAACTTAAGTGGATTTGAAATCCATTATTTTTAAATCCATCGATTTTAAATCCATCCATTTACCCTTTATCCAAACACAACCTTAGACCAACTACAATCACACATAAAAATTCTATTTTTGTGGGGGATTTTAGAGTTTATCCCTCCAACCACACTCTAAAACAGCCCTCTATATTTGGGAATGAACAGTGTCCCCCAATAAATAAGGGATACTATTCATCCACACAAAAACTGTATTTATACATTATATGCTCAAAATACTCCTAAATTCAGTTTTAACTACATAAATGTTATATTTGTATTTAATAATTTATTTAATTCAATTAAATTTAATTACGAAAAAAATTGATTAATTTTTTATTAATCTTGCATATTTAAATATTGGTGTTGCTCTTCCTGCTCGTTATGTTATTAGGGGAAAAGAATACGACCAGGGATACTATCTAGTTGACGGTATCTACCCTAAATGGTCCACTATCGTGCAAACTATCCATGCCCCCAGTGATCTGAAAAGAAGATTGTTTGCAACAAAGCAAGAAGCTTGCAAAAAAAATGTCGAGCGTGCATTTGGAATTTTACAATCATGGGTTGCAATCGCGGCAGGCCCTGTGCGATATTGGAAAGAACAGGTGCTTCATGATATCTTGACCACGTGTATTATTTTGCACAATATGATTATCAAAGATGAACATGATATTGTCGCACCAATTGGAGAGTCTGTGGAAGCACCACATCCAGAAGTAGACATGGTTAGGGATGAAGATGTCCGTTTTCAAGATTTCCTAGCCTGACATAGGAAAATCAAGGATAGAAATGCTCGCTTTGCTTTGCGAGAGGCATTGGTTGATCATTTGTGGGATGAACATGACAATAATAGCATCTAAATTTGTTTGTTATGTAGAATTATTAATATTAATGTTTTATGTAATAAGTAAAACGTAAATAATTATTTATAAATAAAATTAGAAGTAAGTAATCTTGTTGTGTGAGATTTAGTGGAATAGGGTTGGATTGAAGATGGTTTACACAAAACTGTAAATTTAGTGGAATAGAGTTGGGTTGGAGATGGCTACACAAAACTATAAATTTAGTGAGATAGAGTTAGGTTGGAGATAGTGTACACAAAAACTGTATTTTTAATGTAAAAATCACACTATTAATAGAGGGTGGATTGGGGATGCTCTTAGTTTCTTTCCTATTATTATTCTTTTTTCCAGAACATTATTGACAAAGGAAGCTAATGCATACAAAATCATATATACTATAAATCCAACTTGTGCAGCTAATGCGCTAATACAGAATATTTCATGCACTGAGAGAAAAACAATAATTTGTAAAATGGATCAACTCGATCTAGATATGAGGAACTTGTGCTTTGCTTCCTCATTTTCTAGGATACAGAAATACAAATTTAAAAAATAAATAAATAAATAAATAATTGGATCATGTCTTGCTTAGGAACTATATGAACAATAAATTGTGACTCAATTAACATCAACAAACCTCAGATAATTTTTCAGTCATTAGATAGAAATGTGAACAAAAGCATGCATGCCAATAGTGTGCATATCATGTGTTCACTAAAATGTGTACTCATCTAGAAGCTTGTAAGCTAGAGCAACCATATCTATAACTGCTTGATAAGAAGATTAGCAAGTTTTAGCTCAGTAGAGACATGATGAAGCTGTAAGAAACCTCTTATATCTGTTGCGGACCAAATGATAATCAATGTCAAGGTGTTTGTGTTAAGAGTCAAGAAGAATGCATAGTAACTAATTGAAGTAGACCCAATACACAACGGGAAAAACGTTCCGTTCTATCTCAAGCGCAAGCGCCGTTTCTTTCTTGATCAAAGAGTTCGATGATCCGAAAACTTAATAAAACGTAGACTTAAATACCCTGGTACGCGAGGCCCATGCGCAAAGCCCACAGACTTAACTAAACTCTATGCAATAAGAATTATATTACATAATAATTACTAATAATTAATAAAATACGAAACCCATAACTGCGGACCGACACCGCGCTGAACAACCCAATTCCTGATGGGGCTACGCGTGTGTCAGGGCTCTTTGACGATACACCTCATCCGGAACAGTTTTGTCCTTTCATGAAAAACATGATTCTCTAGAATAGTAATTTTTATTGATTACCACGGTAGAGAGGTATAGGTTTACCAACAACCAATCCCAAATATCAAGCAATATAGTCAACCCAGGTGAGCTCACAAGGAGTACGTGCCAAGATATGAGCTTCTACTGAGCTTCTTGAAACTTGTTTCTTCATTTTCCAAGAAATGAGGCAAATTCCTAAAAAAACACAGTACCTTGTGAGGATTTCCGAGATTCTAGGCAAGAACCCAATCTGCATCTCTATGGCCATGTAAAGAAACAGAGCTAGCCTTTAGAGTAAAAAAGACCAAGCTGAGAAGTACCCTGTAGCTATCTGAGAAGACGAACAACTACTTATAAATGTTAAAAGTTAATTTGCAATTCAATTTTTGGTTCATGAATCAAGAAGATGCACAAGTGTCTACTAGAGGTGTATTCAAAGTCTTGGAAGTGTCAAGCCATTAATGTATCTTTGAATATCTCTTTGTATTCTCTACTCTAGAATTTTCCATTGTTCACTATAAATAGTGATGCTCTCATTTGTAATTCATCAATTCAATTTTATGAAATACAAAAACAGAATGAGCAGTAGCTACTCCAATTCTTCACAAATTCCTTTCAACTAAAATATTTTCCACCTATTATAGCTTCCGCACCCAACAATTTTGGTATCAAGAGTCAATACCTTCATCATACTTCTTACGATGGCATCAAATTCCTCTTCTCCATTATTCGCCTACTCTCCTAGTCAAGTTCCAATCTTTGAAGGAGAGCACTACCTATATTGGAGTGGTCAAATGGAAACATTCTTCGAATCTATGGATTTGTGGGAAATATTTGATGGAGAGAGTAAAGAGCCAAACGAAGGAGACCAATATTACGTAAAGCTACAAAGGAGTTTACAAAGAAAAATGCTATGGCGTTCCGATATATTCAATAGGGCGTTGGAAAAATAATTTTTCCACGTATCTTTGGTATCAAAAAGGCCATAGATGCTTGGGAAATTTTGAAACAAGAATTTCAAGGAACTGAGAAAACGATTGCATTGAAGCTTCAATCACTGTGGAGAGATTTTGATAATCTCAAAATGGAAGATCGAGAAACTGTCCGTGATTTCTCAACTCGAGTTGCAGAGATCGTAAATCAAATTAAAGGATGTGGAGACATAATTAAAGAAAAGAGAGTTGTGCAGAAAGTTCTTCGTTGCCTACCTCCTAAGTTTGATCATGCAGCTGCCGCAATTGAAGAATTGAAAGAATTAACAAAGATGACCATGTACGAATTGACGGGATCACTTCTCGCACATGAGCAAAGGATCACACGTTCGGAAAATCCATCAACCGAACAAGCCTTTCAATCAAAGCAGGTCTCAAAACCAAATTCCACTAATCAAGGAATGCACAATCACAAGTCCGGCCAATGGAAGAAGAATGAAAACAAAGGCAGTTGGAAAGGCAAGCAACCACAAAATTCCGGTAATAATTCTGGTTGTTTTATTTGCAAGAAGCCTAATCATGAATCTAAAGATTGTTACTTCAAATGTAAAAGATGCAAAACCCCTAATCATTCTCAAAGGGATTATTGGTTTTAAAATAAAGAAAAAAATGATGGATATGATGAGGCTAAATTCTTGAAAGAATCAAAAGAAGAATTCATTTTCTATTCAAGTTCTTCTCAAGAATCAAAAGGACTATGGTACTTGGATAGTGGGTGCAGTAATCACATGTCAAGTGACCGAGATCTCTTTTTGGAAATTGATCCAAAATCACTTCTCAAATTATTCTTGGTGATGGATCAAGAAAAGGTGCAGAAGGAAAAGGAACCATTGATGTCCAAACAAAGGAAGGTACTCGAAAACTCATCACCGATGTTCTTTATGTGCCCTAATCTTTCACATAATCTTCTCAGTGTTGGTCAGCTCATTCAAAATAATTATTCCATTCTCTTTGATGATGGGAGATGCAAAATTATTGACAAGCGGAGGAATCTTGTTATTGAAAATCTTGAGATGAGGAACAAAACGTTCCCACTAATGTTACCATTTCGTGAGAATCATGCACTCAATGCAGAATGTGATGATTCATCTCATCTTTGGCACTTGCGTTATGGTCATCTACATTGCAAAGGCCTCATACTACTGAAGGAAAAGGATATGGTAACCAGACTTCCTTCAATCCAAAAGAATAATTAGGTGTGTGAAGGTTGCAATTTTGGAAAGATGCACAAGCTTCCTTTTCCAAAAACATCATGGTATGCAAAATCACCATTGGAGCTTATCCAATCGGATATTTGCGGTCAGATGCAAAACCCAACTCCAGGAAATAAGAGGTACTTCATTCTCTTTGTTAATGACTACACTAGAATGATGTGGATTTATTTCCTAACTCAAAAATCAGAAACATTCTCTATATTTTTTAATTTTAAAGCACTTGTTGAGAAAAGAAAGCGGTTTTTTGATAAAAACTTTGAGAACCGATCATGGAGGTGAATATCTCTACAATCCATTTATTGAATTTTGCAAAGTAAATGGAATCAAAAGGCAGTTGACGGTGAGCAGGACACCACAGCAAAACGGTGTTGCCAAAAGAAAAAATCGTACAATTGTCGAGATGGCAAGAAGCATGTTGAAAGGAAAAGGAGTTCCAAATCTCTATTGGGCTAAAGCCGTACACACATTTGTGTACATTTTGAACAGGTCTCCCACAAAAGTTGTGAGGAACAGAACTCCATTTGAAGCTTGGTCCAAAAAGAAGCTAAGAGTGGATCACTTCAGAATCTTTGGCAGCATTGCATATGCACTCATACCATCTCAGTCTCGTGATAAATTTGATGAAAAAGGTAAAAAGCTTCTTTTTGTTGGTTATAGTGATGAATCAAAAGGATTTCGACTTGTTGATTCTGTAACAAATAAAATCACTATTTCTCGAGATGTTGTCTTTGATAAAGCAGCTTCTTAGGATTGGAAAGGAAAGCAAATAATGGAAAAACCAGTTTATGAAGATCCACTAGCATCTCAAGTTCAAAATGATGCAAATCCAGTTCCTACTCCAGTGATTGAATTTGAAGATGAAGATGAAAGCCCTCCAAGGAGAACACGATTGCTAAGTGAAATTTATGAATCATGCTTGTTCTCCAGTGAACCTGAAAGCTTTGAAGAAGCATTGAGGAATGAACACTGGAAAAAGGCAATGAAAGAAGAAATTCAACCATCGAGAAAAATAAGGCATGGGAACTCATTGATTTGCCAAAAGGAACGAAAACAATCGAAGTAAAATGGGTTTACAAGATCAAGTTCGATGAAAATGGAGAAATCCAGAAGTAGAAAGCCCGACTTATAGCAAAAGGGTATGCTCAACAACCTGGAATCGACTTCACAGAAACATTTGCTCCGGTTGGAAGAATCGAAACAATTCGAACAGTTGTAGTTTTGGCAGCTCAATTGGAGTTGTGTGTTTATCAACTTGATGTGAAATTAGCATTTCTCAATGGAGAAATTAAAGATGAAGTCTACATTGAGCAGCTCGAGGGATTCAAAGTTAAAGGCCAAGAAAATAAAGTTTGCAAGTTGAAGAAAACGTCATATGGTTTGAAGCAAGCTCCTCGAGCTTGGAATAACAAAATCAATGGTTACTTCGTTGAAAGTGGTTTCAACCGAAGCTTAAGCGAATCTTCCATGTATGTGAAAAATGTAGGCATTGATTTTCTTGTTGTTTGTCTCTATGTTGATGATCTCATCTATTTTGGTACAGATACGAGATTGGTGGAAGATTTCAAGAAGAAAATGATGGAGAAATTCGAGATGGCTGACTTAGGGCTCATGAAGTATTTTCTTGGAATTCAAGTCAAGCAAAGCCCGGGAAGAATTTTCCTTTGTCAAGAGAAGTACATTGATGATCTCTTGAAGAAGTTTAACATTACTCCTATGGTGCTGAATGAAATGATGATGCACAAAAGGTTGATGCTACTCTTTACAGAAAGCTGATTGGATCCTTGATCTATCTCAACACAATACTTGATATCACTCATTCAGTAAGTTTGCTTTCTTGGTTCATGAATGAACCAAGCAAAAATCATTTTTCTGCAGCAAAAAGAATTTTTCGATACTTCAAAGGTACAGAGAATCAAGGCATTGAGTTCAAAAAAGAAGAAAATTTCAATCTTGTTGGCTACACAGATAGTAACTGGGCTGGATCTCTTGATGATTGAAAAAGCACATCCGGTTATGTGTTTTGTCTTGGAACAAATGTCATATCATGGAGTTCAAGGAAGCAAAAATATGTTGCCTTATCTTCAGCCGCCGAGTACATTGTAGCTACAGATGCAGCTTGTGAAGCTATTTGGCTTAGAAGAATTTTGGAAGATTTGAAGTTGAAACAAAATAAGCCAACTACCATTTTCTGTGATAATATGTCTAATTGCTATGACCAAAAATCCAGTCTTTCATGCAAGGTCTAATCATATCGAATTGCGACATCACTTCATCCCAGAGCTTGTAAGTGAAGGGAAGATATGCATGGAGTTAATCAATACCAATGACCAACCCGCTGATGTGTTGACAAAGACTGTTTCATTCGACAAGTTTGAGAGATTCAAGAAACAAGTCAAATTTACAATTCAATTTTGGTTCATGAATCAAGAAGATGCAGAAGTGTCTACAAGAGGTGTATTCAAAGTCTTGGAAATTTCAAGCCATTAATGTATCTTTGAATATCTCTTTGTATTCTCTACTCTAGAATTTTCGATTGTTCACTATAAATAGTGGTTCTCTCATTTGTAATTCATCAATTCAATTTTATGAAATACAAAAAAAAGAGTGAGCAGTAGCTACTCCAATTCTTCAAAAATTCCTTTCAACTAAAATATTTTTCCACCTATCATAGCTTCCGCACCCAACAATAAAACCAGTCTGACCAAACTTCTGTACTTTCTAAATCTGAAAGCAAAGCACCTTGAGATTTAGATAGATGGAGTCCCTGAGGAAAAGGAGTGGAGGCAAGTTTACAATGTAGCATGCCTGCATCTGTGAGATGTCTAGAATGTGCTATCTTTCATGATGAGTACCTTGATGCCCTCTGATAAGGATAATAATCACAATTAATTATATGATTTATTGTAATTCTAGATAGAAATTGTTGTTGTAATCTTTTCCTTATTTCTCGGATATTATTTTTGTAAATCTGTTATAATTTCTATTATTTATAGTGGAATACCAAACTCATCAAATTACGGTGAATCAAATATTATTCTCATGTGGTATCAGCAGTATTCTCACCTAAGCCCTAATTTTCTCTCCCACGTCTGTTTCTTTTTCTTTCGCTTGTTTTCTGCTCTTTCTTCCGTCTGTCTCCCATGGCTGCTACAAACTGTACCTCAGATTCTGTCCCACTCACCACCTTAATTCACAATGTCAAAATTCCCCTAACGTCTTCTAATTACTTGCCTGGAAAGGTCAAGTCTTGCCCATGCTTAAACTGGCAGATCTTGATTCCTTTGTTGATGGCACCAATCCCATCCCTTCTGCTAGATAAAAAATGCATCCAACGAAGATGTTCCCAATCCTGCCTATAAAATCTGGTGCAAATAGAATGATCGTGTCCTTAGTCTCTTGCTATCGTCTCTCACTGAAGAGGCCATGTCTGAGGTGGTGGGTCTTACAACTGATCGTGGCGCTTGGCTTGCCTTGGAAACTGCATTTAGCTATTCCTCATCTCTCATGCTCAGCAACTCCGAGATGAACTCCAATTTCTGAAGCGAGGTAATGATTCCGTTATGGATTTTACTCGTCCTTTTAATGCCCTTTGTCATAAATTGGCCGCCATTGGTGAAACTGTTTCTGAAAGTGATAAAAATCGTTGGTTTCGTCGCAGATTGGGGCCTCAATTTCGTACATTTATGGATGTTCGTCTTGCTGTCACTCCGCAACTCTCGTTTTGGGATCTTATGAGTCAGACGCGTGATCACGAACTTCGTAAGCGCGCCCTTGCTGCTGCTGAGTCCCCCTTACCCACGGCTATTTTTTATGCGCACAAGCCATCTCCTTCACTTTTGGGACGTGGACCTCCTGCCCAACAATTTCGTCCTTCTGGTTGTGGTTCCACGTCATCCACTCAGCCTCTCTTTCATGCCCCCCGTGCTCTTGCTTCTTCGTCACACTATACTCAACCACGTCCAGCAGCTCGGGGCAGTCAGCCTCGAGCTCATACTCCCCGCTGTCAGATTTGCACTGTCCCCACTATGCGACTACTTGTCTAGATCGGTATTCCGGTATGCCCGCAAATCGATCTACTCGTCTTGCTCAAGCCTTCGTCAATCAGTGTACTGTCAACCCGTCCAATTTTTTTGATTGGTATGTTGATACCGGGGCCTCGGCCCATATCACGTCTTCTCCAGCCACTCTAGATATCGTTGCTTCTTACACCGGCTCAAGTACTTATAGTCGGTAATGGCAACTCCCTTTCAATTACACATTCTGGTTCTAAATTTCTTTTGTCTAGTATTTCTTTAAATAATGTTTTTGTTGTTCCAGCTATCACAAAAAAATTACTTTATATTAGTAAATTAACTTCTGATTTACCTGTGGATGTTTTGTTTTCTAATTCATCTTTTGTGGTACAAAATCGACTGAGAAAGGAACCTCTGGCATGGCGCACGTGTAAAGATGGGTTAAATATGTTAGATAATGGGACTCCCGCTTTTGTTGCTGCTTTAAGTAGTTCTATCACTCGGTCGTCTTTTGATTTATGGCGCTCTCGTTTGGGACATACCTCTTTTTCTATTATTAAATTGTTGAACACAATGGGTCTTTTGTCTATTTCTTCTGCTTTCCCTCCTTTGTCAGTTTGCGCTACTTGTCAATTGGCAAAAAGTAAGAAATTAACTTTTTTGTTGAATGATAAACACGCGTCTAATGTTTTAGACTTAATACATTGTGATTTGTGGGGGCCTACTGCCATTGACTCTTGTGATGGGTATCGTTATTATGTTTTTTTTATTGATGATTTTTCGCGTTTCTCCTGGTTATATCCATTACATGCTAAATCACAGTTTTTTTAACATTCTTATTTGTTTTCATGCTCTCGTCACTAATATGTTTTCCACCTCAATTAATTTTTTACAAAGTGACGGTAGTACTGAGTTTACCAATAATCGTGTGCAATTTTTTTTCAATCCCATGGTATTCAACATCGAATGTCCTGTCCATATACTCCTCAACAAAATGGTCGTGCTGAGCGAAAACACAGACACATTACTGAAACTGGCTTGTCTCTTTTGTTTCATGCAAATGTCCCTGCTGAATATGGTTCAATGCTTTTTCCACAACTGTTTCTATAATAAATCCTCTATCCACAGCTCTTTTACAAAATAAGTCCCCATTTCATTTGTTATTTAATACTCCTCCTAATTATTCTAATTTTAAAAATTTTGGGTGTCGTGCTTTTTCCTTATATTCGGGACTATGTATCCCATATGTTGGCTCCTCGTAGTCAACCCTGTATTTTTCTTGGGTATAGCTCTACTTATAAAGGGTTTAGGTGTTATGATCCTGTTGCGTCTCGATTTTATATTACTCGTCGCGCTGAGTTTGATGATTCCATTTTTCCTTTTTCTAATGATACACTGTCTTCCGCTGACAATTTGGATTTTTCACAATTTTTGGAACCTCAAGTTCCATTGTCTAATTCCTCCTCGCAGGTTGCTCTCTCCTTGCCTCAGTTGGAATCATCACTGCCTTCTATGGCCTATTTCCCCAGCTCGCAAGCGCCGCTGCTCAACTCTTCACATGGGCCTGTTGCTTTCGCCCAAACTCCTTGTCCCATATGCCCCCTTGATTCCCCTCCTATTTCCCACTTCACTGGCCCACAATTACCCTCCCCAAGCCCATCTCCAATACTACCAGGCCCACATCCCATATCACTAGCCCCCTGCTCAATTAATTATCCTGACTCCTTTGCTGCCTCATCTTTACCCAACCCATCTCCTCCACCATTACCCACTTTCACGCCCTTACCCGATTTACCAACTGTTCCGTCTGTTGCCCCTGCCTCGTCTATAGATTACCCTCCATCACAGCCTCTATGCCATCCATCCACATCCACTCACTCCATGCAATCACGAGCAAAATCCGGTATTTTTAAGCCTAAGTACTATATTGATCTTGCTTGTAACCCTCTTTTGGCTTCTCTTGCTGATTCTACAGAACCTAAAGGTTTCAAGTCTGCTCTCAAGCATCCTCACTGGCTTTCTGCAATGCATGAGGAAATGGATGCGCTTCATTCAAATGGTACGTGGGATCTCGTCCCTTGACCTTCTGCTGAAAATATTGTTGGCTCCAAATGGGTCTTTCGCATCAAATACCATGCTGACGGCACCATTGATCGTTTCAAAGCTCGTTTAGTTGCTCAAGGGTTCACTCAGATTCTGGATTTTGATTTTTCTCATACCTTTAGTCCGGTAGTTCGTACGGCCACTATTCGTGTTATCTTGACCTTAGGCTTAGCTATTCAGTCTAAATGGGCCTTGCATCAACTTGATGTCAAGAATGCGTTTCTACACGGCTGTCTTACCAAACCTGTCTACATGTCACAACCTCCGTGTTTTATTGATTCGTCGTTTCCTAACCACGTCTGCAAGCTAAAAAAGGCCCTTTATGGTCTTCGTCAAGCCCCCTCGAGCCTGGTTTGATCGCTTTAGTGATTTTTTAATTTCTTTGGGTTTTACACGCAGTCGCTCTGGTACTTCTTTATTTTTTAAGATTCATCGTTCTAATTGTACCATTTATTTATTTCTTTATGTTGATGATATTATTGTTACAGGTAGTAATGATCATGTTCTTCGCACCTTCATTTATTGTCTTAATAAGGATTTTTTTGTCAAAGACTTAGGAAAGCTTAGCTATTTTCTTGGTCTTGAGATGACCCATATGGATTCCGGTCTCTTTCTTGGATAGGCCAAATATGCACATGACATTTTGTCTCGTGCCTCTCTCATTGACTCTAAGCCGGTCTCTACACCCTTGGTGGCCGGTGAGTCTCTCGTTAGTACTGGTACCTCTTTTAAAGACCTTACTTTGTATCGCTCCCTTGTCGGCGCTCTCCAATACCTTACCATTACTCGTCCCGGTTTATCCTTCGTTGTTAATCATGTCATTCAGTTCCTCCACAATCCCACTGATGATCATTATCTTGCTATCAAACGTAACCTTCGTTATGTCAAAGGCACCATCCATTTTGGTCTCTCGTTTACTCCTACCACTGAATTTAGCATACTTGGCTATTCTGATGTTGATTGGGCTCATTGTGTGGGAACTCATCGATCCACATACGGGTATTCTATTTTTTTGGGTGGTAATCTTGTCTTATGGAGTGCTAAGAAACAACCAACCGTTGCTAAATCCAGTTGTGAGTCTGAATATCGTGCTCTAGCTCATGCTTCTCAAGAATTGATTTGGCTCACTCAGCTCCTCACAGAACTTCGTGCGCTTCCTTCTACACGACCTCAACTGCTATGTGACAATAAAAGTGCGATCTTCTTGAGTCAAAATCCGATTACTCACACGAGCGCCAAGCATATTGACATAGATTATCGTTTTGTTTGCAAACTAGTTACTAGTCACCGGCTTGATACATGCTTTGTCCCTTCTCATCTTCAAATTGCTGATATTTTTACCAAGAGCTTGCCTCGCCCAATGTTTGAGTTGCTTCGTTCCAAGCTTCATTTTGATCAAAATCATTTACTTTTGCCTTGGGGGGGGGGGGGGTGATAAGGATAATAATCATAATTAATCATATGATTTGTTGTAATTCTAGATAGAAATTGTTATTGTAATCTTTTCCTTACTTCTCGGATATTATTTCTATAACTCTGTTGTAATTTCTATTATTTATAGTGGAATACCAAACTCACCAAATTATGGTGAATCAAATATTATTCTCATACCCTCTAGTCAATTCAACACCTAGGAAGTCCTTGGCATATCCCAAGTCCTTTATGGTGAATGTCTTATGCAGAAACTGTTTCGAATCATCAATAAGAGATTCATCATTACCTGTTATTAGAACATCATCCACATAGACCGTTAGAGCAAGAAAATGATAACCCTTGTTCAAGGTGAAAAGGCAGTGGTCATGATGAGATGTACGAAATCAAACTGGAGCAATTTTGCACATAACTCATTGTTCCATTGTCTAGATGCCTATCTGAGACCATAGAGACTTCTTGTTAATTTGCACATAACTCATTGTTCCACATTTCCGGAAACCACAATATGATGAGTTTCCATGTTGTTTAATCTATAAGCCGTCTGCCTAGTAGTATCTCCCACCATAACATACTTTGAAGCTCTAATTTATGCTTATCTGGAGAAACACTAGTGACATATGATAAGCAACCAAAAGGCTTACGTAATCCATACTCTAGAAGCTTACCAAGCATAACTTCAAAAGGAGTTTTCCAGCAAGGAATTGCGGTAGGCAACCTATTGACGATATATGCAGCTGTGAGAATAGAGTATGACCAAAGATATATATTTTAGGAACAGCTGACCTCTGTCATGAGAGCCCTGACCTCTTCTAGCAAGTGTCCGTGCTTTCTTTCCACGACCCTTTAAGTACTCAGAACCATTATCAGTCTTGACCATTTTTACTGGTGTGTCAAGTTGGTTGCTAATCATTTTGAAGAAAGTACCAACAGATGTAACAGCCTATTTCTTAATTGATAACAAGCAGATACGTTCTTATATATGAACTTATTTAACATTATTCATGATTTAACAATAAACAAAATATTAAGTTTAACTATAACATTTTACGATTTTCATAATTTAACACAGTGGTAAAGTAAATGCTAATTAAATTAAAACCTATTATATTACCTTTAATTATATGATATGTCCACTTTCCCTCAACTTTCCTGTCAAATTTTTGGAAGAATAAACAATTTAATCTAGATCTTCCACATTTTACAATTATGTTGATTCATTCAAAATCTTGAACTTAATTAAAAAATATTATTAAAATGTAAGAATCATAGGATAATTATGAAATAAAGTTTCAAAATTATTTCATTATGCGTAACTAAAATTAAGTCTAGCCATGATGATACTAAATACAATTTTAATTTTACGTTTACTCAAATTTATATATAAATATGAAATTTTGATAAATGTTTTATTCATAATACTAAAATTTAGACACTAATACGCAACAAATTTAAATATATTCAAATTTGATGTAGGTAAGAAATTAAGTAAATAGTACACTTTAATTTTTATGCTTATAGGACTAAATTAATATAAAGGGAGAAAGAAATAAGTGATTTAGATTAGCAAACTTATGAAGAACGTTATGTTATATTTCGAATAAGTGACTTGAAATCTCAGTTTATTTTAAATTGTTTTTAAATTAATAAAGTAATAATAGCATTGAAAACATTACCTCGTACGTTTTAAAACAAGAGCCTAGAAATAGGAATTTAATTCTAGTACAAAATAAGTATGGTATTTTTTTCTTAGTTTGGGTAAACAATAATTTGATTCACTCAAAAGTTATTACACGTATATGGATGTTTGTACATTATTAACTTCAACATATAAAATTATTGGAGATATGATCATACCATTAACATGTTCACGATAGTCCTCTAACTTTCTGTTAATTTGAAAATTGTATCATCTTCACTAGAAAGTTGATAATGCGACTGATGCACATTGATTTTGCATGTAATTAGGTCGATGTATGGTACTATTTGATGGGAATTATATGCGTAAATGGTTGAAAATTATATGAAATATGATATAAGTGATCAATTGACGTACTTGACTTGTTTTAAGGTATTTTGAGCATTTTCAGGCTAAAAAGTTGTGATTTACGACTACCGGACAAGAAAACAAGTTGAAACGGAGTAAAAATCGGCCCAAAGTAGTGAAAACCGGTCCAAATCGGTCCGAACCGTCCAAGAACCGGTCCAAACCGGTCCGAATTGTCCAAGAATCGGTCCAAACCGGGCTGAACCGGTCCAGGAGCAAAACGAGGCAAAAACCGACACGGCCGCGTCACAAAGCAACACGGTCGTGTCAAAAGTGGCCTGCAACGCGCTGTTGGTTCTGGAATAGAACACGGACGTGTCACAAAGCAACACGGCCGTGTCAAATTGTTGCTGGAAAAGGGAATTTTGCAAGCAACACGGCCGTGTCAAAAAGCTCGGCGATTGTTAAAATCCTGTTTTAAGTGAAGATTTGATTTCTTAATTCAAGGGAGATTATCTAATTCTATAAAAAGGATTCAAGTGCTTCTCAAAAAAAAAAAAAAAACAGACACATATTATCCGAGTTTAAGGCACGAGACGACTTGGACGACGACGAAGATTCGAGCAACGGGACGAGATACTCGGGTTTAGCAATTTTTCCTAGTTTAATTCTTTAGGATGTTTTGTCTTAAATATTGTATTGAATTGAGCCTAGGCATGAGTAGCTAAGCTATTCGTGTCCTAGGGTTAGAAAGTAGGAATTATTTATAACAATGTTTTGATTTATGGTTTAACTTATTAAATTCCGTTCTTTGATATGTTTATCTTTATATCCGTTTTAACAACTAAATTTGGACTGGCCATCTAGGTTTAGTAAATTCGTTTAACAAATCCGCTTCGAGAGAAGGAGTTTGTTATTAGACGTACGATATAGAGCGCAGTTGTCTATGACTGTGTAGGCATAGGTTTATGAGCTGTTTGGAGTTGCTAGGATTAATTGACTCGAGAGGGTAATTGTCTTAGTTAATCAACGATCTAATTACTTCGAGAGGAGGGTTAGGTTAATATTGCGCCGCTTAATAAACATTAGATCGGTTAAAATCAATAAGTTAATTCTAATCATTATTGGAATAAATATTCTGAAATCGATACCCTAGGATGCTGTTTTCCCTTGATTGTTAATTATTCGTTTTTATTCAAGTTTGAAGTTAGAGTTAATTAAGTATTTTAGTTAGTAAACTCAATCTTTCCCGAATTAGTGTCTAGTTAGGATATTCCTAGAATATTGAGGTATCAAACTACCTAAAGACCCTATTCCTTGTGGGATCGACCTTGACAATAGTACTACACCTACATCCGTACACTTGCGGAACACTAGGTTAGAAACCGACGTGTCAGCGACATCCAAAAAACAGTTAATGAATAAATATTTTTCAGTTGCCACATCAATAATTTTATTACTACGTCAAGTAATTTTCGGAAAAAAAAAAATCAAGAGTAAACTTTATTCAAAAAAAACAAATTTAGAAATTTAAAAAAACACGGGAAACACGAGCAACGCGCGTGTACCTTTACTAGTGAATAAGAAAATGTCAATGAGGATAGTAATGAAAAAGGGGTGGCTTAACATGCCTCTGTCCCTGCCTCTATTAAATGTGTTGGGCTCATATTGCACCCTTTATGTGTACTTACATTCAAAAGTGAAATCTCCATTAGCAATTTAATTGAGTCAACAATAACTTGTATGCATAATCAAGAGCCATCACTCAATACATTGCACATAATTACACCAACAATGGAACTCCACTAATATGCAATGATCCGAAAAAGATGGCGATCGTCTCCGTTTGGATGCAGGTGGAGACTCAGAAGTACGAGCCTCCAGCCTCAAAACTGGCCTGGGAACTCAGCTTGAAGCGAGTACTAGGGATGGTTACAGACAATGTGTTAAGAAGGAAAGCTAGGCATATTGAGAGTAATTTCTGTAAATGGTAATGTATTTTGTATATCACCAATTGGAAGAAGCAATACAGACTTAAATAGAACCCAGCTACAACTATTTGCCTATCAGCTATTGCCACGTGGCATATTTACATCATAAAGAGAAAAGAAAAAAATAAGAGAAATATGACTCAGCATAATAGAAAATCACAGCTCATCTCATGCATATTGCATGTTCTGTCACAGAGAATTTGCTCAGCTCACACGCTGAGCTCGTGCTTCAATCAGCAATAGGATTTAATCTCAACACCCCCCCCCCCTCAAGTCGGAATGTCGGTACTGGAGCACATGCCGAACTTGAGGAGAAAAAAATGGAAAGCAGAACCGCCAAGAGCTTTGGTGAGGACATCAGCCAACTGATGCGAAGTAGAGAGATAATGAGGGGAAATGAAGCCAGCTTTAAACTGATTCCGAACAATGTGACAATCTATATCGAGATGTTTAGTGCGCTCGTGAAACACGGGATTTTCAGTTATATGAATGGCAGCTTTATTATCACAATGGAGAGGAATGGGAAGAGGCACCATAAGATGGAGATCAGTAGCAATATAGGACAGCCACTGCAATTCACAAACGGTGGAGCTGATAGAGCGATATTCAGCCTCAGCAGAGGACTTAGAAACGGTGCGTTGCTTCTTAGTTTTCCAGGAAACCAAGGACTGACCAAAGAAGACAGCATAGTCAGTCAAAGATTGCCGAGTATCAAGACAAGTGGCCCAGTTAGCATCACTATAAGCATGAAATCGTTCATCCAGGCCAGCAGTATAAAAAATCCCATGAGAAGGAGTGCCCTTGAGGTATCGAACCAAGTGAAACCCAGCTTCCCAATGAGCCGTAGTAGGAGCAGACATGTATTGACTAAGCTGTTGAACAGAAAAACAAAGATCAGGCAGCATAAGATTGAGATAAAGCAACTTGCCCACAAGACGTCTGTATTTCTCAGGATCAGGCAGGAGTGGACCCGTTTGAGCAGAAAGATTGAAATTTTGTGGAAACAGTGTAACCACAGGTTTGCAACCAGTGAGACCTGTAGCAGAAAGCAAATCAAGAACATATTTGCGCTGACTCAAATGAGTGTCGGCAGATTTGCGTAATATCTCAACTCCAAGAAAAAACTTGGCAGGGCCCAAATCTTTAATGGTGAAAAGCTTGTCTAGATATCGCTTGAGATCGACGATTTCATGTTCATGACTCCCTGTAATTAATATATCATCAACATAGGCCAACAAGAAAAGAGAAGAGCCTTGAGAATGCTTAACAAAGAGACATGTATCACTCAAGGATTGTTGCATCCCATAAGCTGTTAATTGTGCAGTGAACTCCAAATTCCACTCTCGGCTGGCTTGTTTAAGCCCATATAGACTTTTCTTAAGTAAACAAACGTGGCCAGTAGGCACTTTAGAATAACCTTCAGGTGGCTTCATGTAAACCTCTTGATGTAGAAAACCGTGCAAGAAGGCATTGTTAATATCAATATGATGCAAGGGCCATCCTCGTTGTGTTGCTAAGGCAATCAGTAGTCTCACAGTAACGACTTTAGCAACCGGGGAGAAACTATCGAAATAATCAACCCCATATACTTGGTTAAAACCCTTAGCTACTAATCGAGCTTTATACCGCTCAACCCCGCCATCAGTTGTTCTTTTTATCTTGTATACCCATTTTGAACCAATGGGTTTCTTGCCAAGTGGGAGAGGAACAATAACCCACGTCTGATTCCTTTCCAAGGCCTGCAATTCAGCAGTCATTGCATCTTGCCACTCAATATACGCTGCTGCTTGATGCACGTTGATTTTGCATGTAATTAGGTCGATGTATGGTATTATTTGATAGGAATTATATGCATAAATGGTTGGAAATTGTATGAAATATGATATAAGTGATCAATTGACGTGCTTGACTTGTTTTAAGGTATTTTGAGCATTTTTAGGCTAAAAAGTTATGATTTACGACTACCGGACAAGAAAACAAGTTGAAACAGAGTAAAAATCGGCCCAAAGTAGTGAAAATCAGTGAGAACCGGCCCGAACCGTCCAAGAACCGTCCAAGAACCGGTCCGAATTGTCCAAGAATCGGTTCAAACCGGGCTGAACCGGTCCAGGAGCAAAACGAGACAAGAACCGACACGGCCGCGTCACAAAGCAACACGGCCGTGTCAGAAGTGTTCTGCAACAAGCTGTTGGTTCTGGAACAGAACACGGCCGTGTCACAAAGCAACACGGCCGTGTCAAAAGTGTCCTGAAACGCACTCTGGGTTCTGGAATAGAACACGGCCGTGTCACAAAGCAACACGGCCGTGTCAAATTGTTGCTGGAAAAGTGAAATTTGCAAGTAACACGGCCGTGTCATTTTAAGCAACAGGGCCGTGTCAAAAGGGCTGTCGATTGTTAAAATCCGGTTTTAAGTGAAGATTTGATTTCTTAATTCAAGAGGGATTATCTAATTCTATAAAAAGGATTCAAGTGCTCTCAAAAGGGGATATACATATATTATCCGAGTTCGAGGCACGAGACGACTTGGACGACGACGGAGATTCAAGCAACGGGACGAGATACTCGGGTTTAGCGATTTTTCCTTGTTTAATTCTTTAGAATGTTTTGTCTTAATCATTGTATTGAATTGAGCCTAGGCATGAGTAGCTAAGCTATTCGTGTCCTAGGGTTAGAAAGTAGGAATTATTTATAACAATGTTTTGATTTATGGTTTTACTTATTGAATTCCGTTCTTTGATATGTTTATCTTTATATCTGTTTTGACAACTAAATTTGGACTGGCCATCTAGGTTTAGTAAATTCGTTTAACAAATCCGCTTCGAGAGAAGGGGTTTGTTATTAGACGTACGATATAGAGCACAGTTGTCTATGACTGTGTAGGCATAGGTTTATGAGCTGTTTGGAGTTGCTAGGATTAATTGACTCGAGAGGGTAATTGTCTTAGTTAATCAACGATCTAATTACTTCGAGAGGAGGGTTAGGTTAATATTGCGCCGCTTAATAAACATTAGATCGGGTAAAATCAATAAGTTAATCTTAATCATCATTGGAATAAATATTCTGAAATCGATACCCTAGGATGCTGTTTTCCCGTGATTGTTAATTATTCGTATTTATTCAAATTTTCATTTAGAGTTAATTAAGTATTTTAGTTAGTAAAATTAATCTTCCCTGAATTAGTGTCTAGTTAGGATATTCCTAGAATATTGAGGTATCAAACTACCTAAAACTATTCCTTGTGGGATCGACCTTGACAATAGTACTACACCTACATCCGTACACTTGCGGAACACTAGGTTAGAAACCGACGTGTCAAGTTTTTGGCGCCGTTGCCGGGGAATAGGATTTAGCGCTTAGTTTTTACCTTGAAAAATAGGAGGAAACTAGACTAGATTTTATTTGTTTTTCGTAATTTTAATTTTAATTTTCGTTTTTTATTTTTTGTTAATTTTTGTATTACACGGTATTTGCTGTTTTTGGTGTTATCAGGCATCGCATGCACACCAGATCAAAAGGAAAAGAGACTCTTCTTCCTTTCGATCCAGAGATTGAAGCGACAGCTCGTGGACACCGCAATAGAAGGTCTGAGATGGAGAACCCACCGCAGCAACCGAATGATGAAGCATTAAATAGAGTGCTAACAGCCTTAGCACGATTGGACGATCGCGTCACTACTATACAGCAGCAGATACCTGTACAGCAGCAACAGTTGCCACAACAGCACGGACAGATTCCAATAGAGCCAGATGCGGGAGAAGAAGACGATACACCTATTAGTGACTGTTTAAGGCCGAATCCTAATCAACAGTCAGGAGGAGTACGACCCCCGCCTCTGAATGCCAATAGTTTCGAGCTGAAGCCTGCACTGATCAACATAGTGCAGCAAAACCAGTATGGAGGAAGTGCAATGGAGGATCCAAACGCTCACCTGATAAAGTTCCGCAGATTGGCGGACACAATCAAAATAAACCATGTGCCACACGAGCAGGTTAAGCTGCGATTGTTTCCTTTTTCGTTGAAGGATAGAGCCCTCCAATGGTTCAATTCCTTGGAAGATATCATCAGCTGGGAAGAGTTGAGCACTTCGTTCCTATTGAAGTACTTTCCACCGAGCAAGATGCTCGATTTACAAAATCAACGTGCATCACTGCTTGAGAATAAGAAACTGGTTCTGGCAGAGACTCATCAATTTTTGCCAAGAAAGCAGAATAAACAGAGGAATAGAAGGGGGGCTTAACATATGGGAAAGCAAGAATCGAATGAGCTGTACTTGACTGATGCGAAACTGGGTCAACCGGTGCTGCAGAATCCGAAACATGTGAGCCTACGACATAATCTGCCATCCAAGCAGGTGGTTCTCTATTTCTGACAGGTCTTGATAACTCTGGAGCACTAGGTAATGCAGAAGATGAAGGAAGAGAGTCTGGAGCTCTAAAGACTGGTATATGTGTAGGAGAATCAGTCACATCAGGGGTGTTATCGAAGATCCCTGGATCAAAATGTAAAGGAACAGGTAATGGCAGGTTCACAGAAGAGGTATTGCGGTAAGGGAACTTGTTTTCACAGAAGACAACATCCCGAGAGATAAGCAGAACTTGGTTATCAATATCAAACAACCTGTAACCTTTCACTCCTGCGACATATCCTAGAAAAATACATCTATGGGCTCTAGGCTCAAATTTTTGTTTGTGAGGGAGGATTTTGGTGGCAAAACACAGACAACCAAACACCTTTAAAGATGTATAATCAGGAACAAAACCATGCAAAATTTCATAGGGTGTTTTCCAGTTTAAAACGACAGTTGGAAGAACATTAAGAATATGCATAGCAGTTAAGAGAGAATATGGCCAGAAGTGGGCTGGTATATTGGATTGAATCATGAGAGCCCTAGCGATCTCCAAAATATGTCGGTGCTTTCTCTCAACAACACCATTTTGTTGTGGAGAGTAGGTACAAGACTTTTGATGAATGATCCCATGGCTATGTAAAATGGACTGTGTTTTATTGCTCAGAAATTCTGTGTCATTATCAGTTCTTATAGTTTTGATGTGTTTCTGGAACTGAGTGTTAATAAGATGAAAAAATCTATCCAAAAGAGCTGGAATTTCAGTTTTATATTTTAGTAGATAGATCCATGTGCATCGGCTAAAATCATCAACCAAGGTAAGCATGTAGGGAGTATTGGTCGAAGAAGGCTGAGAATAAGGTCCCCATAAGTCTATATGGACAATATAAAAAATAGCATTTGATACAGAATCACTAGGTTTGAAAGGCAAACGACATTGTTTAGCTTTGTGGCAAACAGAGCAATCTTTGATAGAATCAGAATTACAAGAAGGCTTAATACACTGTATGTGTTTCATACAACTCAAAGAAGTATGGCCTAGCCTATCATGCCAAACAGATAAAGGAAGAACAGACATGGAATGACAAGTGGATGATGGGTTGCTGGATGACAGTATGTATAGACCTCCATGTTCCTTTCCTACAGCCAGTATCTTCCCAGATTCATGGTCCTGAAGAGAACAACCAAATTTAGTAAAATGAGAAGTGATAGAATAAGCCTTCACCAACTGAGTAATTGACATCAGATTATACTTGAAAGCAGGAATGAACAGAACATTTTCCAGAACGATATGCTCATTAATCCTTACTTCTCCTACTTGTGGAACTGTTCTAGTGGTTCCATCTGGTAGGAAAACCTTGACTGGATTTTCCAGATTGGAAAGATTCATAATCTGTTTCGCATCAGAACAAATGTGTCTACTCGCCCCAGTATCAATTATCCATACATCATCATTTAAAATTCCAGGAATAGTGAGAATCGTTTCATTATAATGAGTACCTGCAAAATCAGCATAATGTGCAAAGGTCAAGGCCTCATTATTCTGACCTGCTGCGAGTTTTCCCTCCATATATTTGGCCACTTCTTGTTGAATCAGAGTTGTAAAATCAGGAGTACTTTGCTTGCCAACATGCTGCGTTATTTCTTCCCTCTGCTGAACTGTATTGCTGCCTTCTACCATGTTAGCAGAGCTGCTGTTCTTTTGTTGCTCTCTCAGTTGCTTATACCATTATGGATAACCGTGTAGCTTAAAGCATTCGGATACTTCGTGACGAGCACCTCCACAGTGAGTGCAATGCAACTTATCCCTTTCTTCCTTTGTCATCCTCTGAGATAGACCCCTTCCTCTACCAGTATTGAAATTCCCAATGGTCTTCTTAGGATAGGCTGCCTTGTTGTTATTTCCTCTGCCAAACTGAGTTGGTTTTCCACTTTGAGTGTTGCCTGCCATCAGAACAGGTGTTTTCAAGCGGATCAACTGTATTGTGATGGCTATTTTTCTGTTTCTCCATTTTCAAAATCATGGAATATGCTTTGTTTAAACTAGGCAATGGTTCCATCATTAAGATCTGATCCTTAGCACTATTGAATCCTCATGCAAACCCATTAAAAATTGCATCAATTTTACATTGGCCTCATATTCACTCATAGCCTTGGCAGAACCACAGGTGCAAACAGGAATGGTCATTAAGCTGGCGCACTCTTCCCACAGACGTTTAAGCTTAGTGAAATACGTCACAACTGGTAGATTTCCTTGGGTGAAATTAGTGATTTCCTTTTGCAGCTGATAGAGAAGAGGACCATTTGATTCTCCATACCTTTCATTGATTTCACTCCATAAATCCTTCGCACTTTCAATATAATTGAACGCATCTGCAATATCCTTTGTGAGAGAATTAAGTATCCATGAGGTGACCATGGAATCCACCTTTTCATACTGTTCATACTCAGGGGTTCCTTCTTTTGGAACTGTGAAGCTCCCAGTAATAAAGCTTAGCTTTGATTTGGCCTTGAGAGCTAATTTAACAGCTCGACTCCAATGCAAAAAGTTTGTGCCATTGAAAGGGGTGGTAACCAGCACCATGCTGGGATGGTCTGCACCATGAAGGAGTAATGGATCTGACTCCTTTGCGTAGGGCTGAATCATGGCAGTTCTGGACGATTCTTCTTTCTCAACAACATTGTTGATGATCACCATCTCACTACCGATCTTAACCATGGTGCTCTGATACCATGTTAAGAAGGAAAGCTAGGCATATTGAGAGTAATTTCTGTAAATGGTAATGTATTTTGTATATCACCAATTGGAAGAAGCAATACAGACTTAAATAGAACCCAGCTACAACTATTTTCCTATCAGCTATTGCCACGTGGCATATTTACATCATAAAGAAAAGGAAAAAATCAGAGAAATAGGACTCAGCATAACAGAAAATCACAGCTCATCTCATGCATATTGCATGTTCTGTCACAGAGAATTTGCTCAGCTCACACGCTGAGCTCGTGCTTCAATCAGCAATAGGATTTAATCTCAACACAATGCTATAGTGGAAGAGCAAGAAGCAGAGCTGGCTAAGGTTCTTGATGTGTACGAAGCCCGGTTGGCCGAGTCCAAGTACTTGGGCTGTGACTGCTTCACGCTAGCAGATCTTCATCACATCCCTACACTGCACTATCTGATAGCGACACGAGTTAAGGCAGTGTTCGACTCAAGGCCTAATGTGAGTGCTTGGTGTAAGGATATCATGATGAGGCCAGCCTGGAAGAAGGTTATTGCCATGAGGAACAAACAGTATCAGCTTCTTCTCTAACTCTGTTTGCCTGCAACAACAATTGTTAGTGTGTTGTATTTTCTGGAATAAAATTGTACTTTGTGGAATGTATCTGCCTCTTATCTTTAATTTGCAATGTATTATATAAACATGTGTTTGTTGTTGAATACTAAGATCAGGAAGACTTGTGCTTACACAATACTACATTGGGTATCAATAAATTTCAAGTGGAGAATTGAACACTTAACAAGGAAAAATATACATTTTCCTGTTATTATTTTTGTGCAAAAAATTATTGACGAAGGAAGCAAATGCATACATAATCATATATACTCTAAATCCAAATTGTAAAGCTAATGCGCTAATACAGAATGCATTATGCCCTGGGAGAAAATTTAGGCTTATCTGGAGAAACATTAGTCACATATAATAAGCAACCAAAAGGCTTAAGTAACTCATACTCTAGATATTTTGGCTTGCTTTTAGTTGAAAATATGCTAATTTGATTTAGTTATTTTGAACTATGTATATTTTGAGATTTAAAGTAAAATCGAACTTTATCAATGAAAGAACTTTAATGATATTATTTTTCAATACTTTCAAGAACTTTTTGAAACAAAATAATACTTTAAGAACTTTTTAGAATAAATATTCACACTTTAATGACTTTCTAAAATAAAATTCATACTTTAAGAATCAAAATTCAAAATATGTATTTTGCCAATTTTAATTGAAATTGCATGATTATGTCCAGTGATTTACATGTTAGTGGATGCAAAACGTTCCATAGATTAGTATACCAAAATTTCTCAATATATATAATTAAGGGTTAATTACATAACGTAACATGTATTTTTAACGATTTTTTACTTTGTAATTTAAAGTAATTATTTTGTTCGATCACAATCCGTGTATGCGGGATTTTACTTTTACAATCTCCGACTATATATTCCGCCGTGTATAACTCATATGCACAACACAAGCCAAAAAGGCCCAATATGATGGCAACACGTGTCCATCTAATTTAAAAACATTAAAATAATTTATTAAATAATGTAAAAATGACTTAAACTCTAAATAATTTTATATACAGTATAAGAAATATAAAAAATTCAGAAAATAAATGTAAAATTTAAGAAAATTATTGTAAAATTTTAAAATTCATTTAAATTTTCGAAAATTAAAAAATTTATTTCTAAAATTTATTTTTTTTTTAAAAAAATTCTTTAAAAGTCAAAAAGTTTAAAAATTAAGAATCTGAAAATTATTTAAAAATTCATATAAAAATATATTTTCAGTAAATACAATTAAAAACCTAACTAACCTCTGTAGGAGATCCTTTTAAATTTTTAAAAAATGTATTTTATTTTAAAAATTAAATTTTCTGAAAATATATTTCTCTTCGAATAATTTTATGAAATAAAATTTTTAAATTTCTAAATTTTAAATGAAATTTAGAATTTTTCGAATAATTTTCATTTTTTTTAGTTTTATCAAATATTAAATGAATATAAGAATTTTCAAAATTATTTTTTAATTTTCTGAAATTTCAAAATTCATTTAAATTTTTTTAAATAATTTTCAGAAATAAAATTTTAATTTTCTGAAATTTTATATTTTTAAAATAATTTTCTCACTTTTGTAATTTTCTGAATTTTAAATGAATTTTAAAATTTTCAAAATATTTTTTAGAAATAATTTTTTTAATTTTATGAAATTTAAATGAATTTTTAAAATTTTACAACAAGTTTCTGAATTTTATATTTATGTTTTGAATATATTCATATTTCTTATATTGTATTAAAATGTTAGAGTTTAAATTATTTTTATATTATTTAATATTATATTTTTTTTAAAAATAAAATGGCTACGTGTCGCAATCTTATTGGGCCTTTTTGGCATGTGATGAACATATGACTTATACATGAAGGAATATATAGCCAGATGTTGCAAAAGTAAGATCTCGCATTATACAAGTCGTGATCGGAAAAAATAATTATTTTAGGTTGCAAAGTGAAAAATCGTTGAATGTACAAACTGCATTCTGTAATTAATTCTATAATTAAAGATTAATTAAAAAAGAGCAATCTATTTTAAGAATCTCTTTTTTTATCAAAACTATCAAGATGATTGAAGTGATTGGAAATCATCCTTATCTCAAGAAAATGTTTACAACTGTAAATCCAAAGTTATATACAAGGTCGATCAAGAAATTTATATAGAGACACTTATATAAAAATATAAAATTTGGGAGTTCCCAAATATGTGCCACAAGTAAACCTCTAAAGTTTCCACATTGCTTAATATCATAAAATGAAGAGCTTTGCTACTTTAGAACAACTTGTTGGCTAGGAAGTCCGCCGCCTTGTTACCTTTCCGGTGGATGTGCGAGACCCTCATCTCAAAATTAGTCTTGACTCTTTCAAACTCTATGAACAGACTTTGATATCTCCAATTCCCTCTACCATTCATCTGCAGCATCGTCATTACATATTAAGCATCCATTTCAAGTTAGATTTTTTTTAATCTCAAAAGAAAGCAATTTTTTAATCCTTCAACAGTGGTTGCTAATGTAGCAACAAAGTTATCATTGATCCCCAAAACTTTATAGAACCCGCTGGGACTGCCTTTTTAAGAATCTAATTTAAACTACCATTAAAAAAACTAGTAATACCCCCGTGCGATGCACGGAAGTTTATCTAAAAAGTAATATCCTTAAATATGATATAATCTAATATTTAAATATGTGATCGTTTTATCCTAATAAAATATTTTTTTTAAAATGTATAAATAAAATTATAAGTAATGTAAATATAAGTTTCTCGCACGTTATATGTGAATTTAATATAATTAACTTTATATATAGATGTGTGTACGTGTATATATATATATATATATATATATATATGTAAATATAAATATATATAATAGATTAGTAACAAATAATAAAAAAAATCTTTTTCAAAATGATAATTTCTTATCTTTGAAATCCAAGCACACATTTAGTGTGTCTGTATCATTCTCCACCTATATGCGTAATATCTTAATTAATTATGAGTGTTAAAACTAACATAAATATCTAAATATAAATTCATATTATTAAAAAATAAATTGAATAATGTTATAATTTTTTTTTTTCATTTTACTTTAAATATTTAAATTTATCTAAATAAAGTTTTAAATTCTAATTATTACTATTTACTTTTAAAAAATCTTATTTGCAAGTTTTAATACTTTACTTGGTATTTTAGATATATGAAGAATAACAAAATAAAATTCAAAAGTTATTCAATAGTTGGAATAATAAAATAAAACATATGAGTTCTTCGATACTTCTTAATACTTTCATATACATGTTGAAAAGTTTCAATTAAATTATACATTTGTATTGTGATAGGGATAACCCGATCACTTCGGGTCGGACTCATACTTTGGCCCACTGACCGGCCCAGCACGCGTAGGCCCAGCAGGTCCGAAAACACGCGTCGATCCAGAAGCATACGCTGGCCCAACTTATGGCCTGTTCCGCGACTCAAGGCCCATGATTATAGGGATTTAGTTAGGGTTTTAATTTGATAGTATAAATAGGAGGAGAGAATCCTGATTTAAGGGTTCGCATTCTGTATGCCAAATTACTCCGTGTAAACTCAAAAGTTCTAGTGAAAGAAACACCCCGGCGATTGCCGTTTTCTGCCCGTGGACGTAGATCTCCGGATCAAACCACGTAATTCTTGTGTGTTTTTATACTGTCTACGTAAATTGTTGATTAGATTGTGTGGTTACCGGATTGCGCTTTATCAAATTGGCACCGTCTGTGGGAACCGAAACTTTTACGAGTGATCAAAAAATTCACAATTGATCACAATTAGAGGAAAAGATATCGACCTTTTGACCACCACCTAGGCGACGGCGACGCCGACCCCGACCGGACCGAAACCGGCGACGCGTACCCGATCTCCAAACCGGAAATCTCATCGGAAACCGACGAAAAACTCGACACCATCGACCAATAATCCATCACGGCCTCATCCTCCGGCACCTCCACCGCCTCCACATCCCAAACAATCCAGTTATGCGTCGGGGCGGCCTGCGGACTATCATGCGTCACCGTATTCCTCCACGGTGGCGTTCCGCCGTTCGCTCTCAAATACGTCCCCCCGAACGCCTTCAATTTCACTTGAGATCCGTCTCTGATCGGCTGCCACTCGATCGTCAGATCCTTCCCCTGCGTCTCTGATTGGATCACTTTCCGACCTGTCATACCTAACAAAAACGGCTCGTCGGAGGCGGTGAGGTAGCGGTTATAGCAGCTTTTTAACCGGACGACATGTGGATTTGTACTGACGAACTCCACCAGCCACCGCGCTCTCCTGGCGGCGCCGTTGCGGCTTTGCCGCGTCGACGATTGGTCGTCGTCGGCGACTAAGTACTTGTTTAAGTGAGATTTGAGCCTCACTGCTTGAGTTTTGGTGAAGAATTCCATGGCTGGAAATTAATTACGCTGGATGATTGAAAATTGATTTACAGATTAGGGAAAAAGAGTGCATTTGTTTGATGGGGTTTGGAAGAATTATTGGTGAATCGCGACAAGCATAATCATGGTTTTAACACCATATTTGGAGGATTACAACAATCCAGCTCTCGAAGAGTCACTTTCTTCTCGCCTGCCCTAGGGCTTTGCCCTGGGGACTGCGGCGAAGCTTCCTCGCCTCCGGTCGTGAGGATATTGCTGCGATTTTCATTCCCTTTCGTGAATTTGAAGAACGATTCCAGGTTTCGCCATTGCTGCTGAGTTGACTCAACTCCCTGTTCTTGCCACCGAGTTGACTCGAGTTGCCCCACTGAGTCTCGCTGACTGGAAATTACTGGTCCTATTTCATCACCTCTGAATATCATAGTCCAGCGATTCAGGCCTGTGAGCCATTTGTCGAGTTACACTACTGAACCACTGTGCCGAGTCGAGTCTCGAAGCAAACCCACCATTAAAGGTTCCTCTGATTTCTGTTCCAGTCCGAGTTCAGGTGTGACGTGGTTAAGCTGCTCATACAAGGTATTTTATATTCAGTTATTACGCAGACCAGGTACCCATCCCTTTTCGTTGTTTTTCGATTTCGAAACTGAACTTCTGCTATGACGGGGTGATCTCGATTTCTATTTCGTGTGTGCACTGCTGCCACTCTCGAGACCTGCTGATCTTTGCTGCATGCATTGTGCAAAGGCATTCTTATCTCACTTTACTCATGATTTTGTCATGTGCTGCTATATTTCTGTTTGGTTCAAGTTCACAAATATGATGTTTCGCACTATTTACATAAATCACATTAAACAATCTTAAACAATTTCACTTATCTATCACGCTTTTATGAGCAACAGTAACACTTATTTATGAACATGCATCACGTGTGCATGCTCTTTCACATGATATGATAATACACATTACTTGAAGTACATTTTGATTATTTGATATTGATTGCATGATGCACTTACTGTTATCATACTTTTCTGATCAGTTCAATGACAGAAAATGTCTTTTGTGCTGTCCTCTACTGAAATTTTCGATTTCGTTCCCATTAAAATTCTGAATTAAAGAGGGCCTGTGTGCCATTATTCTAAGCAGAAAAAACTGAATTAATTGGTCACTTTAAATTGCTGATAATCGCTGGAATTACTGCAAACTCTTGACCATTTTTGTGGACTGATTTTTATTGCAAAACTCCCAGAGGCTTGTGTGCCAATATTTTGATATCCTGCTAGTGCTCTGATCCTAGCTGGTTTTGGCAGCATTTCTATTTGTTTTTGTCCCCCACTAACTTATGGCGCAGAAAAACAAAAGCACCAACTCATTGGAGATTATCCAGCCTAATAATGGGCCCCACCCTAGCCATTCGGAAGAGTCAATCACTCTTGGATCAAAGGACTCATTCGCGGTTGAGTCTTTGCTGGATTTGAATGGGCTTCAAGCCCCACCAGGTCGATGGCCTGGACTAGCTAAATATCCAAAAACTCCCTACTTTTTGGAAAAAAGATTGCACAATCTCTCCCCCGATCCGTCCGGGGAGATTCGCGTTCCGTCTCCGGACAATTAAATCTCTCCCCCGATCCGTCCGGGGAGATTCGCGTCCCGTCTCCGGACAATTAAACCTCCATCTCCGGACAATTAAATCTCTCCCCCGATCCGTCCGGGGAGATTCGCGTCTCGTCTCCGGACAATTAAACCTCCGTCTCCGGGTCTCCGGACAATTAAACCTCCGTCTCCGGACAATTAAATCTCTCCCCCGATCCGTCCGGGGAGATTCGCGTCCCGTCTCCGGACAATTAAACCTCCGTCTCCGGACAATTAAATCTCTCCCCCGATCCGTCCGGGGAGATTCGCGTCCCGTCTCCGGACAATTAAACCTCCGTCTCCGGACAATTAAATCTCTCCCCCGATCCGTCCGGGGAGATTCGCGTCCCGTCTCCGGACAATTAAACCTCCGTCTCCGGACAATTAAATCTCTCCCCCGATCCGTCCGGGGAGATCCACATTGGCAATGTCCATGTCGTGTTCCCGAACACCCGATAAAGAAGTTCTTATTTCTGGTCAATTATTTACGGCCTCCGAGCCAATATTCGGCGCTCCGGCGTTGAGATTTAGCGAGCCCAATGACTCGGTTACGGAGTAGACCTCGGCTAGACTATTACACTCCGGTGATCCTTTTACCTCGGCCTCCGGATTCTCCACCGGGGCAGCATCAAGCACATCATCCCCCCTTCACCTCGGCCAGACTACTATCTTCTTCCGCTACACTTTATTGCTTTTGGGGAGATCGCGGTCTCACTATCACTTCGGTGGCATTCATTCTAGTTCGATTCAACCTCCACAGACTCTGAACATCCAAAAACACTGTGGCTCGCCAGCGACCACGACTCATCTTCCCTACATCTCCACCCCGGTTACAACCGAATCGCCCGAATAATGCGGGCTCAGTCCGGTTTATGGCGCCGACAATCACATCAACCTTACTCTTCGCCAGGAAGATTTAAATCACACTCCGGTGTTCCTTTTATTTTGGCCAGGCTACCGCACTCTGGTGTTCTCTTTACCTCGGTCATAATACTACACTCCGGTGTATTCTCCACCTCGGTTATACTGCCACACTCCGGTGATCCCTCCATTTTGGCCAAACAACTCACTCCGGCGTACCTTCACCTCGGCCAGGTTGTTATAAACTCCCAACGCGTTTCTTGCTTCTGGGAAACTCGATCTCTCGACAAATGCCCCGTGCACTTCGGCCTAGCTCGGCACCGCGTCCGCTGACTACCCCGCAGAGGCCCAGGGACGCGGATATGTTCAGTCCTCCATAAACACTTCGGCCCGCCAGCGACCCCGTTTCTTCCTGCTTACGGTTCCACCCCGGTGACAACCGAAGCTCCTTCCTCGCTTCGGCTGGGGGGGGGGGGGGGGGCATCTGATAGGGATAACCCGATCACTTCGGGTCGGACTCATACTTTGGCCCACTGACCGGCCCAGCACGCGTAGGCCCAGCAGGTCCGAAAACACGCGTCGATCCAGAAGCATACGCTGGCCCAACTTATGGCCTGTTCCGCGACTCAAGGCCCATGATTATAGGGATTTAGTTAGGGTTTTAATTTGATAGTATAAATAGGAGGAGAGAATCCTGATTTAAGGGTTCGCATTCTGTATGCCAAATTACTCCGTGTAAACTCAAAAGTTCTAGTGAAAGAAACACCCCGGCGATTGCCGTTTTCTGCCCGTGGACGTAGATCTCCGGATCGAACCACGTAATTCTTGTGTGTTTTTATACTGTCTACGTAAATTGTTGATTAGATTGTGTGGTTACCGGATTGCGCTTTATCATATTGCAAATAATAGATTTATTTAAAGATACACATTGGTTAATGTAAAAAAACTATTTAGGTTGCAAAATGTGAAAAAAAAGATATAATTAAAATTGTATAATGTGAAAAAAAAAAAAAAAGACATAATCAAGTTGGTTAATTTTGCTTATTAAAAGAAATTTAGTTGCAACTTGTATAATATCATAGTTTAGTATGCAATGTGTAATTATTTTTAACCAATAATAATAATACATGTAAAAGAAAAAAGTAGTAAAAAAATGAAGATTAATTGTTATATATAAAGTTATATATATATGAGCAAAAGTCATAGTTTTGTGATTTACCAACAAAAATAATTATTATAACAAATAAACATTGGTCAATTTAATAATTTAATACGCTTATTATAAATCAAATATTAACTATCGCTTTTAATTCGATAAATTATGTGTTCAATTATATATACATTGATTTTTCTCTCAATGTAATAAATGAAGAGAACTTGAGACAATTCTTGTCAGATAAAACAAATTGATTAGTTATTGTTTTCATAAAATAATTAAGTAAAATTATAATAAAAAGATAATTATTTGAATGATTTTTTATTGTATTGCGAACCAATTCTATATTTAATGTACAACCCACAATAAACACTAAAATCTTACTCAAATAATTAATGAACAAATAATATAATATTTTAAATAAAATACCTTATTTTATATATATATATATATCATATGGATGTCGAATAAAACATCGTCAAAAGATGATTAATTTGATAGAGTATACTTCCTCTATTTTTTAGACTTGGATAAAAAAATTATGGAGTAGGGGGAATGGAAAAATAAGCTCCTTTTAGAGTTTTCTCTCTTCCCTTAAATCCCTTAATTTTCTCCATATTTCCTTACTATTTTTATCTAATTATATAGTAGGTTACATAATGTGAGAATTTTAGGGCTAATAAAAGGGGTAGTATAGGAAAAATTGTGAAAAAAAAAAAGAAGCTAAAAGAACATTTAATTATAAACAAAACACAAAAGTTGAAAGAACATTTAAAAAAACGGAGGTAGTACATAATAAATAGATTAGAAATAAAAAGATATTCGCAACTTTAAAAAGTAAAATAAATTTTGATCCTTACCAAATGTGACAACTTACCAATAATAATCTAAAATTTTAGGCTACAAAGTGTAACTTACAGAGTTATACATACTGTGGCTTATATATATATTTAAATATATAGATTTTTTTTATTTTTAAAATAATTTTTAAACTATAAATAATTAAAAGAACCATGAAATATATACTAAAAGGTACAATGATATTTTATTTGGATACTTCATATGTAATGTAAAACTTAATATTTTATTTTAAATTTTTTTCTATATATATATATATATATATATATAAATTTTTCTTTGTAAATTAAGATTTTCATTTGCAACTTTTAACATTTCATTTGATAAATTCTTATTTTAACAAAAAAATTCAAAAGTTATTTAATAATTTGAATAAAAAATTAAATTATATGAGTTCTTCAAAATTTGAATACTTTCTTATTTAATTTGGTATTGTAAATTGTTTGTATAAATGTTATATTTTTCTTATAAATAGTTATTTATTGAAGATAAAAATTGATCAATGCGAACAAAGTAATTTAAATTGTTAAGAGTAAAAAAGACATTTGATGTTGATTAGTGTGTCAAAGTATAATTTAGCTTACAAAGTGTAAAAACATATAACTGAAATTTTAGTAAAAGCAAAAAATTAAAAAAGATTTTAAAATGTAACAAATGGCATAATTTAGGCTGCAAAGAATAAATTTCCTTAAAAAAAGTCATCTTAACAAAATACACATTATTAAAAATATATAAGGTAATTAAAAATAATTTTAATAACAAATTTAATATATAATTATATATATACTCAAGCTTATGTACTTTCGTGATACAAAAATATATTAGCCAATTTGATGATTTAATAAGTTGACTATAAAATAGATATTTTTTTTGGCCTTTGATTTAATAAAGAAGGGCGTCATTATTTAAACAATGGTTTTCCTCCCTGCATAACTTAAATAACAAAAATATTTTAAAATTCACGTAAATTAAAATAAATTGATTAATTTTACTTTTATAAAAAAATACTCATTTTTTTTTATAAAAGAAATTATTTTAGTAATTTTAGTTGCAACTCAAACTAAAATATTATTCCGATTCACATAAACATTGACTTTAACATAAATAATTAACCAACTAACAATCCGTTTATTCAAAATAAAATATCTCATTATAATATATATGATATGGATTTCAAATCGAAGATCGTGAAAAGATGAATAATTTGGTATATTATGCATAAAAATCGGATTAAAAATGAAAAAAACTATTTGCATTTAAAAAAAAAGTTATGAATTACCAAAAATAAGAAAAAGTTACCAATTATATGGTATAAAAGTTTGGAGGGAAAGGTAAAATGATACCAATAACCCCCATTTTACTTATATATATATATAGATTACTTACATAATTACTCCATTCGTTCATAAATAAGTGTTATTATAGGAAAATTTATTTTTTCACAAGAGAGATTCTAGATTTTTTCCAAATTTCTTCCGACGTTATCCTTAACTAAATCTAAGGAAATTTCCATACAAATATTATAATATTATACAAATAAAGTATTGGAGAAAAGTAGGAGAAATTTATGGTAACAAAAAAATTAATGGAGAGAAAAATTGAGGGGTATTATTGTCCATTTTATAATCTCTTAACTTCCACTAAAAATCTAAAGAGACACTTATTTGTAAATAAATGGAGTATACATTTATATAAGAGTAGTCTGGACTAGATAGGTTACTTACTCTATTCCAAATAACATTTCATACTATTCATATGAGGTAAGTGCATACCAATTAGCTTTTACACATTTAACACCTAATAATAATATAAATACTAAAAATGAAAATATATGTTAAAAAAAAGGTTGCTATATACATAACATTGCTTCATTGCCTCCTTGGGAGCTTTGGACATCGAAGTTACAACAGTGATGCAGGTATGAATTGTGCAACATCTATCAACGGTGACGTTGTTCCCATGTCACCAACTCCACTAGCACTCACTTCCGCTGCTATAAAACCAGATCAACTGTCTGTTGCCCAAACTAGTAAAATCAGCAGCGGCAGCTATTCTCTCAACTACGTCATCGACCACCAGTCTAGAGGAATCCGCCGTCACCGACGGCTACGTTCCTCCCCTGGCCACCTATCTAGAGGAACCTGTCGACGACGACAACCCCGTTCCCTCCTCCGGCCACAAAGTGCTTTCTCCATCTTCCAAAAAAATGAGAGTAAACGATCACTGTAAATTTGAAATGGGAGAGAGAAAGTGAGGTGGGGAGGGGGTAAGAGTCATAAGACAATTGGGGTGACAAGATGTGACGAGGGAGGGGGTGAAGGAGATGTATGTGGGGGTTGAACAACTTGTTTTAGTTTTATAAATTAAGGGTAAATTACAAAAACTCACCCCAAGTTTCTGTCTTTTAGCAATTTACCATATTATGTTTTAATTCTTGTCGTTTAACATCCTTAGTTCATTGATTTTGAAACTTATTGTTATTAACCAGAATTATGTTTAGCGGTCGTCGGGATTGACTCACGAGACCTACCGCACCTGTGCATGATCCTAGGGTAGATAAGGCCTTTTGTTTTAGGGCGTGGCCTGGAACAAGATTCTTCACTGAAGCATCCTTGATCGAAGCTTAAGCTCGTTAATGATCAAAATAATGGTCTCACTGAGATGAATTTTGATCATGGAACATCTCTTGCAACATCATACATATAGAGAAACTTGAATAATTTCTCAGTAGATTCCTTTGTTAAAGCCACAACCTCCGCAAAATTAAGGAACTGAATCATCACGACATTGCTCAGTTTACAAATAAAAACAGAGCAGATTTGTTCGATGTCATACCCTAAATGAACAAAGAGAGATATGAGAAATTGTTCGGCCAGAATAACAACCGAACACGGTGAAGACTGTTCGGCCCAAATAAAACCGAACACTTTGAAGGGTGTTTGGCAGAATAGCAGCCGAACGTTGTAAAGATTGTTCGGCCCAAAGCAACCGAACAAGTTGAATCCAGGTGAATGTCGAGAGACAATGACGAGAGGTGAGAGAGAGATTTGACTTCTGCACTACTGACTTATGAAAATGAAATTGATGATTAAGTTTTATTTTTTTATTTTATTTGAATCAACAAAAAAACTAATTGGATTAGTTTAAAGATAAAAATGGAACGTATTATTAGTTATAGTAGTAGTAAGGATAAAAATTGAACTTATTTTGGTGTGTAAAGAAAACAGGAATAGTTTAATTATTAAAATGTGGTGTCTTTAGTAATTATGGTGTACATAGAATGTTTTGTGGTGCCATTAGTCGCCGCCAATATAAAAATATGATTGATTTTGAAAATCGAGATCAGGAAGACTTGGTTTTCACGCATACTACATTATGTATTAATAAATTTTTTGGTTGAGAACCAAACACTTAACGAGGAAAAATGTACATTAAATCCAACTTGTGTTGTCTAGTCACACTTAGACGAGGTTACGCAGGCGTATTAAGCAGGAACACGTCGGGAAAAAATAAGCTGTTGAGGACAGTCGCACCTGTGGGACCTAGTCAGAACTAGACGAGAATTTTAAAACAGGGATATCGCAGGCAATAGCACCACCTGGAAACAATAAACAAGACACTAACCTAAAGCTCTTTCAATAATCATCATTCTCACATTTGAAAAATTACACTACCACACTCGTCCAGATTCCCAGAAGGTTCAAATCAATTTATACACCTCATACAGCTGTAGTGGTTTGCACTATGTGGAGGTTGAATTCTCATCTCTCAATGTAGTCAATGCATCATTGAACATCCCAACATCTTTAGACCTCGAGATCACGGCAGTCTATGACACCACGTCTCTCCTAGACATTTCATCAAACACTTCCAACACATCGAAATATCACCATTTGCAGCTTTCAAACTCAACAATGTATTCTCAATCCAGATATACACATCGTTTACAGAATCTAGATTGGTTATCCGAGAATGCTTATTCGCCCCTTCTTTAACCATCTTCAAATGCGCCAAAGCCTTGGGCACAAAGGAGGGAATCATATTCCTGTGCAGCCAGTGATAAACTGCCGGCGACGACGGTGTTACAGCTAAGATTCTGAGTGATCAGCGACCCCAAAAATTTGGCAAAAGTTCGGAAATCGGTAATCGCGGTTTAGAACAATGCCTAGTTTTTTTTTAATTACTTCTTATTGCCTATATTTTTATATTTTGTATTTTTTAAATTATTACGCCATTTAAATTAAGGATGTCAAATCGTGCGACTTGGATTGTTATTGGGCTAAATCGATAAGACTTAAGAGGGTGCTTTTCCCCACTTATCCACAACTGATTCTGCTTTTTTCCTTATAAAAGTTAATTTTCGATGATTGGTTCACAACAACTTTTGCATTAAAGGAAAAAAAAAAAAAAAAAAAAAAAGCAAGATCAGCCACAATTCACGGGCTGAAATTTCCAACTTTCACGTTCACTTTAATTTAATAAAATATTTCTTTTATTCTACTTAAACCCATTACCCTTGTTAAAAACATTAAACAAATAAATTAAAAAGATTGAAGTGGGCAAACACACGTTTCATCCCCAAATTCGTAGCAACCTCATTCTTGAGCTTCCATGGCGCAGATCGATTCGTAAATGAAGTCCAAGTTCTAATTGTTTCGTTGTTCGATTATTGTTATCTGCAGTATCTAAAGCCCTAATTTGAAAAAAAGATATGTGTGAGTTTATAATTTATTGCTGACCCTAATTTTTACAATATCAATTCCGTACTATGATATGTTTTTAATTTGTTAATGGGTTCCATATTTATGATGATTTTATGTGAAAAATGTGAAATACAAGACTAATGTTAGATTTTGGAACATACCCACAAATTTTCAAGCTTCAACAATAATGGAGAAAATCCTTGTCTTTGGAGCTCCTTTGCGCAGTATCTGGAAGAAGAAAATGAAATGAGGAGCGGGCTGAGTCTTTTTCCTTTCTGTTTTGTCTCTGGCAGAAAATATATAAATATTAATAAGAGGAAAATTTGGTAATTTTATTTTAAACGATAAAAGTGATTGTGTTGCAAACATTATCCACTTCCCAAATTGGATTAAAAGTATTCTTTTCTCAAACACTACCAACTTTTATCAAAAGTAATTTTTCTGAAAATCTATAAAATTAATCACTTTTCTACATCCACAAGCAATGAAAAACATCCCCTAAGCCGGTAAAAGCTAACCGGAATTCGCTTATTAAGCTTATTGGATTGAAACCCCAACCCGAACCCAAACCTATAAAATCTGATAACCCAACCCATAAGCCCGTTAATACTTACATATGTTTTATTATTTTGTTTAGACTCTCTAAATATTTTATTATTTTTGATTATTGTAAAAGTAAAAAATAAATTTAAACAATCAAATAAGTAGCATACCCTTTTTATAGCTAGTCTCCTTTCACATAATAGATGAATAAAAATACAAAAAAACACGTTACAACCAAGGTCTATTACATAAGAAATAGTCATTAAACACCATTCTTTTAAATTCTTTAATCAACATTTCCTCTTAGGCAGGGGTCTTCAATTATTCTTCAAGTAAATTTCTTTCATTAGATTAATCTACTTCAACCTTAACAATCAAATATCATTAAATAAAAAATATTCAAATATTATTAATAGAATTTTATAAGCATCACAATTCAAATTTACGTAGGTTAATCTAAGTAAAGCTTCAATTGAGAATTTTGAGTATTAAAGTCCCATCATTGTTGAAAGTTTTAAAGTGAAATAATGAAGTGATATTACTAGTAATAATTAATAATTTTAAAAATTAAATTATGGGGCCATTATTGAGTTTATTTATCGGGTTGTCCCATATATGACCTAAATTTCATCGTATTTTATTGGGTTGACTCGATGATAAAGTTCGGTCAAAATTTAAAATTCTTGTCCGAATTTGTATGGTGATATCAAGTTATGTCATATTTTACCATCCCTATTTAAAATATAATTCAATGTACTATATAGAAAATATTTAAAAATATATATATGAAATGATAAAATAAAATTATTTAGACCACGAGCTAGGCCATTGGGCTGATCAGTACCAAGCCCTAACAGAAGAAGCTTCGTGACTATTTAAGAGGGGTTTTACAAACTATTGTACGTTTAGAGAAATAATTTAAATTGTGGAAAAATTAGAATTTAATAGGGTTTCACTTATGGGCCGAATTCTGTCGCTTTCATTGAAGCCAGCGCTTAATTTATTACCTAATTACTCCGGTGAGAACTTCCAAAGCGAAGCTGTTTTTATCCCCATTCGCCGGCGAAACCAACGGGAATTCCATTCGGCGGCAAAGTTCCAAATGAGGTTAATTGGATTGACCGGAGGCATAGGCTCCGGCAAGAGTACAGTTTCCAATCTCTTTAAAGCTCATGGTATTCCCGTCGTGGATGCTGACGTCGTTGCTCGCGTATTCTCTCTCTCCCCCTCCACTTCATATATTATTCCTTGCTATTTTCCTCCCATTTTAATTGTTCAAAGTTTCATTGCGGATTTGACACAGTTGTGTTTGTGGAGTTGTAGAATGTAGTGAAGAAAGGCACGGGTGGATGGAGAAAAGTGGTGGCTGAATTTGGGGACGAGATTTTGCTGCCTAGTGGAGAAGTCGATCGACCGAAGCTGGGGCAAGTCATATTCAACGATCCTGATAAGCGTCAGCTTCTTAATAGGTACTACTGCTACGTCTACAGCAGAAACATAAATTGTTTATTCGAGTAAAACCATTGAATTGGAGTTCTGATATGTCTTTTCTTTGGATAGAAATGGTTATTGTATTTCGTCTTACTTCCTATTATTTGGTAACGAATTAGCTACTCCTATAATTTTCTGAAACGTAGATGACGCTTGCAAATTTAAAAATGTGTAAATGTGACAATGTGCACTCTGAAGTGTAGTTTATGTGGGCTAGCTCAAGTGGTAAGCAGGGGCAGAGGCTCGTTAGGGGAGATTTAGCCCCCCAATTTTTTCACAAGTTACTTATTCCTTCATAAATCTTCGCATGTATATTTTACAATATTATTATTGGTTTTTATTAATTAGGCCACCTAAAACTAATTGATTACTAATTAGCTCCTCTAATCATATTCAGCTAGGTCCACCCTTGGTGGTAAGAGCACCCGCTACCTAGACCATTGGTTATTTCTTTGTTTTTGTATTAGGAACAAAAGGAAAAGGGAGAATAATGTGAACTTAATTAGAGAGACTTGACTTATGTTGCTGTTTAATTCGTATATCACTTAATGGGGGTGTTAATAGATCCTGTGTTGGGACTTCTTAGGAAAGTAAGACTCGACAGATGGAGGAGGGTCGGTTGGACTTGATTGTTGTGGAGCCTCGATGATGTAAAACTATACCCATGATGACTTCAGGGAGGAAACAAATGATATTTAAAAAATACTCAATATAGAGAAGTTTTATAACCGAAGTAAGTTTTTTTTTGCTTGTGGCTCCATTGAAAGCTACCCTCTCATAGGCCCTGTTTGTTTAGAATTGGGTCAATCAGTTGTGGATCATAGCTGTCAAAGGCGCGCCCGAGGCGAGATTTTGGAGTCTGCGCCTCTATACATCAAAGGCGGGCGCAGTTCAGGAGGCGCACGCCTCGCTGCGCCTCGAGGGGCGCGCCTTTGGGACACACTGCCTATTTTGCTTAAAAAAACGATTTTGAAATTAATTTTGACCCTTCTTTTAATGTTTAAGTTGTTCAACACTTCTTTAGGTTCTTAGAACTAGGGTTTCAAATAATAGAAGTAGAGAAACAATAAAAAAAAGGTTTATGACTCCACCCACGGCACTTCCCAGTGGCCGGCCGACCACCCACTCCCGCCTGCTGCCAACAGCCGCCAACCATGTTAGATTTGCATGTTAAACTAATGAACTTGTTTGAATCTTATGATTTGTCACTTGCGTGTTTAGATATTTGAATTTTCAACTATTATGTTGTTTCTTTTTGTGTGTTTGTGCAATTATTTACTTGTTTAATGTTTATTTTAGCCTAATAATGAGTAGAATTGATTTATTTTTGCTATTATTACTCATTTTTTTGAATTGTTGGCAACTGTCCAAAAGGCGGGCGCCTCAGGCGCGCCTCGCGCCTTAGATAGTTATGTTGTGGATTGAGCCCAACCCATTATGTGTTTGTCCACTGGTTGTGGGCAATAAATTGCCCACAATCTCCACACATCGTCAAATCATTAACTAACTCTTATACACATCACCAATCAAATATCATTCCCAATACACACTTTAATCAATAATCAATTTCACTAACTAACTCTTACACACATCAAATCAACTTTAACACATTTTATATTATAAGCACCCCCACAACCCAATCTCCAACCAACATAAACAAACACTTACTTATTTACTCCAACCTCTATATTCCACTATATTCCTCACAACCTACAGTATTCCAGCAACCCACAACCATAAACAAACAGGGCCATAATGATTGCAAGTTTTATAACAGAAGCGTGACATTTGAAGACATGCCTGCCTCATTTCGTAGTCACCATTTGATTAGTGAAAACTACTAGTTTTGTTGGTACGAACTAGTGAACTCAGCACGTAAGTTTATATAGTCTTCGAGTTTATCCAAAAAGTGCTCATTTTTATGCTCGTTTGTCGAAGTGAAGGGCATTGTACAAGCAGAAATATGATTCAACTTCAAGTTTAACTTAAAGTGTTTTCTAGTACTGGCACTAGAGTCCTAGACTATGATTTTGTCATCTTGAAACAATCACGTGGAATTCTTGGTAACTTGACTTCACAGTATAAACTCTTGTCGATCTCTCTCTCTCTCTCTCGTTCATTCTGAAAAACCTCCTACAATGTTACTAGATAAAATATTTAATGCTTGTATTTTTAGTCTTCCCCAAAGCCTGCATTAAGGGTTGCAATTACATCAATCATGTATAGAAATGAAGTTTAGCAAGCTCTTACTTTTCTTTTACCTTTTGTTGAAGGTTCATCAAGATGTTATGTTAAGTTTTCAAATAGCCTTGATGTTTTGAATTTTTAAATTATTCTGTTTTTCAGGTTGCTGGCCCCTTACATTTCATATGGTATTTTCCTGGAAGTTTTCAAGCTATGGTTGAAGGGTTGCAAAAATATTATTCTTGATATACCTCTGTTGTTTGAGGCCAAAATGGACAGGTGGACTAAGCCCATTATTGTAGTCTGGGTCGACCCTGAGACTCAACTTCAGCGACTTATGGCAAGAGATGGAGCAACAGCTGAAGAGGCGAAGAGCAGGATCAATTCTCAGATGCCTTTGGATTTGAAGAGGGCTCATGCAGATATTTTGATTGATAACTCAGGATCGCTAGATGATCTGAAAGAACAATTCAGAGAGGTATTAGTCCAAGTCAAAAAGCCTTTGACATGGACTGAATTTTGGCTTTCTAGAGATGGAGCTGTTGCAGCTTTTGTTTCTATTCTTTTTGGTGTTATCATATGTCGCAAAGCTTTGTGATGAACATGGGCTTGGCCCTAATAGCTTTTTACTTTTCTGATGGTTAATTTTGGCTTGCTTTTACATTCTCACGTGCAACTGATTCATGGAATATTTTTTCATGTTTTTGTAAAAATGTTTAGTACCTTATGTGTGGAATGGGCTTATGCACTCACGTTTGATGAAAACTTCACCGTTAAGTGTTTTAATGGCCTTTGAATTCCAGTAAATAATTTTGTTTTATTGGTATGATTGATCTGATAAAGCTTGTTAAGTACTTAAAACAGATCTTTTTGGTTAGTGGAGATGGCTCATTCTGTTACCCAATGTGGAAAGTAAATTTTTGCTGGTGATGTGAACTTTGCTTCGCAAAGTACCAGGCAATGTTTCTTTAATGTTCCTTAGAATTAACAGCTGCAATATGTGATAAAAGTTGGGATTAAAATCTACAATTTAGTTATGACCACCTTCTGTCACGTGGTGTTACTTGTGTAAGAGGTTTCATTGGGCCCTCTGATATTTAGTTAAAGATCACCAGAATGTTATGCAAGCCACCAGATTGACTTGGATGCCATATATGTTATGTTGTGTGAGCGGATGGCCGTCGTAATAAGAATATATAGAACTTTCTGAATAGATGAAAATTTCCTCGTTCTATTTCGTATACTAAATTCGGAAAGTGATGTTGACATTATGCCCATGTGAAGCAGAGCTGTTCTGGCAAGAGGTTTTCTGTAGCTTCGTCACTCATGAACTCAGACAGCTTCTTTGTTTAAACCTTTTCTGTAACCTGGCTGTTAATATTTTGTCAGAGGGAGTGTGTTGGTTTCATGATCAAGAAGCACAAGTGTGGGTTCTGAAAGAGATAATTAATGTCAACTTAGAGATACTAAATTTGTTTGATTGATGTTATTGGTGTCTCATTTTATTGCCTAGTATGAGCCATCCTGCTCTGGTTCTTCACCTTATGCTCAACTATCTTTTATCACTTTAAACTTTCAGACACCAACCATCTTATGATACTTGCATCTCATCATATATTACGTTCATATATAAGCTATATATTTATTTATGTAATATATAGATTTTTAATAATTGAAGGGAATAGTTGGCATGTGTTGTGTATGTAATGTTTGACTTGTCAATTGCATAAATTAGATGAATATTTCACAAATATGTCAGAACTTACTCCATTTGATAGGTGAAGTTGATAATGAGAATCTGGATTTCAGTTTTCGTGAGAGCTACGAAGATGCTCTTTTACTTTAAGTTCAGGAGTTAATGAAACATGTTAAATGTTATGCTACAAGTTCATTTTCTTCAATATTAGGGTATTTTTAAATCATTGCCTCTCCAATGTCAAGTTTTGCAGAATTAAAGGGTTCTGTGGTGGCTCATCAATCGCAATGATTCGTGCATGTGTGAGGAATGTATACCTGTAAACCTTGGACATAAAGGTTCTGTATTTGAGTATGGTAAAAATGTTAAAGATCCTCATAATGGGGGCTCGACTTATACGTCTGTAAGTGACATTCATACTGCGTAAACAGTTTATGCCAAATAATTCGAATTGTAGTGTTCTACTAGCTATAGTTGTCAGCATGGTGACAATGAAAAGTATAACCGTGTGTATGAAAGCTCTTTATCCAGTCATGATAAGCATGAGCAGTTTAGTGCCAAATGCTGTCAGACCTCATTATGAGGTTCAAAGTTATCTTCATGTTGCTTACGAATACTTATGCAGTTCTGATGGAGGATCCATTAGAGGGCTTGATGAATATGTTATTTTCTAGAAAGATCTCCTTTTCATATTATGTCTTGCTTGATACTGTAATGCTGAAGAGAAATTGTTCTATTATATGCTTTTGTCTTTTTCAGCTTTCTATCCTTTATATTAAAGCTTGCATGACGAAAAACATTTCATTTATTTTTGGCTTAGCTTTTACTTCCCTTGCTTTTGGTCAGCTTTTTGGGTTGATCCCTCTCTTTATTTTTGAGATACTCATTTTGCATCTTAGACTTTTGTTGTGATTTCTATCTCTGATCATTTATTTAATTCTAAAATGCAATTGGACTTCAAATTATGCATCCATACAGATACATTGGCATGTAAGTATAATTTGCAGGCACTTGCAACTTAAGTTGGTCAGTTGCTCAGATTTTTATACCTTTTTATCAAAAGCAAATTTACTTTTATTATTTCTTTCCTGTTGTATCCCTTACTGGACAATTAGATAAACTGCTATTAGTAATAACTGCAGCTTGATTGACTAAACTGAAGGGTAAGTTGAGTTTAATAGTGCCCCTTGTCTTGTGGTTCTGACGTGGCTTCCACAGTGAAGGGGTAGAATAGTCTTTTCATCTGCTGGTTAGCTTCTTTATACTAGGCTGCCATTTTACTTCTCTCCTTCACTGAAGACCAAGAGGAATCACTTTTTCTTTCCTTTCACTCACTCCAATATACCAGCCACCCCTCCCCCTCCAGAGAAAATAAAAAAGAAAAGAAAAGAAAAAGAAAGAACACTGTGTATGGAAAATCCGGTTGGCGATGACAGCTCTGAACCCCTCACATACCAGGTAATCGTCCAATCTTTGTATGCATTTGATCTTTTAGATTTATATTCTTTCCCTGTTTTTAACTTAAATTCATTATTATTAACGTGTTTTCATGCAGACATGGATCTTGAGAGTGTCTATCCACTGTGTAGGTTGCATGAAGAAAGTAAGGAAAGTTCTTCAAAGTATTGAAGGTATAATACAATAGTATAGTACTGATATTATTCGTGGACAAGTTTATGGTGAATATTATTTTTGGTTTATGCCTATGTTTATCTTGAGTTTCTAAATATATATTTCTGTCAGGAGTGTATAAAATAGACATAGACTCCAAACAACACAAAGTTATAGTCACGGGGAATGTGGATTCTGGGAAATTGATCAAGAAGCTTATTAAGTCCGGGAAAAATGCAGAGCTTTGGTCTGAAAATGCTGGTGATTTTGATGACAAGAAAACCGAGCAAGTTGAAAACCCTACAAAAGATAATGGAGGCGAAACTTCCTGCGACGATCACATGGAGGAAAAGGGTGGCGCGCCAGGAGTTGCTGCCCAGAATGGTGGTGGAGGTGGCGGAGATGGAGGTAAAAAGAAGAAGAAGAAAAAGAAAAAGAAAAAGGGAAACATGGCTTCAACAAATGCTGGCGGTGGAGCACCACCAGGCGGTGGATCTCCTCCTCTGCCCCCCGGTATTATGGGGCCACCTTCAGATCAGACAAATCCGCCTCCTTATCCCGCACCTCTTGATCAGACAAATCCGCCTCCTTCACATCAGCAGGTCTTCTCATACCCACAGTTTTATTACGCTTCTCCGGAATATGGGATGAGCTACAATGCTGCAGCACCAGCTCCAAGTATGGCTTCTTCATATTATACCTTCCCGTTGCATTCATATACGTATTTTAGCCCGTCCGATCCTGTCTTAGATATGAAGCGTTCTGATGATTATCGTGGTGTTGATGATTGTTCAATCATGTGATGCAATGTAAGGGATTATGATAATTTGGTGTAATAATCTGTTATTTCTGTGTTACTTCCAACCTTTTGGTGTCATCTACGTTTAGGCTAGAAGATTGTGTGAGGTAGCGTGTCTTATAGAACAGATTTCTTATGTATAATATAGAGCAAGTGTGAAAGTTGGGCTTGTAAGGTTTTAGTAATTAACAATGAAATATTCTTAATAAAATATTAGTATTTAGAATTCAGTAATTCCGGACACTCTCAAGTAAAATATTTGTGTCTATACATTAAAAAAAAAGCCTTTATTTTGGAAGAGGAACAGGTATCCTACATATAGATGTTGTATCTAGAGGTGCCAAGACACTTCGAACTGCCGGTTTTAATTCCGAACCGGCAGTTTGAAAACCGTGAGAGGGCAAACTTAACCGTAAAATTTATTGTTTCTGTTCTGTTTTGAAACCAAAACCAGGGTCAATGGTTTTCAAACTGTTGATGCCTGGTTCGGTTCCGGTTTTCCCGAACCGGTTGAACTCCTGTAGTTGTATGTTGTGTCTAGGAGAGGATGTGGTTTCATATGCACATATGCCTTGTAGGACCTATAACATCCCATCCCCCACCCCACCACCACCCTCGTGTGTGAAGGAATTTTTTCTGCAGATGAAGCACTATTACCTGATAAAGTAAATGACAAAAGATAGAAATGATTCTCTTTGGGGAAAAGAGATTTATCGCTTTGGTTGAAGCCTTTTTTAGTGTCTTTTGCTTTGATGATTTAAGTATGCATGTAGACATCCACTTTAGGTTGAAAAAAAGCTTCTGTGTTTAAGTTTGGATGATAGATCCTCTACTGCAAACCGTGTTCTCTTGTATATAATTTTATCAGTATATATAACCGGATATACCGGTGCATGTGTAGTGTATACTGATAGAACAGAACACAAGATTACGGGTAGTGCTGGTTGAAATATTTTGTTTTTAATCTTGACGGGGTGAGCTAGATAATGTGCAAAAGGCATGGTAGTTAGTGCAAAAGACCTGAGACGATTAAATTTGCACATTGTATTTTGGATGGTTCCTGTAAAGATAGTGCAATATAATGTTGTTAAGATGATGTATGACAAAAGGCTCTAAGAGCTGGATGAGCAGAAGACTAGAGTCTAATATGTAGGCAACGGTTGAGCTAGGTTAGGTGATCTTATGCTACCTCATTAGGTAATGCAGTAATCCGTTGGATGTATGTCACATGTTACATGATAAAAAATGAGTGGTCATACTTTTCTTGATTTCAACCATTTTGTCACATGTCTCACATCCTACGAGCTTACTGCACTACCTTCTAGGGTATTATAGAATTTTCGATGAGGTTACTACCTAGATGTTTTACCCTTCTTTAAAATGATATATTTAATGCACAAAGATCTAGGTCGTGAAATTTAATTGTCTTCCTTTGATATAAATTTTGAATCTCTTGTGCATTGAATTAAGTAGGTTAGTACGTGATTAATTTGTTAGTAAAATGAAAAAGAAAAATCTAATGATGTATTGAATATCTTTTTCTTTCCTCCCCAAAACAAAAAAGAAGAAAAGGAAAAAGGAAAAGTGAGCACACCAATTGTAACCATGGCTTCTATCCATTTGGAATATGATATAACTTTGGCAACATTCTCAGAATCTCCAAAAGGAAAGGATATATGTATTGATATGGGAGGTATTTATTCCCCACCGTATGTAGTGTTTTTCTACACTACCATCTATCCATCATCCATGTATATAAAAGTTAAGTGGCTATTTCTGTCATTTTAATTTTTCTGTCTAAAGTTTTAGATAATAATTTGGTAAACTTTTATCAATTTGGTTAATTCGTAATTCTTTTTTTTTTAATTTGTTTTTATGCATAACATAGTAAATTAGTCTTTTCACGATTTTTAGTTTGACTTTCGTATCACATACTCCCTCCGTCCCGGCTTAACCTACCTAGGTTGACCGGCCACGGAGGTTAAGAAAAAACAGATATTGTGGAATCTTTGACTTTTTTAAAGGTAGAGATTGAGAATGAAGATTTTGAGGGTGGAGATTGTGAAAGAAATTTGCCATTTATGGGGCTGGCAGGTTAAGGTGAGACAAACCAAAATAGCAAGTAGGCAGGTTAAGTTGGGACGGAGGTAGTATATTATAATGATATACTCCCTTTAGTGCAGAAAATGTCACTTTTGACTTTCAGAGAAATTACGGGTGGACCACTAGAAATTTATATTTTGTGGAATAACAAAATATAGTAAATTAAATTAAATACGTTGTTAAAGAGAAAATTCTTAATCAAGGTAATGTCAAGATTATGAGATTTTAAAGAAGACTAAATGTCTATCCGTACGATACACGAAACATATGTGTTTCATTGAATTAATATTTAAATAATATCACAAGGAAAAAAAATTAGATCTTGTAAGTATTTGACAATAGAAGAGGCTGTGGAATAAAAAATTATGTACGAAATGTAGATTCCTAATGAATGATTGTATGCTACACATTTATAGTGTTTAACACATGTACCCATAGTGATCTTTAGATGAGTCTCGTCTAATGAATTCATCAACATTCAACATCTAATAATCGAAATGACATATATTCATCGATTTCTAGTGTGAGCAAATATCAGTGAACATAAACAACTATAGATAACCGATCTTACTTTTTTCATCAATCAGAAGTGTGAAGCAGGCCCAACACGGGGCAGTCAAGGCGGTGCCACCGCATTGAGCTCTAACCTGGCAAAGGTCCTAATTTTTTGTGTTATTATTATTGAAAAAATTATACATGTAATATGAGTAGACATGTCAACGGAACGAGACGAGGTTTTGATGTTTCCGCCCTGCCTCGCACACTCGACGCTCTGCTCCGCCCCTTCTCGGGTCAAATGTTTCCACCCCATAACCTGCCCCGCCTCCATTTTTCTTTTAAAAGAATTTTTTTTTATTAAAATTTTTTTTTTTTTCTTGAAGGCATTAGAGTTTTAAATTTTAGGTTTACATTAGTTTTGTTTTAACATTTTTAATTTTTTAAATTTAATTATTTAAATTTACTCTAGTCATAATTTAATATATTAGAATGACATATATATAATATATTACATATAAAATTTTATATTATTAAAAAAGATATATATTTTATATTTTTGTATATATATATATATATATATATATATATATATATATAAAACATGACCCGTGCTCGACTCGATCCGTGGACGGGGCGGGGCGGGGCCGGCCCCATTCTCAAACGGATCGGGTTTTGCCTCTGCCCCAAAAATCTCGGGTGAAAGTGGGACGAAACGGGGAGAATCGATTTTGACATGCCTAAATATTAGTACTGCTTCATTTGCCAACTAATGTTTAGTTAATGGTTAAGTTAGCGTGTTCTTTTTTAGGAGGTCGTGTGTTCGACTCATGTCAAACACACCTCATTTTTCTAGAATCAACTTTGCATGCATATATATACATTTGTTAGATTAAGTTCAATTTATTCACTTGTTTTTCATCTCCCTTAAAATTTCCAATATTGCATATTTTATAATATATATGCAGAAACATATGTGTGTTCAAGCAAATTCAATTATTTTTTGATGAAGACATTAAGACTAATTTTTATTTCTATTTTTGTACCGGACCTTTCAAAATATTGAACCGGCTCTGCTGTGGACAATTCATAATTTTGTTCAAATTAGTAAATTTTATATGAAAAAATGATGGAATAAGCACATAGAATTACTTAAAAAGAACAAGAACAAATAAGCACATAGAATATTCAAATGCAATAAATAAAAAATATTGAATTCTGGAAAGAAAATGTTAATAACATGACCAACTGATATTTGAATCGATGTTGTAACATTGGATTTGGTTCGACAACATTTATTGACGTCTAATGATTAACGAATTCAAATCTTAACTTCACCAATGGTTGACTCTAATGTATACTTTGTTTTATTCAAGCAATTAATGGCATGGATATGAAGGATTGTAGATGTATTTTATTGTTTCTTTAAAAATATAATTAATTAGATTTTGAATAGCAATTGCAAATTCCGTAAATGAGAACGAATAATGTTTTTATTTGGACAACATTGTTCCACTGAAATAAGGAATGTTGTTCAAACAGAGAAAGACAAAACTGTGAAAATGAAATAAGAGATAGAGTATGCTGCTGAATATTTTTCAAATTTCTTGTTGTTTATTTTGAGCTACAGTGATCATGCTTTTATACACAGAACTATATCATCTACTCTACATCTATACAATAAACGCAGTCAACTCATCCAAAACCATCTTTTAATCTTGGCCCTTTGATCAACAGATTTGCACAGCTTTTACCACAGCTTCTCTGCAGCATATTTGTCTTGTTCCTACAAACTTGGAGCCTTGTCCAAGTTTGTACATCTTGTTCATTTAATGTCTGTCCTGTTTTATTGACTAGCCGTTGCTTTTCACAGCTTGTTCTCCAAGAATGTAGACGTGGAGCAGTAAGTTGATTCATCATGCCATGTGGATTCCATGTGTGATTTTCTGCCATGTGGGATAACAATACTTCTGCATGGATGTGTGGCTCGTTCTTCTAATTATGCAGGCTAACATCTCCCCTCAATTCGAGCTAGGATAAGGAGGCAAGTGTGAGCTTGTCCCACAGCCGAGTGAAGAATTGCTTACTAAGTGGTTTAGTAAGGATATCTGCAACTGGATCTTGACTTGGGACATGAAGGACCTGTAACTTACCAGAAGTAACTTCATCACGTACAAAATGTAAATCAAGTTCTACGTGTTTAGTGCGATCATGCAAAACAGGGTTAGAAGCTACAGAAATAGTGCTTAAATTATCAACCCAAGCTGTAGGTGGTTTAAGAAATGGTATTGAAAGTTCATGAAGAAGAGATTGGACCTATTTAAGTTCAGCAGTAAGATGTGCAAGACTGTGGTATTCTGATTCAGCGCTTGAGCGGGAAACACTTTGTTGTTTCTTTGATTTCCATGAAATGAGATTGCAGCCTAAGTAAACACAGAAACCAGTAATGGACTTACGGTCATCTAGATCAGTGGCCCAATCTGAATCACTGAAGCCAACAAGATGATGATTGGGAGAACATTGAATGTGCAAGCCATGATCTGAAGTTCTAGCTAGATAACGAAGAATTCATTTTACGTCCTTCCAGTGAGTATCAAGAGGGGCAAACATATATTGGCTGACTTTATTGACAACAAATGAGATTTCTGGCTGCGTAATGGTAACATATTGTAAACCTCTAACAAAACTGCGATAGAGAAAGTTGTCTGAGCAAGGGGTACCATCGTGTTTAGAGAGTGGTGGTAAAGTGATCATAGGAGTAGTCAATCCTTTGGCATTCTGCATATCAACGCGTTGGAGTAAGTCTCTAATGTACTTCTGTTGGTGCAAATGAAGGCCTTGAGTAGTGTGACTAACTTATATACCCAAGAAATGATGTACATTGCCCAAATCCTTGATGGATAGAGTGAGACTGAGTTTCTGAATAACAGCAACAATGAGAGAAGGATTATTTTTAGTGATTAATATGTCATCTACATATATAAATTAAAATGTAGATGACAAGTTGAGCTTGAAAGTTGAAGAAGAGTGAATGATCTGATTTGGAAGCAGAGAAACCAAATTTGATGAGAAGTCCTTTCACCATGAGATACCAACTTCTGGATGCCTGTTTAAGACCATAAATAGCTTTAGAGAGTTTACAAACAAGAGATTGACCAGTGGGAGATGAGATTTTAAACCCAGGAGGTTGTTTCATGTAGATATCTTCTTGCAATTCTCCATGAAGAAAATCATTGTTGACATCTAAGTGCCTGATAGATCAGCCTTTGGAAACAGCAATGGAAAACACAAGTCTGATGGTGGTGGGCTTAACAACAGGGTTAAATGTCTCATGTAAGTCAAGACCAGCAGCTTGAGAAAATCCGTGAGCAACCAATCTTGCTTTGTATCTCATAACATCACCAAGAGGATTTCTTTTTGATTTTATAAATCCATTTGTTGCCAACCAAATTTTTGCCAGGAGGGTGGGTTGTAAGAGACCATGTATTATTTTTTACAAGGGCATCATATTCAGACTGCATGGCAGCCTGCCATTGGAGATGCAAGACAACTTGCTTGAAAGATTTTGGTTCACAGGAGTCTAAGATATGAGCTATGTGTATTTTGGGTTTGAATATTCCAGCTCTAGATCTGGTAATCATGGGATGAATAGGAGGAGGGGGAGCTGGTGGGGATTGGGGTGTGGTGGATGAAGAAGAAGAGTGAGATGATTGTTGGTTGTTGTGAGGAGAATTAGGGACAATATTTGCAGGACTAGTTTGAGATTCTTGTTTAGTAGAAGAGTCAATAGCAACAGGGTTATCACTAGATGGAAAGAGGGGTATGTTTTGTTGAAGTGTTGGTGGACTGGGTAAAATTCCTTGGTAAATAGGTGGTTTGGGTAAAAGGATTCATAATAGAATCAGCATAAGAAAAGGATTTTTCATAAAAAAAAACCTCTCTAGTAATGATCAGTCTTTTATCAGGGAGGAAGATTTTGTATCCTTTATACTGATTGTTGTACCCCAGAAAGGTGGATGGTGCTGATCTAAATTGCAACTTATGTTTGTTAAAGGGACTGGTATAAGGATAGCACAGACACCCAAAGACTCTAAGGTTGGAATAGTCAGGCTTGTGTTTATAGAGAATTTCTAAAGGACTTTTGTACTAGAGTGATTTCATAGGTAATCTGTTTATTATGTAAACTGAAGAAACAAAAGCATCATCCCAAAAATGGATGGGGAGATGAGATTGAGCTAAAAGTGATAACCCCATTTCCACAATATGTCTGTGTTTCCTCTTAGCAACCCTATTTTGCTAAGGGGTGTATGGGCAAGAAATTCTGTGAGAAATGCCATGTTTTTGTAAAATTTCTTTAAAACCCATAAATCACCACCTCCATCACTTTGAAAGCATTTCGATTTACCACCAAACTGGTTTTCAACAAGACTTTTGAAACTGAGAAAAGCTGTCAAGGCATCACTTTTGACTTTCAGTAAGTAGATCCAAGGGAATTTAGTGTAGTGATCAATGAAGCTAATATAATATGTGAATCCGTTTCTGGATTTTATTAGTGTAGGCCCCCAAAGATTACTGTGTACAAGCTGAAAAGGAGCAGTATAGACAGTAGAAGAATCAGGAAAAGTTGTTCTATGAGTTTTAGCAAGAACACAAGATGGACAAGGGGAATAAGTTGATTCTTGATTGAAAAGGGTAAATTACAACTTTGCAAGGACCTTTTTACAATATCATAGCTACTGTGACCTAATCTTTGATGCCATAGATTTAGATCAGGGCTTTTACTTAGGGAAACAGAAAGTACATTAGGATTTAAACTAGAAAACTTAGAACTGATGCTGGAATCTGGAAGAAGGTAAGTTGCAGTGGGTTGAGGCTGGCAAGGCTTGAGGTTGAAGTGGAATAATCCATCCTTAATTCTCCCTTGGAGTAACACATCCTGTGTTGCTTGGTCCTTGACAACACAAAAAGAGGGATGAAATTCAAAATATACATCATTATCTTGATAGAATTGAGAAACACTTAAGAGCTTTTTGGTAATGTTAGGAACATGTAGAAGATTCTTAACAAGAAAGGCTCTAGAATGATTAGAATTGGCAAGGGAAGTTTTTGATTGCTTTCAACCCTTGATTCAAAGCTCAAGAGTAAGGCTTGAAGTTCAGTAACACTGATTGGATCAACTCTGGAGGCTATGCTGACCATTACTGAATTGTATTTAGTTCCAAGTCCACCAAGAATGTGCAGTATCTGATCTTGTTCAAGAACAACTTGTCCAGCAGAAGCTAAAGTGTTAAAACATGCTTTCATTTAGCCAGAAATTCTCTCATGGTCATACCAGTTTTCTTGAGGTTGTGCAACTGAAGTTTGTGCTGCATTACCTTGGCTTTGTTTTGACTGGAGAAGTTGGTTTACAAGGTTTCCCAAATTTCTTGGGATGAGCTTAATCCAACCATCAAGGTGAGGATACTAACAGCTGGTCCTGTTTCATCCAGAGGATAAATTTTGGGTTGATTTCTTCTCCAGAAGTGGTGGTGACAGTCTTCTATGGTTTCATTTCCTCACCAGTTATGCAGCCTTCAAGGCCATATCCTTGGATGGCAGTCAAAATTTGTTGCTTCCATATCAGATAATTATTTTCATCTAGCTTCAGAGAGATTAACTGAGTTTGGAGTTGAATGGTAGCAATAGAAGAAACAATGGGAGTGGGAATGGAAGCAAGGGGATTGGTTTCATTTGTGGTAGCGTTAACTGCTTCAGGATTTTCCGTGGCCATTTAGTAGTAAGGTTTAGAGGAATAGGTAATAGAATAGATCAGGAAGAAGTGATGGATCAGCAACAGGCCCTAAGACCTACTCTGATACCATATCAGAAAAATCACAAGTCTAGCAAAAAAAGGCATAGCTGTGAAAATTGAAGATGAGATAGAGTATGCTGCTGAATATTTTTCAGATTTCTTGGTGTATGTTTCGAGCTACAGTGATCATGCTTTTATACACAAAATTATATCATCTACTCTACATCTATACAATAAATGCAGTCAACTCATCCAAAATCATATTTTAATCTTGGCCCTTTAATCAACAGATTTGCGCAGCTTTTACCACAACTTCTCTGCAACATATTTGTCTTGTTCCTACAAACTTGGAGCCTTTTCCAAGTTTTTACATCTTGTTCATTTAATGTCTATCCTGTTTTATTGACTTGTCGTTGCTTTTCACAGCTTGTTCTTCAAGAATGCAGACGTGGAGCAGTAAGTTGATTCATCATGCCAAGTGGATTCCATGTGTGATTTTCTGCCATGTGGGATAGCAATACTCCTGCATGGATGTGTGGCTCATTCTTCTGATTATGCAGGCTAACAGATAGGAATAGATGTTTTTGAAAAGTGAGGTTATAAGAAAAACATTGGGGGAGGATTTGTTGGGATATGTTGAGGGGTAAGAATTGTGGTTCTTTTGTTAAACTGACATTTTCTTTTAATAATTTTATTTTTTTTAAAGTGACTTTTTTCGAATAGGGAGAGTATTTGATCTGAAAAAATAAATTGCTTAATGGTTAATTATTTTGTTAGACTTGAAATTTTATTGCGAATTTGACTTAAATATTGGGTCTATCCTGCTACTAGAGAAAGACACAGAAAAAGTGGGGAGAGAATGTCTGATTTCATTGATCACAAATGAGAGTTACAACTGGTATTTATACAATGTTATATAGATTACCAAAATATCTATAACTAGCTTTCATCTAAAAGCTTCATATATAACTAACTTAGACTGACATGGCTTGGGCAATGTGAACGTTGCTGCTGCTGCCAAGCTTACTCACGTGCATGCTCGTGCATGCTATTTATGCTTTAACATGCTCCCCTGGCCTTCAAGCTCCAACTGATCATCGAAAATTATTGTCTCATTTGTTGAGATTTTGCTTCAGACAATGGTTTAGTCAATCCATTAGGTAACCACTTTTGTAGTTGCAAAAAGAGTAGCGGCAGATACACTTTTTTCTTGTAGTGAGTAGTAATCAGGTAATTATATGCCAAAAAAATCTGTTTGGATAAGAGACGAGCAAGATGATTAGAAGAAACGAAGAAAATACGAGTTAGAGGAAGAGTGAGTTGACTCGATCGAGTCCAGAAAGGGCTCGGTCGAGTAAAAATATGTAATTTTCTGAGCATTAGACAGAATAGGCCAATTTGGTCGAGGTTAAGTTCAACAGAAAATAGTCCAAGGACAGAACTACTCAACTCAGGAGAGGCGATTTAGTGACTCGGTCGAGTTGGTTTGGCGGCTTAATTTCTATTACACACGTCTTGGCTTATTTTGAGTTCGTTTCAACCATATTTTCCCCAACTTATAAATACAAGTCTCCTAGTCTAAAATTATCAGACTTTTATCATCAGAGAACACTTTAGAGGTGAGATCGAAGAGCAAGGAACGACGAGATGAAGATCGAGATAAAAAATTGGGTTTTTACTCTTTTTCCTTTTCTTTAATTACCAAACATGTTTGTCTATGAATTATTTTGGTTTTTAACTATAGACATGAGTAGCTAAACATCTTGCGTTCTAGGAGTACAAAGTAGGCTATGAAAATACTATGTTTTAATTTATTCGTTTTAATTCTAGACTCCATTATTATCGTTTATCTATGTGTTTGTTTTATTCATATGATATTATCGAATTGATCACTTGATTATTATCTATCGGTTTAACAGTTCGGTGTCCTAGAGAAGAGTTTCTTTAATAGACTTACACACATAGTGTAAATATCAATATTCGTCAGAGAGGAGTGAGGTGTTTACGTAGGCATTGGTCTAGGTACTTTTGAGAGTCTTTAGGTTTAGTTAGCTCGAGAGAGTGATTATTCCTAATTGATCAACATATTACCATTGTCTGGGAGGAGGATTAGTCAATATTTGTGTCGTCTAATAAACGATGGAATTGGTTTAAAAGTTTAGAATTTAGGATAATTATATAAATGGAATCGTAATTGAAATCGAAACCCTAGGTTAATCTCATCTGAATTTCCCTTGCTATTTAATTTCTTGTTTGCCAAGCAATTAATATTTAATTAAGCATTTTATGTAATTTAGGTTTTAGAATATATTAAGCACAATCACTTATTCGAGAGTCTAGATAGAGTAAAAGTATTAAAATTAGGGTATTAAGTTATACATAGGAAACAATCCTTGTGGGATCGACCATGTCTGTCACTAGCTACACTAACACCGTTAACTTGTGGTTTACTAGGTTAGAATTTAGTGCATCAAGTTTTTGGTGCAGTTGTCTGGGACTGGTAACTGTAGCTTTTATTCTGATAACTATTTTGATACTAGATTAGATATTATTTTCTGCACATTTATTTTAAGTTTTAATTTCTCTTCAGTTTTACGTTAGTTCTCTTATTTTAATCTCAGGTAGCACAGGCAAACCCGATCTCAAGGGAAGGATGAGCTCATTGCTTTTGATCCGAAAATTGACGCAGCCGCCCGTAGACGCAAAACAAAGAAAGACCAGGAAAAAGATATGGCAGGACTACCTGCAAAAGCGACTGTGGAAGACATGATCAGACAACTTTTTGGGGTGGTCAACACTATTTAGACGCAAGTAAACATGAAACAACAAGTTCAGCCGCAGACACCAGCATCAGCTGTACAAGAAGCTGATCAGGCAGCTATTAGGGACGTCCCGTGCCAAATCAGCTTTATGGAGGAGTCGAACTACCATCGATTCAGGCTAACAACTTTGAACTAAAGCCAGCGTTAATTTCAATAGTACAAGAAAATCAATTTGGTGGGGGGCCATTGGAAGACCCCAATGTTCATTTAGGTAGGTTCCAGAGAATATCTGAAACTTTGAAAGTAAATCAAGTGCCACATGAACAAGTTAAGTTGCGGTTATTCCCTATCTTATTAAAAGGCAAAGCTCCACAATGGTTTAACTCTTTGGAAGACGTGACTACATGGGATGAGCTGAGCACACGTTTCATATTGAAATACTTCCCACCGGGCAAGATGCTTGAACTACATGCCGATATAACTCAATTCAGACAGATGGACGGAGAGCCATTCGGGGAAGCTTGGGAGCAGTTTCGGGATCTTCTCCAAAATTGTCCTCAACATGGGTTCACTCAAGATCAACAAATCTGCAAGTTTTATAAAGGGCTACTTGGGCCCACGAGAGTACTTGTTGACGTAGCAGCAGGTGGATCTATTTTGGCAAAGAGCACAAGAGCTGCATTCACCATACTAGATGAGACGACGACCACTAATTGGCAGTGACCGAATGAACAAAATCAGCCTAGAAAGGTAAACAACATATCTGAGATAGAACCATCAGAACCAGGGGTAAACAATATTGAAGCTCAAATAGCTGCTATGGCTAATCAGCTAAATCTGCTGACAAGTGTGACACTGGGCCAGCATACCGAGCCAAACTTACAGCAGCCACCCATGCAGGAAGTAGTTGAAGACGCAAACTATGTCAATCAAAGGAACTTCAACAACTTCCAAGGCAATTTCTTTTGTTGATAAATGTTGATGCATTACAACAGATGCCGAACTACACAAAGTTCCTAAAAGAGGTGATAGCAAGGAAGCAGAAGCTTGAAGACTGTGAAACAATCAACTTGACAGAAGGATGCAGTGTTGTGATCCAAAGAAAGTTGCCTCTAAAGCGTAAAGATCCAGGTAGTTTTACTATTACTTGTACGATAGGTAATGAGGTCTTTAAGAGAGCACTGTGTGATTTAGGAGCTAGCATAAATATGATGTCTTTATCTATATTTGAAAAATTAGGAATAAACACAATAAAACCATTGCAATCGCGCTACAAATGGTTGATCGGTCTTTAACTTATCAAGAAATGCTACAAGCCGGTGCAAATCAAAATCGTACATGAAGTGCGGTTGAATGAGCTCAACTAAGACCCAAAAAAGGTGTCGGGCTGAAGACGAAAAATTTAGCGCTTGTCAGGAGGCAATCCAGTGTTTACGATTTTTATTTACTTTTTCGTATAATAGTGTTATTTTTAATGTTTTGATTTTTTTTTTAATGTGTTTGTTCGTGAGTCATAGGATATCATGACATAATCGACGATGGGAAAATGAGAACCAAAGTGAAGCCAAAAAGAGAGTCCAGAGACAACGCACTCTATAGAGGCAAAAAAGGTGACTCGGTCGAGTAATATTTTGCGATAAAAAAAGTGGAGTCCAGAAAACACTCACTCAATCGAGGCCGAAAAGGCAACTCGGGCGAGTTGCACTCAGCGAGAGAATATAAAGGGTCCAGAGGCAGTAGCCTCGATTGAGGCCAAAAGAGCAACTCGGTCGAGTTAGGTAGGTAATTAATGACTTGGTCGAGTCCATTCAGCTGACTCGGTTGAGTCAGACTTTCAACCCCTACAAATTCGACCTTTTCTCACTTAGTTCTTCATTTCTTCTCACTTTTTGCACACACAAAACTGAAATTCATCACTTACTTCTTCAAATCTCTCCTCTAAACACTTGAAATCTTGTATCAAATCACACACCCACATTACATTACTCGAATTCACCGAATTAATTCTTGGAAAAGAGGAGATTTGGGGGCATTCAACCTCCATACCTAGGGCAATTCCGCAAATTATCCTCAACTAAGTTTCTTCTGTAAGAATGTCTTAACTTGAACTCATTTTACTAGTAATTTGTAGTACTTGTTTCAATCCAATAGAATTTTGGTTGAAATTGGTGATTTTTGCTTGTGAACTTGTAGTGCAATGAGTAGAAATACTAGGTTAAATTGTTGTCTTTAGAATTTATTTTTTCAAATTGGTGATATACTTGAGTAATTAACATTGTGGAGGACTTGTAGAGCAACAATAGTTCAAATAACATGATTGTGTCATTGAGGCATTTTAACATGTTATGTGCTTTACATATATTGAGCTAAACTTGAGCTCAATTTTGTTTTATGTTAATCGAACGGAAGTGAGAGGTGTCCTATTGATATTGATAAATGTTGATATTGGTTTTATACTTCTCATGTATGTTAGTTTATTATAAGGTTATGGTTAACATACTATATGAGTTGAGTTAAAATACATAAACTAGTGTAGAAGTTGTTCTTTTTGTGTGGTACAGTACTCATTCGAGACAAGTTATTTTTGTAGGATTATACATGGTACCAAAGGGGAAGAAGCGAAGAGCAGCCGGTGAAGGGCCCTCAAACCCAGCGGCATTTAGGGAGAACGATTATCATTATTATGGTATTTGCCTCCAGAAACCAGAGGAGGAAGATAGGGGGACAAAAATTATACGAAGGGAATTAATCCACTCGGTACTCCCATCCAGACACTGAGCTTGTCATGAGAATCTATGGTAATTTGTCGATGTTGATCAAAAGTATTGGATGGAAGATATTTCTGGGAAGTAAATGACCAACATACAAGTCCATCACTCTAGAGTTCCTAACTACACTGGAGTTACATCCAACATCAGCCTAGATAAAAAAGCTAAGAAGCATGTCATTCAGATTGCGTAACATAACGTATACTCTCACCCGATCTCAGCTGTATGACATACACGGGCTTCCTAACATCGGTGATTGCTCTTTTCGGAGGACTATAACTAGCATATATTCTGGAATCATATGGTTGAAGTTCCTGTACTTGTTCCACGCATGAAGAGTGACCCATCCAGGAATAAAACGTCTTGGATTAGGAATCCAGTCTTCGTTATTTGCATCGCCTCATAGCCTACACCCCACCTGAGACGGGCATCATAAGTCAAAATGAGATGTTCTTCTTATGGTGTATGGCGACGGGGTACAAAAAGGATATCAGGCAAATATTGATGGAGCAATTCGAGCGCCAGGTGACAAAGTAGTCATGAGAAATCTCGATAGGGGATCTTATTCCCATTGAGGATGAAGACATGGTGCCCAGAGAGATTTGCTAAGAATTGATTGATATCTGTCTGTTGAAGATAATCCTCTGAGGGATGATGTCAGCAGTTATGCGCTTCTCCAGAACTGAGGTGGTATTCTTAGGCTGCCTAAGACAGAATTTTACTACTTTCCAGGGGCTTGAGGATGTTGATAATTAGAAGATGAATTCACCAGAACATCAAGCCCAAATTGTTCAACTCACCGAGAGTGAAGCTCACCTCTATCAAGCAGTCCATAATTTTGAAGGTCAAGTGGATCCGGCTGATGTCCCTGAAGGATCGGGGCAAGAAGGACGAAGAAGAGCACATCGGGGTTCAAGGCAGAATATTCCGACCCCACCTGAAGGAGGTGGTGACGATTTGTCTACTATCATTTATTCATTCACCAACAAGTCGCAACTACAAGCAAGATACCCCGTGTTTTCCCATCACCGTATTCCCCTTTCATGAAAGTGGTGGCAAGCGATGCGCGAGAGAACACTATGCAAGAGGCGAGAGAGGGTGATGACATGGCAGAAACATTGCCAAATCCATATAAAGCGGCGGCGGCATGGGGACTGGCCTTCTTATGTTGATCTTTAGTTCCTATACTGTTAGCAATGGCATTCTCTAAAAGCAGAATGTGAGAAGTGTTGGTATAGTGGTTGTGGCCTCTATAGCGTTAGCGATGTTCGTGGGAGCCGGAGCTCGTGTTGGCGGTTCACCGATGAGGTTATCAGCTATGAGAGTAGCTCCAATAATCTCATAAATTTTGGATACCGCTACCAATTTTGGATTCGCAGTGGTGGCAGGTTGAGGAGCAGCGGTCGAGGCGGCGGCGGAGGAGAGTGCTCTGGCGAGGAGCAGTGACGGACGGTTGTGGCCCTGTGGGTGAAGATGAGGTAGATTTAATTGGGAACATGAGCAGGGAAATCGGGAAAGCCACCATGAAACCTAATTTAGGAGGGGGAAAAGAAAACTTAAAAGAAAACGATGAAAAAAAATAACAGGGGAAAGAGGGTTAAAATTTTATCAAGTGTACAATAAGACTTATTCTACATCTTATGCACACAAGTTTTTACCTTATTATTATGGCTTGCAACTTATATTGTAATAAAAAATGTAATTGATAGAAGGAATGAAATGAATAGGGTGTTTTCTCTGATATTATGTATCTGTCGATTTACAACTTTATAACTTATAAAGTAGTGGGATGTTTTGAAAGTACTTCATAATTTATTTTGGGCTTCAGTGGAGGCCCGATTGGCTTCTATTTTGTTGAAGCCCAAATATTTACAAAAGTAACATCTCCCATGAGTGTTGGATATCCGAAAACTAAAATCCTTTTTCGGGTTGCACATGATTTGAGTTAGGTCTAGTTGTAGCAAAATTGATTGGGTCCTAAGATATTGATCAGCGATATTATCAGGTCCAATAAATCCAACTCATTAGGTTAAAAATTCGATAAATTGCGGATTGATTCTAAAATCATAGTATATCTTAAGAAAATGAATTAAACTTTACTCGCTAAATTTTAACTCAATGAATTTTTGGACTGGGCCGGAGTAGGCCTCCGGAATTGCGACCCTCAAGTTCAGTGAGAAATTACTTCAAACTAATTTTTGAATGTATTTAAATACAGAAAAATACTCATCTCTCTTAACATGTCCCAGATGATCTATAATTCTGTATGGATTATTACAATTCAGAACAGAAAATACAAATCTAGTATATTGATGACATTATTATGACTCATCACATATGGACGATCATAAAAGTACGCGACAAGAATATTTACCAATAAAATAATATACCTTTTTTTCTTTTAATAGAGAATCTTATTAATAATTTCAAGTACAAGACTCTCAACTCAATCAGAAAAATTAGGATTCATCTACATAATCGATTCGACTGGAAAAAAAAAAAAAAACCACGCAAGTCTATGAACAACTACAATATATAATCCGTCAAAAGATAAGTTAAATATCATCCACAAAAAACTCAATTTTTAGTAATACCTGATTCTTGCCTCATGACTGCATGCACAATAAGCAACGGATCGAAAAAAGCACAACTAGCTACCCTCGATTCTGAATCAAGATCATCAATCTCCACCAAACTTCGTCTTGAATGCTTGTCAATCACAACAACATTCAAATTCGAAAGATCCATAGGAGACCAGAGACCGCACAAGGCGTGACAAGACACACAAAGGCGTGAAAAAATCTTACAAAGGCAAACCGGAAAAAACAAAGCGAAACAAAACAAAACTAATCAAAATGGATAAACCAGTAACATTGTAGAAGTATTCCTCCACCCTCTTATAAGTAAAGGATAGAGAAAGAAGGATAAGGAGATATGACCTTTCATGAGATGGAAAAGATGGAGGAATATGAAGAAGAGTTGGATATTTTTGTAATACAATCCCGTTCCCCTATTCGTGATGGACACAAGTTAATGTGCCTACTAGCTGATGCGTTTGATTTCATTAAATATAGCTAATTATCTTATCCTTAATTTGAGGATAAGATCTTTACACGTCAACAGTGAACACATTAACTTGTGCCCACCGTGAATAAGGGAGCATTTCCATTTTGGCAATAAACCTTTTCTTAAAAGAGAATAAACCAATTAAGATATTGAAGATGCGTTGTTTTCTAAGGGAACCACCCACCCCCAAAAGCTTAATAATAACAACAGTAATAGTAGTAATAATAATGATATATTTTTGGTTTAAATTAAAAAAAAAAATATGAAATTTTGAATCCACCATTTAAGAAATTATACCCTAAGGAATCATTTGGTAAGGGTATATGATAAGTGAGTATTAGGGATAGTTTAGCATGTTTAAGTAGTATAACATAACAAGTTATTCATTTGGTAGGGAATATAAGGTGATACGACTATTTATTATCGAGTGTTTGGTGTTTCATATTAAATTACTGTAAACTTAGATAAAACAATACTTTTACAATTTTATCCTCAAAAATCGAAATTATCATTTTTCATCTCCTTCTCTCCAATATTCGCCCTGAACGAAAGGAGGTGCCGTAGCCCAAAAATTTCTGAATCGCAAACTGAAGACCTACCATTTAACGGCTGCAAATTGAAGAGTACCAGCATCCAAAATTAACGAAGCTACCAACAGCACATTGCATATTTACGACGGATGATGTATATAATATTGAAACCGAAATTACAGGAGCCTCATATGATTTAGTAATAGAGCCACCATGATTCTGGAATTCTAGTTTGAATAGAGGACTGATCATGCAAAATAATCCCCCTGCATTGAATTTATCAATTATCCTTTTTTTTTTTTTTTTATGTCTTAACCCACATTCTTCGAAATCCCCATACCAAATACAATTCATACCCTTGCAGACCATCGAATATAAGAAATCAGAACAATTTGGCCGATGAAATTAGAAAGAGGGAAAGTGACTCTTCACAAGGGTACTTTGGAAAAAGCATATTTTAATCTTGGACAATGTCTAAAGTAAGATATACAATTGGTTCAATTGGCAAGATGGGTAATAGGGGCTAATCATGCTTTTGGCCCGTGCCCTTTAATTTTACCTGTATAAACTGTATTGGCTACCAAACGAGCGATCAAGGTATAAGAAATTTAATCAGTCCTTATACCCCCTATAAAACGAGCCCTAAATAAATTACCACATAAAAATAAATTATGCCCACATATGGGTGTGTGTGAGCGAATTAGTTGGTACTATAGTAGAACTGTCAAAACGGGCTAGCAGAGAGGGGCGGTGTGGGGCAGACTACTAAAACCTCAACCCAGTCTAACCCACCAGGGCCACGGGTTGGGGGCGGACCGACTCACTCTCTCAATCGCATACACTCTCCCAGTATATACATCGCTAATTGAATAGACCACAATCTATTTTTTTTTATTATAAAAGTGTGAGTTGTTTCTTACAAAATTTGATTTGTCTATTACATCCTTAATGAATTTTAATTTGTAAGGTTAGTTTAGTAACAATATCTTTAAAGTTTTATTTATATGGTTAGACAATATTTGATTTGCCTATTATATCCTTAATGACTTTTAATTTTTAATGTTATTTTATTAACTATATTTTTATAAAGTTCTATTTATTTGGTTAGAGCCATATAGAGTTCAAATATCATCTATCAATTCATGGATATGATATCTAATTCATCTAATGTTGAACCCATATATTGATAATATTCTATATTTTTCTTTATTTTTAATAATATAAATAATTAATGTTATTATTTTTATTTATTTTTATTTTTAAGTTCCTTTTTAAATTTTCTTATCTCTTTTATAATGAGATTCTTTTATATAATTGTCAAAAAAGAAAATTTTAGAAAAAGAAAAAAAAATCTTTGCTAAAATTTTAAAGCTAATTTAGTAACTTTTTTTTTTTTTTTTTGCTAATATTTATTTTATAATTCAAATTCATCTCCCAAGTGTCAACTTATGAAATTTTCTATCACATTTCACATAATATATAGTTCAATTGATGACATAAGCTGAACCTAAATATTCATAAAATCTTATATTATTATTCTTTTGAAGCGAAATACATTATATTATTCTTTTTATTTATTTTTATTTTATTCAATTCTTCATAAATTTCTGATAGTTTTTCTAATTGGTTTTTCTATAATTGAAGAGAAAGGAGAAAGACCGATTAGCAGAGATGTACTTCCAATAAGTAAAATTACTTTAGTATATGATTCTCAGGATAATAAATAATTGAAGTTTACACAAAATATTTTTATGTATTTATAACTTTTTTTTTTTATAGAAAATTAAACATCTTATAGTTTAATAGGACTTTAGTAACTCCAAAGTTTGACTTTTTACTAGGAAATGATTCTAAGACTTTTAATTTCGAATAGTGGTACTGTAGAGTTATTTAGATATTAACTGTTTGCAAAACTATTAAATTTTGGTGTTTTCATTGTGAAAGAAATACTAAAAGGTTTTACGATTAGCAACAACAACAAGAAAATCATACACATAAAAATTAGAACAATGGATAATAGTGAAAGCTCTTATTTATCATTTTTCATTTTCGAGGTATTTTTTTTTCTTTTTAATTTACTTTTTCTTTTTAATTTAGGTGTCAGTTATAATATATGTAAATATATGTATATATCCTTATTCTACTAACCACAACAAAAAATATATTGACATGACAACTATAGTGTGTCATCATCTTTAATTTTTTGGAGATAATGTTTTTAGTCTACTTTTTTTAATTTAGCTACGGTAGGTAGCTATAACATCTATATGTTCATTCCACTAACTATAACAAAAAATATGTTGACAAGACAACTAAAGTGTATTATATAATATTTAATGTACCATAATAGATGAATGACTCAAGATTAATGATACTTCCATGATAAAATATTCAACTGATGTAAAATGTAATAATTTAATATTATTTCAATAGTATAAGTTTGACTTCGTAGTCGTGTAGTAGATACAAGATCCTTATTTTGGGCCGGAAGTACAAAAGGTTTATTTAGGTATTGAATATTTGAAATACTATTAAATTTAAGTGATCAAAGTCCTTATTACTTTTTTTATATTTGGATAAGGTACAAATAGACACCTCAATTATATTCTCAAGTACAAATAAACCCTTCAATTTTTTATTTTTTATTTTTTATTTTTTTATTTTTATTTTTTTACAATTAAACACTTTAGTTCTTAAAATTGCACACTTAGACACTCAAATTTTTAATTGTATTTTAATTAAGCACTTCCGCCAAAATTTTTGGGGACACTGTCAATTCTTTTATTCCTTTGATTTTTTTATTTTTTTTTTGTGTGAATTATTCTTCCATTGTAATACGAGGTTATCAATTAATACTTTATTCAATCATTATCAAATTGGGAACATGAATTTGGATGAATTCCGATGAAGGCAAACGTCTCTAGAAATACACCTTATGACCGTTAGAGTTCCTTATCCGCCGTTACTTAGTTTTGTTGCTAGGGTTCTGTTGCCGTGGCGCCGCTGACTTGCAGTGACTTCCTTCATGTCTTCATGTCCAGTTTGATTTGGTACTATTACATCCCAGTTCGATTTGGTAACTAATCTCTCCAAATCACCACTTACTGGTGGAGGTCCTCCATTTTCAATGGAAGTCTTTCTTAATCGTGATTTTGTGCAGCTAATTGAGACCTTGGTTCGTTTTGCTGATCTTTGATTTGTCTTGGGTCTTAATTGTGCTTGTGAGTATCTCCGACGGTTATAGCATCTCTAGTTCGTCTTTTCAGCATATTTGTGATTTTTTAGGATCAACATATTTGTGCATTGTGTGTGTTATTCTATGGAGGTGAGATGGGGATGATCGGGGCCACCGTCCAGTTCAACTTCAAATTGACGCTGTGCGTTTTAAATTTAATAGAAGTTTTTATTTATAGTACATTGAAAAGTTGGAGGGTTCATTTGTATGATTTTAAAAATTAAAGTGTTTAATTGGATTAAACTATAATTGAGGGGTTTATTTACACTTAGGAATATAAATAAGGTGTCTATTTGTACCTTATCCCTTCTTATTTTCGCCTTTTATTTTCTAGAGACAAATTCTTCCTTTTGTTTTTTTAAACTATTATAACTACAATATTTTTGCACTCAATTCACTTAAAAATATTGACGAGACAACTATAATATATCATATATAATATTTATTTACCACTTCATGCATATGTTACAAAATGTATGAATGACTCAATATTAATAATAAGTACTTGAAAGGAGAACATGCTAAAGGACTTGCTCGTTTACTAGTGATTCATCACTCACACCCATGAGTCTCTGATTTTACTTTCAATAATAAGTCACATAGTGTCACTAAAAGATATCTCGATCAAAATTAAATTATAATATCAATATGTGATATTATCAATATTTACTATTTATATCTAAAAAATATGAAGTTACTATATGAAGAGTCAAACATATAAACTTGGCATTTTGTCTTAGAGGGCGTTTGCTTAAGCTTATTTAAAACATCTTATAAGCTCTTGCATCTTATAAGATGTTTTTAGAGCTTATAAGTTGTATGGTCTTATTTTAAAATAAGTTGTAGAGGTGTCTGGATCAAATAACTTATAAGATCTCTTCAACATCTTATATGATATTGATGTGTTTGGTAAACAAGATCTTTTCATAATTATAATTACAAAAAAGAGGTGTATATAAAAAAGAGTTTATGAAACAAAGGTGGGGTGTGCTACCTTTTTTTCAAAGAGCTTATAAGCTCTTGAGGAGCTTAATTATACATCTTATAAGTTCCTTTTAAATACGATAGCCAAACAAATTTTGAGAGCTTATAAACTCTTGAACATCTTATAAAATGTTTTAAAGATCTTATAAGCTCTGCCAAACGTCCTCTTAGTCCAATTTTTAGTATAAATTCATGATAACAAAAAATTGTACTTTAGTTTTAGCTCTTGATTATTTCTTAATTTTTTAAAAATGTATCACTTAGTCTTAATTGTTGTTGTTGACATATGATCGTACTTATATTTTTTATTATAAAAAAATGGTTGAAAGTTTAATAAAAGAATTCAATTAAACATTTCTTTTTTAAAAAAAATAGTGAGATTAAATTAAAATCTTTTAGTCTATTTAAACAATGTAAACATTATATGGCAAAACAATAAGTAAATGATTCACTATGTATAAATTATTGACAAATTCTTACATAGTGTTTGGTCATAAATAGAACAACCAACTCTTATTATAAATTTAAATTAGAATAATATTATCTAATAGTAACAGTTTATGTGTCTAAATTTTAATATTATAAATTTGCTACTTGCAATAATCTCTCTAATTTTCTAAATTATTGAAGTATCATTGTGATAAAATTGACAAACAAAAATAGAATTTATATAAGTTATCTAACGAAAAACAAAATATGAACATATGATATTTAGACTAAAGTATAAACTATTGAATTGATCAAGGGTTAGAGCTTAATACGAACATTAACTCAAACTTCATTATAATATAAATTTGAAGCAATTACTAAAATCGCGCTAAAAGAATGAAATGACTAGCATGTGGAATCGCTGAGATTATATTTTAAAATTAACTTTTGAGTGAGTAAAAAAACATGTTAATTAGAAAATTGCATGTTTTTTGTGTACACCACTTTATTAAAGTCCAACAATAAAAAATAATGTCAAAACAATTGAATATGAACTATACGATGATAAAATGAATTAGGAGCGAAAAATACATTGTAAACAAAGATAACACAAACTTATGAATAGACTTTATTATCAGTAGACAAAACTTTATTAACATAATGAATAAAATTATAAAAAAAACTAATGTAAAAATTATCAATATTAAAGGGTCTAAGTGAATTTTCATTATACAAATAAATTATAATAGACGAGTTTAGGTTATATAATAGAAAAATAAAAGAATAAACTATTGTGATCGAGTCAGATATGTTATACTATCAGGAAAAAATACAGAAAAACAAATTGAATACCTATATTTTAGTTAGATGTACCCATAAATTATTACAATGTAGTATTATATTTTAGTTAAATGTACATACAAGTTATTATAATGTAGTATTTCGAAATTTAGATTAAACTAGGCATACATTTAGTCTTACTATTCAAATTTAGATTAAACTAACAATATATATGTTTACACACCATAAATTTCTTTGTATGGACATAAATAAGCAAATATAAATCGAATTATTATGCTTATGAGAAATGAAATTATATTGTATTTATTTTCAATGATTTACAAGAATGAAATCGATGTACTTCATCAGTAATATTTATAAACATTACAACAAGAGGAAATAATAATTGATTTGCGAATTTTATTGAATTCAAAAAGTATATAATAAAATTATATATATATATATATATATATATATATATATAAATATTTTTAAGATGAAAAGGATGGAGGAAGGCGGTCAAAGTAGCTTCTACATAAAATTAGTAAAAGATATATATATATATATATATATATATATATATATATATTATATATATATATATATATATATATATGAATCAGTAGTGATATTGTGTAAATTTTAAATACTCTTGGTTTATACAATGGATCAATTTTATTCAAATAAATCTATGCCTTGAACATCATTTTTAATCATACACCTACACAAATCTATTCACTAATGTAATACTTTTTAATAGGTGGTGTCATTTTAGTAGACCAAAGAAAAAACTGTTATATTAGAAAATTGGAAAGAGACATAAAAATCACAAGGTTTATAAAAATTGGAGTTTAGACTGAGTTGTGAAATTTTATTGTACTAATAACAGAAATAATAAGATGACAAATGTAAAAATTAGTGGACATAAATAGTTGCACCAAATTCTTTTAAATATTTAAGATCTAACATTAAACATATTATTAAATCAATTAAAATATTATACATTTATTTTAAGCATATGTAATAACTTAATTGATAAATGAATTTACTATGTTATATAAAATAATAGGGTACAATAAAGAATAAAAAATAACTATAAAGAAATAATAAACTAAGTTGTACTATGTGAATGATTAAATTTTTGTACTATGTGAATGAGTATCACATAATTAAATTAAAAACATGCAGAAAAAATAAAGACAGTAAAATGTGAATGTTAATATTAACTTGAGTATAGATTAGATAAAAATAAATAATAATTACGTTGAATAAAACACTGTATAGTCTGAATAAAAAATAAAATGAGATAAATAAACTTAGAATGCGTGGTTTAAACATGTATATATAAGATTTTTATATGAATGTGCAATGTGTGAAAAATTAAGAGTATTTCACTATAACTAAATAATGAACAAAAGACATAACAAATTCGTTAAAACATTTATTATATTCTATATAGATTTTAGATTGTGAAGTGATTGAAAATTGTGAGACACTATGTATATAGTCGTTGACCTTCCATAAACCGAAATGTTATTTATTTTGTACTTATACTATAGTAGAATTTTTTATTTTAAATCACACACAATATTTAAATTTCGACGTTAAATTGAGAAAATAATTAAGAAAAATTGAAATAAGCAATCTTAAATCGATAAGTAAATTATAATAAAAGGGGTTATACTCAATAATAATAAAAACATAGAAGAAAAAATTTTGTAACAGAAGTTGGATGTTGGACCTTGATACTACGTTGCTGGAATTTTTTCTCACATTAAAATATGTAAAGAATTTCATGTGCAAATGTACGTTGAAATCGAAATTATTTATTAGAGAAATTAAAGAGAAAGTATGTTAGGTCTAATATTTTGTGTGCTTAATGAGTTTATGGAAGTCAGTTGATGACGTAATGAGACAATTAAACATGTATTTTTTTTTTTCAAATGCCATGTGCAAAACATAAAAATCTATGCCTCATTATTACGTATATAACTTTCCAATCATATTATTCAAGATGTATTAATGATGATCAAAACTGTGTATAATAAGAAATAAACAATAGTTAGAATAAATCAGACTTATATATATAACAGAAAACTTTGTAAGACTAACCATTTCTACATTATATCATGATATGTCGTTATGAATATTTTAACGTTAATTATTACTAGTATTTGCCCGTGCGATGCACGGGAAGAACTTTAACAACTGACATTTATTCTGATTGTAATTCAAAATATTATCGATTTTACGTACAATTCAAAAATATAATTTGATGATTGAAAAAAATATGCTCTTTACTCATGTGATATATACTACGATAAGTCAAGCAGCAACAACATAACATAAATACACTCAATTTCTATAATAACATGAATTTTGAAAAAAAACATAAACATAACAATTGCAAAATATGAAATACTTTCTTATAGACAACATTTATGGCAGTCTTTCTTTCTGAATTTTCATCATTACATATTAAAATCTTCAAGCCCGTTCGCTTCGTGACGTACATGATCGTTAAATATTATAAACTATTAAAATGTTAGCTATTTACATATTTTAAAAACTTCCTTGTAAGTAACATTTGAGGTTGTCTTCCTATGTGGTTCATCTTCGTCACATACCAAGATTTTAAACCTTTTCGCTTTGTAACTCTAGAGATATTAGCATATAACTGAACATGGAGAAAAATAGGTTTCTTTAAAAATGAACCAATGTGACTATGAGATTGTCCCTAGCTTTTATCAATCGCCGTAGCACATGATAGGTTGATAAGCAGAAAGTATTTGTGACGTAATTGATACAACTTTTGGCGTCTCAAATATATGATTTGCATCCGAGTTATTAAAATGACTAATTAGTGACGTCATATTTTCTCTAAAAATAAGATTGTGATAGATGCACATCTTTGTACTACATCTTGTTTTCTTAAAAGACCATTCTTATAGTAATGGGATATAAAAAATTGATCAACTATTTATTCAAATTCAGCTCATATATTATTAAATAAATATAATTCAATCCAAAATTATTATTAATGTTAAACTAAAAGATCGCGAAAATAGAAATTGTTTCATATATGATACGCGGGAAACAAACCCAAAATGTAAAGATTATTTAGGTTTTAAAATTTTAGTAAAAAAATAATAATTATTTATCGACTTTAAATTGAGAAAATAATTAAGAAAAATCGAAATAAGCAATCTTAAATCGATAAGTAAATTATAATAAAAGGGGTTATACTCAATAATAATAAAAACATAGAAAAAAAATTTGTAACAGAAGTTGGATGTTGGACCTTGATACTACGTTGCTAGAATTTTTTCTCACATTAAAATATGTAAAGAATTTCATGTGCAAATGTACGTTGAAATCGAAATTATTTATTAGAGAAATTAAAGAGAAAGTATGTTAGGTCTAATATTTTGTGTGCTTAACGAGTTTATGGAAGTCAGTTGATGACGTAATGAGACAATTAAACATATTTTTTTTTTTTTTCCAAATGCCAGTAATTTGGTGCAAAACATAAAAATCTATGCCTCATTATTACGTATATAGCTTTCCAATCATATTATTCAAGATGTATTAATGATGATCAAAACTGTGTATAATAAGAAATAAACAATAGTTAGAATAAATCAAACTTATATATATAACAGAAAATTTTGTAAGACTAACCATTTCTACATTATATCATGATATGTCGTTATGAATCTTTTAACGTTAATTATTATAACTTGTTTTGTTAAGACTAAGGTTATTTAATTTTTCTATTTCCCTTTTGTGATTCTTTTAGTTTTTAGTTGATTCAAAAATTATGTTTGCTAAATGGATTAATTTTTTATTGCATTAAATAATCTATGAGGTTGTGTACATATATTACAATGATCACAATGTACAATTATTTTGCGTTCAAAATAATTTTTTTTATTAAATAATAATAAAAATTTGTAACAACGTGCAACACACGTGCGTATTGCCAGTTAATGCAAAATATCTATTTATTAATTAAGTTAACAATCAGAGCATCATAATCTTATTCATTATTTGCTAATAGTACAAATTAAAACAGTTCTCAAAACTCCTTCATTTTATCAACAGTCATCAAACATAAATACATTGAATACAACTCTACAAGATGCATGACATATAAAACTGTCGGGGGTTGATGGGACGAGCCGTAAAAATGACAGGCCACTAAAATCTCGACTCAATCCACCTATTATTCGGGCCGAAGTGGATCAACTGACGGGCTAAATTTATTTTGACAGCGCTAATTATAGTTGATTTTGTTTATTTTGAGTTCAACTATTGGATTAATGCTTGACTGGAGATTATGTTTATTCCACAACACCGCCTATTGAATCCTTAAACTTCTCGGCCCACAGCCGACCATATTTATAGTGGGTGATGAATTTTTAATGTTTAAGCACATTTTAAAAGATGTTATCTATCTTTCATTACCGCGCATATGATTTTGATGAATTCACATTTTAGGATACGAAATCTATTTCACTTGTAACTCGAAAGTTGTACTTACTCGAATTACATGGAGCAAGAATCAAAGCTAAATGTAAGAAAGAACAGAGAAAACCCATGTGGAAGAATTTGATTCTTATTGCGTTCAATAATTTGATTTATCTCTTAGGGTATATGTATAGTTTTTGAAGAATTGTTTTGAATGAACACATTCAAACAATAAAATGTCTCTTCATGAATGATTGAGATAAATTTGCACATATTTATTTGAACACCTATTCAATCTCTCCCTTGGAGATCATCACACCTCTTCAAATTATTTAATTTATTTATTTATCTTTGTCTCTCTAATATATATCACTACTAATAATATATAATATACAGGGACGGTCCAATGTTTCAAAAGGCCCGGTACGAAAAATAAAATAAAATGAGGCCCATTAAAATATTGGTAATATTGAATAATAAAAAAAATCATTAGCTGTACGCTTCAATTTCATCAAAATAAAATTTCAAAATGATCGTTCAAATTAGAAATCGAACACACTGGAGAGGTTCGACTGAAGAGGTGTCGAACATCTCATCAAAGCGCAAATTTCTCCCCTCACAGCGCAAACCAACTAAGCTGAAGCACCTAATGTTGTAATTCTTCATCTGTAATTTTTATATTATATATATAGGTATAAACAATATTAAGAAAAAATTGGGGGCCCTAGTCGGCGATACCGCCTCGACCGCTCTAGGGCCGCCCCTGATAATATATTATGAAGTACTAATACATAAATGTATAATATGAATTCTAATGTGACTCCACTTATATTATAAGCCGCTCTAACAGAACTGATGCTAATTAACGTGGAATATATCAACTTCAGATCGAATATAGTTAGGCATTTCGATTCTCACTACATCAACATGTCCACTAAGAGACAAAAAGAATATAACTACATCATTATCAACTCACAATAAGCAGATCAAACCCACCATCAAATTGCAAAAGAATCGATCCTATCCAAATAACCTCTTTGTCACACTTTATTCCCTTAGACAAAAAATTCCTATAAATTTGCTCATAAAATGGAAGAGCACTACTGCTGAGACTGAGGATGAAGCCTCAGAACTTGTGTGGAGATCAGAGCTCGTCGAGACGACGACGTTGGTGGGAGAAATTCAGACAAGCATGTGGGTCGAACGAAGGTGGTCACAGGATTAATTCAATACCTAGAGAGATCAGAAGACGAGACGAGAGAAGTGGGATTGAAGATCCCATGAGAACTATAATGTTCTTGGGTTCTTTGACCCATACTTGATCAACTTTCTTCAACTATCATATATATATATATAGGAAGCAAATTATCATATTCGAAAGATTCTTACGCAGTGATGAACATATTAACATGGGTAAATCCACGGTGAATATGGAACATGTCCGAATTATCAAGAACATAAGAAGTTTATGGTATGTCGTGTATAATTGGTAGAAAAATGCTATAGGGTGTGAAGGTGCGAACCATGTGTAATATAAAAGAAAAAATGTTAATGAATTATTTACTGGTGATGTTATTTATACACTGTGTCTTGCATTACTAGCAGGACGTTTGGATTGGTATTATTATTCATTTTGTACTGCTTTACATAATATTTTGACCTGCTTAATTATGTTGCTGAGTACCTGTCCTTGTACCTTGATTTGTTTGTTAGTTTGTTTTGTTATTTTTCATATAAGAAAAAAACTTGTGTGCACAAGGTACATAATAGGTTTATTGTGCACCACAATATTGTATAAGCAAGTCAATCATACTTTATGAGTTAGTAAATCAATCATACTGTATGAGTAAATCAACCACACTGATAGTGGTATAATATATGAGTAAATCAATCATACTATATGAGTAAATCAATCATACCTTAAGTGCAAATCAACTATACTGTATGAGGATTTACTCATACTGATAGTGATATACTGTATGAGTAAATCAACCATACTATATGACTAAATCAATCATACTGATAGTGATATACTGTATAGGGATGTTTGGTTGGGGTTGACCCAGTCGCTAATCGATTGTGCCAACCCTGGCCTTATGATGTTTGTTTTGGCCGGTTTGTCCAACCTCTTTTAATTGAGGGTTGGGGGAGCAAAATTACTTTCGTCGCTGACACACCCACATGTCCTCTCCCCTTATTCTCTCTCTGCTGTCTTCTCTCTCATCATCAATCACAATTCACACAGGCCCTCTTCCTCTCTCTCTCTCACACAAACATACACTACTGAATCTCAACCATGTTTCTTGCAAAAGCTATTGCATCTTCTTGACTGTGAAAACTTAAATCAACACCCCCAACATATGCATATGGATCTCCGGTGTATGTCCACCCATCAATGGGATTTTACCATTTCTGCGTGAAGAAGAAATTAACTTTTCATCTTCCCTCTTCACCGGGTTTAATTTCCACCACCGAGTCTTCCAACGAGAATGTAATAATTACTGCAAATTTTATTTGGGGGAAAAGGTAATAAGAAGGAAAGTCTCGCCGGAAGATTGGGAAGGAAATCACTACAGATTTCATTTGGGGGAAAAGGGTAATGAGAAATGGGAAAAGGTGAAATGGAAAATTATTAGCAAATTTCTTTGGAAATAATTAGATATTTTTTTTATTTCCATCCAAAAAAATTTTAAAAAGTAAATTAATAATTAATTGATTTATTTATTTATTTTTAACGAAAATGTAAAAACAGAGAATAATAAAAATTAATTATGTTATAAAAAAATATTTGTAACATAAATACATATTTAATCATTAAACCAATCATCAATAACAACCTCTTATAAACATCACATCACCTTTTACAATTAACAATTAAATCCCACACTCCAACCACAACCTCAGCCACCCAACCAAACACCACTCTCTAACATCCTTAGCCACTAACTCCATCCATTTCCCCCAGTCCATCCACCCCAACCCCAACCAAACATTGTCTATGAGTAAATCAACCATACTGTGTGAGTAAATTAATCATACCTTAAGTGCACAAAAAAATACTATATAAGTGGTGCACCATAACACTATCGTGCACCATAACACTATTGTGCACATGATGCACCCAAACCCCACTCTTCATGTAATAGTTTAGGAGGTTTTCAATAAGGCACAGTCCCGAGTTTTCAGAGGCCCTGTGCAGATGGAAAAAGAGCTCCTAAAAATGATTTTTTTTTATCAAAACAACAAAGTATAAAGACAAAAAAAAGGTTCAAACAAAAATATATGTATAATTCTCAAGAATCTTTTTATAACAGTCTAGACTTACAATCAAGCAACATTATATTCCATTCTAATTCGATGTTCCAACATGTAGAAAGTAACTTTAAGTGAGAAATAGCAAAAGACTAATATGTAGAACTTGCCTTATACAGTAATTAGGCAAAATATAGTTTATCTTCTAAAACATGCTCATATTAATGATTAAGCCTATACTATATTCAAATAGGAAAAATTACAAAAGTTACTCATTGACTATAGGAATGACACATTTATATCCATCATATTTAGCTATGACAATTTATGTCGTCAAATTGCGCAGTTTATAACCATTTTTCACCGGAAATTACTAAAATGCACGTGAGTAGCATGTGCTCGGCGGATACTGAGAGAACATCCTACGTGGCGCCTATGTGGATGCCACATGTATTTGGGAGGTGCCAACGAGGATAAGTTAATGGGCAAATTTTGCCAAATCTAAATAATTTTATATATATAAGAAAAATAAAAAAAATCAGAAATAATATAAAATTCAGAAAATTATCCTAAAATTTCTAAAATTCGTTTAATAATCAGAAAATTAAAGAATTTGCTTTCTTAAAATTAATTTAAAAACTTCTTTAAAGTTTAGAAAATTAAATTAAAAAAAAAAAAGAAATTCTAAATTTAAATAAAATCCAGAAAATTTAAAAAATTATTTTGAAAATTATTTTAAAATTCTAAATTTAATTAAAATCTAGAAAATTATAAAGCCATTCTGAAAATAATTTTAAATTTTTAAATTTTATTTAAAATTCAGAAAATTTTAAAAAAACTATTTCTAAAAATTAAAGGCCTGCTCGTTGCCGTCAACCATTCAAGGCGGCACTAGATTTTTCGATCTCACCATCCACCTCAGATTTACCAACGTCACATCTGAAAATTTATTTCTCAAAATTAAATATAATATCTACCGATGCAAGGTCGGTTTAACATTTTGGAAGGCCCTGTGCGAAGATAAAATTGAGCCCCAATTATTTTCAAAAAAATATTCAAATTAATTACATAAATAATATTATATTACTCAAAAAGGCATTAAAATATTTATTTTGGCTTTATTTGTCGGCTATTGAAGGGATGAATGGCGGGAAGTGATTTATTATTTTAATTATGAATTAAAATAAAAGGAAAATTTTCAAAGTGACAGGAAGAATGTTCGAACACTATAACCTACTATTAGGAGGGACCTTATTCAGCGCCCAATAACCAATTAGGCACTTGATAACTTTGTTTATTGGCACACCATACTAAATATTTACAAAACTATATATATAGTTTTTTAAAAAAAATGGGGCCCTTGCAAACGGAGGACCCTGTGCGACGGCACTTATTGCACCCCTCAGAACCGGCCCTGTGCCGATGCCACCATCAACCTTATATCTGAAAATTATTTCTAAAAAATTATTTTTGAAAATTAAACGTTACATTTGTCGACGCCACCATCAACGTCAGCTCTTCCGGCCTATCGGACTGCTACAATGATGCGGAAGTGAAGGGTAGTGAACCCAGTTTCTTTTGTTCTCTAATAGAGAATTCAGGAAATTCTCCATGGAGATTTTTACCAAAAAACGTGTAACATAATTATTTCAGAAATAATTTTCTGGATTTTAAATTAATTTTTGAAATTTTTAAACAATTTTACTTATGTTATATGTTATTTTCTTTTCTTTTTTTTTTTTCGAGTATTTTTCTATTATAAATTTTTTATTTTCTAAATTTTAAATAATTTTTTGAATTTTTTGACTTTCAGAAGTAATGTTTTTACAAGAAAAATAATATTTTTTTATAATTTTCAGAAATAATTTTTTATTTTCAAAAATAATTTTAATTTTTTCAGAAATAAATTTTTTAAATCTCTGAATTTTAAATAAAACTTATAATTTTTAAAATAATTATTAGATTTCATTTTTTAATTTTCTGAATTTCAAAAAAAATTTTAAAATTTTAAAATAATTTTCAGAAATAATTTTATTTAAATTTATGAAATTTAAATAAATTTAGAATTTTTACAACAATTTTAAGAAATAAGTTTTTTTTTTTTATTTTCTGAATTTTAATTAAAATTATAATTTCTTACTTTTATTTTTCATTTAATTTTCTGAATTTTAAATAAATTTTAGAATTTTTAAATTATTTTTCAGAAATATTTTTTTACTTTCTCAACACTAAATGAGTTTTCGAAATTTTAAAATAATTTTCTGAATTTAATATTTATTTTCTGATTTTTTTTTTATTATTATTTTTTTTTGCTTTTCATGATTTGACAAAATTTGCCTAATAACTTGTCCTAGTTGTCACCTCCCAAATCCATGTGAAATCCACCTATGCGCCACATAGGATTTTATCGGCGAAATCGCCGTACACGTTCCACTCACGTGTGTTTTATGATTTTTGTTGAAAAATAAGCATAAATTACCATAACTAAACATAAAGGATATAAATGTGTCACCTCCTGTAACCAATGGGCAATTTTTACAATTTTCCTATTCAAATCTTTTTTATTTCTAAAAGGAAGATCGTTAAATTTTCAACGTAGGTGTTTTACTCATTTTTTTTTGTTTTTTCTTAAAATCATATCAATAGTTATCTTTATTTGTGCTTAGAAAAAAAAAAACAAAAGGGAGAAATATGAGGTAAGTTGGTTAAGAGTCAACCAATCATATACTTTTTTTTATTTTTTTCTCTTTTTCGCCTTAACATTTAAAAGTCGTACAACTTTTTCAGCTCAACTCCATTTCTTATGAAAAATATACTGAATTAATCTTCTTTTCACGATCTTCGGTTTGATATTCATGATATATATATATATATATATATATATTATTAAATATGAGGTTTTAAGTGTTATTTACTTTTTGTGATATATTTCGATTTTAATTTTTTGTATATAAAATAAAAATGCAAAATATTATCAAAATAATTTTTTATCTGAAACATTATCTACTTTTTTTGGAAGATTAAATTATTTTACTTTAATTTTGCCTTTTTATAATATCTTTTTGTGAATCTTTGTTCTGAAGAAATTTGACAACAAAAATGAGCCGACTTGTTATAGTTAAATTTACGGTAAAAAACTTAGATATAATAGTTAAAAATGATTTGTTGATTGAATTAGTCTCTTTTTTTGTGAAAACAAAAATGATGTTAACTACAAATGTAATAGGTTGATTTTTTTTTTTTTTTAATTTAAATACGTCACAATAATATACTTTAACACCATTGCTTAATGAACTAATATCATTGCGAGATCCCATGCTAATATTAAAAAATACAAAATATAATATATGTGACATCTGATATTGCTTCACCTTATATCAATATGTAATTGTATTAGTATATTTTTCAAATATTACAAATATAAAATTATCGCATACACCAATGTTATGCTATATATTTTATATTAAATTTTTATCTATTATAATACAACATTGACGCCCCGAGCAATTGCTATTTTGTCCCATTCCCACATCCACCTATACTCTTGTGAAAAGTAATACTTTATAACTTTGAATTCCGGAATAAAGCAAACAACTTTTAACGAAAATCCTGATAACTAGGAATAACAGAAAAGGTAATTTCATAAACAACCAAATAATTTCTCCACACGAACATTGTATATTGAAATTTCTTTTTTCTCCCAGAATTATTAATTTGTGCTTTCATCCTCTACACAGCAACTGCTATGCCTCTAGGCCCTCCACACAGTCACTGTGTATTTGATGAACGTAAAAATTATCGTTTTTCTTGTACTTTTCATGTTCATATTTTGTGAAGAATTTCGTGTAATTGATATGTTCACGTGCGATTTTGTGCTTTAGGGCATTTGCGGATTGAATTTCCTTTTTAATATGATTTGATGCGCTTTTGGGTGTTTTTGAGTCATATTTTGTAGGTTAGGAAACTCGGAGGAATTTAGAAGATTGTTCGAGTCCATTTTCACACTCCGACCTGCATCTCGAGAGAAAGGGCTCCGAAACGGCGACGAAAGACGGAGGTGCGAAGCAGGGACGGATGTGGACAAACAGCCGCAGCCCCTACCAGACCGGCCGCCGGACTGGCAAGACCGTCGGCAGTTTGTCCAGTAGCAAATCATGATTCAGCCGTCAGCACTGCCGGCCCGGCTGCAGCTCCGGTAGTTCGCGGGCCGGCCTCCCCTATTTCGCGCAGTGTTTGTTTTTCAGCCTTAACTTCTTCGTTCAAACTCCGATTCGTGTGGTTCAAGTGGCCATGCATAGCCAAGACGAAGACCTACAACTTCTATGTTGGGACCCAGAGCCAATTCTGAGCCGATTATTCTCAGAAATTGCATGAAGATCGAGGCGAGTGCATGAAGGGGGGTTCGACCAACAACTTATAGTCCCTTGTGTTTCTAATTGCTTTTGACCATTTTACCCTTACTTTTGAGGGGCTTTTCAGTAGATTTGTATCTTTGTATGTGTGGGGAGTGGTTGTCTATAAATACCCCCTCCCCCTTTTATTCCCAACATTTTACAAGTTAGATTTCAATTTTCACTCTCTTGCATTAGCTTTAGAAAGGGAATTTTCAGAATTCTCACTAGGGTTTCTTCTTCTTTAAAGAGGGGAACTAGGGTTCTTGGTGAGATTGTAAGAAATACTTCAAGGAGGGTGACAACCTTGAAGTTTTATCAAAGATTCCCAATTATTATCATCAATAAACTTTTCTTATCCCTATCTCTCTCTATTTTATTTTATCTGATTTTCTTGCTTGATGATGATATCTATTGGGTTATTGTTGATGATTCGAGAGTAGTTCTTCTTGTTTCCCGAAGCAAGGGAGTAGCCCGAGCTTCGAGGTTGATGTCCATGTTATTGTGATGGTTGATTTAATTTGGGATTGGTAACCTAGGGTTTGGATTTAATTGATTTGTTATGATTTTCATATGAAATTAGGCTTGATTATAGGTTTGACTCGATGACTTGAACTTTCGATAATTTAGCCTTATTTTGTATGATTGTGCATTTAAGAAAGGATGATTTGGAACCTAGGCTAGGGTTTGCCACTTTTCGAGGAAATCCAATTTGATCTTAATTCTTAAATGACCTTAGGATTGGATTTTGTGCCTTAGATTGATTGGTAAGAAAATTTAATCCGTGAACTCAAATCAATTAAAACCCAATTAGTTGTGCGTGTAGAGAAATCTCGCCCCTACATCGGTCTATACTGTAGGAGAAGTCACACTAGATTATTTTAGTCTACTTAATCAGTAATCTAGGGGCCGAGGTTGACTTTGTTTGCTATCCATTTAGGTATTCTTTATAGAAACCTATTTATTCTCCAACTCTAGGGGGATATGGCACCTAAACCATATTCTGAAATTTCTACCTATTGGGACGCTATTTAGGAAGGAATCCAACCATTTATTCCCTTTTTACCTTGACTTGATCGTGTTTGGACATTGACCCCTCAAAATTGGGTGAAACCGAGTTTTGGGAAGCATTTTTCATCATTTATCCATTTCTATTTTTTTATTCTGTTTTAGTAAAACTCAACTCTCAATTCCAATTCGCTAAACTTAAGAAATTATGGCTCGGGTAGTTCATATGGATGTCCTCCTTGTGTTTCGACTTATTATTACCTCTGTCTGATCTCGTACGCTTGCGAGAAAGAAAAGCTATTCGAAAATAAATGTTTTTGAATGGTTTTTCCGGACAAGTTCAGTATTACAGCTTCCATCCCTTAATCCATTTTTTTTTTCTTTTCACCGCGCCAACTCCCAAACCCCTCACATATCACATCGTCCCTTGAGTTGGCGAAAATTTACGCTAAAATTTGTGCACTCATTTCCAACTCCAAATCCTATAAATAGAGATCACTCGACCTATATGTGGCTATGAAAATAAATAAACTTGTAAGTTTTACTTTTCAAATTGCAGACTGAAAATGAACCACACAAATTGAGGTCACTCAAACAGTAAAGCGAAAAAATTTATTGGGTGAAAATGATGACATCGTCAATTTCTAGCAGTTCTCCTCTAGCCAGATAGTAGCTGTTGATGGGGAGATGTAAAGGCTGCAAAAAAGAAAAAGAGGAGCTGAGGCTCTGTAAATAATTAGAGAATTTACATATATGAGGGATGTAAATAGAAATTTATTGGCTGTAAATAGAATTACCCTATAAAAAGAGTAATAATTAAGTATAATTTTAAATTGGGCTTGTAGGCGAGATCCAACTGGTTGGGCCTAGTTTGGTGACAACATATTAGGTAGGCCTACAACATATTTGCTAACTGACAGGCCAGATTCGTCTTTCTAGAGGGACGTACAAATTGGCTAAACCTTGAATCTCGAGACAGTTTAAATTTCATAATCATAAAATTAAATCGAGCTCCTTAATGTAAAGTCATTAGCTAAAGCTCATCTAAACTATTTGTATCAAACAACGTAATTTTTTTTTTAATGGAGATACCAATCTTATAAATCAAACAAGATCCTGACTTACAAGAGTCTCCAACGAAAAAGGAATATCAGATCCAACCAAAACAGACGAATTGAGTGATAGAAAAGGAAAATGTGCTAAACCATGTGTGAATTAGACCGACGACTCACGTGAGCAAAGCTCGTAATATGACCTCCCCGACACAATTCATGAATTTCATCCACAAAAATCCCCGTATAATCCAGAAGATCCTCATGCCCCGTGACTGCCTGCCCAACGAGCAAAGAATCCGAGAATGCCAACACCTTCTCATAACCACACTCTACACAAAATCGAACACCAATAGCCAAAGCCTCTAACTCCGCATTAAGAACCGATAAAGGTTTAGAGATACGGTGTGCCCCCGCAGGAATAAAAACTCTCAAATCATCCCTCAGAACAAAGCCAACCACATATAAACCTTTCCCCTCATCTATTGCAGCATCCACGTCTAAACGAAGACTGCCACTTGGCGGCTTTTCCCATCTCTCCGCCGCAATCGCCTGCTGCCGCCGTCGACCTGACACCTTAAGTCCCCCTCAACGAAACCCCCATATTGCAAGAAAAATGTCTCTACCGCCTCCCAAGGCGGTGATTTAAAATCACCTTGATCCCCCAAACTTATAATTTCAAACTGCCCTCCACATCATCCAAGAAGCCACTACAAACATAAGAAATAAATCATTCCCAAAAAGCTCCGCTATTCTCTCATCACATTCTATGAAGGATATGTCCCTCATTAATTTCAACGAATCCCAAAAATAGCTCCCCTTCCAAAAATTCCTAACCAAAATGCAACGGTATAGCCCATGCATCATCGTTGCCATAGAAGAGGGACACTGCGCACAAAGAGGAGATATATGATGTTTAACTAAATTAAAAGCAAACACAATAAAATTAGATGAGACCTGCCAGAGAAAAAGTTCAACCTTCGGAGGTAGAGTTAAAGCCCATAAAAATTTCCACCAACCATCTTTCCTCGTTGAAGAGGAAGAGACCGACTCAAAACCACTGGTAACCGGTCGGAATCCACTCCTTACCGAATATTGACCCTTCTTATCATGTCTCCAATAACGTAAATCAGGAAGAGCGTCACTAGATAAAGGAATTTCAAGAATAGCACTAACCTCATACGGTAAAAAAGCCGCCTGCAACCTTTCCACATCCCATGCTCATGCCGATGTAATAAAGTGAGCCACATTACAATTCGAAGCAAAGACTCTTCAAGATATACATCCCGACGCAAGACCCGGAACCTACGTATCCCGAAAAGGCAATATAGATAAACCTTCTCCTACTCTCCACATAAGTCCCTGCTTAAGCAGATCCCAACTCCAACAAAGAGACTGCCAAGTATATGAAGGGTTTGATCCAATATCCACAACCATGATGTCCTCATATTTAAAATATCGTCCCTTAAGTAGACTTGCCACCAATGAATTCGGCTCACGAATGATGTGCCATACTTGTTTTGCAATAAAGCTCTATTGAATGCAATAAAATCGCGAATGCCTAGACCACCCTCCACCTTAGGCTTACATAATTGAGACCATGATGCCCAATTGAAACCCTTTCCATCAGTCTGAGAATTCCACCAAATATTAGCACACGCTTGCTCCATTTGCTTACAAATTGATGCGTGAACTCGAAAGCATGACATAACATAAGTCGGGATGGCTTGAAGTACCGCCTTTGTCATCACTTCTTTACCCCCTCCCCCCTCCCCCGAGAAAAGTTTACTACTCTAGCCATCAATTTTCCTCAACAGCCTCTCTCTCGAATTGAAATTGGACCTTCTTCTTTTTAATGTAAACGGAGGCAAGCCCAAATACATCTCACTCTGCACAACCCATATGGAAAGGACCTCATTTATTCCTTGGATAGTCTCCCCTCTAACCGCCGGACTGAAGGTAATTGCAGACTTATCATAATTAATCAGCTAACCAGACGCCACCTCTTATAATCTCAACCACTCCTATACCTATCTCACATCTAGTGTAGCCCGAAAAAATAATAAACTATTATCCGCAAAAAATACATGGGAAATAGTAGGACATGATGGCACAATTCGAACCCCCCGAAATCGAACAAGAAATTGCGTTCTATGGATAAGAGTCGAAAGCCCTTGAGTGCAAATAGTAAAAAGCAGTGGGGAAAGAGGATCCCCCTGCCGAATCCCCCGAGAAGGTATAATATCACCCACAATCTCTCCATTCAAATTAAAACGGTATGAAACCGAAGATATACATTGAAAGATCAAATCAACAAAACCTTCACTGAACCCCAACCGCCACATAACATCACACAAGAAGCCCCATTCGACCCGATAATAAACTTTACTCATGTCAAGCTTTAGTGCACAGAAATCATTCCACGTTTGTTTATTATGTGCAATCTAATGCATACGTTCGAAGCCAATGAGCACATCATCCGTAATTAATCGTCCGGGGATGAAGGCACTCTGCTCCGGATCAATAATCCTTGCCAATACCTTACCTAACCTATTCGATATCACTCTGGAGTCAATCTTGGCCACGGTATTGCAAAGACTAATAAGATGATAGTCTTTTAAAGTATGAGGATTATCCAGCTTGGGGATTAAAGTAACCAAAGCTCTATTCTAATCCTTCATATCCGCTCCATCATTTAAAATTCACAAACCTCAAACACAACAGCTTCCTCTGTAAAGTCCCACGTCTTCTGGAAAAATAAAGCAGTAAAACCATCTATCCCTGGCGCCTTAGAAGGATGCATCTGAAATAAGGCCTCCTTAACGTCTTTCGCGGTAAAGGGAAGATCATCGCATCTCCACAGTAACACTGTTATCAAATGTCTCAACCACTATCTGTTTACACCCCGGGTCATCATTAGAGGAAGAGAATAGCTCAGTATAGAAATCTGCAATAATTGTCGTCAATAATGGTGTAGAAGTACACCAGTCCCTATGTCTGTCCGCATGAAAGTATTTAGTGTTACGATCCCCGAATTTAATCCAATTCACTCTAGCACGCTGGTGCCAATATACCGCGTCCTTCAAATTCAACGCCTCCAGATCTATCTGCGCAGAATGCACTTGGTTTCCATCAATACTCCCTTCAATTGGGCGCAAAGCCTCATCCAGTTGCCTCTTGGCCGATGAGAGAGCTCTTCGTCGTGACCCAAATCTACTTCATGCCCACCGCCAAAGAAAATCAGTTGTCCCCGTCAATTTATGAATATGTGTTGTCGATGGCACAACGTAAATAATTTAGAATAAATAGACAAATATATCCCACCGTTTTATCATTTTAACAAAATTATAACACATTTTTTAATGATTGCACATTAAATATTACGCATTTATAAATACTTACTCCCTCCATTTCAAAATAAATGATGTTTTAACTTGTTGATAATTTTCCAAAATAATTGATGTTTTAGCTATTTTTATCATTTCTCTCAATTTTGCCCTTATCTCACTTTTCAATCTCCAACTCATATTTAATTTAATCAAATCTTGTCACCACAAAATCTAGGGATATATCTTGCAATATATTTTATTTCTTAATTCTTCTGCTTCTTTCTAAAACATCATTTATTTTGAAATGAAGGAAGTATAAATTTAGACTTTAGGTGTATTTGCAGCTCGAATAAATGAAGTTTTGGATAAACAACTCATGAATAAATTTGTTTATTTGCCCTAACATACTTTTTAACTTTGTCTAAAAAACACGAAATATTGATAGACTCGTCTACTAATAGCTTGAAAATAAGCTCATTTAAGGTTAAATTAATAATAATAGTTGTTAGAGTTTGTACTTCAAACTCTAATAATTTTGTCAATTTTATTTCGGTCTGCCTTTTATGCACAAATATAAAAATTTAATAGGTTGTTTCATTGTCTAGATTGTGTTTATCCATCTCTATAAGACGTGTTTATCCGTCTTTCGAAGACGTTATGATTCCTTGATAATGAATCGAAGTTTGTATTGATTCACTTTTTGAATCTTTTTGTAATTTACCAGTTGATACATGCTAGTTTTACATGTATATTAGGTCAATTAAAGGTCGTAATATGTGACATATGCATGTGTATTTGGGCGAAAAGTGATTAAAATCCATCTTTTGAGCTAGATGACGTGTTTTTGCTTGTTTTAGTGTTATTCAGGTATAAAAAGACCAAAAAGTCCGTTTGGGCAAGGTTCGGATGAAAAACGAGCAAGAAAAGTCAAAAATAGCAAAGAGGAGTTGAAGCATGGTCAGAAAGTCTGACTCGGTCGAGTTGTTTAGCAACTCGGTCGAGTGAGAAATGAAGAGCAAAACGTGAAATTGGTCAGAGACTCCAACTCGGTCGAGGGGGATTCTGCCTCGGTCGAGTTTACCCAACTCGATCGAGGGCGATTCTGATTCGGTCGAGGCAGTTTTCCGAGTCCAAAACAGAATGTGCGCGTTTTATGATTTTGAGCCCATCTTGGGCCCAATTTGGCCTTAACTATATAAGGAGGTTCCCAAACTCGAAAAAGGGAGTTAGAGATCATTACAAGGCATATTGAAGAGGAAAGCAACATCAAGGGATCAAGATCAAGACGACAATTAGGGTGCTTATTCATTTTCTCATTTTTGTATTTCAAATCATGTTTGTCTATTAACATATTTGTGTTATGAATATGAACATGAGTGAGTAGTTCTTTATTATTCTAGGGTTTTGAAAGTAGGTTTAAACGATGTTTGATTATTGAAGTTTTTCTGTTCTAGTTAATGATTATTATTCGTTATCTATGTGTTGTGATTTATTTTCATGAATAGTAAATTTGATCACTTAACTATTTCTACATAATTCATAAGTTGGCTTTGAAAGGAGGAGTTTGTGAATGGAAAGACATCATATAGCTTATTTGTTGAGCGCTCTGAAAGGAGGTGAAATAAGTGCGTAGGCATTGGTCTAAGATCGATTAGGAGTTCATTAGGTCTAGTCGACTTGAAAGGGTGGCTAGGGGTAATGAATCTACAAGTTAATTGCTTCGAAAAGAGAATTAATATATATAAGTGCCGTCTAATAACGATAATAATCATTGCTAGTTTAGAATAATTAGATTGTCATACTTAGTTAATTCTGAAATCAATTCTCTAGAATTTGTCTTCCAATCTTGAGTATTTGATAAATTGTTTTCTTATTCTTGGATTTAAGTGTTAAGTAATAGTTTAGTAAAATTAGTTTAATACTAAAATCAATCCATTTGAGAGCCTAGTTAGGAGTGTTTTAAAATATTTAGAGTATCAAACTAGTCATTAAGTCAGTCCTTGTGGGATCGACCTTGCTTGCCGTTATATACACTTGCACCCGTACACTTGCGGATCGTTAGGTTATAAAATAGGCGAACACCAGTCATATTGTGATTTTTTTCGCCCTGATGAGACATCCACAAGTTATTTATATATAACTTGCAGAAAATTTATCTCATGTATTGTTTACATTTTTTCGCTATGTTTGTTTAAGTTTTGGCTTAACGTAGTACATAACATTTTGTGTCTATGAAGCAACGAATACTTTCAATAGTAGTAGTAGTAACACCAATGACTGTTGGATAATATTTTATTATTTCAAAAGATGGGTTAAATATTTAAATCAACCTGTACTTTGCGAGTTTTTACACTTCAGTACCTATACTTTGTTTTTTGACCGATTGCAACCTGAAGTCCACAAATTGTACAAGTTGCAACCTCCGTCGAGTTTTTTCAGCCAAATATCAAACCTATGACAATCACATGCCAAATTGGGGGAGTTTTTTGCTATTTTCATGATTTGTTGAGAAAGATTCACAATTTAACGGAAATTGCAACTTGGCAATAGTAAAATAATTGTCACGTGTTTAGCACATGAATCTGCCTCAACAAATCATAAAATAGCAAAAACCCTCCCAATATGGCATGTAATTGTCACGTGTTTGATATTTGGCCAGAAAAACTCGACGGAGGTTGCAACTTGTACAATTCGTGGACTTCAGGTTGCAATCGATCAAAAAACAAAGTTTAGGTACTGAAGTGTAAAAACTCGCAAAGTACAGGTTGATTTAAATATTTAACCCTCAAAAGATTTATTAAATATTACGACTCGGTCTGTAAAACCTAGTCTTTCTCTTCGCTAACGAGAAGCCTTAATTTTTCTGACATTCTTTTTACTTTGTCAACATATATATGTTCGAGTCATTCTAACTATGTAACACATGAGAGTGTATCTTTTTCCTCTTTTAATCTTCTCTTTCATTTCTTGCATAAAACCTGTTGGGCTAATTAATTTGAATTTGTTGCTCCTGCTCCTAGTCCTAGACTAGAAGACTTGTTGTATTTTGGGGATTATGCAAGTAAATCCTTAATGGCAACACATTTATTTGCACGCGTCAAGTAATTTCAATTTTACTGTATTTCAATTCTCCCAACAACAACAACAACATAAATAACAATATCCATCATGCATATAATCTATTTTTCTTATGTTACATATTATTCTAGTGGATCAAATTTAGTTAAATTAGTTTTTTGCATGGAGATTTACAAAATGTTAATTTTTTTCATATCCATGAACAAAAATGATTAGTTATTCATGAACACAAACATTTATCGGTGTGAACAAACACGTTCACAAATGCACAGGACTAGTCCGGACATTTTTGTGGTCAATGGTATAAACTAAAAAACAGGCCCCGATTAACATTTTCTTAACATAAAAATAATCGAAACATAAAATCTATATAATAATTTATTTGCAAGTTAAACAGTATTGTATATCAATATTTTTAAATCGTAGATAATTCTTCCTTCTGTATAAGTTACTATTTGTCGATTTAGAATTTATTTTTATGGATCTGACGTTCTGTTGACCCGTTTTCTTTGTTATTTATTTGACTTTAATGTATTGAGATATTTGATAGGCCTACTAATAACTAAATAAAAAATTGATGGACCAATTAATTATTAAATAGAAGACCGACGAACACTTAAATATTTACAATATCTTATTGGACTATATGACAATATTACTAAAAAATTTAGGTCCCAAAATTAGTCGATGTCCCCTTAGACTACCTTCAAGGCAGCAAACACATCGTTAACAAAATGACACTCTCAAATACCACTTAGCTCAAGTTCAATCAAGAATAAACAAGCGAAACGCAAATGCACCTAAAACAAGGCTAGCAAATTTTACAATCATACTCATCATTTGAGGAGAAATTTAGTTTTAGCCATGTATGTTAGGCCATGTCTAGAAAAAATCATGTATACTAGTTAATTTTAATTTTTAATCATGTATGTTGCAAAAATTATCCAATTTAAGGACAGTTGCCGACGATTGCTAATTTCGCCGGAATTAGTCATGAGACGCACGTGATTAATAAGTTTGGGAAAACTTGGCGACGATGCAGATGTGTCAAATATTTGTCCAGATGGCATGCCACGTCAATTAAAATATTTTATTTTATTTTATTTTCTTCTTTCTTCTTTCTTCTTCTTACCCAATACACCCCCACCACCGTCACCACTAAACCACCACCACAACAACTGAATTTTAATAATCCTTATTTGTATTTGCCCTAATTTCCTCTTTAAACTTGTTCACCTTTTCCTGGATTGAATCCATATCTTGTATTATTTCCTACAACATATCTCCCTGTTGTGGTTGGCCATTGGATTGCATATTTGTTTGAAACTCCTTAAACTTTTTCCTAATAGCTTATCGGTTGGTCTTGGGATCGAGTAAAAAGTGGAGCCTATTTCGCCATTTTAAATAGATCTATCATATGGAATTCAATGGCATCTTCAGCAGTATGTGCTGCAAATGCGATTTGTCTCTCTTGAACTTGTGCTTCTTTGTGGGAGTTCTATCTTTCGACAAAATCAAGCAGGAGAGCTTCTTTTTCTCGGAGGAATTCAATCTGATTTCTGTATAGAAAAGTGGAAAGACAAGTGTGAGAATTAAGTGTAAAAAATGTGGATATGATTGAAATAGAAGCTGGTTGAATAAGCTGAAGAGAAGTGATAAGCTAGAAAAGCTGGAAAAGCAAGAAAAACAGAATCTGAAATAAGAGAAGGAAAAACGGTTTTTGTTTTGGCAAAAGACAACGGTTTGTAACAGAATAATTGTCACAAAACCGTTGTCATTTGTGTTTCCAGAAGCAGTTTTGCAGTTATGTTTTCTTGGAGCTGGAAATCAGTTGTAGCAGCGGTTTTTCGTCATTATCTGCATCTAGAGACTTATATACACATGATGAGTTAGTCTATAACACTTGTAACAAATCATAGAGATTACAACAAGAAATTGAGAGCTTGAGAGGAAGATTAATCTCAAGATTGTAAGAGATTAATACTTGAGTGATTTTTTGTAACATTGTGATTCATTATTAGTGATACTCCTTCTGGTTTTGCCCGTGGATGTAGGCTTTCACAAGCTGAACCACGTAATTCGTTTTGTGCTTGATTTTCTGTTCTTATTCTTTTTCATTTCAGTTTCACAAGTGAGCTGAGAGTTTGTGAGATTTGTGTTGGTTGTTTGAGTGTTTCTTGACTAAGTTTTACAACAGTGGCGCCGTCTGTGGGAAGAACATGAAGTGAAGAAGTTAAGATTCGCTCATCATGTCAATCTCCAAGTTTGAAGCGGAGAAATTCAACGGAAAGAATGATTACGGTCTCTGGAAACTGAAGATCAAGGCATTGCTGATTCAACAAGGGCTGGGAGCTGCTCTTAAAGGAGAAAAGGGGTTTTCTGCTTCTGTTACCCCTGATCAGAGGTTGGAAATCCAAGAAAAGTCCCATAGCTTGGTGATTCTTTGTCTTTCTGACAAAGTCTTGCGGGAAGTTTCAAAAGAAACAAGTGTTGAAGGAGTAATGGAGAAACTAGATCAGATTTATCTCATCAAATCCATGGCTAACAGGTTATACTTGAAACATAAACTGTTCTCTTTCAAGTTTATGGCAGAAAAGGGTGTGGAGGATCAGTTGGATGAGTTTAATAAAACTCTGGACGATCTTGAGGCCATAGAAGTAAAGATGGAGGATGAAGACAAGGCAGTACTACTTCTGAATTCCTTGCCTCAGTCATTTGATCACCTTAGGGATGCTATGCTCTATGGAAGAGATTCAAAGATTACATTACAGAGGTTCAATCAGCATTAAAGGGGAAAGAACTGCAGAAAATGAAACAAGGAAAGCAAGAAAGTATTTCTGAAGGACTAAACATCAAGAAAGGCAGATTTCAGAAGCAGTTCCAACCTGGAGAAAGCTTCAAGAAGAATCAAAATTCAAAGCAGAAACAAACTGATCAAAAGGAGTCCAGGAAGTGTTTCTTCTGTAAGAAACCAGGACATTTAAAGAAAAACTGTTTTGAATGGAAGAAGAAACAGAATCAGAAAGGACCATCTACCTCAAATGCTGCAGAAATTGCAGAAGCCTCAAGTGATGACCCTCAGGTACTAAATATTGCAGACACTAAATCTATGAATGAATGGATATTAGATTCAGGTTGCAGTTTTCATATGACACCACATCTAGATTGGTTTGAAAACTTCAAAGAACAGAATGCTGGAACTGTGTTACTAGGAAATGATCAAGTATGCTGTGTAAAGGGGATAGGTGATCTGAAATTAAGGACACATGAAAATAAGATCATCATCCAGACAGATGTTAGATATATCCCTCAGTTAAAGAGGAATCTGATAAGCCTTGGAACTTTGGAAAAGAAGGGTTGCTGGTTTAAATCTGAGAATGGTTATCTAGATGTTATCAAGAATCAATCAGTTGTTCTAAGGGGTGTAAGAAGGTCAAGCCTATACTACCTAATGGGATCAGTAATTCTTGGAGAAGCAGATGTTGTTGAAAAGATCAGCCTAGACTTATGGCATGCCAGACTTGGGCATGTCAGTGAGTCTGGACTAAGGCAACTGTCAAAGCAGCAACTAATCAAACCAAAGGAGGAAAGTCAGAAGAAACTTTGTGAAGACTGTGTGCTTAGCAAGAGCAAGAAAATTCCTTACCCTGAAGGCAAGAAGTGCTCAAATGCCCCTCTAGAATACATCCATGCTGATCTCTGGGGCCCATCAAGAACACCAACTCTGGGAGGAGGCAGGTATTTTCTAAGCATCATGGATGACTTTTCCAGGAAGTTATGGTTATATGTTCTAAAGCAAAAATCAGAAGCTCTGGATAAATTCAAAATATGGTGTAAGCAGGTGGAAAATGAAAGAGATGCATGTGTGAAGTGTTTGAGGACAGACAATGGTCTTGAGTTTGTATCTGAAGAATTTAACATTTTCTGCAACACCAAGGGAATCAAAAGGCATAAGACAGTCCCAGCAAACCCTCAACAAAATGGTATTATTGAAAGAATGATTAGATAAGAGATTCTGGGGAGAAGCAGCCTCAACTGCTGCATATTTGATTAACAGGTGTCCCTCTAGTGCTATAGAAAATCTGACTCCTGAAGAAAAATGGTCAAGAAAGTCTCCCAGATATGATCACTTAAGAGTTTTTGGATGCAGAGCTTATGCTCATGTAAAACAAGACAAGCTGGAAGCCAGAGCTATCAAATGCTTGATGCTTGGATATCCTGATGGAACAAAGGGATACAAACTTTGGAATACTGAACCTGGAGCAGGGAAGATTATCATCAGTAGAGATGTGGTATTCTCAGAAGATGACATGCCATTAAAGGAAGCTCAGAAGATCAGAATTCAAGCTGATGACATCAATAAGAAGTTATCAGTTAAGGTGGAGTCAGAAGTTGAAGCAGATGAAGATCTTGAAGAACAATCAGACTCAGAATATCAGGATCAACAAGATTTACAGGGTTATCAGCTTGTGAGGGACAGGGAAAGAAGAATACCAAGACCTTCTACCAGATATGCTGATGAATATCTTACAGCATATGCACTGGTCACTGCAGAAGATGTTGACAGTCTTGAACCCAGAAACTATAAAGAAGATATTGAAAGCAATGAAAGGGTTCAATGGATGCTTGCAATGAGAGAAGAGTTAGACTCTTTGGAGAAGAATCAAACATGGATTCTGGTAGAAAGGCCAAGGAATCAAAGATTGGTCAGTTGCAAGTGGATCTTCAAGAAGAAACTTGAAGTAGCTCAGACAAAAACTATTAGATTTAAAGCCAGATTGGTTTCCAGGGGATTCACTCAAAAGGAAGGTATTGATTTCAATGAGATATTCTCTCCAGTAGTTAAACATTCCTCAATAAGAATTTTGCTGGCTATTGTTACTCAATATGATCTGGAGTTGGAACAATTAGATGTAAAGACAGCTTTCTTGCATGGTGATTTGAATGAGAAGATATATATGGCACAACCAGAGGGTTTTATTGTTCCTGGAACTGAGAGCAAAGTATGTTTGTTACAAAAGTCTCTGTATGGTCTGAAACAAAGTCCTAGGCAGTGGTATTTGAAATTTAACAGTCATATGCAAAGCATTGGTTTTCAGAGATCAAAATATGACAGCTGTGTGTATCTGAAATTCAAAGGCAAAGAAGTTGTGGTATTTCTCCTACTATATGTGGATGACATGTTAGTAGCCAGCAGGAGTAAAGCAGAGATTAACAATCTTAAAAGAGAGCTTCAGTCTGTATTTGACATGAAGGTATTGGGGAATGCAAGAAGAATATTGGGAATGGACATCATTAGGAACAAAGCTGCTGGAGTGTTATGGTTAAATCAACAGAGTTATATTCAAAAGGTGCTATCCAGGTTTAACATGCAAGAATCTAAACCAGTATCACTTCCACTAGGATTACATTTTAAACTGAGTGAAGAACAGAAGCCACAGACAAGAGAAGAAGAAAATGAGATGAAAAGAATTCCTTATGCAAATGCAGTAGGAAGTGTGATGTACACTATGATTTGTACAAGGCCTGACGTAGCTCATGCTATATCAGTAGTTAGTAGATACATGTCTGATCCAGGTGGAGCTCATTGGAATGCTTTAAAATGGCTGCTCAGGTATTTGAAAGGAACCAGTGGTTTTGGAATATTGTTCAAGAAGGATGATATAGATACTGGGAATGTGTTATGTGGTTACTGTGATTCAGATTTTGCTGCTAATCTAGATTCCAGAAAGTCTCAATCAGGTTATATCTTTACATTATTTGGTGCTGCAGTAAGTTGGAAATCTATGCTACAATCTGTAGTTGCTTTATCAACAACAGAAGCTGAGTTTATGGCTATTACTGAAGCAGTCAAGGAAGCTTGTTGGTTGAAAGGTATTCTGGAAGAGTTTGGTTTTAGGCAAAAGTCAGTCAAGGTGTTTAGTGACTCACAAAGTGCTTTGCACTTATCTAAGCATCAGATGTTTCATGATCGTAGTAAGCACATAGATGTAAAGTTCCATTTTGTTAGAGATGTTACTGAAAAAGGGACAGTGGTGTTAGGGAAAATCAGGTCTGAAGATAATCCCTCTGATATGCTTACAAAGGCTCTAACTACAGAAAAGTTTTATCTTTGTCTGCAGTTAGTACAGGTAGCTAATTTGGAGTAGCATTGGCTCTGAGGCAGGAGCAAACTGGTGAGATCAGGAGTGGGCCACTATGATTGAGTAAGAGGTGTGGTTTTGATTTCTATGACATTGTTTGACAAGGTGGAGAATGTGAGAATTAAGTGTCAAAAATGTGGATATGATTGAAATAGAAGCTGGTTGAATAAGCTGAAGAGAAGTGATAGGCTGGAAAAGCTGGAAAAGCAAGAAAAACAGAATCTGAAATAAGAGAAGGAAAAACGGTTTTTGTTTTGGCAAAAGACACGGTTTTTCGTCATTATCTGCATCTAGAGACTTATATACACATGATGAGTTAGTCTATAACACTTGTAACAAATCATAGAGATTACAACAAGAAATTGAGAGCTTGAGAGGAAGATTAATCTCAAGATTATAAGAGATTAATACTTGAGTGATTTCTTGTAACATTGTGATTCATTATTAGTGATACTCCTTCTGGTTTCGCCCGTGGATGTAGGCTTTCACAAGCTGAACCACGTAATTCATTTTGTGCTTGATTTTCTGTTCTTATTCTTTTTCATTTCAGTTTCACAAGTGAGCTGAGAGTTTGTGAGATTTGTGTTGGTTGTTTGAGTGTTTCTTGACTAAGTTTTACAACAACAAGGATGGTTCCACGCGGGTTGAAGAAATCCTATATTTTTGTTGTGGTGGCGGTCCGAAGGTGGTGGGGGTGGTGTTGTAACGGGAAAGAAGAAAATAAAGGTGGCTAATGCCACCACAAAATTTTCTAACTACACCACATCTACTAAAGGCACCACAAATAAATAATTTAAATACTTCTATTTTTCTTTAGACACCACATTAAATACCCATTTTATCCTTAAACTACTCCACATTAAATTTCCAATTAATCATCCTTTAAAATATAAATATCACACAAAAAAGATGTACTGCCAGAAACTTCAACAACGTATATTTCTCTGACTGAAATAAAAGGCAGATTCAATTAAATCTCCACAAGCAATCAAAACAGTAGTTAAGATCATCTTCACATGATATAGCAACCCTGCTAACAAGAAAATAGCTCTCTACCATTAGCAGAATTGAATTTCTTAGATGGAACAAAGAGGCGGCATCCGGGTTTAATTTGACTAACTACGAACAGGGTGCTTCTTCTGTGAAGCCTCTTCACTACCCCACTATCAATCACTACTAGAACTTGCATTATGCAAATAAGGATAATAATTCCAGGATGATGCTTCTGATATGTAGAAAACAATAAACAATTTATGCAATTTGGAGGTGCATCTAATGTCCAATTGACGCCATTTACGAGCTAGGTTTTCTACGGGTCGATAGTCAATAGGTGCGAAATGGTGGATTATTTGATGATGTTCCCTGGACCAATGTAGTACTACGTGTCACCATCGTTGCCTCTACCGCCGTCGTTGCTCGGTATGATGGCACAGTGGCAGGTGCAACTCTCTATAAGGGAGAATCATGAGGGTGGTTAGGAGGATGTTGTCTGCATCAGATGAATAGCCAAATTAGTTGAATTAATTGTCTTTCATTTACAACCATATTTCATAGATTTTAATCTAGGTGGATACATGATAGAATACATGGGAGAGAGAGAGAGTAAGAGAGAGAAGGAAGAAGGTGAGAATGAAAAAATAAAGAATATCAGGTTGTTATGCTTATGTTTTTCAAAATATTTTTTATTAAAAATAATGTGGTGTACCTAAAATATTTTGGTGGTGTATTTAGTCATTCTATTAATTAAAAAGGACAACATAGTCATTTGGCCCAAGGTTATATTTGTCTTATAAAAAATTGTGGTGTATTTAGAATATTTTGTGGTGGCATTAGCCGCCGCCTAATAATAATAATAAAGAAAAAAGAAAAGAAAATATTTTAATTGATGCGGCGTGCTATGTAGATAAATATTTGACACATCTGCATTCTCGCCGATTTTTCATGTCATGCGACTAATTCTGACGAGGTTAGCAATCAGCGGCGGAGGTTATCCTTAAATTGGACAATTTTTACAACATGCGTAGCTAAAATTATTTTTCTAAACAAGATATAATATACAGAACTAAAATAAAAAATTTCCCAATAAAAAAACATTCTTTATGTAGTTGTAGTAGGAGAAGTCATTTATGAGTTAGGAAGTTAAGCAATAAATCTAGGTCTAAGCAATAAATTAGGCAATGATCGCTAGTATAAACTTTAGATGATTGGTGTCATTTATGAGTTGGGATAATCTGAAGAGTAAGTATATGCCTGATGATAAAGACACACGATATACTAAGAACAGTATTCATATATACATTGGATTTTTTTTTTCCACTCATTTGCTTTGTGCATATGATTTGTTAGGTGTGCTTGAGGCTTAACTCTTTATGCGTGTCCACAATTCTTCTGATCATTTCCTTGCATTTGTGGCACAATTATGCTTGATAGCCTGTTTCCTGTGCTTTAATATCGTGGAGTATCTTCTAATGTCTTTAAAAGTCTTCCTGCTTGAAGTATTCTCTTCTTAAATGCTATTGTGGCCTTGTGGGTAACTTGTTGGGTTTCTTGTTAGTGCATAAACTAACCTATACTGGTATTCTCATTCTGTTACAGATTTTTCACACTCCTGAGGGAATGCTTTCCACTGAGCTAGGTGTTTATGTTGGGGAGTTTGTTATCCCGAAGAATGTGAGGCAAGCAAAAGGACGTTTTCGAGTTTATGATAAAGATGACACCATGATAACTTCATACTCACTTCAGTGAGAAGTATGGATATGTACACATGGGTCCTAAATGTGACATACATGACTCAAGATCAACTTAGCTCTAACCACTAAGTTTATGCAGTAAATATGTTCTAGTGTATGGAAAAAGATGCTCCTAAATCAATGAAAAAATCAGGCAAATGATATCAATATTGCTACGTTAGCATCATAGTCACTTTTTATTTAGCTTATATGTATCTTTCTTTTACTTTTAATGATTATAGATAAAACAGAGATAGCAAAAGAAGAAGCCCGTGAATTGTAGCTTATAGAAGAAGCTCGTTACTGAAAGGCTTTTTGAGACAATTTTGATTAAATGTCACTAAAAGAAATTTTTTAAGAAAATTAAAAAATCACTAATAGATCGTTTGAGACAGTAGAAAAACGTCAATAAAAAGATTTTTATGAGACAATTTTTTGAAACATGTCACTAAAAAAAATATTTTGAAACGATAAAAAAAGCGTCACTAAAAGGTTTTTTTGAGACAATTAAAAAAGGTCACTAAAGAAATCTTTTGAGACAAATATAAAACGTCACTAAATAAAAAAAATTGAGACAATTAGAAAAACGTCACTAAAAATAATCTTTTGAGACAATTAAGAAACGTCACTAAAAAAATGTTCTAGAGACGATTTGAAAAATTCGTCTCTAAATACTATTAGCGACTAGGATATTTTGACGTTTGATGTGACGAAATAATTTGTCCCACATAATTATTAGGACATTTTTATGACTTTTAGTGACGTTTTTCATTCGCCCCTAATTCCCTTATTTGTTGTAGTGGCCAATTAACTAATAATAACTTTATCATAAATCAATACTTAGGTTGTTTTGTCACTCAAAAATTGATTTTAACCTACAATACGATTTCTAATAATAATCGATACTTATCTATAGCTTCTTTTCAAAATGATTTTCTTGTGGCTTTCAATTCTCTTCTGGTTAGGAATTTTATCGCAACAATGTCTCATTTATGCCTAATGACCCATCGGCGAGCATAGGTAATGCAAATTTCTTATAGTCCTTATTACTAATCTTTTTGGTGTATAATAAGAAGCAATTTTTTTTAACATTAATGTGTTTAATGAGTATTTTTACATTCTAGCCCACCCATAGTTCACTTTGTGACTAAATTATGGATCTGCTTGCTCAAAAGAAGCCAACTGACTCAAGAATTGTGAAATCTAGCATCAAAGACAAGCGCACAGTGAAAAAATTTAGGACTGAAAAATCAGTAGATCTCTTCCCTTATTAATTTAATTTAGTACAATAAAATTTTATTTTGTTTCTAATTGTCCAATTACTTAAACATGGCTGAAAAACAAAGTTAATAAAAAACCTAAAAACCAGTTTATTAATAGGCTAAAAAGAGTTTTTGAAAATATATGAACTAAAAGTGCTTCAGTTTGATTTAAAAAGATCGAATTAGTAGAAAAATTCACCAGTTTCTATATATAGACGGTTGTATTTTATTATTAAGTAATTTTTTGTTCTTTTTGTAAGACTTTTATGATGTTGGTAATAAAAAAAGATATTAGTGATTTGGGCAAAGTATATATGTTCCACAAAATCTTAAACAAAGAACTAAACCACTTAATCATATAAAGAACCCCACATGTTAAACATTCAAAGAGGCCATTTTTAGAAACACATTTTTGCTTTTGAATAGATACCAGATGTACATATGTATTGACTCAGATTAACATTTTTTTTAAAAGAATAGAGTATATGGGAACTGTTGATCACAAAACGAGCTTCCCATGCTATGCTATTTATACTACTCCGCTTCCGATGGATGGTGGAGATCGATTTGATCGTTATGTGATAGCTCTTCCATATAATATGTATGATATTTACAAAAAGAGTCCACCTCAAAGTAAAAAAAAATCACAAACGAAGTTATTCTACACATCCTAAAATGCTCTAGATTTACCCTACTACACTATTTTCAGAAAAATTACATTCTGAGTAAATTAATGAGGTCTTTTTTCTAACTTTCCCAAATAAATTGTAGTTTGAAAAGTGTTTTTAAACTAGGGTTAAATATTTAAATCAACTTGTACTTTGCAAGTTTTTAGACTTCAATATATATCTAAACTTTGTTTTTTAACCGATTGCAATTTGAAGTCCACGAATTGTACAAGTTGCAATCTCCGTCTAGTTTTTTTTGGTAAAATATCAAACACATGACAATCACGTGCCAAATTGGGGGAATTTTTTCTATTTTCATGATTTATTGAGAAAGATTCACGATTCGACGAAGGTTGCAACTTGACAATAGTAAATGATTATTACGTGTTTGGCATGTGAATCCGCCTCAACAAATCATAGAAGAGTAGGTCTCTTGTGTGGCGGTCACACGGATCTTATTTCATGGGACGGAGCCCATTTAACAACTTAACCCGTCCAAATCTAATAATTCAACCCACCATTGACTGAAATAGAAACAAACCCCACCGACGGCAAATCATTCGGTTTATATAGTTATTCTCTTCAATTTGAACAATAAAATCAACGAAACAAACCTCCATTTACTGAAACAGAAGCGCGCCCTGAACAAGCACCTCCATTGACGGAAAACGCGCCTGAACAAGCACCTCCATTGACGGAAAACAACCCCCACCGACGGCAAGCAACACACATCGACGGCAAGCAATACCTCCATTGACGAAAATTTCAACATCACCATTGATAGAAAGCTCAATGGAACCATCGACAGCAACAACAGAGGTAAATTATATGTTTACGAAAGTTGTAGATAGACATGAGACTGAAATTTTACATTGTACATTTGAAAATCATGCTAACGGATAGGCTCTGTCTTGAATTGGTTGTTGTTTTTTGTTTTGTTCTTTGGAATGGTGAGAATTAGGCCACATTTTTACTGTCAAAATGAAACAATACAAGATTGCCTTCTAAATGTTCGATGAAATGTGTCAATTGAATTGCTACTGAAAACTTATATAAAGTGATTATTCATTTGTAAAAAATACGCAGAGAAAAGAATCAAACATTAGTCTAAGGTTGGTTTTACATTCATTGTAAAAAAATAACAATTCTGAAAAAAAAGTTTCAACAATTCTTGAAAAAGTATCAACAATTCTTGAAAAAGTACCAACAATTCTTGAAAAAGTATCAACTACTTTCTAAAGGAGTATCAACTTTAAGCAATATAATGTAGGCCCAAAGTACTGTCGAGCAAAAAAAGAACCACCAAGCATCACCAAGATGTCAACATTGCATATTCGTTGTTACAATGCAAATCCCTTTTTTGTTAAACTAAGCTGACTTTGCTTGTTTATTTCGTTGTTATTAATCCTTGCTTGCAGCTAATTGCCAGTTTTTTTGCCTAGGCAAACATGTATATTGAAGGTGAAAATAGCGACATACAAAGACAGCCCAATGAAGACGATAATGACATAATTGTCTCTCTTCGTGGTTTGAAAAGAAGTACTCTTGAAGAAGTGTATCAATTATATCGTAGTCATGCACGTTCCCTAGGATTTAGCATACGCAAATCAACGAGTAGATCTAATATGGGTGTGACAATAGAAAGAAATTATGTATGCTCTTCAGCTGGGTATAAAGAAAGTGGTTTTAATGGGTTGATTTCACTTGAAGTTGACGAGGTTTCTTCAACGAGTGTAACAAAAAAGAGAAAGGTTCCAATTACACGAACCTGATGTGAAGCATCATTGAGGGTGAAACTTAACAGTGACGGGCTTTATGAAGTTATTAGGCATTGCTTAGATCATAACCATGTTTTGACTAGGACAGAGTGGGGTCATCTTCATCGTTCGGAAAGAATGATAACCAATGAAAAAGCTGAAATGATAGTAGAAATGACATCTTCGGGATTAAAACCAACTGATAGTTATCGTTATATGGCGCACAATGCTGGGGGGGACAGTGTCTTGGTCATACATTGAAAGACCACTTGAATTTTGTCAACCGTTTGAAGATGAATTCCATTGAAGGAGGAGATGCTCAAACATTGTTAGACATACTATATCAGCGAGCATCAGAAGATGTTGATTTCTTTTTCAAAGTTAAACTAAATGATGAGGGTAAAGTATGCAATGTATTTTGAAGGGACTCAATGATGAGTGAAGACTTTGAGATATATGGGGATATTGTGGTATTTGATACAACATATAGGACTAACATATACAATTTGATATGCGCTCCATTTGTAGGGATTAACAACCATTGGAAGAACGTTATGTTTGGATACGCATTTTTGGCGGATGAGAAAACTGAGTCATTCGAGTGGCTATTTGAGAATTTCAAGAAATCAATGAGGGGAAAATGCCCTGTGAGTTTGTTTACTGATCAAGATCAAGCAATTGCTAATGCAATCGAAAAGGTATATTTTTTAACTATGACTGAATTTCACACTGTTTTCATGAATTTTATTTTTGTTGTAATTCGACATGTCATGGACTTAGAAGTTAGTTGCATGTTGGACATGCTTATTGGCCTCTAGGAAAACACATGTAATTCTTGTTTGGCTGGACGGTACTTCGGGCCTACATTTTTATTGCCCAAAGTTGATACTTTTTTAGGAAATCGTTGATACTTTTACAAGAATTGTTGATACTTTTTCAAGAATTGTTGATACTTTTTCAGAAAGAGTTGATACCTTTTTAAAATTTTAAATATAAATATAAAGTTTAACATACTAATCATTTATAATAATTTTACAAAGAATTGTTGGTACTTTTTCAAGAATTGTTGCTACTTTTCAGAATAAGTCGATAAATGTACTTTTAGTTGGAAAAGTGCTACTTTTACAGAATAAAATTCATAGTAGTTGTTATGCAGGTTTTCGTAGGGACAAGGCATCGGCTATGCTTATGGCACCTTCACCAAAATGTTGTAAGCCGGTTTGGAAAATTGAAGACTAATAGTACCTTCACTGATATATTCAATAAATGCTTAAAGGAGTGTGTTGATCAGGCTGATTTTGAAAATTCTTGGGAAACTATGATTTCAAGATATGGGTTGCAAAATAATTCTTGGTTTAAACGTTTATATGATTTAAGGGAAAAATGGTGTACAACACTAAACAAGGATTATTTTTCGGCTGGTATACTATCGTCTCAAAGAAGTGAGAGTACAAACAATGCTATTGGATTCAATGCAAAGAAAACAACAAGTTTGACGGAGTTCTATGGCATTTTAAATGAGACATTGAAACATTGGAGATCCAAAGAAGAATTTGATGAATTTCAAAGCTCAAGATCAAATCCCACATCAGAATATCCAATGGCTCGGTTGTTACAACATGCTTCAAAGGTATACACATTGACACTCTTCAAAAATTTCAACAATGAGTTCAACAAGTGTATTTCTGCTTCGTCTCGTATACTTCTGATTGAAGAAAGTACATTTGTCTATGAAGTTTCGTATGATGGTGAAGGTTGTTCTTTCCTTGTGATATTTGATAGTTTAAGAAACTTGATTAGTTACTCTTGTAAAAAGTTCGAGGAGTGTGGTTGGTTATGCAGTCATTGCTTGAGAGTTCTACATGTACATTCTATAGTTCAAATTCCAGACTGCTATATTCTGAAAAGATGGACTAAATCTGCCAAATCTGAAGTATGGGACAAGTTCAACAACACAAATGGGAACTCTAAAGATTACATTCCTTGGCGTCATGAAAGGGCACGTAAGTTTTATAACTTTTTATTGAAATATGAAGGGAATGACGAAGCAAGGAAGGTTATTGATGATAAGCTTAATGATTTGATGTCTTCATTGGATGCTAATGAGCAATCAGAGACTATTGAGGTTTCAACTTCATCTAACATGGTTTTGGATCCTACACGTTCTGTTACAAAGGGGAGAAGCAAACGGATTAAAGGACATTTACAAAAGAAAACGAAGAAAAGAATGAACATGCAAAGTTCCGTCACAGAAAAGGAGCTAGGTTAAAAAACTCCAAACCCTCGTTTATTTTAATCATATTTGTAATTGCATTGTTGCAAAACTTCGTGGCGCACATTGTTTAGTGTTTTGACTGGTTTTTATATTTACATCTTCAATTTCTCAATTTTTGGTTATGTTTTTGAATTTTTTCTTGTTTTACTTCCTTTAAGCATGTTTCTGATAGAATATTGTTGTTAAGAGTATTAGACAGATGATAGCATTTGTTGTTCAATTAATATATTGTTGATGTATCAACTTTTCCTGAAAAAGTATCAAAAATTCTGGTAAAAGTATCAACAATTCTTGAAAAAGTATCAACAAGCATTTGTTGTTCAATGAATATATTGTTGAGGTATCACCTTTTTCTGAAAAAGTATCAACAATTCTTGAAAAAGTATCAACAATTGTGGTAAAAGTATTTATATTTAAATTTTAAAAATTTGGGCACGACGGAGGACGCAGCCGCGACATTTGGTCGCGGCCGCGACCAATTGTGCGTGCAAAAGTGTATTTCGCAGGTGAGTCAGCGCGGCTGCGCAATCCGGTCACTGCCGCGACGAGCCTTGGCAAGGGTATCAAGTTTTTCTGAAAAAGTATCAATAATTCTGGTGAAAGTATCAACAATTCTGGTGAAAGTATTGATGCACGTTGATTTTGCATGTAATTAAGTGATCAATTGACGTACTTGACTTGTTTTAAGGTATTTTGAGCATTTTCAGGCTAAAAAGTTGTGATTTACGACTACCGGACAAGAAAACAAGTTGAAACGGAGTAAAAATCGGCCCAAAGTAGTGAAAATCAGTGAGAACCGGTCCGAACCGTCCAAGAACCGGTCCAAACCGGTCCGAATTGTGCAAGAATCGGTCCAGGAGCAAAACGAGGCAAGAACCGACACGGCCGCGTCACAAAGCAACACGGCCGTGTCAAAAGTGTCCTGCAACGCGCTGTGAGTTCTGGAATAGAACACGGCCGTGTCACAAAGCAACACGGCCATGTCAAATTGTTGCTGGAAAAAGGGAAATTTGCAAGCAACACGGCCGTGTCATTTAAAGCAACACGGCCGTGTCAAAAGGCCTGTCGATTGTTAAAATCCGGTTTTAAGTGAAGATTTGATTTCTTAATTCAAGAGGGATTATCTAATTCTATAAAAAGGATTTAAGTGCTCTCAAAAGAAAAAAACAACACACATATTATCCGAGTTTGAGGCACGAGACGACTTGGACGACGACGAAGATTCGAGCAACGGGACGAGATACTCGGGTAAAAGTATTTATATTTAGATTTTAAAAAAGAACCACCAAGCATCACCAAGGTGTCAGCATTGCATATTCACAAAAGATTCGGCACTATCACATCAACATTGTATCTATTTTTCCAAATTAACAAACAACTACCAAGCTCCTATTTGTCTACAATGAACACAAGTAAAAAAAATATCAAAATATCATAACTACTCCTTCAATCTCTTCCTCCTTGTAATTGGGCCTGTCATCTTTGCGTCGTTCTTCTTTTTAATCATATCAGGTTTTTCCTTGTGAAACTCCAAGACTTTTTTCAGGATATCATCCCTAATCTCATTCAAATCACTAAGAACAATATTTGCACATATTTGGGCTCGAATAAGGCGTCTTATATCACCCTGTAGTTAAAATGAAGTAATGAGTTCAAAGCGTGCATATATATGAAATGAAGTTATACCTATTTAACAAAGATAACTAGAAAAATACCTTTGAAAGATTGGGATTGTTGTATGCTTCACCATTAAAATACTTCAAATGGTGCATCATGTACACACCACAATCAAGATCAGCTTTCCTTGTTTGCCATTTAAGAGTAACATTTTCAAATTCGAAGTTCGGGATCTTATCAGCTTCGGCATGATATTTTTCTTTCAAGAATTGAAGCATCAAATCGCGCTGCAAAACAAAAAAGTATTTAGCAATTAAGACAACTAACACTCTTAAAAAAAGCTGAATACTTTTAGAGTAAATCCTTACCAAGATTATGCCTGCTGTGACGAAGACACTAACATCTTCTCTCTTAATGTTATCAAGATACTGCACTTTCTTATCCTTGAAATTGATGACAACAGTAGCATAATGTTCCCCAATACAAAAAGGGACAAATATCTACAATTTTAAAAGAAAAAGAGTCAGCCACCCTATAAAAAAAGAGTGATTTTGCTCAAACATGTTGTAAATCTGCAAGGACCTGGATGGGGATGATTCCATGTGGTTTAACAGTAGCCAACAAACATGTCTTAAGAGGTGGGTCAAAAATGGCCATTTATTCTAAAATGATTACAATATTAAAGAGAACTTACCATATCAACAGATAACATATTAGTCTTTTGTCCATTTCTCAACCACTCTCTCCAAGAATTCATTATCTTGTGTGTGTTATCATCAACATCAATATCCTGGGCTAAATATTCAAGAGCAAGCTGATATAAAAAGATGAAAGATCTTCATATTTATTCTAACAATAAATAAATAAACATTTATATGCTAACAAGAGCTTACACTATGCTCCGTGTTAAAACAAAAGCGGCTACAAGTGTTTGGCATTCGCTCTTCATTGTTTATGCTATAGCACCATGCGGTTATCAAAGAGGTGTAGATTTTAGTATTTGGATATAATGACATCATGTCGTCGCGATTGACAATATGATATGTATAAGCATGAAACAGCTCCTCACTGCAAAAACATGCAAATAATACTTTTTTCAGAAACACTAATACTATTTAAGTTTAATCAGATACTTTTAAGGTAAAGAAGAAACATCGTAACATTAAATAATAAGAATAAGAAAGAATTAACCTCTTTTTGTCAGAATTAGAGAGATATAAGCAGTAATCCACGACTTCTTGATGCAGACGATCCATACCACATAAGATCCTTTTGTTGACATTCATAAACGCAGACAAATATCCAACTTCTTCCAAGGAGTCCACTGACTCAAGTCCAAATTTATCTTTACTTTTTGGCCCCACAGATTTCATAGCATCAATCAATTCTTTTCTCGTAACATCTGGACTTGCATGTTGTGAGGAAGAAACATTAACATTCTCGGAAACATCTACATGAACTGCTTCGGGTGCTTCAGGTGTTAAAAGATCAAAAGAGGGCATATCCGGAACATCCTTCACAATATTCTTCATCACGGTGCACTTTGCAACAATGTCATCAATACACTTGAGGACTTTCTCATCAGAAATTTTTTTTTGAGAATCAGTCATGAAAGGAGGATCAGAAGAGCTTGAATCTTTCGCGGAAACTTTCTTTTTCAAGCCCAACAACATTCTCATATGATAATTAGAGACCACTGTAATATCTCTATTAAACAATAGAAATCTCTCATGAATATCCTACAATGAATCAATTATAAATAAAAATCAGACTGGAAAAAACGTAATACTTTTAGAATAATAAACAATACTTATAACGAGAAAACTGTTACTTTTATAAACAACAATCAGATTCGAAAAAAAAAATGTAATACTTTTAGAATAATAAACAATACTTATAAGGAAAAAACTGTTACTTTTATTGACAACAACACCATAAACACATCGCTAGAGAAACATACACACATTGACGATTTAATTAACAAGTCAAACTTGCAACAGTAACAAATTAAATTAGAGAAATAAACTTATCATTATACTTACATCTCGAGCAATGGATTGGATCTTTGAATCACTAAGATCATCAGAGCAAAGTTTGAACTTTATAACATCGGTATCAAAATCATCGACGCTTCCTTTAACACCAACATCATCAACACTTCCTTTCAAAAGCTTTGAACTAACAGGATATACCCCCATGACCAAATCGCCCTGCCCAAAAGGACCAGCAGCAGCCTCTTCAATGCTTCTCCTTCTCATCTTAGAATCCAACCAATGTTGAATTAAAGGAATAGTGCTAGGTTCTGGAACTCCTCGAAATGCCAAACGATGAAAGTACAAAATTTGAAGTATCATGACACACCCACTAACATATGTGCTCTTGTTCAAATTATACTTCACTACAGCCGAACACAATTTCTTTAATATAAAGCTACACCAATCATAATCCTTGATCTTATCAACATCTATCAAACTCTTAACAACTCCTAACCTAACGAGACGATTAGATGACGGAGTCAAGAAGGAGGAAAGACTATACAAGACAAAGATCCTTTTAAAATCATCACCTCCATTTCCAAACTGATTCAAGAGCAAGTTAAACAATAAAGTCAGTGTCGTCGATCTATCTATCCCATATTTTCCCTTCAATTGAACTAAAATATCGAGCTCCTCTTTTTTCTTAATCTTTACGATTTCATCCCCAACCCTCGGCAACATAAAACCATCAAACACGTCATCTTTTGTGACAAAAAATCGCCTAGTACTATCAAGACTTAGCATCCGACCTAACCCGTTAAAATTCTCAACCAACCATCTTAGAATGTTTGTATTACATGAGTTGATGGAAAGGAGAAAACCCCCAAAGCCAATTGCCTGAATATCTTTCTTCTGTTTTTCATTAAACGCGTTCACAAGTTGGCATAACCCATTAGGCCGACCTTGTGTAACAAAAAGTCTACAAAAAGAAAAATAGAACTTTTATTGAAAAAGAACAAAAACAGGAAAAGTATTACTAATAATAAGAAAAGTATTACTTATATGCAACAAATCATACCTTGCTTTAAGATCATCATCATCACCACCCCTAACTTTTTTCCTCAAATGAGGTGATGGTAACCTATCTTCTCTAGCCTTAGTCCTCTTCTCAACATCGTGTAATCCTTTAGAAACTAATTTTCTTTTTTTGGACTGATCAGTAGTTTTACGAGCCATGACCTAAAAAGAATACTTACACAAGAAAAGATAGATGGTCAAATAAAGTCACTTTATTAAACTTGCACAACCACAATTAAACATATTTATATATAATAACAATATTTAAACTCAATGCACTGTTGTAAAACTTCTAAATAGCCTATTCCAAAACTTCCAAAGATTTCACCAAATTTCAGTCTTACTCCTAAATTTTTCAATGAAATGACGACACTGAGCGGGCAATAATTTCATTGTGGATGGTAGATAAGCTTTTATTATAATTTATTATTCAATAATCACTCCAACTTAACAAGACAATAGTCATTCTGGATGGTGTTGCTTCACATATTCCCCCTGTGTATCACATCTCTTCCCAAAAGCACAAATTTAGCGAAACATTATGTACATATACGAAATTCTAAAATGCTGCATGACACAATTATCATGATAGGAAATGATAACAATGTCCATGGAAGAAATCAAAATACCACATACCATCAACCTCTAATGCAATGTATAATTTCAATTATGTACAAAAACTCTTTTCCATCACAATTTAGCGCAAAATAGTCATTGTGCAAAAACTTTGCTGAGTTCGAACAATAACTGAGAAAAGAGGATGAGTTCCTTGTGGCAATAGGGCAAACTGAGAACAGTTGAGGCATTTAATCGAACAGTTAGAGGGCAAATACGAAATTGATAACAATACCTCTCCAAATCAGACGACCACTTCCCCTTCTTCTCCAACGTCCCCTCTCCGTTTCTCAAAATCAGCAGCTGTCCAACTAAATCGTGAAGAAATGGGGTTTGAATAAGGAAGAATTGGGGAAAGAATGAGGAAGAATTGGAGATGGGATTGCGAAGAAGAAATGGGTTTGAATAAGTGCGTCTCTTTGTTTCTCTTTGTTTGAAGCGGAAATAATAAGAATTGGGGACTTGATTTCCCCTTTTTTTCTGATATACGGGTCAGTAGCGGGTGGGTTGGTGTTGGGCGGGTTAAGTTGTTAAATGGGCTCCGTCACACGGAATAAGATCTGTGTGACCGCCACATACAAGTTTTGTCATCATAGAAATAGCAAAAACTCTTCCAATTTGGTATTTAATTGTCACGTGTTTGATATTTGGCCGGAAAAATTCGACGGAGGTTGCAACTTGTACAATTCGTGGACTTCAGGTTGCAATCGGTAAAATAATAAAATTTAGGTATTGAAGTGTAAACATTTACAAAGTACACGATGATATAAGTATTTAACCCTATAAACTATAATTTATGAGAACTTCTACGGTGCATTTGGAGCCAATAAAATTTGACATTGTCAACTTTTAATGAGAACCATTTGATCAACAACTTACTGCCTGAGTAATAGGTTATCCAAAAGGCGTTTGCATTAAGTAAAAACATAAATATAAAATGACAATTATTTGCACTCAACTGAATTTCTTAATGCAATTCATTTTTATATGATGATTTATATATTCATTGGTCGATATTCAAAAAGCCCATCTCCCGAAAATGATCAAAGATGAATATATTCATTAATCAATATCCAAAAGGTTAAAAATGTGTCACACCTAAAAACAAGGTAAGAATAAAAATATATATCGGATTATTGTTGAAAAGATTTGAACATCAACTCAACATATCGCCGTCACACTGATCATCCTATATTTATCTTTTTTAATCTTGTATTGCAATACAACAAAACTTGTCGAAGAGAAAAAGCACAGAATAACACATAGAATTATGGAAGAAGTTTTTGTAGAAAAGATGAAATTCATTTTAAATCACGTTAACAGATTAAATAGAAGGAAGAATACGTGATAATTTTAATACTCTTCGGGGGGCATAGGTTTGGGGTATCATTTGCACTGCTTTGTTCCTTTTTTTTTTTTTTTTTCTTTTTGCTATTTTATTTTACCATTTGTAGTATTGTTTTATTTTCTTCTATTTTATACACTACACATGTCCTTCTGTGTGATGCACATGATAAAACACTGAATATTGTATTATGTTAATAATATGTGATTAAATTTCAATATTGTTGTAATAACATTATAAAACGTACATAAGTCGGTACACACACACTCTATTATTTGATGTATTTTTAGTTAAACAAGTATCAACATTTATTTTATTATGTAGGAAAATATGAGTAGAATTAAATTATTTTTATTATGCATCAACTTTCATAAAAAATATATCTCATATTTTTACTAATATAATTTTTTATGTAATTGAGCATTAATGTAAATCTAACAAATTCGTGTCATTTTACTATTTTTCATCAAAACAAAATAATTCTGAAAACTCATATAATTATTAAAATATAAAATTTCGAAAAGAACTAAGAAATTGGTATATGTTTCCCCAATATTCTCACATTTTTATATGAAAATATTTAATTATCTAAGTATATCAAAATGAACCTTACAAATACTATTTTAGGTTTAAATTATTTTATTTATATATTTATATGGATGTCTAATTGAATATCATAAAAATAAAATAAGAATTAATTTGCTATCTTTTCATCGGAAACGAAATTGATACGGAAAAATTATAATCGTTTAAACTTTTAGGTTAAAAATAAGAAAAATGAGGAGAGAGAAAATCTTTGATTCGTAAATAAGAGTGTATGATGGAACCATGTAAAAGGGACACATGTTTCTTAAGTGAACACTATAGAGGTAACATGTGGAGCATTAAAGGAGGATTTGATTTCATTAAATTTGAGGTATAGGTTTGTCAGACTAACTCCGATTATTCTCTATCTAGGCTTTAGACTCTCATTAACCCCTATGTTTTTTTTTTTTTCGATTCCTCCCCGCCTAAGAATGTCTATGCCTCGACCAGCCCAGATCCGACCCTGATTAGTCGCTAAGCCTCAATCTACCGTCTAACTAGCGTCTAGCTATCGACTTCTACAACATTAGAATTATTAGTGACCAAATAAAAATTTGATGGATCACTAAAACTGTATACAATATTTTATTGAGTGATTGAAAAAATATATAGATACTTAATTTATAGTGCATGAATAGGTCATTTGTATAACATTTTTTAAGACTACAATTGTGGTCACTAATAATAAGTTATTTGTGATTACGTGTTGTCACAAATCTCTTTATAAATTATTTGTGACCATTTTAAGACTATTTTTAGAGACAACTAGCTTGATGTTGCAAAAAAGGAAAAATAAGACGCATTTGAAATCACTTTTATCGTTACAAATATATTATTTGTGTCCCAGTTATTGAGATGACTAATTAGTAACGATATGTTATCTCTAATAATGAAGTTGTGACAAATACTCGTTATTATATTTGATACCACTTTTTGTTGTCTCAATTGTTGAAAATTGGTTTATAAAAATGGGTGAGTACCCAACTTTGACCAATTGGGGTGTGACAAAATTCAAATATGATGTAATTGAGTTTTGTATGATCGATCTACGTTCCGAGTAGATGATCGTTGTGCCTTGGATTTTTCAAAATCGAATTTCAGTGAGTGAGAGATTAATGCACGAAACCGCCACTTACTAAGGCATTTGAGTCTAGATCGGGAAATTCATGCTCGAACTATCAAGGGACATGATGTGTAAGTTCCGTTATTAATGGGATCGATATTATGGTAGTGTAACATCTGAAGTTAATAGGGTTTAATACCTGCATTAAGGTGGTGTAACACATGGAGTTACTAACCTCGTCTGAATGCCTTAATTGGCACATTTGAATGTCTTAAAGACTCATTAATGGGTGTATTTAATCTTCACTTAAGTGGAATGGTGTCTATATATGTAGGTCATTATTTTCCTGCATGACACACTTTTGAAATACCTGAAATACTTCTGAAAATCTGCATCTCATTGCATTTTCGAAAATTCTTGCATTCCAAATTCATTTTCGCATATAGTTCTTTCCCAGTTCTTACCACACATTCTAGTTCGTTCGTGCTTCTAGATTTGTGGGGCTACTATCCAGAAGATGAAAGCCATTTTATCCATGGGAACCTTACATCAAACCGTGAGCACTAGCCGAACGTTTTCGTTTTGCAAAAAGATGTCTAACCTCGACTCAACTTCACCTATGTTCTTTTGTTATTCTAACAAATGTTCAAAATCTCGGAGTTGTTTCTGCGTTGCTCAAACATAATCTTTTTAGATTATCTAAAGTGATTCGTGAGTTGTTCCAGTGACGTCGTTTGAATATCATCTGTTCAGAATCCTTGAAGAAGTACATGTACAATTCAAACATTTCACTACAACATAAATGACTTTAAGTAACACTTTCAATTTTTTTACTTTTATGTAACACTTTGGTAAGATTCATGTATATGTAACAATTCCATGTCACTACAACATAAATGACTTTAGGTAACACTTTGTTTGTAACACTTTCAAATTTTTTTACTTTTATATAACATTTTGGTAAAACTCATGAATATGTAACATGACCACATTTTCGAGGTGGAAAAAAATTCACAATCCTAGTTTTCCTCTTCTAACTTGTAGAAGTAGTAAGTTAGAGTCGATCCCACAGAGGACAGGAAGATTTAAAATAGTTTTATATATTAACCTAACAATAATAGTGTGTATATATATATATATATAAAAGAAGGGGGATTTTGAATTGATTAAAGTAACCTATTAATCTAAAAGTAAGAAATTATATAAAAGCACTAAGTAAACAAGAACAATAAAAGTAATTTTGAATTCAAATACGATAAAGATCCCAACCTTTAATCTAGTATCCCCCTAATCCGGATTATCCCTGTAATTAGTGTTACTGTTCGATAGATTAGTTCCGAAACTCCTACCCCAAGGATTAACAACAAGCTCTGCTAACCTTGTTACCCCTATGTTTAATTAACCAAAACAAGCTCCTCGATTGATCTATTCGATTGAGTGATCTTAATAAGCTCCCAAGACCTCATTAACTGAACGCATAGAGAACGAGGGCAATGAGATAAATACGGTGTTGGACTCACTAGCTCGGTACAAGTGACCTCGATTTATGCTATCCTAGTGAATGATTTCACTATTTGCTACTCGTAGACATAAAATCGTAAAGATTACGTATTACGAAAATGGTCTGACAGAAAATATGCAATTACTACTTAGGTGATCAATTCAAGTAATAATTAACATAAAAGATCAAATATAAGCAAATAGCATAACTCGTCTGAAAACATAATCCAATCGAACAATCACCGTAAGAATTACAAAAATATCGAATTAGGGTTCAACATCGACTAAAGACTGAAATTAAAAGACTAGCCACTCATAGCGATGACTAAAGACAGAATTGTACTAATAAACATTAAACTAAAATAAATTGTAAAGATAAAACCACAAATTGCCGAATCTTGATTGCTCTTCTTCTCCGGAATCCTTCAAAATCCAAGTTCCAAGTCTCTCTTGATTTCTAGATCCTTGGGGTATTTATAGGAGTATATCTCTAGGATAAAGAGGGAAAAAAACTAATTGGAATAGGAAAATTCGTCCAAAACTTGGTTTTGAGCTTGCGGGCCAAGTAATGGGCCGACACTCCATTGCTTTTTCAACTTCAAAACTATTTTTTAAGGTCTTTCGATCACTTTTGGATTTCCCCTCTTTCTGACAAAGTTGTAGCTATTTGACTCATCTTTCCAGCGCCACTAATTTTACCTCAATCAAAATTGTAGATCTCAAGATATGGCCAAAATACTAGAGGTGTGTCGAGCTGATAGAAAACTTCATCTTCGAGAAGCTTTTCGTCGGGGCCGTGAAGGTAGGTTGCCACCGGCGATGGTTGGATAGGGTGTTTGCACTTTCTAAGTCACTTTTGACGCAGCCACGACCATAGACGTGTCCCTGGTCGATCCTTTTGCTCTTTTGACTCCCTTTTTGTATGTTTTTTACCCTATTTGACTTGTTTCTTCTTCGAACTTCGTCCAAATGGAATAAAATCACCTAATTAACTCCAAAATAAGTCAAAACACGTCAAATGGTCCAATATAACAAATATAAACGATTCTTGGCCTAATAAGCACATAAATGTCATAAAATATATACCTAAATCGACCTAAATACATGCATAAGTAATGTGTGTCATAACACTTCCATGTAACACTTTTATAAAACATGCGAATATGTAATACATTCATGTAACACATTTAAAATATGTAACACCTTGGATGTAACACTTTTAAATAGTAACACTATTAGGTAACACTTTTACATAGGGAAAAAATCATAAATCGTCCCATAACTATAGTGACTTCCACTAAATATCCCACAACTTTCTGCTTTTTTGATTTCGTCCCATATGTCCTGAGATTATCCAATTTTCGTCCCAAAATTCAAATTTAAGCCGAAAAATGCACGTGCGGGCCAAAATTTAGGGGTTTTTTGCCACGTGACGTCGGGAAAAATCATATGTCCACTAAATATCCCACAACTTTCTACTTTTCTAATTTCGTCCCATATGTCCTGAGATTATCCAATTTTCCTCCCAAAAATTTAAATTTAAGCCGAAAAATGCACGTGCCGGCCAAAATTTGGGGGTTTTTTGCCACGTGGCGTCGAAATTTTGAGCTGGATTTGAATTTACATTTTTCTTTTTCTTTTTCTTGCCACATAATCTAAAATTTTACCCCTTCCAATTTATTCTTTTTCTTGTACAACTAGAGTTGAGATACCCTGTGGAGCTCGCGGCGGCGCTAACAGTAGCGGCCAGCATGCCGGCGATGGAAGGAGGGTGTGAGCCGTCTCAGAAGCAGGGTTCGAAATAGAGAAAAGATGGGGTGATGAAGATAAAGTGTATGGATGGCTAGCCATAGTGCTCGACAGCGATGAAGTGGCAGAGGATATAGAGGTCTGGGCCGCCATCGTGAGAGGTCGGGGGAGGGAGATGGTGGCGGGTGGAGGTCGGGTTGAGGTTAGTTGCACCTTCACCGGAATCTGCAGAAGAGAATCGCCTACACTGGAATGGAGCGGCAGGAGGAGGGCAGTTCTGCCGACACAGAATGAACACCGACAGAGGGTGGGGTTGTTGGCGGTATCTGTCGGGAAAGAGCAGCGGTGGGCGGAGCTGCAGGAGAAGAACAACGACGGAAAAAAAAAAAAAAAAATGTGGCAAGAAAAAAGAACAAGAAAAATGTAAATTCAAATTTCGCTCAGAATTTCGACGCTAAGTGGCAAAAAAATCCCAAATTTTGGCCGGCACGTATCTGACACGTGCATTATCCAGCTTAAATTTGAATTTTGGGACGAAAATTGGATAATCTCAGGACATATGGGACGAAATTAGAAAAGCAGAAGGTTGTGGGATATTTAGTGGACATATGATTTTTTTCCGACGCCACGTGGCAAAAAACCCCCAAATTATGGCCAGCACGTGTCCGTCACGTGCATTTTTCGGCTTAAATTTAAAATTTGGGACGAAAATTGGATAATCTCATAACATATGGGACGAAATTAAAAAAACAGAAAGTCGTGGGATATTTAGTGGAAGTCACTATAATTATGGGACGATTTATGATTTTTTCCCCTTTTACATAAGTAACACTTTTGCGTAAAACTTTTGAATAACACTTTCAATTAATATACTTATGTATTTCTTTTATTCTAAACTTATAAAATATCTTTGGAATTATTTTTCTCATGCTCTTTTGAAGAATTAAAATCTTCCAATTACTTACATTTTACAAATGAGTTTTTGGGGCAAGGTTTTATAGACATGTTACATCTTAACTATCATAATAAAACATTTGTAACATGAGATGATGAAAACAATCGACAAAAATAATAATTTATTAGAGCATCTTAGGATTTAATTAATTAGTTATATAACATTAAATAGTAATATTCTATAAAACATTTTCAAATATAAAACATTGGACTTCAAATATTTTGTCATGTCTTTCATGTGCGTAAGTTTATCTTTTATTTAATTTTATATTTTATAAAACACACAAGAAAATTAATCAATTACTTAATTTTTCAAGGTGTCTTAAAATTATCTACTTATTGCAATTGAAATTAATGAAAATGTCTTAATATTTATATAAAATAATTTGATGTAACAAATTAGTGTAATATTGAATAAGTTATAAATATGTGTGTGCGTGTGTGAGTGAGTGAGTGAATGAAATTGAAAAAAAAAAAAAAAAAAACTAATGAAAATTTTGTATCAAATTAGATAATGGAATATGCTAAATAAAATCAAGTTAGGTTGTAGTTTGGTAAGAATTTAATAATAATAATAATAATAATAATAGTTTATTGATGTCACAACCAAAATTTGTGTATATGTAGCTTTTTGTATAAGTGGTTTGACATTTACGGTTAAAGTTCTAGTAGGCTTGCAACCTGAGTTCAAATCCCAACAATGACAAATATTTAACATTTTTTTATTTTTAAAAAAAATGTTATATAAAGGGTTATATGTAACATTTTCTTAGTGCTACCATGAAGTGTTATGATTTAAAATCTAATGTAACACTTATGAAAAGTGTTACTAAAGATCGTCCAAAGTGTTACTTTAGACTTTAGTTGGCATCGACAAATGTAACACCAATAAGTGTTACCTAAAGTCTATTGTAACATTTTTTTTTATATATGTAATAGGTGGTACATAAGCACATTTATGTTGTAATGTCCGTAGTACAACATCTTTGGTGACCGTTCCTGAGCTGATCTAACATCGGCTATCCAGAAACTTTGGTAGCTGTTCTTTTGATATTCGAACGAAGGTGGTCAGAATCTTTATTTCAGTTCATATCAACATCAAATGACCATTTTTTGTAGTGACACAAGAAATTTTGGGACCCCAAACTAAACCTAACCTAAACTAAACTAAACTAAATCTAAACTAAATTAAACCTAAAATCAAAACTAAATTAAACTAAACTGAAGGGACCCTAGACGAATGTTCCCGAAACCACCATCAGGGCCGGGCTGCAACATTCGCATCAGGGGTCCATCTGCCTAACCTAATGGAAACCATGTAATGCAATTAGCAATAAGAAATCTACAGGAATGTATGAATTTATGATTAAAAATAGCAATACCCGATGTAGCTAGCATGAAAAATATAGTTCGAAAATCGAAACGATATCTTGTGTTATAGGCCGTTTAGCATCTCTAATTAACACAACTGATGCTATTTAACATGGTTTATGTCAATTTCAGATCAACTATAGTTAGGCATTTCGATTCTCACTACCTCAACATGTCCACGAAGAGACAAAAAGAATATATCTACATCATTATCAACTCACAATTGCAAAAGACTCTACCTTATCCAAATACACTCTTAGTCACATTTTATTCCCTCAGCCCTATAAATTTGCCCATAAAATGGAAGGGTACTACTACCTAGATTGAGGATGAAGCCTCAGAACTTGTGTGGAGATCAAACCTCGTCCAGACCACGATGTTGGTGGGACAATTTCAGACAAGCATGTGGGTCGAGTGAAGGTGGTCACAGGATTACTTCAATACCTGAAGAGATCAGAAGACCAAACGAGAGGAGTGGGATTGAAGATCCCATGAGAACTATAATGTTCTTGGGTTCTTTGACCCATACTTGATCAACTTTCTTCAACTATCATATATGTATATATGGCTATAGTGATCAAGCAGTCCCGATTCCCAACCCAACGATGGGTCAAAATCTTGTAGAAAGTGAATTATCTTATCTGAAATTCATGGATAAGATCTTTACACATTAATGATGGACATATTAACATGTGCAAGCCTATGATAATTAGGGAGCATATCCTAATTATCACTGTAAGGATTGCGTAATCACCACACAATGTGTGTTGATTGTATATTTCTCATATATATAACAAATGTGAGTTACAATAGACGAACGTAAAATAAGGAAAAGATACAACAGATTATGCTACAAATATGCCTAGGACAAATGTACAATTATTTCCTAATTATATCACTAATACCCCCCGTCAAGCGAGACGTGGGGTGGTGACACACTCGAAGCTTGGATCGAAGAAATTCGAAAGCGGGACGCGGTAGAGCTTTCGTGAAAATATCAGCGAGCTGAAGATGAGATGGAACAAACTGAGTATCAAGTTTGCCGGAGGAGACAAGCTCGCGAACGAAATGACAATCAATATCAATATGCTTGGCCCTTTTGTGAGCAATAGGATTTTGACTTAGAAAGATAGCGCTGTTGTTGTCACATAAGAGCAGCGGTCGAGCGGAAGGGAGGCAATGTAACTCACGAAGAAGATTAAGCAGCCACATAACTTCAGAAGCTGTGTTGGCTAAGGCCCGGTACTCAGATTCACAACTGGAACGAGAGACAGTGGGTTGCTTCTTAGCGCTCCAAGAAATAAGATTACCCCCGAGGAAAACGGCATAGCCGTAAGTAGATCGACGAGTCTCAATGCAGCGTGCCCAATCAGCATCCGAGTAAGCAATAACAGAAGGATTAGTGGGACGAGTAAATGATAATCCAAAGTTGAGAGTACCTTTGACGTATCGAAGGATACGTTTGACTGCAGAAAAGTGTCCAATAGTCGGGGCTTGGAGATATTGGCTAACCACATTGACTGAGTATGAGAGATCCGGACGGGTGATAGTTAAATACTGAAGAGCGCCAACAATCGAGCGATACAGCGTGGGGTCAGGAAGAGGATCCCCGGAGCCCGAGAGTGTTTCCCCAGAGGCAAGAGGGGTAGAAACGGGTTTGGAGTCGAGAAGACCCGCCCGCTCTAAGATATCATGGGCGTATTTTGATTGTCCAACAAATCAGCCCTCAGGAGGATGAGATATTTCAAGACCCAGAAAATAAGTAAGAGTACCAAGATCCTTGATGGCAAACTCGCGGTGAGTGCGATCAATAAACCCGCCGAAGCAATAGAGAATCAGACCCTGTCACGATTATATCATCAACATAAAGTAATAAAAAGAGAGTTGTGGTACCGTGATGAAAATAAAACAGCGAGGAGTCAGACTGACTGGCGCGAAAACCAAGCCCAAGAAGATAGGCACTGAAGCGCTGGAACCAAGCAAGAGGGGCTTGGCGAAGGCCATACAACACCTTCTTGAGGCGACACACATGAGATGGAAAGCGTGCATCGACGAAACCCGGTGGTTGAGCCATGTAAACAGGCTTAGAGAGAATGCCGTTTAAGATGTCATTCTTTACATCAAGTTGATGTAGAGGCCATTGAAATTGAACCGAAAGAGCCAAAATAACGCGGACAGTTGAAGATTTGACGACCGGACTGAATGTATGATGAAAGTCGGAACCAGGAATCTGACTAAAGCCTTGTGCAACAAGGCGTGCCTTGTAACGATCAACTGAACCATCCGGTCGGTATTTTGTACGGAAGACCCATTTGGAACCAACCACATTCGTATCAGGTGGGAGAGATACGAGATCCCAAGTATGATTAGAATGGAGCGCATCAATCTCTTCTTGCATGGCCGAGACCCAGTGGGGAGATTTTAGGGCGGATTTGAAACCACGGGGTTCGGAGGAAGCGGTCAAAGCTGTTAATAAAGAAGTAGTTGCAAGATTAACGGGATAGCGGGGCTTGAAAATACCTGTTTTAGCACGTGTTACCATCGGATGTGTAGCAACAGCAAATGGATCCGGATCAGGAGGTTGCGGTGAACCCATAGCCGAAGCTGGAGAAGGTGGGTCTGGAAGCGGATTCGGCGAAATGGGCTCAGCGGCAATAGGGGCGATGATGGGCTCCAAAGCATGCAAAGTGGGAGGAGAATCCGATGGACATGGGCCACCAGGCCCAATAAGGGGACACGGCCTAGCAGAAGTAGAATGCCGAAGTGATGATGGGCCATCATTAGTTGTTGGCGGCTGTGAAGGTGGGCCATCATTAATAGGCTCCCAAAATGAGATAAATTCCAAAGAGGAGGAGTCACCAGAAGCTGCAGAAGTGTTAGTAAAAGGAAATAATGTTTCATCAAATTGTGCATGCCTTGTGACAAAAATTCGAGAGGTCAGTGGATCATAACATCGAAACCCTTTATAAATACTGCTATACCCCAAAAAGATGCAAGCACGACTTCGAGGAGCCAATTTATTCGAAGCGTAATCTCGCAAATATGGGAATACACGGCACCCAAAAGGACGAAAATTTGAATAATTGGGAATGCTACCAAATAGTAACTCAAATGGAGACTTATCATGTAATATGGAGGAAGGAAGACGGTTGATGATGTACACGGCAGTGGCAAATGCATCAAACCAAAGGGAAGCGGGAGCATGAGCATGAAATAACATAGATAAGCCCGATTCAGAGATGTGACGATGCTTACGTTCCGCTCGGCCATTTTGTTGGGGCGTGTAGGGGCAAGACAGCCTATGCAAAATTCCATGAGTGGATATAAAAGCCTGAACCCGGGCATTAACAAACTCCGTGCCGCCATCACTTTGAAAAACTTTCAAAGTAGTCGAGAATTGATTGCACACAAACGTATGAAAACGCACAAAAACATCAAAAAAATCCGATTTGGAACGCAAGGGGTAAATCCAAGTAAAGCGAGAATGATCATCAACAAATACGACATAATAACGGTAGCCATCGGCAGTTAAAACAGGGGCAGGTCCCCATAAATCACAATGGACCAGATCAAGCACATGAGCAGAACGTTTGTCATTCAATTGAAAAGCTAGACGTTTACTCTTGGCCAATTGGCAAGAGGAACAAATACTAGGGTCAGGCTGTAATGAAGTTACACGTAAATGACCATGTTTATGTAACAAACTAATTATGGAAAATGGGACATGCCCCAAACGGGTATGCCAAAGACTAAAACTAGCTTTCAACGATTTATGAGATAAAGCAGCAATCAGTGCAGAATTTCCCCGTTCAAGGACGTATAAACCGCGATCACACCTGCCCTGAGCCAGAATCATCTTTGTTGCCCGATTCTGAACAAAAAAAGATTTCGCAGAAAAGACCACATCAACTGGATAATCATTAGTCAATTTGCTAATGGATAATAAATTTTTAGTTAAATGCGGTACAACCAAAACGTCAAGCAGATGCAAATCAGGAGACACAGTACGATAGCCAATACGGGAAATAGGTAAAGATGCCCCATTACCAACAATAACAGAATTGTTACCCGTGTAAGGTGCCGAGGAGTCGAGAGCAGACGGCTGCGAAGTCATATGAGAAGAGGCGCCGGAATCAACATACCAATCCGGAGAGGGGTCAGAAATATTGCAATTGGCATTGAATGCTTGCGCCAAGTGAACAGCCGAGGGCGACGGTTGGCGGTGAAGAAATTGAGGACAAAGATTGGCATAATGCTCACCGCGGCAAATTTGGCAATGGGGAACGTAAGGTTTACGTCCACCGCGACCGGAGGAAGCACCACGGCCTCCTTTGGAGGGGCCATGGCCTGCAGGTGGCTGCGAAGGGGACCGCGGGGACTGAGAGGGTCGGCCCCGGTTAGCAGCGAAGAAGGCTGGTTGCGAGGAAGCAGCGGACGATTCCATGGAACGGTGAAGAATGTCATACTGCTTGGCTTGATTTAGAAGATCCGAGAAGGACGGCACAGGGACCATGGACATACGGGTGTCTGAAAACCCAAGAAACTGAGGTCCAAGACCACGGAGAAACCAGTGACACTTATCAAGGTCGTCAACCGGACGGCCAATAGACGAAAGTTGATCGCACAAAGTTTTAAACTTACGTCCAAATTCTTCGATAGTGGAGTTACCACGGCGAAGAAATAAGAGTTCCTCACAAAGCTGGAGCGCACGAGAGGTGGAGGCATGAGAGAAGGCAGATTCCAAAGCAAGCCAGGCGGATCGGGACGTAACACAATCAACAACCTCGGACATGGCTTCTTCCGAGAGAGTGGAAAAAATAACACCTAGCAACTTTTGATCCGTCATTTGCCACACCAAGAAGGCGGGGTTGGACACGGAGGAGTCGTTAGTGGCGGCAACAGCCGGAAGAGTGGGTGGGGGAGGGGAGGAGGATCCATCAACATAACCGAGAAGGTCAAAGCAGCGAAGCATGGGTGTGATTTGCCGTTTCCAGAGCAGGTAGTTGTCGGAGGTTAACTTGATTGTGACCATATGAATCATGATAGCGATGGGGAGGGAGTATGTGGACGCCATCGAAGAAGAAGACCGGAAGATGGGATGAAGGCGGCGTGAGGCCGGAAGAAAGGAGTAAAAAAAAAAAAAATAGGGTTTGGATGTTACCGGCGTGATACCATGTAAGGATTGCGTAATCACCACACAATGTGTGTTGATTGTATATTTCTCATATATATAACAAATGTGAGTTACAATAGACGAACGTAAAATAAGAAAAAGATACAACAGATTATGCTACAAATATGCCTAGGACAAATATACAATTATTTCCTAATTATATCACTAATAATCACGAACATAAGAAGTTTGTCTCTCATGTGTATAATCGGTAGAAAATTGTAATACGGTGTAAAGGTGTGCACCATGTGTTATATAAAAGAAAATGGGTTAATTATTTATTTACTGGTAATGTTATTTTATATGTGTGTCTTGCATTCATCGATGCATTTCTAGCAAGACGTTTAGATTGGTACTGTTGTTCAAGCATTTTGTACTGCTTTCCATATTTTGACCCTGCTTAATTATGTTGCTGAGTACCTGTGCTTGTAGCTTGAATTGTTTGTTAGTTTGTTTTGTTATTTTACATATAATTTCGATTTAGATGGTCTTCAATAAGGCCAGCCCTGAGTTTTTAGAGACCCTGGGCAGATGGAAAAGAGCCTCTAAAAAGGATTCTTAAAAAGAACAAAAAAAGGTTCCAACAAAAACTTTTTGTTCTAACTTTAAGTAATAAATAGCAAAGACTAATATATAGAACTTCTCTTATATATCAATTGGGCGAGCCATATTTTATCTATACACTAATATAAAAGTGCCTTAAGCCTTAAGTTTCAGTCAATTAATATTTGACCTATTTTATCTTTATTTAGTTTAAATATTCTAAGGACAATATTGTAATTTTTTAATATATCCTAATTATTAAATTTGGATCATTATTCTAATCCTAATTGTATTCTAATATCCCAATTCTAATCATAATTGTATTCTAATATCCTAATTATATACAAAGAATCAGTAATCCATTAACCTCCTTAGTGAAGTGATTTCATTTAATATGTGTAATTGTTAGGATTGTCCAACAAAGTTCCACATCGGATATACATGGGAGGATCATGGGGTTTAATAGGATTAAAGTATCTCTATTGGTATGAGGCCTTTTGGGAGTTAGCCCAAGAACAAATCCGTGCGGGCTTGGCCCAAAGCGGACAATATCATACCAATGTAGAGATGGGGCCAAGTTGGGGCCCAACAAGTGGTATCAGAGCCATGGTCCCAGACTGAACCGATATGGTGGAGATCCTCGGAGTGCCAAACAAAGTCGCAGGCTCGCGACAGGCTCTACGGACCAGGTGCTGAAACCAGGTCAGGTGCACCTGGGTAGAGCAGGCTCCTCAGCAAAGACGAAGGCTCACCAAGGTAGAGCAGGCTTCCCAACAGAGACGAAAGGTCCGACTCTACGAACCAGGTGCTGAAACCAGGCTAGGTGCACCTGGGTAGAGGTTGACTCTCCAGCGACGGTAAACCATGGACTCCACGTAAGACATGTGCCCAGATACAGTGGAGTTGGCTAGTCGATGGATGGAGCAGACATGGCTCGGTACTCCACGTAAGACGTGTGCCCAGATACAGTGGAGTTGGCTAGTCGACTGGATGGAGCAGACATGGCTCGGTGGTTCGTTTGAGGGGAGGCTCGGTGATTCGTTTGAGAGGAGGTTTAATGGTCCTTTGTTTGAAGGGGAGGATTGTTAGGATTGTCCAACAAAGTCCCACATCGGATATATACATGGGAGGATCATGGGGTTTAATAGGATTAAAGTATCTCTATTGGTATGAGGCCTTTTGGGAGTTAGCCCAAGAACAAATCCGTGCGGGCTTGGCCCAAAGCGGACAATATCATACCAATGTAGAGATGGGGCTAAGTTGGGGTCCAACAGTAATAGGATGAGATTTGACCAATAATTTAATCTTATTTAGACACAGACAAACTTACTTTCCCTGAGTTAGACTTGCAAGCGGATACAGTTCCGGTTAAATTTAAACATGGAGATTCCAACCAAAAGAATCATCAGCATGCATGCACAACATATTTCTGAGGACAATAAATCCATTTAAAGTGGACAACAGGCAGGAGAACGCCGATGATGCTTCTTAAAACTCTGATCGAGAGGATGAAACAAAAGAAACAGAGAAAGGAAAAGGGAAAACCAGTCTTCAACTCAAAAACGTTGCATAAGAGTTTGGTGGTGAGTTTAAAATGTACAAACAATTCATGTTAGTTAGCTTTTCTGGGATCTCATTTTTTCGTTAACAAGGACATATCTTCTTGTCGTCAGTGGCGTATCCAGAAATTTCAAATTAAGGGTATGATATATACTTTATAAAAAGTCAATTAATATTTAGAATTCAATGACGTCAAGCATAATGTAAAACAAAAAATACATAAAATAAAATAATATAGTACCTATGATTTTGTAATGGTATATTTTTTTAATATTTTGCTTCTTTTTAAGGTTTTCTTTTATTAAAAAAAGGCATTTGCATAAAAAAATTATCGCAAGAAAAAAATGAGCTAGATAAGGAAAACATGAGACCAAGAAAAAATATACCTATAATAATATATAATTTTTTTAAAAGTTTAAAATTATATTGAATAACCAAACTGGTAGTTGCACAATAAAGTTAACATTAGGACTGAGTTACAATCCTAATTGTGGCAAAAACTAATCTTTATTTTGAAAACCAATTAAAATCTGCTATAACCAACCACAAAAAGGGAAATAATTACCAGTAGGATTCAAACTCCGATTAATGAAAAGAGGTTTTACACGCGCTACTACTGCGCCAACATGACAATAATGACTAAAAATACTACCTATAAATGAAGAAGAAAAAATAAAGAACTAATATTTTGGGAGTACAACTGTAACCCCTATTCTATGTTGCATGCGTTACTGCTTGTCATACAGTTGGAAGATCGTCCAAACGTGTATATCTCTCGCTGGCTAAATTACAAGAAATTAAATTTTAACTATTTCTTTAACCAAAATTTTACGAGTGAAAAGTTATTACACCAAAAATAATTTTAGCCCCAGAGGCGTGTACGTCTGCATGGTGACAATATACGTAAAGTATGCATGATAATCCTCATTAGATAAAATTAATTAAGATGTACCTCATTTTTACAAACCGAAGGGAGAAAATTCATAGGAAATATATGTAAAGCTTTTTAAAAAAAAAAAAAAGTTTGTTGGGGTGAATGCTATAGGGCGTATTATAACATTATCAAAGATCATTTGTTGTGCAGCGTACCCGGCTTCAAAATTGATGTCGTAAAATTCTCAATCAATGCAATGAAAAGTTCAAGGAGTCTGGCAGTATCTTAAGTTTCAATCAATCTATGTTGACCTATTTTACCCTTTTTAAGTTTAAATATTCTAAGGGTAATATTGTAATTTCTTAATATCACCCAAAAATTTTTGAAGTTTAAAGATGTACCCAAAACATACAAACAAAATGAAAATCCGATTTGGGATGGGAAAATCCGCAAAAATGCGTCTATTACCTTGTGGGCCAAGTAAAGGGCCGAAACTGCACTGCTTGTCCAACTTCAAAGTCGTATTTGGAGGTCTTCTGTTCTGATTTTGGCTTTGGCTATTTCTGGAAAAGTTGTAGTCATTTGAATTAGCTTTCCAGCGTCATCAATTTCACCTTAGTTGGACTTGTAGATCTCAAGATATGGTCAAAACACGGAAGACGTGTCAGGATATGATTTGACGCTGCATTTCACTATGTTCACAGTTTCACCTCTTTTCTTGCTCGTTTCTTCAAACTTCATCCTAATGGACTTTTGACCTTAAAATTATATTTTTTTGTACAAAACGAGCAAACACGTCATTCGGCTCAGGATATAAAATATGAACATAAATCAACCGAACTTATATGCAAATACTACTAAAATAACTCTAAAGTCAGCCTAAATGCATGCATACACTACGTATATCAATTGCATGACCTTGTCAACCAAGGAAGTTGTGGCCAACTAATCGGCTTTCGAGGGCCATTAAGTGGTCAACTAACCACCACCTTGTTTGGTGGTAGTGAGTATGTGGAGTGTGCACTCTAAGGAATCCGAAGGCCTATATAAAGGGTTCATTCCATCTGAGGAAGTATATGAAAGAAGAAAAAGAATACATGTTACCCAGACAGTTTGTGTCGCATAGAGTATTTAGTTGACATTCTATCCAACCTTTGTTGTGCCCATTGTAATAAGTTCTGATTCGTCATCACTCTGAACTCTTTTAGTTATAGGATTCTTTAGGATAGCCTTGATAGGTTGTGTTTATCCATTTTTCTAAGACATTGTGATTCTTTGAAGTTTGTCGCAATTTACTTTGATGAACGTGAAAATACTTATTTTTCTCGTATTATTTCAATTAATTTTCAATGTGAATTGCGAGTATCTATAATTTATAAGTGCAATTGCATATTCGGGTTTGAATTCTTTTTTATATGATTTAATGCATTTTTTGGGTGTTTTGAGTGATATTTTGAAGGCTAATAAAATCAAGAAAACCAAGAACGCCAATTGCACTTGTTTTCTCACTCTAGACCATAAATAGAGGTCTAAATGGGGTCGACTCAGACCCCAATCAAGCCCGACTTAAAGATCATCGAGCCCAAAACAAAAGTTGTGAGGTTTGGGTCAAAAAAAAAGAAATGAAAGGCTCCGAAAAGACGACGCACGGTGGGGGAGTATTGCATGCCCCGCGATCGAGCGCCGGACATTTGGAGAGCCTACCAACAGGTTCTTCACCGGCTCGGTCGAACCTCGGTCAGCTACGTGTTTATTTTTTGTTGTAACTTCCTCGTTCGACGTCCGATTGAGGTGATTCAAGTTGCCACATGAAGCCAACACGAATATTTATAACTTTTTAGTTAGGGACACCTCTTCCCCTTACTTTATTCATACCTTTTGCTTACTAGAAACACTTTCTCTCTTGCAATAGTTAGAATTTCAGATTTTAAGTTAGGGGTTCTCTTCTTCAAGGAGAAAACTAGGGTTATTGGTGGATTTCTGGGAAATCTCTCCAGGGAGTGACAACCTTGCAGATTCTTGAGGATTCTCAAGACTATTATCACTATTGAATATTTATTTCCCTTCTCGTCTCTATTTTTAATTTTATTTGTGTCCTTGCTTCATAATGTGAGTAGCTTCCATTGTTTCGTAAAGCTAGGGAGTGCCCTAAGTTTCGAGGTTGATGTTTGTGAATTGATTGTTTGATTTGAAGTGGGTATTCGTAACCTACAGTTTGTGACTAATTAATTTGTATTGATTTCCAAATAAAATTGTAATTAAGTTTACAGGCTTGACCGGTACCTCATCTTTCAGTAGCTTAAAATGATTTGTTTGGTTGTGCATTTGAGAGAGGATAGTTCAGCACCTAGTCTTGGGAGTTGTTAACCATTCGAGGCTCACCCAATTTAGATCTTAAATGAGCTTAGGAAGTAATAACTATGCCTTAGACTTTGAGGGTGAGGGATTAATTCCGAAAAATTAGATTAATTAGGACTTAACCGGGGAAGAGGAGACCCATGGGGTAGAAGCTTCACCTGGGAGGGGAGTAGTTTCTATAGAATTCCGATTGAGATGAGCGAAATTAAGTTATTGTCGTGTGTAAATTAGTACTCCCCCACATCGGTCTTTAGTGTAGGATAAGTCGGCTTAATTCCTTCTACCTTTACATAATTGAGACCCTTCAGGCCGAGGATTAACTTAGAAATCTCATCTGTGTAGGTCTTCTACATCGAATCTCGTATACTTACCAATTCTAGGGAGATAATGACACATCAACCAATATCCTAGGGTTATGCTTAGTTGGAACGCTAACTAAGTAGGAATCCAACCATAAGGGAAAATTGGTAAAAATGCCTCTTAAGTTTGCCATAATTAAGAAAATACCCTTTAAGTTTGTCACTTTTAAAAAATGTCTCATAAGTTACAAAAAATTGATAAAAATACCCCGTCACCGGCTACTACCTGTTACCCAGCCCGTGACGGGTTGACGGGACATTAATTTTTTGAAAAAATTGATAAACATACCCCTTAAGTTTGTCATAATTAAAAAAATATCCTTTAAATTCGGTACTTTTCAAAAATGCTCCCTAAGTTACAAAAAAATTGATAAAAATGCTCCGTCACTGGCTACTGGCAAATTTAATAAACTAATGTACTGTTCACCAAACTATTAAAATTGTAAGTGTGCTTTTTGGTAATTTACAATATTAAGTGAAGTCACCTGTGCCACAGACGACTTCACAAAAACCTGACTGCCACTGTTTTAAATAAGCAAAGACGCCCATGGCATAGGCGAGTTCTGAAAAGGGGGAGGAGGGCAGTCCGCAGGGGTGCAGGGCGGTGGTGTGGTGCAGGGCGGTGGTGTGGTGCAGGTGGGTGGTGGCAGTAGTGAGTTGTCCCATCACATTGAATAATTTGGAGAAGATTTTGACTGGATGGAGTTATATATATCATCTTTCCACTTCTTCCTCTTCTTACCTCATTTATGCTCCTCAAAAAAATTTACAGAATGCATTTCTCATATAAAAAATTGCTCTTCAAATTTTCTCTTCATCTCTACCCCTCACTTGATTCTACAAGAAGGTCTTCAAGCATCACATTTGTTGTGTAGACGACTCACACGAAATTGAAGATAATTTGTTAAGGTACAAATTTCTATATTTAAATATTTTCCATAATTTATATGATAAATTTCGTTTGATATACCGGTGTTATATTTTATGTAATTATTTTCTAATACTTTTGAAGGCCATCAAAGTTCGTTTAACAAAAATTTAGTGGACACGGTGCTCCCCCTCGTTTGACCCGGAAGAAGGCTTAGAAATACAACTACAACGTATCTTCATTAAGGTATCAAAATTCTATATGTAATTATAATTATTCTTTTTCTAATGAATGTGAATTGTAAAGAATTGATCGAAAAAGACCGCCCAGATTTTTTTTGGTGAACATTTATGTATGTGCAGTAGAATAAATAGATGTTTTATTGTGGCTCTTAGTAATGTTATTATGGTCCATTTTTCGTGGTTACCACAACTGTGCATATTAGTTACATTTTTATTATATACGTTAGTGACAATTTTATTATTATTATTATTATTATTATTATTATTATTATTATTATTATTATTATTATTATTATTATTATTATTATTATTATTATTATTATTATTATTATTATTATTATTATGATTACTGATATTTATATATATATATATATATATATATATATATATATTTCCGTAATTTTACTACGTTTATTGTTATTAACATACACCTTTATTATTATTATTATTATTATTATTATTATTATTATTATTATTATTATTATTATTATTATTAGCAGCATTATTATTAGTATTATGATCGTTATTATTATTGTTATTATCAATATTTGTATTAATATTTTTTTATTATTCTTATTATTATTACGTTTAATAATATTATTATAATAATAATTATTATTATTATTATTATTATCATTATTATTAATATTATTCTTAACGTTCTATCATTATTTTCTTTAGAAATATTATATTTTTTATTATTCTTCTTATTAGTATTATCAATATTATTATTATTATTAATTTTATTTTTATTTTTATATTTTTATTACGTTTATTATTATTATTATTAATCTCCTATCATTATTTTCTTTAGAAATATTATATTTATTATTATTTCTAATTTTTTAATCAATATTATTATTAACTTTATTATAACTATTATTATCAACCAACATTATTATTATATTTTTTTCTTAAATTTACATTCTTTATTATTGTTATTATGATTATTATTATTATTATTAGTATTTTTATTTGTATTAATCTCATATCATTATTTTTTATAGAAATAGTATATTTATTAGTATTTTTATTTTGACTACTGTTATTTTTTTTACAATCTTTATTGTTGTGTATTGTTTTTTTTTTTTATTTGTTATTATTGTTACATGTTTCAAACTAGAGTAGCTCAATGTACGTTAAAATCCTTAAATTTGAAGATAATGGCGCCGTCAGAAAATGTGGGAATTATCGGGCACCGTGGAAATGGTACCGAAGGGCAACCTATTGGCGGTCATAGGGTGTCTCGTTCGATTGGCTACCCTGGACTGCTTTCGCTATTATACCAAATGTTGGAAATCGATAACGATCGATATATGTTGAAAGTATCTGCAGCGTTTTGTGAAGATAATATTTTACAACTAATACCGATCAATAGTGACGAAGATATGTGGTTCTTCTTTGATCCGGATGCTGAAAATCGTTACGTTCACCTTCACATTGAAAGTGTTGTATTCCAGACGACCACCGAACAAAATGTATCCTTGACGGATGACTACTTCAAATACGCGACATATCTAAGTGGTGATGGTCCAACCAGTCTTGTATTCGATACACAAGGCACCTCTACTACAACTTAACCATGAAACTCAAGTCGATGCTACAAGTTACACTGTGGCGGAGTTGTCCGGGGATCATGCGATTGATCCATTGGTGGACAGCTTCGGTCCAAATGAAATTGAAGATTCTGAGTCGAGTGATAGTGAATCAGACAGTGAAGATAAAACAGATGATGCGAATATACATGATCTCAATGGATTATATAATCATACGGTTAACGACACACCAATTATAGAAGGTTAAGTGCAAGAACAGTGGAGGGAATATTTGGTGGTCGAAAGTACGCCTCAATTATAGAAGGTTAAGTGCAAGAACAGTGGAGGGAACATTCACTGTGAGTGGGGTTTGCGGGCAGTCTTGAAGAACAAGTTCAACATGTGGCAGATTACAAAGTATGTAGGCCCTCATTCATGTCTTATTGTTGTGTCCGTTGACCATCAGAATCTTTGTAAAAACATGATCGCCGTGTTGCTCACAGGGATGGTTCAGATTGAGCCAGGATACGAGGTTAAGTTGGTACTACAACAAGTTAAGGATAAGTACCAATACGAAATCTCGTATCACAAGGCTTGGCACAGTTTGAAACGGGCTAGAGAAAATGTATATGGCACGTGGGAGAGTTCTGTGGTCAAATTACCGAAATTTTTTAGAGCAATACAAAAATGGAATCCAGGAACGGTAGCCAAGTGGCAACACGTGGACAACAGAGCTCCTGGAATTAAAATGTTGAAGTACGTTTTCTGGGCGTTTAAACCGTGCATTGATAGTTTCCAACAGTGTTGGAAGGTCATCAGTGTTGATGGAACGCATCTATACACTAAGTACAAGCACAAAATGCTGATTGATATCGCAATGGATGTCAACCAACAAGTTCTACCTTTATCGTATGCTATTTTCGATGAAGAAACGTTCGCCGCTTGGAAATGGTTTCTTAAGAAGTTAACGAAACATGTTGTCCGGGGAGTTGAGCGGATGTGTCTTGTATCTGATCGATGTGTTGGGTTAATCGAAGTTGCTAAACAATTCGCGCAATCCTCACCACCTGGGGGTGTGCACCGCTTCTGTCTGAGGCATGTTTGCTCCAATTTTAACACGCAAGTGAAAAATGTTAAGCTGAAGGATTTGTGCTGGGAGGCATGTTCAACATTTACTGTGAGACAGTTCGAGAATGCGATGTCAAAGATTAGAGCCATAAGTGAAAGTGGTTATGCCTACTTGAATGACATAGAGCCATAAGTGAAAGATCAGTGACATTAAAAGTAGCACTTACATTATACTCGCCAGGATGGTCAAGTTTGTAGGCATTGTCATTGATTCTTGCAATCACTTGAAACGGTCCATCTCCTGTTGGTTGCAACTTGGACTTAAGCTTTGTCGGAAACCTTTCTTCTCTCAAGTGTAGCCATACCCAATCACCTGGTTCAAATATGACTTGCTTTCGGCCCTTGTTGGCATGTTTCACATATTGCTCCGTTTTCTTCTCAATTTTGAGCCTCACTTTTTCATGCAACCTTTTAACTAATTTTGTCTTCGCCTTACCATCGAGACTTGCACGCTCATCAATTGGTAATGATATCAATTCAAGAGGATCCAATGGATTGAAACCATACACAACCTCAAAAGGAGAATATTGAGTAGTAGAATGTGTACTCCTATTATATGCAAACTCGGCAAATGGCAAACAATCCTCCCAATTCTTTAAGTTCTTTCTAATCAAAACTCTGAGTAATTGAGACAAGGTTCTATTCACTACTTCAGTTTGTGGATGACAAGTAGTAGAAAATAGAAGTTTGGTTCCCAATTTACTCCACAAAACACGCCAAAAATGGCTAAAAAAATTTGCATCTCCGATCACTCACAATAGTTCTTGGTACTCCATGCAAACGCACAATTTCTCGAAAAACTAAGTCAGCAATATGAGTTGCATCATCACTTTTATGACAAGGAATAAAATGGGCCATTTTTGAAAACCTATCAACTACCACAAATACATAATCCCTTCCCCTACTCGTTTTAGGTAAACCCAAAACAAAGTTCATGGATATGTCTACCCAAGGTTCACTAGGAATAGGTAGTGGTCTATAGAATCCATGAGGCTGTAATTTTAATTTATCTTGTTTATAAGTTATGCATCTTTCGCAGATCCTCTCCACATCAGCACGCATACCCGGCTAAAAGAAATGGTCACGCAAAATTTCCAAAGTTTTGTGCACACCAAAATGTCCCATTAACCCTCCCTCATGGGCTTCACGAACAAGTAATTATCTCATATAACATTTGGGCATGCAAAGTTTATTTTCACGAAACAAATAGCCCTCATGTTTATGGAATTTGTCAAATGCAGCATGTTCACAAGCCAGGTAAACAGAAGAAAAATCGGAATCACTTTCATACATGTCCTTAATAGACTTAAAACCAAGCAATTTAGATCCCAATGTAGCAATTAAAGCATGACTCCTAGATAAAGCATCAGCTACAATGTTTTCTTTACCTTTCTTGTACTTGATCACACAAGGAAATGACTCAATGAATTCCACCCATTTGATATGCCTCCTACTCAACTTACCTTGACCCTTGAGGTATTTTAGAGATTCATGTTCCATGTGGATGACAAACTCCTTCGGCCACAAGTAGTGTTGCCAAGTTTCCAATGCTCTTACCAAAGCATACAACTCCTTATCATAAGTCGGATAGTTCAGTTGAGTTCCTTTCAAATTCTCACTAAAGAAAGCAATCGGCTTTCCTTCCTGCATTAGACAGCTCATATACCAACTCCAGATGCATCACATTCAATTTCAAATGTTTTATCAAAGTTAGGTAATACAAGAATCGGTGCAGAAGTAAGTTTCTCTTTCAAAAGATCAAAAGCAGTTTGTTGTTTTTCTCCCCAATGAAAACCGAATTCCTTTTTCACAATTTCATTTAGTGGTGCAACAATGGTACTAAAATCTTTTACAAACCTCCTGTAGAAAATTGCAAGACCATGAAAACTTCTTACTTCAGAAATATTTTTGGGAATTGGCCAATCTAAAATAGCCTTGACCTTTTCTTTTTCTACTTCAATCCCTTCACCACTAACAACAAATCCAAGAAAAAAAACCTTATCCATGCAGAAAGAACACTTTTTCAGATTAGCATGCAAAGACTCTTTCCTAAGTGTATCCAAAACAAATTTCAAATGGACAAGATGTTCTTCAATGTTCTTACTATAGATAAGTATATCATCAAAATACACAACAACAAACTTTCCAATAAACTCTCGCAAAACATGGTTCATTAATCTCATGAAAGTGTTCGGTGCATTAGTTAAGCGAAAGGGCATTACTAACCACTCATATAAACCATATTTTGTCTTAAATGCAGTTTTCCACTCATCTCCCTCTTTGATCCGAATTTGATGATATCCACTTTTCAAATCGATTTTGGAGAATATGACAGCACCATGTAATTCATCAAGCATATCATCTAACCTAGGAATAGGATAGCAATACTTAACCGTGATTTTATTAATGGCACGACAGTCGATACACAGCCTCCAAGACCCATCCTTCTTTGGTACCACAATCACAGGTACGACACATGGACTCCTGTTTTCTTGGATCTTGCCCTTACTCATCAATTCCTCAACTTGTCTTTGAATTTCCTTCGTTTCCTCCGGATTAGCTCTATAAGCAGGTCGGTTTGGAAGTGTTGCCCCCGGAATAAAGTCAATTTGATGTTCAGTTCCTCTCAATGGTGGCAAACCACTTGGATCCTCTTCCGGAAAGATGTCATTGTATTCCTGCAAAAGGGACACAAAAGAACTAGGCAAAGAAGGTGTTAGTTCGTTAGTGCTAAAATAGGACTCCTTGTACACCAATACCAACACATTTTTTTTTTTCAAAAATTGCTCTTTTTAGGTCGCTCCCTCTTGCAAAGAAGTTTAATCTTTTTTTGTCCTCACTTTCCTCCAATTTCTTTACTCCCTCGGAAACATTTAATGCCGCCCTCTTGTTTTTCTCTCCACTGTTTTTTTCTCTCGAATTTTGTCCCTCAATCTCACTTTTCTTTCCCTCTATCTCTCTTGCTCTCCTTGCTTGGGACATTTTGATTTGATCATCTTGAACTTGCTGTGGAGTCAAAGAAACAAGCATAATGGTTTTATTTTGATGCTTCAATGTGTATCTATTAAGATACCCATCATATGTCACCCTTCGGTCGAATTGCCACGGTCTTCCCAAAAGAATATGGCTAGCATGCATCGGCACCACATCACACAAAATTTCATCCTTGTAGTTTTCAATGGAAAATGATATCAAAACTTGTTTAGTTACACGAATTTCCCCACATTCATTAAGCCATTGAAGCTTGTAAGGATGGGGATGTTTTGAGGTAACTAAATTCAGTTTCTCCACCATTTCAGCAACATTAGCACAACTACCACCATCAATAATCAACATGCATACCTTCCCTTGAACCAAACATCGTGCGTGGAAGATGTTCTCCCTTTGTTGTTCGGCTTCAGCCACCTTGATTTGCATGTTTAGAGCTCTCCTCACCACCAAAAGTTCTCCTTGCTCGGGCGTAGTTTCTTCAAATTGCTCATCACCACTTTCTCCATTTTCACTTTCGGACTCAATCTCTCCATTGCCCCTCATTATCATGACCTTCTTGTTCGGACATTCTGACACAATATGTCCAAACCACTGACACCGAAAACATTTAATATCTCGAGTTCTAGAAGAAGTAAAGATACCTTTCCCCTTTTCAGTTTCATTACTCTTGTTTTTCGACATCTCATGTTGGGACCTTGAAGTCGTCCAGTAGGTGGTTTTGGGCGTCCCTTCCTTCATCTTGCTAGAAGATGGAAAATTTGATGTTTTGACTCCTTTGAAATGACCCGTCATTCTTCAGTTGTCTTTCCACCTTCATGGCTGTATGCACCATATCCTCTAACTCCACGTAGTGCTGAAGTTCCACTACTCTCGCAATCTCCCAATTCAATCCACTCAAGAAGTGAGCCATGGTAGCCTCCCTATCTTCTTCAACATTTGCTCTATTCATGGCAATCTCCATCTCCTTATAATACTCGTCCACAGATTTATTTCCCTGATTCATAGTTTGAAGTTTTCGATATAAATCACGAAAATAATGAGAAGGTACAAATCTCTTACGCATTATAGACTTCATTTCAGCCCATGTAGACACCGGCCTCTCTCTGTAGCGTCTTCAATTTGTAGCTAATTGATCCCACCAGACTATGGCATAATCCGTGAATTCAATTGCAGCAAGCTTCACCTTTTTATCTTCGGAGTAGTTGTGACAATCGAAAATAAGATCTACCTTCTTTTCCCACTCCAAATATGCTTCCGGATCGCTCCTCCCTTGGAATGTCGGAATGTTCATTTTTATGCTGCTCAAGTCTCTGTCAACTTCATTATTGTGCCTTCTACCTCCTCGCCGGACTTGGTGGATCGATCCCCTCTCATCTTCTTTATCCGTCTCCAACTCCTCTTCATGTCTTCTTTGGTAGGCATGATTATTTCCACGCCCTCTTGGAATTTCCAGCCTCTCCAATCGGTCGTTGATGTCATTAAGAATACTTCCCAATTGCTATATGGCCTGCGCAGTAGAATCTTGTCCAGCAAAATTATTTTCAAAAGTTTCTTCCGTGATGTAAATAATCCTCACAATTCACTCGTGTATCACTCAAATTTCACTCTATTGTTACTCACAAATCACTCGTAGGCTTTTACCTCCCCTCTAATGATCTCACCGCTTAATGCCTTTAACTACTCAATATTCAAGAATAAATCAAGCTGAACAATCTCAAGTAATGTTCAACAATCCCTTAATCCTATTATAAAGAAACAAGAAATTATCGAGCACTTTTACAATATTTTTCCTTTATGACTACTTGCTGAATGTGGTAGTAAATGAAGTGACTAACTATAACAGATTTTTCTTTTTTTGGTACATCTTTTTTTTTTTTTTTTTGGGCACCTCCCTTTTTTTTGTACCTTTTTTTTTTTTTTAAACGAACAACAAAAGATAAAAGATATAAGATAATCAGATCAATACCAGATTGCTCTGATACGAAACTGATACGGATAGTGATAGAGACTTAGATATATTGATCTAAGAACCCAACGTATAAAATAAGCAGTGGTCTTCCCAGATCGAGAATCCAGTTTGATCTTACTTAGAGGTTGATAAACCTCGACCCGTTGGCTATGTGATCAGCCAAGAACCTCGGTATGGTTGAACGCACAAGATCTTGCTCAATGACCTTGATAAGTTCTTGAATATTTGAATACCTCACAAAGAGAGAATCCAAAACATGAAAAGAAAAGCTAATTTTCGGATTTGATCCAATGGTGATTTTTACAACCTTTGTAGGACCTATTTATAGGCTAGAAAATGACTCTAGAGTGTCCTACATGCATGTATAGTACTTAGGAGCATTTAAAAGCTCTTGGCTACCTTCAATGACTCCTAAAAACTAGATAAGACCACTTGACTACATTCAAGGAAGTCTAGATGAGGTCCCTTGACTACATTGGCATACAAAAGGTTTATCTGACTCATAACTCACCACATCCCTAACGATCCTATCACCTTCCATCCCGCCTATAGTAGTAAACGAGCCCTTTTAAGGACATCAGCCGCCGCTTATTGCTATTTTGCCAGAATAGTCACGTGAGAAGCACGAGACTAACTAATTTGAGGAAAATCGACAAGCATGCAGATGTCCCAAATATTTGTCCAGATGACATGCCACGACAATTAAAATATATATATTTTTTCTTCTTCTCCTCAAATACAGCACCACCGTCAACACCACCGTCACCACCAGACCACCGCTACAATAGCTGAATGAGAATGATGCTTCATGGCTTTGTCCTAGTTTCCTCTTTAAACTTGTTCGCCTTTCCTTGGATTGAATCCATATCTTGTATTGGTTCCTGCAAGATATCCCCCTGTTGTGGTTGGCCATTGGATCATATTTTGGTTTGAAACTTCTACTTAAACTTTTGCATGATAGCTTTTCGTTTGGTCTTGGAATCGAGCAAGAAAGTGGAGTCGATTCCGCCATTTTGAATTATATCTACTACGTTTAGTGGCATCTTCAGCGGCATGTGTTGTAGATGTGATTTGCCTCTCCAGAACTTGTGCTTCTTTGTGCGAGTTGCATCTCTCAACAAAATCAAGCAAGAGAGCGGTTTTTTTCCTGGAGGGATTGGATCTTAATTCTGTCTAGAGAAGTGGCAAGACAAGGATGGTTCCACCAGAGGGTTGAGGTAATTATACGTTTTTTCTGCGGTGGTGGTCTGGTGATGACGGTGGTCGTGGCCTAGTGGCTGTGGTAGTGCTGCATTGGGGAAGAAGAAGAAAGGAAAAAAAGATATTACCTCCGTCCCACATTATTTTGCACATTTCTTTTTCGAGCCTCTCATCTTATTTTGCACACTCTTTAGAAATAAACTTCTCCCACAATTTCCACCCTCGAAATCTCAACTCCGAATCTCCACCTTTAAAAAAATCAAAGAAAAAATAAAATTTATTTTTTCTTAATATCCGTGTCCAATCACCTGTTCAAAATAAGTCAGGATGAAAGAAGTATATTATATATATATATATATATATTAATTGACGTGGCATGCCTTCTTAACAAATTATTGACACATGCATCTACATCTTTGCCGGATTTTCTCAAAATTTATTTGTCACGTGACTAATTCCGGTGAAAATAGCAATCGACGGTGGTTGCTCTTAAATTGAACAGCTTTTACAATATCCATAACTAAAATTAAAATTAACTAATATACATGAATTTTTAACATACATTACTAAAATTAAAAGAATTCCCATTATTTGGGCATTCCAGAGAATTAGGTGAAAATCAAAATAATATGTATAAAAGAAAAAGACTACCAAAATCCAAAATTGTTATTTCTAGTGATGCGAAATGAGTCCTGGATTCTTACAATATCATGATCGCTTGATCATATACTCAAACAGGCTTGCCATAAATATTTAAACCCATTAAAACCTAATTTTATTTCCTTCCTCCACTCCAATTTCAAGGAATCCAGGCAGGATCCCTGGGGCTAAAATAACACTCGCTCACGTTAGCATTAAGCAGCTTCAAAGCAGATTTCGACTTGACACACCTCGGAGTTTTGTACTGGTTAATCGACGCGCCGCCTTGAGCGATGAACAAATCCATCAGCTTCTCAAAAGTCCCCGCCTTCACCACTCTGATCTCCAGCGGCCCCACTGACTTGTCGTTCGTCCGGCATCGTCGGTAAACGTAATCCAGCCCCTCCTCCACCGCGATGCAGCATTCCTGCACCACATCTCCGGAGATCGGCGGCGCGTGGGGTTGGATTGTGTTATTGATTTCCCAGTAGATGACGTAGTGGCCGGGAATGGAGGAGGTGTCGGCGTAGCTGGTGTATTCGACGAGGAGCGCGCGGCGCGGCTCGAGGAAGCGCTTGGCGGCGGCGGTGATGCTGCGGTGGAGGTCTTCTTCGTTGGTCTTGTCGTTGTCGATGCTGAGGACGACGTTGCGCCGGCAGATGAAGCGGAACTGCGGCGCTTGGTTGTGGAATCCGGTGACTTGGAGAACGTCGCCAATGCGATACCGGTATAATCCTGATAAATTCATCCATGCATTGCAAGGACATTTTTATAATAATAATAATAATAAATAAATAAATTGATTAGTCAAGAAAGATATTCCGATTAGTTAACCAAATTATTTTGAATCTATTATGTAGAATTTTTAAAGTCAATATAGACTGAATCTTCTAGACTTCTAGTCAAATTGGTACGTAGACGAGGTCCGAGTTGCATTTTATCTTGTATTTTATCAAGTCTATTAACTGAGAAGGGGTTCAAAGTTTTTGGTATTCTGAATAGTTTTTAAACAGTTAAATTTAAATGTTTATTGATTGAAAATTAAACATTATGTCTAGATTTTTCAAACAAGCAAAATATTTTCAAAACATAGAAGGTAGATCCATAACACAACGGCATTTTTGTCTCAAAAAGGTAGATTTAATATATCCTAGCAAAATTATATCAAAGATAAAAAACGAAATTTTCTTTATAGTTTCACTTTCCTTTAAACCCAACTAATTTGCAGAAAACTAAAAATAGCACTCGGAAAAGGTCCAATACTTTTACTAATTATTTAATTTGCTTTTTTAAGTGATCTAATGAAGCAATGACTCATAAAAAAGTAAACACAATACAAACAAATTAAATATAGAATACGACAAGATAAGCGTGTATGTTCTCTAGTCTTTTTTTCCTTAAACTCTTTTCTTTTCCTTGAGAAAGTGTATTTAATGATTACTCAAAAGAATGAAAATCCATTTCTTTTGCAACGTTGGTACCGGCCGTACTCTAGTACCACGAATTATCAATCATGTTATTTAAGGTGGAAAAATGGTGGGGCTAGTTGCTTTTATTCAACTCATGTCATCATTATATTCATTTCAAATCTTTGATATATGATCCCAAACATTTATAAGTTAAATTGGCTAAAATGCACTTTACACACCTTATCCAAAAGTTAATATATCATCCACTATGTAAATATCTTATAAAATAAAATTAATTATCTTATTTTACATAAGGCTTGTGTTTATTCATGACTAGAGAAAGTTGAAGTAATGTAAATTGGGAGAAATAAAGTGAAAAGAAAAGATTGAGTTTAATAAATGAGTGTTTCATTTTATTGGTTGGAGATTGAGTCATAGTTTGTTTTTAGTAAAAAATGAGAAAAAGATAATGTAATATGTGTAAATATATAGTCAACAACTTTAGAAAAAACACAACCCAGTTGGTCCGATCCAAATGATAAGTAAACACCTGTTCACTGTTTATTTTCATTATTTTCATACGTGCAAATTATTATAAATGTAAATTTAGTATGCGAATATATATATATATATATATATATATTGTGTTCGAATAATATATGAATTTCCTTTCAAAAATTAATAAGAATATACAAATTAAAATACCTTAATTTTCTTTACTTACAAGATGACGCGACAAGGTACAGGAAGATAATTTAGGGTAAATAATTTTTTTAGTTTATTGAATTTCATAATTTCTTTTAAGAATATTATTTTTTATCATTTCGGTCATTTGACTTTAAAAATATGATAAATTGGTTCTTAAATTTTTTAAATTCTACAACTTGTTTCTGTCACCGTCTACGATACGTTATCGAATTTCAAGAGTTAAAATTTCAGTTGATTGAACTAGAGAATGTCCTCAAATAATGAATGGTAAAACTTTAATGAACTAAAAACTCTTTTTACCCATAAAAATTATTGTTATGCTTGGCAGAAAGTAAAATTTATAAATGGATACTTTATTAAATTGTTATTTTGGCAAAACTGTTATAATTAAAATTTGATACGAAATTATATTTTAATTTCGTTTTTATAAAACTTGCGTGATAAACAATGTAATGCATTACTCACCGGAAAATGTAGTGACGACGAGCTCATAATAACAGCCCACCTTAACGTGCACCAAATCCACCAGATCACTAATCGGCACACCTTTTTCGTCATCTTCTTCCTCAAAATCCATCGACAATGTCCCGTTTTGCCCTAACGGTATAAACTCGAAGTACCCCATATTCGGCAACAGCGTAAACGAAACTTCCGACGGATCGCTCAACGGCTCCATATTCACGCCGAAGTAGCACTCCGACGACGCGTACATCGGACACACCAACGGCAATTTCTCATCGCTGTAATACTTCAACGCCGCCACGTACTGCGACATCGATCCCGTCACCACCGCCTCTATATACTTGGCATTCGGCCACAGCCGGCATATTATCCCCTTCCACGACGTCGTTTGGGTGCAGATCTCCTCGATCTCCCTCGCCGATTCCGGATCTGGCGGTCCGATGAGATCCAGCATCGCCAACCTGCATCCGGCGTCGGTGATGCCGTCGTCGAGCTCTCCGGTGCGGATATCGCGGCAGAAGTCGCGCCAGTGGCGCTCGAGGAAGGAGATGGCGCGGAGGAGGGCGGAGGCGAAGACGGCGCCGAGGCGGAGGACGCGGCGGCGGTGGATGACTCCGGCGAGGAGTTGGCAGTACATGCTTTGGTCGCTGTCGTAGCAGAGGATGGCGGCGTCGGGGCTGGTGAAATCGTTGTAGGGGTCGGGCGGGCGGTGCTTGAAGTGAGAGCTTTTGTAGTAGCTGGTTAGCACTGTACGAGCCGGTAAGCCGCATGGAGTCGACATCTCGGCTTTTACGAAATAGAGGTACATGGCTTTGCCATGGTCCAGTCCAGGTACATACCTGTTACACACATTGCCAATTGATCGCCATTGTTGTCAAATTCTGTCTCATGTATGACAAAATTTTAAGTTTCCATCTCGTAATTTATGAGTAAAACAAGTTAAAATAAGTGTAAAAATATCAAACTGCTCAATTAGATTCATTTACAACCTAACGAGTATTATTATCATTTATATAAATTACTTTTACTATGGATAAAGTAAGGGATGAAATTTTGAAATAATTGATATCAAGGGTTGCAAGCATGCAAAAAGAATGAAGATTAATTTGTCATAATTCTATAAATGTTTAAGGGGGAATAGTAAGGACTAATTATGTCATTTTCCAAAATATCATGATTTGATTTATGTGCTACATGTTTATGACGTCTAAAGTAAAATTTAAATTGTCACTTCTCGAATATTCTTATGATTTTGGAATCTGGAATCTGCTGTGCATATCATTCTCTACAAACGATTTCTTTACGTGAAAAATGAGATAATCTTTAGAAAAACGTGTGTTTGATTCAATATGTATGTACTGAAATGTTTATTAGATTAGTAAATAAGAGGGCAAGAAACGTAAACATGTCCTTAACTGGTTCACTATAGGCATGATGAGATTGTACAAGAAAGTGCGGCGATCAAGGTCATCTGCAATGGATGGCATCAACTTGGGCTCACCAGCCGAAGTTCCTGAGCTGCAAGAAAAACACGAAATTTCAATAAATACTCAAATCAGATGACTAAAATAAGCAACGGAGTTCAAAATTTACCTGCAAAGCATCTCAGTGACGGGGTGGCCGGTAATGAGGCTAGAGTCTTCTCCATTAGCGATCCGCGCAATGTAAGGGAGAATATCCTTATACGAAATAGTTGGAACGCGATTCTTGAACTGAGGTACGCTCTTTGATGATAATGAACCTCCCAAGTATTTGTTTAAATACTCTGTATTCCAATTCTGTTCCAATATTTTTCGCAAGATTTCTTCTTGAACTTCACCTGCTTTTGTTGTTAGTCGTTCAAGCTCCTTCAATGCTTCTTTGCCTTTGTACTCCAATTTCTTGCCATTCATTTTGGTTATAATTAAAGAAAATGATGAAAGGGAAAGGAGAAATGTTTTGGATGATGAATTGAAGATGTTTTTTGTTGTTGTGTGAATAGTATAGGACTCCATGGGTCTATTTATAAGAAGTCATGTCGTGGAATAAAAATCTAATCCAAAATGTGGTTTCTTTTTTGGATATGATGACGTGGTTGCTGCTTGCACGGCGTCGTTTCAATTGATTCTATCCATATCCACCCTACCTGCAAACCACCCCCAACGCACACAAACTACATTCTCTATGATTTTTTTTAATCTCATAAAATAGTATGTTACAACTATAATAATGATCTATAATACAAATACAAGATGGAACTCATTTGTAAATCTGGTAGTGTTTGTCGTTACTTATACTAAGGAGAAGTGATTAAAATGAGGGGTTGTTGAAAACTTGCTTAAAAGTAAACGTTGCCATCATTTGAAGAAAAATAATAGGTAGTAAATGCATTAATTGTAATGTTCGCAAAATAATCACTTTTTATGGCTGTATTGACTAAGCAGATGAAACAGCGCTTCCCCTACTTCCAAGATTTTGGCTCTCTGCTAAATTCCAGCAAAAGCGAAAGAATGCAAACACTCTTTCCAGCTTAACTTAAGTCAAAATTCACTATTAATGCAAGTATGTATTTTTTAATAATCATGTTTGAAGGTTTATGTGAACCAATCTTGAATGAGTACCAAGCAAATAAAACATGCACTTAGTTTACCTTTCTTTGCATGAGCTTAAGCTAAGGTCTAAATGTATGAAATTTGAAAATATCAGAATTTTTAGGTTTTACTAGTTAATCTCAATTCAGATATGACTTATGAGTGCTTCATATATTTTCCTCCTATTCGTGATACAAAAGGAAAGGGAAAAGATAAAAGGAAAGTATATAGTAAAGACGATATTCGAGATGACATCATTGTTTGGTCCTTAGGTGCAAGTTGTTGTTATGCTTAATTTGCTGGTTTAGTTATTTGTAGTTCAATTTCACCATCTAGTTCCCCAAGCTTTTAACTAGTTTGATAGCTTTCCAAAACTTGAGAAAACCATTTCTTGAAAGAAGAAAACTAGTCTGGGACCAATATGGTCATTTAGAGACCACTCGACAAAGTTGACACTATTTGTTTTGGAAACACCAAAATCACTTTCGGGAACAAGTTTTTTTCCTTCTTTTTCCTTTTCCCTTGTGATTCATATGTTGGTTTCTTTATTGTGTATATATGTGTGTATATGTATAGAATTTTGATATGGCGTTCAACTACTTTGAGCAAACTCGTAAGTACATGTTGATATGTTAATGATATAATATATGTAAAAACTAATCACATAAACAAGTGATCGTAAAGATGTTCGTGGTAGTTGTGCAGCATATCAATGATCTATATGTATATGGTAGAAATGACAGGGATCCAACACCCAACCTCGTCTTTAACTGAAAGCACTATAATATATACGTGACACATATATGATGAGGTTGTAGAAGACCTAAATGTCATATTATACAGCAAATTTAGAGTCTAGCGACAAGTTGTAGCTTAGGCGAGATAAAATGGTATTTAGGAGAGATTTAGTTCGGAAGAGTTGGGAGGAGGGTGGAATGTAGACAAATGAATAGCGCCTAGGTTGAGTTTGGGACATTTAGAGCCGAGCAAATACCTATAAATGATTATGTCATATGATTAATGTAATGTGTTGTAGAAAGTGCATTAAATATAGTAAAAAATCTGGATCGGGTTAAAAGGCTAGATACCATTTTTTAAGAAAACGTACTCTGGGTAATTATTACATAATGTGATATTGTCATCATTAAAAAATAAAAGCATAATATTAGAGAACATAAAAATTACATCAAATTTATAAAAGTGTATATATGCTGTGGAAAGCTTTTGAGAAAACATGAATTTATGGGTTCTTACTGTTTTCCCACTTCTTTGAGATATAACGATTAAGGCAGACAGCATCCGATGCATACGTATGTTGATTAGAAAAAACGTGTAATGTGCTGCTTCCATTCTCCATCACTCCAAAATCTTCACTGTAGCGGAAATGCTTCCATATCCTCGATGAACATCAATTGATTTAGTTATCATTAATGTGTAAAGTTTTTATCTCTAAATTATGATTGAGATAATTAGCCGCATTCTATGAGATCTTAACACATCATCTTAATGAATTCACCGTGAATAGGGATAATGAAGCGGCACCGGTGTCTTTAGTACCCTCTTACTTCTTCCTTTATTAATTTTGTTGGTCTGATTTTTTTTCCTCCAAATAGTACATCTCCTATTCTAATTGCATCATTGGATGATACATAATAACTGTTGATCACAATATCATATCACATTATAGGGTGATTCTATGGTACCACAGTGGTACCGGTACCACTGTGAGAGAAAAATGAAATTATATAATTAAGTAGGTCTCTCATATTTAAATACATATGTATTATTATCTCACAGTGGTATCGGTACCACAGTGGTACCGAAGTTGGACTCCACACTATAATCACCAATCTAATTTGCTTTGCAATTTAGTTCATCAAGCTTAAATTTTGGCTCCAACTTAATTAACAAATAAGGTTAATTTCAAAAGTATTCAGTAGCTTTGTCTTAATTTTTATTTACAACATGAACTACAAAATTTGTAAAAATAATTTACCAATTTAATTTTTCCTGCACATTAGTTCATTTGGCTCCAAAATTGTGGAATGAAATCACCTATTTTCAATGGCGTTCTTTCTTCTATTTCAATATTATCAACATGTGACACATATCTAAAAAGATATATGGTGACATCACTAATATAGATGTTTACATATTGATGACGTCGGAATAGGAGACGAAATACAATTTGGATTTAACATATTATATTCAAAATAATTCTTAGTGTTCGGTTGTATTGTCCATGTTTTTTAATTCAATTGGAACTCATTTTAAAGTTCGATAAACCTATTTGCAAGAATAACTGAATTGGTTAATTATTTTTCGAAATAGTTCATTTTGTAAATGAAAATAAAGGTAACTTTAGAATTATTACTTAATTGGAGCCCAATTTAGGCCCGGTGTTACAAAGCAAATTAAATTGTTAAAGTATTTTACTAAATTTTATTATCGATGGTGTATATAGAAATCGAGGCATAATTAGTGAACTAATATCCAATTTAACTCTTATTATCTTTGTTAAGAAAATTAGCAAGAACAAATTCCACACACTAAGAACACAATAACATAACTAAAACGAGACATGAAATTTAACATGGTTCGCATCCGAAAGTTGGCATCTACGTCCACGGAGGACCAGACAAATGATTTTATTGCTCACCAGAAATGTACAAGAAGATACAAAACACTCACAAGAGATCCTCACAACTCGAGTTACAATCTCTCCGCTTCTCTTCTAGTTAAGTTACGTAGCTTTAGGTTTTCGCTGCTACATAATACACGAAAGCTCATGCAATTAGGTCCAGAGCAAAACGTAGCTAATTACAACTTTAGCTGCCAACTCTTGGTTATTACAAAATAACCCCTCAACTCTTGAGTTAATTTGATTTGAGCTAATCAATTTATAAATCTCCACATTTAGCTCTAATCAAATTCTTCTTTCACTTGTCTCACCCTCAAGCCTACCTCGTTTAAGGCAGAACATCTGGTTTCACGTTCACCAGACCAAGGCATAACTCAAATTTAGGAGCGGAGAGTGCCTTAGTAAATCCATCTGCAGGATTAAATTTAGTAGGAATCTTTGCCACCTTTACTACTCCTTTTGCAACTATATCATGAACTAAGTGTAACTTCACATTTATATGGTTAGTCTTCTCATGACACCCTTGATGCTTAGCCAAGTGGTTTGCACTTTGATTGTCATAAAACAGTTGCTCTCTTCTGACAAATCTCAAACTCCCTGATTATACCCTTTAACCATAAAGCTTCCTTTATTGCTTCAGTCAATGCAACATATTCAGATTCAGTGGCTGATAAAGCCACTATAGACTGATGTGTTGCTCTCCAACTAATAGCAGTACCAAATAGGGTGAAAACATAACCAATAAGAGACTACCTTGTATATAATTTGATGCATAGTCAACATCCACAAATCCCGTAAGAGGAGCATACAAGTCTTCTTGTCTCTTAAAACACAATCTCTTTGCTTCAGTGCCTTTAATATCTTAAAATCCATTTCATAGCTTCCCGGTGAAATTTTCCAGGATTTCTCATTTATCTAATGACAATGCTCATTGAATAAGTCAGGTCAGGCCTACAACACACCATAACATACATGATGCTACCCATAGCACTAGCATATGGAATCCTCTGCATCTGCAATTTATCCTACTTAGACTTTGGACGTTGTTGAAGTGATAACTTCATGTGTTGCCCTAGTGGTGTAGAAACACTTTTAGACATCTGCATATTGAATTTTTGCAGCACCTTATTCAAATATGCCTTCTGAATAGAAGCACTTTTCCAGCTTTCATGTCTCTATTAATATCCATGCCTAAAATCCTCTGAGCTTCACCAAGATCCTTCATCTCAAATTCAGCCTTCAACAAAACCTTTATCTTTTAAATTCCGGCTAGAGTATCACTAGCTAGTAACATGTTATCTACATACACTAAAAGATACACGTGAGATGAATCTGGCTCCTTTCTAAAGTAGGCACAACTGTCATACTTACTCCTTGAGAAACCAATCTTCAACATATACTCATCAAATCTCATATACTAGTGCCTTGGACTTTGCTTAAGTCCATATGGAGATTTCTACAACAAGCATGGCTTGTTCTCAATATTCTCCACCTACATCTTCATGTAAATCTTTTCTTCCAATTCACCATGAAGAAACACAGTAGTGACATCCATTTGGTGTCATTCCAGGTTATATTGAGCAACCACTGCCAGCAATATTCTTATAGAACAATGTTTAACCACTGGAGAAAATATTTCATTATAATCCGCTCATTCTCTTTGAGTGAATCCCCTTGCAACTAGTCTTGCTTTCAATCTGATATTTTCCCTCCTTCCTGACTCATGCTTCTTCTTATATATCCATTTACAACTATCAATTTTCTGCTTCCTTGGCTTATCAACTATTTCCTAGGCATTGTTCTTTTCCAAAGACAATAATTCCTCTTGCATAGCTACCGACCAATTTTCCTTATATGGATAACTAATTGCTTCAGTATAAGAGCAAGGTTCATAGCATTCCATTTCTTCTGTTGTGTAGAGAGCATAAGAAACTATGTATGCATGTCCAAACCTTTTAGGAGGATGTATCTGTCTCCTCTATATGTCTCTTACCAACTGAATTGCTGAAATCCCCAGCTTCTTCTTTTGGATCAGAAACTTCAGTATTTTCTTCTGTCTAAGTTCTTGGAGTTAATCTTTCAAGCTCCACCTCAAGTTGAGTTCCCTCTTCTCTTGCATTTGAATTCTCTCTTGGTTCGAATTTCTTTAGAGGAGTGACATTCTTATTAAATACGACATCTCTATTGATTAACCACTTCTGATTTAGGCTCAATGCACCACAACTTATACCTCTGCACACCTTTTGGATAGCCCAAAAAAATACATTTAAGGGCTCTATGCTCAAGTTTATCTTCCCTTGTATGAGCAAAGGCATGACAACCAAATACTTTCAACTCAGAGTAATTAGCTAGTAACCTCTTCAAGAGTTTTCAAATTCAAAGTTGTAGATGGTTACCTTTTATCAAATAACAAGCAGTTATCACTACTCCCCAAAACTTCTTAGACACACCAGAGCTTGATATCATGCATCTAACTCTTTCAAGTATAGTTTTATTCATCCTCTCTACTAATACATTTTGTTGGAGAATACCTGCTACGGTCTTGTGTTTACAAAACTAATTAAACTTCTCAGGCACATACTTTAAGCTATTGTCAGTTCTGATATGCTTAAGTTTCTTCCAGTTAAGTTCTCAATTTCAACCAACCATTCTTTAAACTTGAGAATGCTTCACTCTTGGCTTTGAGTATATAAATCCACAACTTCCTAGAATAGTCATCTATTATGGTCAGAAAATACCTTCCACCACTCATGGTTCGAACCTTAACAGGTCCCCACAAGTCTGAGTGGAAATAATCCAATTTCCCCTGCGTAGTATGCTTAGCCTGTGCAAACTTCAACCTCTTTGCTTTTCCATAAACACAATGCTCACACAAATCCATGTGTGAAATACTATCTCCACAGAGTAGCCCTTGTTTGCTTAACTCCTGCAAACCCTTCTCACTAATGTGTGCCAATCTCTTATGCAAAGAGATGTCGTATTTTCACTAACAGTAGTTGATACTTCACCGGTAACAGTCCTCCCAGAAGAAAATATAGCTCATTCCTCTTGAATGCCTTGATCACAGTTAATGACCCCTTTGAAACTGTCAAATTTCCACCTTCAGAAAGAAATTTATAGCCTTTAGTGTCCAATATACCAAGATATATTAAATTTCTCTTCAGCAGAAGGACATATCTCACATTATCTAGTATCCTTAAAATACCATCATGCATTTTATTTTTAATAGATACAATCCCTTTCACCTTGCATTCAAGATCATTCCGCAATAACACACATCCTCCATTATGATACTTGAAATTATAAAACCATTCCTTATTTAGACAAATATGGAAAGAACATCCTAAATCTAACACCCATTCAAATTTCATAACTCTAGATGTTATTGATAAAACTTCACATGATTCATATCCAGCAGTAGCTTCAGCTATGTCTGCTGTGTGTTTCCCTTTTGAACTCTTATTGTGCTGACCTTGGTTCTTCCCTTAATTATGTTCTCCCTTCTTTGGACGTCTTTTGCCAAATGTCCAACAGTGTGACATTTAAAGCACTTCCCACTCTCACCTTCTGCAGAGTAATTTTTGTCAGGCTTCTCCACCACTGTTGTTTACTCTTTTCATTATGATACTTCTTTTTGTTTGATTGTTTAATCATCGATCTCTCACATTGTTGCTCAACATGATTAGTACCAACTCCCTTCTGCCTTAGACTTGAGTGCAGATTCAACTCCACAAATAGTTACTCCCTTCGTTCCATATTAATTGACGTTTTAGGATGAAAGGGAAAAATTAAGGATGAAATATTTTGACAAACATACCCTCGCTAAAGATTTGACCAAATCAAAATATCTCTGTTAGATTGAAAAATAGAGATATTTTGAGATTGACTCCAAAGAGAAAATTGGTAGAATTGATGAAAAATATGTAATACGTCATAAAACGTCAATTTATATGGAACAGAGGGAGTATCTTATTTTCTCTACCACACAGGAATGCATCTCTGAAATTCTCATAAACCTTAGGAAGAGCACTTAAAATTTTCAGTGCTTTATCTTCATTCTCTAGTTTAACATCAATATACTCAAGACCATCCAAGATCTTATTAAGCTCATTAATCTGGTAAGAAAATTGTTTCTCATCAACCATCTTAAAAGCATACATACTATGCTTCATGTAAAGCCTATTTGCAACGGACTTAACCATGTACAACGTGTCTATTTTAAAGCACATGTCTTTTATTATTGTTTCCTTGGCCAACTCTCTCAACACCTTATCACCAAGACATAAGAAAATTGTGATATGTGCTTTCTCCAGGAGTTAAGCTTTTTCATCAGCCTTCATAGTCGAAGGTAATCTTTCTTCTCCTTCCAGTGCTTGAGCTAGGCCTTGTTGAATGAGAAGAGCTTGTTAGGAAATAAACGAACAAACGAACGAACAAGCAAATAATAAGCGTGAAGAAACAAATAAAAACACATCAAGAATTAACGTGGTTCGCTAACAACTTGTCAGCTACGTCCACGGCGAAAAATGGGAGGTCCCAAATTCTATTCAAACGAAAGTTCAAACAAAATCAACAATCGAGTATCAATCAATTGATACTAGACCCAAACCAAACTATCCATGCTCGAACAATCAAGCCAAATTCAAAGTCAAACCAATTCTATTCCCCCTCTATATCAAAGGACTGCAATAGGACCTATTTATAAGCCCTCAAACCTAATCTTATACAATAAAGGAATCAATTTGGGCCTAAATTGCGTAGGCCCATCTGCTGCCCCCCTGGGCTTGCCACGACCGAGGCCACACGCCACGGCCGCGTCCGCTCTCCTGGTCTCAGCCGCAACTAACTCGTCTCCGAGACAACCCTGCAGCAACGAAGTCTTCAGTTTGTAGTAATGTGGCACGACCACGCCTGTCCAACGCGGCCGAGCCTACTCTCCAACGCCCAATTGGTCGCGGCCGCGACGGTCCTCTGACTCGGCCAATTGCATCAATACTCAAATCCAATCCTCCACCTCATACAAACATCAATTTAAACCCAACTAAATTCAAGGCACAAATCCTAATAATCTCCACCTTGCCTTGAATCCACAAACGATGCTTCTTCAGTCAAAGCTTCACCTCAAATCAAACCTCCTCACAAATTCAAACAAACCAAATTCAATTTGCGCCACTTGTACCCAATGTACCAGATGCGCCTTAAGTACCAAATTGTCCCAAACAATGGGACACTAACAACTTCGAACAGCAGCAGATTGAACCAAAGTAGAACCTTGCAACAAATACAAAGTTCCCTTCTTAATGCCTTTCAAAATTACATTCGAACCTTTGTAGACGTTCAAAACTCCACATTCACCTTTGAAACTGAAACCCCTGTTGTCTAGTCGACTCGGTGAAATCAGATTTCTCGTCATGAGTGGAACATGTCTGACATCGTTCAATGTACACAGCCTACCATCATGCGTCCTCACCTTAATTGAGTCTATCCCAACCGCCTTGCATTTGGAACCATTGGCCAATGAAATATTACCACATTCCTCCTGCTTGTAGGTTGCGAACCACTCCCTATGCGGACATATGTGGTACAACGCTCCAGAGCCAAGCACCCAAGAATCAGATTTATGTCTGTTTCTCAGCAACTACGACCGAATCTTCATCAGAGTCTGCTTCAACTTCCACAACAGAATCAGTAGTGCCTTCCTGCTTCTCCTTCAACCTCGGACAGACATATTTGCAATGCTCTTTCTCCTTACAATAGTTGCAAATGTCTCCTGGTTGAGGACCTTTGGGACCGGAATTCTTCTTGAATCTCCTTCTCCAAGAATTTCTTGAACCTCGATTATTGCCAACTGCTAAGGTTTCACCCGATTCTCCAGACAAACCATTCGTCCGATGGCGCAACTCTCTAGAGTGTAGCGATGACCTCACTTCTTCTAGAGACACAGAATCCTTTCCAACAATAAACGACTACACAAAATTCTCATACGATGGAGGTAGAGAAACCAACAAGATCAACGCAACATCCTCATCTTCTAATTTAACATCAATGTTAGGCAGTTCTAATAAGATTTTGTTAAGTTGATCTAAGTGATAGCGAAAAGATTGGCCTTCATGCATACGCAGCCCGAATAGACGTTGCTTCAAAAGCTACTCATTGGTGAGCGACTTCGTCATGTACAAACTCTCCAACTTCAACCACAACCCCAGTGCAGTTTCTTCATCTGCTACCTCGGTGATATGATGTCTTCCTCGAGACACAACATGATTGTTGAGTGCGCTCTCTCATCCAAAGTGGCCATCTCGGCAGATACCGGGACCTCGGCCTCTTCCTTATCGCCCGCTTTGCCCTTGTCCTTCTTCGGTTTCAGCATCAACGGCGCCCACAATCCTTGTTGCTTCAACAAGGCTTTCATTTTAATCTGTCATAGACTAAAACTATTCCTCCCAGTGAATTTCTCAATTTGCACGGTCATCGGAGCCATATTTCAAACGAACACAATGAAAACTCGAGCCAAGCTCTTGATATCACTTGTTGGAAAATAAACGAACAAACGAACGAAAGCGTGAAGAAACAAATGAAAACACACCAAGAATTAACGTGGTTCGCTAACAACTTGTTAGCTACGTCCACAGCAAAAAAAGGGAGAATCCCAAATTCTATTCAAACGAAAGTTCAAACAAAATCAACAATCGAGTATCAATCAATTGATACTCGACCCAAACCAAACTATCAATGCTCGAACAATCAAACCAAATTCAAAGCAAAACCAATTCTAATCCCCCTCTATATCAAAGGACTGCAATAGGACCTATTTATAAGCCCCCAAACCTAATCCTACACAAGAAATGAATCAATTTGGGTCTAAATCGCGTAGGCACATTTGCTGCCCCACTAGGCCTGTCACGATCGCAGCTATATGCCACGGCCGCGTCTGCTCTCCTGGTCTCGGCTGCTACTAACTCGTCTCGGCTGAGACAACCCTGCAGCAACGAAGTCTTCAGTTTGTAGCAATGTGGCACGGCCGCGCTGGACGGGCGCGACCGAGCCTACTCTTCAGCGCCCAATTGGTCGTGGACGCGTCCTCTGACTCAGCCAATTCCATCAGTACTCAAATTCAATCCTCCACCTAGATACAAACATCAATTTAAACCCAACTAGATTCAAGGTACAAATTCTAACAGAGCTTTCATCTTAATTCTCCACAACCCAAAATTGGATTTCCTGCAAAGCTCTCAACGTCGAACCTTGTAGATCCCATCTTCCCCCAGACGACACCAATTTGTTAAGAAAATTAGCAAGAAATAAATTCCACACACTAAGAACACATCAACACAATTAAAACAAGACACGAGATTTATCGTGGTTCGAATCTGAAAGTCAGAATCTACGTCCACGAAAGGCCAAACAAACGATTTTATTACTCACCAGAAGCGTACAAGAAGATACATAACATTCACAAGAGATCCTCACAACTCGAGTTACAATCTCTCTGTTTCTTTTCTCTTCTAGTTAACTCACACGCCTTTACGTTTTCGCTGCTACATAATGTACAAAACGTGCATGCAACTTTAACCTAGTTTAAAGCCAATGCAATTAGATCCAGAGCAAAATGTAGCTAATTACAACTTTAGCTGCCCACTCTTTGTTATTACAAAACAACCCCTCAATTCTTGAGTTAATTTGATTTGGGCTAATCAATTTACAATCTTTAACACCATATATGCAAGTATAAGTATAAGACAAGGCATCTTTTCATTTCAATAAAGGAAAAGATTACATCATTCTCCAACAATTTGGAAAAGATTAAAGTGGCCTCAATCAAAGGAGTAAATTCATTTAAGGGTAAACAAATAGCAAGTTGTAACAAATTTGGGTGACACTTAAACATAGTGCTAGCTAGTATTGCTTACCTAATAATAGGCACATTTTTAATGTGGAAATTGACAATATTATTTTCTAAAATAATAATCATCAATGGATTGCATTTGATTTCATTCATTTATTATGAGGAGATAGAATATATTTTCCAACTAACATCACCAGACACCTCATGAATGTATGCAAATCAAATAATGGATCATAAGATACTAAAACATTAGTAAACACACATCTCTCCAGTCTGAAACTTCAACGATCAGAGCATAAACACAACCAGGTTCAGGAATAACCACCATGATTTTCGACAACATTCTATTGCTGGTTTAAAAAACACATTATATTGTTTAGACGCATACAAAATATAATAATGTTATTATTATTCTCATTATTGTTCATTTAATGTTCAATAATAAAGAAATATTTATCTCGGTCCCATAATAAAAGTCTTACAATAATAAAAAATGTTCTAAAATAAGAATTTTGTTCAAAATAAAATCTCCTTTTATTAGCAAAATAATTTCATAAACAAATTACCTATGATTGATAGTCAGATAAATACTCTTACAAGTGAGAATTTACAATTTTTAAAAGGTTGTAATTGACCGACAATATAAGTCGTACGCTTACAACTATGGCTATGTTTGCTTGGGGTTGGGGTGGCTGGGGTGGCTGAGCTTGGGCAAGTGGATGGTGTTAGTGGTTGGGGTTGTGAAGAGAGTGATGTTTGGTTGGGTGGCTGGAGTTGTTGGTTGGTAGCTGAGAATTAATTATTAATTGTAAAAGGTGATGTGATGTGTGTCAGAGTTAGTTATTAATGATTGTGGTATTAATTAAAGTAGTGTTGAGATTTGTGATTGATTGATTTTGTGGGTGATTGTTGATTTGTGATGTTTAGTTGTTTTATTTACCATTGTTTAGTTTAGTTTTTTTTTTTATATATGTTATATAATTATTTTACTAATAATAATGTAATATAGTTAATAAATAATTATGGGTTAGGTATGTACCCATAAAAAAAACATGTCAAACATCATCAAATAATTGTTATCTTTACTTTTTATTGAATAATTGTTGTAAATGATTTTTTTTTTTGGGTAAAAAATTTGAAACCGTATTTTTTCATTTTTTTAATTTTAACAATTTTGAATCAATATCCTAGGTATATTCCAAATTAAATCATTAATTCACTTGGGTATCTTTCCATTGAATTGAACTTATTTTATAATACTTAGCTACTTTAATGTTTGTTCATGAATGACACACCCATTAAACACAAATGGAATTAAAACATTAAACAGAATTTAGATAAACTTGTAGCGTGGCTAAATGCCACGGAATCCAACATAATTAAAAATACAACACAATCCATTTAAATAGTTCAATCATTCATAACGCCACCCCGTTTACTCATTTGATAGCACCCAAATTCGCCTCTCCGATGCAGTCATCTCTAAAAACATGTCCGTGTTGACCTCCAGTTGTAGGCGCTGAGTTGCCGAGATTTGTAACAAAATCTCAACACCTTCCATCGCCCGGACTACAATAACGCAATGCATAAAGTCTAGATCAAGCATGGGCTCCTCTTGGTCAATGAACATGACTGTGCAAAAGTCAAAACATGGCTGTCCCTTTTGAATCATGTTTCGGGCCATAGGGTGCGTCTGAAAGCCATGAACAACTATTAAAGATAAGCCATATATTCAATTCCAATAATATTTAAATCAAAATAGGGGAAACCAGCTATGTACCTGGTATATAGCCTCCAGCAAATCATCATCGCCCAGTACAGTCTCGCGTTCAGGGTCCCATGCAACCCCCGACATATGCCTCACATTAAAGATTAATCTCCATGATCTTCGAATTAGATTCAGTTTGGTCCTCACTTGACCAAGTGTGTAGACAAATGGTTCGGGCGCTAGACTATTAAGATGTGGCAGTATAATCCTGAGAAGGTCATCATTGAAATGAAGCATTTCTGGAAGTGCATCCAAGTGCTCACAGTACAGAAGATAAATGAACGTAGACTCATTCCCGGTTGTCCATGTGGCCCTGTTCATTACTACTGCGAAGTGATTGTTTAAAAAATATTGGTAATTATAAATTCATAATGTATAATGTTTAGATAAAACCTGGACAGTTCAGTAACCAATGAAATTGAAAAATGCACAATCATCAAAGTACCAAATAATGTAGGTTCAGCAATTAAGAAAGAAAAGAAGACAACATTCACGTTTAGGTCAGGAAAAATCATAGAACAAACTGTGTAAAAGTAGCCCATGGACTTTAAATTAAATACATATTAGCATAACGGTTTATGGTGGGTTATCGCCTTTGAACCCCTCAATCCGCTGTTTATCCCTGAGCATTCCAAAGAGCCATCGCTATTGCATCACGCATATCGCCCTGCTCCTCTCGAGTGGCTGTGGTGGGGAGACGTCTCTCGGAAAAGATCATGTCATCTGCTTCAAAGTGCTGAGGTAGTCCAAGGAATAAATCGTCTGGGATGCCTGATTATTTGATCCAATTATGCAAAACGCAACACGCCATGACAATCTTCCTTTGGTCTGCTATTTTGAAGTTGGGCATCCCGTAGCGAAGAAGAGGGAAACGGCTCTTGAGCACTCCAAATGCCCGCTCTACACAGTTCCTTAACTGTGAATGTCGATGGTTGAATAATTCATTTTCATCAGTGGGCAGGATCCCACCATTGTTAAACTCAGGTAGATTATACCTAGTTCCCCTATACGGAGCCAGAAAAGCACTGTAGTTAGTGTATCCCGCATCAACAAGATAATAGCGACCTACAAATCAAATTAAACGTCATCAGTTTCACCTAAGCTGATTGCGCGGTTTAGGGCATATAAATAACCATGTGTTTATTAATACCATCCGGCGGATATGGAAAATGCTGATCGTTCATGACTGCGTGCATCAGCACACGAGCATCGTGAGCACTGCCCTCCCACCCAGTACACACGTAAGTGAACTTTATATCAAAATCTACTACGGCCAGGACGTTTTGGACTGTTGAGCCTTTCCTAGAGCGGTAGGCAGTTTGGTCAGAAAAGGGTACATGCGCCGGAATCAGTGTACCGTCTAGAGCTCCAACATAGTGCTGTGGATTAAAGGCAACACGAATTTTCATTACGCACTCATGGAATGTAAGATGGATTATAAATGTTTCCGGTGTGAAGGGAATCATCTGTTGTATTCACCACTATTTGGGAAATCGTACCTCGAAGAATGGAAAGACATTCGTGTCATTGAGGATTCTGTCTGGGATTCGTGTGAAGCCGGGGCCCGTGATTAGTTCTGGTGATAGGGCGATGAGAGCATCTAAGACAATGTGAAAGTGATTGTTGATCGTCTGAGTAGAATGCTGGAATCGTTCCTCCGTATCACGAAAGCGAAGGTGCATCGCAACAGTCCGCAAGAAGATTAGGACAGACTCTGCACAACTAAGCCTAGTTCTGTGGTCTTCATGGATGAATCCCCGTTCCTTAAGCATGTTCACGAGGGAGTAAAAACAGTCTCGAGACATTCGAACATTATAGTAAAAAGGGTCATGATTCCTTGTAGTTAGTATCTCAGCCATCCAATCAGAACCTTGTAGACGTGAGGTATTTTTCGTCCGACTACCCGAGGAGTGTGGTTCCGATAACAAAACATTGTAGAAATAATCCGCCATCATATCATCCTCAGCGTTATCACCTTCTCCATAGTTCGGGTTATCCTCATCGTTATCCTCATCGTTATCCTCGTCGTTGTCCTCATCGTTATCCTCGTCGTTGTCCTCATCGTTATCCTCAGTGTTATGCTCAGCGTTATCCTCTTCTTCGCTGATCGCGTAAACCTCTTCATTATCAGATGAATCATCCATTTTTGGGGGGCTACTAAAATCACTCACAATGGAGCCCCTATACTACCCTAAACACAAACAGAGAACATAAAGAGGATCGGAAATTCAATAACATTTCAGAAATTATAGATGCTACAAATCAAATATCAGTTAAACACCGGTTCAGACAATAACTAGCAATAAAGACAGTTCATCGGAAAACAATTTACTAATACAATAACAAATATCATTAAACAACCGTTCAGACAACATCTACTCAGGTGGCATAAACCCCAAGACCCAGTCCCTCCTGTCCTCCGGGGACCAAGAAAGATAAAGCTGTTGTTTCATCCTATCAACCAACGCCTCACCGGCTTTCCGCTTTGCAATACTGGGCATGTCCATGGCGTTTACCTCGTCAAAGATGGCACGCCCTGTCTCCAGCTGGCTATCAGTTAACCCACGATCTCGGCGTTGGACGTATGCGTCCCATCGCGCCATCGATGTAGCCCTAGCATCGCGCTCATCATCCGCCGTCGGACGCCTACGCCGCTGGGTCGAGGTACCCTCCCCTGCTCCTTGGCTGGAGCCACCTAAAAATGCGAAGGAGTCGTATGATCTACGTCGCCCAGATCCGTTTGACCCTCCACTTGTATCTCCAGCGCCGGCTCCAGAAGAAAGGGCCGCGGATCCGGTGGCCTGACTGTTAAGCCACATTTCGTTGCATATATCATATTTCGGGCATCCGTGCCCGATGAGCCTCCGTTAATCCGTTCCTTGCGGTTAATCATAGAGTATTTAGCGGGGACATTAAATTAAAGAATTAAGAAGTACAGATACGCCAATTGTGAATGGTATTTTGGTAATAGAGGTAGCTGAACGTACGGCACAAAGGCTTTCCATGAAATCTTCTGACCCTGTGACGGTCTCACGCTCGTCATCCCAGCAGGCACCAGACTTCCCTCGGCTGTCACGGAGGATCTTGTAGGCACGTTTCATGTTCTTTAACTTAGCCCTGGCTTATTTTATGTCATATAGCCCTGTTCGTGCATCCCTACCCGCATTTAGCTTTATGCAGATCCTAGTGAGGGTCAGATCACTCCATTGTTGGGTTAGGTAACCACCAACAATATACTCAGCATATGCATGAGTGATTAGCTCATGCTCCGTCGTTCGCGTCCATGTGGCACGTGGATCCCCTGAGGCATTACGCCTACCTCTAGTGCTTCCACCAGCACTCGCCATCTAAAAGCATGTTCGCTTAATTGTTATTCGATATTGCATTAAAAGTTTATTCTCCTAAACCAAGCAGTCTAATATCTCGACCTAATGATCAGTTAAAGCCTCTGGTCATAATCAACCACAATTTAGCGGAATATTATTGACTTGAACCCATAAGTTATGTCAGGCTCCATATGAACTTCGCACCTAAACTATTATGCCCTACTAATTTTTTGTTGTTTACATGCTAGATATTATCCGGGAAAAAACTGCGGTATAATTCACATGTTAAGACCGTCCATCTATTCTACAAATTAAGGGAATTATTAACAGGTTATAGGAAAAGGAAAGTAAAATGTCTCCGAGTAAGTACAGGGTTATGTTTGCTAATGCTATGTTAAGACTATTGTCTGAAACTAAATGCTACAAATTTTCCCACTTTCGGATGAGATTAGTAACCAAGGTCACACCAGGTTTTTTCAATTTATTTAATCTAGAATTTATTTCTATGTTGAATTCCTTAATAATCGCCAAGAGTATAGGGTGCGTCAAATTACGATATTTTTCACTTTTATTGCCGACATTCCACATAATTAAATCTTTCCCGATCTTAATATTGCGAATCAATGGAAATTTGGGAATAATTCGATACTTAAATTGTTTAGCATTTAAGAATTAGACCTTAATACAGTTACGTTTGTTGATGTTGCCTATCTTGCTTGTAAGTGACTAATAAATTTTGGCAATTTATTCATTAGTTTAATAATGTGCATCTTTAAACTCCTTTTCATTTTTTTTATAGAATCTGCTCGTTTATTTACTAAACATATTCCATGATACTGGTAAAATAACGGAGATTTAAATAGTAGCCAAAAGACATTCGTTTTATTGAGGTAATAATTTTCTTAACTATGAACATCAATACAACAATAAATAGCATTACACACACTGCTTAAATACATATTCTAATTTCATTGCTTTACATGCTACCACAATCTTCCAGTTACGACATTTTTTTATCCCCTGTAATATCAAATGTTGGGTAATTCTTCTTGCAGTTTAGCAATTAATTTTGCTAAAAGAAGTGTTTATAGAGCTACCTAGTTTCTGTTCAGACTCCACAAGACGCATTCTTTAATTAAAATAACAATACATATTATAACGAAAAAGATTATAGAGCCAGATACAGAGCACACAACAAACACATATCAACTCACTTTAACACTGCCTCTAAACCGGAGTACCTAATAAAGAAGATAACACATTATGAAATGTAAAGATTGACACGATTGGGAAGTCGTTCGAAAATCTAAAGGCACTAAAACAGAACCAATGGACGGACCTCGGGAAAATGTTTCACTCTAACACTCGAGGGGTGTTAGAAACCCATTTATGGTGGACCAATGGCTCTGTTTTTAACAACAAAGATATAACCTACACAGAGACCAAACAGCACCCATTTTTTAGCGAAAAAAATTCCAGATTTATCCCAGAAACACAAGAGCAGCATCTAGAACAGCTTCACGCAACATTTTTTTACACAGATTCAGCAATCTAAACAAACACATATCAACGAAACCAAACATTTAACCACAATAAAAAACAGAGAACACAGAGACAAATAAACATTAAATCATGGCACCTTTTTGCGATTTATAGGAACAACTTCGGAACTGGAATCGGATTCAATCAAAACACAGCAGGAAGAGTCGCAATCCTTCCTCTTCCTAATACGAAGAGTGTAGGGCCAAACCAACGGTGGCGTGCATTGTGTGTGCAAAGTGTGTACAGTGTTATGCCTTTTCTTTCTTTTCCGAAGATTATAATGAGCAGGAGCACAAGAAGATTCACCAGACGACATCCTTATATACAGAGAAAATAAATCGCAACCTAAACCCTAATCCTAGATAAATTAAAATACAAAAGAACGTACATCAATTTAAAGAAACAACAGATATTAGCACACACTGAATCAATGAGTGCAGCAGGAAAAAGATGCATGTCGCAGAGAATCTCTGAGAAATGCAGAAAAGCAATGAAAATGTAACAGAGCATTCAAGAATACAGGCGAGATTCGGTCAAGATGGCCGTTGGGGCCATTAACTTTGCCCATAAATCACCATCTAAGGACCTACTGCACAACCACAACAGATCAAAGGACACACCTCTAAGATCTACAAACGAGACTGTAGCGTGTGAAATTTTACCAAAAAATCGGATTTACAGGCTGGAGAAATGAAAGGACAGTGAAGAAATGGAAGAGAGAAGAGAGGGAGAAGAAGGGGCAGTCACATCCCCATTCTCTCTCCTCTCTCTCTCTCATAAAGGCAAACAGGACACAAAAGAAAGTGGGCAGCTGCTGGGCATCACGTGGGGGACTCTATTTATGTCCCCCAAGCCATCAGACCTAGCCGACTTGGGCCAAGCCATTGCAAACCAAACATTAGTTGGGTTGGCCCAACCGATCACAGGTTGGGCCAACCCAAAGCAAACATACCCAATGATTCTTCTTTTAACATGAAAGCATTTCACAACACATATATACTACTCAACTTCTATATATATAGATAGATAAATACGTGGGTTAATTACAGCAACCACACTAAACTATCAGCGTTTTTGTAAATAAATTACTGAAACTTTTTTTATGGCACTTATACATATAAACTATAAGGATTTTGGCATATACAATATCAAACTTATTTTTTAATCATTTTTCGTTGGAATTCCACGTGTAACTTACGCGCTATAAAATTATTAGGGTTTTTTTGTCCAAACACGTTTTTTAGTAGGTAGATGAGCCGTTCATCTTCAACAATGGAGGTTCTAGATATTAGGAGAGAGAACTATTGATGATTCAAAGAAATTGTTATGGAAAAGAAAGATGTGAAAGAATTTTACACTTTTAGCATGCTAAAAAGGTTGTTTGTACAAAAAAAATCATTAAAAGTTTATCACGTGTAAGTCACGTGTGGATTTTCGACAAAAAATGATTGAAAAATAAGTTTGGTGGTTTATCTGTAAAAAAAAAATTTAGTAATTTATGTGTAAAAACGCTGATAGTTTGGTGTGATTGCTGCAATTAACCATATCTATACATATATATATATATATGAAAATAAATTAAGACTAGAAATTGTTGGATTTCAAAGTAATCAAATAAAATAGATAAAGTTAGGATAATATCAAGAAAAAAGTAGTAAAAAGTTAAAATATAGTTGAGATTGAGGTTTTGGTTCGCCACATAAAACTATCCATAGTTTTTATCTCTGTTTTATCCCAACAAATGCATGAGAAATGACAAGTAAATCAATCATAGGTAGTTTATGTGGTTTAGGGTATCAGTTCTACATCCCTTTCTTTCTTTATGAGAAAAAGAGAGTGATGGCTGACGTGTAATACATAAAGACAACATTTTTTGTTTTTTTTTATTAATTTTGTTGATTGTAACCTCTGTGGCCTATATGCAACAAACATTGCAAGAAAAGAGAATAAATTGAAAGACCCATGTTAGTATCAAAAGTACTTTTTCTTTTAAGACATTTTGTTCTATGAGTATATTGTGTCAAGTACCACTTCATTGTCCTATATCCAACATTAATAAAGTTCTCATTCTTAGATGATATTTTTGGATTTTATTACCACCTCACCTTTATTCATGGTATTGTCCACTCCATGATCTTGAAAAACATTAGGTGTTAGTTAGGTAAGTGACCAACGTAGAATTTAACTTTGAGAGAAGGGGGATGATGGTATAAATACAACTACACGTAACGATATTTTTTTAAAATAACATATTATTATATACTAAATTTTATATATTTCAATTTTTTCTATATAAATACTCACACATTTGCATACATGCGTTATCTTATACATAACAAATATATATTAAAATATTTGTCGTTGATTTTAGGGGGAATGGCGGCAATTTTCTACATCAATACTTATATGTTCATATATACACATAAAATTCATATTATATATATAATAATTAAAAAATTGGGGACGGAGGAGGGCGGCAGTGCCCCTCCCTCATCCACCGGAAACAATGATTTAGCACCTAGACAAGATATAGGCGAGCTAAATGAAGTTTAGGAGGGATTTAGCTTGATGGAGTCCAAGATAAATATAGACCGTCGAAAATAGTTTAGCACCTAGATGAGATCTAGTCGAAGATTTTTAGAACAAAGCTTCTAATCATATTGTTCATTTTTTATTTGCAAAGTACTCCCTCCGTTTCATAATAATTCACGTTTAAGATGAAAGGAAAAAATTAAGAATTAAATAATTTGACAAATATAGCCTCAAGTAATATATGTTTTAGGGAATAAAGATTTGACTAAATATGTGATGGGTTAAAAAATAGAGATATTATACGATTGAGTTCAGGGATAAAATTGGTAGAAATTGTGAATAATATCTAAAACATAAATTAATTGGAAAAAAAAATAAGTAGCTCGAACGTCAATTATTATGGAATGGGGGGAGTAATTATTTACTCTCTTGTTTACTCCTTCCTTCCAAAAAAAGTGAGAGTTCACCTCAGTTCAACTTTTTATTTTTTTGTCAATTTAATAAAAACATAACCTTCTAAAAATTATAAATGCGGACTTTTTTGTTTGTTGAATTAACTTATTTAACTCTATGTAACTAATTTGTGAAATTAAAAATTAAATTTTTTATTTAACTAGTAAAATGAAATGTTAAATTTAAAATCTGACTATTTTTAGAGGAACGTGTTGAGTATAATTTATTTCGCTGGATTTAAGAATATAGTATAAAAGAATCTTTGTTCCCATCACACTGAAATCATGAAAGCTTAATCAAGAAATCAACTTTCTTGATTTTCATGTAACTGTTTCAGTTATTAAGTCTAATAATTTCCAAATTTAGAACATCTTCAATGCTTGCATCACCATGCCAATAATTTATGGATCTAATTCTTCGAATCTTTAATTGTTGGATTGATCAATTTTGTATTCGGTACATACCTCCATCGTAGGTACGCATGTACATGTTACTTCCAAATTAAGATAAAAATTTGCGGGTCGTGGTCACACGGATCTCGTTTCGTGGAATGACTTTATTCTATGACTAAATAAATAAAACAACACTACAAGAAAATTGTCAAATTCTAACGAAATACAAATCCGTTGAAATTTTAAATTTTCAAATGGTAATTCTAACAACAAGATGAACTGTTGGAATCTTCCAGCAGAATTCTAACGGTAAAAATAATTTATCATATTTTTCTGTTGGAAACTGTTGGCAAAAACTCTAATGGTAAGAGATTTCATTAGATTGTCGTTGGAATCATTTTTCCATTGAAATTTAATCACTGTACTGAAAATCTCAACCGTCACTATATCAACAGCTCAAAAACTTTTGGAATTGCCCGTTAGAATTGAAATTCCAACGAAAATTTACCATATTCCAACGATTTTTCTGTCTTTGAAATTTGATAGTTTTGTTGTAGTTTAAACCCCATGACCCTATCTTAAAAATAACAATTTTTTCTTAATTAAGCGAAATAAGTTCCGTGTGACCGTCATATACAAAAGACCGACTCTCCAAATAATTCTCATTCTCACTTAAGAGTCTTTTTCTTTTTTTTTTCTTATTTGAAATTACTTAGAAAAAGGAAGTTGACTATTCGTCTCTATCATCTTATATTATTAGGTCGAGTTAGATTTGAATCAAGTGTAGATATATTGCCAATAAATCCCCGTAAAATAGTCTCAAAGATTCAATCTTCAAGTTACAATCTTATATTCTCGCTCTCCTACTTACTGTGCATGCACTAACGGTCGATTTTCTAAAATTTTATCAAAGGAAGCTAATTACTTTATCTGAAATTCAGGGATAAAATATTTATATATAAGCTGTAGGTACGGAAGTATTTTCACTAACCCCCAATCCAGAAGAAAAAATTAGTAAATATTTTATCAGTCCAAAAAAAAAAAGTCATGTTTTAAAATAAATTTAGGTCCCAAAATAAGAATTATATTCCAAATCTCAAAGTCTTGTTTTCTTAGTTCAAATAAAAAAACTTACTAATTCTTTTATTTCACGAATTACTTATATAAGAATGTGTCCGAATAAAAGATATAATATGTCTCTAAGTGAGAATTGATTGATTTTGAATAGCAGTACTTCTATCAAATTGATTAAAAAGAAGTTACTCCCTCCGTCCCGGCTTAATTTGTCTATTTGTCTTTTTGGTTTGTCCCACATCACTTTGTCAGCCCAGCAAAGGAAATTTATCCCACAGTCTCTCAATTCGGATTCCCTATTACAATAGGCGTTTCATCCTCTGTTACACTCAATTCACTAGGTGACCCATATTAATTTGTGACATCATACCATACACGTGTCGATTAGTGAATGAGTGAAACACAAGATGTAAAATCAAAGTGTAACAGGTGATCTCATGGGACAGTCTCTACCCTCAAAATCTCCACCCCCAATCTTCACCTTTGAAAAAGTCAAAGATTCCATAATTTTTTTTTTTTAACATTCGTGTCCCGTTAGAATATGCAAATTAATGCAGAATAGGGAGAGTACAACATTTAAATATGACTTTTTTTATAAAACGGGGTAACAAAACAAGAAAATGGGGGAAAAGGAAAGTGATTCCATTGTCATCTACTTTTTGATCAAATGAAAGCCCATGTTGGAAAAATATTTTCCTTTAAGACAACAAGTATGGGACACAATGTATTGGTGTGAATTATTTGACCATTGTAGACAAACAGTTTGTTTAGTGCATGAGAACTTCTTTCTTCACTCAATAGGTAAGCCTTCTCATGATGCAATATAAAAGCAATCCTTTAGTTTTCCATGACTAGATCAGACAATATTCGCGTGCCATTGCCTAAATCATGGTGTCCTCCATTATTGTTCAACCCACCTAGCATTTAGGGTTCATATCCACCTCATCCATTCATCTTTATTTCGATACTTTTAATGTGTAATGTGGAGCTTGTTTCGGGCAGCTTCATTCTGCTCGGCCCGGCTTATCAGGTCAATATTATATATCGGTTTGGGTCAATAAAAAGTTTCGCTCGATCAAAAATTAAGTAGAGTCCAGTTCATCCTCCTAAAATATATTATGATTTTTGGATTGTCCCGCGACCTGTTGGGTTTCTTCTTTATCGGCTGAGTTTGTTAGGTCGGATGGTACTTCAGGTCAAGATTCATATAGGGCATGTTGGAATTCCTTGAACCTTACTGCAAGTTGGTCGGGGGGTCTCGCTGTCCAGTCGATGTATATGTTGTTTGGGCTCTGTTTTCTGTTTCGGGCTCATGTAATAGGCCCAGTCTGTTAGAGATTGATTATATAGATGTAATTTCCCTATTTGATCTAGAGTCATTTTGTATTACTGTTGCCAGTCCGATTAATAATATACGTATCCTCTCTTCAGTCCGTGGAAGTAGCTAGCACACTGTTAGTGAACCACGTAAATTTTGTATTCTTACTTGTCGTTTATTATTATCTTTCTTGCATCCGTTATAACAAACTGGTATCAGAGCATGGTTAGGGTTTTCACAAATTGGTGAGAAAGATGTTTGTGTTAGATGGGAATATTGACAAATTCAGGGGGAGCAATAATTTTAGTTTATGGCAGATCAAGTCTGCGAATGAATGAAGGTCAGAGGAGGAGTCTGCGGTTGAAACTTGAGTCTGTATTTGACGAAGTCGTTAACCGACAAGTTGCTGCTGAAGCAATGTCTATTCAGTCTGTGAATGCATGAAGGTCAGTTACTTCGTAAACATCTAGATCAACTAAATACAATTTTATTGGAGCTGCGTAATATTGATGTTAAAATTGAAGATGAGGAAGCTATTTCTATTCTGTTGGTTTCTTTACCTTTGTCATATGAAAATTTTGTGCATTCTTTCATTGTTGGGAAAGACATTGTGTGTCTGGAAGATGTGAGATAATCTCTGAATACTAGAGAGTTGCATCATAAGGCGTCTGGTGCAGGTATAGATAATCAAGTCGATGAGCTAGTTGCTGGTGGGAGCAAGGTATATGAAAATTCGGGGAGAAAGAGATTTAAGAGGTTAGCTTCCAAAGGCCCTAAATCAGATGATGTCTGTAATCATTGCAAAGAGACGGAACATTGGAAAAATGAGTGTCCAAAGAAGAAGAAACAGAAAAAAGAAAAAAGAAAAAAAAAAAAAGCGGTTGTTGTTGCAGAAGAAAGAGGAACAACTCCGAAAAGAATATGGCCTTAGTCGTTGATGAACACATACCACACTGGTGTCTGGGTTCTTGATTCTGTGGCATCTTATCATATATGTCCAGAGAATGGTTTACAACTTACTAGCAGGTAAATGGAGACAATATTTCTATGGCCAACAGTTCTGTCCGCGAGGTGGTCGGGATAGGCTCAATTAAGATAAGGACACATGATGGTAAATTATGCACATTCAATATGTTAGACCTATTCCAACATGACGAAGAATCCGATATCACTAAGTCTCTTAGATAGTAAGGGATTTAGTTTCAAGGGTAAAGGTGGAGTTATGTATGTTTGCAAGGATTCGTATGTGGTAATGAAAGGTGTAAAACGGGGGACTTTGTAACTACTTCCTTATTTGGCTGATGACAGTATCAAGCATGTAATAGTTATCATACAGTTTGGTAGAGCCAAGCTATTCGGAGGTATTTCCAAAAAAATCAAATTGTATACACATGTGGTTGCTAAGTATGAGATCTTCAGCTACTAACAGTCGAAATGTAAATTATATAGATGATGTGACTGTGAGCAATACTTTTCATGCAACAAAGGTTATTGTTAACGGAAAGTCAGAAGAATTCAAGGAATTTCATAAGAAGTAATGATTTATGTGTTTTACAGTCATGTTTCTGTTTTTAGATTATTTCAAATATGTGAATAATATGCTGATGTGCGTTCACAAAACTAATGAAATGAAGGATTGTCGAGTCTGGTGAGACAAGTGGCTCTGTTAGCCTAACCCCAAACAGGCCATATTATACTATATCTGATGAGTTTAGCAATGGGCAAGCTGTGGTCAAAAACTTGGCAGAAATCAATGAAGCGACTGAGGTTTTAAATCAAAATTTCTGTTTTTTCACATTATGTAAATTCTGTTGGCTGTTTTTTTATAAAAAAACATAATGTATGTGCTTAGGATGCTGTGTTTTGGGTGGATGCTACTATAGTCGATATAGAGACAGTGGGTGAATTCTGGTATCTTGCATGCAAACGGTGTTCTAAGAAGCTTATACAGCAAGAAAATCAGTTTTTCTGCATGAAGTGCAAAGTGAAAGAATCTGGAGGAAATTATAGGTATAATTATATGTTAGTGCACCTACTGATGTTTACTCGGTTAACCTAAGTAATTACTAATTTCTATTAAAACAATGCATTTTCAGGTATAAAATAGAAGTAAGGGTTATCGATGGTTCTGGGAATGCTAAGTTTTTACTTTGGGACAAAGAGTGTGTGCAGCTTATTGGAAAATCTGCAGGGGATCTGAAGGCTGTAAATGTAATACATTGTTTATTGGTGATTATATATACATATATGTATATACATGAAGTTATTGAGAAACGCTTATGCAAAAATCTATTTTTCCAGAAAAATGATGCAGTTGCTATACGTAATGACATAACAAGTGCAATGGCTGACAAAGATGCACTTTTCAAAGTTCAAATCAAGGCTGAGATGAAAGAACGTTCTTTTGATACATACAATGTGCTTAAGCTAGCTGTCGACAAGGGTGTTGCAGATAAGGGGAAAGCAAAGGTTGTAGAAAGTGAGGTATAAATGAGTTTATCAAAGTTATAAATTGAATTACATTTTCACTATGTATTACATTGTAGCATTTATTTTCTGTTTGTACTAACTATCTGATTATGTGATAGGATTCTGAGATAATATCTAATGCAAATGATGATGTTGAGACCAACTTTGATGAAGAACCTATTTCGGAGGAACCTATACAGAAAAGTGCTGATGATGAGGCTAATGATGATATTGTTGACAAAGTTGTTGATGATGAGACTCCTCCCAATGTTTTTCATGCTGATCATGATGATGGAATGATGAAGAGGAGTTCAACTGATGAGAAAAAAAAAGTTGAATCAAGCAAGAAACTCAAGACTGTGATCAAAAAGGAGAAGTGAAAGATTTTAAGATTACTTTGTTCGGATGTCATTTAGGAAGTGTCAAGACATGTTTTAAGTTAATAGGTTTTATAGTTTTATTCTGCAGATGTTTATTTCTGTCTTATTGGGTTAGTACTAGATGCACCTTAGGCTAATTCTACTTAGTTTATGTTTTATTTAGTTTCCAAAACACTATGTGTCGTTCGTATTGCTATAATATTTTATAAAGTATTTCGCTTATCTAATTTGAGGTCTAAGTTCTTTACAGTTATCCATATGAAAATGCATTATTGAGTATGAACTAATTGCATGCACATGTTTTCATTTCTAGGAAATTCATTGTATAATACATATGCAGTGTACATTTAATATTTTCAATCATACAATACTACCAAAGCTAAAAAAAAGGGTGTGGAAAACCTTATAATACATATGCAGTGTACATTTAATATTTTCAATCATACAATACTACCAAAGCTAAAAAAAAGGGTGTGGAAAACTTATCTGATAGCAAATTATCTTCTACAGATAATCTGATTTTGAGCGAAGCTAGATCTCTTCAACGTTTTTGGGTTGTTTTTTGCCAACGCAAAAATGGTTACTCACTCTTTTACTGCATTAGAAAAAAAGATGAAGTTTTTTGGAATATTTATTTATTTATAAATATAACAAGATGAGGAATGCACTCATTATTATGAATAAGTTGTACTCCAATTTTTTTACTATATCATAAAAAACAATAATGTATGTTCTTAGTTCACTATTTGTTTATACTCTAAAAGCAATCACTTTTCTAAAGTTGCATGGAGTTACATGAATTTATACTATTAAGCTATCCAATTTTAAAATAATTCATGAAATGTTGTATATAACAACATAAAGTAATTTTACTTACAAGTAGCTTTTAAAAAAAATTAATTGAGAATGTAAAAAAAAGGTTTATAAGATCTAACAATTACAGTTGGTGACATATTTGAAATGCACACATACACAGCTTTATTAACAGAATATACAAATATCTAAGTGGTTTATTCAATAGAAGTTCATTTATCCACATGAATTCCATTTTTAAATCAGTGTTCAAATATGAAGTTAGCATGTATTAATTTTCAGTAAAATTATTCTACAATGAACACAACGAACACATAAATCAATTTTCAGTAAAGTCAATGTACACATAAATCAATACATATTATTATCATAATAGAATAATTTCGGTTATAAACTATTTATCTATCAAATGTAAGTTATAAAGGTTCAAATACTTATCTTAGTATGGTTATTGTCTTCAACAACTAATCTGATTTTGAGCGAAGCTAGATCTCTTAAACGTTTTTGGGTTGTTTTTTGCCAACCCAAAAATGGTTACTCACTCTTTTACTGCAAAAAGACGAAGTTTTTTGGAATATTTATTTATTTATAAATATAACAAGATGAGGAATGCACTCATTATTATGAATAAGTTGTACTCTAATTTTTTACTATATCATAAAAAACAATAATGTATGTTCTTAGTTCACTATTGTTTATACTCTAAAAGCCATCACTTTTCTAAAGTTGCATGGAGTTACATGAATTTATACTATTAAGCTATCCAATTTTAAAATAATTCATGAAATGTTGTATATAACATAAAGTAATTTGACTTACAAGTAGCTTTAAAAAAAAAATGAGAATGTAAAGAAAAGGTTTATAAGATCTAACAATTACAGTTGGTGACATATTCGAAATGCACACATACACAGTTTTATTAACAGAATATACAAATATCTAAGTGGTTTATTCAATACAAGTTCATTTATCCACATGAATTCCATTTTTAAATCAGTGTTCCAATAATATGTATTAATTTTCAGTAAAATCATTCTACAATGAACACAACGAACACATAAATCAATTTTCAGTAAAGTCAATGTACACATAAATCAATACATATTATTATCATAATAGAATTATTTCGGTCATAAACTATTTACCTATCAAATGTAAGTTATAAAGGTTCAAATACTTATCTTAGTATGATTATTGTCTTCTGATTGATAGTGCTGCTGCATCACTTTACCATTTTTCTTTTGCTTTTTTGCGAAGTACCTTTTATCGCACTCAATAATTCACCTGAAAAAAATGAGGGGTTATTAATTAGGAATATTTTTTTATGTCGCACGAGAAGAAAAAAAAAACTCATTCAAACTTCACTGCACACAAAAAAGGTGTGAAAATTATCCGGTGTATTAATTTTAGCTGTGTTTAATCTGAAACAGGTTAACAATCTATAAATTATGGGATTATATATGAAAAAAAGTTATAGCTTTGTGGTTAATTATACAAAAATCCTATATTTTATTTCTTTTTTAAGTCGCAACCCACTCATTTACCATTTTTGAACCAAAATTATCAATTGAGGTAGTCTTAATTGTATCCCATCTTCAAGCCCAATTACTTTTAAAATTGGCCCATTATTGAGCATTCAATCTGGACCATTAGGGACCATCAAAAATTTAATAGCAGAATTGTGTATACACAGTCAATTATTTATACAATTATATAATATTATATAATATTATATATAACACCCACCACAGTGATATAATTATTATTAAGAACAATATAAACGAACTACATTTTTTTAATATTAATAAAAAAATTAGACAATAATTTTGTAATTATTTATCAGAAAAATTATATTAGATTTTAGCCATTTTTTAATATGAAACTGATTAAAAATATAGTACGGGATTTTGTTATTTGCAAATAACTTATGGCTTTATGGTATATTATAAAAAAATCCCATTTTTTTTTTTTTTGGTTTTTAAGTTATAAATCCACAAAAAGCAGTTATTTCTACAGAAATTCAGAAGTTATGGAGTCATATTCAAATTTAAATTTGAAAACTTAGAACTTCAAATATATAACTGCTATTCTTACTTCTGATTATACATAACACATAATTCCTGAAATATTAGAATTATATTTTGTTTAGTACTGAAATCAACTTAAACCACAAAGTTCAGAAACATATTTACATTAACAACAGTCAACATTTCAATTATACAAGCATCAGTTTCTCATATTTCGAGCAGAGCATTGACATAAAAAAGTGGAACAACAAAGCTACGGTTTAGGATTATAAACAAGGCCAATCAGGTTCGTATTTTACTCTAAATTTTTTTATTCTATGTGCTGCAGAAATGAAACATAATAAAGAAACACGGGTTTTTTTTTCTATTATTAATGGCAAGATATTTGTTTACCTAATTCATAAAGAAATGGGGAAATCTGCTATTCATGCCTTCTAGAATTAAGAACTATATCATCTGTGAATGAAAAAAAAAATAGATAAATCAATAGCATAACATTTTCAAGTACGAGATAATCATAAAGTGCTTCTGTTTGTTTAGTTGTTTTAGTATATTTTTTTATGCAATGTAATGTTTGTTTGATATACTGAAAATAGTTTTATCTTATTCATATCCCTGCTTTCTACACTTAGTTTTTTAAATTCATGGTGTAATTTCCCAATAGCAAATTTAATGTTTTAGTATAAGAATATCAAGTTGAATGCAATAGCAACAAATCTATGTACAATAAATGAACAATGATAAGTTGTTCATACTTTGAAATAAGTTTCATATTTGGACAAATTTGGTTGATACTACACTTATAATAGTTGTTGTATCTATTATGAACCTACAAACACACCCATGTAAGCAACATGATCCATTCAACCACAGCCATAAAATTAAGCAATTTGCAATATATTGTGAAAGTTAAATAGTCATAGTTGTACAAGAATCCAAATTATATATATATGCAACCACAAAAAAGTTAAATTTAAAGATAAAAAGTAACAAGCTATATAAATTATCAGTCAAAGTGCCAAACTATCTTAAGGGGCATATGGTAAAAATAGTTTGCCACTGAATTTTTTGGTTTTTTTTTTTTTGTACATGCCACAGCAGGTGAACGGTATTAGTATGAAATTCGATATAAAAAATAGTTAAATAGGGGAAAAAACACTAATCTTACCTAACTGGAGAGAAAGATAGATAAAGAGGTTGAGCAATGGGGTAGATTTTCATCGCATGTCGCCAATATGATAAATAAACGAGATCAGAGAACTTTTTCTTCCAAAATCTGGAAGATTTTTTAGAAAGTTTCATCCTCTCTCAAGATCGAGCCCGTCGGAGAAGAACACACAAAAACCAGTAAAATCTAACACACTCAACAGAACTTGAGATAGATAGAGAGGTTGAGTAATGGGGTAGATTTTCACTGCATGTCACCTATCTAATGAATAAATGAGATCAGAGAACTTTTTCTTCCAAAATCTAGAAGATTTTGTAGAAAGTCTCATCCTCTCTCAGGATCGAGCCCGAAACATTAATACACACAAAAACAAGTAAAATCTAACACAGTCAACAGAACTTGAGATAGATAGAGAGGTTGAGTAATGGGGTAGATTTTCACTGCATGTCACCGATCTAATGAATAAATGAGATCAGAGAACTTTTTCTTCCAAAATCTAGAAGATTTTGTTGAAAGTCTCATCCTCTCTCAGGATCGAGCCCGAAACATTAATACACACAAAAACCAGTAAAATGTAACACACTCGACAGAACTTGAAATAGATAGAGAGGTTAAGTAATGGGGTAAATTTTCACTGCATGTCACCGATCTAATGAATAAATGAGATCAGAGAACTTTTTCTTCCAAAATCTGGAAGATTTTGTTGAAAGTCTCATCCTCTCTCTAGCCCCTCGGAGAAAACACAAAAAGCAGTAAAATCTAACACATCAAGAGAACTGGAGTTGGAAAGAGGCAACTATTCGGTCAGAGATAGTTTCCGAGAACTATAGATCTAATTTCTGAGTTGGGTAATGGGAGATCTGAGTTTGTTAAACTTCAAAAATAGCGGAGATCAGCTCAAAATCATCATTTCTCCGAAGTTTTGATCCATCAAAGACTCCGATTTACAGAGGTAGAGGAGGGATTTATGGTTTTATGAGTATTCTGTGGAAGATGAAATGACGACTTCCCAATATTCTGGGTTTGGATATTTCGAAGATCAGAGATACAGGAGTGAAGAAGGTTAGCTGGAGCAGCTCATCATTTCAGTGAAATTAACCCATCGGAGAAGTCGATTTACAGAGAGAAATGGATTTCACATAGTCGAAGAGAGAGGGATAGGTGGTAGGGAAAGGAAACTCTGAAAATATTCAGAATATGTGAGAGGGAGAGAGAGTTAAAGATTGACAGCTTTCAATCACAATAAATAATAAGATCGAAATAGCTAGCAAGATGAAGAGACGGGGAGAGAAAGAGTCACCCCATCTAGACTCTTCTACGCATTATTAACCATGAATGTGTACAACTTTTTTTGCAACAACTATAATTAATAGAGTAGCTGTTATTGTACTTCAATTTTTATATTATTGATGTTATTTTAGTTTTGAGTGGATGAATTATAATTACGTTCTTTTTCAGCAAAATTTAGTGGGGAATTTTTATTTGTTTTAGTTACTTTAGAAGAAATGAGTAAAATTAGATTATATGCAAAAATTACTTATAATTAAAAGTGGGTATATTTTGAGAATTAAGTAATTTTAATCAGATTTTTATAATTGAAGTATTCCAAAAATAAATACTTATAGTCTCTTAAATAAGCAGGTAAAAACACAACTTTATTGCTTAGGAATTTTAGCTTCTAGCTGATTAAGGAGGTGTTTTCCCCACTTAAAAGCAGCTGATTTTACTTTCCACTTTTAAAAAATTAATTAGGAGTGTTTTGTACAAACCAGATTTTGTTTAAATATAAGTAGTTTGAGCCACAATTCACAAACTCAAATTACTTGCTTTTTGTATATTTTAGGTTTTTTTAATGATTATATAATTTTTTTTTCTCACTATTAATCCAAAAGCTACTTAAATATTATAAACATTGATTTGTCAAAAACAAATTTATTCTCTAACACTACTTATTTTTAATTAAAGCAATGTTAATACGATCTCTACACTAAATCACTTAATCAATTGTTGAAGAAAAGGATAACATCTCTTAACTATAGCAATGTCTAGGCTTACCAAACATTACATATTAACTTAAAAAAAGCTAGACCATAATATTTGTATATCCCATGGATTAGGCCTTATGGAAGTTAGTGTTATTTAAAAAATATGCGGCCAATCATATCTAGAACAACATTCCAGCTGGACCGCTCTGTCTGGTCGAAATGATTTTCATTCCTCTAATTATAAATACACTAATTTAATAAATCAAAAATTCTTAAAATTTGGTTATATTAGGATTCAATCGTGTAATTGTAAATGTAGGTGATAATAAGTTGTATATTAATAAAAAAAATTATATGCCCTCACCTTCACTGTAGAAACATATGTATTATGGTAATATATATTTATTAAATTGCATCATAATTTATATATACTTCAATTTTATGAATATCCTTTAATACCATAATTTTTATCTATTGGAGTATTTGAATATTATTTTGTGCAATGACTATTCAAAATTTCTTTATAGAATGGATGAAGATGTGGCAAAACAGGCAAGGTTGTTACGCCGGGCTGCAATGAATAAGAAGAGACGAAATCCATCAAATGGTATGTTTCTTTTGAAATGTAAACATTTCCATTTTTATATGTTATATAATTTCTAATTTATGATAAAATATTTGTTAAGGCATAAATATGTGTGGTTCTACATCAAAACCAGCAGCTACTACTATATTGGGTGGTGACGCAACTAATGTACCACGTGTTGTGTGTCATGATGCCACAAATGGTATGTATCGATTTTTTTTTTTTTTTTTCCCTTGAATAATATTGAACTTTTTGGTATCTTTGAATAAGTGTGTATTAATATGATATTATATGTTATTGTTAGATATTGGTGAATCTGGTGGGAAGAAAAAACAACGTACAAATTTTATTTCATCGGCAGGTACAACTGTAGCAAATGATGTGCTATCAGGTACTTTTTTTTAATTTATATAAATTTACTATCATAATTATTTAATAATTCAAATTTTGATTTTGAATATATAATAAATATAGTTATTACTAATATTTATTTGTTTTCTTACATTATAAATGATCTGTTATTTGTAGGTGTCTGTAGGAGTTCATCTACACTTACACCAATATCTCATGTTGAACTTGGAGATAATTCTCACGATCAAGGTGAACATACATCTCATGACCCTAATAATAGTAATTTCTAACACACATTAAAAATTAGAAATAAATTTTGTTCCATTTTGTTAAGTAATCTTATTATTTTATGAATTTGTATTAGTTTGCAGTACCAGTCGAACGCATATTGATCTCATAAGTGGATCTCCGTTATTTGAACCTGAGGAAGATGTGCCTGTAAATTGTGATAATGATGATGAAAGTGATGAATCGTATACTTTCACTTCAATAGGTAATAATGTTAATTTTATGTTTAAGTAAGATTATATAGATCATAATTTACCTTATTCTTTCTCTCTTTTTTTAAAGAATATTGGGATGTTGGAGATGCTGATTTTAAATGTGAGTATTGTGGTGCATTTTTCTGGTATGAGGAGAGATTGCGTTCAGATCACAAGTCGAAGAAACCCAAATACTCTCTTTGTTGCCTACAAGGAAAAATAAAGCTTCCTACGATGAAAAACCCACCACAAATGCTGGAAGAACTACTAAATGATGATTCACCGAAGAGCAAGCATTTCATAAAAAATATACGTTCTTATAATAGTATATTTGCTTTCACTTCGATGGGAGGAAAGATTGATCACAGTCCCAATGTTGGAAATTCTCCGCCAATTTTTAAACTTCATGGACAAAACTATCATTTAATTGGTAGTTTATTACCAGCTGATGGTGGGTGTCCGAAGTTTGCACAGCTCTATGTTTATGACACTGAAAATGAGATTTCAAATAGGATAAATGCTGTGAGGTATGTTCTTCTTTATTCCAATGTAATTTACTTATTTTATGCTTACCTGTCTTTAAACCTATATTTAATTTTCAATATATTATAAGATATTATTATTTGTTTTGAAGGTCTAGGAACGAAACTGATAGCCTTCATACTGATATTGTTTTTGATCTAAAGACAATGCTAGATGAGAACAACGTATTAGTACAATCATTTAGGATGGCAAGAGATACAATTCAAGCCAGTGGTAATTTGGACATTAAGCTCAAACTTATTGCTGGGAGAGGGCATGATGGTCGAACATATAATTTACCATCAGTTTCAGAAGTAGCGGCTTTAATTGTTGGAGACTTTGACGAAGCTTTGGGTGATAGAGATATCATGGTAGAGACAAAGACAGGTTTGCTGAAGCGAATCAATGAGTTGAATCCTGCTTACCTTGGTTTACAATATCCTTTGATTTTTCCATATGGGGAGGATGGATATAGAGATGACATATCCATGGCGGAAACAAAAGCTTCGGTTGGAAAAAAAAGAAAGAGGATAAGCCCAAGGGAATTTTTCTCCTATCGTTTCCATGATAGAGAGGGTGAAAGTTGTCTCATTTTACGTTGCAGAAGACTTACGCAACAATTGTCTGTTGATGCATACACAATTATTGAATCGGGAAGATTGATGTATGTAAAGACACATCAAAAGCAACTAAGATGTGAAATGTATAAAGGTCTCGCAGATGCTTTGCTACGAGGAGAAAGAGATGGATCTAACCAAGGTTTGCGATTAGTATTGCCTCCTACATATACTGGTGGTCCACGATACATGATCCAGAATTTTCATGATGCAATGGGAATTTGTGGTTGGACTGGATACCCAGATTTATTTATTACATTCACATGTAATGCAAAATGGCCAGAAATCACTCGATATCTTCAGCCTAGAGGACTCAGACCTGAAGATCGTCCTGATATATTGTGTCGTGTTTTCAAGATGAAATTGGACGGATTGATCAAAGACCTCACAAGTAATAGAGTCTTTGGACGCGTTAAAGCAGGTGCTCTACTAATCTCTTAATAAATTTCTTCATAAATCTTTATTCGATATTTTCATATAGCATTAATCTATAATATCTTTTTAATTTTCTTACATCTATTTCATACTTAAAATATTTAGTTAATTGTTTTGTGTTTCTTTTTTTTTTTAGTTATCTACACTGTAGAGTTTCAGAAACGAGGACTACCACATGCCCACATTGTATTATTCCTTGAGAAGAAGTATCGTACTGGACCTGAAATTGATACCATAATCTCGGCTGAAATCCCAGATATTGATATGGATCCTGATTATTATGCTGATGTTCAGAATTATATGCTTCATGGTGATAACACGTTATTTATGCATGTATTTAGGTCGATTTAGGATCATATTTTATATCATTTACGTGCATATTTGACCGGCATTTATTTATATTAATAATATTTGGGTCATTTGACGTGTTTCGACTTGTGTTAAGGTATTTTGAGCATTTTCAGGCTACCGGACGAGGAAACAAGTTGGAAAAGAGTGAAAACCAGCCCAAAAGAGTGAAAACCGTCGAAGAACCGGTCCAAACCGGTCCGAACCGGCCTGAACCGGTCCGGGAGCAAAACCGGGCAAGAATCGACACGGCCGCGTCAGACTTGTAACACGGCCGTGTCAAAAGTGGTCCACAATGTGCTGTTGATTCTGGAACAGAACACGGCCGTGTCACTCAAGCAACACGGCCATGTCAAATGTTGCGCAGAAATTGAAGAATTGCAAAGCAACACGGCCGTGTCATTTGAGCAACACGGCCGTGTCAAAAAGTCCACCTATAAGAGAAATCGTGTTTTAATAGGATTTTGAGCCTATCTTCCCCAAGATTCGTCCCCAACTCTATAAAAAGGACCCCAAGCTCTAGAAAGAAGGAATCATCAAGAACATAAATTACATCACCTTGGAAGACAAGGAAGACGAAGATCATCGAGACGGAGTCATCCGGGTTTAATTATTCTTTCTTAGTTTTAATTCTTACAATGTTTTTCATAGAATTTTGTATTGGATTATTACTAGGCATGGATAGCTAAGCTATTCGTGTCCTAGGGTTAGAAAGTAGGGATTTTTATAACAATGTTTTGATTTATGATTTAATCTATTAATTCTATTCTTTATGTGTTTTATCTCTATGTTTATGCTTAAACTGAATTTAGCTTGATCACCTAGATTTAGTAATTTAGTTTAACAATTCCGCTTCGAGAGGAGGGAATTGTTATCAGACTTATAACATAGAGCGCAGTTGTCTATGACTGTGTAGGCCGTGGCTTAGGATCGTTTGGGAGTTATTAGGTTTAATTGACTCGAGAGGGTAATTAGCTTAATTAATCAACGGTTTAATCGCTTCGAGAGAAGGATTAGATTATTGTCGTGCCGCCTAATAAACATTAGAATTGGTAAATTAATAGGTTAATCATATTCCACATTGAAATAATATCCTGAAATCGAAGCCCTAGGATACCTTTTCTCTTTGATTGTTAGTTTTCGTGTTTCCTAAGTTTGAAGTTATATTTAATTGAGTAGTTTAATTAGTAAAATCAACCTTTAAAACTTAGTATCTAGTTAGGACATTCCTAGAGTATTAGGGTATCAAACTACCTAAAACTATTCCTTGTGGGATCGACCTTGACAATAGTACTACACCTACATCCGTACACTTGCGGAACACTAGGTTAGAAACCGACGTGTCAAGTTTTTGGCGCCGTTGCCGGGGAATAGGATTTAGCGCTTAGTTTTTATCTTAAAAAATAGGAGGAAACTAGACTAGATTTTATTTTTTTTCGTATTTTTAATTTTAATTTTCGTTTTTATATTTGGGTTAATTTTTGTATTACGCGGTAGTTCTTGTTTTTGGTGTTCGCAGGCTTCGTATGCACACCAGATCAAAAGGGAAAGAAACCCTTCGTCCTTTCGATCCGGAAATTGAAGCGACAGCTCGCAGACACCGAACTAGAAGAAACGCCGCATCTGAGATGGAAAATCCACCACAGCATCCAAATCAAGATGACGCACTTAACAGAGTACTGACAGCTCTGGCACGGTTGGATGATCGAGTCACGAACATACAGCAGCAGTTACCTCCACAAGGGCCACAGCTACAGCAGCAGTACGGCCCAATTCAGATAGACCCAGCTGCAGGCGATGAAGATGACACGCCTATTAGCGACTGCTTGAAGCCCAGTCCAAACCAGCAGGCAGGAGGAGTGCAACCTCCACCACTTAATGCCAATAATTTCGAGCTGAAGCCTGCACTAATCAATATAGTGCAGCAAAACCAGTATGGGGGAAGTGCGTTGGAGGATCCGAATGCGCATCTGATCAAGTTTCGCAGACTGGCCGACACAATCAAAATCAATCATGTGCCGCACGAGCAAGTCAAGATGAGATTGTTCCCTTTCTCACTGAAGGACAGAGCACTACAGTGGTTCAACTCACTAGAAGACATCAGAGATTGGGAAGACTTGAGTACTTCTTTCCTGTTGAAGTACTTTCCACCGAGCAAGATGCTCGACTTGCAGAATCAAATTAATTAGTTCAAACAGCTGGACCAAGAGCCATTCGGAGAGGCTTGGGAGCGATTCCGGGATCTTATCCGGAGTTGCCCTCAACATGGGTTCACCAAGAAGCAGCAAGTATGCAAGTTCTACAATGGTCTACTTGCTCCGACTAGAAACCAAGTGGATGCAGCTGCGGGTGGGAGTTTGATGGAGAAGTCAGTGAGGATGGCATTCTCAATCCTGGACGCGATGGCCAGAACAAGCTACCAATGGTCGAACGAGAGAAACATGCCAAGGAGGGTAGCAAGTGTCCAAAAAGTCGAGCCCGTCAATAATGAGCCAATTGAAAAGCTCACAGCACAAGTAACAACATTGACGAGCCAGGTGAATTTGCTAACTAATCTAACGTTAGCACAACAGCCAGGGGGTCCGGAAGAAGTTGAAGAAGTAAAATTTGTGAATCAACGAAACTTCAACAACTTCCAGAACAATCAGCCTCGGTACAATCAGTACCCTCAGAATCATCAGAACTTTTCATATGGGAACGCGCAAAATACACTTAATCCGCCACCCGGATTTGCTGTTACAAATGGCATGATCCATGACGGTAAGAAGCCATCACAAGAAGAGATCGCGATGTCACAATTCGAAAAGTATGATGAAAAGTTAGCTCAGTTGGAGAAGAAAGTGGATGGAAAATTCATGGAGCTAAACAAGCATATCACTGGGCAAGGGGCAGACATCAAGAGGCTCGAGAACACGTTGGTGCAGACTCAAGCTAGCATTGGAGAGTTGACATCAAACATGAGTCAGCTGATAAAGATAGTAGGAGCTCAACACAAGCAAGGCCAATACCCGAGTGATACAGTGGTTAATCCGAAGGAGCACTGCAATATTGTGGAGCTAGATGAGCATGAAGAGAGCTTGAAGGACCAAGAAGCAAAGGAATCAAGCGAGGAAGTAAAAAACATTGAGAAGGAGGAGGTCAATACAATCATAGATAAGAAAACTTCATCTCCTATTCTTGATGAGTCTTTTGATTTTTGTTTTAAAAATTCGTTCTTTGCTAACCTTGATCCTTTAGAGCAATCTAGAGTTGTTGTTGTGAAACAGGAACCACTAAAGGAGAGAATCGAAGTTAAAGAGAAAACAAAGGAGTGGGAGGATGGAAAAGAGGCGACAAAGAAGAGACCGAGCAGGCCCAAGAAGAACGCAAACACAAGCATGAAACCAAGAAGAGCAACAAAAGCAAAAGATCCAGGGAGTTTTACTATTTCTTGCTCAATTGGTAGTCATGAATTTCATAATGTCATGTGTGACTTAGGGTCTAGCATAAACTTGATGTCTCTTAAGCAGTATAGACAATTAGGACTAAGGGAAATTAAACGGTCCTTTACTACTATCAAATTGGCGGATGGATCTTCATTAACGCCGTTGGGAGTAGCAGAGGATGTAGTGGTAAAAGTGCTAAATTTTGAATTCCCTAGTGATTTCTTAGTTGTTGACATGAAAGGGAGTGATGAATTCCCTTTTATCTTAGGAAGACCCTTCTTGGCGACTAGCCAAGCACTAATAGATGTACCTAAAGGGGAGTTGGTTTTTCGGGTTCAAAACGAAATAATCACACTCAACATACATAAATCGGGTCTAAGGGGTAGACACAATTGTAGCATTATTTACACTACCCTAGCTGCTATAGAAAATCCTCGTGCCCCAAATAGCTCTTTAAGTGTTCAGAAAACTTCCAACTCGGGGTGGCTAGAAGAAGGTTGATAGGAAAAAGACGTCCGGCTGAAGACGTAAAACAAAGCGCTTGTCGGGAGGCAACCCGATGTTTAATATTTTATGTTTTTTTAGTATTTCGTTAATTTTATGTTTTTAACTTGTATTTTAGTGTCTTATGTTTTTAGGAATCAACATGGACGAGTATTGCAAGAAACGGGGGTCGAAAAGACGAAAAATCGCATGAAGATGGAAATCAGAGTAACACGGCCGTGTCACTTTTCAACACGGCCGTGTCAAAATTGACGTCAAAGGAAGAAATCTTCTGGAATGCAACACGGCCGTGTCACAAAATGACACGGCCGCATCAACGTCAGCTCAAAATAACACTGCCGCGTCTCACACATGACACGGCCGTGTCAAAAGATCGCTCCAAAAGGTAAAATGCACTGGAATGCAACACGGCCGTGTCACATTACTTAACACGGCCGTGTCAAAAACGCCACAGAAATCGATTTTTTTGATTCAAATAGAACACGGCCGCGTTAGCATGATAACACGGCCGTGTCAAAACCGGCCCAGAAACATCAACTTTGGCTCGAAAGTAACACGGCCGTGTCAGTACTTCAGCGGAAAAGATGCAAAAATTTCAGAGCGCGATGCGGAGACGATCGAACCCAGATTCAGTAGGAGCAAAATGGCACGATTTCGGAGCTCGTAGGGGTTTCAAAACGCCATCGTCGAACGATTTGTAAGTTAGCACCAAGGCGTACCACGTTTTTCCTCCAAACATTGGCTTTCAGCCAAGTTTGGGGGAGGGGGTAGACCGTGGGACGTCTTGGCAGCTATATTTCCAGTTTGATTTACACGTTCGAGTTTTGCTGATTGTGGGTCCGTGTGCCCATTGTGCTGATTTTTATTGTTTTGATTGATGTTATCGGGTCCGTGTGCCCATTGTGCTGATTTTTATTGTTTTGATTGATGTTATCGGGTCTGTGAGCCCAGTTATCTGATTTATCGGTGTTATCGGGTCTGTGAGCCCAAGTTGATTGCATATCGTTTCTATGTTGAGTCTTAGGAGTTAGAGTTTAGAGTCTTAGTAGTGCAGTTTTTAGAGTCAATAAGAATAATAAAACCCGGAAATAGGTAACAAGTGAGAAAAATAAAAAGAGAATAATAGGGAAAGATGGATGATGAATAGTTAATGATGAGATGATTTAGATGAAAAAAATGGCACATAATAGAGCATGAGAGGTGTTTTGAGACGAAATTGAGCTTGAACTGAGAATATTCAATCAAAATTTACCTTGTGAGAATTTGAGCCTAATTATACTCCAATTTTTGGAGTCATATACTTTCTTTCGGTGTGAATTTGATTGAATATGTGTACTAGTCTCTAGAACTTGCCGTGAGTCTTTACTAAGAATGTGTCAAGTATATGTTGTGATTTAGGAAATGATCTTAGGCAACTTTTTGTTTAAGCCTATTTGTTCGAACCATGAAAATTGCCTTTGAACCATAATGAAAAAAATTGTCCCTAGTTAGCCCACTTGAGCCTTACAGCTTTATTTATTCATAACCTAAACAATATCAGCCGAAACCTTTTGATCTAACTCTTTTGGCCATAATTGGATTAATCAAGTTAGAGGGAGGAGAATTGAAAGGAATTTTGGGTGAACAAATTGTGGGAAGGAATGGGAAATAGGGATATTTTCAAAAGATGAAGGAAATAAGAGAAAAGTGATAGGTGAAAAACGAAGAATGGCCTCTCTAAAAAAAAAAAAAAAAAAAAAAAGATTGGAAAAAAAAAAGATTGAAAAAAAAAAAGATTGAAAAAAAAAGAAAAAGAAAAGTTGTATTATAGAGGAGAGGCTAGGAAATAAAGTGCTTAAATTATGAATGTGATTAGAACAGTCGGGTAGTCCCAAAAATGTGGTACCCACAGAAATGAAAAGCACTTAAGTTGTATGGACTTGGGAAGGTGAAGAAGTCAACTTGCGGGGTGATTTGCTGAAATTTGAAGAGGGAGGTTGACTGATTGTGTTGAGGGGTAGTCGGGTTAGACGTAACTTGATTAGTCCAATGAATAGTCACTTAAATCCAAATGTATCCCACCTTACCTTAAGCCCACATTACAACCAAAATAAAGACCTTTTTGATCTTTTACCACACATAGCAAGTACGAGGTCTAGTCTAGACGATTGGCAAGCATATGGTAGATTTTGCATGTAATTCAATATGAGTGGAAATTATTTTAGCCTAAACACTTGAGAGATGAGTGAAACACTTACCCGGTGAGGGTTGAATAATTCGAAAGTTCAAAGTCTCGAGATTAGTTGATTTACGCGTTATCGCATATGCTCAAGTGAATTGTGTGCCTAGTTGTTTTAAGGAAAATCAAACTGAAACTGAATTCATCGTCTAATCGCCCTAAACAAAATGCATAATCACTTGTCTTCTTTGTGTCTTTTTGTATGATGTTCGAGACGAACAACAATTTAAGTTTGGGGGAGTTTGATAACACGTTATTTATGCATGTATTTAGGTCGATTTAGGATCATATTTTATATCATTTACGTGCATATTTGACCGGCATTTATTTATATTAATAATATTTGGGTCATTTGACGTGTTTCGACTTGTGTTAAGGTATTTTGAGCATTTTCAGGCTACCGGACGAGGAAACAAGTTGGAAAAGAGTGAAAACCGGCCCAAAAGAGTGAAAACCGTCGAAGAACCGGTCCAAACCGGTCCGAACCGGCCTGAACCGGTCCAGGAGCAAAACCGGGCAAGAACCGACACGGCCGCGTCAGACTTGTAACACGGCCGTGTCAAAAGTGGTCCACAATGTGCTGTTGATTCTGGAACAGAACACGGCCGTGTCACTCAAGCAACACGGCCGTGTCAAATGTTGCGCAGAAATTGAAGAATTACAAAGCAACACGGCCGTGTCATTTGAGCAACACGGCCGTGTCAAAAAGTCCACCGATAAGAGAAATCGTGTTTTAATAGGATTTTGAGCCTATCTTCCCCAAGATTCGTCCCCAACTCTATAAAAAGGACCCCAAGCTCTAGAAAGAAGGAATCATCAAGAACGTAAATTACATCACCTTGGAAGACAAGGAAGACGAAGATCATCGAGACGGAGTCATCCGGGTTTAATTATTCTTTCTTAGTTTTAATTCTTACAATGTTTTTCATAGAATTTTGTATTGGATTATTACTAGGCATGGATAGCTAAGCTATTCGTGTCCTAGGGTTAGAAAGTAGGAATTTTTATAACAATGTTTTGATTTATGATTTAATCTATTAATTCTATTCTTTATGTGTTTTATCTCTATATTTATGCTTAAACTGAATTTAGCTTGATCACCTAGATTTAGTAATTTAGTTTAACAATTCCGCTTCGAGAGGAGGGAATTGTTATCAGACTTATAACATAGAGCGCAGTTGTCTATGACTGTGTAGGCCGTGGCTTAGGATCGTTTGGGAGTTATTAGGTTTAATTGACTCGAGAGGGTAATTAGCTTAATTAATCAACGGTTTAATCGCTTCGAGAGAAGGATTAGATTATTGTCGTGCCGCCTAATAAACATTAGAATTGGTAAATTAATAGGTTAATCATATTCCACATTGAAATAATATCCTGAAATCGAAGCCCTAGGATACCTTTTCTCTTTGATTGTTAGTTTTCGTGTTTCCTAAGTTTGAAGTTATATTTAATTGAGTAGTTTAATTAGTAAAATCAACCTTTAAAACTTAGTATCTAGTTAGGACATTCCTAGAGTATTAGGGTATCAAACTACCTAAAACTATTCCTTGTGGGATCGACCTTGACAATAGTACTACACCTACATCCGTACACTTGCGGAACACTAGGTTAGAAACCGACGTGTCACATGGTCCATGTGGTAGTGCAAATAAGAAAGCTGCTTGCATGTCAGAAAAAGGTTGCACAAAGTACTTTCCGAAGCAATTTCTTGACCATACAACTTTTGACAAAGAAGGATTTCCACTTTACAAGAGAGCAGACAATGGAAGAACAGTTCTAAGGAGTGGAGTTCACCTTGATAACAGATATGTTGTTCCACACAATCGATATTTGTTGCTCAAATATGGTGCACATATTAATATGGAATGGTGCAACCAGAGCCGATCGATCAAGTATTTGTTTAAGTACATAAACAAAGGACACGATCGAGTTACGGCTAAGTTCTTTAAGACTGTTCGTGAGGAAGAGTCCGGGAAAGAGGTCGATGAGGTCAAAATGTATTATGATTGTAGGTATGTCTCACCTTGCGAGGCAATGTGGAGGATTTTTGCATTTCCCATTCACTATAGACATCCTCCAGTTGAGCGATTGAGTTTCCACCTTCCTGGTCAACAGAATGTCATCTTTTCTGATTCTGATCCAATTGAAGAAGTTGTTGATCGCCAAAACTTCCTCATGAGCAAATTTGAGGCTTGGTTTGAGGCAAACAAGAAGTATCCTAAGTTAGCCAATCATTTAACTTATGCAGAGTTTCCTCAGTTTTTTGTTTGGAAGCAAAAGACCAGAGAGTGGACCCCACGTGAAAAGGGTATGGCATTAGGAAGACCATATTACGTGCCTCCAGGATCAGGTGATGCTTACTATCAAAGATGCCTTATAAATGTTATCCGAGGAGCTAAGTGTCACGATGATATGAAGGTGGCACATGATGTTCAGTATGCCACATATCGTGATGCTTGCTATGCGTATGGATTGTTAGACGATGATAAGGAATACATTGATGGTATTACTGAGGCAAGTTTTTGGGCTTCTACTCATTCATTACGTGCGGTGTTTGCTACACTATTGACGGAGAATTGCATAAGCCGCCCTGAGTATGTGTGGGAGAAGTGTTGGGAGTTTTTATCTGATGACATTTTATATAGACAACGAAGATTTTTCAATCATCGAGGTATGTATTTTTTCTATTTTTACTATGTAGTTAAATTTGTCACTTGATATGTATTTTGTTTTTTAATTTTTTTTTAAATATTATTGTAGATTTGGAACTGACTGAAAATCAAATAAAGAATCTTGCATTGATTGAAATTGAGAAGTTGTTAAAAAGATGTAACCGTAGTCTGAAGCAATTTGAAGGTATGCCATTTCCTGACTTCGAAGATGAGTCAACCTGCAAGAACCAACTATTGTTTGATGAACTACAGTACGATAGAGTGTCTTTGAAGAGGGAGTATGAGCAATTATTTCCTAAGTTGAATGATGAACAACGTACTGCATATAATTCCATTGTTGATTCTGTGGAAAATAATAAGGGGAAAACATTTTTCCTTTATGGTTATGGTGGAACTGGAAAGACATTTGTATGGAGAACGTTGTCTGCAGCTTTGAGATCGAAAGGAGACATTGTACTAAATGTTGCTTCAAGTGGTATAGCATCTTTACTTCTACCAGGTGGAAGGACAGCACATTCAAGGTTTAAAATACCTCTGAATCCACATCAGTCTTCAACATGTGGTGTTAGATTGGGGAGTGATCTTGCTGAACTTATTGCAAAGAGTAAGTTAATTATATGGGATGAAGCTCCAATGATGCACAAACACTGCTTCCAAGCATTGGAAAGAACGTTGAAGGATGTGATGAAGGTTGTTGATAGCTCAAATGCTTCCAAGCCTTTTGGAGGAAAGACAGTAGTGTTTGGCGGAGATTTTCGTCAAATATTACCTGTAATCCCAAAAGGTAGAAGACAAGACATTGTGAATGCAACAATTAATTCTGCATACTTTTGGAATGATTGTGAAGTTCTTAGGCTAACAAGGAACATGAGATTGGAAACTGCAACTTCAGATGAGGAGGGTGCAGAATTGAGGGAATTTTCTGAGTGGATAGCAGGCATTGGTGATGGAGTCATTGGTGATGGGGACGATGGTTCTTCAATTGTACAAATTCCCGGTGATATGTTGCTTTCTAATGAAGGAGATCCTATCGCAACTATTGTTGAGAGTACGTATCCATCGCTTTCTGAAAAAATTCACGATCCTGAGTATCTCCAACAGAGAGCTATCTTAGCTCCTACTTTGGATGTGGTTGACTCAATTAATCAGTATATGATAAACCAAAATACCGGGGAGAGTCACAGCTATTATAGTTCTGATAGTGCAAGCAAGTCAGATCTTACAGTTGATGTAATGAATAATGTGCATACACCAGAATTTTTGAATGCTATAAAGTGTTCGGGTGTTCCGAATCATGAGTTGGTATTGAAGGTTGGTACGCCTGTCATGTTACTCAGGAATATTGATCCCACTCTCGGATTGTGTAACAGTACGAGGTTGATCATTACAAGGCTAGGCATACACGTTCTTGAAGGGAAAGTGATGACCGGAACAAACATTGGTACAAAAGTGTTAATTCCAAGGTTGTCGTTAACTCCATCCGATGTCAGAGTACCTTTCAAATTCCAACGTCGACAATTTCCTATTACTGTTTCTTATGCTATGACCATCAACAAGAGCCAAGGTCAATCATTGTCGAACGTTGGACTTTTTTTTAGAAATCCAGTTTTTAGTCATGGCCAGTTATACGTTGCTTTCTCAAGAGTCACGAACCGACGTGGTTTGAAGATCCGGATATGCGATGGAGATAAACAACAAGGCAACTCTACTGTTAATGTTGTATATAGAGAAGTGTTTCACAACCTTTAGTATATGAGGTAGTTCTTTACTTTGCAATATGTAAACTTTACGATAACTATATGTGTGTCTTTTTATATATTAGATTTTTTTTATTTTTTTTTACTTTTATGCAATATTTTATAAACTCCTTTATATTATATAATTAATACCATGATTTTCACTTATTCCTAATATAAATGGGTAGATATATTAAGAGGAGAGAAATAAAATAAAATAAAAATTATCTAGCCCGTGCATCGCACGGGTGCACATCTAGTTAATTAAAAAATTGGATGGGATGTTGGCAACCGTTACCATTTGGATAAACTGATAAATCTTGCCCATGAACTCTCAATGGCCGCAGCAACTACTGCACCACCGCACTACCACCTCGGCCACCGCCATCGCCGCTATGTGTCTCATTGCTCTCTCCCAATCTTAAGACCATCATTGATATCAAAAACATGGTTTCTCAACAGAAAATTACCGCCTTCTTCTTTTTGGTCCTTAATCGAGAACGCAAAAACTACTAACGGCGAATTAGCTAAATGCTCTTCGTCCTCTTCCTCATCGCCTACTTCGCCGGAAGTTAGTGCCCCCACTGCTGAGTCGTGTATTAACTTTGGTCTCTCCCTGTTTTCCAAAGGACGGGTATGCATCCTATTTATTTCAATTTGCATTTTTCATCTTTTTTACTGTTATTTTTAGCTAATTAGTTTTGGTTTTAATTGATTATATTGCTGGATTTTTGCTTGTAACTGGTTTGTTTTCGATGATAATGACGCTCCAACCAAATCTGTCTTACGATTATTCATTTGATGCTGTTGATCCTTGTTTGCTTCTATATCGAATTTTGAAAGCTGACAACTTAATGTTTCGATAACTCGAAGATCCAGATGGAGCTCAACTTGATAAGCTAGACGAAATGTAAAGCTCGACTAAGTCGTCTTCAATTGGATTTTAACTGTGGCTTTGACGATTAAACTAAGAGTGTATTTAGCTAAAGCTTATCTAAAACACCTTATAATTCTTACATCTATCTTAAACACAAAATTGCTGAAGTTATGGGATAGAATAATATTATGGAGCTTTTAAGATGTAGTAATGAGAATTGTCTAATTACAATGCTATAATCTACAGGAGTTTGTCAAGATCTTATATTAGAAACATGTTATGAGGCTTACCTCACGTTCTAAGAAAACGACTTATAAGCTCTCAATACCTTACTTTGGGATGAAATACGTCTTTTTTCTGAATAAATTTATGTAACACTTCAGTGAAACACCCTCTAAGTCGAATGAAGATCCAGACGTGATTAGAAATTCAGACTATATTTGAAAGTTTTTCTACAGTTCGGCTCAAGTAGCCTGCCATCCATATACATTTATGTTTCACATAGTGTATCGAACTTTCAGTTGAAATGTTTCTGGTATAATTTTCTGGCCGTCAAGCTTTCCTCTTTGGAATATAAAGTCCAATTTCTGTATTCAGAATCTGGAGGGATAAGTCTGAGTTTCAATACTGCCTTTATTGTTTTTTCCAGGTCAAAGATGCTCTTGCACAGTTTGACACTGCCCTCACTTTGGATCCTAACCCTGTGGAGGCTCAAGCTGCTCTCTACAACAAAGCCTGCTGTCATGCCTACAGGTAACATTTGAAGCCTTTCTCGAAGTCTTGCCAACATTTGGAAGATGGAATGTAAGACAAACTCAATCTAAAGGACTTATTCGTAGTTAGCTATTTTGAGGTTGATATACACATACAATGCTAATGTAGAGGGGCGTATTCTTGTCAGCAATTGAAACGATTTTATACAAAAAATAATGTGATTTTAAGTTGTACACTCACAATCTTGGATAAAATTAGAATATGGCAGTTCTCAAGATGGAGCAACAATTATATTCTTGTCAGGAGTTGTATAACGTGCCATAGGATTGAGTTTGCATCAGATTCATGATGTCATTCTGCTGAAGTTTCTAAGTTACGTATTTAGTTGTTTGGACGTTTAAAGTTGTAGTTTGATTCAAATTTTATTTCTATTTTGGAATTCAAATGTTACGTTTCAACCAATCTTTTTAGTCCATTTAGTATAATGCCCTTTCCAATTCTTGTATGTATATTAATAGATGTATCCCCGAACCTACATCCTTGTTTTGGACCCTTTCTAGTTGTATCCCAAAGCTTTTAAAAGTAAGAAGTGGGGCTCCTAGATATGTCCTCATATGGGATACCCGTATCCAAGTCCCACCGAGTAGCATAGATCACCCAAAAATTTTGATAATTGTGCATATATGAGGAAACTTATTTACTTTTTTTGCTCGATGAGGAAGGGAGGAAGGAAAAAAAGCTGCTGAATGTTTACGCACTGCTTTGAGGGAATATAACCTCAAGTTTGGCACCATTCTAAATGATCCTGATTTGGCCTCATTTAGAGCAATGCCTGAATTCAAGGAATTGCAAGAAGAGGTTAGCTTCTTTAAGCTGGCCACTTTTTTTTGTTCTCTTCCCCTCCCTTTTTTCCGCTTTTTATGTTCTTGTGAAATTTGCTGATATGTTTTGACTGCCATTGGTTTGCACATGGTATATAGCACCTTAAATCCTATCATTTGGCTGCAGTTCTCCCCCTGCCCCTTCCAACATTCCTTTTAACAAAAATGGATTTTTTCTTCTATTATTAAAAGGCCAGACTGGGTGGAGAAGATATAGGCTCTAGTTTTCGGAGGGATCTAAAACTCATTAGTGAGGTCCAAGCACCTTTCCGGGGGATCCGCAGATTTTTCTACGTGGCATTCACAGCCGCTGCAGGAATTTCTTTGTTCTTTACCATACCTCGGCTGTTCAGTGCAATCAAAGGGGGTGATGGTGCTCCAGACTTATTAGAGACATCACAAAATGCAGGAATAAATATTGGAGGTAAATAATGCCAGCTTCATATTAGATAATCTTTACTCGATTCTTTTCTTTCAATGTATCCATGATGTACATGTGTGCGTTTGCATGAATAAACAAACATTTGTTGCAGAAATTAATTAAGTGTTTGACTCAGTATGGCGCAGGTATTGTTATTTTTGTGGCTTTATTTCTCTGGGACAACAAGAAAGAGGAGGAACAACTCGCACAAATTACAAGGAATGAAACTCTGTCACGGCTTCCTCTGCGCCTCTCAACTAACAGGATTGTAGAACTTGTTCAGCTACGGGACACAGCAAGGCCTGTTAGTGACCCTACTTTCCTTATCATTTGTACGATTACAGTTTTCAAGTATTAGGGGTGTAAGTTATAAATAAGAGAAGTCCACTTAGAACTTTATTTTGGGCAGTCGCAGCTGTTGATTGCAGTTTCTACTTTACCTGAACTTGGGTATTTTACACTGTGATTAAAACAACTCCAGTTATTTCTTTATAACTACAGTTACACTATTACGTTTGTGTCCTTGTGAAGCTATTGAAGATTGAACCCTTACGTTTACTGCATTTTCCTTACGTCTCCTGTAAGATGATATTACAATTTACAGCTATTATTGGCTGTAGGTTATTTTAGCTGGGAACAAAGAGACAGTTGCTTTAGCCATGAGGAAGGCAGAACGGTTCCGGACAGAGCTAGTCAAACGAGGAGTTATACTGGTTCCTGTTGTGTGGGGTGAAGGCAGAAGAGAACCACAAGTGGAGAAGAAAGGGTTTGGTCTTTCGTCAAAAACAGCTTCATCTCTTCCATCTATAGGGGTGAGACACATTATACATGGCTAAAGTAGTTTGTTCCCAAATGCCATAAGTACTCCATCCTCGCCTAATGTGAATGGTGATGTCCTGAAACTAATCGACATAGCTTTATAAATTTCTAATCAAGTTGTAAATACTTTAATGTTCCACTCCATATCCATTTCTTTGCCTGCTTTGGTTTTACCTAGAAAAACCACTCCCATCCGTTTGTGAACTTGTATGTTGATTGTTCTATTCTACTTCTTCTTTGATAGGAAGAATTTGATAAGCGCGCTCAATCAGTAGTAGCAAAATCAAAAATCAAAGCAGAGATTCGATTCCGAGCAGAACCAGTATCACCTGTTGAATGGGAAAGGTTGGTACTTGTAAACTTGTAGTGACTATATACTACCACAATTTTATCTTATTTGCAAATAAAAAATCTGTTTCTGAATAAATGATTTGCGATAATTCTGGAGATACTTGAGTGCATGATCTAGTTTGAGTACAGCTTTGTATCACCTTCCAGGTGGATTAGGGATCAACAAAAGGCTGAAGGCATAACTGGCGGTGAAGACGTGTACATAATTCTCCGTCTAGATGGTCGTGTTCGGAAATCAGGGCGGGTTAGTGATTCTAGTTTCTTGATTATGATCATACTCAAAACTAGTATAGATCAACCTAGGCATAAGTGTCTGATTCCGTACACTTTTGGCTTATCAGGGAATGCCGGATTGGCAGGAAATCGTCAAGGAAGTGCCCCCAATGGAAGCTTTCTTGAGCAAGTTAGAAAGATAGTACACCACTTCTGCAAATTTTAAAAAAATGAAAAAACAAAAACAAAAAACAAAAAAATGAGAACGTCGAGCTTAATTGTTTCAGTTTCTATTGCATTTGTTGAATAAATATATGTGGAGGAGTTTCTCATAATTTGCTTCGGAGATGGATATGTACAGACTATAGAATGCACATTGATTTCTTGATGTTATTCTTGTCAATATGATCATTTGACCTTTTATCTGTTTTTGTTAGAGTACACTTGTGCAAGACGGTCTTCGGTAAAGTAGGAGTTACTTTAATATAAAATGTTATTTGTAGTGTAAAAAAATATTATGTTTACCACAAAAAATTGATACGGCTGCTTTTGTATAAAGGTCGGCGCGCAACGTAATTCTGAATATTTTTTATGATAAAAGTAACTCTGATATTATAAAAAGAGATTCATAAGACGGTGTTATTTTAAGTATATGCATTTCTGTTACTTGTGCCGTTGGGTACGTGCTTGCAAAGACATATTATGATTGGGAAAGTAGGGCTCTCAAAATATAATCAAACCGATCAAACTAAACCAATCCAATCCTAGGCATATTAGTTTATGGACTTTTATGAATTACAGTATCTTATGAACCGAATAATTGGTTTAATTCTGGATTAAGAAAATAAAATTTTACTAAAACCAATTCAAACCATGTAATATGTCTATATATATTATATAGTTATAGACAAATTATTTATGAATTGTAGTTATAAATAAGTATACACGAATGATACTACTATTCTTTATCCAAAAGAAAATATGTAAACTTAGATGAGGCTGGAATTCTTTTATTTAATTTCAAAGATTAAGTTAATATTCGTTATTTAATATTGAACTCTAGTGAGACACAAAAATCAAAGTCGAAGACAGTCAGCAATGACACAAAATCTTTAATAAAAGTTAGTCAGCGATGATTATCGGATATAGGCATGTCTCCATGCTCACGAAAGAATCCACTTTATTATTATGCAATTTATTCTTTATTTTATGATTAGTTGAAACTATCAACTAATTGTCTCTGTTTTGAATGATCTTATGTTTTTATTTTGGTACAGATGAATTAAATGTCTATGTTTTGAATAATTGTTATGTTTTTATTTTGGTTTCAAAAAATTGATTGAAGGATGTTTGCATTGTCTTTTTATTATCAACTACCGATCAAAGCAATCCAATACAAACCGAATCCAATAGTTTTGGTTTGGATATATTTTGTTTTACTGGGTTAGGTTAAAACTTGAGATATTTAAAAATTAATTTTACTAATTTACCTATTAAATTTTAGTCAAAATCGATCAAACCAAACCATGAAGACTCCTATCTAAAATTAACAGATAATTATGATCAAAACTTTTATTTTTCTTGTTGAACCTACCTTAGAAAGGACGCGGGTTTAGGTTCCTTCATATACATTATCATTTCTAATGGTCAACATATTTATTTTACTTGTTAAATTCGAGGGCTTGGTTTTGTCAATTCCAGGATTTGATGTCGTCTCACACATTGAGGCGCATTAATAAATGAAGAACATAAATTTAGTAATAAAACTTTATTCTAAAATTAATTGATGATAGAAAATGTCTTTTATTAAATTTATAAACTAATTTTCATTCTTTCGGTTATCAATGTATAACAACTTACATATGAAAAGTCATGAATATTTCATCACGCTCCCTCACATTCATCAATATTTCATCAAGCCCTCCCCACCTGTGAGTTTTTTATTAATCCATTAATTTGAACAAGACGATCACGCCACCCAAGTATAGGGTCCACTCAGATACAATGTTAGATTCATGTTTCATATTAACAACCCACCTTGCTCAAGTATATGTCTCACTTTGATGACATGTTAATTTGAGGGGCTTGATACGATCCAACATATTGATACCTAATATATGGAGAGATTTTCACGAGCTAACGAGGTTCCACTCTAAAATTAATTGATAATAAGAGTAACTCAAGAGGTTTCTAAGTAGTCTACATTTCTTCAGTTTATCAATGTACGCAATTCACATGTAAAATTCTTAATTATCAATGTTTTAAATTAACGAACGACGTGTGAACCGTACCCAGTCCACCCTAAAATAATTTGGTCAGATAGTGTCCAATGCTCGAACCAGATGGGATGTTGACATTAGGGGTGAGCATTCGGTCAATCGAACTGAACCGACAAGAATCGAAATCGAATTTTTATATATTTTTAAAACCGAACCGAACACATCTTCTTAATTAAACCGAACCAAACCGAAATTTTTCGGTTTGGTTCGGTTCGGTTATTGGTTTAGATTTTAAAGTTTTTACATTTTTATTTTTTTATTTTTTATAGCAGCAAATATTGATTTTTATAAAAAAATCTCTATTAAAAAATCAAATTAAAGAAGGATCGACCAAGGGATAAGTTTTAATTTTCAATTACTAATGTATATCAATTCAGTCAAGAAAAATAGTATACAATAAATATATAATTAAAAATATATAATTAAATATGAGTAAATCGATTCGATTCAATCAACCGAATTATTTTTTATTAAGAACCGAATCGAATACAAAATTGAATCGAATCGAACTGAATCACTCAATTCGGATCGGTTTTTGGATTTCACTTTGGTATTGCTCACCCCTAGTTGACATTACTAAACATGAGCGATCATATTAATGATTTAGAAGAAAACAAATGACTCAAGGACGTAATAAATATTAAAGAATTTCACATATAAATTATTTCATATTGATAAATTAAAGTAACTACATTAGTTTATATTCCCATTAAACAACTTATTTTATCATCAATTGATTTAGGATGGAATTGTTAGGAATTCTCGACTACATCTAATGTACGCAGCGGAATAATAAATCGAGAATTATGATCGTGATTTATAACTAAATTAAACGTTAAGCATAAATTACGCTAAAGTTGGAACAACTTACTTGTTGCGTAATTGATCGGACTGAATTGCGCGATTGATTCACCACTTCAGGTATCCACGCGAATATATTGTCCGCTGCAGGAACTATCCTCGGTACAATTATTCGATAAGTGATCGCTAGGAAATCACTTATCAAATTCTATAGTGCCTCCAATTTTTTATCTGATAAAAACCCTTAATTCTCTACTATAGAGAATATGTATATATAGTACAATATAACCCTAGGTTTATGGGCCTAATATCCATGTCCACTTAATTAAATAATTAGTCTGACTTATTAATTAATAAAGCCCACAAATCCTAATCTAGTCCATATCTTTCAATCTCCCACTTGGACTAACATTAGATATAATTCGAAGCACCAACTTTGTACCCTTGAGCGGAACAACAATACACATAAAATGTGGCCCTTCAGGCCCCCATTATCGACGATAATTTAATTAAAGTTTGCACAAAACTCCTAGACTGCGTTGCGCAGCGAACTCGATATATGAAGGACGTTTACGTGAATCTAGTAAACAAACCTTTATATGAAGTTTATGTAATATCCCTTCATTCACGAACCACCTGATTGAGCCTAGGATCTGCCATGTGTCTATCCAAATAGCTCAATCATTTTTCTCATCTTTATTATATGACACATTCGATCATATTCAATTACTTTAATTGAATATATCTTTTGCATTGGCCAATGACTTTATTGTCAAATAATATAGAGAAATATGAGTGTTCTCTCGAGTTTCAATCGAGGAATGAATCCCATTCTTGGCTCAACTACCATTTTCATTTGCCTCATGATGAACCCAACACAAGACGTGTCTTATCCTCCTTTGGGAGGCAAGCGTTGTACTTGGTCAAAGTTCATCACTTAACAAACAAAATGAGTATTGACCTCAGGTCAAAGGATCATTACATACTCTACACACTAATAAACCGTAGACACTGAAAACAAACGGTTTAATAGTATAGTATACCAATACTCTCCAAAGTACCCATGTGTCCATCACGGATATCTAATATCTCGTAGTCGTGAGACCTACTACATTCTCTGAGAATGTGATGCAGACCACATGCTAACCTATCGCGTGTCATCAATATTCCATTCTCGATGACCATTGGTTATGACAATTTTAGAATCATACTATATCATTTATGTCTCACACCATAAGTGACAGTCATGATTCAAGGGAACAATTATAAGAATAATAACAAACCATCAAAATAATTATTCTAATAAATGCATAAACTCAAAAGACAATAAAAATGTCATAGAATGTGATCGAGAATGAATGTCTCAAACGTAAGGTTTCTAAGACATGCAAACTATAAACTCCCACTAAATCAAAGCCAACTACCAATGTGACAAGCTCTCAAAGTGCTTATTGTGCCTTGCTATACACAACTGTTCGGTTGAAGGATTAACCAAGTTATCATCAGTGGATACTCTATCTAACTTCACATCTCCCTATCTATTATTCTCCAATCAGATTATATCTACTGGGAATATGCTTATTTCTGTTCGTGGCTCTCGGTTCCTTTTGCTAGAGCAACCGCACTTACCGTTGTCACAATACAACGGTATTGCACTGCTGGCACTTGGAACGACACCTAGTTCTTTTACGAACTTTAACAAAGCAACAACCCCTTTTTGGCAGCTTTAGATTTAGCAATATACTCGGTTTTAGTGCTGGAATCGACAGTTCTACTCTGTTTGAAACTATTCCGATTCACTGCACCACCATTTAGAACGAAAATATATCCAGACAAAGACTTGAAGTCATCATGGTCCGTTGGAAGCCAACATCAGTATACCCAGTAACTGATGACTCTAGCTGCCCACCATAGACTTTAAGAAATATTCTTTAGTCCTTCTAAGGTACTTAAGAATAGCCTTGACAGTTCTCCAGTATTCTTTACCGAGATTTTGCTGAAATCTGCTCTTGCACGGATTGCAACATGGAATGATTGCTCTCCATTATCAGTATATCGTCGACATATATGATAAGGAAGACAACATTTCATTCTTACGTTTACTATAAACGCATAGATCCTATTTGCTTCTGACAAAATCAAACAATTTGATAGCTTTGTCAAAACAAATATTCCAACTCCTAGATGCTTGCTTGAGTCCATAAATGGACGTCTTTAACTTGCATACTCCCTTCGGCTTTTCTTTGGATATAAAACCTTCAGGCTGTGACATATACACAGTGCCTTCGAGTTCTGCATTGAGAAATGCAATTTTAACATCCATTTGCCAAATGTCAAAGTCATAGTATGCAGCTATTGCAAGTAATATCCTAATGGACTTGATCTTAGCGATTGGCGAAAAGGTTTCATCATAATCAATGCCCTCGCGTTGACTATAACCCTTTGCCACCAACCTAGTCTTGTAGGTTTGTACCTTGCCAGTTGCATCTCTCTTCTTCTTGAAGATCCATTTGCAGCCTATGGAGCGAGCCCCATCTGGCAAATCAACTAGTTCCCAGACTAGATTGAGGTACATCGAGTCCATTTCAGATGTTAAGGCAGCCAGCCACATCTTCGAATCGGTGCCTGACACCGCTTCGATATAGGTCTTAAGTTCGTCGTCTTCTGAATCAACCTCATCATCTTGGTTCTCAACCAATAGATTTAGTCTTTCAGATGCACGACGATTCCTTTGAGGCCTATTGAGTTGGTTTTGCATTGGTTCATTCGGTTTATTCTGATTGTGAGTTGGTTTTCAACATTTTAGAATATTCTCAAGAATTTCACTATGATTCTCTTGAGGTGGGACTGATACAATATCTTGTCTTTGATGCATCTTATTGTCTTGAAGTGACCCTCTAAGAGTTGTTTCCCCTCCCAATAAATCATCAAAACTCCCACTGAGTTCTTGTCCACTCCATTGGACAAGACCTCATCCTCTACGTTATCTTGCGGGTTTGATACAATATCTTGTTTTGATGCATCTCATTATCTTGAGGTGACCCTCTAAGAGTCATTTCCCCTCCCAATAGATCATCGAAAACTCCCACTGAATTCTTGTCCACTCCATTGGACAAGACCTCATCCTCTATGTTATTTTTGTGGTTCTTGAATCTTTTCAAGATCTACCTTATTGTGACCTTGTTCTTCGGCGATATAATTATCTTCAAGAAACGCCACATTCTTGGAACTATCACATGGTGATCTCCAGGGCAGTAGAATTCATATCCTTAGTTTCCTGAGGATATCCACAAAATAGCATTTCTCACTTTTAGTCTCCAATTTATTAGTCGTCATAACAAAAGCAGGGCAACCCCAGGTCCGCATATGGTTAAGACTCGACTTCTTCCACACCATAACTTATAAGGTGTTTGCGTGACTGATTTAAGAGGAACTCTATTCAGAACATAACCATCGGTTAGTAAGACATAACCCCAAAGGAATAAGAAAAGACTGGTGAAACTCATCATGGATCGAATCATATCTAATGAAGTTCGATTTCTCCTTTCGGATACTCCATTCATCTGTGGTGTACTCGGAGGTGTCCAGTCTGACTGGATTCCATGTGATTTCAAGTAATCAAGAAAATCTCGGCTTAAGTATTCCCCTCCTCGATCTGATCGGAGAGTCTTAATACTTTTCCAAGTTGTTTCTTAACTTCTAATTTAAACTCCTTAAATTTCTCGAAGGCCTCAGATTTGTGTTTCATGAGATACACATATCTATACCTTGAAAAATCATCAGTGAAAGTTATGAAGTACGAATATTCGCCTATTGCTTAAGTTGGAACGGTCCGCACATCGCTGTGCGGACCAACTCGAGAACAACCTTGGCACGTAACCCTTTTCCAGAATGTGGTTAACTTGTCATCTTTCCTTTGAGACAAGATTCGCAAGCACCATATGATTTGAAATCAAATGATGTGAGATAGTCTAACTTTCTCAATCTTGCTATTCTTTTCTCATTGATATAACCAAGTCTACAGTACCACAGGTAGGTTTTATTATTCGTATTACTTAGCTCAGGCTGTTTGTTCTTGTACATTGAGAATATTTTGTTCACATTCAAGTATATATATTCCATTCAAAAGAAAGACACTTCCTTAAAACAATCCATTAAGCAAAACAAGCATCTATTGTTTGCAAAATAGAAAGAAAAAGTCATAAATGTCTAATATTCGAATGGTAATAATATTCTTTGAAATCTAAAGAACAAAATATCAATTATATAAATCTAATTTATATCCCGAAGGAAGATCTAATCTAATCTACTTTCAACGTACAAAATAAACTACTTAAGCTCTCATCCAATGCACCATGTGCTTTGAACTTCGGGCAGTCTCTCTTCCAGTGCCCCTTCTCATTGCAGAACAGACACTCATCCTTTGGTATTCTCGGCTTCTTTTGAACCCCTCTACTCTTAGGCATCAAGGCCGCATCCTTAGATGCTTTCTTCCTCTTCTTCTGCTTATTCTTCTGTTTGGAAGATCTCACAGAAGAGCTCACCATGAGCACAGAGTTGCCTTTAGAAGTAGATGATTCGTAGGTCTTGAGCATGTTGTGAAGCTCTGGCAGTGTTGCCTTCGTGTTGCTCATGTTAAAATTCACTATGAAATTTTCAAATGAACTTGGAAGAGACTGCAAAATCAGATTTATTGAGACACTTGATGGTAGCTTCGTTCCAATCGATTCCAACCTCTCAATCAATCCGATCATCTTCTCAAAAACCTGGCCCCCATCATGAAGCTTACACTTGAAGAGATCTCTGAGTATCTCATACTCCATGGTCTGAGCTTCTGAAGCGTACAGACTCTCCAAGTGTTTCAGCATCTCATAAGGGAACATGCTCCAATGTTATCTATGCAGTTCAATACTCATAGAGGACAACATTAAGCATTGAGCCGATGTGGCATCCTCAACATGTTTCTTATGAGCTTCTTCGTCAAACGTAGCATACTCAGGAGAATTCTTGTCAGGGATGACACTGGTTGGTTTGTCCAAGACATACTCAATCTCGTCTTGCCTTAGCACCAATCGCAAACAACAGAGTCAATCCGTAAAGTTTGACCCAGTCAACTTGTTTGTTTTCATCAAACATTTATAAGCCAAAAACGACATTTTATCTGACGAGAAAATAATAAAATGGGAAAATAAATCAGAATAAAGTAAACAAAGATCACATTCGTATCACTAATCAAAATAAGAGTTTATTGTAATGATTGCTCCCACTAATTTTAACATATTTTGCGCCCCCAAACACAAAATACGGATTTATAACAATTATAAATCTTAGTGGTCCAAGATCCAAGTCTATATTACTGCAGCCTCTGCTTTGGCTGATGACTACAATAATATCACTAGGTAGGCCTCTAAGCCAATTGCAACAACAATTTGCAATTCTTGGTTTATTAATCCAATTAATATTGCGTCCTCAAACTATTTTGGTCGCTTTGGCGTCTCAAAATAATTTAAGCAAGTCAATTCCATCATATGATGTCAATCATACATCTATGAATGAGCCCGAGTCTTGTCAATTTAGAGTAAACACTTTGGTGTAAAACTCGTGGTCGAAAAAATTAGGAATCTCAAACAATTATGATGGACGACGCATTTTGTTTCTAAACAAGACTTGGTTTTAGGGGGGATTTTATATGTGATACTAATTGTTAAATTTAATATCTAATATTAAATTAAACGCAATTACTGGGTGCCGCCTACCCAGGCATAAGAAATGCGGACCACACATATTGGGCGCCGCCTACCCATACATAATGTCGCGGACTACATGTATTGGGCGCCGCCTACCCAAACATAAAACGGTCTTAAATTACTATAATTTAAATTGAATAAGCATAAATTCAAATAATAGCTTATCACATAATATCAAATAAATGCTCAACGAATAAAATTTAAATCCAATTAAATTTTATTCTTTGATTAAATGTGGATTAGAATTATATATTAATTCTAAATTAATATATATAGACATATATTTTAATATTAATTCTAAATTAATATAAATATACAAGTCTAATATTATTCTTTCAAAATTAATAAAACTATCAAAATTTATTAATCTAATTAATAAATTAATATTAATATATTAAATTAATATATTAATTCTAAATTAATATAAGTATACCTTTAATGTTAATTCCAAATTAACATAAATGTATAAGTCTATTATTATTACTCAAAAGAATAATAATAAATATTTATTAATCTAATTAATAGATTATTCTGAAATCGGGATTTAAAGGTTAACACCATATTACTAAGACAATTTCAATTATTATTATTATTTTTTTTTTTAAAGTCATAATAGTCATTTAATCTACTGGGCCCAATAAGTAAAATCAACAGGGCCAATAATAAAATAGCCCAGCCCTAAATTAAAAAACCCAGCAGTTTTACAAATCGGCCCAATTCATTTAAATGACAGCAGTCCATCGGAAAGATTAATCAAATTTGGGTTCTTCTCGGCCCAAAATAAGCAGCCCAGCTGATTTTAGTTAGGCACATCCCTTTTCTGGCCCAAACCAAGATTATTTAGGCCCAAAAACCTAGCCCAGTTTCTGAAACCTTAAGTCCAACACACCCAGCCGCTGCCGCCGCCACCAACAACGTCGTCATCGACGATCGTCGCGCGAGGCAGCAACCAAAACGCCGACGCTCCGGCCGCCGCCGCCGCCGTTGTGACCAAAGGACAGCAGACGCGTAGTGGCAGAAGCGAGACGTCGCTGTCGCTCCGCCGCTGTGACCAGACGGGAGGCACCAGACCCACGTTGCCGCCACAACTCACAGCAGCAGCAGCGCAGTCCCAGCCCCTTTCGAGCCTCGTCAGATTCCGCCGCTGACCCACCTAGCAGGTCGACGGCGGTCGCGCAGCAGCAACAACGGCGAACGCCGCCGCTCGCGCAACAGCAGTGCAGCGACGCCGCCATTGCAGCCGCCGCGGACAGAAAGGGTTGTTGGCGAGATATCAGTTTTGGAAAAATCTATTCGAAACTTGGGAGTTCACCAACAGATTCAAAATTTGTTGAGATTCTTTCAATTAATTTCTTAATAGTTTGGCGTAAAGTTTCAAAAATAGAATTTCAAAACCAAAAATCAGAATATTATCAAATTCTAATCCATAATTTAATCTGAATTCTAAATCAATTATAAATCGAGCCCCGGGCTCTGATACCACTGTTAGGAATTCTCGACTACATCTAATGTACGCAGCGGAATAATAAATCGAGAATTATGATCGTGATTTAAACGTTAAGCATAAATTAAACTAAAGTTGGAACAACTTACTTGTTGCGTAATTGATTGGACTGAATTGCGCGATTGATTCATCACTTCAGGTATCCACGCGTATATATTGTCCGCTGCAGGAACTATGCTCGGTACAATTATTCGATAAGTGATCGCTAGGAAATCACTTATCAAATTCTATAGTGCCTCCAATTTTTTATCTGATAAAAACCCTTAATTCTCTACTATAGAGAATATGTATATATAGTACCATATAACCCTAGGTTTATGGACCTAATATTCATGTCCACTTAATTAAATAATTAGTCTGACTTATTAATTAATAAAGCCCATATATCCTAATCTAGTCCATATCTTTGAGGAATATCATTCTCCCTTCATAAATAATAGAATATTAATATTAATTGTGTGCATGTAAAATAAATTCTTTGTGGATGGTTATGTGGGAAAGTAAAATTTTGTATTTATAAAAAAATGGAAAAAGTAATATAAAGACATGATTTTCCATGGTGGTTAGGTATTGAAAGATTCAGAGTTTGTGGGATCCAACTTCTCGACAACAATGAAGACGCGCTTCAACCGCTCATCAAATATCATTTATTTATTCCACTACCACCTGCCGCCCGCCAATCACAATCATTTCCTATTTTTAAACTTATATTATATTAATCCTTGTGTTAGGTTTCGAATTTCAATTATTTAATTTAATTAATTATTGAAGCTAAGATTAGGACAAATATGACGGTTGTTGGTGAGCATATCTTGATTTGACTAAGTGCAAAAGCATATCCTTTTGAACTGTTCAAAACCCACAATTGAGTTATAATTTCACATATAATCACTATTTTCGGATTCTTCGGTTGGTACAAATGTTTTATATATTTATAATTAAAATCAATCATCAAGATTTAAATATTTATCTTGAATTAAACTTTGGAGCACTACTTATTCATAACTCAAGTTGTTTGGGTTCATTGTATTATGTCACTTATATAGTTATATTAAAAATTAGGAAGTATTTGGATAATTCTAACCCTAAAAAAGGTAAATGCTTATTCTGGGTTCGATTAAATGTAGTTAAACACTCTTTGAAGCATTCGATCTGTGTTAGTCAAACACTCTTTTGGTTATTATTTTGGAATATTAAATTTAAGATTTATTGATATTATTCAAAATTACACTATGTTTTGTTGTTCTATATTTTTTTCCTAACTAATATTCTAATTAAGTTAGAAGGTTTAGTTAGTTATTTTTATATTGGGAATCTTTTATTTTCTTGTCTTTACTTTTTATCTGATTTTCTGGTCTTTACTTTTGATTAGGTATAATCTTTACGCTGTTTAAAGGCAATTAACAGCTAGCAGACAAACAATCGCAATAAGAATTAGGAATATATGAGAAGAAAAGGTTAAATGTGGTCCAAGAGATTATGCAATATGTAAATTACTTTGTGTTTTAATTTTTCACTAGTATAATAACCATGATTTTTTTACGCGTTTTTTAAACTATTATTTTCCATTATTTTCCATAAGAAAAGAGACATGTAAAAAGTTTTTTTTTCTCTATAGACAGATCCACATTACCTATTGTGAGGATCTAAACGTTTAATATTGTCAGTGATCATCATATATGCTATTACACTATTAGAAATTCTTTTTTTTAAGTAAGAATCAATCACAACTCCGTAATTATTATATGTACCCACAACTCACAGTACCCAATAACCACCACAAGAATGAGATTTAAAGTTGCCTTTGATGGCTCACTTCGAGAATAAGCCCATTTTGCAGAAAGAACAAGAGGTAAATATTAACATTGTGCAGCCGTAAAAAATTTCGAGAACTGTCCCTAAATTCAAGAGATGCTTTAAAGTATATTATAAGGATATCTAATAGTTATAGTTATGGCTATATATATCATTATTAGAAATGTAACATGAGAAAATGTACATGTATTAGCAATTTTGAAAACGAAACAAGGAATATTTTTTGTACCAATATGAAAAAAGAGTTACATGAGCAATGTGTATATTAATATATATGTACTATTTTATATCTCTTGATAATTTATATCTCATAAAATCCAAGTAATAAGCCAAACTAAATTAAAATTATTATATTTTGACAGAATGATCAATTTTTTATAACGCGATTCGTTAAACATATACGTAAGAAAAATTATCGTTAATTAATTTTCATAGAGCAATCACTAAGAAAAAATATACAACATCACAGTAGAAAGTATTTTTGTTGCAAATGCTTAAATCTGGGCAATATTTTATCAAAGTTATCTTTCCATTGTAATTTCATTTTTGAGTTTTCTATGTTTCTTTCAATATTTTTTAATCTAACTGATGAAGAAACAACTTATCAGAACCATGGGCAATTTTAACAAATTATTGCACTGTTCACGTCGTGTTTAAAATTATAGGTGCTCTTTTTTTATAATTGATAAAGTAAGTGACACAGGCGAGTTCACTTCAGATCAATTCGGATTTTTTTTTTTTTTTTTTTTTTTGGATCTCGCCTATGCGAGAGGCGAGTTCAAGTACGAATACGTAATCTCGCCTCTCCCAGAGGCGAGTTCAAGTATATATATATATATATATTTTTTTTTTTTAATCATGTACATGAACTCGCCCATGGCAGGGGCGAGTTCAATTATTTCACAGTTCACATGCATGCAGCGGTTTAGGGTTTAGGGTTTAGGGTTTTGGGGTTTAGGGTTTATGGTTTTAACCATGAGGACGAAAATAGTGTGGACTTGCAGTCGGGCTACTATGTGCCACCGATGGTGAACGAACAAGACTTTATCACTCCTCATAGGGATTCAATGCGGTTTGATCAGTCCTTCACTTCGCTCCTGGATGTCGGCAACTATACGACGCCTGAATCACTTTATCCACAACATGCAAATTTGGGAGGTTATTCAGGACAGTTCAATACGTCGCCAATTCCATATTTAGGCCAAACATCATCTTCGTCTGGTCATCCAACATTCAATTTAAATATCAGCACCCAAGATGATGTTCAATCACAACGAGCCCAGGACACGGAAGCCGATGCCCCTATCGAAGAACGGAGGGGGAGAGCAAAACGAAACAGAAAAAAAACTAGATGTGGGACTGGTCATGAATATTAGATTTTGTAGTTTTCAAGTTATTTGTAATAGTTGCATAAAGTTGCGTTGATATATTAGATTTTGTTTTACCTAAAAAATATATTAGATTTTGTCTTACCTAAAAAATATATTAGATTTTGTCTTTCATGTTATTTGTAATAATTGGGTAAAAAGTTAATTGATATTTCAAATATTTATAATTAAACTAAATATTATAAATTTTAACTAATCGAATTTATTGCATTGACTATACGATAATCTTAATCTTACATAAAGAAAAAGTTGAATGCGAGTTAAAAAAATAAATTATTCCTTTTTAGGTAATATATATATACACACAAAATAATTTTTTTAAATTTTTAATATATTTTTCAGAAAATTACACCAATATTCCGATATCTATTGATGTCTCCGCGACTACCGATATTTTCGTCCTCATGGTTAAAACCCCAAACCCTAAACCCCAAAACCCTAAACCCTAAACCCTAAACCGCTGCATGCATGTGAACTGTGAAATAATTGAACTCGCCCCTGCCATGGGCGTACATGATTAAAAGAAAAAAAAAAAAAAAAATACTTGAACTCGCCTCTGGGAGAGGCGAGATTACGTATATACTTGAACTCGCCTCTCGCATAGGCGAGATCCAAAAAAAAAATACAAAAAAAAAAATCCGAATTGATCTCGCCCCTGGCAGGGGCGAGATCACTGTTGCATTGTCAGGGAGAAGTGAACTCGCCTGTGGCACAGGCGAGTTCACTTACTTTATCAATTACCAAAAAAGAGCACCTATAATTTTAAACACGACGTGAACAGTGCAATAATTTGTTAAAATTGCCCAGAACCATGCATGTATCGGTTTAGGATTTTTTATACAAACAAACATCTAATAACACCAAAATCATTGCAATATATTTCATCCATGATAATTCGTAAAAATATATAAAAAAAAAAAATGAATAAATATGTAGATGTGAGAATTAAGATTCATTTGGAAAGAACAAATCATATCCGTAAAATGAAGATAAACATCATGGAATGGTAATGTTAGGAATTAGAATATTTATTATTAAAAAATAGCTTTAGTCCCAAAATTACGCAAAATTAGAAAAAATGCAATCAAGGGCCTTAAAGATTTAAAACGAACAATGAAAGACACATAAATCTAAAATCATCATAGGGCATGTTTGAAAATTACAAAACCCAAAAGATAAATTTATCTCAAAGTGATAAGCAAGGTAGTATACGTCAGAAGTATTTTACCACATTATTTTTAATTATCATGATATGTCTAAAATAATTTGCAATTTATTCTTTAAAATATACAATTAATAAAAAAAATTACATAAGAAAAAAAAAATTTAGTGAAATATATTTACATGAATATTATGAACTCAGAAAGGAAATTGCAAGAATTTTTTTAAAAGAATAATTTTCCTTGCGTATGACTTAAAAAAGAATTACAATTTTTTTAAAAAAAATATTTTTTTTAAAAAAAAAACTAAAATTTTCAAAATAAGAAACTACAAAAAATTAAAAAAATAACAATTTCTTTTTAAAAAAATAATATAGTGAAAATCATTTTAATTATGTGGATTTTGCAATTTTCTAAACAAGGCATTGTAATTGTTTTATATTTATGGGTATTTCGTTGATAGTTTCAAATATTTTAGGCCCTAAATTGATTGAAATTCTCTTTCAGAATCTAAATTGATAGTTGACCTATCTTTCGAATTTTAACCGATAAAACTCCAACATTTTATTTTAACCATTCATGCCAATGGCATCTAGAATGAAACATAAAGGATCAATTGAACTTAATGAAATGTTAAAAATACTTAAAATTAAAATATTTGAATCGAAACTCAGTTGTTTGAGTCTCTTAAAATCTAGGCTCATATTTTCATGCCGGTCTAACCAGTCTCACCCATTCTATGATTTGTACACACACACAAAATTTAAAAAAAAAAAAAAAAATTACATAACAGAGTAAAAATAAATGCAAAATTAGAAAGATTTGGGATTGAGATGTTAAGTCAATTGCTTGAATAACATATTTTCTCAACCACTTTAGGATAATTGTAACAGCTGTATTTTTTATTTTTTTTATTGTTTTCATTTATATGCAAAAAAAAAAAAAAAAAAAAAAAAAAAAAATCGTGTTGCCTACTATAAAATCCCTAGTCCACGCTGCATATTTCAATAATTTTTTAATGTAATTGATATAGCAATGAATTGCGTTGCTAATTTTCCAATTTTTCTAAGAGAAGAATGATGCTTTTCAATCATTATATTTAGTTTTCATGCTAAATCATTTAATTTTGAGTAAAATTTAGCATGGGTACACCGATATCTCAAATTAAAAATATGAAGAATAAATTAAGAAATGAAATATAACATGATTTTTCTAAGATTAAGTAAGGATAAATTTTAAATTAGTTACATAATCTCCCCGTCTCATAATGAGAGCCATGTTTGAAAAGTTACAATCTTTTATTTTTGCTTAATTTACAACTCTCTGAAAACCCTATATTTGTACTTAAACTATTTACTTTTTTTTTTTTTACTTATCTAATCATATGCTAATTCGTGAAATCAGAAAGTCAAAAAATTTACTATAATTAATAGAACGAGACACACTACAAGTTTTTTTCTTTTTCTTTTGAGGTAATAAGAAAAATGGTCATTTGAGATAGTAAAAGTTATCTCAAATAATGAGTATTTATCACGATTACATGATTATTAGACACAATATGTTGTTATTAATTAGTTGTCTCAATAACTCAGACAAATAATATTATTTGAGACAACAAAAGTCATCTCAAATACAAATCAAATATTTTTTTAAACAACTTTTATTTCTAAAAGAAGTTTAAAATGACCCCATATACTTTGTAAAACGTTTTGTGACGATAAATTATCACATATACTTATTGTTAAAAATAACATTATGATCTCAAATAATATGCTGCAATGATCCTTGTTGGAGTGGCATTGATTTTTGATATAAAACTCTCATTTTTACTAGAAATTATTTGAAACATAACTTCTATTAAGGTATAAAGTATAAGCAGTTATTTAAGTAGTTCGTTATGTAAAATTATATTGAATATTCTTTCTCAAAAGACATTTAATATTGAACATGTAAATGTATAATGTTGATAATTTGTTTTGGTCAAATATTAAAAAAAAAAAAATGTAAATATCTGTACCTCAGAATCACAGTTGACAATTCACAAAGCTATCAATCAATGATAGATAAATTTAATATCTCAAAATAAAAATGATAAATAAATTTGAATTTATTAAATAATTAAGGTTAGGTAGTGTAAAGTCTGTAATGCTTTTTCCTTAATGCTTTATTTATCATAGCTAAATAAATTAAGACTGTCATGCTTTTCTCTTCCCTTTTTCTTTTTCTTGTTTTGGAAATCAACACTTTGCTTAAGTTAGAAGGTGTAAGTAATTCAAAATCATCACATTTTAATTATATTTACAAGTTTAATTGCAAATGTTAATGTTAATATCACAATACTTCGACAATATTATTTTTAGTGGGTCCTCTTACTAGTCAAACCCACTTCCTCGTAGATTGTGTGTTACATCGTTTAAGAAAAAAAAAATGTGTATATATATATATATATATATATATAAATATTAACATTTTGATGATGCCATAAATTGTTTATCACTTTATTACATTTTACAATTACAATTAGAACTCTCTAAATATCAAATTCATCACATAGAAAATTAGGGGGTGTTTGCATTTGCTTTCTCGAAGTGATTTTTAGCTTATAATTTGAGAAAAATATTAATTTTTAGTGTTTGCAAAGTCAGCTTCTACTTTAAAAAAAAGTGTTTCTAATGTAAAAGTTTTAAACAAAAAATTAATTTTTTTTCTACCCAGTAGCAATTCTGTAAATAATATGATATTTTTTAAAAGATGTAAGTGATTTTATACTAAACACTCCAACTTGTACTCTTATTAGAAGTCACCTTTTTTCAAACACTATCTGGTAGTTTTTATAGAATTTCTAATCTTAATTATTTTTTCAAAAGTAAAAGTAATCGCAAGCACCCCCTAATTATAACTCAGTCGATAAAGTATGTTATAACAGGGATAGAAACTGTACTAAAGAAACCCTAAATACTCTGTTTAGGATGTACTAAAAAAATCCGAGACCACATAAGTTATATTAAGTAAAACATGTATTAATTTATCAAAAGTAATTTGTTCTTTTAATTTCAAATTGGGACAAGTCAGATTCTTAATTAATACTACTATATAGTTTTCTGCCGTATGAAAGGTTGTTTTAAACAATTTGATGGCAATTTGGTAAATACAGAGAACTTTAGAACCAATTACCAATCTCTCAGCAACTACTTAAAATGGTCTGCCAGCCCGCTCAGTTTCATAACCAAAAATTAAAAAACCATTGACAAAATGGGGAGACCTCACCTTTTCCGCCTCCTAATCGCCGCCGTAGCAGTAGCCGCCATCGTTATCAGCACCGCCGAAGCAGGCGGCGACTTCACCTGGATTCCAATGAATAGGCCGGCAACTTGCCAAGGATCTATTGCGGAGTGTATGGGCGACGGTACAGGTGAGTTCGACATGGATTCGGAGAGCAATCGGCGCATATTAGCCACCACCAATTACATCAGCTACGGTGCACTTCAGGCGAATAGTGTTCCGTGCTCCCGGAGAGGCGCGTCGTACTACAACTGCCGACCAGGCGCCGAAGCTAATCCGTACAGACGGTCGTGCACCGCCGCAACACAGTGTCGGAGTTGAATAATTTTTTTATTGCTATTTTGTTTTTTTATTTGTCTAGATATGTGTTTATAGCAGGTGAAAATGTTGAAATAATTGATTTTTCACATTTGAAGAATCTGATTTTTATACGACTCTAGTTTGGCATCTGGTGTATTGACTGTTCTTAATTTCTTCCTTTTTTTTTTTTCTCTCTCTGTGTTTTTGCTTATTATTATTATTTCAATATACAGGCACTGGTTTTTCCTACATTTTCTTCACAGAAATACAAATAGATTGGTGCCATTAATCTGCTTATATCGCTTCTCCCCTCTCTCTCATTTTTTTGGGACAAGCACTGCCACTTCTTATGTCTCTTTACGTGGTGTTCGCAGGTCATTATTTGTAGCTTCAAATTTGTTTTGGATCCAAAGAAGTTGTTTTTTTTTTTTTTTTTTTTTTCCTTTTCTCTATTTGTTTGTAAAATCATATTGTAAAATCATTATTTGTAGTTTCTAAAAAAGTTATTTAAATTATTTTTTGTTGAAAAATAGAATTTGTTATCGTTTGAAAATAATCTGATGTTAAAGTCTAAAGTCGGTAGAAGTTGATTTCAACATCTTCTAAAAATCAACTTTAAAGTGTTTCTAATAGCCAATCACATATCTCTAATATAATGTTACAAATACTCCAGAACTTTGAAATGCTTTTAGAAAGTAATTTTATATACTCAATTGATATTGCAGATACACCCTTAAACTCTGACTATGAGAAATTATCAACATCTGGCTTCTATCGACTTTCGATTTTAAAATATTTTATTTCCAAATACTAGTAAATCTAATGTTTTTATAAAAGTTAATTAACCACTTTTGTAAAAGTAGAATTGTTTACAAACAACATGTATCCTAATTCGATTATCTAACATAAACAAGCTTTAGCCTAGCCGAACTTGTCTTTTCCTTTTACCTGTGAGCTTCAGTAGAAGTTTGAATTTATCAAATGTCCGTTTTGATGTTGGTCACCTGGGACAGGGGATTATGTTTTAATTTAAATTTTGTTCTTTCTGATCAAGAGAATCTTTCTTTTTTCTTTTTAATATTTTTACTCTTATAAGTTGTAATCCCTTCCATCTACATACCATTAAAACCTGTATTTAGTCATTGAATATGTTTGCAAGCACCCAATAAATAAATTTAAAAAAAAAAAAAAAAAAAAAACCACACATGTATGAAGCTCTTAAGTCCAGTGGTATGAATTAAGAAAGGAAATAACTAAAAAAAAAACACTAAGAAAGGAAAGAATCATTTGGTTAGTCGCGAAAACCGGTGGAAGTTGGAAGCATCGAAGAAAGAATCACACTACTTAATGTTCGCAAAAGTCCATATCTTGGTGCACCCAAATTCTTGATTAAAGAATTTTCATTTTAAAAACGAAATATTTTTTGTTTAAAAGTGATCACATATATTAGAAACCATAATAAGATGACTCATATGCTCTTATTTAAATTTAATTATTATATTGTTTTTTCAGAAGTTGTGTCTTTCTCTCATGCTAACAATAATTTTCAGTTTCCAAGGGTCATTTATTATATGAGTAATATTGAAAAATTAGACCAGATTATGCCTTGAATTTTTAAAATAACAATTATTTTGGGACAATTTTTTTTGGTAGGATGACAATTATTTTGGGACAGGGGAGTGCTTATTTATCTAAAAATGTTAGTACTTGTTTATTTGAAAAGTATTATTCACCTTTGTCTCGTATATATAGATAAATATTTCTTTTATGAATATATCATATGTATAATTAAGTATCTACATATAGCTCATGTATATATGAATTATAGGACTACCTCTATTTTAGGTGCAACATATCACCAAATCATCTATTGGTCGAATTACAGTCTCCACTTGATATGTTTATATCCATGTGATAATTTCACCTCAAATCAACAAGTTAACTCGAACAATCACTAAATGCATGTAAACAATTGAACACAGCGAATGCAACTCACAACTAAAATGCAAACTCAAGAACAAGAGTTTTACATGGTTCGATCGAAACTATCAATGTCCACGGAGGATCCAAGCACCTCAATTCACTAGATTCTTCAATCAATTACGACGTACAAACAAGATTTATCAAAAGCCCCAAATAGAACCCTAATTTGGAAGATAAACCCTAACTCTGTAACTACACAATCTCATAATCTATCTCAGAGGAAAAAACTGTAAAATCTTCTTTTATACATCAAGACGAATCCAAATATATATGAATGATACTTCAAACACAAGAAAATGGACCAAAATCAGTTGAGAGAAGTTGCACTTTGTTTTCCTGCTAAAACTGTTGTTAAAGACTTGTAACAGAAATTCAATCTCAACTGCCGGTTCACTCATTAACTGAACCTCTGATTTTCTGATCCAACCGGGTTCTATGACCTCTAAGCTCGGTTCTAAGTTCCTAGACCAGATTTACATATGTTTGAACTCTTTGATGAAATTGAATCCGAGTCCACAGTTCACCACCTCAATGAATCAAAGCAAGTGCCCTCACCTCAACACCGGCACTTTGTTGAACTTCAACCACATTGCACCAACGTTGGAACTTAGCTCCAGGAAATGATTTGGTGAAGAAATCTACTACATTATCCTCAGTAGCTATCTTCTTCACTGTAACAGCCCCTTTTTCCACAATTTCCCTAACAAAATGTAACTTCATATCCATATGCTTTAATCTTTCATGAAACACTTGGTGTTTCACAAGGTGAATGGTGCTCTGGTTATCACAATAGATTGTTACACTGCTCTGAATAATACCAAAATCTCTCAGAATGCCTTTGAGCCACGCTGCTTACTTAACAGCCTCTGACATGGCAATATACTCAACTTTTGTTGTTAAAAGTGCAACCATAGATTAATGTACTGATTTCCAGCTCACAGCAGTACCATAGAGTGTGAACGCATAACTTGTTTTTTATTTCCTTGTGTCCAAATTCCCTGCAAAGTCTGAGTCAACATACCCTTGAAGTGGTTCCTTCAAATTCTCTTTGTGTTCAAATAACAGTCCTAAATTCAGTGTTCCATTTGGATATCTGAGGATATATTTGAGTGTCTCCCAATGTCGCTTTCCAGGATTTGACATAAACCTATTAACCATTGATTCACATAGGCTAAGTCAGGTCTACTGCAAATCATTCCATACATAAAACTTCCCACTCCACTGGAATAAGGAATTATTTGCATATATTTTATCTTAGATTCAGTTTTAGGACATTGATCCTTTGACAGCTTAAACTGTTGTCCAACTGGTGTCACCACAGTTCTAGATTTATTCATATTGAACCTTAACTTTCTTGATATAATCCCTCTGAGATAAACACAACTTCTTGTGATCTCCATCCCTTGTGATCTCCATCCCAAGAATTTTCTTTGCATTCCCCAGATCCTTCATATCAAATTTTGAGTTCAGTTTTGCCTTTAAATGATCTACCCTCATTTTGCTTTTGCTTTCAATAAGCATATCATCTCCATAAAGTAGTAAGGTTAAGACCTCCTTTCCTTGCCTTTGAAGATACACACAATTGTCATACTAACTTCTGTCAAATCCAACACTTAACATGAACTGATTAAACCTTTTGTTCCATTGCCTTGGGCTCTGCTTTAAACCATACAGAGACTTTCTCAAATTACACACCTTGTTCTCATTTCCAGGTAGTATAAAACCTTCTGGTTGCTGCATGAAGATATTCTCAGCTAGATCACCATGTAAAAAGCAATTTTCACATCTAACTATTGTAATTCCATATCTTCTTGTGCCACTTTTGCAAGTAACAACCTAATTGAGCAGTGTTTCACTACTGGAGAGAACACCTCATTAAAATCTATCCCTTCTCTCTAAGTGAAACCCCTTGCTACAAGCCTGGCTTTATATCTGATCTTTCCAGCTCCAACCACTTCAATTTTCTTTCTTAAAAATCTATTTTGAGTTGACTATCTATTGGTTATTTGGTTTCTCCACCAAAACCCAAGTGTTATTCCTCTTAAGTGACTGAATTTCCTCTATCATGGAAGCTATCCACTGATCACATTCCGTTCCATACACAACATCAATATAGTTATGAGGTTCTTGATGCTCTAGATTCTCTACAACTCATAATGCATAGGACACCATATCAGCCTGTCCAAACTTACTTGGTGGATGGATATTTCTCCTAACTCTATCTCTTGCAAGATGGTAGTTTCTTAGATTATGTCTTTATACAGACTCTTCTTCTTCTGATGAATGATTATCATCTGAAACATCCTGGGATTCAGGATTAGCTTGCTGAGACTCACTTCCAGTGATCTCCACCTCAACAGAATTAGTGTATGTTGAGAGATCACCATCCAATAGTAGTATTTCCAGTGTGCTTATACCCCATGATAAGTTCATTAAAAGTCACTTCCCTGCTCACTATCACCCTCTGATGATCACTCTCCAAGCACCATAATTTATATCCCTTTACTCCCTTTGGGTATCCTATAAAGATGCATTTAATAGTTGTAGGATCCAGTTTATCTTGTCTAATATGTGCAAATGCTTGACAGCCAGATACTCTAAGATCAGTGTAACTTGAGAGGCTTCCATACTATACTTCATAAGGGGTTTTGAATTGAATAACTGATGAGGGTGATTTATTTATTAGATGACAAGTTGTACTTACAGCCTTTCCCCAGAAGGATATAGGCAGCTTTGCATCTACTAGCATACATCTTACTAATTCCAGCAATTTCCTATTCATCCTCTCAGCTAATCCATTTTGCCGAGGGTTTAGTGGAACTGTCTTGTGCCTTGTGATACCCCTTTCCTTGCAAAATTGATTAAATTATTCTAACAGATACTCTAATCCATTATCTGTTCTCAAGTGCTTGAGCTTATTCCCTTTCTTATTTTCTATTTCAACTAACCACTCCTTAAATTTAACAAAAGCTTTACTCTTCTGTTTCAGGATGAATACCCAAACCTTTCTGCTGAAATCATCAATTACTGTCATGAGGTATTTTCCACCTCCATGAGTTTCAGTTCTGGAAGGACCCCAGATATCAGAATGTACATAATCCAAGGGTTCTTGTGTGTTATTAACACCCTTGCCATAAGGTTGTTTCTTTGCCTTTCCAAGAACACAATGTTGACAGAAATCAAGTTTAACAGTATTAGTATTTCCAAATGCTCATTTCTTTGAAAGTTCATTCATTCCTTTTTCACTAATATGGCCTAATCTTTTATGCCATAACACAACATTTGAAGACTTCATTATGTTATCTGTTGTACAAGTTACAAGGTTTCCAATCAGAATAAACAAGCCATTTACTTTCTTTCTTTTATTACAGTTTTACCACCTTTAGTGACATGAATCAGACCATTTTCTGTGTTAAACTCACAGCCAGATTCATTAAGTGATCCTAGTGAAATTATATTTCTTTTAAGAGCTGGTACATACCTCACTTTTGTAATGACTATTTCCACTCGGTCAAACATCATGATCCTAAGAGATCCACTGCCTTGCATTTTACATGTGCAGTCATTCCTTAGCAGAACTGATCCTCCATCATACTTTTCCAAATCTTGAAACCAAGACTCATGTGGACACATGTGGAAAGAGAACCCTGAGTCTAATACCCACTCATTACTCATTTTCCCACCTGAAATGGTCAATACCTCAGCATTGTCATACCCCTCCTCTGCTACAGCTACATCCGCTTCTTTGGCATCTGATTTCTGCTTCCTCTCTAAGCAGTTCTTTTTCAAATGTCCTGTATGTTTGCAATTATAGCATCTTCTTTTCTCTATCCATTCAGTACTTTTCTTTCCTCATTTACTGCCTTCTGATCCCCTAACTTATTTCCCTGAACTTCTTTTTCTGTTTATTCTTTTTGCACTTTACATTGAGACCTTCTCCAGAAGCCTGGGATTTCCTTTCCCCTTGTAATTCAAGGATTTTTGTCTTCAAAGAGGTCTGAATGGATTCAAGATTTAGTTTATCTTATCTTCCAAGCAATAAAGCATCCTTGAAGTTCTCAAACAATCTTGGAAGCGAGTTTATTAGCATTAAAGCTTTGTCATCAGCTTCAAGTTTTACTCCCAGATCTTCAAGATCATCTACTAACATGTTAAACTCATCCATCTGTTCAAACAAATTCTTTTCTTCTGTCATTTTGAATTCCAACAGTTTCTGCTTCAAGAACAACTTGTTTGAAATTGCCTTTGACTGGTATAACTCCTCCAGCTTCTTCCATGCTTCGACTGCAGTCTTTGTCTTATCAATTTCTCTCAGTTGCTTGTCTCCCAAACACAACACAATTGCGTTATGTGTCTTTTGCACAATTTCCAGATTCTTGGGTTTGTCTGCTTCAGGCCATTCATCTACAGGCTTCAATGCCATAGCAAGACCATTCTGGACCAACACAACATTCATTTTGATCTTCCATAGACCAAAATCATTTTTACCCATAAATCGTTCAACGTATAACTTCGTCGCAGTCATTCCAACCATCCAAGGTTTCACACAGACGACGCCAATTGATAATTTCACCTCACCGGATTCAGAATGGCAATGCAATCAACAAGTTACTCGAACAATCACCATATGCATCCAAACAGTTGAAACACAACGAATGCAACTCACAACTAAAACGCAAACTCAAGAACAAGAGTTTTACGTGGTTCGATCGAAATGATCTACGTCCACAGAGGATCCAGACACCTCAATTCACTAGATTCTTCAATCAAGTACAACGTACAAACAAGATTTATCAAAAGCCCCAAACAGAACCCTTATTTGGAAGATAGACCCTAACTCCGTAATTACACAATCTCAAAATCTATTTCAGAGGAAAAACTGTAAAATCTTCTTCTATACATCAAGATGAATCCATATATATGTATATGAATGATACTTCGAACACAAGAAAAATGGACCAAAATCAGTTGAGAGAAGTTACACTCTGTTTTCCTACTAAAACCGTTGTTGAAGACTTGTAACAGAAATTCAAATCTCAACTGTCGGTTCACTTATTAATTGAACCTCCGATTTTCTGATCTTACCCGGTTCTGTGACCTCTAAGCCCGGTTCTGAGTTCCTGGACTGGATTTACATATGTTTGAACTCTTTAATGAAATTGAAACTGATTCCACATCATGTCTAGATGGAAGTCATGAATAGACTTCATCTTGTACCCGAAATCCAGGTGCCGGTTTTGATAATGGAAATCACGTTAAAGTGTTTCTAGATTTTCATTATTATGTATTATATGTTCTAATGGTACTGGTTTTTAAATGACTTTTGCAGTCCGCGTAAAAAATCAATCGTCTTATAAATATGAGTATTGAAATATCTATCCAATATAAAAAGTTTACGAGTATTTATTGCCCAAAAAGTATTACTTGTTAGCTTTTTAATTTAGTATTCCCTCCATTCCTTTTAATAGTCCCATTTTATCCAAAATGTCGTTCCTTTTTAATTGTCACAATATCATTATTGATGTCAAATGACCTTCTTTTTTCCATAAATAACCATGATAAATAAGCAAAGAATTGTGAATTTGATAAAATCAATTAGTTCCTATAATTAAAGGGAGTGGTTAAAAGGCTATGGATGTATTTTGGGATGTATTTTGATGAAAAAAATGGTTTGTGTGAATGAATAAAATGAGATAGATAAAAAGGAACGGGGGGAATAATTGTCTATTAACACAATATTAACTAACAATATGCACCATACATTCGATGTACACGACACTTGCTCTTTAATGTTTTTCAAAAATGGGATAACTTGAACACAAAGGGAGGAGTTTTTTCCTAAACATATATTGCTTCAATCGATAATTAGAAATTTAAATGAACTCGAGTGGTTTTATCTAAATTTCCTTTCGAATTTCACAATTTACATCTAAATTTTGGTTTAACGTTCAATGAAAGCTCCCTTACATGTAAGTTCTTCGTCAATGCAACAGGCGTAGCACCTTCCATCCGGCTGCTCCCTTGCACATCAAAAGTCCATTCGGCTCGATCATGGGGTCCGCTCTGATACAATGTTGAATTCGAGGAGCGTTCGGCACGGATTCCACTCTGTGAAATGTGCCAACATACGGAGAACTCCTTATAAGCCTAGTGAGTCATCACTCCTATCACCAATTGGTTTTAGGATGGAAGCTCACTTGGTGGCTAAGGGTCTCTCCGTATGTTATCATACTTCACGGTGTTGGACCGTGTCGGGCGCCCTTCAACTTTAACATAGTATCAGAGCGGACCCACCAATTGATTTTTGGATGGAAGCTCATTTGGTGGCTAGGGAGAGGTGGCCCACCAATGGAGAGGTGGTCCACCAATTGGTTTTAGGATAGAAACTCACTTTGATGACTACGGTGAGGTGGCCCACCAACAAAGAGGTGACCCACCAATTGATTTTAGGATGGAAGCTTACTTGGTGGTTATGAAGAGGAGGCTAAGAGTCTCTGTAAGTTTAACGGACATCAAACAAAAAGAAAACGAATCAAGTTTTCATGAACGAAAGAAATGGTCGCCTCAGGCCTCGTAAAAAAACAAGAAAATTAGTGGTCCCAAATTATTTTGTAATAGAGTATATATATTTGTATAGAAGAGTTGTACTAAATAGTTTACGATAGGGAGACGCGCTTAGAAAGCAATGCTTCTAATAATACAACTACTTTTTTTTGGGCTTTTATTATCGGCCCTTCTTTTTTCTTTCTCTTTTAATTCTTGGGCCGCATCTGGACTTTTAATAATATATTTTTTTACTCTTTTTTTTTTTCTCTTTTAGTTTGGGTCTGCCTATACAACAGCTATTGTGTGTGTGTGTGTGTTTTTTTTTTTTTTTTTTTTTTACTTTTTTAATTATAATCAACATTTTTTTTTTTCTTTTTATTTCTTGGGTCTACCTTTGTACTTTTAACATCTACTGATTTTTATTCGACTCTGGATTTTATAATCAGCAGTTCGTTTTTTCTTTTTTTCTTTATTTTAATTTCTTGGGCTGCTAATAATACAACCTCTTTTAATCTTCTTTTTTTCTTTCTCTTTTATTTTTTTACCACCCACCTCTGCGCTTCTAATAAGTAATAATACAATAGCTACTGCTTTTTTTTTACCTTTTATTTTCCTTAACAAATTCTTGAATTTGGCTGCCTTATCAGAATTCCAGTCCCTAATCTATAAAAGTATCAAATGTTTCTTACAAATTAACGTAGTGACAAAAAAAATCCTTATATTATTATAACCAATAAGAATAATAAAGTAAATTATAAATTAATAAATTACATGATTGCTATGAGGATATTAATGATATCAATTTGTATGTTTTTTATTATGTATAACCTTAATAAGTAAGAAATAAAAAATCTTTTAGAGAAGGGTAATATTGTACTTAAATAATTTTAAAAAAAAAGTATAATATCAACGTTTTAGGTTGTAACTTCTTTATTATTTTAAAAATTAAAATAATTGAATTTAAAATACATCTCAATAGCTTCCAAACATTATACCCTAAGCATATATTTAAATAGCTATGTGATGTTATTTTCATCATATAAGTTACGCATTATGAATAGTTTAGTATTTTTATTTTTTCAATTGAAACAAATTGATCTAAGTTTTGTATGAAATTAGTGATAATTGAGAAATTAAATTTATTTATAAATCTTCATATTAATAAATGAGATCAAATATCTACTTATAATGTGAATGTCTATATAAATAATCGATGAAACAAGAGAAATATTTTGGATTTGTTTTATTGAAACTTTTATTTAAGTTATGCCTTAATTTTTGGATGAGAAGTTTAAATGAGATTTCATGAACACAAAGCTAAGATTTATTTTTTATATTATTCCAACATTTATGTTGAGGATTATAAACACTTACCTATTCATGCTCTTTTTAACTATTTATGTAAAGTAAATAGTTAAATACGTTACGGTCTTTTGGTGAAGTCACTTGAATGTGTATGTTAAAAAAAAAGGGAACATGAGGAAACATATTAATGATTGTATATGTTCACTACAAGAAAACATGAATTTAGCTGCGAAAATTTTCGCCGCAAACCAGTTGAATTTCGTCGCTAAACCGAGTTAGCGACCAAAAAATTTCGTCGCCAGGTCCGTCGCTATGAAGGAAGAAAATAAAGGATAAAATACAAGAAATGTTGTCAATTCTTTTTGAATGAAAAGCAAATTAATTTGAAAACAAATTTAAACTAGAATGGGAAAAAACCTAGAGGAGCCCCATGCTACATTATATAAGTATAATTAATTTCAGGAAACAACTAATAGGGAAAACACAATAGAATGTAATGATGTATAAAATTATTATTCTCCGCATATATTTCCTTAGCATCAAAAGTTTAATCCAAATTTGGTTTTCAAATTTGAAAAGAAAACGGGAGTAATAAACAATGGTGATAGTTGTGTAATTAGCCTAGAGACAGAGTTAATACATCCACAAGACAAATACGTAAACATAATACAAGTAGGTTTATAATAGAAAAAATGTATAATTAGTTTCAAGATAAAGCAAAATATATCTCTCGTAGTTTTTTTTTTCCTTTTTTTATTTGTATTATTTGGCCCGAATAAGAAATATACTAAAGATAATGATTACGTTTAAATAAAAACAAAGAAATAAAAGAAAAATTCTATATTTTCTAAAGGTAGTTTATATAAAATAGTATATGAGTTCAGTTGCATAATATTTTCTATTGAAAATATATTTAAATATAATTACATTTTTATTTTAAGATGAACGAAATCTTCATTATTCATGCGACGAGCTCATGAGTATAAATAAACCGGAGCGGCTATTTATATTCAAAAAGTTTTGCTTGATAGTTTTAAAGAGAAATTTTTTAATATTAACATTAAATATTCAAAAAGAATTGTAGATCCGTTTAAAAAGAAATGTGTTATTTTTAACGAACTTATGTGAATTAACTTATAATGTTATTTTAGATACATCATTATTATTTTGATTTTATGTATTGTTTCATTGGTTTATAATTATTTTATAATTTTATAATGTCAGGCTCCCATCTTTTTAACTCGATTCAAGCCACAAAAATGTTAGAATCAACCCTGATAATAAATAATTTTAATTTAGTCAAAATTCTAAATCAGACACAACAAACTAAACTTAAAAAAAAAATGTACAACTCATGTCGGTAAGCCAGTGTCGTACATGTTGTTAGGCACTAGTCGGGCGGTAGACAGGGGTCTACCCAAGTCAGGAGTCTCATCTTTTAGCTCGACTCAAGCACAAAAATGTTAGTATCGACCTTGGCAACAAGTAATTTTAATTTAGTCGAAATTCTAATTTGAACACAGCAAACTCAACTACAAAAAGAAAAAAATAATAATAATAACTCATTAGGGTAAACAAGTGTTGTACAAGTTGCTAGGCATTAATCGGGCGGTACACAAGAACCTAGCAAATAATTGTAATTTAGACGGGGATGAGCGGATAAAAATAATTAGGCAGGAAGAAATCGAAAAAAATGTTGTAATCACCAATGAAGCAGATAAACGTGATTACGCGAGAATAAACCGAAAAAAATGTTATAACCACCAATGGAGCTAACACTTAGACGGGGACGGGGTGAGGGACGCTAATTGGGATTCTTTTTAACTATGTTGTAAGCAAGAAGATAATCCATGTTCATTGAACTAGAAGTATTGCCTACTGGTCCCAACTAGCGAGACTTTTCCTTTCGTTAGAAGACAGAAATAATACTTGTTCCGTTCTATAAAAGTAGTCATGTTTTTTTATTTTAGTTCGTCTGACAAAAATATATCAATTATCTTACTATATAATAAAAGGGAACCCTATATAAGAGGAAACTAGGACATTTTTCCTCCCAATTTACTTGCTAAAATAGGTAATTTATTAATTATTAATATAATAAGATAAGATAATATATAAGATATACTCTCTGCGTCCCGGTTAAAGTTGCCACTTTGACCGGCACGAATTTTAAGAAAAACAGATCTTTGATTTTTTTTACAGGTTGAGATTTTGAGGTGAGGATTGTGGGAGTAGTTTCCTTTTCTGGGGTGACAACTTTAGTTGGGTCGGACCGAAAAGACAAGTAGGCAGCTTTAACCGGGACGGAGGGAGTATGTGTTTATATAGTAAATTAATCGAGTAAAAATATTAATTCCAGAAATAGATTTTTTAATGACAATTTTCTCTCTCTCTCGTATATATGAAAAAATATTTTCTAAAAATTAAAATATAAATAATTCTCCATTACATATTTTTTATGTATATCAATTTAATCTTTTTTTCTACTTTAATTAAACACTTGTATCACATATTTTAAAATAAGTTACATAAAAATTAAAATTATTTTTCAAGTATTTAGGTTAGATTTGTATATGTACGCAGTATGAGGGTTTGAGCCGCCGGTAAAAATTAATTATACAAAAATATTTATTTTTATTAATATTTATTACATATGTTTTGGAAAAGATATTCAATTTAATTTATTTTTGAAAATTTTAAGTTTATTCTATAAAAAAAATCATATAATTTTATTTTATTATAACATTTTAGAAATTTTAAAAATCAACTATTTTTTAGTTTTAAAATTAGAGATAACATATTTTTTTATGAAGAACAAAACAACTGAAAACTCACGTGTGAGGGATGAGAAAATTTAGGGGTTTATTTTGTCTTTTGTTTTATAGTTCTCTCTCTCTCTTTCTCTTTTATAATTTTCTGAAATTATATTCTCCAACATCAAAATGCCTGAATTTTTTTTTAATTGATTTTTTATGTATAATATACGAAAATCAATCATCCATTCTCAATATTTATTATAATACTCATATTGAATATTTTCATATAAAAATTAAATCTAAAGAAAGCAACAGTTTGTTGGTTAGTTGTTGAGCTTAAAATAAAATGCTGATTGTGGATTGAATTATTTATATTGAATTTGAGTTGTAAATAATTTTTTTTTTTTTATCTTTTTTATGAAATAAATATATTTCAAATCGTGCATTGCACGATGGGAATATTCTAGTTATATTAAGAACATTATAAATTATATTTTCATATTTGCTCCTAATTAGTGTGTTTTGATATTTCTTTAGATTAACAAAATATATTTAAACAAGAAATGAAATATAGGGGTATAAAGGAAAATAAAGTTAAACTTAGGCAAAAACATGTATGTGACAATCACATACGGATCTCATTTTATTTGTTGAGTCAATTTAAGTATAGTAAAAGAGAATTGACTAAATGGGTTTCGCCTTCTTATCCTTGATTTGGATAGATAAGACTCCCACATAGAATGAGATAGTATAACCATCACACACACAAGACTCACTCCAATCATTTCTTATTTCTTTTTAAAAAAACTATGAGTTTATCTTTGTGGGACGAGGGTAATAATTTAATAATACTTCCTCCGTTCCACAAAAATAAACTTACTTTTTATTTTCCTTGCGATAGGTCTCTTACTATATTAACCACCTCATTAATTATTCATTAACAAGTTTGTCATAATTTATGTGTCTTGATAATCTTCATATTAATCAAAGATATATAAACAATAAATGAGATGTAGCAATTAAAAAAAACTAAAAACTTAATATTGGTGGTGATCAATCCCAGCACAAATACCTTTAAGTAGGCCAAAATTTTGTAGCAGACAAAATTAATTGGATCAAATGACTAAGTCGTCCCTTTTAATTAATAAAATTATTAGAGATATTATAAAATATTCTAAATACACCATATTGTTCTTGATATTTGTTTTAAAATAAGCATAACAACCAATTAAAACCTCTCATTTTCTTTCTCTTTTCTATGATCTCATCTTTTGCCCGGTTCGAAAAATGCAGGCTAGCCAGATTTCATCGATGGCGACGATGGAACAACTGCAGCGGTGGCAAAGCGAGAGGGCAACATTTCGGCTATCTACTTCTCCTTTCTCAGTTTATTTATCTCCTATTTTTTTCTCTAATTCTCCTTCAGTGGATGGATGTGCATTTTTTCTGGCGAGGACGCAGAGAGGGTGACTGACGTTGGTTGACAGAGAGGCGGCGAGTTCTAATATGGAATACAAATTGTCATTGGCAGAAAATTCGTATAAGACAACTGGGCGTTGTCCTCTCTTCTTTTTTATCCAACCTTTTATTTGTTTTCAAATTTTCTGTGTCTTTTCATTAACAAAGTTTTTTTATCGTATAAATTTTCTTTGAATTATAGAAGATGTTTCACTTTTGATTTGTTTTACTTTTTTTTTTTTTTTTTGTTCTTTTATTCCTGCACTTGTAATTGAATCTTTTATATATATATATATATATATATATATATATATATATTATTGTTATTATAATATTATTAATAGTAATACTTTTTGGGTAAGATACAACTTAATGTGGTGCCTAAAGTAAATAAAAGTAATTGAATTATTTAATGTGGTGTCTTTAGCAAAGTGGTTTACTTAGAGTTAGAGTTAGAGGTATTTGTGTTGGCATTGCCGCCGCCTTTAATATTTTAACTATATTCATTGCTCTTTTTATATGTGTAAAAATATATCTGTAAATCTTTCTTTAGAGTTAAATAAAAAAAAAAAAAAAAATCTATGCATGGAAGAAGTCAAGCGGAGAGAAGGAACATTTTCAGCAACCCAATCAAACTATCAACTTTTTTTTATATAAACCACTAAACTTTTCTTTTTGGCACTAATACATATGAACTATACGGATTTTGACAGATAAACCTCCAAACTTATTTTTCGATCATTTTTTACCAGAATTCCACACGTGACTTGTGCGTGATAAATTTTTAAGGTTTTTTTTGCCAAACATAGTTTAGAGGAGCTGTTCATCTTCAACAATTGAGGTTTTAGATATTGGGACAGAGAACCATTGGTGATTCAAAATGAATTGCTAGGGAAAAGAAAGGTGTGAATGAATTTCACACTTTTGGCATGTTAAAAAGGTTGTTTGGACAAAAAACAAGCCCTTTAAAAATTTATTACGGCTCAGGTCACGTGTGAAACTCGCGAAAAATGATCGAAAAAATAAATTTGGAGATTTATCTGCCAAAATCCGTATAATTTATATGTATCAATATCACAAATAAAAAAAAAAAAAAAGTTTAGTAATTTATTTGCAAAAACACTGATAGCTTAGTGGGTTGCCACAATTAACCCAAATTATAATATAGAGTACACAAGAAAGAACAGTTATTAGTTGTTGGCAAGAGCATCTTTCTCAGACAAACACCACGGTACAAAGCTGGCCAGCAAACTCTAAGCACACCACGTTGCAAAGTCGGCCAGTAAACTCTAAGGTTGTGTTTGGATTGAGGGATTTGAAATAGATGGATTTTAAATCCACTCAAATTCTTTAAAAAAATGATGAATTTATAGATTCATGATAATCCAAACAACAATTTGAGAATAGAAATTGTGAAGGATCTGGATCCTCTCAATTTTCAATTCTGTAAATTTCATGAAGTTCAGTTTATTTGAATCCTCTATTAAATCAAGGTACCACAAAATACCACATCACTATTTAAAAAATGGTGACTTTAAATGTGCTCATCTCCATTCCATTTTTTGTCTACCCAGCCCCAAAACCCACCCATCAGAGGTGTGCCTGGACAGACAATACCAAAGAAAGAAAAGATTTTTTTTGCCCCAAATGAAAAACACATGGTTCTATAAAATATTGATTAATTTTATTTTTTCTCTTGCTCCTTTTCAATCATTTTGTGATTTAATTAACCCATCGAGAAATCCTTGTAAGAGCATGAGCAATGAAGAGGTAAAACTTTCCATTAGGTATAATTTGCATTGAGGGTGAGTGATGTGGAGGGAAGAGAATAAAATCGGTACCCAATTTGTGAGAGCATATGGCGAGTGGGGCTGGGGAGCCGTGCGCTTCATGCGCTGCTGAGGGGGAAGCTCTGGACGTGTGGCGCTCACGCACACGTGAACGAGGCGCGGCGTGGGCCCCGCGCCTGAAAAAGGGAGACAACTTTTTTTTTTCGTTGTGTATTTTCTTTTTTATTTATTTATCTTACTTTATAGGGTTTAGATGAATGTTGAGATCATTTTGTCAATTCAACTGTTGGAATAACAGTTATATTGTGCAACGGATAATTTTACGGTTCAGTTTCTGTTACTGAACATAATTTTAAAAAAAAACAAAAAAAAAACTATATATACATGGTCATTCTTTCATCAATTTCCACAATTTTCACCTAGTATTTTTACCCCTTATTTTGGCGATTATCATTTTTACAATGGACATAAATTCTTAGATGAATTGGTTTAGTAATTCTTCTAATTCGGAAGAAAATTTCAATCCTCGTCCTCAAATTTCTATCACTGATTCCCAAAATTCCACCATTCGACCCAACATGTTACCAACTCAAAATTTTTCAATCCTTCTGAATCCTCAGATGAATTCGATGTCTACCCCGTTTGCTCCATATTTTATGTTTCCACGTGAATATTTTCAATATCCTTTCAAACTCGTCAAGAAGAACTAGCATAGATGGATCGCGCACTGACAGGGAGTATAATACTCCGTCTTCAGGGTCAGCTTCTCCATTTCTGCCCCATTCGTCTTCCCCAAGTATTAAGAATATTAATCTCAAAGCAGATGCATTTTCCGACAGGATTAGCAATGTTATACAAGGAAGAAGGTCGACATATTCTGCAAGATGGAAGGAATAAAACAATGAGTTGCTTCCACGGTGTTGGATGAATATCAGAGAAGAATCAATGATCGACAACGCTAAAAAAATAGATTAGATGTGGAAGAGAATCGCAACTGAGTACAACAAAAATCGTTCCGCTAACTGCCCAAAGCGAGATTGGACCTTCATGAAGACACATTTTTATACTGCTAAAAAATTGTATCTATATTTAACGCAAATTGAGGTGATATCAAAAGTCGATAGCATTAGGTTCCAACACATTCTCGAAAATGGTATTTTGTAGGGTTAATTATCAAAAAAATTACGACATTTGGTCCAATTTTCAATTGCAACATGACTTTCAAAACTTATCAATGTTGATCACCAACTATAACTTTTTTCCAATTACACCATCGGCTAAATTTTTTAACATCTGATTGTGTCGACATCACCACCATTAGATGCACATGGACAAGACCGTCATTTACCCTCGATCAATTTCGCAGTCCGTCATTTTCATTGTCTTTAATCGGTGATTGAAGTTATTATGTCACGTCTTCGACTCTCAATTTACGACAGGAGAATTGATGAATTGTGAAATTGATCAAGGGCAAATGAAGACCGTGTCCAGGCGCATCTAAGAGTGGTGATGGAAACATAATCAAGTGCAAAATAAATTAATCGATGTTGTAATTGAAAAAAAATAAATTATAATTGATGAACAACATTGATAAATTTTAAAAGTCATTGCAATTGAAAATTGTACCAAATGTCGTAATTTTTTAATAATTAACCCTATTTTATAATACTTAATTTCGAAGACTTTCGATAGACAAATATAGCGCCCGTGACGCGCACCTATTTTTTTCGATTAGTTTATGATTTGTAATTATTTTTGTTTTTACCAAAAAATGTTAGTTAAGGAAGCAAATAAAAAAAAAATTGGAAATGTACATACAGCAAATATGGACATTTTTAAAGTCGGGTACCAAATAGGATCAAAACATTGATGATATGGTTGATTTTTATATTAATCCAAAGTTTTATAATAATATTGTAATTTTTCGACCGCCTTACTTTTTAGTATCAAAATAACGATTAAATCTATAATTTTTCATGCATCAGAGAGGGATGAGATCACATATTTCAAATAGTGTTATATATTCTATTCCAACATTATTAACATGTATATTAGTGATGTCATCATAATGTTATTCTATATATTACTGTCACATATTGGAATAGAAAATGCAACACTATTTAAAATAGATCTCAACCTGGCAAGGAGTAGAACCATGCCTACGATGGAAGGTCAGACATATTATATCCATCCATCACAAAAAATTAAGAAAAAAAATTGGGCAAAAATAACATTATTGAGCATCTACTTGGGGTGTTTGCAAACAATCATGTTTTCAGAAAAGTAATTTGAATTTAGTCTTGTGGAAAAATCAGAATTGGGATAGTGTTTGTAAATAAAGTGCTTTTGAAACTAAAAAATCATAAAAGGTGGCGGTTATTTACAAATTAACCGAGAATCAGTTGGAAGCTGTCAAATGTGTTTCTCAGAATCTGATCATAATTTATTTTCAAAATCAGAAAAAGTGGTTGCAAACGCCTTGCGAATCAATTTTGCCTGGGAAAAGTGATTTTTAGCTAGAATTTAGAGGTTGCAGACACCCACTAAATGAACAGAAATCAGGACAAATACAACGATAGCCATCAAGTGAGGCACCTAAGTTCTGGAAGAACAAACAGAAATTCAAGCAACAGTCCCAGTATGATTATCTCTATCTTCAAATGAATTGTTTATAGATTTGAGAGTGCACATTCAGACTAGCAGTATAAAAATCCTAAAACAAAATGTACGTAACAACCTTTTCTTTAAGTTAGAAAATTTTGCAAGGTTCACATCCAGTATTAGCTTATGTAAAACACGAAACAAAAAGTTAATTGACAGAAGCTAAAATAAGAGTCTTCATCTTGCCTTCATTTTTGTGGATGCTGATTTGTTGTTTGGATTGTCAGCGTAAGGGTATTCGGGTGGTGCTAGCCAGAGACCACCTAATATAATTAAATGGGCTCCAAGCAGCATTATCGATGAGTAAGCATTGGAAGGGAACACATTCCAACACAACTCCACCGTAACGAACAAAATCAAACTGCAGGAAGGCAACTGTCAATTATTAAAAGGGCAAGGGATGAACAGACTAGAGGATTAAGTTTCACGACAAGAAACGTACCGTAGCCAAGTAGGAAATAGGGTTTGCCACAATAAATAGGGCAGGCTATAGAAATACCTGCAAGCATAAACAGCATTATGTCATAAACAGGATGTTATTGCTCATAAAGAGCATACCTATATCTTTATTAAAACATCACGGAGAATGTCTCTGGAAACCCATATAATCTTTATTTTTCTTCAAACACTATAGATGATGCATAAACTCATGTTCATTGCTTATTCTCCACAAAAGATCGTTAATATGCCTCCAAACAGGGAATTTTGCAGATACAAGATCAGTAACAGTCTAGCCATCTATATTGATAAATATCGATATTGCCTTTAAAAGAATGTCCAGGATCACATACCAAGAGTAGAACTGATAATGGAGAGACCGAGCACAAACAATTCCGATGAAGTTCCCAACAAATAGAGTTGTTGTGATATCTAACCAAATAGAGAAATAGAATGCGTTTAGAAAGATGAACACAATATAATCGTCAGACATATGACAATTAGTTAGTTATTACTTACGCTCTGCTCTAAGAACCCTCAAATTTGAATCGGGCCCATTGACCTTTCTCAGTGGGAAAGAACTCATTATAGAAAATTTGAGCCTCTTTAGTGCAAGTCTCGTATGCAAGAGAGTGAAAACCCCTCCTTCATGGCTGCATCATTCCCAAAGAAAAATATAAAATCATTTTTCATGATGAATTATAGGACGCACAGCTATCAGGAAGTTGAGTAAAGAGTCCTGGTCAAAGGACTGAAACATGGAGTACCCTCGATAAAATAAAATGCTCTCTATTTTAGCGATAGGATCTGCAATTTTAGGAACTATATTTGCCAGGATTCATAATGGTTGACAAGGTACAGGAATTATCAATATTGATAATAAATAACGAAATAACAAATTTACAGCAACGGCCAGCTTTAAAGCCTTTACTGAGACTTTGCGTAGTCAGAATCCTTACCTGCACCATCTATAATGAGCAAAGACTGCAAGCAGGATAAGATGAGCACCCAGTAGAGACATCGCAAATCCTCTAGACACGAAAAATGGTTCTGGGACAAATTTAAAATTGACAGACCTACAGAATGCCATGAAAAATGGTTCTTTCTTAATTAAAATTGTACAAGAAAGCTTCCGTAACTCCACATGCACAGATGAAATACTTAATGGTTAATTTTGTTCTATATCCCGTATATAATTTACATAAGAATAGTAAATATAAGCAAATAAATCAATGACAAGTCATGTATAGTAAACTTGTCTAGGCCAATGAGAGTACCAGAAATGGATGAAGACACGACCCAAGTTGAAGGCTCTTGAGATATATGCAACTGGGTATGATAATAAGAACGGAAAACCTAGAAGAATCTGCAGAATCATGCACCAACGGTGACGAGGAAATAAAGATTTCAATCAGACAACGCCTCTACAAATATTAGTTATACTCAGGAATATATTGATTGCAAGTAACAAATACATCTGGTCAAGCCATATATGTATAGAGTCAACAGAGAAACAATAGGACACATAATTAAATAACAAAAGGATATAGCTGGTCAAGAACTAATAAATGACGCTGTAAGATGCACTTAAGATGATATCAAGATACAGGACTCATCTAGCAACGGTGACCCACGATCGAGCAGGATTAATAAAGAAAAGGCACCTGTACGACAGCCGCACTTGCACCAGCAGATATAACCCCAAAAATATCCATCGCCTGTAATTCAAGTTTTTTCCAGGCAGTCAGAAGTTGCTACAGATAAGAATGGCATTTTCAGACTTGTATAAATATGAGAAATCAATGTCTAACTTACCTTGAGCAAGAGGAGTAACAAAGGAGGTGCATAAAGAAGAACATTCATCTTAACTGAGACAGCTCCACTGTGCTAACAGGAAGAATGTCTAGAACACTTTTAGTCAATAAATATTAACACCAATAAACAATGAACTGCAAGCAGTTACATGACAAACAATCAATTAAATTTGGTATTCTACCTGAAAATAATCATTCCTAGATGCCACTTCTGATAAAGAAATGAAATCAGTGCAGCATGGAATAGAGTTGTTGCAAAACAGTCATTGAACAAGCGAAGCACAAAAATTGAGTGTGCTCGCTTAGACAGAGAAACTAAGCAAAGAGCCCACCAAGGAACCTGCAAGACAGATCGTGTGAAATCAAAACCTGATGATACAGCTTAATTCGATTGAGGATTAAAAGCAGAAATAAATAAATCTAATTTTCATTTTCAACATTACCATTATGTGGGTCAGTATAAGAGCGTGGTATCCTTAAACCAGGAGTTTAGGTCCACTTGTCAAGCCAAGCTATCAATTGGCAGTTCCAGTGCCTAACATGAAATCCATTTTCACTATTCTATTTTTTTATATGAAACATAACTTTTATTAATAAAATAGATTATTAGAGGGATGAGGAATCCCCTAAAGACAAACAAAACTCCTACTGCTAAAGTACAATACCCACATCTCTTAGGATATCAGAAATGTAAAAAACCCGTAAACTCCTTATGGGTGGAAATCCACCATGCAACCCTAATCTTGACTTTATCCCATCCTCTTCTGAGGATTCCTCAACATTATTGAATATTCTCCTATTCCTTTCAGCCACATCGATTAACATAAAGCTTGCACTACAACACCCCCCACCACAATTTGGCTCTTTTGCTAATGGACCTGCCCAAATTTATCATGAAACATTCTTTAATAGACTGGGGGGCAGCCTGAACAAGATTCAGAACCGCTAAACCCTATTCCAGAGAGAGAGAGAGAAAAAGAACAATGCACAAAAGTGTGATCGGTGTTCTCAGAATCGCTTTTAAAAAGCATGCACCAATAGGGAGACAACGGTACATTTGGGCAGCGTTTTTGAACCACATCACTGGTAATACCTTACCCTGAACCAACAACCATGAGAAAAACTGGACCTCTTTAGGTACTGAAACTTTCCCTACAGATTTAAAGAATGAGAAAGGCTGCTGATCTTTCAAAAATAAAGAATAGAAGAATGATTTGCATGAAAAAATTCCAGAATTATCTGAAATCCAAAAATGGCAATTATCCTTAGCAAGACTCAGACTGACCCCCATCAAGTTTAGTAAAAAGAGCAACATTCAATGACTTCGTGTTCACTGTTCTATTATTATTTAAAAAGAAAAAGATGAATTACAAAAAACCACTTTCAACCAAAAAACCACAAAAAATATGATCAGATATTTCACAATTTCCCTACTCAAAAAGCAGGTCAGAACCATAACTGGATAGTCATATCTCAAGTATTAAGTTCCATACCGCATCTGTCTTCAAATAAATCAAGAGAACCATTGCGAGATTCACGACGTAGAGCATGCCAAACAGCATCTGCAATCAAAAGAGAAAAAGTCATGATTACTCCTAGTATATTAACCAACAAACAAGAGGCACCTTGATATGAAGACACAAGAGGATATAACTTCCATGACTACACTTCGTAGTTCATGCACTCGATGATATCGTCACAAAGGTCTATTCTTTAAGAGTTAAGTATATTCTACCGACTGCATACTGGCCTCGTGATTAATTGAATCATGACTCAAAGAATCCTTGATCAAGTTGTCAAAGAAGGTTCATTCAGACATTGCAAAAATGATCATATTATATGTTTTGTAAGAGTAAAGTACGACAGGGATATGGAGATATTCTTGTTTCATACTGTAAGAGTTTTATGAGAAAGAACAATTCTCAAGGATTTCTTCAATATATATTCACCCATATATGTATAAAGGCTAATCTCAGCTCTTAAACTGCCCAAACATGCATTCAGGGGAATTTCCCCATAGAGCTCCTAGACAGTCTACTGGCCTCCCAGACAGGTCAAATGTTGCGCTCCTAATCCTAGATCCATCACAAGCCTCCTACACCACCTCTATATGAGTTTCCGGGCTCTTAAGACAGTCCACTGAACCTCCTAGGTAATCACATATGGATATCTTGTCTCCAAGATAGCCACCTTCTCGGCTCATCAAATGAATTTCCTTTAACTCCTATGTTTCCCTCAGGCCTCCTAGACAGGCCACATATGAGTTTTGGGCTCCTAGACCACTCACTGGCTCATAAAACAGCCACATATGAGATTTTGATCTTCTACACAGTCCATTTATGAGATTAGGGCATGACTTTGCCGACAGCTCTACAGCACCACCTCAATACTTATCAGAGTTGCACGCATTCTATTAGCATTTACTTTCTTTAAATCTACTTAAGTAACAAATAAATAAAAAATGTTCATGCTTTGGGAATTAATTATATTTGCATGGTTTGTGAAATCTGTCATGCCACTAGCGTTTATTTATAGTTTCATATTCTCTTATCGAAGATAAAATAAGGGTAAGTGCACAATTAGAGGAAGTAGAATAGATGGAAGGTGTAGTAACATATAATGTTTGGTTCAGATTAAACTAGGTATTTTGTTATTTAGTTTCACATACCATTTGAATAATAGAACTCGATCATTCAGTTTGCTAGTAGGGGAGAAATAGAAAAAAAACAAAACTTCTTATGTGCTGATTCCAAATTGCTTTATTGGATAAATTTTGCTAAAGTAATATACATAACAATGCAAAAAAATCAAATTAGCCCTTAAGTCTCGTCATTCTATTCATTATGTAACAAGTAAAATCCAACAGGAAAGAAAAGTTTAAAGCCCAAGATTCCAAATTAGTCATCCCCATACAAAAGAATTATCCAAAAGAGCGATACTTCAACTGAAATTTTCTTTTCATGATTTATCCTGAACAGCCCCACACCCCCACCAACACACACACACCCCAATCCGGGAACACTTTTAACCCTTCTAAGTTCTGCACTTCCATTAGGATAAGTGCAATATCTCACACTAGCACTAATACTTATAGAACATAATTCCGAGATCATCGTCAAAACGAGGAGATACACATTTTTTTACATTTCCAAGCCCTATTCACAGCCCCAATTTCATACTCCAGATTTCAGACCTCGCTGGAAATTAATGGAAAGAGATATATTTATTCAAAAGAGAATCTGCTGTTTTATGCTTATAACAGTCAAATAAGAGAAAAGTTTGGAAATAATACACATTTCTTGACAGCAAGGAATCAAGCTATAGGTTCAGAACTGGAAAGACTTCCACTCTTCGAATTTGCACAAGCCCAGCGTTACAGAAGAAGATAAATTTCTCAAAACAACCGGTAACAAAATGAAAATTCACCTGAGCAGGGTAAACCCAACCACCGGTAATATACTGAATAGCAGAGTAGATATAAAGAAATCCGGCTGGATATACCAAAGGACCCGTATCTCCTTCCAATTTACTGTAATCTCTTTCTCCATCCAGAAAACCAGTAACCTATTAAAATCAATTAGCGCTACTGAACTTCTAGACACTGAAAATCCACAATAAATAATCTGCTGTTTTCTTTCAAAATCGGATGAAGGAAAACTAACAAAATGAAGAATAGACGTGGAAATAAGTATTCACCTGAGACATGTAAGCATCCCAATCGATATTTGTGTCTGAAACGCAACAATAAAGGTAAAAGAAATTGGTTATTAGAAAAAATTCCAATTGAAAAATGAGTATTAGTTTTGTAGTTACATGGAACATATGCGATGATGAGAGAAACGAGGACGGCGTCGGCGAGAAGAACGGCAACGGCGAAGGATACTTTGGGGTTTTTGATAATTGTCCGAATAAAAGGCTCATGTTTCGTCGCAGCCTTCGATCCGGCGGAGGGGGAAGGTCGAGCAACGGTGGCTTGTCGCGGCATCGGAGCGACGAGATCGGCGCCGGCTGAGATTGGCTACGTGGTTTAACACTGAGCTGGCGATTTTTAGTTAAACGCAGAGTTTAGGAAAACAAAACCATCCATTTTCCTCATTCCCAAAAAGAAATAAAAAAAATATATATATTTTTTAACAATAATGAAGTATCATCAATGCTCGAGCTTGTTTCTACTATCTAGGTCAGCCAAATCACTTGAACCTAGCAAGTGGCAATCGTTCCGGTTCCAATCGAGAGTCCACGGTTCCAAAATTATTGACCAAAATCGTAATCGAAACTGAAATTATTTTGATACGATTTCGTTTCCCAATATCTCAAACTGTAAATCGTCGATTCAACTGTTAGTTCCTATTATTTATTTATTTGTTTTAAATTTTTTAAACATGTCACTTGGACGGCTAGGATCATTTGTCAGTTTAAATTGGACGATGAAAATAATGTAAGTGCTTCGGAGAACTGACAATTTCACTAAACAGTAGAATTGAGCGTGAATTTTTATTTGTTTAATCTAAATGGTCAGGATCTTGTGGCCTTTGAAAATCAATTGTCATGATCCACTAACCGTTATTTGCCAGCATGGGCTGGGTTTTGAGGTTTTTTTTTTAAGTAAGGTTTTATTTCTACTTCAAAAAAGTTATAAATACCAATATTTCTATGAATTTTTTTATACCTTACTCACAATCTCTCTCAAATCTGATTATCTCAATTTAGAAGTTCAATAGTCTTTTTTAAATATTTTTAAATATTTACAACAATTCTATCTATCTTTTTAGTCACAATTTTTGTAGCAAATTAGTTTATCACTCTCAATTTTTTCAATCAAAAAAGGCAAGCCAAAGGGGGCTTCTTCAAGCTCCTCATCTCGACCTCAAGTCGACAAAGAGAAGGGTTGCATGATCGATTCGTCTTTATCACTATCACCATTTCCTCCTCCAGGCTACTTTAATCTCAATGATGATGATAATATCCACTTGGATAATATTCCGATTGATTTTAATGTTAATGACATTGCGGCTTGTTTGGGTATTTTTCTTATTTCATACTTTATATTTTCAATGTTAACATTCTAGAATTAGATTTTTCTTATTTTTATTTTAAATTTGGTTTTCTGAATTTTAAATTTTTTTAGAATTTTTAAAATAATTTACATAAATAAATTGTTTAATTTTTTGTAATACTAAATGATATTTAGAAATTTTAAATTATTTTTTTATTTTTTTAGATTTAAAAAAAATTAGAATTTCCAAAATAAATTTCGGAAATAATTTTTTTAATTTTTTGGATTTTAAATGTATTTTAGAACATATTTTATATATTATTTTCTTTTAATTATTATTTTTAAAATATATTTTTATTATTAATAATTTTTTAAATTATTTTTAATTTTTTATGATTTGACAAAAGTTGTCCAAAACGCCACGTTGGGTCCAGCTAAGCTACCATATGGGTTGCAATTGCCGGACCTTTTAATCGCGCCGAACACGTGACTTTTAATGAATTCTAGCGAGGTTTGGGCAAAAATTACACAATTTCGTTACTTGATGGATAACAATTGACAGAGCTAAACATAGAACAACTTTTGCAATTTTTCCAAAATACTATTACATATCCGATGCCAAGTTCAAAAAATCTTTTCCTATTTTTTTTTTATATTAGCATACTCAATTTTTATTTAGTTACAACTTTTAATAATATATATTATCTATATAAATTTAAAAATAATATATAATTATATGCATATATATTTAGTATTATATATGTCATTTAATTTTTTAAAATATATGATATATATATATATATATATATATATATATATGTGAATCGAATATTCAAATCATTCTAATCAAATACAATTATATTTTGTATTCGAATTTGAATTTAAATTTTCTAAATGTAAATTACCAAAAATATCAGTTATGTGTAGTACATTTATAATTGTGTGTGAAATTTAAAAAAAAAAAAAAATACACAAAAGAATTGTTTGTTTAGCCATTCTGGCCATCTTAGAAATTTCGACCATTTTGGGGACATTTCGATTTCGTTGTCCGATTTGAAACAGACGACAAGCTGGCTGAAACGAAATGATGCCACTATGTTTCATAATATGACTACTATTGAACGTTTCGACAATTCCGATCAAACGGAACAAATCAATAACTATATGATCACACTCTTTTATTTTCTTTAGTTTTTTTTATTGTAGTCGAAATTAAGGCAATTAGATGGCGGCAAAAACTTGTATGTAACCGTCACAGTGTGACGGAAAAAAGTATCACTTCTTATGGTAAAAGTATCACGTTTATCTGCAAAAGTATCACTTTTTGTAGCAAAAGTATCGATGTAGTAAAAGTATCACTTTTTCCTGTAAAAATACCACTTTTTCTTGTAAAAGTATCAATATTTTCTATAAAAATGTATTCCGTCACACGTGTGACCGTTCACACACAAGACTCACTCTTAGATGGCCATGAAGCATGTTCAAACCGGTGAATTCTACCTAGGGGTGAGCAAAATTCGGGTTAAATCGAATTAATCGTTCGATCCGAATCGAAATTATCTATTTGGATCGATTTCTTAAAATTTGGTTCGGTTTTCGATTTTAGAAAAATATATTTTTCTTATAAATTATTCAATTTATTTTTTATTATCTTATAATTATTATTTTAATAAGTTGGCCTGTTATTATATTTATGTTTTTTTAATATATATAATTTGCGAGATTCTTTGTGGTTATTCGCATAGGCTAAGAAGGATACAAACTGCCTACAATAACATTTGAGTTAAAAAAAAAAAAAAAAATTAAATGTATATTTTAAGGGTTAATTTCAAAAAGCAACCTGAACTTTGCGCGTTTTTACACTTTGCAACCTAAAGTTTTTTTTTTTTCCGACTGGAACCTGTATTTTGCGATTTGACTCAAAACGCAATTCCGGCAATATTTTCAGGTTATATAGGCCATGTGACTCGCACATGACCCATTTTTCTGTATTTTCGTTTTTTTTTAAAGCCTAAATACATGTATTTATCATTTTATTTTCGTTTTTCTTTTCTATCCTTAGTAAAATCAGATTTAAATAGTCTAGGGTTAATTCACTCCATCTAAGAAGCTAAAAACCAGAAGTGACTCACAATCCCTGTAAAAAATTGCACACCCGCATCCTCAACCAGTCACCACCGCTAGACTCCAAGATGGAATGGCAATGCAGATGTGGTGTCGCTGCTGTGCTCCGTACATCGTGGACGGAACGAAATCCAGGCAGGCGCTACGCTGTATGTGAACGATACCGGGTAAGAATCGAAACGCGCAAACACTCTCTTCTCCGTTCTTTATCACTCTCGCATTCTTAAACGATTAGTAAATTGCTTGAGCAGACTCCATGAAAAACTAGTTGAGTTCATTTTTGCCCAACAAATTAGGGTTTGGTGTTGTATTTGGGGCCATATTTCAATGATTTAACTTTTTTGCAGGCTCTAAATGGCTGCGATTTTTTTCGTTGGATTGACCCACCAGCTGACGAAAGGGCTCGCCAGATAATTCCCGGACTGTTGAGACGGGTGAACAACCTTCGAGATGATTTGCAACGTGCCAACAATAATGATGATGGTGAGAGAATTGTGCTGCTTGAAGATGAAATTGTTCGGGTCAAAAAGAGGGAGAAGTGGATCTGGGTTGTCTTAGCAATTTGCATTTTGTTGTATTTCTTTAAAGGTTAGGTTAGTATTGTGATAAGAAGTGTGGTGGTGTATGGTTGTTAACCCGTCTAGACTGTTTGTTTTGTGGATTTCGGCTGAATGATGAATGCGTTGTTTTTGCTGTAAAGAATCAATCATGACATTAATGGAAGCTTGTTCAGTCAATTTTGATATCATCCTGCAATGTGGAAGAAATTGACTAAACATGAGTTACTTATGTTGTCTTGCCAATTTACATTCTAATGTGCTTGGTCCATGTGGAATGCACATAATCCCCCAAGTTTGCAAATGAAACGAACCCTGAATTTTCGGAGTAGTTTCATACCACTTATACAAATCATACTATCAAGACATTATGAATTAGGATACATTCAACTCTTGAATGAATGTTTGGACATGTTTATACATGATCAAAAAGAACCAGTTTGGTGCTTGACTGTCCTGAAGGATTTTCCAAAAAAAGAGGCATACTAAACCTCAGTTCGAGAACCAAAAAGTGACTACACGACTAGTCACTCAAAAAGTAAGCTAGTATCCAAGTCGGTTACATACAGCTTGGACATACAAAAGAAATCCTATTACATAAACAGTCAATAGACCAAACTGTAAAAAAAAGTCGCTATTTCCCTTTTTACATTTGATTACACTTAGGTGTGCCTTCTGGTGGGACGAACAAACCAGATGATGCAGCCTCGCGAATCGTGGCGGATAATCCGACGCTATCAGTAAGGCTATTAGGCCCAACTGGAACATCCGGCTTGATGAAATCCCGTGGATTTGGCTTATCAATCAAAACGGATGGGCCAGCTTGTCGATCTCTTGCCACTGATTTTTTCCTCACCTACGACAATTAAAAGTAAATTGCGTAATGTAGAAGGTATACAATCATATCTAAGACGTACGACTGATACTAGCACCAACAAATTATTAAGTCTTAGTACCTCAAGTTTTCTTCTCGCACTTGGGGTGGTTGTGGCAGCAGCAACCGTTGTTGACTCCTGTGTGCACTTCTGTAGATTGTCATCAGCATATTTAGTCTTGCCGTAACGCTTGGGAGTGATTTTCCTGAGCCCTTGTTTTTTGGGTGTCTCCTTTTGTGTTACAGAACTGTCGGGGTTTGCTTCAACAGTTTTTGTTGCTGTCTTTGGATGGGTTGTAGTTGTCTTCCTTTTATGCCCTTCGTCTCCATTCACCTTCTTCAAAGATTGCTCAAACATCTGACTTGCTCGGCTCCTTGTCATTCTACCCGGGGTGCATTGAGCTTCCTCTTGCTCCTGCATATGAATAAATCAAAGTGGCACTACATATTAGAATGTCCATTTAGCAGCTATTTTTAATCTTGTGAGCACAAAGTTTTGGATTTCCACTACCCGAGTAACCTGTGAGGACCCTTGAGTGGATGAGAGATTCCACCAATGATCTGGGACAGACTCAATAGGATCGAATTCACTATTATCCCTCAAATCATTGCAATTCTCCTTCGAGTCACCCTTGAAGAATGCAGAATTTGTTTAATACAAAACCAACAGAATGTACTCTTATTAAACCAAACATTTCTAGCTAAGTCCAAGTCACAAAATTACAATCTAAATCCTGAAACCATACCTTGCCTCGTGTTTTTATCTGTTGGGCAGCCTTCTTTTGGACTGTCTCCTTCTGTTTTTTGCTCACCGAAGGTTTCCTCGAGGTAGTTGCACCCTTGCTAGTGCCTTCGCCAGCTTTCACACTACCTCTCTTGTGTACCTAGACAACGAATTGACAAAAAACTGAATTATACATCTATTTAAGAGTGATAACAAAAGAAACAGAATACAAATTTTAATCACAAAAACCTTATAACATACATTTTTTGCAGCAGGGATATCTCTGCCCTTGCCGGTTCCCTTTGCTGCTTCCTTCGGTGCAGCTGGTTTAGTCGGGCAGCCTCGTGCGTTATGGTTCTGCCCATTGCAAATGGAGCATGTCATCACACTCCCCTTCCTTGACAATTTAAGGGGTTTTTCTGCTTGCTTTTTCAATTTTCTCTTGGTTTTGATTTGAGTCGTGACAGGTGGTGCTTTTCCCTCGTCAGCTCTTGGCCTTCTTTTGAATAACCTAGGTCTTCCCGGCATTTTCTGTGCCACCGGGGGCAAGAGTGATGGCCACTCGGTCTTGGGCCAATTGTCGGGACTATCTAAAGCACCAAGAAAATGAGAATACGCCTTCAAGAAGGTCTCTTTTCTGTAGTAATTGCTGACATACTGTTCCGGAATCTGCTCCAAGTAATATATCGATGCAATGGCATGGCAGCATGGCAAACCGGTTAACTCCCATTTACGGCAGCTACATGTCCCTTCCCCCAAGTGTACCTTACATCGACTACCCCACGGGCTTTCCACCTCAAATTGATTCTCCCCATTCCACACAGCACGATGCTCCATAGCTTTCTTTTTCAACTCCTCTAGCATTTGCTCAACAATTGGACAGAATTCACCGTGATAAGACCTAATTTTGTCTCTACGAATGTGCAGCCTCTTCATAATAGACACTCGAATTGTTTCAAGCATCGAAACAATAGGCTTTGATCGTGCCTTTAAGATCATGTTATTAAAACTCTCACTCATGTTATTCTCCAGCTTATCGCAGCAAGAAAAAGTCCTAAAATGTGATCTACTCCAATGCTGGGGTGGCTTGCCAACTAACCAATTGAATGCCTCACTGTCAACCCTCCTAATGTCGCCCATCACATTCTGAAAATCGACCACTCGAGTGGCCCTAGCAGCCTTCCACAATAAATTTTTCAGTTGCAAACCCTTATGCTTTAATTTGAAATTTTGGTATAGATGTGTAACACAAAATCTATGTTCACACCCATCCATAAGCTCTTCAACAGCCTCAATTAAACCCTTTTGCTTATCAGACATCACAGTCCACTTAGCATGGTTCTCTCCTCCTAAATCTTCTAACATAAGCTTCAGAAACCAATTCCAAGTTTTGTATTTTTCCTTCTCAACCACAGCATATGCGAATGGAAACACTCCGTTGTTCCCATCTATTCCTACGGCAGATAACAAGATTCCCCCGGCTGCGGTTTTTAGGTGACACCCATCAAGGAAAATTACAGGTCGGCATCCCTCTACAAACCCTCGCTTTAGAGCCCCCCAACAAATATACAATCGCTGAAACCTAGTCCCTTCTACTGTTTTTTTACATTTAATTTTCACGGTTGTACCGGGATTGGTTTCTACAATTTCAGCAGCATACGACCAGAGCCTAGCATACTCCCCACTCTCACACATGCTACCATGCCTCAATACAATGTACTTTGCTCTATAACAAGCCTGTTTGGTCACGGACACTTTTAAATCATTATTGATCCATGCAACCATGGAATCAATAGGCCAGCTCGGGTCAGTGTATATTTTGGACCTATAGACATCAGCTATGAGTTTGGCATTGGCATGTTTGACCTTTTGTATCCTAGGGCATTTGTGTGTCTCACAGAAAGTTTTCACTTGAATGGTGTTCTCCCCCCTCATTCTAGAAGCAAATATCTGCCAAGTGCAAGTACGGTGTTTGCACTTGGCTTGAACTTTATCTACATTATTGATTGTGAACAAAACCTCTCTTCCATTCACAATCGAGTGCACCCTAACAGCTCTTCTAAAGGAGGCAAGTGTTTCAAAACATTGGCCAATAAAAAATTGGGGAGGTGAAATTCCGTCCCGAGACTCTTTGAAAACAGGATGACCCTTATGTTTCAGTTTTGATTTGGGAGATTTGCTAGAGCTAGCGGTGTTTGTGTCAGACGTATTTTGGGTAGGATTCCCACTACCAAGACCCCTCCACTCAACACTATCATCTACATGTTCCTCAAAGTCCAAGTCATCTTTATCAGATAACTCGGATTCAGAATCTGCAAATTTTAGAGACTTGTCAGAATCATCTCCAACGGAATTCAGATCGTCACTTTCATCAGATTGGCCAAGGTCAGCAAACCCATTCCGAGTGAAATCTGTGGGGGGTGTTTGAGGTAGAGGTTTGTCATCTTTTTCTACAAATATCACAAGCTGACTATGATTATCAGCTTGAGACTGTGATGTGTTACCCGCCCCTTCAAATGAAGTACTATCCTGAGTCATATTCGCCCCTTTGTGACTGACGTAAACTGCAACCATTCTATCGCTATCCTTAAACCCACCCAGGTTAACTGCATCGATGTCAATCTCTAATGGCCAAAGGTCATTGCAGTTATAGACCCCACTCCTATTATAATACAACTTATCCACATCGACTAACCCTAATTCTTTAACCATAGCAAACAACTCAAGCATCGACATCTCGTCTGGATCACAGTAATCTATATGGGCTACTTCCCCACCCACGTAACACATTATACCAAGGTCACGAAATGTACCAGAATGGTACATTTTGATAGTAAAATATTCATCATATGGACCTGTACAAACAATAAACAATTGAAACAAAAAAAAACCAAAAAACATGAATCAAAATAATATTCTGGAATTATTCAAATATCAGCGTCTGAAATCCCAAGTTGACTAAGCACGCACAAAATTGCCCCAAATGGGTCTATTAAGGAGCTCAATGTCAAATTAGGTCTCAAAAATGGAATTAAGTCGGATAAAGACAAAAGTCAACCCTACAAAACTAAACAATAGACAATATATTCGAAAGCTTAAATGCACACTGACCCACCGCCGACAATAAGAAACTGAAATACACTATGACCCACCATCGACTAAGCTAAACTTTCGAAACCATAAATGCACCAACCACCGACTAACCTAAAAATTCGAAACCATAAATGAATAAAAACTGACCCACCATCAACAATACTATTTTAAACAACTTGAAATCGGGGAACACAGCCCCAAAATTACAATATAACATCGCGAAATCAGCAGAATCACCCATAAACAACTCAAGGTACATTTTAGAACCAAAATAATAACAGCAGAGTCAGTCTAGGTTTCGAGCTTACCATAATCGAGACCAACTGCACCATCTCGAAGCTTGCGGCAACTCTCGTCGCGGATCGTCCACGGCATTCCTGGTTAGCGCCAACGGATGAGCCTCCGTTTTTGTTGGGTCGAAGAATTTTGGGGAAGAAGGAGCAGAATTGCGATTAGGGTTAGAGGAGAAAGAAGAGTGACCTTTGGAATTACCTATTGGGTAAATGAGAGTAGTAAAAAATTAGAGTGTTAGTGTGAAATCTGATTTTACTAAGGATAGAAAAGAAAAACGAAAATAAAATGATAAATACATGTATTTAGGCTTTAAAAAAAAAACGAAAATACAGAAAAATGGGTCATGTGCGAGTCACATGGCCTATATAACCTGAAAATATTGCCGGAATTGCGTTTTGAGTCAAATCGCAAAATACAGGTTCCAGTCGGAAAAAAAAAAAAACTTTAGGTTGCAAAGCGTAAAAACGCGCAAAGTTCAGGTTGCTTTTTGAAATTAACCCATATTTTAATTGTCATACTTAATATATATTTCAATTTTATTTCGTAATAATTATTTTTTTATAAATAATAAGTATATATTCAATCCATAAATTTCATGAAAGAAACGGATATTTACACTATTTAAAATTTTACTATATAATCATTCAAGATTTTGAATTATTTATTTTATTGAGTGTACAAGGTTCACATTTTAAAAAATAACATCAGATAATATTTAATTTTATTAACATATACTATAATGTTAACATACTTCCGTGCATCGCACGGGAGTGATACTAGTTCTTTACAAAAGTAGTTGGTATTTTTATCAATTAAGTTAGACTTTACTAATATAAATGGACACTTTATTCGCATAATATTCCTACTAATAGAAAGAAACATAATATATCTTTGATAATTAATTTTAGTTAACAATGATGTGGTCAAGAATTATGTACAGTTATAATTAATTACTGATGAAGCTGATTTCAATGAAGAAAATGACTTACTTAGCATGTTAGAAGAAAATATTGTTGAAGCCAATGGAGGTAGACATTATCAGCATAAAGTATTAGCATTTGTTATATGTCTTAGAATTTTATGAAAAAAATATATAATTAACACTAAGGTGAATAAATTATAGTCTCTCCGTCCCGACTTAATTTGCACACCTGCTACGACGCGTATATTAAGAAAAAACTATTTTTTACTTTTTAGTTGATTTTTTCAAAGGTGGAGATTGAGGATGGAGATTGTAAGATTCCTTTCCATTTTGGGGTATGCAAAATAGGGTAGGACGATCAAAAAAAGAAAGTGTGCAAATTAAGACGGGACGGAGGGAGTATAATCTTTATTGCAGATGATAGATGGATTTGTTGATATAATTGGTTCACTAATTGGTATGACAAGAAAGACAGTAGATGGTATGTATGATCTCTACTGTAGACACGCATGTGTAATAGGATTTAGTGTAGGTAAATCAACAACTAGATTCTCAAATGATCAAGCTCATGTTGTTATAGGGAAATATTTTGTGTGTTCTTGTAAGGGATTAAAGAATAAAAAAGATTCAAAAGTTGACAAATTGAACATTCGAAATAAAGTCACAACTCTGTGACTGTCACCGTACCTAATGAGCAGAGTTGATCGGAATCAGCTACCATTGCCAGATTACGCCTCAGCTTTGACTATAGAGGTTTTCAGACTCCGTATTTTGCAAATCCTTCAGCTCTGTTGATACTAAGCACCTGAATAGATTACTATAACATAACGGATCCTGATGTACTCGCAGTGCTAATCTGAGAAGCACATGCCTTCGGAAAGGATCTCCAGTTCAGAGCATAACAACCGTCTTGCTTAGGCTCCAAGTCACGTGCTCCCTGACCTCCAACCAACTGTACAATTACCTGTCTCCACCTGATAAAAGGGACAGTAATTCTGGCACCGCTGCCAAGTATAGAGGTACACATGGCGAAAGCTGATTGGATGACCAAAATGACTGTCTTACCCTTTGGCTTAGATTACAGTAAGTATAAATATCTCCACTTCAATTTCAAAAGGCTACACTCTTATCACCCTTACTATTTCATTACTCTGTTTCACTCTCACAAGTAGATTTCTGATTTGAGCGTTGGAGGATTTTCGCTAGTGCATCTCTGCTTTGTTTTACATATACGTGAGCATACTCAAAGCAAAGGTTCAACCCAATTCCGTGGCTGATTTAGGATATTTTGATAAGTACATTAAAGTGTTATTGATATTCAAACATGTTGAATGTTGATTTCGAACAGTCCCTATCACATTGCATAATGCTCTGCTTTCTTGAACAGGTTGTACTTCAAATTTCAATTGAGTATTGAATATAACCATTCAATGACACATAAATAATACACCACACAAAATTGCAATAAAAAGAATCTATTACATATTCATGGCTCTTGAGTGGGTCGAATTTCAAATTCGGGGATATTTTTTCATTATGTAGCATACATATATATATGTGTGTGTAATTGACTAATTAAGTCTTTTACACCCATAATGAGATTTTAATTTGAAATGAAGTATTGAAATATATACATATATATGTTTAGTATTCAATCAACATATTTCGTTGACATCTCTAATTGTGAGATCGATGGTCATTAGTCAAAAAATGACAACACTGCCACCACAACTCCCCACGGATTCTTAGCCGGTAAAAAATTACAACGGTTTATGTTCATGTCCTGAAATCCATGTACTTTCGATAGGTATTGAAAATTGAAAAAGAAAGAAAAGAACAGTTATTGGAAATTGAAAAAGAAAAAAATATTTGGAGCTCAGTGTTTCATTTGGGGGGAAGGTTACTGTAGCCATGCAGAATCATTGAATGAGTTTCCTGCCAACTTTTGATATGCAAATATACCCACTTTTGATGTTAATGTCCTAAACTACCCCTCATTTATTCCAATCTCACCCACCTCACCCACCTTCTCCCTCACCCTACAATAATCACTAACAACAAAACAATCAAAGAACACAATTTATCCCCCATCTTCATTGTTCTGCGTCGGCGGCTAACGTTGGAGAATCTACTCTCGGCTGCAATTGGCTGGGACATTCCGACCGACTCCGAATCACATTACCAGCACATTTCCAGGTCATAACTCTGAATCACACTTTTATAATTTTAATGCTTTTATTTCGTAAGTGTTAATAGGGATAGGAATTGTGATTCATCTTCGTGCATCATGATCATGTTCGGGGACATGATGCACGACAAAAACTTTCACCCTGATGCACGACACCCCCCCAAAAAAAAAACTGATGTGTTGATAATTGATTTTCATAATTGTTTCGTCGTGCATCATTGTAATTGTACTTCGTGCATTAAGTCGTGATTTGGTGCACGACTTATTGCAACCGTTCATTCACGTCTTAGATATACGCTAATGCACGACTTCTTGGATGCTTTGATGCACGACCTTATATTTGCGTTGATGCACGACCTTATATTTGCGTTGATGCACGACCTTATATTTGCGTCCTTATATTTGCGTTGATGCACGACCTAGTATGTGCTTCAATTTCAGACACATTATTAGACTTGATGCACGACCTAGAATGTGCGTAGATGCACGACCGAGGTCGTGCCTTGATGCACGACCTTCTTCTGTGATTTTTTAACTAACGACCGGTTTGTGGTAAATGATGTTGCACGACAACGTGGCGGTCCTTACTATTGTTTTGTAACTAGTTCCTTGATGATGCTTTAGGCATTAAAAGATCACGTAATAAATAATAATAATCCGCTCACAGTAGTTATTGTTTTACGCTACACTGAATTTACAGATGGGTTAGAAGAAGATTTTTGTTCATTTCGGAGGACATTGGGAGAACCTTGAGTATTTGGGGGGTGATTTAGGGATGTTGCCTGTTTCTTCGGAGGGTTTAACATATTCGAACTTGGTGTAAAATATAATGCCCATTCTCCCAGTAGATTCGATCTATTCGTGTCCGACGCTGTACTCACTTGATGCTAGTGGGAGTAGAGTAGTTAAGTGGATCCTTAAGAACGACACGGACGTCGACTATCTATTGCATGCGAATGAGGAACCCGTGGTATTTATTACACTAAAACCGATCCCGAGCTCGGATTTATATGAATCAGTCGGGGTTTCTAGATATGGAGATGACCTTCCTTACTTCACTCAGCAGCTACGCACTAACAACGTAGTCTGATAGGGATGACCCGGTTACTTCGGGCCGGGTTAATCCTGAGCCCACTTACCAGCTCAGCGAACACGCCAGCAAGCGCGAAGGCCCAGGCCCAACAGGCCCAGAAACACGCATTCGGTCCAGCGAATCAAATCTGTTCCGGGAATCAAGGCCCATGATCTTTTCCCAACTGCCATGCAGATTTGGTGGGCAAGATTATAGGGATTTAGTTAGGGTTTGGGTTTAGTAGTATAAATAGATGAAAAGAACTCTGAATTAGGGTTCGCACTTTGCTTTCTGGAATACGCACTGTAAACTCAACATTCGAGTAAAAGAAACACCTCGGCGATTGCCGTTTTCTCCCCGTGGACGTAGATCTCCGGATCGAACCACGTAAATTCTGTGTCTTTACATTCTGTTCTTGTTGATTACTGTTTGATTGTGTGATTACCGGATTGCGCATTATCAAATTGGCGCCGTCTGTGGGAACGACAAGGTAGTATTTTGTAATATCATTGCCTTCCAAAATCATGGTGACAACTCGTCAGAATCAATCTCGCCAAGGAGATCAACCTAACCAAGATCCGCCCGTGGATCAAGTTTTGCCGCCGAGGCAATTGCCGGCGGGGAGTACGTCCAATCATCAGGGTAATCAAAACCCTCCACCCCCTCAAGATCAGCAAGACCCTAATATTGCTGCTGCTCAACCACCGGTGAACGTTCAAATCACCCCAGAACTGCTCCAAGATTTCTTACAAGAGCATGCACATGTCCTTCAAGATTGGGCAGTTAATCGCCTACGCCCAGCGGAGCCTGCCGCAGGACCTGTTAGCCACAATGATAATCCTGTGGTGCCTCCACCCCGCCTGCGCGGCCAACGGGAACCGGGGTACCGCGGGCGTCAGGATCGACGACGGGAACGACCTAGTTCTTCTGAGGACCTTGGGAGTTCAAATGGATCACGACCTCGCAATGAGGAACCAACTGATGTGGATCGCCGCCGTCCACTTAATGCGGCTAAAAGAGTGCGCTACGCTGATTCTCATGCTCAGGATCTCCAAGAGTATGAGCGAGTTCAACGCAACGTTGAACTGGATAGAATCCTGGGCCTTGATGCCAATGGAGAGATCATCACGCCGTTCTCCTCAGAAATCATGGCCATCACCCTTCCCGAAGGGTTCAAACGGCCAGCTATACCACCTTACAACGGCACTGGAGATCCGGCCAATTTTCTTGGCGCTTTTAGGCACAACATGCTTAGTCATGATAACATCACATCCCTTCAGTACTGCAGGATTTTCCCGGAGTACTTACAGGATGAAGCTCGGGTCTGGTTTGATTCTCTCCCGCGAGACAGCATATCCTCTTTCAGAGAACTCGCCGAGCACTTTTGGGCACGGTTCGAAGCCCGGGCGAAGCCCATGGCCACTCTGGCCGACGTCATGAATATGGAGCAACGGGACGGTGAAACCGTTACCCAATTTCTGGACCGTTTCACAGCGGTAAGCCTCAAGGTGGGAAATTGCCCCGACGATGTGGCCATCAACGCCTTTATGAATGGACTCCGCCCTGGAGCACTCCACACCGAGTTAGCTCGGAACACCCCGGTCACAACTCGAGCATTGTTCAAAACAGTGTGCAAATTTGCTAAGGCCGAGGAGCAGACTCGGCAGAAGCGTGAGAAGCACGCAATCAAGCGACAGGCCGACAAAGCACAAACTGGGCCTAGTACGCGAACTAGCGCATTTTCACGCTTGACACCGGGGCGTTCAGAATCCCGAAGTGCAATTCCGCAATTGACTCCACTGACGAAGTCACGGGCTGAAATTCTTTCACTCCACAAAAACGATTTCCGACCTTGTCCGCGGATGACAGCGCCTCCTGAAAAGAGGAACCGTGGAAAGTGGTGCGCGTACCATCGAGATCACGGACATGAGACAGAGGAGTGCCGAGAACTCGGCAAGGAGATTGAGGAATGCCTCAAGAAAGAGTTTTTGCGGCAATACGTTGCGCGAACCGGAGACCAACCTCGGGGAAACCACAATGGGGGCTCGTCTCATCACCGCGGAGGTTACCATGATCGAGATACTCACCAAAATCGGCCACATTGGCAGAATAACCGGCAGGGGCCCAATAACTACGCACGACAAGATTCTGCCAATCGCCAGCCGCCACGTCTCCCACTTCCGCCTCCTCCTCCGGGAGGACCCGGGGACAACGCACCCCCTCACGTGATAAACGTGATATATGGAGCCCTACCCACCGGGGCTTCACGACATGCCTTAAAGGCAGAGGCTCGACGTCCTCCTCCCGAGGAGCCACGTCACAAACGCCTCCATCAGTCCGAGACTGTCAGCTTCACGGATAGGGATCCGGTTCCAGAGATAACACCCCACACTGACGCTATTGTCATCGACATGACTGTAGCTAATATAACAGTACGGCGGGTCTTCGTGGACAATGGTGCTGCAGTAAGCATTATATTTGCGGACTGTTTCGAGAGGATGGGGATCTCCCGAGATCAACTTCGACCGGCCCCCGGGCCACTACAGACTTTCACTCAGGGTGAGGTCCGGCCGGAAGGTATCATCACTCTCCCAGCGTCTTTGGGGACTTATCCGAAGATAAAAACTATCTTGTGGACTTTTATGTGGTGAATTCTCCATCACCATATAACATAATATTGGGCCGAGACTGGCTCACCCCGGCAAAGGCCATATGCTCCACGTATCACCTCGCGCTCAAGTTTCCTACTTCGCATGGTGAGGTGGCTATCCGCGGAAGTCAAAGGGTCTCAAAGGAGTGTATGTACGTAGCACTCAAAAAGACTGCTAAGGTCCCTCCCAAACAGCAGCTTCAGGTAACAACACAGGTTCTAGAACCTCGGGACCGTACCCCATTGGGGGATGCCACTGCTCAAATCCCGCTAGATCCGTCTAAGCCGGAGCAGACAGTAACAGTAGGGGCCGTGGACGTGCCATGGCTACATCAGGCCATTATTCAGACCCTGCGAGAATATTCCGATGTTTTCGCATGGTCTCCTCTGGACATGCCCGGGGTCTCTCCCGAGGTGATTACCCACAAGCTGAACATCGATCCTAGTGTCAAGCCAATCCAACAGAAGCAGAGGAAATTCGCTCCGGAGCGAAATGAAGCCATTCGAGTTGAGGTGAAACAACTCCTAGATGCGGACATCTTGTTCGAGGTATTCTACCCCTCCTGGTTGTCCAATCCAGTAATGGTAACAAAAAGCAGTGGGGCATGGCGGATGTGTGTTGATTTTTCCGATCTCAATAAGCACTGTCCGAAGGACTGCTATCCTCTGCCCTCCATCGATCAAAAGGCTGAAGCCATTACGGGGTACGTGGCACTTTGTTTCTTAGATCTGTACAAAGGCTATCATCAGATCTTTATGGATCCACAAGATGCTATCAAAACGACGTTTATCACTGCCTTTAGGTGCTACGCTTTCAAGAAACTGCCCTTCGGGCTCAAGAATGCTGGAGCCACCTATCAGCGTCTAATGGACTTTGTCTTCCACGACCAGATAGGTCGCAATGTTGAGGTTTACGTCGATGACTTGGTCATCAAAAGCTCCTCCCATCCTTCATGTGTGCAGGATATCGCCGAAACATTGCGCACCCTGCGACGCTATAACTTGCGACTCAATCCGGCAAAATGCACCTTCGGTGTTGGCTCCGGGAAGTTCCTCGGATACATGGTTTCACAAAACGGCTTGCAAGCCAATCCAGCTAAACTCCGTGATGTATTAGATTTGCAACCCCCAAAAACATTCAGGGAAGTTCAACGCCTTACAGGTGGCCTAGCGGCCTTAAACAGATTCTTATCGAAGGCAGCGGAGCGCCAGCTCCCATTTTTCAAGATCCTGAGGCAAGCGAAGTCCTTTGAGTGGACTCCAGAGTGTACCGAGGCTTTTGAAGCCTTGAAACGTCATATACAGCAGCTGCCTACTTTGTCAGTTCCTCTCCCCGGAGAGCCACTGTACTTATATCTGGCATCCGCCGAAGAAGCTGTCAGCGCCGCTCTTGTGCGCGAAGTGGAGGGGGTTCAACATCCCGTATATTTTGCAAGCCGGGTGCTCCATGGGGCCGAGATGCGATATTCCGAACTTGAAAAAACCACTTTGGCCCTTGTTATGGCAGCTCGGCGTCTTCGGCCATACTTCCAGGGACGTGAAATACGAGTCCTGACCAATCACCCTATACGCCAGATCCTTGTGAAACCCGAGGTGTCCGGGCGCCTCGCCAAGTGGGCAATTGAGTTAGGTGAGTATGATATTCAGTTCCTCCCCCGCCGAGCAATTAAAGGTCAAGCACTTGCCGACTTCCTGGCCGAAACCCCGGCAGACAATCATGAGTCCCCCGCAGACAATGATACACCGCACCGCGTCACACTCGCTCCTTCACCACGGATGTGGCAACTATTTGTGGATGGAGCATCCACAGTCCGAGGAAGTGGTGCCGGGCTGCTTCTCATCGACCCCGAGGAGGTCGAGGTCAAATATGTCATCCGATTCAAATTTAAGGTGACTAACAATGTAGCGGAATACGAGGCAGTCCTCGCCGGGCTCCGGCTCGCTCAATCTTTAGGTGTTCGTCACTTAGAGCTCTTCACGGACTCCGAGATCGTGTCTAAGCAAATTCAGGGGACTTATGTCGCCAAAGAAGAAACAATGGTCAGGTATCGCGCTCTAGCACTCAAATTCATATCAACTTTTTTGATCTCTGATGAATCACAAACGCAAAGTTCCTCTTTTTCCCGCTTTCTATAACAGATGAATCACAATGGAGAAGATGAAAAGTTACTGTGCAGTTATTCCTAATATAAATGCAAAAAACCGACGGCTCTGATGCAGCCTATTCAAATTCAGTGATGGAGATTCATGCGTGCTCTTCACGCGCTTTACAGTTACCGAGGTGCGTGGGGAACAGCTGTCTTGGAACTCGCAGAGCGTGTCACTTCACGTCTCTCTCTCTCATTATGGCGCCGCCAATCACATCAGTCTCACCCTTCTTCAGGAAGATTCAAGATACACTCCGGTGTACTTTCCACCTCGGCCATACTACCACACTCCGGTGCCCCTACCATTTCGGCCAAACTACTCACTCCGGTGTACCTTCCACCTCGGCCAGACTGTAATATACTTACAACGCGTTTTTCGCTTCTAAAGTTGATATGAATTTGAGTGCTAGAGCGCGATACCTGACCATTGTTTCTTCTTTGGCGACATAAGTCCCCTGAATTTGCTTAGACACGATCTCGGAGTCCGTGAAGAGCTCTAAGTGACGAACACCTAAAGATTGAGCGAGCCGGAGCCCGGCGAGGACTGCCTCGTATTCCGCTACATTGTTAGTCACCTTAAATTTGAATCGGATGACATATTTGACCTCGACCTCCTCGGGGTCGATGAGAAGCAGCCCGGCACCACTTCCTCGGACTGTGGATGCTCCATCCACAAATAGTTGCCACATCCGTGGTGAAGGAGCGAGTGTGACGCGGTGCGGTGTATCATTGTCTGCGGGGGACTCATGATTGTCTGCCGGGGTTTCGGCCAGGAAGTCGGCAAGTGCTTGACCTTTAATTGCTCGGCGGGGGAGGAACTGAATATCATACTCACCTAACTCAATTGCCCACTTGGCGAGGCGCCCGGACACCTCGGGTTTCACAAGGATCTGGCGTATAGGGTGATTGGTCAGGACTCGTATTTCACGTCCCTGGAAGTATGGCCGAAGACGCCGAGCTGCCATAACAAGGGCCAAAGCGGTTTTTTCAAGTTCGGAATATCGCGTCTCGGCCCCATGGAGCACCCGGCTTGCAAAATATACGGGATGTTGAACCCCCTCCACTTCGCGCACAAGAGCGGCGCTGACAGCTTCTTCGGCGGATGCCAGATATAAGTACAGCGGCTCTCCGGGGAGAGGAACTGACAAAGTAGGCAGCTGCTGTATATGACGTTTCAAGGCTTCAAAAACCTCGGTACACTCTGGAGTCCACTCAAAGGACTTCGCTTGCCTCAGGATCTTGAAAAATGGGAGCTGGCGCTCCGCTGCCTTCGATAAGAATCTGTTTAAGGCCGCTAGGCCACCTGTAAGGCGTTGAACTTCCCTGAATGTTTTTGGGGGTTGCAAATCTAATACATCACGGAGTTTAGCTGGATTGGCTTGCAAGCCGTTTTGTGAAACCATGTATCCGAGGAACTTTCCGGAGCCAACACCGAAGGTGCATTTTGCCGGATTGAGTCGCAAGTTATAGCGTCGCAGGGTGCGCAATGTTTCGGCGATATCCTGCACACATGAAGGATGGGAGGAGCTTTTGATGACCAAGTCATCGACGTAAACCTCAACATTGCGACCTATCTGGTCGTGGAAGACAAAGTCCATTAGACGCTGATAGGTGGCTCCAGCATTCTTGAGCCCGAAGGGCAGTTTCTTGAAAGCGTAGCACCCAAAGGCAGTGATAAACGCCGTTTTGATAGCATCTTGTGGATCCATAAAGATCTGATGATAGCCTTTGTACAGATCTAAGAAACAAAGTGCCACGTACCCCGTAATGGCTTCAGCCTTTTGATCGATGGAGGGCAGAGGATAGCAGTCCTTCGGACAGTGCTTATTGAGATCGGAAAAATCAACACACATCCGCCATGCCCCACTGCTTTTTGTTACCATTACTGGATTGGACAACCAGGAGGGGTAGAATACCTCGAACAAGATGTCCGCATCTAGGAGTTGTTTCACCTCAACTCGAATGGCTTCATTTCGCTCCGGAGCGAATTTCCTCTGCTTCTGTTGGATTGGCTTGACACTAGGATCGATGTTCAGCTTGTGGGTAATCACCTCGGGAGAGACCCCGGGCATGTCCAGAGGAGACCATGCGAAAACATCGGAATATTCTCGCAGGGTCTGAATAATGGCCTGATGTAGCCATGGCACGTCCACGGCCCCTACTGTTACTGTCTGCTCCGGCTTAGACGGATCTAGCGGGATTTGAGCAGTGGCATCCCCCAATGGGGTACGGTCCCGAGGTTCTAGAACCTGTGTTGTTACCTGAAGCTGCTGTTTGGGAGGGACCTTAGCAGTCTTTTTGAGTGCTACGTACATACACTCCTTTGAGACCCTTTGACTTCCGCGGATAGCCACCTCACCATGCGAAGTAGGAAACTTGAGCGCGAGGTGATACGTGGAGCATATGGCCTTTGCCGGGGTGAGCCAATCTCGGCCCAATATCATGTTATATGGTGATGGAGAATTCACCACATAAAAGTCCACAAAGATAGTTTTTATCTTCGGATAAGTCCCCAAAGACGCTGGGAGAGTGATGATACCTTCCGGCCGGAGTTCACCCTGAGTGAAAGTCTGTAGTGGCCCGGGGGCCGGTCGAAGTTGATCTCGGGAGATCCCCATCCTCTCGAAACAGTCCGCAAATATAATGCTTACTGCAGCACCATTGTCCACGAAGACCCGCCGTACTGTTATATTAGCTACAGTCATGTCGATGACAATAGCGTCAGTGTGGGGTGTTATCTCTGGAACCGGATCCCTATCCGTGAAGCTGACAGTCTCGGACTGATGGAGGCGTTTGTGACGTGGCTCCTCGGGAGGAGGACGTCGAGCCTCTGCCTTTAAGGCATGTCGTGAAGCCCCGGTGGGTAGGGCTCCATATATCACGTTTATCACGTGAGGGGGTGCGTTGTCCCCGGGTCCTCCCGGAGGAGGAGGCGGAAGTGGGAGACGTGGCGGCTGGCAATTGGCAGAATCTTGTCGTGCGTAGTTATTGGGCCCCTGCCGGTTATTCTGCCAATGTGGCCGATTTTGGTGAGTATCTCGATCATGGTAACCTCCGCGGTGATGAGACGAGCCCCCATTGTGGTTTGCCCGAGGTTGGTCTCCGGTTCGCGCAACGTATTGCCGCAAAAACCCTTTCTTGAGGCATTCCTCAATCTCCTTGCCGAGTTCTCGGCACTCCTCTGTCTCATGTCCGTGATCTCGATGGTACGCGCACCACTTTCCACGGTTCCTCTTTTCAGGAGGCGCTGTCATCCGCGGACAAGGTCGGAAATCGTTTTTGTGGAGTGAAAGAATTTCAGCCCGTGACTTCGTCAGTGGAGTCAATTGCGGAATTGCACTTCGGGATTCTGAACGCCCCGGTGTCAAGCGTGAAAATGCGCTAGTTCGCGTACTAGGCCCAGTTTGTGCTTTGTCGGCCTGTCGCTTGATTGCGTGCTTCTCACGCTTCTGCCGAGTCTGCTCCTCGGCCTTAGCAAATTTGCACACTGTTTTGAACAGTGCTCGAGTTGTGACCGGGGTGTTCCGAGCTAACTCGGTGTGGAGTGCTCCAGGGCGGAGTCCATTCATAAAGGCGTTGATGGCCACATCGTCGGGGCAATTTCCCACCTTGAGGCTTACCGCTGTGAAACGGTCCAGAAATTGGGTAACGGTTTCACCGTCCCGTTGCTCCATATTCATGACGTCGGCCAGAGTGGCCATGGGCTTCGCCCGGGCTTCGAACCGTGCCCAAAAGTGCTCGGCGAGTTCTCTGAAAGAGGATATGCTGTCTCGCGGGAGAGAATCAAACCAGACCCGAGCTTCATCCTGTAAGTACTCCGGGAAAATCCTGCAGTACTGAAGGGATGTGATGTTATCATGACTAAGCATGCTGTGCCTAAAAGCGCCAAGAAAATTGGCCGGATCTCCAGTGCCGTTGTAAGGTGGTATAGCTGGCCGTTTGAACCCTTCGGGAAGGGTGATGGCCATGATTTCTGAGGAGAACGGCGTGATGATCTCTCCATTGGCATCAAGGCCCAGGATTCTATCCAGTTCAACGTTGCGTTGAACTCGCTCATACTCTTGGAGATCCTGAGCATGAGAATCAGCGTAGCGCACTCTTTTAGCCGCATTAAGTGGACGGCGGCGATCCACATCAGTTGGTTCCTCATTGCGAGGTCGTGATCCATTTGAACTCCCAAGGTCCTCGGAAGAACTAGGTCGTTCCCGTCGTCGATCCTGACGCCCGCGGTACCCCGGTTCCCGTTGGCCGCGCAGGCGGGGTGGAGGCACCACAGGATTATCATTGTGGCTAACAGGTCCTGCGGCAGGCTCCGCTGGGCGTAGGCGATTAACTGCCCAATCTTGAAGGACATGTGCATGCTCTTGTAAGAAATCTTGGAGCAGTTCTGGGGTGATTTGAACGTTCACCGGTGGTTGAGCAGCAGCAATATTAGGGTCTTGCTGATCTTGAGGGGGTGGAGGGTTTTGATTACCCTGATGATTGGACGTACTCCCCGCCGGCAATTGCCTCGGCGGCAAAACTTGATCCACGGGCGGATCTTGGTTAGGTTGATCTCCTTGGCGAGATTGATTCTGACGAGTTGTCACCATGATTTTGGAAGGCAATGATATTACAAAATACTACCTTGTCGTTCCCACAGACGGCGCCAATTTGATAATGCGCAATCCGGTAATCACACAATCAAACAGTAATCAACAAGAACAGAATGTAAAGACACAGAATTTACGTGGTTCGATCCGGAGATCTACGTCCACGGGGAGAAAACGGCAATCGCCGAGGTGTTTCTTTTACTCGAATGTTGAGTTTACAGTGCGTATTCCAGAAAGCAAAGTGCGAACCCTAATTCAGAGTTCTTTTCATCTATTTATACTACTAAACCCAAACCCTAACTAAATCCCTATAATCTTGCCCACCAAATCTGCATGGCAGTTGGGAAAAGATCATGGGCCTTGATTCCCGGAACAGATTTGATTCGCTGGACCGAATGCGTGTTTCTGGGCCTGTTGGGCCTGGGCCTTCGCGCTTGCTGGCGTGTTCGCTGAGCTGGTAAGTGGGCTCAGGATTAACCCGGCCCGAAGTAACCGGGTCATCCCTATCATAGACGATGTGGGCCCTAGTAGTAGCACTGTTAGACCGAATACTGCTATTGGAAGCCAAGAATTTGTCGTCAATCTCGGAGATCCAGATTGCTACAATTTTCCAATGAATGAAGGAGTGGCCGGGGAACAAAGAAATAATGAAAAAGGTGTTGGCGGGGCTGATTGTTTCGATTTTGGCCAGTTAGGGAGTCACAATCAGTACGGTGTCGAAGGTCGTTGTGTTTCTCAATCATTTCGTGATTATTGTGGATTCCGTTGTTGCAATGAGCAGGCGAATTACGAAGGATTTGTTGGCGTGAGTGAATCGGGGGAGCCCATTGCAAATCCGGAAATTGACACAAACGGAGATGAAATTTATCGGGAGAGTAATGGTTCAACTCCCCAGCCGGTAAAATTTTGGGAAATTCTTTCCATTGATGAAGAAGACGCACAGACGATGAACGATGAACCTTCTATTGCATCATCGAAAGGCTTAATGGAGGGGTCCATTTACGATTCTAAGAGCGAGTTTGTGAGGCAGTGGGGATGTACCATTTGCACAATTCAGCTGAGTTCCGGGTTACTCGATCGTGCAAGGCACGGTGCGCTGCAATTTGCAAAATAGATAAGTGTTCTTTCACTTTAAATGCTGATGGGAAAGGAGGGGTTTGGAGGGTTTGGAAATTTACTGCTCACGATTGTGTCCAAGATCCTAATCTCAGTGCCCCTCGTAAAGTCTCGGCTAAGCTACTTGGAAGTTACTTTAAAAAGGATTTAATGATTGAGCGGCCCAAACTAATTCCACGGCAGATGATAGCTGAGTTGCATAGGGACCATGCTGTTGAAGTAAGTTATGACTTGGCACTAAGGGGTAGGAATGTCGCTTACGCCACGAAGTACGGAGATGCCATTGAGTCATTTATGATGTTGCCAGGATACGTTCATTATTTGAAGAAAGGAAATCCTGGTACTAAGGCAAAATGTGTATCTGATGCAGAAGGACGGTTCCAATATGTGTTCTATGCACTTGGGTCCTCGAGAACCGGGTTTGCATTTTGCCGGCCTGTTATTGTAGTTGACGGAACACACTTAAAGGGCCCTTACAAGGGGATAGTGTTTGTTGCTGTATGCAAAGATGCTAACAATCAAATTTTTCCGTTGGCTGTTGGAATTGGCGCCGTTGAAGCGGATGACTCATGGGAGTGGTTTTTTAGCAGCGTTAGAAAGGCGTATAGATGCCACCCACAATTACTTATTGTATCAGACGGGCATCCAAGCATTAGTGCTGCTATAAAGACAGTGTTTCCAACGGCAGCGCATGGGTTGTGTTGTTATCACTTTAGAAAGAATATGGCCACTTTCAGGCGCCATGTCGTGGGTTTGTTTGAAAAAGCGTCGTACTCATATACCGAAGGAGAGTTCGGGAAGGCCTTCAATGCCATAAGAGTTGCCTGATACATGCTAGTTTTACATGTATATTAGGTCAATTAAAGGTCGTAATATGGGACATATGCATGTGTATTTGGGCGAAAAGTGATTAAAATTCATCTTTTGAGCTAGATGACGTGTTTCTGCTTGTTTTAGTGTTATTCAGGTATAAAAAGGCCAAAAAGTCCGTTTGGGCAAGGTTCGGATGAAAAGCGAGCAAGAAAAGTCGGAAAATAGCAAAGAGGGGATGAAGCATGGTCAGAAAATCTGACTTGGGCGAGTTGTTTAGCAACTCGGTCAAGTGAGAAATGAAGAGCAAAACTTGAAATTGGTCAGAGACTACAACTCGGTCGAGGGGGATTCTGCCTCGGTCGAGTTGATCCAACTCGGTCGAGGGCGATTCTGACTCGGTCGAGACAGCTTTCCGAGTCCAAAACTGAATATGCGCGTTTTATGATTTTGAGCCCATCTTGAGCCCAATTTAGCATTAACTATATAAGGATATTCCCAAACTTGAAAAAGGGAGTTAGAGATCATTAGAAGGCATATTAAAGAGGAAAGCAACATCAAAGGATCAAGATCAAGACGATTAGGGTGCTTATTCATTGTCTTATTTTTCTATTTCAAATCATGTTTGTCTATGAACATATTTGTGTTATGAATATGAACATGAGTGAGTAGTTCTTTATTATTCTAGGGTTTTGAAAGTAGGTTTTAACGATGTTTGATTAATTGAAGTTTTCTATTCTAGTTAATGATTGTTATTCGTTATCTATGTGTTGTGATTTATTTTCATGAATAATTAATTTGATCACTTAACTATTTCTACATAATTCATAAGTTGGCTTTGAAAGGAGGAATTTGTGAATGGAAAGACAACATATAGCGTATTTGTTGAGCGCTTTGAAAGGAGGTGAGATAAGTGCGTAGGCATTGGTCTAGGATCGATTGGGAGTTCGTTAGGTCTAGCCGACTTGAAAGGGTGGCTAGGGGTAATGAATCTACAAGTTTATTGCTTCGAAAGGAGAGTTAATATATATAAGTGTCGTCTAATAACAATAATAATCATTGCTAGTTTAGAATAATTAGATTGTCAAACTTAACTAATTCTGATATCAATTCTCTAGAATTTGTCTTCCAATCTTGAGTATTTGATAAATTGTTTTCTTATTCTTGAATTTAAGTGTTAAGTAATAGTTTAGTGAAATTAGTTTAATACTAAAATCAATCCAATTGAGAGCCTAGTTAGGAGTGTTTTAGGATATTTGGAGTATCAAATTAGTCATCAAGTCAGTCCTTGTGGGATCGACCTTGCTTGCCGTTATATACACTTGCACCCGTACACTTGCGGATCGTTAGGTTATAAAATAGGCGAACAAGTTTTTGGCGCCGTTGCCGGGGACTGAGTTTAGTGTTTTAGTTTTTATTCTGATAACTAGAACAAGACTAGACTAGGCAACAATTTATTTTTGCACATTTAATTTCTGTTTTTATTTTTATCTATTTCGATTTTACGTGGGTATTTTCTTGTTAGTGTTTTCAGGGATTGTGCATGCATACCAGGTTTAAGGGAAAAGAACATCTTCTTCCGTGTGATCCGGAAATTGAAGCTACAACCCGAAGACACAGAGCAAGGAGAAATCAACCAGTTGAGATGGAAAATTCGCGGAACCAAGAAGAGGTTATGAACCGCATTCTGTTGGCACTGGCCAATTTGGATGACAGAGTCACAAGTATCCAACAACAACAACCTCCACAGAATCCAGTACTTCCAGTAGGAAATCAGAATAATAATGAGAATGATGATGAGGACACTTCTCCAATAAGTGACTGCCTTCGTCCTCTGCCTAATCAGAATCCTGGAGAAGTACAACTGCCACCACTCAATGCACACAGTTTTGAGCTCAAACCAGCGCTCATCAATATTGTGCAACAAAATCAGTATGGCGGTACTGCTTTGGAAGATCCGAAGACTCATTTAACTAAGTTTCGGAGACTGGCTCATACGATAAAAATCAACCACGTACCGCATGAGCAAGTGAAGATGAGGCTCTTTCCTTTTTCCTTAAAGGATAGGGCCTTGCAGTGGTTTAATTCATTAGAGGAAATCACTGAGTGGGATGAATTAAGTGAAAGGTTCTTATTGAAGTACTTCCCACCCAGCAAGATGCTAGAGCTGCAGAATAAAATCACACGGTTCAGACAGTTGGATCAGGAGCCACTGGGTGAAGCATGGGAAAGATTCAGAGATTTACTCCGAAGCTATCCTCAGCATGGGTTCACCAGGAAACAACAAATCTGTAAGTTTTACAATGGCTTACTTGCACCAACTAGAGATCACGTAGACGTTGCGGCAAGAGGGAGTCTGATGGAGAAGAGTGTGAATTCTGCGTTTGCTATTCTAGATGCTATGTCTAGAACCAGTTATCAATGGCCGAACGAGCGTAATCAGCCGAGGAGAGTTGCTAGTGTAGTTGAAGTGGAATCAAATCAGAATTTGGCTTCTCAGATTTCAACTTTGACGACCCAAATGAACTTGCTAACTAATCTGATGTTAGCACAACATTCTGAGCAATCACAGCCGCAACTAACTCAAGAAGAGATGGAAGATGTGAACTTTGTGAATCAGCGAAATTTCAATAATTACCAAGGTAATCAGCCAAGGTATAATCAATATTCACAAGGTAACCAATATCCGCAAGGGAATCGGAATTACTCCAACTTGGCTTATGGAAATTCGAGGAACACCCTTACTCCTCAACCAGGGTTCAAGGTCACAAACGGAATCATACATGATGGAAGAAACCCAACTCCAGAAGAGTTAATAGAAGCACAAGCAGAAAAGTTTGATGAGAAGTTAGTTCAGCTGGAGAAGAAGATGGAAGGAAAACATAATGAGCTGAGTAAAAGCATAGCATGTATGGGCGCAGAATTGAAAAGTGTGGCATCGGACATCCAGCACCTGATTAGAGCATTAGCAGCCCAACATAAGCAAGGACAATTTCCCAGTGATACAGTGGTGAATCCAAGAGAGCACTATCAATCCATTCAATTAAGAAGTGGGACGAATATGAAGGACCAAAGAAGCCTGTGGTGGAAGGAGAACTCGTTGAGAAAGAGCACTTGGAAGAACAAGTTGAACCGAAAGGAAAAATCAAAGAAGCGGAGAAACTGATAGAGAGGGGGATTACATTTGACGGTGGCCCTAAATATGTTCCTCCCATTCCATACCCTCAAGCATTAAGAAGAAAGAAAGTGGACGACCAGTTTGTTAAGTTCTTAGACATCTTCAAGAAGATTCAAATTAATATCCCATTCATAGATGCACTTCAACAAATGCCCAATTATGCAAAATTTCTCAAGGAAGTGCTAGCGAAGAAAAGAAAGCTTGAAGATTATGAGACTGTCAACCTGTCTGAGGAGTGCAGCGCAGTGATTCAAAGGAAGTTTCCACTGAAGCAGAAAGATCCAGGTAGCTTTACAATTGCTTGAAAGTTAGGTAATGTCACGTTTGATAGAGCACTATGTGATTTAGGAGCTAGCATTAATCTTATGCCCTTTTCTATTTTTGAAAAACTAGGAATAGGCACGTTTAAACCTACCACAATGGCACTTCAAATGGCTGATAGATCTTTGACCTATCCTAGGGGAATAGTAGAAGATGTTCTTGTGCAAGTAGATAAATTCATATTTCCTGCAGATTTTGTGGTCTTAGATATGATGGAGGATAAGGATGTTCCTTTAATTCTAGGTCACCCGTTTTTAGCAACGGGCAGCGCTTTAATTGATGTCCAAAAAGGAGAACTCACACTTAGAGTAAATAAGGAAAAATTGTCATTCTCTATTTATAAGGCTATGAAAATGCATGATGATGAAGACGTTAATCAAGTTGAAACATGTAGTGCTATAGATAGTTTAGATACTACATTTCATGGAAAAATTCTTGCACCAAGTGATTCTAATGCATTAAAGAGTCATATTACCAATTCAAACTTTTTTGTGAAAGACTGTGAGGCTACTAATCTTGATCTCGTGGATGGGGTTAGCGCTTTGAATGATTTGCAGGGCAAGAAGATGGAAGATGCAGAGAAGGAGGATATCCCTGAGATAGTTGTGAAAAAAATATCCAAGGAGAAGGTACGCGGACCTAAGCTAAAACCATTACCGGAGAATCTGAGATATGAGTTTCGTGGTCTTGAGAAAAAAACCACCGGAGCGCACAAAAAGGGTCCATGGTCAAATGATAAAGAATCATGACACTTTAAACCCGGTGAACAAGTTCTTTTGTGCAATTCGCAGCTGCGATTGTTTCCTGGAAAGTTGCAGTCACGATGGACGAGACCTCTCATAATCAAGCATGTTCGAAAGTCGGGCATAGTGGAATTGATGGATGCACAAGGAAGCACATTCCTTGTAAATGGTCAGAGGATCAAGAAATAATACATCCCGAGTCAAGTTGCAACCGTACATGAATTACGGTTGACCGAGCTGAACTAAAAATCCAACAGGTCGTCGAGCTAAAGACGATAAAAGTAGCGCTTGTCGGGAGGCAACCCGATGCTTTTGGTTTGTTTTAAATTTTCGTATTTTGAAGTTTATGTTTTGAATTGTCTTAATTTGTTTGTTAGTGTGCATAGGAAATACGACGGTATCAAAAAAGCAAGGAAAGAAGTGAAAAGATGCGAGAAAGAGGAGTAAAAAAAGGGAGAAAAAGGCTAAAACATGGGAGATTTAGCGAGTTCAACTCGCCCGGGCTAAAATCACACTCGCCCGAGGCGAATTTGAAGGAAAAAACGAAGAAATTCCAGCAAGTTTGACTCGGCCGCGGCCACAAAAACTCGACCGAGTTGTGGACCAAAACCCAGCCGAGGCGTGAGTAACTCGCCCGAGGCAAATTTGAAAGAAAAACCCAAGAAGTTCCAGCAAGTTGGACTCGACCGAGGCCAAAGCTACTCGATCGAGTCAGAACCATAACTCGACCGAGGTAGCAGTTGGATGCAATGGCTCAGTTCTGGCAGCCATGGGGTTTTAACCCACCACCACCACCTCCACCTCAGTAGCACTGTGAGTGAGCACCAAGACGTATCACTCTTTTTCCCACAAACTTGGTTTCAACCAAGTTTGGGGGAGGGGGTGGATAGTGTTACGTCTTGGCCGCTTTTATGTTTATCGTTGTTATTTCATTCAGTGTTATTAAGTTTATTGTTGTTCTTGGTTGTGTTTTATATTTTATGTCTTGTTTGTGTTTATTGGTAAAGGGTCTGTGAGCCCTATGGAGTATTGAGTAGTGTCGGGTCTGTGTGCCCAAATAGCTGATTTGATTTATCCGTCGTATTAGTTAGTGTTATTTTATGTTTTGCATTTTAATTGTGACTTTAGATTAATTTTAAATTTCGTTGTTTAGAAGTCGTCAACTTGGTTCTTGATAAGCATAAAAAGGGTATTAGATGATAATTTGTCAATGATGAAATTTATTTTTAGAAGTAAATGAGGGTAGGACACATAACAGAGCATGATAGGCAGTTGGAGACAAAATTGAGCTTAGACTTGAACAATAATCACAAATTAACCTGTGAGGTTTTGAGCTTTATATGTACTCTTATCTATAGAGTAATTTTATCATTCTTTCGGTGTGAAGTGATTGATCACATAGTATTTAGTCTTTAGAACTTGCCTTGCGTCTTTATTGGAATGTGTCGAGTACATGTTGTGGCATAGAAAATGATATTAGGCATTCTTTTGCTAAAAGCCCTATTTTTTAGCCTTTAAAAATAATTTTTTGTACCCAAAAAGTGAAAAATCCCTAGTCAGCCATTTTGAGCTTTAAAGCCTTGTTTTTCAAAGCCATACATTACAAGCTTATGCCTTTCTTTTAGCTTTGGCCTGAGTAATTGGACTAATTGAGTAAGAGGGAGGTGTATTGGAAGGTAGAGGGGTAAGAGTATCAAGGTAGAGTGGATGTTTGAGATGATGTGGTAAAGAGATTCGGGGAGGCAAAAGAGAAAGAAGAGAAAAATTCCCTCCTAGTAAAAAAAAGAAACGGAAAAAAACAAAAGCTTGGAAAAGAGAATATACATATGCCTATGTGTGCTTGAGTTGAAAGAAGAACGAGTAGTCCCAAATGTGGTACTCGATCGGGTAGTCCCAAAGTGGTACCTGAGTGAAAGTGGGCATAAATAATCTTGGTTGATGCATAAATGCTTTGGTAAGGTGAAGAAGCCATAGTAATTGGTTTTTTTTTTTTTTTTTTTTTTAAGAATTGAAGATTGAGATTGAGTGACCAACGTTGAGGGGTATTCGGGTTAGGAATAGCTTGATTAGTCCAATGCATAGTCACTTATATCTAAATGTATCTCACTTAACCATAAGCCAACATTACAGCCAAAAATAAAGACCTATTGATTCTTTGTCACACATGTCAAGTATGAGGTCTAATTTAGACAATAGGCAAGCATATGGTAGACGATGCATGTGATTCAATGTGAGCGCAAATACTTTCCATATCATACACTTGAGAGATGAGCGATACACTTATCCGGTGAGGATTGTTGTTTTAAGTTTAATGTCTCGAAAGTAGTTGAAACCTGCCATGTCACTAATGCTCAAATGTTATGTTGTTGGTTTTGAAAGGAAAAAAAAAAAAAAAAAAAGATTTCTGAGATTAGAAGTATCATTTAATTGCCCTAAAATTTTGTGGTCATTGTGATGTTATGCTTTGTGTTATTGTTCGGGACGAACAATGGTTAAGTTTGGGGGTTTTGATACATGCTAGTTTTACATGTATATTAGGTCAATTAAGGTCATAATATGGGACATATGCATGTGTATTTGGGCGAAAAGTGATTAAAATTCATCTTTTGAGCTAGATGACGTGTTTCTGCTTGTTTTAGTGTTATTCAGGTATAAAAAGACCAAAAAGTCCGTTTGGGCAAGGTTCGGATGAAAAGCGAGCAAGAAAAATCGGAAATAGCAAAGAGGGGATGAAGCATGGTCAGAAAATCTGACTCGGGCGAGTTGTTTAGCAACTCGGTCGAGTGAGAAATGAAGAGCAAAACTTGAAATTGGTCAGAGACTACAACTCGGTCGAGGAGGATTCTGCCTCGGTCGAGTTGACCCAACTCGGTCGAGGGCGATTCTGACTCGGTCGAGGCAGCTTTCCGAGTCCAAAACTAAATATGCGCGTTTTATGATTTTGAGCCCATCTTGAGCCCAATTTAGCATTAACTATATAAGTATATTCCCAAACTCGAAAAAGGGAGTTAGAGATCATTAGAAGGCATCTTGAAGAGGAAAGCAACATCAAAGGATCAAGATCAAGACGATTAGGGTGCTTATTCATTGTCTTATTTTTCTATTTCAAATCATGTTTGTCTATGAACATATTTGTGTTATGAATATGAACATGAGTGAGTAGTTCTTTATTATTCTAGGATTTTGAAAGTAGGTTTTAACGATGTTTGATTAATTGAAGTTTTCTATTCTAGTTAATGATTGTTATTCGTTATCTATGTGTTGTGATTTATTTTCATGAATAGTTAATTTGATCACTTAACTATTTCTACATAATTCATAAGTTGGCTTTGAAAGGAGGAATTTGTGAATGGAAAGACAACATATAGCGTATTTGTTAAGCGCTTTGAAAGGAGGTGAGATAAGTGCGTAGGCATTGGTCTAGGATCGATTGGGAGTTCGTTAGGTCTAGTCGACTTGAAAGGGTGGCTAGGGGTAATGAATCTACAAGTTAATTGCTTCGAAAGGAGAGTTAATATATATAAGTGCCGTCTAGTAACGATAATAATCATTGCTAGTTTAGAATAATTAGATTGTCAAACTTAGTTAATTCTGAAATCAATTCTCTAGAATTTGTCTTCCAATCTTGAGTATTTGATAAATTGTTTTCTTATTCTTGAATTTAAGTGTTAAGTAATAGTTTAGTGAAATTAGTTTAATACTAAAATCAATCCAATTGAGAGCCTAGTTAGGAGTGTTTTAGGATATTTGGAGTATCAAACTAGTCATTAAGTCAGTCCTTGTGGGATCGACCTTGCTTGCCGTTATATACACTTGCACCCATACACTTGTGGATCGTTAGGTTATAAAATAGGCGAACATTGCCTCCCCCAAAGCCCATGAGGCTTTGACTTCCAAAATTCCTAAGCGGTGGGCCCGGGCTTTGTGTCCCATTAGAAGGTACGATATAATGAGTTCTAATATTGTCGAGAGTTTCAATAGCAGAATTCTGAGGGCTAGAGAGCTTCATGTTTGCTCCGTACTTGAGATGATTAGAGGGATTATTGGCTAGTGGTTCGTTGACAGGAAAGCCGCAGCTGCTACAATGCTTGGTCCTCTCACGGACAATGTGGCTGCAACATTGCTTAAGAATGTCCAAGCGGGATCGAGATTCACTGCTGAGCAAATCAACCCTATGATCTTCAGGGTCGAATCAGAATCGAAAGCTTATGTAGTTAATCTTCGGCAAAATTCATGCTCTTGCAAATTCTTTCAACAACAAATGTTCCCTTGTTCACATGCAACCACAGCCATAAGATTAGTAGAACAAAGGAAGTAATAAATTTTACATTAAATATGTACTTTACTCAGTATTTATGTGTAATAAGTGTAACGAGTGAATTCAATTAACTGCATTTAATAGGTAGATCAAGCATGATCAGCGCACTTACGTGCACCCGTGTTACAAAGTGGATACCATTCGGCAGATATGGTCCGGCACTGTCCATGCAGTGTTGGATCCAAACGAGTGGAACACCCCCGAAAAAGTTAAGGACAGTGTGTGTCTCCCACCAGAAAATCCGAGACAAGCAGGGCGCCCAAAAGAAAAGAGATATCCCTCTGGGGCGGAGTCGTCTACTTCGAGACGAAAGCCTCAAGTGTGTGGCCGATGCAAAGAGCCCGGGCATAACATAATTAAATGTGTTTTCCCAGTAGAACCATCCGAAACGAGCGAGGCAGTTGATTCGGGGGCAGTATCAAAGAAGGAAAGGAAATGCAGCGTTTGTCGACAAAAGGGTCATATTAGACCTAGATGTCCTACTTATTTGAAGTCATTGCGAGGTGCAAGTGTAATCGATCTTAACCATCCCATTCCCGAAGTGTGAGGTATATGCATTATATGTCGATGTGTCCAAGGAAACCCTTATTGGTGCTTCATTTAATATGTAAATTACGGGTTATTCGCAGGTCCACGCTCGAAATCTGGTTTTGGATTATCCAAGAATTGGCTACTTATGGTGCCATTTTGTCTTATTTGATGGACCTCAAGGAAGTTGGTGTGTTGCTTATGATGTGGGACATAATGTTCTGCAAAATGTTGTTTATTCCTAGAACAAAATTGTAGTTTGCTGAAATTTATTTTTTTGTCTTCTTTGTGTGCACTCTAAATATGTCTGTAAGGAGTGGATTATTGAACATTTCTATGTTTTTCCATAATTCTTTGTACTATTTTTTTTTTTTAAATTATTTGTCCTTTTGGAGCGATACATTTATTTAATGAGAAAACGAAAAACTGACATTTTGAGATAGAGAGCAACTGACAATTTAAAACAAATACAAGCAAAAGAAGCATATGTTCACGAGACATTGTGAGGAAGCAGAGTTTCCGGTCTCAAGCCTAATTAGGAGCGTCTTCACTGGAAAGGACTTGAAGATCTCGGTATATGAGTTCTCCTTCATCCTGGTAAGCATAGATAATGTCACCATCCTCCTCAAACCACTCATCCCACTGTTCCGGGGTAGCTAAAACCGTGTTAGATCCCTCATCCCACGTAACACCCACTGTGTCCAGTATTTTACGAAACAGCGTGTACCTTCGACGGAGTGACTCCACCCTCATTTTTACATCTTGTTCAGTGAAATTTCTTGCAGCAATAAATCTCTCTCTTAGGACACAAACAACACCGGCGATACTCATGTGATTGGGGTTATTGGGCTCAAGCAACCAATACCCAAAGTCTCTTTCCCGTCTCAAGTATTGCAAAAGACAGTCATCCATATCAGGTGTCCAGTTGCTTTCTTCGTAGAAATATATGTTTTGAATGGTCAAGGGATAAGAAGACATTTTTTGGTGGGTGAGAGTGTACGTTTAGAAAGAAAATGTGGAAATTATCTCTTTGGTGATGCAACAAAAGAGCCCGAAGGGTTACATTTATAGCACTTAAAATATAGTAAAGATTATTAGATTACTATTACTCCCATGAATCTCGAATATACCGACAAATATTGCCACCCTAAATTAAACCCTTATTACTACTACTATTTTCCCTTTTATTACTATTAGTATTCTCCTTTTTATAAAATTTCTTTATAGTATCATTATTGCACACAACACAAATTTCAGTAAAAGATAGCCCTGCTATTAGTGAATTGTTTCACAAAAAACAAATAAGGGGACCCACCATTTTGTTTTTTGCATAGTGGTGTAATGTGGCAGGCACTTTATTGGAATAGCTTGGCAGGAGAAAAAAAATGCACATGAAATCCCGCTTATCTTGGCTTTTTGGTTGTAGAGTTGTCATTTCAATCTTTTATATGTCCAATCTTTCTTTATATTTTATAGAAATTCACAAATGACATACTTTTTCATGTGGGAATGCGACGGCAGGCCCAGACAAAAAGTACAATTTTAATTTTAATCAGATTTTAATTTGAAATGAAGTATCATCTCTAATTGTGAGATCGAGTTAAAAAATGACAACACTGACACCGCAACTCAGCCACGGATTCTTACCCGGTGATTACTAACGGTTTATGTCCATATCCTGAAATCCTTGTACTTTCGATAGGTATTGAAAATTGAAAAAGAAGAGAATTATAGTTCTTGGAAATTGAAAGAGAAAAAAATATTTGGAGCTCACGTGTCATTTTGTTACTTTAGCAAGTTTAATGCTCCTACAAGAAAATGTATCCAATAGAATATCAAACGGACGGTGAATTGTCAGCGGAATGGAGAACTACGCAAGGGATATGGGCAAGGGCAACTCACTACACTAATTCCGCCACGTGCACCCCCCACCCCTCCACATTCCGCCACCTCTCACCGCCGCGTGTCGCCCTCCTCCACGCATCTCTACCAGATAAACACGCTCCACTCTACAAAATCACCAGCCCTCCTCCTCCACCCGTAAAACTCTAATCATGGCTTCCTCAGACCTCAAACACCGATCCACACAACAAAATCAACAAACTCCAATCTCCGACGACATGAACCATCACAAACCTAGAAAACCCGGCGCGGCGCGCCGCGGCCTCCGATCCCTGAGCGTCGCCGTGGCGTTCCCCTTCTCCATCGCCCTCCTCGACATCTTCATCTTCGGGCGCACCCTAAACAAACCCTTCTACTTCCCCCCGCTATGGGCCCTGCACCTCGCCTGTTTAACCACCGCCTTCTTATCGGGCCTATCGGCCTGGCTTGTTTGGGCCGAAGGCGGGTTCCATCGCCAGCCCACCGCGTTAGGCCTTTACTTGGGCCAGCTTATGCTCAGCCTGGTTTGGTACCCGGTTGTGTTCGGGGCGGGTGCGATTAGGGTGGGGTTGGTGCTGTGTGGGGCCCTGTTTGGGGTTTTGATCGGGTGTACTCGGGCGTTTAATAGTATGAATCCGATAGCTGGGGATTTGGTTAAGCCGTGTTTGGCTTGGGCGGCGCTGCTTGCAATTACCAATGTCAGGCTTGTGTATCAATGATTTTGAGACGTTTTTGTGTGTGTTTTCAGGTTGTTGTGATCATCTCATTGGGTGTATGTAAACTATGTTTAGAATATGGAAAAAGATGAGATTGTTATCTGAACTTTATTTCTGAATTTCCTTTTGTTTGTAATATGGTTATTACTTTAAATGTGAGTTTAATATTATGATCGTGTGATTTTCGGTTCTGTTCATGCAAAGTTGATTTGCTTGTGGTGGTGACCTGCGACTGCGACTGCGACTGCGAGCTGTTCCATTTGTATATGTATTTGGCCCGACCTAACCCACGACCCGCCTGAATATGTATTATTTTCCGATGGGTTGGGCGACCGGATAAGTTACTTTAGAAAATGGATCAGACTGAACGCACCATCTTTTCTAGTTTATCCATCTCGGCTTGACAATTGACATACGGTATTAGTGTGACGGGATCGGGATGGGCTGGATGGCAGCCTGAAATTTTAAAGTAGGTATGAGTGTGTTTGTTTTTATTTTATTTTTTTGTATTTTTTATGATCGGTTAAGAAGCGTGGAACATATGTGAACTCATCACATACTCCCTTGCTTAAAAATAAACTGTCTCTTAAGTAAATTACATAATTTTAGGATAAGATAGCAAGAACATTTTTCTAAAAGGATACCTTTTTGTAAACAACTTTTTATTATTGATACTGTGATACTTTTCATGGAACGGAGAGAGGTATTTTGAAGCAAATATTCAGTTATATTTTTTCCACCTAAATCCTTCAAACTCTCCAAGTATATAAAGGGTGTTTATTTGCGGATTAGATCTTCTACTACAAATGATGCTACATCTTCTGCTGCAATTACATAATACACTGACACATATATAGTGACATCATCAATACATCACAAATGCAAATATCTACTATTTTTTATATAATTCTAGTAGAAAATGTAGCATCATATGTAGTAGAAGATCCGAAATCGCTTATCTGGGGTTCAAGTAAATTAGGAAAAGATCAGTTTTTCCTATTCTTCAATATTAGCATCCTGAATATATCTGGTGGATGTTGTGCAGTAGGTGTGTGAGCGCATTATGTGTGGAATATTGATTGATGATTACGTGAAGGTACATAATTTAGATTGGAGGGTGTTTAAAATTATTACTCTCTCCGTTCTGTTTAATTGGTTTATTTTTGTTTTTTTATTTGTTCTAATTTAATTGGCTTAGTCCATTTGTAAATTCTCTCATAATCTCCATCCTCAAAATTTTCACTCTTAATTTTCACATTAGAAAAAGTTAAAAATTCAATAAATTTTGTTTTTTCTTTATTTTCGTGTCCAATCAAGATAGACTAATTAGGCCGGGATGGAGAGAGTATTTAGATTGGAGGATGTTTAAAATTATTATTTTGAATTGAAAAAATGCAGATTGCAAGTCTCAAACCTAGAGATCCATTTTCGAATCATATCCTCTTCATTTTATCTTGTTATTTTTTATTAATTTTGTAGAGAGAAAGACACATAGTAATAAAATAAATAAAAAATTAAATATGTGAAGATAAATATTTTTATTATCATATATCTTTTTTTTTTCTGTTTGAAATTGATAAAAAATTGACTAGGTTAAAATTAAGAGTCATTTCCGAAACAAATATAGTGTAGTGTCCACGGAAGTTTGCGTGGTGCACTACTGCAACCAATCAACAAAAAGAATTGATGGAATCATAGGCAGCGAGTTAATGCTTCGGTTGGGCCAGACAATTCTCAGAGAACAGAAACATTCCTTTTGCGTTTGACACAGACAGAGACAACAGAAACATTCTGGTTTTCAATTAATTATTATATCATCAAAGTTTAAATGGCAGGGGGGTGATTGCAACCCGTATTGGAAGGCTGTTCTGAATAGACTTATACATTTTCTGTTTTCATTCGTTCCTAACAAATTTATACATTCTTAAAACGAAAAGTTATAACATAATTTGCATCCTCAAAATTTTTAACCTCAACCTTCATCCTCAATCAACCTTTGAAAAGTCAACAAAATCTCAAAAATTATTTTTTTCTTAATATGTGTGCCGACCCCCTATGCAAGTTCATTTGGGACGGAGAGAGTACTTTTTGATCTGATGTGTCCCTATTTGACGGGGAGTATTTCGTCACATTAGATTCACATATGGTAAGGTTTGTACGGAATATATTAACATGTAACTTCACCGTGATTGTCAAGTTGGAGTTGGTCCGCCTAATTATTTAGATATGGCACAACTTGCTAAGTTGACTACTCTGAAATTTTTCTATCTTAGTATTTTTATTTGCAGCGGCACCCAGAAAATTTCTTATGTGGATGGACTGACCTAACTTTCGACTGAAATAGTGCACATATGGTGACCTACCTGGATCCAGTGCCGGCCCTTTCACTAGGCAAGTTAGACATTTGCCTTGGGCCCCATGAGATTTGGGGGCCCACAAATCATAAGTTAATATTAAGTTTATATATGTATAATATCTCGTTTGTTATATTTCTATTTACATGTGTAATTGCAGGGAATAAGTTCATAAAGTGGCGGCTAATTTATAGGCAATATTATTTATGGCACATATTCCAAATCCTCCTTTAATAGCATTATAGCAACGGTGATTTATTTAAATTAAATCCTCTAGTAATTAAAGAGTTTTTATTATAAATATTTACTTCCAGTAAATTTATTCATCACCAAAGTCCTTTTGCATTCTCTCCATCTCCACTTCTATTCCATCCGGATTCTGGCTACAACAGTACAACTTTTGGATTTCTCTCACAATTGCTTTGAGAATTTGAGGCAAAACAAGAGATTAATATAAATAGATAAGATCATCTTTTCAATACTCCTTTTTTTTATTTATTATTAACATTATTATATTTCTTTTGTCCATTTCTGTATTTGGCTTCTGCGCTTATTTAGATTGTTAGTAGGTTTACATTTTCATATTTGATAGTCATCTCAGACTAAATATTGTTGATTTTCTGAATTTGAAATTAAAATTGTATTTTGTTCAGGCTGAATTTATATATTGAATTTGGTATTCTCTTTGTGATTATTTTAAATATGTCTACTAGAAAACAAAAATCTGGTTGTGAGAAACGCAAGGAGAAAATAAAGAAGGAAGAATTTCTTTTATCCCAAAAAGGGGCACTTGATAAATATGTTAGTTCAAATAAAAAATAGATAACTGAAAATTTAATTGAATGCAATAAGGATGAACAATCTTCATCTTGCAAAAATATGGCAGACAATGAAACATCAAATGGAGCGAATAATTTTAAGGAAAGAGACCAAAATTTGGAAAATAAAATCATTACTGAAAAAGATAATGAAATGTCAATACAAACAAATGTTTCTGAGATTGAAGATATATCTCAAAAGGAAGATAAATTAGAAAATGATAGTTTTGATTCAACAAATATTTATGATCCAGGAGAGTGGAAAAATATTGATACAAATTTAAGAGATTTGTTAGTTGAAAAAGGTCCAATAAGGGATGATAATTTTGATTTTCCCAAAGACTCGAACTCTCGGCACTTTTCTGCTGGCCATTACGTTCGAAAATTGTCCAATGGAGAGAAACATGACAGGAGGTGGCTGGTGTACTCAAAGAAATTAGATACAATATTTTGTTTTTGTTGTAAATTATTTAGTTCAAAAAATCAAACAAATCAACTAGCAAATGAAGGTTCTAGAGATTGGAAAAATCTTGGTGCTAAACTTAAAAGTCATGAAACAAGCAATGAACATATTATCAATATGAATAGTTGGGTAGATTTGGAAATTAGATTGCAATATAATAAAACGATCGATAAACATGTGCAAGAACAGATTGACAAGGAAAGGGAATATTGGAAAAGTGTACTTGTGAGAATTGTTGCTATTGTAAAAAATCTTGCAAAAAATAACTTGGCATTTCGTGGAAAAAATGAAAAGATATATCAAGAGAGTAATGAAATTTTTTTGGGACTAATTAAAATGATTGCTGAATTTGACTCTATCATGAAAGAACATGTTCGGCGTATTAAGATGGGTGAAATACAAAATCATTATCTTGGACATAAAATACAAAATGAGTTGATAGATTTGTTGGCATGTGAAATCAGAAAAACAATTATTAAAAAAATCAAAGAAGCAAAATATTTTTATGTTATACAGTTATACTTGATTGTACTCCAGATATTAGTCACCAAGAACAAACGTCTGTTATTCTAAGGTGTGTTGATGTATCAGAAAATCCGATAAAAGTATCTGAATATTTTATTGAATTTCTTAAAGTAGATGATACTTCGGGCCAAGGTCTATTTACTGAACTTATAAACATAAGGGTTAATTTCAAAATGCAACCTGTACTATGCGCGATTTTATACTTTGCAACCTAAACTAAATATTTTTTCCGATCACAACCTGTATTGTACGTTTTTTTTCACTTTGCAACCTCCGGCTATATATTCCGGCATGTATAAGCCATGTGCCCAACACATGCCAAAAGAGCCAATAAGATTGTGACACGTGTCAATCTTATTTAAAAATTTAAAAATAACTTATTAAAAATATAAAAATGATTAAAATAAATTTTATATAAAAATTTCAGAAACATTAAAAATCAGAAAATAAAAATAAATTTAAAAAAAAAAAAGAATTTTAATTTTTTTAAAATTCATTTAGAATTTAGAATATTAAAAATTTATATCTAAAATTATTTTTAAAATTCTAAAATGCATTTGAAATCCATAATATATAGAAGAAATATATTTTCAGGAAATTAAAAAAAAAAGAAATTGAATTTATATTTTAAAAATAAAAATAAAATTACAGAAAAATATTAAAAAAATAGAAGATAATTTGAAAATATTATATAAAAAAGTTTCAGAAAACTAGAAAAAAGAAGAAATTTTTGAAATTTCGTATTTCAGAAAAAAAAAAAAGAACTGATTTTAATTTAAAAAATCAAATAAGAAATCAGTTCTTTTTTTTTTTCTAGTTTTCTGAAACTTTTTTATATAATATTTTCAAATTATCTTCTATTTCTTTTACTATTTTTCTGTAATTTTATTTTTATTTTTAAAATATAAATTCAATTTTTTTTTTTAATTTCCTGAAAATATATTTCTTCTATATATTCTGGATTTCAAATGTATTTTAGAATTTTAAAAATAATTTTCAAGATTTTTTTTTTAATTTTATATGAATTTAGGATTTTTTAAATAATTTTAGATATAAATTTTTTATATTCTAAATTCGAAATGAATTTAAAAAAAATTAAAATTCTTCTTTTCTGAAATTTATTTTTATTTTCTGATTTTTTAATGTTTCTGAAATTTTTATATAAAATTTATTTAGGCATTTTAATCATTTTTATATTTTTAATAAGTTATTTTTAAATTTTTAAATAAGATTGACACGTGTCACAATCTTATGGGCTCTTTTGGCATGTGCTGGGCACATGGCTTATACATGCCGGAATATATAGCCGGAGGTTGCAAAGTGAAAAAAAGCGTACAATACAGGTTGTGATCGGAAAAAATATTTAGTTTAGGTTGCAAAGTATAAAATCGCGCATAGTACAGGTTGCATTTTGAAATTAACCCTAAACATAATGAAAAAATATGATCTTGATATTAATGATATAAGAGGTCAAAGACATGATAATGGGGCAAATATGAAAGGAAAACATCATGGTGTTCAAAAGAGATTGTTAGACATCAATTCTAGGGCATTTTACACACCATGTGGTTGTCATAACCTTAATTTGTTGCTTTGTGACGTCGCTAATTCTTGCTCTAAAGCAATGACCTTTTTTTGGAGTGATACAACGCATATATTCATTATTTTCTTCTTCAACTAAAAGACGGAAAATATTTAAAGAACATGTGCCAGGAATAACTGTCAAGCCATTATCACAAACTCGTTGGGAAAGTCGCATAGAAAGTGTAAAACCAATAAGATTTCAAGCTCCACAAATTAGAAATGTTGTGCTTGAATTATCACAAAATAGCGAAGACCCTAAAACAAAAAGTGAAGCAATTTCTTTAGTAAAATATGAGATAGAAAGATTTGAGTTCTTATTGAGCATGATTATTTGGTATGATACTCCCTCCGTCCCAGTTAACTTGCCCTACTTTTCATTTCGGTCCGTCCCACTTAACTTGTCACACCCATAAATGGCAATTAAAGGCAACAATCTCCACCCTCAAAATTTCCACATTCAATCTCCACCTTTAAAAAAGTCAAAGATTCTACAAAATCTATTTTTCTTAACATTCGTACCCGGTCAACTATGACAAGTTAACCGGGACGGAGGGAGTATATTGTTTGCAGTTAATATAATTAGCAAATACTTGCAATCTCAAGATATGCAAATTGATATTGTTGTTAACCAATTAAACGGTCTAATTTCCTTCTTTGAAAAATATAGGAATGATGGTTTTACATCTGCTTAATTGTAGCTAGAGAGATTGCACTTGAAATGGATATAGAACCAGATTTTCAAGAAAAACGCATAAGTCGGCTAAAAAAACAATTTGATGAGAGTACTACAAATGAAGTAGTATTTTCACCTGAAGAATCTTTTAGAATTAATTACTTTATTTTATAATTGACAAATCTATTTCTTCTTTGCAAAATCGATTTGAACAACTTAAAATATATGAAGATGTCTTTGATTTTTTATATCATTTACAGAAGTTAAAATCACTAGATGATGGTGGCTTGAAAGATAATTGCCTTAAACTTGAAAATTTTCTCAAGCATGATTCATTATTTGACATAGATGGTTAGATTTATTTTCTGAATTGAAAGTTTTAAAAGAAGTGCTTCCTGTCGAAATACAAACGCCAATCGAAGTAATAAATTTGATAAAGAAATTAAGCTCTTTTCCTAATGCATGGTTTGTTAACTATACCGTTAACAGTGGCATTGGCAGAAAGAAGTTTTTTCTAAATAAAGCTGATAAAATCATATCTACGTTCAACTATGTCTCAAGAAAGATTAAATGGACTAGCTAGTTTGTCGATTGAAAAAGACTTTTTATCACAACTTGAATATGAGAAAATAATTGATGAAATTGCATCTCGAAAATCGATAAAAATTAACTTTATACTCCCTCCGTCCCAGCTAACTTTGCACACTTTCCTAATCGGTCCGTCCCAGCTAACTTTGCACGGCCAAAAATGGCATATAAAGTCAACACTTTAATTCATTTAAATTTTACAGGATTGCCATTTATTAATCCTGAAAAATAGATTTAACCTAATTAAACCCAACCCACCCATTTTGCCTAATTAAACCCAACCCACCCAAATTCCATTTTTAGTAAACAAAAATCTGAAACCCCCCCCCCCCCCCTCATAATTATTCACGCTGAAGCCCAGCCCAAAATTATTCAACCCTACTCTATATCTTCAAACACCATCTTCATCCACCTTCTTCATCCACCATCATCTTCATCCCCGCCGCTCCCCTCTTCTCTGAACTCGTTCTTCTCAAAACCTCCCTTCGCTAAACTGCGAACTGAAAACCCTATATTCTTTCTCCTGTTACTTTTTCGATGGACTGTGAGTCTGAGTTTTATGACGATTGTGTCGTTTTTGACTCCGATGAGACCGTCGTCCCTGAATCGGAGCTCGAAAAGAGGGTAATGAGCGAGGTCGGGGCTTTGGAGGCTACGCCGGCGACGGCCTCTGCTTCCGTCTCCGATCCGTTGGCGGGTCCCCTTCCTGGGGCAGGATGGCTTGAGGATCCAGAGATGCGGGTCTTTTTCTTCGAATGTTTCGCACATTGGTTCCCGATTATGAGGTTACGCTGCTCTAACCTTAATTTCTATGTGTATGTTTACATATGCTTGCATGTTGGCCGGATCTGTGAATCCGGATTATTCTCTGATGTATTCGATGGGTTCAGTTACGGATCTGTGAATCCGGGTTATTTTCTGATGCTTTCGTTGGGTTTGATTACGGATCTGTGAATTCCGGTTATTTTCTGATGCTTTCGATGGGTTCAGTTACGGATCTGTGAATCCGGGTTATTTTCTGATGCTTTCGTTCGGGTTTGGTTCAGGATCTGTGAATCCAAAATTTTTTCTGATGTATTCGATGGGTTCAGTTACGGATCTGTGAATCCGGGTTATTTTCTGATGCTTTCGTTGGGTTCGTTTCCGGATCTGTGAATTCGGGTTATTTTCTGATGCTTAGTTTGGGTTTAGTTCCTGATCTGTAAATTCGGACAGATTTGCTTATCATGTGGTATGCTTGCATTTTTGTGTCGATCCTGTTTGGATCTGTGAATTCATTGGCCTTTTTTGTTGATGTGTGGCTATGTGTAATGATGTTTTGTTTGCTGAACTCTTTATTGCTGCCCAACAAACGAAAGTTTCTGGCCAATTTAATTATTTGGTGTTGGTGTTGGTAGCTTAAGTTAGTGAAAAAAGACTAACTTAATGTTACCACCAAATAATTAAAAAGTTCTAGTCCAGAAGCCCGATGATGAATCTGTTCTGAGGGTAAAAAAAATTAAAAACCGTATTGCTAAAACTTTTTAAATCAGTGCCAAAGCTGTATTGCTAAAAATCTGTTTCTGATATGATGCATTTGTAATTTTGTACTGATGAATAAATAACCAAAAACAAAATCAGTGCCAAAACGTGATCAGTTTTTCGATCATTTTTTTATAAGTTGATAAGGTTTTTACTGTTTACGGTCTAAGCAAAAGCTACACGTTTACCGTGTTTATACCGTAAACAATAAATTCAAAAACATCCTACAAATACCCTTTGGTTTTTACAAATACCCCAAATCAGTTAGAATCCCTCCCACCTCATAGTTTCCTTCTGAATTTTCTTGACACATTAGGCATTCAATAGCCTCTCGCACTGTTTGTTCTTCCACTTCCAAAGCTGTTGGGAGTGTCCCCAGTCTTGCTTGTGCTGTTTTGGCTATGTGTGGTAACCTGTAATTATTACCCCCTTTGTCTTTCATAACTTCCACTAAACATGCTTGTAAACTCAGAAATACATAGTTCAGCTTCAGTGGGTCCAGGTCTGTAAATGATTTTAAAACGTTGTTTACCAAGTCCTGCACATTGTAACTCCTGGTCTCCACTTGTAATGACTGAATTGCCCGGAAATAACCTAAGTCTAGGACATTAGTGTCTGGAGAATTTGGGGGTTGACACATCAATTGAATCTGAAATCCATCAGTTGTAGCAGCATTTCTGAAATCCAAGTCATAGTTGCTTATGTGAGGTCTTGCGTTGTCTTGTTGTATGATTATTTGCTTACTTGCATGTACCGGCCATTTTGCCTTGATTGCTGGAATAATCTGTTAAAAAACCCCCCTATGATGAAACAGTTTGCCTCTAAAACAAATGTTAAACTGTGACGTCACCGTTTTTACAAAACATATTCAAAAATCTGTTTTGCAAAAACATGGAGGCTTGCAGTTTTGTTTTAAAGTGAACCAGATGATGAATAATTTCTGATGGTCTAAATGGTTACCTTTTGGAGTATACAATCCTTAATAACCTGTTTGGTTATTGATTCGATTGGCTTGATAACCATAGTCCCTCTCGGTCTGTTGGCACTGTTTCTGAGGGCCGGCTCCATCGTAGTGAATGGAAACATACCTATCTTCCCGTCAAATAGTAATTCCCCTTCTTCCGTGTACTGTGGTCTCGCCACAGAACACATGAACATCACCTTGGGAATGAACCTTTTACTTTTACAGGCCCGGTATGGGTCTTCTTCATCCACTAGTTTATATGCCCGCTCACTAGTTTGTTGCATGTAAAACCACTTCTCATCAATATGAACTATGTTATGCATATTTTCATACCTGATCTTGTTTGAATTGTTGTCTTTGTGCAAGAAACTGAGGCTGTACTTTAGGCTTTGAAGCTTGTTTGAGTCTGTTAACTGTGGCTTAACTGCGTTGGTATGCGGTTTTATGACTCCTTGTTTAATCCATCTACCAACTTTGCTTTTGCTAACACTAAGCTCACTAGCTAATCTTCTGACTGTTCCTCTTTTGGAGAATGGTATGGCCCTCATTGCATCTTCATCAAGTGTTGCTTCCTTTCTTGCTGCTGTTCTTGGCCTTATTTCTGGGAAAGAGACAGGTTGACCCTCTGAAATCTGTTTTTTTGCAGATTGCCATATTAGTTGCACCGATCGGACGGACACTCCATATGATGCTCCGACTTCCTTTACCTTGCGATGATTTAAAACTCCGCCGGTGTTGTTGGCTAGAAGAGTCTGAGCAATGAGGAGTCGATCTGATGGAGTAATTTGGGGACCCTTCCGGTTGTTGGTCATGGTTATTTTTTGTAAAATCTGAAATTTTTGCATTCAATGCAGATTATGGTGTTATTTATAGGATGTAAAAAGCTGTTTTTGAATGTATTTTAGTTTAGGAGGGAAATTTTGGTGTAACATGGGTTATTAGGCCAAATTTTCAGATTGTTGAAAATTTGGTGGGAATTTTCCCCCCCTAAACTGTGATTGAAGACTGAAATTCCCCAGTCCTCGCTGGATTTGATTTGCAGTTTTTTTTTTTCCAGATTTAATTATGTTGTGTGTAAATTTAATTTGCTTTGATTTATTAACAGTTAAAAAAAAAATTAAGGGTGGGAAGTGTTAATACACTAATCCCACTCTTAAAAAATTGATTAGAGTCCCTCAAAAGTCCAAGAAAAAGCAGTCAACTGCTTTTTCTTAACATCCGTGTCGAGTCAACCGTGCAAAGTAAGCCGGGACGGAGGGAGTATAATTTTATTTTAAATTTTATTTTTTGTTATTAAAGGGCCCCAAATATTATTTTGCCTAGGGCCACAAAATGCCTAGGGCCGGCCCTGCCTGGATCTAGCCAACCTGATTATATTCCCACCAGGCTTAAAATAAGGCCAACCTGAGACTTTCGTCACACCTGATTAGTCAAGAGGTTTGGAAATCCAATTATGATTGGCCCAATATTCATTCATTAAATAATAAATCAGCTCAAATACATTCTAGGAAAGATCAAATCACAAAATCAAGTCGGCTAGGATACACCAAGGTGAGATCAATCACGAGATCAAGTCAACCCAGATTCAGTATTTTTGGTTTACACCAACAAGAAGCAACTAAAAGCCATCAGGATCAGTGCTGGCATACTCATGGCCACCGTAAGTATTTTGTCTACTGGCTTTGGCCCTGACTCACCTGCACAAAGTTGGCTATGGAATCATGACACAGACAGAGAGGGACAGGGTGACATAAAGAGAGAGTTTTGCTTACTTGGTGGTTGGTGGTGATCACCAACAACTTCTCGACAAGCTTGACAAGCCATAGTGGTATCCCATGACAAGAACATGGAAGTATTATCATAAGTTCCATAGTACTGAATTGGGAGTAGCCAATTGCCAATAAGCCTACACCTATAAGGATCAGTGAGGTCTCCATCATAATCAGTAGTAGCTATTGTTTTGTAGGTCGAGTTACTCAAGCAATCAATCGGTTTCAAATATTGGAAAATCTCAGAATCAAAAGGACATTCATAAAACGTGTAGTTGTCGTAGTAGTTGGCCTTGAAAGGAGATGATTCAAGGCTATAATTCATGATCCTTTTCAAGAGGCAGTTTTCAGGATCATAGAGCTGTATGAAGCCGGAAACATAGTCGATATTCGAGACGTAGAAATCTCCTCCATGAGGAAGGTTAACAACGGTATTGCTGAGGTTGCAATTCAGATTGAAGTAAGTGCAGTTGTTTGAGGGTGGTGTATGAGATTGCAATTTGAAAGGGTATTCCACTTTGAGTATGCTATTGCTACAGAAAGAAGGCGGACAAAGATTATTTCCATGAATGACGGAAAAATTCAAGAAAACAAACAACAAAATTTTATAATAAAATCTCATGTCTCAAGAGAAAGTGAAGCAGTATGCAGAACAAGAAAGAAAATTAATCTCATTGCGTGTTGCTAAAAATCAAGTGCTTTTTATAATCTAAATACCTTGGTTTCTCCAAACTATTGATTTTTTTTATGTTCTTTGGTTTCTCCCCACCAATATTACTATGTTGATATAATATCAGTGGTCACCATGTATACAACTGACACTACTTCAATATTACATTGGAGATATAGTTTGCCTAAGGTAAGGTAAGGTCTAACCTGTTGTTAGATACTTGAAATCACTTGTTTCATTTATGTAATTTATATTATATTTTAGTTTAGTTGTATTTTAATTACTCAAGACGTGTATTACATAATATGTTAATTAACATGTGTGTGTATTAAAGACTGGTTTTTTAACTTTTTAAATTTAATAAAGGATTAGTTTGCAATCTATACTATGTGCGTTTTTTGTTTGCACTTTTCAACCTCGAACTATATACCGACATATATAGGTTATGTGCTCATCACAAAAGACCCAATAAGATGGCGACACATGTCCACCAATAAAAAAGATAACATTTTTAAAAAAGAAAATTTTGAAAAACGAAAATAAAATAAAAGAAATAGAAAATCTTAGAATATTAAAAAAAAAAAAATAGAAACTTAGGGCATGTTTGGTTGGGGTTGGCTCAAACTCAAATTGATTAGGCCAACCCCATAGACTTGGTTTATTGGTGGCCCTGAGGGCAGGGTCACCACAATTTATGCATTAAAGAACAAACTAAATGTTAAAATTTTGATGACCTTTCCACAACTGGGTTGTGGAATAGGTTGGTCAATCAACCTATTCCACGATCCAATTCTATTCCACAACCTACCACATGTTGTTATCCTATTGGTCGTATTAAATTATTTATTGGATATAATTTTAATAATAAATAAAAATAATAATTTTTATATTTTTATTTTACAAAAAAGCAGTACTGCATGTAAATTAATTCTTAATTAATAGATATATAATATATACTAATAACTACTAGATGTTCACCGGTGCAATGTACGAGATGAATATTTTTTTTATATTAACAACAACAACAATAATAATAATAAAAAAAATTATAATCTATATATTATTTGAGAAAATAAAATCGAGTTGATTTTTTTTTGTCCAATTATCTTTCTTCCTCCTTACATATCTTTTACGAAATGTGACTTTTTTTTAATATCTAATACCTTCCATTATGATCACAAATAGAAACTGCTGGTTAAATTTTTATTAATTTTGACTATTCAATTCTCTATATTTTTACTTTTAATACATTTCATTATCACAAATTGAAACTACCAATTATATTTTCATGAATTTTGTGGCTTCATTTATTTAAATGCATGATCTGATGATGCTGAGTATTTCAAGTAATTTTAAAAATACAAACTTGAAATTTGATTCATTTCTCTCCCTATTATTTCAGTAGTGAATTGCACAAGTTATAATAATTATATATGCATATAAGGACTAAATAATGTCAATTATTTTGAATAATTATCGTTTGAAAGTCATGTATATTAAATAACATAATATTAAGGGTTAATTACCAAAAAGATCACGACCTTTGGTCCATTTTTTAATTGCAACATGACTTTTAAAACTTATCAATGTTGGTCACCAACTATAATTCTTTTTCAATTACAACATCGGCGAAAAAATTTGACACTAGACTGTGTCTTCATCACCACCATTAGATGCGCCAGGACACGGCCTTCATTTGCCCTCGATCAATTTCACAATCCGTCAATTTTCCTGCTGTTAATTGTGAGTCGAAAAAGTGACATAATAACTTTAATCACTGATTAACGACAATGAAAATAATGGATTGTGAAATTGATCGAGGGTAAATGACGGTCTTGTCCATGTGCATCTAATGGTGGTGATGTCGACATAATCAAGTGTTAAAAAAATTAGCCGATGTTGTAATTGAAAAAAAATTATTGTTGGTAACCAACATTAATAAGTTTTAAAAGTCATGTTGCAATTGAAAACTGGACCAAAGATCGTGATATTTTTGGTAATTAACCCTAATATTAATATAAGAAGCCACAAATATATTAGTTACTTAAATATATGCGCAGTAAACTATATTATCATGTCATATTCAAATAAAACATAATTGACTTATTATTTTCGTACGTAACATAATTTTTCTTTTCACAAAATAAAAATAAAAATAAGCAAACTAATTCAATTAATAAATCACTTAAAAAATTATATTTAACCTTTTTTTTCCCTTGTAAAATATAAACTTAATAAATTTGGATTTTCTTATGAATTTTTTTAAACCAATACTTTAAACTAGGGATGACAATGAATCGGGTTGAAACCTGAACCCGCATCAAACCCGCTTCAGATGAGGCGGGTAAGAACCCGATCAAACGGGTTAAGGGGCGGGTTCAAACCCGGTCAAATGGGTATTCTCGGTTTTGAAGCGGGTCGTGGTTTTTGCTAAACCCGCCCCACATATATTATATACATTTTTAATATTTTTAATTAATTATAGTTGTATACAATTATATATAATTTATGAGTCTAACTTCGGTACCACTGTGGTACCGATACCACTGTGAGAGAAGAATACATATGTATTTAAATATGAGGGACCCACTAAATTATATAATATGTATTTTTCTCTCAAAGTGGTACCGGTACCACTGTGGTACCATAAAATCACCCATAATTTATATTCTAAGTTACCACTACTTCTCACATTAACTTTTAACCCTAAAGTGCCTCCATCATCCTCATTCACTTTATAATCACTCTTTATATTATGTTTTAATTTTGGAATAATTTTATTGTAGAATAGTGGCAAGTCTGCAAGTAGCAATAATGTTGAATGTGTAAAAATTAGTATGACGGGTGGGGTTGGATAAACCCGACGGGTTGACAGGATGGGACGGGTCGGGTTTTTAAGATTATCGGATTGAAGTGGATTACGGTTCTGAATCTTTGCATGTGGGGCAGGTCCTGGTAAAGGGCAAACCTGCCCCATGCCCGCCCCATTGCCATCCCGACTTTAAACTATCCAAAAATTATTAAGATGAAAAAGGTAAAATTAAATTAAATTAAAAAAAATTAATCTTCTAAAAAAATTTAATATGTTAAAAAAATATTATTTTCAGAATTATATCATATTTTAATTTTAAAAATATTTAGAATTCAAAATATTATCATCCTAAAAAGGTATTCTACACTTAAAGTATAAATATTTTAATTATAAGATATACACTGTGGATGTTAAATCAAAGATCACTAAAAGATGAATAATTTGATATATTTTTTATAGAAAGTTGAATTGAAACAAAAAAGTTATAAGACCTTAATATTTCATTAGAGAAAAAAAAATTGATAAAAAAAGAAAATAAAATTAATTAGAGGAAGAACCACAAAATAAGGTAAGGTAAATGAGACATGTATTTTTTCTTTTCTTTTTGCAACTTTGTTTTGTTTTAGTATTAAAGTTAAATTTTGCTTTAATATATGGTAATAACTATTTTGCTAAAAAAGTGGAGCAACAAAATGTTCCTTCTGAGATTTGAAACTAGATGCCTTGAAAAAAGCCCAAAATGGAGTGGTAGCTTAGTAGTATATGCAGCAAGGTTTATAGGCCCATTAAGAAAGCCCAAAATGCTAGCCCATCACTTCAGGTCTTTGTTGAAGAGGTAGAGCATCACCTCGACGCGTACACTCTCCCTGTTTTAAACCCCATTCTCTCTCTAATTTCCTCCCACCAGTATTTATTGCTGCCGTAATATTCTCTCAATCAACCACTGCTGTATCTTGGGACTGAAGCTCCTTGCACACCACACTCGATCTGCTTTCCGGTACTTCTCGTCTCAATCTTCACACGACCGCTAGCTTACTGTTCGTAGAAAATTTAAGAAATATGTGTATTTTGTCTTAGTAGAAGAACAAGCATAAAATGAGAATGAAACCAAAAATATTTAAGTTTCCCTAGAGAAGATGTTTTTTTAAAGATGGGACAAGTTTTACTTCCTATTTTTCGTTCATTAGGAATTGCTGAGGACTTCTGTATATCATGGTTCAGTTGGACTTCTGTATAGGGTTTATTATCCACTCATTTCAGCATAATGTCTGCCACTCCTGAAAACTTCTCTCAGTTGGACATATCCGACCATGTAAGTTTGTTTTCTTCGCCATTACTGTATGTGCCCTCACTGCGTGAACCGGATTGTGAAAATCGAATTTCCCTGTATGAATGTGTGCATATCTATGTGTTTGTGCGCAGGAAAAGGATAAGTTGGTCGGGGAAGTGATCCGCTACATCTTGTTCAAAACCGAGCAAAATTCTGGATGTCCGATAAAAAGAGAAGAATTGACTCAGTTGATCTCAGGTAAAGGCTATAGGCAGAGAAATTTGCCTACTTTCATAATCAATGAGGCCAAATCTAAGCTCTCCTCAATTTTTGGGTATGAATTGAGAGAACTTCAGCGATCTCGGGCTTCAGCCAATCCGAGCCGTGCTTCACAGTCGCAACAGTGTGAGTTATATTAATTTATTTGGTTTGTTTGTTTTACTTGATGAAAGAATGTTATTTTCAAGCTTGTTAGTTGAACAGTGAGAATGCAGTGGGATATTATGAAGATGTTCATCTTTTTACTTTATTTACGTATGTAAATGTGCCTGAGTGGTCTTAAATTTATAAGGATATATTATATTAACTCTGGCATTTACGTAAACCAAAGATTGCTTACAAATGGATTGAACTGTAGTAGTATGAAGAACAACTTTTTTTGCTAGTCCTAGGGAAAAATAGATATAATTATTGTTTTTGATCGATTAGACAAAGGAGTTTTTCTTTCCGGAAGAAAGGTAATGTATTTACTTTAGCATCCTTCCTGCTAAAAAGAGGGGTAACTTCTCTTGATTGATTTATTTGGTGGAAAGTGTGACATTTGAAATACTTGGTAGATGTGATTTTCATCACTTATGTCATGAATTACTAGTTTTTATTTAGTATTGCTTCAGTAGTTTAAATATTATTATTGCCTGAAAATTCTATTGAAGAATACAAGCGCATATATGGCAATGCCTAAAGTCAAATCTTTTTGTTTAATTGTTTTTGTTGTTAAAGGGTCCCAATCATCAAAGGCTTCTTCATAAGATGGTGCTGATTTTAAGCTCCACAATCAAGTGCTTGATAGATCCTTGGATTTTAGTGATTCTTATTAATTTTGTTGTTACAGCTGTTGGTGATGCAAAATCATATATACTCATAAGTCAGCTCCCTGCTGATGTCTATGGGAAGTTTGTGGACGATAAGAGTTCATCACACTTGTCGGGTTTAACTTTTGTTGTTATTGGGATTGTTCATCTAGGTGGAGGCCGAATTGCTGAAGGTATGCTTCTTTCTCTCAGTTTTATATGACAGTTATACAATTAGGGTGTTGCAAAAGGTCTCCTTATTTTGAGACTGCCATCCATATATTGCATTGATTTATTTTATTTGTGTGTGAGCGCGCATGTGTCTCTTGCTGTATGTTTGTGCGTTTATATCTTTCCTAGTTCATTTATCCTTCTAAATCTTTTGCTTCACATATATAACTATTGTGTTCTCTCCAATTCTTGAAGAAAATCTTTGGCATCATCTGAGGCGGTTGGGATTGCATGAAATTGAGGAAAACCATCCTAGTTTTTCAAACACCAAGCTGGCTGTAGAAACACTTGTCCAACAAAGGTAATTGTTAGCATTTTCAGTTGGATATTAGTGGGCTTTATTATCTGACATTAGCTTTGTGTGGCAGATATTTGCAGAAAGAAAAAGTTAATGGTCCAGATGGTAACACTGTGTTTTATGAGCTAGCTGAGAGAGCTCTAGATCCACCCATTTATGACCGAATCAAAGAATTTATAGCTCAGGTGGAGTCCAGTAACCTTCTATGACATAGATTGAAGTGATACAAAAATGTGTCATGTGGGGACTAGTTTGGCTGAAAAAACTTATCTAGGGTATGTAACAAGTATTGACAGCTTGGGAACTCGCTCTGTTCCATAGAAGTGAGGCCATGCTAATTTGCCCAGAAATACACGTGACAAGTCTTATGATAATGAACTTGCTATATTGACAACGCCGTATATATTTACTGGTCATCGGTTACCACTTACCACATTGTCATTTGTGCTGATCCATGTAAACTCTGGCATTCCGGCCGTCCTACATGAAGACTATTATGAGGAGTTCCTTCCCCTGTTAATTGCTGCCTTTTTACTTGAAGATTGTATTAGTGGTTGTTCGTTCTATTTCCTTCTGCATCACTGACGAAACCATGGTACATTTTGTTGCAGATTGTGCAAAAGGACGTCGTCTCACTGGAGGATGATTAAACATCTCCTTTTCTTTGGACTGTGCTTCATGCAAGTAAGCGACTAAAAAACGAGCAATTGTTTTGTCTATAATCTCCAAACTGAGAATCTAGTGAATATTGGAAGGTCTAGAATGTGGTGGATTTGATTGGATGAATGATGAACAATATAAGCTGATTGGGTAAATATAGCCAAATGGTCTTCCAAGTAGAAACTATTATCCTGTCCTAACTTGCTCAATGTTTTCTATGCGGATGAATCATTGCTACTATTATGTTTGACGTAATGCTAATGACAACCACTTGTTGCAAAATTTTGCAGTAGTCTACATGAATACATCTTGTTCTAGTGATCATATAATTTCAAAATGTCTGGTTTAATGGTCAATTTCACTTAGTTTTGTAATACTCAATTATATTGATTTGTTAATTACCTTCATTTAAGCCGTATTCTTTCATATGGAATATATATTGTTGAACTTTAGATTACAATTTTCATTTGTAATTTCTAGTTGTTTAGGATAATGGCATGGTGTTGGTAGTCTGATTACTGCAACATTCTTACCTGTTAGAAATCAGACAACTAAGTTTGAAATAGGAAGGAAACTCCTTTGCCCGAATATTCTCAATCTGCCAATTAATTTAAATTATTGCATATTGACAGCCCCATATATAGTACTTTTATAGGGTAAAAGGTAATAATAATTATTTTTGGCAATAGGATACAAAGTTCCTCTAGCGCAGCATGCCTTCAGAGGCGTCATATTATGCGTGTAGGTGCTTCTAGTTCGATCTCAAATGGCGAGAGCTCTGAAAAATATTGATCAACCATGTCTTGTGATACATGCTGTAGCGTTGGGGGATCCCACTGCATACAAACAGGACAATTTGAATCATTTTTATTTTGCCAATAACCTCAACAGTAATATGATCCCTATTCTATCTAGTTTACCTTAGGCTCAAAATCTTTCTCCCCTAGCTTTGCCCTAATGCCCTAAGAAGAGAAAGCAGACAAGTGGATTTCAATATTTCATGTAGGGAAGCAACTGCATTTTCAGAAACAATATTACCTCAGAAAAGTTGTTTGTTATCTTTTCGGATATTGCTTGTACGGACATACTATACTCTCGGGTAAGGCACTGCTCCAGAGTTTGAACCCTTCCTTCTCGTATCTTTCCCATGCATCAAAGCTGTTAATATAGTCTTACAAATAGGCGAACATCTGCAGAGAAGGTGTTTGAGGGACTTACAGATCTTAGGGAAACCTTCATGCTCAACAGTGAAGATTCTTTAAGTTTATTTGTTGATCCACACCATTGATCGTTCTTTTGAGCAACCGCATTTTCCTTTTAAGTTTAAAGTCAGCATTGGATAAATCAGATAAAAAGAAAAATGATAGAAGTTATAATGATTTGTATGTTTCTTACCAAAGATTGAATAATTTCTTCGATAGTGTCGTGGCTGAAACATCTGTCAAGTGTTTCAATCCCAACAAGAAAGTGTTGGCAGAACAAAAATAAATGAGTAGGATAAGTTGATTGCATTCGTTTCTCCTTGCAGAAAGTTGAACTACGTTAATCTATGAGAAAGTGGGCAGCAAATAACACATTGCAGAGACATGCGCGAACGCGCGCGTGCTTGTGCACACTTATACATGTATGCCCGTAATTTAGACTCGATTGGTGTTGATGAACTGGATCTCCAATACTATGTAAGCAGGTTCCATATCAGAGGGATGAGCGGTTTTCATGTTCCCTAATACTTTCTTAACCCAGTTTCCTAATACTTTCTTAACCCAGGGGAGTTTCTGTATGTATAATGCATGTGCATACATGATGAGAGTGATTGGAAATCACTTGAAAAAGAGTTCAATTTTGGAAAACAAAAAGGAGAAGGCAGTATGATATACTGTTGTGTGAGTATAGTGACTAGTGAGTAGCAAGTCCAAGAGAGATCATTTCTGCCCCCATTGAGTCTGTCCCTTGTCAGGGCCAAATATTCTCCTGAAAACATGTTTAAATAAATTAATTGAACACTTAAATTCCTTTGTTGGATTATTATATAACCGTTTGTGAATTTAACTCAAACTTAGAGCCTTGTTGCGCGAATAGCAGGATTGGACAATCTATAGGTTTGGGCTTACTTTCTCGTTTATCTTGTCTTTCTTATACTACGGGACCCCAAACGGCTGAGCTTATAAGCTCATAAAAACATTTTATAAAAAAATGTTTTGGAACTTATAAGATACGAAAATAAGCTCTAAGAGCTTATAAGTTTAAAAAAAATAAGTTGATATATTCTTTTTATTTCTATTTTATTTTTTAAGAATTTAATTATTACAATTAAATTTCACACACCAATTCACACACACACTACAAACAATTCTCACACAACGCACACTACATACACTAAATAGAGGTGGCAATTCGGGTGGTCGGGCCTAGTCGGGCCGAGAGGTAGTTTGGGCTGGGCCTGATTTATTTCGGCTCTAGAAATGCTGGGCTTGGCCCGACGGACCTCGGGCCATCGGGTAAAAAAAGACCACCAATGAGTTTTTTCCTTTTTCTTTTTTGTTACTTTTACCATGAAGTAGAATTATATATTGAGGCGAACTTCAGTATAATTCTCTTAAGAAAAAACCTGATGGGAGGATAATATAGATAATATATTACTATTCGTTGCAATATGGAATCATATCTATAAGCATGTCTCAAATCCCAGATATAACAATAATAATAAAATAATAATAATAAAAAGAAATAAGGAATGGATGACGATATATAGTTATATATTATATGTCACAAGTTATTTAATTTTTGTGTATGTACTACTAGACTACATATTAATCAATTCTCCATTTCTCGAGACATGATAATTAATGAGCATGCTTGCATTCAATTCATTTTCCATTTTCAGCTAATAAAATTGAAGAAATGGAGTATTAAATTAGCCAAATATTTTAATTTCTCGGTAAATAGATACATTTATGCTCTGCTAGAAAAAAAAAAAAAAATTTGTTTCAAATAGTACACAAGATATTACCTAATTCCTAAATTTTTCTTATTCGATTAGTGAGGTAAAAAGCTCGTACGGGCCGGGCTAAAAAAGCCCAAATTTTTTCAGGCCTCTAATATTCCGGCCCATTCCGGTCTATATTTCGGGCTAAACGGGTCGGCCCATTGGGCCTCCAATTTTGCCAGCTCTAACACTACACACATTTCACATACTAACACATTTCACACACTAATCAAAATGTGTATTTATATTAACTTTTAAATTAGACCCCAAATTCATAGTCAATATTCAATTGCAATCTTTTAAGCTATTTTATCCAAACACTTTGTTAGCTTATAAGCTCCTTAAAAATTAGATCTTATAAGTTCGTGAAACAACTTATAAGATGTTGAAGATTATAAGTTATTTAAAATAAGCTTAGCTAAACACCTGCTAGGTTGTGTTTATCCGTCTATCTAGACATTGAAATTCTTGGTAGTGAATCTAAGCCTGTTTCGATTCACTTCTGGATCTTTTTGTAATTTACCGAATTATTTCATCTTGTGACATTCACAAATTATTTAAAACTTGTGGAAAATTTTATTTCATTTATTATTTACGTTTTCGTTGTGATTAGTCTGAGTATTGAATCGACATCGTACCCAACATCAATTTTCCATGAAACAACACATATTTTCAATGGGTTAATAAAATAATGAAGCGTAAGTTTTAGCTGAAATTCATCATAACAATATATTTTTTAATTAATGTATAGTATGTTTAGTGTTTTTTAAGTACATCTAGGGTCCGTTTGCTTAAAACTGGGGAATACTGGGTCAAATCTGATTGAGGGAGTTAATGTGTGTGCTTTATTGGGATTCGATCCTCTAAATCTACTGAGTCAAATTTTAAGCAAACGGACCCTAGTGTGTGCAATTCAAGTGTTTATAAGCTCAACTAAAGACTATTATTAATACGACAATAGAACTATTTATGTTTAAAGATAATAACGTACAACATATTTGTTCTCCAAGCATTCTTTGACATTTAGGGTGTGTTTGTTTAGTGCTAGAGATGATTGGTTAAAGTAAAGTGGATGGAGTAAGTAGTTGCAGAAGAAAAAAGTGGTGTTTGTTTGAGTGAGTGTAGAAGTGGTTGTAATTTGAAAAACAATATTTAATGGTAAAAGGTGATGTTTGTAAGATGTTGTTAATTGATGATTGTTTAATGATTAAAGTAATATTGAAAATTGTGATTGATTGATAATGTATATGATTATTGATGAGTGGTATTTTGTTATTGTGTTATTTTTATTTTGGTGAATATCAATTTTAAAATTACATATGCATTCAAAAAAATTGGAAATAATGATATATATATATATATATATATGTATATAATTCATAATTTATTATTATTATTTTTATATTTTAAATGTGTATATATATATATTCTTTCATTTTAAGGGGGTCTTTTATTAGTATAATATAATGATTATTTAATATGACTTTTGATGCAAAGTTATTTTATTATAGATCCTTTTGAAATGGAAAATTCTTTTTATATATCTCTCGTCCACACTCTATCGTCATTCGTTCCTTTGCCCATATTTTTAAATTATAGACCCAAATTAATTATCATTAGCATCATGGCTCTCCTAGGGGTGTTTGCGATTGCTTTTACTTTAAAAAAAGTGATTAAAATTAGAGATTTTACAAAAATCACTTGTGTAAAAAGAGGTAGTGTTTGCAAAAAAAATGATTTCCAATCAAAGTAGAAGTTGGAGTGTTTGCTATAGATTCACTTATATCTTTTTAAAAATATTATATTATTTACAGAATTACCATTGAGTGGAGAAAGATATTAAATTTCTGCTTTTAGCTTTACATTGTAAGCACTTTTTTTAAAGTAGAAGTTGACTTTGCAAACACTACAAATAATTTTTCTCAAGCTATAAGCTGAAAATCATTTAGAAAAAACAAATGCAAGCACCCCCTAATCGAAAAGACAACTTCCGGCCACGAGTACAAGGTCAAGGATATTTCCCAAGACGATTTTGGCCACCTCGAAATTGAGCTCGCCAAGGTTGAGATGTCCGGCCTCATGTCAAGTCGGGCCGAGTTCGGGCCTTCCCATCCCTTCAAAGGCGCCAGGGTCATCGACAATCTTCACATAACCATCCAAGTCACTGTCTTGATCGAAACCCTAACCGCCTTAGGCACCGAGGTCAGATGGTGATCCTGCAACATCTTCTCCACTCAGTACCGCGCCACCGCCATTTCTCATGACAGCGTTGCCGTGTTTATCTTAAAGAGGAGACACTGTAGGATTACTGGGGGTGTACTGAGTGAGCACTTTGATAATGTGCAATCTGATATCCAAGAAACTTAACGAAAACCTACGTAAGTAATATGAAAAAACACAAGATTTACGTGGTTCGATCCGGAGATCTACGTCCACGGGTACAAAATAGCACCTGCCGAGGTGTTTCTTCACTCGAACCTTGAGTTTACACGTAATAATTCAGAATACAGAATGCGAACCCTAATTCAGAGTTTTTTCCTCATATTTATACTATCTCCTAACAAACCCTAACTAACTCCCTATTGTCGCGCCTATTTTCCGCTGCGTGGCGGTTGGGGACGAATCGTGGGCCTTGTGTTGCGGAACAAACTTCAAGTTGGGCCGACGCGTGCTTCTGGACCTTCTGGACCGGTCAATGGGCCAAAGTATTAACCCGACCCGAAGTGATCGGGTCATCCCTATCAGATGCCCCCCCCTCCCCCAGCCGGAGCGAGGAAGGAGCTTCGGTTGTCGCTGGGGTGGAACTAAAAGCAAGATGGGCCGTGGTCGTGGACGAGCCGAAGTGTTTGTGGACGACCAAGTCTGTCCGCGTCTAAGGGACCCCGCGGCGCAGTCCACGGAAGCGGAACCGAACTAGGCCGAAGTACCCGGGGCAGATAGCGAGATATCGAGTTCCCCAAAAGCAAGAAACGTATCGGAAGCACATAATGATCTGGCCGAGGTAAAGAGATCACCGGAGTGTAGGAGTCTGGCCAAAATGAAGGGAGCACCGGAGTGTGGTAGTATGACCTAGGTGAAAGGGTCACCGGAGTGTAGTTTAAATCTTCCTGGCCAAGAGTGAGGTTGATGTGATTGGCGGCGCCATCATGAGAGAGAGGGATGTGAAGTGACACGCTCTGCGATTTCCAATAAACCTGTTCCCCACGCGCCTTGGGAACCGTAAAGCGCGTGAATATCACGTCCAAATCTCCATCACTGAATTTGAATGGGCTGTATCAGAGCCGTTGGTTTTTGTGTATATATTAGGAATAATTGCACAGTAACTCTTCATCTTCTTCATTGCGATTTGCCAGTTTAGAAAGCGGGAAAAAAATAGGAGAAACCTGCTCGTGTGCGATTCATCCCAAATCAAAAACTTCTCAACTCTAACCAAGTAAGTATGTCTTCTTCTTCATCTTCTTCTTCATCTTCGTCTTCTGTTCGGGAAGTAGGGACTAAGAACGCCCCGTTAGATGTGCCACCTCTGCGAGTCCTGATTCCAGAGAGGAATGAGGTTAGGACTGTGGATCGAGTCGATGGCAGGGAAACCAATGTCAAGATGGTCGCGTTCTATGAATGCGCAGAGGAGGACTTTGAAGTGTCCACTATAGGGTTACGCATGACGCGAGTGCAGATTGAGAGAGAAATCCCCTCATTTTACCTTCCCTTTAATTTAGAATACATAGTACCGGACCCCGGTGATAGGGCCTGCTGCCCGCTGCAGGGTTTCATTAGTGTGTATATAGATTTCCTTAGAATAGGCTTGAGATTGCCCCTGTGGGACATTGTGGTCCGGTTACTGTGTTACTATAACATTGCCTTAAGCCAACTAGCGCCAAATGCGGTGAGGCAAGTAGTCGGATTCACCGTAGTGTGCAAAAATGCCGGGGTAGAACCAACCGTAGAGCTATTTAGGTTTTTTTACCAATTGAAAGCCTTCGGTAAATCCAAGGGGTGGTACTCCTTCAGTCCCCGAGCCCGAGGTGGGTTCAAGGTGCAAAACCCGAGTAAGGTAGAGGGATGGAAGGAGAGATTTATTTTTGTGAAGAACGGAGTAGCTCTCCCGAAGTGGAGGAGGGATGAGGTACCCGATACTGCCCCGGTGGAGAACCCGGAGGCCGAAGTCGTACATTCATTCCGGTCAGTGGGGACTTTCAAGACCCTCTGTACTGAGGAGGAACTGGAGGGGGCCGGACTGAGCCTGTATTATTCGGGCGATGCGGTTGCCGAAGAGGGTAGGAGTTCTCCCGTCTTGCTATTTTCTAACTATTGCCTTGTTTAGGACTAACTGTAACTTCTGTATGCAGTGGGACGCTTCGGAAAAGAACCAGCCGGAAGCCCCGCGGCGGCTGTGGCGGCCAAGAAGAAAGGAAAAGCTGCTAAGGCATCTCCCCGGGGGAATATGTCACCTGGTGCGAGGCCCAGCACTGGATCTGAGGAGCGGGGAGGAGTGTCGAGGCCTACCTCTGTATCCAAGAAGAGGCCGGAGCCATCGGGGACTCCTCCAGCAACAGCAAAAAGACTCCGCACGGAGGAGAGCATGGAGGTAAGTCCAAGATGTGATGTTAGTTACTGCAAATGCATTGTATGTTTATCTGTGCTGATCATTGTGTGCTGTTATTGGTGGCAGCTGAGGGAGCAGGGGCCTTCAAGTCTTTTGGGGTTGGAGGGGGCCGATGCCGAAGAACTTCTGCGCTTGGCGCGAGGTATCATGGACCTCGGTCGTAAGAACGAGAAGGAAGGTAAGGAGGAGCTGACCGAAGTGGCTAGGGAGCTTCGGGCGCGCAACGACCGGTTAACCCAAGACCTGACCAAGGCGCGCAAGAGGGCTGCCTTGGTCGAAAATGAGGTTGCGCGTCTACGCGGAGTGGAGGCAGAGACCAATGTCCTCCGAGGTGAAGTACTGCAGTTGCGGGCAGAGATGGAGGCTCGGGAAGCTGCCATGGTCGAAGGTCAAGGAGCGATGCTGAAGGCATTCGCCGAAAAACTGTTCCAAACCAGCACGTTCCTTGACTTCCAGACCGATTTTGTGGCAATAGGGGACCAGGCCACCCGATCTGTGCTGCTGGAGCAGATCAAGGAAGTCTACCCAAGTGTGGACGTATATCGTCCAGAATTTGGGTACGATTTTGACGTAGTGGCCGGGGTGGAGAGGGCCTATTACACAGCATTAGCAAATCTGCCGGAGTGGCCGCTGCTGAAGGCCTTAGCGGAGAAGAAGCAACTTCTGACGGCCGAGGAGATTGCTAATTGTGCGGTGGACCAGGACCAAGAATTTCTGGCATTCCGCCGGGGTGAATTGGCCTCCCAGCCCCGAAACAAAGAACCCCCCCCCCCCCCCGGATGGAGGTTGATGCCATAGCTGTGGATGAAGCCGCCGCAGCTAACGAGGAGGAAGAAGCCGAAGTGTCGGAGGGCCGACAAGAGGTGTTGCCCGAGGTGACTGAGGGGACTGATCGGGAGGTCAGTCGTTCCCCTCAAATTTAAAGTTGTAGATAATAGGAGTAGATGTAAACTGTGTACCGAAACTTGGATAATGTACTTTGTCTTGATTGAATATAAATTTTGCTTTTGAGCTGAACTTTTCCTTATATGCTTGAGATTGATCGATCTTGTTGACTCGTTTGTCTGTTTAGCATACTGCGGAACTGCACGAAACAATAAAGAAACTCATGCGATCACTTGAGTGGTTCCGCGAAGAAAAGAACAACCTGCAAATGCACGTGGTTCCAAGGCTAGAAAAGCGGGTATCCGTTGCAGAAAAGAGAGCGGAGGAAGCCGAAGAAAGAGCCAAAGATTTCGAACTGAAGTATCGCGCTAAAGCTGCTGAAATGAGCCGTGTCCTCGTTCATCAAAGGGAGTATGACCGGATACTGTCTGAGTTCGGCCTTCTGACCTTTGAGGAAGTGGAGGAGCGGGTCGTAGAGATTCAAGGCGAAATCTCGGCGCTTATGACAAATGACCCAGCGGAGTCCTCAGAGCTTGTAAGAAAGCGAGAGGTTTTGGAGTTGCTTCTCAGCATGTACGAAGGGCTGACGGGCCGAGGCAGGTGGAGGCCTTCTGCCGAGGAATTCATTGCGAGTTCAAGCCGGAGCCAAGGTACTCCAAAAGCTCCCCGGAAGGATAAAAAGAAACCTGCTGGAAAGAGCAAAGGCATTGTTACCCGAGAGCCAGCTCCAGTGACCACGATTGAAGAAGAGCCCGCTGTTGTTGCCGAAGAGGTGGTCGAAGAACTGGCCAAAGAAATCGAAGTGATGGCTCCGGAGGAATGGGACCCTGTGCAATGGGCCCAAACCCCGAGGTCTGCTCCGCAGCCAAGTAGCCACGCTCACGCTCGTACAAGAGACGAAGTTCCTAGACAAGCGCCAAGAACAAGTCCGCGGCGTCGGGAAGCCCGCGGGGGGGAAAGAGCCGGAGCCCGCGGCCGAAGGACGACCAGATCCCGGAGGACACAGCGTAGGTCTAGGAGTAGGCCTCAACGCCGGAGCGCTGAATACTGGCTCGGGGGTCGTAGATGATTGTTTGTTGTTTTTTTTTTTTTTTTTTTTAAGTCTTATGTAAAAAATTCTTTGTGCCGTGTTACCGGAAGATAATAAAATCGTTTTGGTGTGCATGGCTGTGTTAAAGTAATAACTGTTTTAATCGGGTGTTCGGGAACACAATATGGATAAATCCAATGCAAATCTCCCCGGACGGATCGGGCGGGAGTAAAATCTCCCCGGACGGATCAGTCGGGAGTAACCACTCTCCGGTTTAACAGGCGAGAAAGTGATATGAGTCCGGGGACGAAATGTGAATCTCCTCGGACGGACCGAGAGATAGATTTAATTGTCCGGAGACGAATAATAATAATTTGAATGTGTTAGGGCGTCCCCGTAACGTAAAAGAGAACACAGCGAGATGCATAAACAAAGAGTTTTTATTCAATGAAGAGTGCCGGAGCAAATTGAAGAATACAAAGAGAGATAACAACATAAAAGAAATGTACAATGAGCATAAAGATAAGATGGTACTTGTCATTTGGCATTCACAGATGGAAGCGCCTCAAGTTGGTAACATGCCAGCTTCGAGGAATTTGGGTTCCATCGAGATGCTCTAACTGATAGGATCCGGAATCGTGCGCGGCAACGATGCGGTATGGACCTTCCCAAGAAGCATGTAATTTCCCCTCGGGGGCAGCTTTGCTAGCTGAATTGAGTCGAAGTACTAGGTCCCCGACATTGAACTGAGTACCTCGGACCCGGAGGTGGTGATATTTAGCTGCACGTTGTTTACACCTGGCCTGCTGAATGAACGATTGATCGCGACGATATTCGAGCTCATCCAGATTTGTACGAAGAGCTTCGTCATTATCCTCGGGAATCAGTGTTACGAGGCGGGGACTTGGTACACTGATTTCCGCAGGAATAACGGCTTCGGAACCATAAGTAAGGCTGTAAGGAGTCTCTCCGGTAGAGGTATGCGGCGTCGTGCGATAAGCCCATAGTACTTGTGGAAGGTTTTCGGCCCAAAGACCCTTGGCATTATCCAGGCGTTTCTTTATACCCGTGAGCAGGGTTCGGTTGGTGACTTCAACCTGACCGTTGGCTTGAGGGTGAGCTACCGAGGTGAAAATTTGTTTGATATGAAGCTCTTCGCACCATGACCGGAAGGGATTGTTGGCAAATTGCTTGCCATTATCCGAGATAATGGTGCTCGGTATGCCGAAGCGACGTACAATATTTCACCAGACGAACTTCAAGATATTCTGACCAGTGATTGCAGTAAGAGGTTCTGCTTCTACCCATTTAGTGAAGTAATCCACGGCGACCACCAGAAACTTCAACCCACCCGGAACGACCGGAAACGGGCCGACAATATCAATTCCCCACTGAATAAATGGCCACGCACTTTGGATTCCAGTGAGTTCGGTTTGAGGCAGGTGTTTCACACGAGAATGTAGCTGACACTTGCTGCATTTTGTCACTAAGTCGTGGGCATCGTTAAACAAAGTTGGCCAATAATATCCCCAGCGGAGAACTTTCTTGGCTAATGTCCGGGAGCCGATATGACTGGCACAAGCCCCTTCGTGAACCTCCCGTAGAACTTGGTTAGCCTCGGTAGGGGCGAGGCACCAGAGACTCAGTTGTAGGTACGACCGTCGATACAAGACTCCATCATGAAAGGAGTATTTGGGGACTTTGAGGACTACTTGCCGAGCTCGCAGCTTATCATTGGGCAGAATTCCATCTCGGAGATATTGAATGATAGTGGTCATCCAATTCGGATCACTATCGGTCAGTACCGAAACCGTTGCCTCATGAATTGCTGGATGAGACAAGTCTTCGACCATGATATCCGGAGATATATTAGTTCGGACCGCGGAGGCCAATTTGCTGAGCGCATCTGCTCTTGCATTCTGAGTACGTGGTATTTTTGGATAACAACTGTATCAAGAGTTGACATAAGCTTAAGTGTTAAAGCACGATACCTGATCATTGTTTCATCCTTGGCGACATAAGTCCCCTGGATTTGCTTGGACACGACCTCGGAGTCCGTGAAGAGCTCAAGATGGCGAATGGCTAAGGATCTTGCGAGCCGGAGCCCGACGAGGACTGCCTAGTATTCTGCTTCATTATTAGTCACCTTAAATTTGAATCGGATGACGTATTTAACTTCAACTCCCTCGGGGTCAATGAGGAGCACCCCGGCACCACTTTCTCGAGTCGTGGATGCACCATCCACATATAATTGCCACTTGCGAGGTGAGGATACGAGGGTAGCGGGATGATGGGTAACACTGTCTGCCGAAGACTCATGATTATCTCCCGGGGTTTCAGCCAAAAAGTCGGCAAGTGCTTGACCCTTGATAGCTCGGCGGGGAAGAAATTGAATATCGTATTCGCCTAATTCGACAGCCCACTTGGCGAGGCGCCCGGACACCTCGGGTTTGACAAGAATCTGACGGATAGGATGATTGGTCAGAACTCGTATTTCACGTCCTTGGAAGTATGGCCGCAGACGCCGAGCCGCCATGACAAGAGCCAGCACGGTTTTTTCCAGCATAGAGTATCGTGTCTCCGCCCCGTGGAGTACGCGACTCGCAAAATACACGGGATGTTGAACACCATTGACTTCGCGCACAAGTGCGGCGCTAATTGCTTCCTCGGCGGAAGCTAAATACACATAGAAAGGCTCTCCGGAGAGAGGAACTGACAAAGTGGGCAACTGCTGAATATGATGCTTCAAAGCCTCGAAAGCCTCAGTACACTCCGGGGTCCATTCAAATGACTTCGCTTGTCTCAAAATTTTGAAGAATGGGAGTTGGCGCTCTGCCGCTTTAGATAAAAAGCGATTTAAGGCTGCCAAACCACCTGTGAGACGTTGAACGTCTCTGAATGTCTTCGGTGGCTGCAGATCCAAAACATCCCGAAGTTTGGCCGGATTGGCCTGAAGACCGTGTTGTGAAACCATATAACCAAGAAATTTGCCGGAGCCAACGCCGAAGGTGCATTTTGCTGGATTAAGTCGCAAATTGTAACGCCGCAGGGTACGCAAAGTTTCGGCAATGTCTTGCACACATGAAGAATGAGAGGTACTCTTTATAACAAGATCATCAACGTAAACCTCGACGTTGCGGCCAATCTGGTCGTGGAAAACGCGGTCCATGAGACGTTGATATGTGGCTCCAGCGTTCTTGAGCCCGAAGGGCATTTTCTTAAAAGCAAAACACCCGAAAGCAGTGATGAATGCTGTCTTGAGGGCATCCTGCGTATCCATAAAGATCTGGTGGTATCCCTTATACAGATCTAAGAAACAAAGTGCCACGTACCCAGTAATGGCTTCGGCCTTTTGGTCAATGGAAGGTAGGGGATAACAGTCCTTCGGACAATGTTTATTGAGGTCGGAGAAGTCGACACACATCCGCCATGCCCCGCTAGACTTTATCACCATCACCGGATTGGATAGCCAAGAGGGGTAATACACTTCGAACAAGATGTCCGCATCCAAGAGTTGTTGCACCTCGATTCGAATTGCTGCATTTCGCTCCGGAGCGAACTTCCTTTGCTTTTGCTGTATAGGCTTTACGCTGGGATCGATGTTCAGCTTGTGGGTTATTATATCGGGAGAGACCCCGGGCATATCCAAAGGGGACCATGCAAAGACATCGGAATACTCTCGCAAGGTCTGAATGATGGTCTGGTGCAACCATGGCACATCCACGGCACCGACAGTTACAGTCTGTTCTGGCTTGGACGGATCAAGCGGTACCTGGACGGTGGTATCCCCCAATGAGGTACATACCCGAGGTTCAAGAGCCGATGATGCTACCTGAAGCTGCTGTTTGGGAGGAACTTTGGCAGTATTTTTGAGTGCCACGTACATACACTCCTTTGAAACCCGCTGACTACCGCGGATAGCCACTTCGCCATGCGAGGTGGGGAATTTTAGAGCGAGGTGGTATGTGGAGCATATGGCTTTGGCGGGAGTAAGCCAGTCCCGACCCAAGATCATGTTGTACGGTGACGGGGAGTTCACCACCACGAAAATGGTTTTTATCGCCGGATAGGTCTCCAGAGACGCCGGGAGAGTGATGACACCTTCTGGTTGGACTTCACCCTGAGTGAAAGTCTGCAATGGCCCGGGGGCCGGCCGAAGTTGTTCCCGAGGAATTCCCATCTTTTGAAAACAGTCGGCGAATATAACACTCACTGCGGCTCCATTGTCCACGAAGACCCGCTTTATTGTAATATTGGCCACAGTCATGTCGATGACAATGGCATCAGTATGAGGTGTTATCTCTGGAACCGGGTCCCTATCTGTGAAACTAACAGTTTCGGATTGATGGAGGCGCTTATGACGTGGCTCCTCGGGAGGAGGACGGCGAGCCTCTGCCTTCAAGGCATTTCGTGAAGCCCCGGTGGGGAGGGCCCCATATATCACGTTTATTACGTGAGTGGGTGCATTGTCTCCGGGTCCTCCCGGAGGAGGAGGTGGTGGCAGAAAACGAGGCTGTTGGCGATTGCCAGAGTCTTGCCGTGCATTATTGCTAGGTCCCGGCCTATTATTCTGCCACGGCGGCCGATTTTGTTGTGTGCCCCGGTCATGATAACCTCCGCGGTTATGAGACGAACCCCCATTCTGGCTTGTCCGAGGTTTGTCATCGGTCCGCGCAATGTATTGTCGCAAGAGACCTTTCCTTAGACACTCCTCAATTTCCTTGCTGAGCTCTCGGCACTCCTCTGTCTCGTGCCCATGATCTCGGTGGTACGCACACCACTTTCCACGGTTCCTCTTTTCAGGCGGAGCAGTCATCCGCGGACAAGGCCGTAGATCGTTCTTGTGAACAGAAAGAATTTCAGCTCGTGACTTTGTCAACGGAGTAAATTGTGGAATATCACCTCGGGATTCTGAACGGCCCGGATTCAGACGAGAAAAGGCACTAGGTCGCGTGCTAGGCCCAGCTTGTGCCCTGTCGGACTGCCGCTTGCTAGCATGTTTCTCACGTTTCCGGCGAGTCTGCTCCTCGGCCTTAGCATATCTGCACACCGTTTTGAACAGTGCTCGGGTTGTGACCGGTGGATTTCGAACCAACTCGGTGTAAAGTGGTCCGGGACGGAGTCCATTCATGAATGCGTTGATGACTACGTCATCTGAGCAATTTCCCACCTTGAGGCTCTCCGCTGTAAAGCGGTCAAGAAATTGAGTAACGGTTTCACCGTCTCGCTGTTCCATATTCATGAGGTCGGCCAGGGTGGCCATGGGCTTCGCACGTGCTTCGAAACGCGCCCAAAAGTGTTCGGCGAGTTCTCTAAAAGAGGATACGCTGTTGCGTGGGAGAGAATCAAACCAAACCCGAGCTTCATCCTGAAGGTACTCAGGGAAAATCTTACAGTAATGGAGGGACGTAGTATGATCGCGGCTAAGCATGTTGTGTCTGAAAGCTCCAAGAAAATTGGCTGGATCTCCGGTGCCGTCGTAAGGTGGTATGGCCGGCCGTTTGAACCCTTCGGGAAGGGAGGTGGCCATGATTTCTTGGGAGAACGGTGTGATGATATCTCCATTGGCATCAAGGCCCAAGATTCTGTCCAGTTCGACATTACGTTGGACTCGCTCATACTCTTGAAGATCTAGAGTATGAGGATTGGCATAACGAACTCTTTTAGCCGCGTTGAGTGGACGGCGGCGATCGACATCGGTAGGTTCATCGTTGCGCTGTCGTGATTCGTTAGAACTCCCATGGTCCTCGGGAGAACCAGGTCGTTCCCATCGCCGATCCTGACGCCCGCGATGCCCCGGGTCTTGTCGATCACGCGAGTGCTGACGATGTGGAGGCACCGCGGGATTGGCATCCTGTCCGGCAGGTCCCTCGTGATTTAGGCGGTTGGCCGCCCAGTCTTGAAGAACATGGGCATGCTCTTATAGGAAAGCCTGGAGCAATTCTGGAGTGATTTGAATGTTAACTGGTGGCTGGGCAGCAACGAGATTAGGGTTTTGCATGTCTTGTGGGGGTGGAGGTAAGAACTGGTTGTCCGGATTTATAACCGGGCCTTGGTTGCCCTGATGATGAGACGTACCTCTTATTGGCGATTGCCTCGGCGGCAAAACTTGATCCACGGGTGGATCTTGATTGGATTGATCACCGTGGCGAGATTGATTCAGTCGAGTCATCACCATGATATTTGAACGCACTGTTAACGTCAGAAATTGCTTACGTTTCCCACAGACGGCGCCAATTGATAATGCGCAATCTGATATCCAAGAAACTTAACGAAAACCTACGTAAGCAATATGAAAAAACACAAGATTTACGTGGTTCGATCCGGAGATCTACGTCCACGGGCACAAAATAGCACCTGCCAAGGTGTTTCTTTCACTCGAACCTTGAGTTTACACGTAATAATTCAGAATACAAAATGCGAACCCTAATTCAGAGTTTTTTCCTCATATTTATACTATCTCCTAACAAACCCTAACTAACTCCCTATTGTCGCGCCTATTTTCCGCTGCGTGGCGGTTGGGGACGAATCGTGGGCCTTGTGTTGCGGAACAAACTTCAAGTTGGGCCGACGCGTGCTTCTGGACCTTCTGGACCGGTCAATGGGTCAAAGTATTAACCCGATCCGAAGTGATCGGGGCATCCCTATCACACTTAACCGGGCATGAAGGGGTCAATGGCAGTTAGAGTATGTTGCTATTTGTTTGTAATAAGTCCTAGTCTTTAGGAATCAGTTTTTCACTGTTAATTGTTGTGAATCACATACTAGTACGTGAGCTATTTATTATTTTCAATTTTTGAACTTTGTAAGGCTACTTAACAGCCTCTTTGAAGTCAATAGAGGTCATTGAGTTTTTGCAGTATATCTTCTATTCTCTACAAACTGGTATATAGAGCCAAATTTGGGTCGGATAAATATCACAAATAAGCCGCAGCTTAGCCAAGAGAAAAGGAGAGAAACACAGAGATCAGTGACTGACAAGATTACAGCGAAAATTCTCCACTTTGATGACCAACATTATGATCACTTGAGTGAGTTGATGGAGAATCTTCTTCGTGCTAAGGGACTATGGAGCTTGATCGAAAAAGGATTTCAGGAGCCTAAGGAGGGGACAACATTGACTGAAGCAAAGTTGGATCAGTTGAAGGCCACCAGAATACAAGATCACAAAGTCAAGCACTATCTTTTCCCGGCCATTGATAGATTAGTCTTCGAACAGATCTTGGACAGGCGCACCTCCAAGATTTTTTGGGATTCTCTGAAAAGAAAGTTTGGAGGAAATGATCGTGTGAAAAAGTCACTTCCCAACTCTTTGAGAAGGAAATTTGAGGTGCTTGAAACGAAAGAAAAGGAGACTATAAGGTCCATAACTGAATATTTTGCCAAAGTAATGGCAATTTCAAACAAAATGAGGAGCAATGGAGAATATATGCCCGACTTGAAGGTGGTGCAGAAAATCCTTCGAACATTAATGGACATGTTCACCTACATTGTGGTTTCAATTGAGGAGTCAAATGACACGGAGAAAACGTCAATTGGTGAGTTTCAAAGCTCTCCAGGTGGTGCATGAACAGAAGTTCAAAAAGTCAATCGGGATGGTGAACAAGCACTCAAAGTGGAAAGTACTCGAGGAAGAGGAACATACCGAGGTCGATGACGTGGAAGAGGGATGCAATCTTTCATGAAGGCCATGGTGGAGTGCTTTAAGTGCCACCAATTGGGACATTTTCAATATGAATGTCCCAATAGAGCAAGGAGGCAAATTACGCAAAATTGGATGACGAAGAAGAGCTACTGATGGCGTACATAGAAGAGAATGAAGCAAAAAGGAATGATACATGGTTCTTGGATTCTGCATGTTCTAATCATATGTGTGGCGACAAAGGTATGTTTTCAAATATGAAAGAGGGATTTAAGCATTCGGTTAAGTGCGAAAACAATTCTCAAAGGAACGTTGTTGGAAAAGGAAGTGTTGGATTAGCGTTTAATGGTGTTGCTTTTCTTGTTCGAGATGTATATTATGTTCCGGACTGATAAAGCGCAATCCGGTATCCAATCGATTCAGCCTAAAACTAATGCAAGAAATATAAAAACACACAAGATATACGTGGTTCGGTCCGGAGATCTACGTCCACGGGCAGAAAATCACTCTTACCGAGGTGTTTCTTTCACTAAAACTTTGAGCTTACAAGCAATAATCCAGAATTCAAAGTGCGAACCCTAATTCAGAGTTCTTTTCTCATACTTATACTCAACTTTCCTAAACCCTAACTGAACCCTAACTAACTCCCTATTCTCACGCCTATTTCCCGCTGCATGGCAGTTGGGAGCGGATCATGAGCCATGATTCGCGGAACAAACCGTCTGTTGGGCCGACGCGTGTTCCTGGGCCTGCTGGGCCTACGCGTGCTGGGCCGGTCAGTGGGCTTAGGTATTAACCCGACCCGAAGTGATCGGGTTATCCCTATCAGATGCCCCCCCCCCCCAGCCGAAGCGAGGAAGGAGCTTCGGTTGTCACCGGGGTGGAACCGTAAGCAAGAAGGGCCGTAGTCGCGAGCGCGCCGAAGTGTTTATGGATGATTAAGTCTATCCGCGTCCCCGGGGACTCCGCGGAGTATTCTGCGGATGCGGAGTCGAACTAGGCCGAAGTGCACAGGACATATAGCAAGATACCGAATTTCCCAGAAGCAAGAAATGCGTTGGAAGTATATAACATCCTGGCCGAGGTGGAAGGTACACCGGAGTGTAGTGGTCTGGCCAAAATGAAGGAAGCACCGGAGTGTGGTGGTATGACCGAGGTAAAAGAATCACCGGAGTGTAGTTTGAAACTTCCTGAAGAAGGGTGAGGTTGATGTGATTGGCGGCGCCATCATGAGAGAGAGGGATGTGAAGTGACACGCTCTGCGATTTCCAAGAAACCTGTTCCGCACGCGCCTTGGGAACTGTAAAGCGCGTGAAGAGCACGTTTAAATCTCCATCACTGAATTTGAATAGGCTGCATCAGAGCCGTTGGTTTTTTGCGTATATAATTGAAATAATTGCACAGTAACTCTTCATCTTCTTCATTGCGATTTACCAGTTTAGAAAGCGGGAAAAAGAGGGATTCTGTGCTTGCAATCCATCTCAAATCAAAACTTCTCAAATCCAACCCAAGTAAGTATGTCTTCCTCTTCGTCTTCTTCATCTTCTACCTCATCTTCTGCCTCTGTTGAAGAAGTAGAAGTAGGGACTACGGGTACCATATTAGATGTCCCCCCCCTTCGATACCTCATTCCGGAGAGAAATGAGATTAGGACCGTAGACAGGGCCGATGGGCTGGAGAGCAACGTTATGATGGTTGCCTTCTATCCATGCGCGGAGGAGGGTTTGGAGGTGGCCTCTGTAGCGTTACGGATGACGCGAGAGCAAATCGAGAGAGAAATTCCTTTATTTTTCTTCCCCTTCAACCTAGAGTATATAATACCGAACCCCGAGGATAGGGCCTGCTGCCCGCCGCAGGGGTTTATTAGTGTGTACATAGATCCCCTTAGAATAGGCCTGAGACTGCCCCTGTGGGACATTGTGATCCGGTTGCTGCAATACTACGGTATTGCCCTGAGCCAACTAGCGCCGAACGCGGTGAGGCAGGTAGTGGGGTTCACCGTGGTGTGTAAAAACGCCGGATTAGAACCGACCGTAGAGCTTTTTAGGTTTTTCTTCCAATTAAAAAACTTCGGGAAGTCCAAGGGGTGGTACTCCTTCAGTCCCCGAGCCCGAGGTGGGTTCAAGGTTCAAAACCCAAGTAAGGTAGAGGGGTGGAAGGAGAGGTTTATATTTATAAAAATAAAGTAGCTCTCCCGAAGTGGAGGAGGGAGGAGGTACTGGATACCGCTCCGGTGGAGAGCCCGGAGGCCGAAGTGATACATACATTCCGGTCAGTGGGGACTTTCAAAACCCTCTGCACCGAGGAAGAACTGGAGGAGGCAGGACTGAGCCCGTATTATTCGGGCAATGCGGGTGCCGAAGAGGGTAGGAGTCCTTCTATATTGCTTTTTATAACTGTCGTTTTGCGTAGGACTAACCATAACCTCTATATGCAGTGGGACGCTTCGGAAAGGAGCCTGCCGAAAGCCTCGCAGCGTCGGCGGCGGCCAAAAAGAAGGGGAAAACCGCTGAGGTGTCTCCCCGGGGGAAGATGCCACCCAGTGCGCGGCCCAGCGCTGGGTCGGAGGAGCAGGTGGGAGTGGCGAGGCCTGCTCCCGGATCTAAGAAGAGGCCAGAGCCATCATCCGGGACTCCTCCATCAGCAACTAAAAGACTCCGCCCGGAGGAGAGTATGGAGGTACATTTCCGATATTCTGTTAGTTACCGCAAATGCTTCGTATGTTATCTGTGCTGACTATGGTCTGTTGTTATTGGTGGCAGGTGAGGGAGCAGGGGCCCTCAAGTCTACTGGGGTTGGAGGGGCCCGATGCCGAACAACTTCTGCGCTTGGCGCGAGGTATCCTAGACCTCGGCCGCAAGAGCGAGAAGGAAGGGAAAGAAGAGCTGGCCGAAGTGGCCAGGGAACTCCGGGCGCGCAACGACCGGCTGACCCACGATATGACCGAGGCACGCAAGAGGGCTGCCTTGGTCGAAAACGAGGTTGCGCGTCTGCGCGGAGTGGAGGCGGAGAATAATGTCCTCCGTGGTGAAGTGCTGCGGCTGCGGGCAGAGATGGAGTCTCGGGAAGCTGCCGTAGTCGAAGGGCAAGGAGCGATGCTGAAGGCATTTTCCGACCGATTATTCCAGACCAGCACGTTCCTTGACTTCCAGACGGAGTTCGTGGCTATAGGGGACCAGGCCACTCGATCCGCGCTGCTGGAGCAGGTGAAGGAGGTCTACCCGAATGTGGACGTATATCGTCCAGAATTCGGGTATGACTTTGAGGCAGTGGCCGGAGTGGAAAAGGCCTACTATGCGGCTCTAGCGAATCTGCCGGAGTGGCCCCTGGTGAAGGCTCTCGGGGAGAAGGAACAGCTGCTGACGGCCGCGGAGGTCGCCAACTGTGAGGTGGACCAGGACCCAGAATTCATGGCATTCCGCCGAGGTGAGCTGGTCACCGCACCCCGAAGCAGAGAACCCCCTCCACGGATGGAGGTCGAAGCCATAGCTGCGGACGAAGCGGTCGCAGCAAATGAGGAAGGAGAAGCCGAAGTGTCCGAGGGCCGGCGAGAGGTGTTGCCCGAAGAGACTGAGGCAACTGAGCGGGAGGTCAGTCGATCCCCGCAAATTTAAAAACTATAGATGATAGGATTATATGCAAACATTGTACGAATCATGGATATTGTACTCTCATTTAGTGAAATATAATCCTTTGTTTCTAAGACTCTTCATTTTCTCTTTGCTTGCATGATCAATTTGTGTTTGTTTTCGAACTGAACTCCAGCTCTTGACATACTTTAAATTGATCGATTTGGTTGACTCTTGTTTCTGATTAGAATACCGCGGAACTACACGAAACAATAAAGAAACTCATGCGATCACTTGAGTGGTTCCGCGAAGAAAAGAACAACCTGCAAATGCACGTAGTGCCGAAGCTAGAGAAGCAGGTGGCCTCGGCAGAGAGGAAAGTAGTTGAAGCCGAAGAGAGAGCCAAAGATTTCGAGATGAAATACCGGTCTACAGCTGCCGAGATGAGCCGTGTCCTCGTTCATCAGAGGGAGTATGATCGGATACTGTCGGAGTTCGGTCTTCTGACCTTTGAGGAAGTGGAGGAGCGGGTCGTAGAGATCCAGGGCGAAATCTCAGCGCTTACGGCAAATAACCTCGCGGAGGCCTCGGAGCTCGTAAGAAAGCGGGAAGTTCTAGAGTTGCTTCTGAGCATGTATGAAGGGCTAAAGGGCCGAGGCAGGTGGAGGCCTTCTGCCGAGGAATTCATCGCAAGTTCAAGCCGGAGACAAGGTACCCCGAAAGCGCCTCGGAAGGACAAAAAGAAACCCTCTGGAAAGAGCCAAGGCATTGTTATTCGGGAGCCAGCTCCAGTGACCACGATCGAAGAAGAGCCCGCTGTGGTTGCTGAAGAAGTAGTCGAGGAGCTGGCCAGAGAAATTGAAGTGATGGCTCCGGAGGAGTGGGACCCTGTGCAGTGGGCCCAAACCCCGAGGTCCGCTCCACAACCAAGTAGCCGAGCTCGGACTAGAGACGAAGTCCCCAGGCAAACGCTCAGAGCAAGTCCTCGGCGTCGGGAAGCTCGCGGTGGAGAAAGAGCCAGAGCCCGAGGTCGAGGATCTACAAGATCCCGGAGGACACAGCGCAGATCGAGGAGCAGGCCGCAACGCCGGGGCGCTGAATATTGGCTCGGGGGCCGTAGATAATGGCTTTTCTCTTTGTTGTTTTGTTTGTTTGTTTTTTTTTTTTTTTTTTTTTTGAAGTCTTATGTAAAAAACTGCTTGATGTTGTATTATTCAGAAGATAATAAAACTGTTGCGGTGTGTATAGACGGGTTTTAGGAAAGCAACAAGTTACTAACCATTTTAACCGGGTGTTCGGGAACACACTACGAAAAATTATTAACTATTTTAATTGGGTGTTCGGGAACACAGTATGGATAAATCCAATCTCCCCGAACGGATCAGGCGGGAGTAACATCTCCCCGGACGGATCAGGCGGGAGTAAACACTTCTCCGGTTAAACAGGCGAGAAAGTGATACGAGTCCGGGGACTAAAATGCGAATCTCCTCGGACGGACCGAGAGAGAGAGGTTTAATTGTCCGGAGACTAATAATGATAATACGACTGCGTTAGGGCGTCCCCGTAACGAAAAAGGAAACACAGCAAGATGCATAAACAAAGAATTTTTATTCGATGATAAGTGCCAGAGCAAACTAAACAATACAAAGGTAGATGATAATCATAAAAGAAACATACAATGAGCAGAAAGAGCAGATGGTACTTGTGATTTGGCCTTCACAGGTAGAAGCGCCTCAAGTTAGTTACATGCCAGCTTCGGGGAATCGGGGTTCCGTTGAAATGCTCTAGCTGATAGGATCCGGAATCGTGCGCGGCAACGACTCGGTAGGGGCCTTCCCAAGAAGCATGTAATTTCCCCTCGGGGGCAGCTTTGCTGGCTGAGTTGAGCCGAAGAACTAGGTCCCCGACATTGAACTGAGTACCCCGGACCCGGAGGTTATGATACTGGGCTGCTCGTTGTTTACACCTGGCCTGTTGAATGAATGATTGGTCACGACGATTTTCAAGCTCATCCAAATTTGCCCGGAGAGCCTCGTCATTATCCTCTGGAACCAATGTGAGGAGGCGGGGGCTTGGTACACTGATTTCAGCAGGGATAACGGCTTCGGAACCATAAGTAAGGCTGTAAGGAGTCTCCCCGGTGGAGGTGTGCGGTGTTGTGCGATAAGCCCATAGGACTTGTGGAAGGTTTTCAGCCCAGAGACCTTTGGCATTATCCAGGCGCTTCTTTATTCCCGTGAGCAATGTCCTATTGGTGACTTCAACTTGACCGTTGGCTTGAGGGTGAGCAACCGAAGTGAAAATTTGTTTGATGTGAAGCTCTTCGCACCATGACCGAAAGGGATCGTTGGCAAATTGTTTACCATTGTCCGAGATAATAGTACTCGGGATGCCGAAGAGACAAACGATATCGCGCCACACAAACTTCAAGATATTCTGACCAGTAATGGCCGTTAGAGGTTCGGCTTCGACCCACTTAGTGAAGTAGTCTACGGCAACGACCAGAAACTTCAATCCCCCCGGAGCAACGGGGAATGGACCAACAATGTCGATACCCCACTGAATAAACGGCCACGCACTCTGGATGCCAGTGAGCTCGGTCTGCGGCAGATGCTTTACACGGGAGTGCAGCTGGCACTTGCTGCATTTGGTCACTAAGTCGTGGGCATCGTTAAACAAAGTTGGCCAATAATATCCCCAGCGGAGAACTTTCTTGGCCAATGTCCGGGAGCCGATATGGCTGGCACAGGCCCCTTCGTGAACCTCCCGTAGAACTTGGGTAGCTTCGGCAGGAGCGAGACACCGGAGACTCGGTTGTAGGTATGACCGCCGGTACAAAACTCCATCATGAAAGGAGTATTTGGGGGCTTTGAGGACCACTTGCCGAGCTCACAGCTTATCAGTAGGCAAGATTCCATCTCGGAGATATTGGATGATAGGAGTCATCCAATTTGGATCACTATCGGTCAGTACCGAAACCGTGGCCTCATGAATTGCTGGATGTGATAAGTCTTCGACCATGATATCCGGAGATATATTATTTCGGACCGCGGAGGCCAACTTGCTGAGCGCGTCTGCTCTTGCATTCTGAGCACGCGGTATTTTCTGGATAATAACTGTATCAAAAGTTGACATGAGCTTGAGTGTTAGAGCACGATACCTGACCATTGTTTCATCCTTGGCGACATAAGTCCCCTGAATTTGCTTGGACACGATCTCGGAGTCCGTGAAGAGCTCAAGATGACGAACGCCTAAGGATTGAGCGAGCCGGAGCCCGGCGAGAACTGCCTCGTACTCTGCTTCATTATTAGTCACCTTAAACTTGAATCGGATGACGTATTTTACTTCAACCTCCTCGGGGTCGATGAGAAGCACCCCAGCACCACTTCCTCGAGTTGTGGATGCTCCATCCACATATAGTTGCCATTTCCGAGGTGAGGAGACAAGAGAAGCGGGGTGATGTGTATCACTGTCTGTCGGAGACTCATGATTGTCTCCCGGGGTTTCAGCCAGAAAGTCGGCAAGTGCTTGACCCTTGATTGCTCGGCGGGGAAGGTATTGAATATCATATTCGCCTAACTCGACGGCCCACTTTGCAAGGCGCCCAGACACCTCGGGTTTGACAAGAATCTGGCGGATAGGATGATTGGTCAGAACCCGTATTTCACGTCCTTGGAAATATGGCCGTAGACGCCGAGCTGCCATAACAATTGTCAAAGCGGTTTTTTCTAACACGGAGTACCGTGTCTCCGCCCCGTGGAGAACACGACTTGCGAAATACACGGGATGTTGAACCCCATTGACTTCGCGCACAAGTGCAGCGCTAATAGCTTCCTCGGCGGAAGCCAAATATAAGTAAAGCGGCTCTCCGGGGAGAGGAACTGACAAAGTACGCAGCTGCTGTATATGACGTTTCAAAGCCTCGAAGGCCTCGGTGCACTCCGGAGTCCACTCAAAGGACTTCGCCTGTCTCAAGATTTTGAAGAATGCGAGCTGGCGCTCCGCCGCTTTAGATAAGAATCGATATAAGGCCGCCAAACCACCTGTGAGGCGTTGAACGTCCCTGAATGTCTTGGGTGGCTGCAGTTCTAGCACATCCCGAAGTTTGGCCGGGTTGGCCTGCAAACCGTGTTGTGAAACCATATAACCCAGAAACTTGCCGAAGCCGACGCCGAAAGTGCATTTTGCTGGATTAAGGCGCAAATTGTAGCTTCGCAGGGTGCGCAACGTTTCGGCAATGTCTTGCACACATGAAGAATGGGAGACACTCTTTATAACAAGGTCATCAACGTAGACCTCGACGTTGCGGCCAATCTGGCCGTGGAAAACCCAGTCCATGAGACGCTGGTATGTGGCTCCGGCGTTCTTGAGCCCGAAGGGCATTTTCTTGAAAGCATAGCACCCAAAAGCAGTGATGAATGCCGTTTTGATGGCATCTTGCGGATCCATAAAGATCTGGCGGTATCCCTTATACAGATCTAAGAAACAAAGTGCCTCATACCCAGTAATGGCCTCGGCCTTTTGATCTGTGGAAGGTAGGGGATAACAGTCCTTCGGACAATGTTTGTTGAGGTCGGAGAAGTCGATGCACATCCGCCATGCCCCACTGGACTTAATCACCATTACTGGATTCGATAGCCAGGAGGGGTAATATACTTCGAACAGGATGTCCGCATCTAAGAGTTGTTGCACCTCGATTCGAATTGCGTCATTTCGCTCCGGGGCGAACTTCCTCTGCTTTTGCTGGATTGGCTTTATGCTGGGATCGATGTTCAGCTTGTGTGTTATTATGTCGGGAGAGACCCTGGGCATATCTAGAGGAGACCATGCGAAGACATCGGAATATTCTCGCAAGGTCTGAATTATAGCCTGGTGTAGCCATGGCACATCCACGGCTCCGACGGTTACAGTCTGTTCCAGCTTGGACGGATCAAGCGGTACTTGAGCGGTGGCATCCCCCAACGAGGTACATTCCCGAGGTTCCAGAACCGATGATGCTACCTGAAGCTGCTGTTTGGGAGGAACTTTAGCAGTCTTTTTGAGTGCCACGTACATACACTCCTTTGAAACCCGCTGACTCCCGCGGATAGCCACTTCGCCATGCGAAGTGGGAAACTTTAATGCGAGGTGATACGTGGAGCATATGGCTTTGGCGGGGGTAAGCCAGTCTCGGCCCAAGATCATGTTGTACGGTGATGGGGAATTCACCACATAAAAATCCACGAAAATGGTTTTTATTGCCGGATAAGTCCCCAAAGACGCCGGGAGAGTGATGATACCCTCTGGCTGGACTTCACCCTGAGTGAAAGTCTGCAGTGGCCCGGGGGCCGGCCGAAGTTGTTCCCGAGGAATCCCCATCCTTTGGAAACAGTCGGCAAATATAACACTCACCGCGGCCCCATTATCCACGAAGACCCGCCTTATTGTTATGTTGGCTACAGTCATGTCGATGACAATAGCGTCAGTATGAGGTGTTATCTCCGGAACCGGGTCTCTATCCGTGAAGCTGACAGTCTCGGATTGATGGAGGCGTTTATGATGTGGCTCCTCGGGAGGAGGACGTCGAGCCTCTGCCTTCAAGGCATGTCGTGAAGCCCCGGTAGGGAGGGCCCCATATATCACGTTTATCACGTGAGGGGGTGCGTTGTCTCCGGGTCCTCCCGGAGGAGGAGGTGGTGGCGGAAGACGTGGTTTTTGGCGATTGCCAGAATCTTGCCGTGCGTAATTACTAGGCCCCGGCCGATTATTATGCCACGGCGGTCGATTTTGTTGTGTACCGCGGTCATGATAACCTCCACGATTATGGGACGACCCCCCATTCTGACCTGTCCGAGGCTTGTCATTGGTCCGCGCAATGTATTGGCGCAAGAAACCTTTCCTCAGGCACTCCTCGATCTCCTTGCTGAGTTCTCGGCACTCCTCTGTCTCGTGCCCATGATCTCGGTGGTACGCACACCACTTTCCACGATTCCTCTTCTCAGGCGGAGCAGTCATCCGCGGACAAGGTCGTAGATCGTTCTTGTGAATAGAAAGGATTTCGGCTCGTGACTTCGTCAACGGAGTCAGTTGTGGAATATCGCCTCGAGAATCTGAACGCCCCGAGTTCAGATGGGAAAAAGCACTAGGTCGTGTACTAGGCCCAGTTTGTGCCTTGTCGGACTGCCGCTTGCTAGCATGCTTCTCACGTTTCCGGCGAGTCTGCTCCTCGGCCTTAGCAAATTTGCACACCGTTTTGAATAGTGCTCGGGTTGTGACCGGTGTGTTTCGAACCAGCTCGGTGTAAAGTGTTCCAGGACGGAGTCCATTCATGAACGCGTTGATGACTACGTCTTCGGGGCAACTTCCCACCTTGAGGCTTTCCGCTGTAAAGCGGTCAAGAAATTGGGCAACGGTTTCACCGTCCCGCTGTTCCATATTCATGAGGTCGGCTAAAGTGGCCATGGGCTTCGCCCGTGCTTCGAACCGTGCCCAGAAGTGTTCGGCGAGTTCTCTGAAAGAGGATACGCTGTTGCGCGGTAGAGAATCAAACCAGACCCGAGCCTCATCCTGTAAGTACTCGGGGAAAATTTTACAGTAATGGAGGGATGTAGTGTTATCGCAGCTAAGCATGTTGTGCCGGAAAGCTCCAAGAAAATTGGCTGGATCTCCGGTGCCATCGTAAGGTGGTATGGCCGGCCGTTTAAACCCTTCGGGAAGGGAGGTGGCCATGATTTCTTGGGAGAACGGTGTGATGATATCTCCATTGGCATCAAGGCCCAGAATTCTGTCCAGTTCAACATTGCGTTGAACTCGCTCATACTCTTGAAGATCTAGAGCATGAGGATTGGCATAGCGAACTCTCTTAGCCGCGTTGAGTGGACGGCGGCGATCCATATCAGTAGGTTCATCGTTGCGCGGTCGTGATTCGTTAGAACTCCCATGGTCCTCGGAGGAACCAGGTCGTTCCCGTCGCCGATCCTGACGTCCGCGATGCCCCGGGTCCTGTTGATCACGCGAGTGCTGACGAGGTGGAGGCACCGCGGGATTAGCATCATGTCCGGCAGGCCCCGCGGGACGTAGGCGATTAGCTGCCCAATCTTGAAGAACATGTGCATGCTCTTGTAAGAAAGCCTGGAGCAATTCTGGGGTGATTTGAACGTTAACCGGTGGTTGGGCAGCAGCGGGATTAGGGTTTTGCATGTTTTGACGGGGTGGAGGTAAATTCTGATTGTCTGGATTCGCAACCGGGTCTTGATTACCCTGATGATGAGATGTGCTCCTTGCCGACAATTGCCTCGGCGGCAAAACTTGATCCACGGGTGGATCCTGGTTGGATTGATCCCCGTGGCGAGATTGATTCAAACGAGTCGTCACCATGATTCTTGAATACACTGCGAACGTCAAAAATTGTCTTTCGTTCCCACAGGCGGCGCCAATTGATAAAGCGCAATCCGGTATCCAATCGATTCAGCCTAAAACTAATGCAAGAAATATAAAAACACACAAGATATACGTGGTTCGATCCGGAGATCTACGTCCACGGGCAGAAAATCACTCTTGCCGAGGTGTTTCTTTCACTAAAACTTTGAGCTTACAAGCAATAATCCAGAATTCAAAGTGCGAACCCTAATTCAGAGTTCTTTTCTCATACTTATACTCAACTTTCCTAAACCCTAACTGAACCCTAACTAACTCCCTATTCTCACGCCTATTTCCCGCTGCATGGCAGTTGGGAGCGGATCATGAGCCATGATTCGCGGAACAAACCGTCTGTTGGGCCGACGCGTGTTCCTGGGCCTGCTGGGCCTACGCGTGCTGGGCCGGTCAGTGGGCTTAGGTATTAACCCGACCCGAAGTGATCGGGTTATCCCTGTCACGGACTTTGATACAATTTGCTAAGTGTAGGGCAGCTTCAAGAAAAGGGTCTCGCGATTATCAAAAATGAGGTATGCAATATCTGCCATCTATCTCGGGGCTTGATTGCGCACACAGACATGAGTGCAAATCGCATGTTTACTCTACTCAATCAAAGCTCCGATCTTAATACTGCTACTGAAGAGTGTCTACACCTTCTCCCGATCTCACTTATCTTTGGCATCAAAGATATGGTCACTTAAGCTACAAAGGTTTAGAGACACTCCAGACAAAGAAAATGGTGCCTGTACTACCTCAGTTGGAGGCCTAAAATATCACTTGTGCTGATTGCTTTATCAGCAAGCAACACAGAAATGAAGTCCCTAAAAGAGTGAATGGCGTGGTAGCGAGGTCTTGGAAATCATACACATAGATATTTATGGAAAGAGGGTACTTGTTATGTTTTATGATGATTATATCTGAAAAATCAGAAGGTTTGGAGTGTTTTAAGACATATAAGAACTTGGTGGAAAAAGAAGTAGAGGCATCCATCAAGTGTTTGCAGTCAGACAGAGGAGGAGAATTCAATTCGCTATTCAAAACATTTTGTGAAGACGAATGAATAAAGAGGCAACTTGCCACAGCATACACACCACACCAAAACAGAGTGGCGGAACGCAAAAATAGAACGATCATGAGCATGGTGTGGTGTATGATCACGAGGAAAAAGGTTCCTAAGCCTTTTCGGGCAGAAGCTGTAAATTTGACCTTTTATTTGTTAAATCGGTGTCCGACTCTAGCTGTGAAGAACACCACACCTCAAGAAGCTTGGGGCGGAATCAAATCTTCAGTTGACCATCTCTGAGTTTGGGGCTGCGTGGCACACGTGCATATCCCAGAGGCCAAATGAGGTAAACTTGATGATAAAAGCTTTCCTTGTATTTTAATGGGTGTGAAGATGAGTCAAAGGGTTATCATTTGTTTGATCCTAAGACTAAGCGTATTGTAGTTAGTAAGGATGTAGTGTTTGAGGAAGAGAAGAGTTGGAATTGGGGTGTCAATTATAAAGAACAAACAGAGGTTGTTTTGGCTTGGAGTGATGATGATTTCAGTGGTGATGAGAGTGAGAGGGAGCACGAAGATGATAGAAATTGATAATGCGCAATCCAGAAACCACACAATTAAACAGTAATCTACACAAACAGGATGTAAGAACACAGGATTGACGTGGTTCGATCCGGAGATCTACGTCCACGGGCAGAAAACGGCAATCGCCGAGGTGTTTCTCTTTACTAGAACGCGGAGTTTACAGTGCGTATTACAGAATGCAAAGTTCGAACCCTAATGCAGAGTTCTTTTCCCCTATTTATACTTCTCAATCTAAAACCTAACTAAATCCCTATAATCTTGCCCACCAAATCTGCATGGCAGTTGGGAAAAGATCATGGGCCTTGATTCGCGGAACAAACCACTCGCTGGGCCGACGCGCGTTCCTGGGCCTGCTGGGCCTACGCGTAGTGGGCCTTTACGCGCTTGCTGGGCCTGTGCGTGACGGGCCGATCGGTGGGCTTTGGTATAGTGGGCTTTGGTGTTAGCCCGACCCGAGCTGATCGGGTTATCCCTATCAGATGCCCCCCCCAGCCGGAGCGAGGTAGGAGCTTCGGTTGTCACCGGGGTAGAACCGTAAGCAAGAAGGACCGGGGTCGCTGGCGGGCCGAAGTGTTTACGGGGGACCGAGTTTATCCGCGTCCCTGGGACTCTGCGGAGTAATTGGCGGACGCAGTGCCGAGCTAAGTCGAGGTGCACGGGGCATATAGTGAGACACCGAACTTCTCAGAAGCGAGAAACGCGTTGGGAGGATGTGACAACTTGGCCGAGGTGGAGGGTACACCGGGGTGATTATTCTGGCCAAAATGGAGGGGCACCGGAGTATTTGTGGATGATCAAGTCTATCCGCAATCCGGGAACTTCGCGGCGCAAGCTGGCCGAGGTGGAGAGTAAGGTTGATGTGATTGGCGGCGCCATAAACCGGACTGAGCCCGTATTATTCGGGCGATTCGGTTGTAACCGGGATGGAGCTGTAGGGAAGATGAGTCGTGGTCGCTGGCGAGCCACAGTGTTTTTGGATGTTCAGAGTCCGTGGAGGTTGAATCGAACTAGGATGAATGCCACCGAAGTGATAGCGAGACCGCGATCTCCCCAAAAGCAATAAAGTGTAGCGGAAGAAGATAGTAGTCTGGCCGAGGTGAAGGGAGAGGAGTGACAAGATCCCGTAGGACACGGAGTAGGTCCGGGGATAAATCTCAACGCCGGAGCGCTGAATATTAGCTCGGAGGCCGTAGATAATTGTAAAGAAAAATCTCCCCGGACGGATCGGGTTAATAGGTGTTCGGGAACACTATATGGACGGTGCCAATAAAAATCTCCCCGAACGGATCGGGTTAATAGGTGTTCGGGAACACTATATGGACGGTGCCAATAAAAATCTCCCCGAACACTATATGGACGGTGCCAATAAAAATCTCCCCGGACGGATCGGGTTAATAGGTGTTCGGGAACACTATATGGACGGTGCCAATAAAAATCTCCCCGGACGGATCAGGCGGGAGTAAAATCTCCCCGGACGGATCAGGCGGGAGTAATCAAGTTGTCCGGAGACGAAGTGTGAATCTTCCCGGACGGACCGGGAGAAAGATCCAAGTGTCCGGAGACGAATAATAATAGTACAACTACGCTAGGGCGTCCCCGTAACGTAGAAAAAAGCATGGTAAGATGCACAAATAAAGAATTTATATTCAAGGTGAGTGCCGGAGCAATGTTAACAATCCGAAGGGAAATCACAACGAAAAAGAACTGTACAATAAAGGTAAAGATAAGAACAGTACTTGTTATTCGCTATTCATTGGCTCACGGTCATGATAACCTCCTCGGCATTGGGATGAATCCCCATTCTGGCCTGACCGAGGCTGGTCATCGGTCCGGACGATGTACTGTTGCAGGAAACCGTTTTTTAGACAGTCTTCGATTTCCTTTCCGAGTTCTCGGCACTCCTCTGTCTCGTGCCCATGATCTCGGTGGTACGCACACCACTTTCCACGGTTCCTCTTCTCCGGCGGAGCAGTCATTCGCGGGCAAGGCCGCAGATCGTTCTTATAGATAGAAAGGATCTCAGCTCGTGACTTCGTCAGCGGAGTCAATTGTGGAATATCAGCTCGGGGTTCCGAAGACCCCGGGGTCAAGCGGGAAAATGCACTAGGTCGCGTACTGGGCCCGGTTTGGGCTTTGTCGGACTGCCGCTTGCTAGCGTGTTTCTCACGCTTCTGGCGAGTTCGCTCCTCGGCCTTAGCAAATTTGCGCACTGTTTTGAACAGTGCTCGGATTGTGACCGGTGTGTTCCGAACTAACTCGGTGTAAAGTGCTCCGGGGCGGAGTCCATTCATGAAAGCGTTGATGGCTACATCGTCGGGGCAATTTCCCACCTTGAGACTTACCGCTGTGAAGCGGTCAAGAAATTGGGTGACGGTTTCACCGTCCCGTTGTTCCATGTTCATGACATCGGCCAGGGTGGCCATGGGCTTCGCCCGAGCCTCGAACCGTGCCCAAAAGTGCTCGGCGAGTTCTCTGAAAGAAGATACGCTATTGCGTGGAAGGGAATCAAACCAAACCCGAGCTTCATCCTGTAAGTACTCAGGGAAAATCTTGCAGTATTGAAGGGATGTGATGTTATCATGGCTAAGCATGCTGTGCCTAAAAGCTCCAAGAAAATTGGCCGGATCTCCGGTGCCATTGTAAGGTGGTATAGCTGGCCGTTTGAGCCCTTCGGGAAGGGTAGTGGCCATGATTTCTGAGGAGAACGGCGTGATGATATCTCCATTGGCATCAAGACCCAGAATTCTGTCCAGTTCAACATTGCGTTGAACTTGCTCATACTCTTGAAGATCTAGAGCATGAGGATTGGCATAGCGAACTCTCTTAGCCGCATTAAGTGGACGACGACGATCCACATCAGTGGGTTCCTCGTTGCGAGGTCGTGATTCATTAGAACTCCCCCGGTCCTCGGAAGAACCGGGTCGTTCCCGACGTCGATCCTGACGCCTGCGGTGCCCCGGGTCCTGCTGATCACGCGAGCGGGGTGGAGGCACCACGGGATTAGCATTATGGCCGGCAGACCCCGCGGCGGGCCCCGCGGGATGTAGGCGATTAACTGCCCAATCTTGAAGAACATGTGCATGTTCTTCTAGGAAAGCCTGAAGCAGTTCTGGGGTAATTTGGATGTTTACCGGTGGTTGAGCGACTGCAGGATTAGGGTTTTGCAGGTCTTGAGGTGGTGGAGGGTTTTGATTGCCCTGATGATTAGACGTACTCCTTGCCGGCAACTGCCTCGGCGGCAAGATTTGATCCACAGGTGGATCCTGGTTAGATTGATCAACCTGGCGGGATTGATTATTACGAGTCAACACCATGATCTCTGAAGGCACTGTTAATGTGAAAAACTACTTTGTCGTTCCCACAGACGGCGCCAATTGATAATGCGCAATCCGGAAACCACACAATTAAACAGTAATCTACACAAACAGGATGTAAGAACACAGGATTTACGTGGTTCGATCCGGAGATCTACGTCCACGGGCAAAAAACGGCAATCGCCGAGGTGTTTCTCTTTACTAGAACGCGGAGTTTACAGTGCGTATTACAGAATGCAAAGTTCGAACCCTAATGCAGAGTTCTTTTCCCCTATTTATACTTCTCAATCTAAACCCTAACTAAATCCCTATAATCTTACCCACCAAATCTGCATGGCAGTTGGGAAAAGATCATGGGCCTTGATTCGCGGAACAAACCACTCGCTGGGCCGACGCGCGTTCCTGGGCCTGCTGGGCCTACGCGTAGTGGGCCTTTACGCGCTTGCTGGGCATGTGCGTGACGGGTCGATCGGTGGGCTTTGGTATAGTGGGCTTTGGTGTTAGCCCGACCCGAGCTGATCGGGTTATCCCTATCAGAAATAATGAAGGGGGTAGCTAAGCTAGAAATGAAGCAGCGGGAAGTTCACAAGACATTGTGATTCAAGGAAGAGAGATGAGGAGGCCTATTTGGATAGAAGACTATGTGAGTGGTGAGGGGTTGAGTGAAGAAGTAGAAGAAGTTTTCGATGTCTGAGTGCAAACCTGTGAATAGTCCAATTGTTCCAGGTTTTAAGATTAACAGAGATGTTGATGGAGTAGCTATGCATGGCACTTATTTCAAGCAAGTTGTTGGAAGCTTAACGTATCTCACAGCCACAAGGCAGGACATTATGTTTAGAATGAACTCGATAAGCAGATACATGTCAAAACCCACTAAGTTGCATTTACATGCTGCAAAAGCAAAAGGAATATTAAGGTACTTGAAGGGACTGCTAATTATGGGATTTTCTATAAGAAGGGAGAGGAAGAAACTATTTGGTTTCTCGGACTCCAATTATGCCGGAGATGAAGAAGATTCCAAAAGTACATTTGGTTATGTTTTCTTGTTGAGTTAGGGAGCAGTATCATGCGTTCCAAGAAGGAACCGATCATTACTCTTTTAACTACTGAAGCAAGATTTGTTGTTGTTTTTAAGTGCTTGTGAAGTTGTGTGGATGCGAAAAGTTTTGAGGGAATTGGGTCATGATCAAGAAGGTGGCACCATCATCAACAATGATAATAGCTCAACAACTAAACTTTCCAAAGATCCAATAATGCGGGGAAGAAGCAAGCACATCAGAGTACGGTATCATTTCTTAAGAGATTTCGCAAAAGATGGAAAAGTTGAGTTAATGCAGTGTGGAACTCAGCACTTAGGATCCTCTGGTCCACTTTTATCCTATCCCACTCGTGTCCCACCTCAAAATCGAGCCAATTATAATTATTTTCATGCAATTTATGAATTTAAAGTTCATTATTGAGGTTCAGGATTCAGGATCCATGTTTAGATTTCATGTTTAAAGTCTAGGATTCGACTTTTTTGGACTAGGGTATATTTTCTATTGTAAATTTACGATGTCACGATTCACGGTTCATGATTTAATGGTTTAATGTTTATAATTCAATAGATCATAGTTTAGGGTTCATGATTCATGTGTTCGGGGTTCACGATTTATGTTGTATGGCTCGATTTTGAAGTGGGACAGAGTTGGGACAGGGTAAATGTGGGATAGAGGATTCTTTTCCGGAACTCAGGAGCAAGTTGCAAGTGATGACTAAAGCCTTAAAGCTTGAAGCTTTTCAAAAACTCGGAAATAAGATGGGAATGCGTGACTTTGCTGATTAAACTACCAGCAATATTGCAGTTAGTTTAAGGGAGGGAAAATAAGGGGTCAATGGTAGTTAGAATTTGTTGCTAGAAGTTAGGATTTTTATTCTATTTGTTTTTAATAAGCCCTAGTCTTTAGGAATCAAGTTTTCATTGTTAGCTGTTGTAAATCACGTACTAGTACGTTTAGTTATTTTATTGTTTTTCAGTTTTTGAACTTTGTAAGGCTATTTAACAGCCCCCTTGAAGGCAATAGAGGTCATTGAGTTTTTGCAGTACATCATTTATTCTCCCTACAACGGTGGTTAGAGGTGATTCGGGAGTCCGGCCGAGTAGGACCTAGCCTGTCGGGTTAATATCATATTCCAGGCCAGGTTGAACTGGGCTTAAATTTGATCGGGCCTAAAATTAGTCGGCCCGACCTATTCCCTTATAATATACTAAGATTATCAACCGACTCGCGGACCGATGGGCTTTTGGCCCATTGGATTGAGTCTGTCGAGTTAAATAGTGCTTCAAACCAACTGGACCGATCCATCGAAGCAGATCAATTTCGTCACCTCTACTGGTGGACTCGATTTGGTTGCGAGCGATGGTGGTGATGTACTCTCTTGATTCACGAGGGTGTGAAGGTTGAGGAGAAGATGGCTTGATTCTCCAAAGAAGAGAGGCGTTGCAGAGGACAGAGTTTATATATGTAGTCTCCAACACTATAATACAATGGATCGGGGGCAATGGCACTTAAAGCAAACACGTTTGTGTTTAAGCCATTTGGGTCCTTCTGGGCCCAAACTCAAACAAATACTCTTATAATCAAATCAATTTCATCTATTCAATAGTAAAGTAAATAAAGATTCATACTATTGCTGACTGAGAAATGATTCTTCAAATTAGTAAGTTAAAAAATTCTAGTTCAACAGGTGACTTGGCTAAACTTATTTCACACATCTTATAAGCTTCACCACCTTATAAGATTAAAAAAAAAAAAAAAAATTATAAGTTGATAAAGTCTTTTGATAAGATAGTTTATAAGTTTGTGACTGAATAGGGGATTTAGCTTTAACCTGGGGATTAATTTACAAGCCACTATCAAGCACACGTTTTAATAAGTGCGTAAAGTGTGTGTGGAATGTGTGGGGTGTGTGTGGAATGTGCGTAGTGCGTGTGAAAGAAGTGTGTGTAGTGTGTAGTGTCTGAAGTGTGTGAAGTGCATATATGCGTGTAATAAGTGAAATTAAGTGTAACTTAATCTTAATAAAATAAGATGGACTAGATGAACTTTTTTTTTGGAGCTATAAGCTCTAAGAGCTTATTTTATATCTTTTAAGTTATCTAACATCTACTTTATCAAACACATTAAAAAAGCTTGAAACCTCACAAATATCTTATAAAATGTTTTGAGAGCTTGTGAGCTTACCAAACACCCTTTATAACGTGGTTGATCAAAATAACTTATCCTCATTCATATAATGCACGGCCAAATGATTCTAAATATTCCACAGACCTACTATATGCTGGCCTTGTATCCAGCCTCGGTGGTGCTATTCGGATTGGCACAACCGTCTCAGGGTGACAGAGGTCCTCCTCTTCTGGTCGATTTCTTGCCCTTGCCAGATCTGGAAACCAGGCTTCCGATTTATCTCATGCTTCCATCGATAGCGCGCGTCTCCCCACATCAACACCACGGATCCTGGGGTTAGAAGTACTGGAATCTTTGCTGAGGGTTCACACTCTCTGTTTACCTCTTCAACATCACTGCTATCAGCTTCGACTGCGCTAAAGTGCATAATGCATGATGATTCCAGGGAGACTATCGCTATTCCATCTTCAAAACGCATCAGGTCAACATGTGCACAAATTCCCTATATAAGGCCATCGTATTCAGTAAAAAGAGAACAGACGAAAAAAAGTTGAGGTAATGGAACAAATGCATGATTGTGAGAAGCAATTGTACTAGTTTCTGGATGAGCCAGAGGCAGGATTAGTCTGCGCTGGGCAGGGGCAATTTGGACAAAACGTAGGGGTGCAAACTGGGTATAGTTTCTAGGTGGGTCCTCTTGGAACGCTACAACACAGTTGATTTGCAGCAATGCAAGATAGGTATAGACTAACCAAATTCCAAAATCGAAGCAGCGTTTTATTATGAGTAGCTGATAATTGAATAGCATCTATCCGGAAGCGGGAGATCACTGCTTTGACAATGACTGTAATTTGTAAACTAATGAGCATATCATAAAAGGACAAGAACGCACCTCACCTGGCTGGTATATGTTCACGATAAATTGGTTAAAAAACGGTTCTCTCCATAATAACTCCGATGGGAACAGGCACGTTTCCTTACTGTTCTCACTAGTCGATAGGTCTGTTGATTCAAGAGAACAACAGCTAAACAGAATAGTCTCACGGATGATGCATGAAAGTTCGAGGGCCCAAGGGGGAAGATCTCCAAACCTCATCGCCTGCATTCAGAAAGAGAAATTCATCAGACAAAAGTTTCCACTCGCTTATCTAAGGATAATCACATTGCAATTTACATGTTCATTGATTAGCAGATGCCAAACTGATCCAGAACAAGCACAGAACTTGCCGATCACAAGACCCAGGAATAAAATGTACGTATAACCCATAATGATAACACTTCAATGTGCATAAAATTAATCAGTGTGCCAGGTTCTAAGAAGGGATCGCCCTAATAACTACTTGAATGCTGCAACATATTGTGAAATAAACAAGTATATTGTTCACTAGAGTTTCCGAGAGGTAATTACAGTTAATAAAGTTTCCTCGACAGATATCATAGACGTTTCTAACTTCTAAGGAAGGAATAAGACAATTAGTTACCCCATGACATCGGCCTTATGACACGAACTACTATAATTAACCAGTAAACCACAGTGGTATACTCCACAGTGCTACTTAGAGTTGCCAGATGACCATTTTGTAGGCAATTGAAGATAGTTTTGCACCGATTAGTACTAGCTAACAGGAAAGAGAATTACACTTTACATTTGCTCTTTTAGATATGTCCCCTGATGTTCAGAAAATGTAGGCAAAATTTTTCTTAGACCTGTACTCCTCCCTTATAACTGTTCTTAAAGCTGCAAAAGAACGGAGTCAGTCAGCTTGTTAGTGTTCATGTTTTGTTTAATTACTTTAATCAAACTCAAGCCAAGCCGTGCTTGCGAGCATTTGAATTTGCTCCTGAATGTGTTTGACCATATTCGTGATCTTATATCACTTTTACGAATATTAAATAAACACACATTTTCCCAAATCTCCATGCAAATAGGCGAATTTAACTAAATGATCATTATCATAAGAGACTAAGAAGTAATATAAGAATATTGTATTATATGTAGTATAAATATTGCTATTTTTTCCTTAATTATTACTATTATTATTAAAAGGGTCTCGAACTAGTTTGTTTACCGGCTTAAACAAGGCAATCATGTTCAAGGTTTATTATTATAAACGAGCTGAAAATTTTGTTTGTTTTCAAATAAACAAGCTCGTTAACGAGCTATTTAACCAAAGCTCTGAAAAAATTGTTCGTTTATTAAAATAAACAAGCTCGTTAGCTAGCTATTCAATCGAAGCTTTGTTCGATTGCATCCCTAACTTTTCTGTACACTTACTTATTATACAGTTCAATACTTCAATTGCAATTTGCAAGGAGAAAAACCAGAAACTAAAATACCATCAGAATGGAAATTAAGAAGAGATACTAGAATTACCTGATTGTGTGAGGCTTCAGTCAAATATCCCTCTGCATCCAATAAATTCGAAGCATAAATTCTTCTGGACTGCAAGATTTGATAGCATTAACACGATAACGCGAAATAATTGGATCACCTTTCTCAAGAGAAGACAGCAATGAAGACTGTTGATCGGCAGACAATAAGTCCCTGCAAATCCACAGGCCGTTGATTTCAGTAACTGGTTCCCAAATGTGGCTATCCCCAAAGATCGACACAGGACCCCCGACTTCATCGCTCGAATCGTCGACTTGAATTCGTCTCCGGCAACCGGACGATGTCTCACCATCGCTGTCTGACGATGAATCGCCGAAAGCCTCCTTTAGAATCGCTTTCAGCTCCGCCTCGTCCTCCCCCATTTCCCCCGCTTGGGAAGTGTACACTAAAAGCGCCTTAGCGTTCAAGCGTGTTTCATTTCATTTTTTTTTTCCATTATTAATTTAAAGAAAATACGAGTTTATATAACCACATCCATTTTTACTGTTAACTATCAATTTATTTTTTTAACTTTTTGATGTTTATGTCTAAATCTACCTTTTCTTTTCTTCAAAAAAATGTTTGAATCTACCTTAGATGTGAAACGTTATAATGTAAAAAGTAAAAGTTTCTAGACGTGATTATTATCGGGATGTAAAAAATCAAAGCGTAACAACTTAAAAAATAATTCACGATAGAAATAATAATCCACCATAGATAGATGAGCATTTTCTTATAATATAATAATAATAGACGAATTACATTACATACTGAAATCTCACATATTGTCACATAGCTTTGCAGGTAACAAAAGTAATATCCAAGTTCAGATAATGACACAATATAAATCATAAGTTGAGTACCAATAAAGGCATGGTAAGCATCAACGTGTTTTATTTACCAATACTATTACCGGGAAAACAAATACATCTAGGCCAAAAACTTTAACGACAGTAAATTTACCGTACATAAATACTGAATGTCTTAGCTGAATTAGAGAGTATTTGCAATATTTGTAGCTTAAACTTACTTTTAGATTTGAACAGTTTTTTTATGTGTTTGCAATATCACATTGCGAACCAAGATGGCTTCTCAAAAACACTTATAGAGTGTTTGCATTTGCTATTTTTAAGCATATATTATATTGTAGCTTCATTTAAGTTAATATAGAGTGTTTGGGAGCTTAGCTCATGCCACATTTAATTAGTTGGAAGCTAAAAGTCATACGCAACAAAGTGTTGCTTTTACCTGTTTATTTAAGAGATCATAAGTAATTAATTATCAAACACTTCAACTATAAAAATTTGGTCAAAATTACTTAATTCTCAAACACTACTTACTTTCGATTATAAGTAATTTTTGCACAATTTTAATTTTAATCACTTCTTCAAAAGTAAAAGCAAAGGATAACACTCCCTTAAAATCTAATTCTAAGAAGTTGCAAACACCCATCAACCGTACCAATTTTTTGCTTTAAAATTACTTTATTTCCATATACTATCAAATTTTATATTTTCTATGAATAAATTCAATTCATTCTCTAAGCATCACCAAGGTAGGAACAATTAGAATCTTGGGTACAATGAAGAGAGATTTACCTGTACTTTTTTAGGGGAAAGGGAAAAAGAGAGTGAAAAAATAGGAAAGTGGGACCCAAAAGTAGTATTTGTACCTTGAATGATTCAATTCGAATTCTCTGTTATATTTCCTGTAATATGACGGTAGTGTGAATTATTAAATTGTATAAAAAATAAGGTATTTAGTTGGAGATAAATTGTACTATCTAAAATAAGGTTTATAGTTGGAGATGCCCCTGGTAAAAGATGCTTTAAAATGTTTTGAACTGAAGTGGGTAACCTAGCAATCAAAGTAATGAAATTAGAGAAGGCTATCAAGATGCTTTCGAATAGCCAAAAAGCTAACCAGCTTTCGTAAATAAAACATAGAACCACAAAACTGATGCTCAACATCTGTCAACAAACCCTTTTTCTTACTCTGCATCACATCAAATGTCCACAAAGTTTCCCAAAATAAATCAGAACTCAGATACCATCAAGAATTATAATCGAAATAGCAAAATGATTATTATTATTCAAAAAAGCAGCCAAAACAAAATGCTAACACCGTCTCAAATCATGCTCTGTTTAAAAATAGCAAAAACAAGGGCACCAATAAAAACAAACAAAAACTAGTAAACCGAATACTTCTCTGCTGCACCAGGAAAGAGTTTCTTGTAGACTGAAAGGAACACCGGAATAACGACAGTAAGGGCCAGCGAAAGATGCTCCGAGCTGCTCGTCCTCACCGTAATCTGACCGCTGAGCTTGTTATTGATTCCAGCACGAACAGCCACCTTTGAATTGCGCCCGATAGCGAACTGGGCCAAGCTATTGAACCCAAGTGCTAAATCGCCTCTCCATTTGATTATGGACATGCTGAATGTAGACTGGACCTGGCCAATCGGGTAGTCAAGCTCCCTCCTCTGCAGCTCAAAGTTGGCCCCATATGCTGTATCGTTCTGAGATCGAACAGCACCAGCACTTCCCACCAAGGCGTATTGCCTTCCAAAAGTGATCTGATCTTCGATCTTCACACCAGGGACAATGTTTTCGCCCAAAAACGTGAAAGATATTCCACCCGTTGCTTTGTTTTTCTTCAGATTCTTGATCTTGGTTTCGCCTCTGACAATGTAAGCGAGTTGCTTTCCGATGCTCTGGATGTCGAATCCAGCCATGGTAGAGATGTTCTCTCCTTGCTTGGCTGAAATCGAGGAATCCAAACTGATTGTGAAATCCTTCTTGTCTTTCGTGATTTGGACGGTGTAAGATGCGGGGAAGCAGCTAGCGATAGCTAGGCTGTGTTCGAGGTTGACACCATCGTAGCCGCAGTCATGGTCCCACCCATGGGTGTCGAGAACCGGCCTTGCCAGAAACTGCGAAGTGGGCTCCAAGAAACGGTACCGATAAGCGGGGTTGTCACCATCGAAAGAGGGTGGAAGAGCCATATCGGGTAGGGGAACCGCCACGGGTGCCGCAGCACCAGGGTCGGCATCATCCTCTGGAAAACCATAATCAATAGCCGAATTCTTGCCTTTCTTTTTAATCTCCCTCATCCTTCTCAACTCCTCTTTCCACTGCTTCTTCTGGAGAAGCTTCACTCTGTAATCATACTCCTCGAAATACGCCTTCCTCTGTTCCTTACTGAGCTTGGCCAACTGAGCCTTTCTGAGAGGCTTGAATGGGGGAAGCTGATCATACTCATCCTCCTCTTCTTGATCAGAATCCGAGAAATCATCCAAATCAATATCCGAATCAACACCATCACCACCTTGATCAGCTGGAAGTTTCGGGTGTGGGCGGGACTGCAACATGGAGGATAACATGTATGGAAGAGGCGGTGAGCGGGTCCTGAAATTAAAGAGCTTCCTATGATCAAACGGGTCTTGCGGCTTTGAGACCGAACTGGCTTCTGATAAAATCTTCATTGAGTAGCATAGGAGTAGTAGCTGAGGCCTCCATATCTGGCCATTAGGAAGTATCTTCTGGCCCTCCCTGTTCTTCCTACAAGCCGGGTGATTTTCCACGAGAGAAACAGGATTCATCAAACTCGGGCTCATCATTCGTAAATCACCCGCAGCGTGGCCAATCGACTGCTGGACAACATGAGACCTCTGAGAAACAAACACCTCGTAGCTCAGAGGGGTACCAGAAGGTCCGTCCGGAGGTGCAGACATACCATGAGTAAGGGTGACTACAGCACTTCTCCAGATGGAAGAGCCAAGGGCACTATTAACAGTCTTCAAGAGCGGTAGATCGTTAAGATCTCTAGATTGTGCATCCAACCGATCCACATAAAGAACGACATCAGGTGGGTTTTTCTTTGTGAACTTCTTTACAGAAGACAAGACACTACGGTTGAAACCCTGCTCCATCACTGAAGGTTTCAGACCAGGTGTGTCCAAAAACCGAATCTTGACCCCATCAACAACACCAGAGATCTCCTTAACAGAAGCTGTACCAGTTTCAAATGCATCAATTGCCGCCTTCTCTTCTCCGAGCAATGAATTTATGGTGGCACTTTTCCCCACCCCAGGTTTTCCAAGGGCCAGAATGTTAATTGAGAAGTCTAAATCATCTTTACCCTCTGCTTCAAGTTGAAGGGCTGTCCTCTTAGCAGCATCCAAGCTGAAAGTTTGGGTGCCTTGCCTTCCACCAGCAAGCGCAAGCCTGTACAAAACCTGTGTTGCAACAGATTCTTCGGGAGAGAGCCCCAATCTGTACACAAGCCTCAGAAACTTCACCCTGATCTGTTGCAATTTCTCCAGCTTCTTTTTGTCCTCTTCGCTCAAATTCTCCTCAGATTCTCCACCACCAGCAGGAGTTAATGTGCTGAAAATGCTCGGGCGGTTTGGTCGAGGAGCAGGTCTCAAAGACTGAAGAGAGGATCCAAGACCAGCAGGCCGCTCCACCGAGAAAAGCCTGGATCCATCCTGAGAGGTGATAGTGATATTACCACCACCCGAATCAGCACCTGTTGCCGCCTTAAGAAGAGCTGCAAGAGCAGCAGAATCAAACAATTCCTTCCCATCTCCCTCATCATCAGTCTCACCTTCTTCTTCTTCTGAATCTGTTACAATTTGACCATCAATTCTCTCAGAATGGTCATATGAACGGTCAGCACCCATATGAGAATCCCCACCAGACTCTCGTTCCAACTCCTCAATGAACTTCTTCGCCGCTTCTGAGCTACCAAAGATCATACCATCAGTGTCCCCATCTGAGGTATAACCTTCAGGTTGAACTTCCTCATCCTCCACTTCTCTAATTTCTTGGGGTTCAGAAGATGTGGTCCCTTTTGATTCTGCAGACACACCATCTGCCAATCCATTATTCTGTGCATGAACATTGTTATGCTCATCCGACCCTACTATTCCATCCTCAATCTCAAACTCCCTATCAGTGTGACTCTTGGCTGTAACGCCATTCTCCAAGGTTCCACCACCATTAATAGAATCAATATCGGTCAAGGATGTCTGAACTCCATTCACCAAATGGACTGCAGCCCCTTCATCTAAGTTTTTATTCTTCTCATCGCCCACCACATATTGCTCGGTTTTAAGTGGCTTTGACTCAACTATGTCACCTGTATTATCAACTGCAGGTTCAGAATTTTGAAGATCAGCTCCAACTTCCCCCTCACTGACACCATCCCCACTTTCAGCAGCCTCACCAATCGATTCAGTTGGAACCTTCACCACTTCAATCTTTTCACCTCCATTCTCCTCAGAATCCCCAACAACAGCTACCCCAGGCTCTGCCAAATCAACCTGAATGGTGTCAACAACAGCATCCCCGTCAGGTGTGACTCTCAGATCCTCCTTTGGCTCTAATTTATTCTCCTTAGTTCCATTTTCTTCCTTCTCCACAACAACAGCTGCCCCACCGCCAGAAACATCAGCCGGAACAGAATCAACTGTAGAAGGAGCTTCACTTGTGAGACTCACACCACCAAGACTAACCACCTCTGGTTTTTCTGGCTCAGCCACAGGCACTTCAGTGACCACTTCCTCGCCTGGTTTATTCACCATATCTCCATTTTCTTCCGTCTCTCCAACAACAGCAACCCCAGGACCAGCCACATCAACCTGAACAGAATCTACTACAGAATCCTCTTCAGGCATGGGTTCGACATCAACTGCATCAATCAACTCAGGTTCTTCGGGTTCAGCAGCAGCCACTACAGGCTCACTAACCTCATCCATAGGGCTCAGAGATGCAGCCTTCTCCTCCTTCTCAGACTCATCCCCTTTCATCCCAACTTCTTCCACCACCACTTTCCCGTCTCTCTTCTCACCGCCACTTTCTGCCACGCCGTCATCAGGATTCACGCCCAATTTCTCAACAGAATCATTAATTTCACTCTTCCTATCTAAACCCTCAACTCCACTAACCCTACCCTCTTCATCATTATCGTCTACAGCAGTTCCACTCTTGGAATCCTCACCAACCACACCCGTATCTCCCTCAATAACGCTATCCCCTTTTCCGACATCATCATCATCAGGAATCGGCAAGGATTCATCAGAAATGGGCAAGGATTCAATCTTCGCTGCGGCATCCTCCCCAACAGCCTCGGCTTCAAACTCCTCATAACCACTTACATAACCCTCATCCTCGGATAAGGTACCCTTACTATCATCCCTACTATTATCGTCATTAACAGCAATCGTTTTATTCAATAAAGGCTCATTATCACGTGGAGAAGGAGATACGTTAGAACCTGATGAAACATTGGAGATAGGATTCGACGCCGCTTCCTTGGAGTCCATTGAAGTACTGCAATTGAGAAAAAATAGGATAAACAATTCGGATTTAGGGGTTTGAGGGTTTATGGATAAGGGGAAGAAGAAGTACTGGTGAGAGATGTGAATTGTGATAAGGTTTTTTTTTTTTTTTTGGCGAGTTTGGCAGCCGCTGTGTGCTGCGCCTGCGTTTCTGAAGATTTTCCCTTTGAATATCTGCAAGATTTTATATATATATATATATATTAATTATTAAATTCTACAAACTAATTTACTCGGGAAAAAAAATATCTGCAAATGAAAGAAGTTTTTGAGATTTTTAATGCGTACTGAACTTGGTTTAGTGGCTGAGTCGCTGTAACTTGTAAGAGTGGACTAAATGGTAAATTTGGTGAATGAACAGAGTAGAGTCCGCTGACCCATATGTACCGTAGATGTAGGTAATTAATCTCCACAAATTCGGCAAATTAAACACAATATACTACTGTTCATCATCTTTTAAATTTATGAGTTAAGTCGTTCCTTGCATGGACACATTAAAATTCTTTATTTTTTTAATAATCGAAAGTCCTCTCTCCTAGTGGCGATTTTTTTGTTTTTCTTTTTTAAGTTTAATAATAATAATAATAAACACTGTAATAATTAGGGGTGTAAACGGTACAGTGTAGATTCGGATATTTGAAAATATTTAGATCCATATTAAATTTCGATTATTTAAAAGGTGAGTATCCATTACCAATCCAAAAAGTCGGGACGGTACGGTGATGTAATAAAATTATTTGTTTGTTTTTAATAATCGAAAGTTACGGTGCGGTTATTTATTCTTTTCGGGACTTCGATTCATAATTTCGGATCTAACGGAACGGTTCAATTCGGTTTGGTTCAATCCTCCTTTACTATTAAAAGAGAATCCTCATGACACGCTAAATTAAATATATACGTATGTATTTAAATACGAGGGATCCACTAAATTATATAATTTCATGTTTATCTCACAGTGGTACCGGTACCACTGTGGTACCATAGAATGACCCTTAATTTAAATATTAATTTTTTAAATGTGAAATATAATTTTTTATGATTATTGTAATATTAAAGTAAAATATATAAATAAATAAATAAATAAATACATATAAGATATGACATGGTTGGGGAAGAAAAATGATTTGATTATAATATATAGATAGGTTAATTCATTGGCACGTAACCCATTTACATAACTCCATTATATTTTATTAATACAATAGAATATATTAATCCAGTGCATAGTACGGGAGGACATCTAGTTCGGATAATTAGAGATCTTTTTTATCTTTTGAACAATAAATACAATTTGAACATAATATATTGACGTCAAACTAATATAAATAATTTTATTACATCACTGTACCGTCCCCATTTTTTGGATCCGTAATGGGTACTCAATTTTTAAATAAGTTTGGTATGGATCTGGATATTTTCAAATATCAAATCCACACTGTACCATGCACATCCCTATTTGTTACGGTGTGTATTATTAGTATTGTTATTCTTATTCTTATTATTATGATTATTAAACCTTAAAAAAAAAAAAAAAAACAACAACAACAACAAAAAAAAAAATCGCCTTTATGATAGGCGACTTTCGATTATTAAAAAAAAAAAAAAAAATACATGAAAGTCGCCCCTTGCAGGGATTTAGGGATTCTGACAGTTTTGAAAAGTCGCCCATACGAGAAGCTAACTCAAAAATATAAGACCGAAAAAAATACGCTTATTTTTTTAATTAGGTGATGAACAATACTATATTATGTTAAATTTGCCCACAAATTCTCTAAATACACAGTATCTAAATTAGCACCTTTTAAAATATAATTCCTCCGTTTCAAATTAACTATTTTCATATAATTATATAAAATAAATTGATTACTCTTTGCAACTGAAGAATTTTAAATTTTTAATGACCTGGAAACTTTTTATTACACAAGAACAAATATTTAAATTTTTCATTGCATGGCAAATCCAATATAAAATACTTTAGCCCATAATTAATATTAAATTTAATCCCAACAATCAATCAACGAAAATAAAGGGACCTTTTTAAGTTCGAATTTTGAAAAATATTTTAATCAGGGGCCTGAATTTTGAATTTTTTTCTCATTTAGGGACACTTATGATTTAAATTTTGTTCTCAATTTATAGCTTACATTTAAAAAAATAAGACACTATCCGAGGTAGGAAGCTTCAATACGATACATTGAAAATTCATATGTAGTTCATACTGAAATTTTTTATTCTCCGTACTGAATCTTCAGTACATCAGATAATTATTCCTATTTCTCAAGATGTAAACTCTAAATTAAGAATAAAATTCAAAATCTGAATCGCTAATTGATAAAAACTCAAATTCAGGTTAAGAACTTTCAAAATTCAGGGCACAAATCGAAATATTTCCCAAAATTCAGGATTTTCACGAAATTTTTCCCACAAACAACCGTTTATTTGAAATTTAATATTATATTTAAATATATTCAATATGAGTATTAAACCAAGAAAATGAGAAAATAACATATAGAAAATATTTATTTACTTTCTATCTGGTGCCCAAAACCAATATAAATGATCTGGCTCACATCACAAATCTAGCCTAATTATTCGACATACAATATTTTTCTAACGTTTTATAGAAAGACTAACCATAGGTTGTCACCTGTAACATTTTTATATAGCAAATTTTTAAAATGAAAAGTTAAAATAGGATTTAATTTTTGAGGTAATTTTACTATACATATATATATATATATGACTTTTATTATATTTATTAATATCAATTCTAATTTTAGCATGTGAAATAGATGAAAGTATCATTTTTTTTAAGATGATTATCTTATATTAATTTAGTGAGATATATATTTTAATAAATTATAAAATTTATTCATCTTGTTTAACAATAATGGCGACGGTGGTTTCTACCGGATTCATATGAATGTGTTCGACAGAACCCACCGAACTCAACTTTATGTGTTTCATAGGGGTGTGCACGAGACAGTACGGTTCGGGGATTTGAAAAATTCAGTACCGTTTCAAAGTTCGATTTTTTCAAAATCTAAGGACCAGAAACGAATCGAAACTTATAAGGATCTGTACAGGAATCGATTCCAAAATTCGGGACAGTTCGGTACAATATTTCGGATCTAACGAATCTACTGAGACACTTTGGTTGAGTACAATATACTCGGTAATCTAGAAATTTTTCAAGACTTTTAATATAAAAGTTAAAGTTGGAAACAAAAACACAAGATACTTACATCAGAGTTGTAATTAAAATTAGAATTTATGTCGGTATAAACATCAAGTTATAAGTGAATTTATCAAGTTCTAAGTATATGTGTGTGTTCTTCATAGCCGCATTAGATGGCGAGCTCTTGGGCTTCATATTAAAACATTTTTTTAATTGCTCTAACAAACTCAAGAACCTTAGTAAATAAATAAGCAAAAATTAGTGTTATAGGTTGTAGCTTATAAAATAGTGAGGAAATTAGTAGGAAACCATGTTCTAGGGTGTGTAAATAAACTTATAAAAGAATTACAATAAAATCTTGTTAAAATATCGCCAACAGTAGCAATTAAAGAAAGAAAGTATCAAAGTTGAAGCTCATTAAAACTCATTTTCGATCAACGACATCACACAAACGTTTGAATGGATTAATTATGGTATCGATTGAGAAAGAAACTATTAAGCAATTTGACTATTCATACTTGACTAATACTACTTTTTTTTTTTTTTTTCTATGTTTTGATATAAAAATTTAGATTATTATAAATGCTTAGGGGTTTTTTTCCTTTTATGTTTCTCATATTTGTATATTGAATAAAAAAAGTTTTGGGGCTCATTGTAGAAGTTCGACTGAAGCTCGAACATGGCTAGGTCCGACCCTGCTAGTCACTAGATGGTGCTCGCCGACCCGATTATACTATAAACAACATTTCTAGGCGTTTTTTGATCCTAAACGAGCTACTTGGGTAATTAGTTCGCCTAGTCAGATTAAACAGTCCAAATAAGTTCTTTTTATGTTTTATATTTTTCTTCAATATAATTTTTTTATATATTATGATATATATGTTGAAATACGTTCTAGATGGTACAATAATTTAATGATATTAGCGGTAAAATATAAGCAATAAAAAAATTAATAAACAAACAAGAATAATTAGAACAAGACGGATGCCCGGTGAATGACTAGTCGGCACTTAAGTGATCTCAGCATTAGGCAGTTCTATATTATCCGACTATCGATTTTCGACTTGTACAACAAACTTTTAAATAAAAATAAAAGGAAGCGCCTGTTTTCACTTTATTTTAATCTTAGTACTGTATAATAGTATCTACTCCCTCCGTCCCACCTAATTGACCTACCTTCCTTTTTTGTTTGTCCTAACTTAATTGACCTAGTCAATGGTAAATTCTCTCACAATTTCCACCATCAAAATCTCCACTCTTAATCTCCACCTTTGAAAAAGTCAAAGACTTCACAAATTTTGTTTTTTCTTAATATTTGTGCCCTGTCAAGGTAGGTCAATTAGGCCGGAACGGAGAGAATATTTATTATTTATGAATGAATGAATTAATACACAGGGTGCACTCGCAGCTCCAGTTTGCTACTCAGACGGAATACAGAAAATAAATAAATAATTAAATAAAGAAGAGAAATTTTAAGATTAATTAAAAAATCACAAGTTTAGAGTCCGGACTGAAAATTTGTTTGGTTGTGTGTTGATGATAATGTTTGGATTGGGCTATATTTTGTTTGTTTTCTCGAATTTTTCTTTTGAACTTTAATGTGTGTGTTTATTCACCCTTCTTATCTTTAATGAACGGCCTGAATTTTTGGTGAAAATAAAAGATAAATAAAGAGTAACAAATTGAAGAATGTAGATGGAGAAATCTTGGCATTTTATAATTTGCAACTGAATTATGTGCAACCGTACAAGTATAAAGATTGTAATTATGTACAAAACTCCCTTTCTATCAAGACATTTTCATGTTTATGCTTTCACTTTTTCACATTGTTTTTTTTTTTTCTTTTTTTTTAGAAAATATCTTACTCGTTCCGATTCAAAATACTACTCTCTCCGTTTCGAATGAACTTGCACACTTTTTATTTTGGTGCGTTCCAAGCAACGTACACACTTTCTTAAAAAGGAAACAAATCTCCCAAATTCTACCCCACCATACATCTTTATTCACCAAATAAAGCAAAAAGATGGGTTTGAACAGTCAAAATAACACAAAAAATAACCTTTTCTTCATATGTGTGTCAACTTGCCAGTGTAAGTTCATTCGGGACGGAGAGAGTTTACTTTATTTGGAAAATAAGTTATTTTAGAAAAGAAAAAAAATCACAATTCTTATATTATTACTGATAGACATATCCGTTATGGTATGAGTCTGTGAAATAGAGAGGAAGCAAAATTATAGTTAGGGAAATATTTAATAAAATATCTGAGGTGAAAGAGATTGATTGCATATGGGGATATATTTGTCCATACCAACAATTCTTAGTTTTTCATATAAAGTTTAAGGTAACTAGTCTTTTGGACGAGAGGGAATACATTATCTAAATAAATCACTTTCTTGTTTTTTGAATTAGAATGATTTAATTTTTTCAGGCAAACTGTTTGGTGTATATATAAAGGAAATTCTTACCTACCCCTATAAGTTTTGTCTGCATTTCATTGTGCGACATGTTGGAAAATTACACATGGGATGCGGCATCACCACTAATACAACAAAGTACAGGGGAAGTTAAAACTAAAAACTGATTTTTAAGTGACACTCTTCAAATATTCATAACAGAGATCTGTAACAAAACGAACCAAGGTGCTAGAACATATTATTCAACGCTATTATATAACACATACAAAAAATTCCTCATAATAGGAAAATAGTGGATGCATTTTAAGTCAAGGCGAGTGATATATTATTTCCTCAAGACAAAATCGTCTCGCACACAATGCTGACAAAATACAGCAAATTACCTTCAAGATACAACAACTCAGTGACCTCATAATAGTAGCACTCCAATTTCTGAGTTCCATCGAATAATCTAGTGCGGAGTTTGCACACATTTGATTTTGTGATTACGACTCTATGTATCTATCTCTCTTATTTTCATGATTCTATCTTCTCTATCTTATGCACAATCAAATGTCAATATTTTTTATTTTTTCGAGAAAATCAAATGTCAATATTATTTATAGGCATTTCCAATTAGCGGGGTACTAATTACAATATAACGATCAAAAGTGATGAAAGAGTAATTGTCAAGTGTCTCTTGGACTTCCATCCTCCCACAATGAATGTAACTTTTAATATACGATTATTACTTGACATTAATTGCAGCCCTCAATGGTGGCTTTATGATATTCTATGACATTCATGTCATGCCATAACATCGAGGGGTTACAACTCTATAATTCTGCATGATGTCCATTAACTCCAAGGAGTTACACCTCTTGGAGGTTACAAGAGGGTATTCACCCGATCACTTGAGATCGGCCAATCAGATCGAACTCGAGTGACAAAAATTAACCTTCATTGAGCTAAGCCGAGCACACTACGCACTCGTGTGATGTACATTTGCCCGCCTACAGGTGTAATCATTCAACACCTCTTTATAATGTTCTAACTTATATGTTTGAATCCACATCATGAGATCTTACTCTTTCAATAACTTGGGATGGATACCCATCCACTCTTACTTCATATTTTAAGTGGTTTATGCATTAGTTTCTCGCTCATCCCAATTTGGATTTAAGAAAGTCAATACATTATATTTTTTATAAACAAAATGTTAAGAGTGGAGCCTAAAATACGAAAAAATTGACGCGACCACACCGGGGATGAACGCGGTCGCGTCAATTAGTGCCCAGGATGGGCTGGCGGAACAGTAAGCTTAACACAATCGATCCGGGGTAAGGCGCGAGCACGCCAGAAGGTGTCGCGTTGAGTAGAAGCTACGCGGTCGCGTCACCTTGAACACGCATTGGCTTTGACGCGGTCGCGTCGAGTAGGGCGGCGGTTTTGCGTGGGCCTCAAACTGAGGTCGAATTTTAGGTCCATAGAGCTATTATAAATAGTTGTTTCCTTCATTGTATCATGTGAATCCCTGGCTTGATATCGCTCCCAGATGTAGTTACACATCGTAACGAATTGGGTAAACAAATTATTGTGTGTTCTCGTTCTTTATTTTCTTAAATTTCGTGATGGTGTGTGGGTTAAATTCCTAACACAAAATAAGGATTTTGAATTCACAACTTGATTCATACTAAATTAAGTATACCACCAGTTAAAACTTGAACGAAGTCAAGCCAATATTTAACGTCTCAAAGGCCAAATTCCAATAATCCCGCACATGAGTGGAAATGAATGCATGTTACGAATGCAGATTCACATACCTGGTTCACACGAGACAATATTGCATCAGTAGAAGTAACTTGTGGCTTTGAAACTTTCATAGTAAGATATTGTGGATATACCGGCGGCTTAGTGAATGCAATGCCTTGAACTACTCCACCGTGGTGTATACTGAGACAACATTATTTGCATAATACACCTCTAACACTTCCCCTCACATAGTTGAGTCTGTTTTGACCGTGGATCATCTTGGATTTACAAGTGTTTTATTGGTCTTCCTCGCACGTATATAGGTGGTCTCCTATCAAAAGTACCCTACAATACTCCACCACATTTCGGGGTCGGAACCATTAAAGTCACGTGGACTTAGCCCTACCACACTCGCAGGTTATATCACTTGGTGTCTCTATGCAATGGGTTCAAAATAAAGTCCAAGTGCACCACTAAGCTTTCATAACCTAGTTGTCCCATTTAACCAAGTTTCTGGGATCTTCAGTCATCATGGTTGACTAACCGCCATGATTGTTCTTTATTTTGTGGAGTTTAAACCAATTCCTCTAGAAATGCAGTGTCAATGATGTAACAAACCCATTTTTCAAATATATTTTTAGGGCATTTTCTTAAAAAAACTTATAAACGTAATTAGAACACATAGAAAATTACAAATATAATGTGACATTTCAATATTGTTAAAACTTTCATACAAACATAATTAATGATAAGTTGTAAATGATGAGATAATATTTTTTATTGAATATGCGGAAGCAAAATGAATCAATTAATATATAGGTAAACATAAATCATAATTAAATCTTTGACCTATAATGAAATTATTTTTCTTGATAAAATCAATTATTTATAATCTTAAAGTTTCTTTTTTAAAATATAATTACCCCAACTTACAGACAATTAAAACATTTCATTATATGATTAACAAAATCACATTTAATCCACAACATTTAACCTAATAAAGTCTCATTAATTAAATGTGTTCATTTATTATAATATTCCATCTTAAAATCTCTATTAATCTCATAAACATTTTCATAAAACTAAATGCTAAATAGTTAAAACACCAACACATTTAAGATAAAATTTAACTAAATAAAAAACATATTTTTATGTGCAAAATAAAATAAAATAATAAATCTTTATTTATATGCCACCACCATAATTCTCTCCCCCACACACAGCTCCATCAACCTGAAAGGGGGGTGAATCATATGGTTGAACTACATCTAACTTGTGGGGTCCAGTTTGTCAAAACTAAATATCATGAAAAATATACAGAATAAAAGCTTGTAACATTATATGTTTGTACCGACAAGTTAATTAAAACCATCTTAGGCTAGTCAGTTTCTTAGGCTAAAATGGACCAACAACTTAAAAATAACCTTATCATAGGACTGGTCATTTATATATCATGTGTTGTACAACGTATTGTGTGCACGACGGACGACCCGAGGACCCTTAATTAGATCTCGGACCCTTTGGGTCCCTAACGTGCTGTCGAGGCACGCAAAATTAGATTCCTAAACTTTCCTCTTATAATTTGTAGAAGCGGTAAGTTAGAGTCGATCCCACGAGAAGCAGTCGATTTATCGTGCTTTATGTATTAATTAAACGAAACGAATAAGAACAATAAGGTGGAGGAGTTGATTTGATTTTATTTAATTAACTATTAGTCAAAAAACCATATAAGTAAATAAGCACAAAAGTGATTTCAAACAATTAAAAAGAGATCTCAACCCCTAATCTAGTTATCCTCTTAGTTTGATTAGACCTTATAATTAATGCAACTACCATTAAATTAATCTCTGAACTTCTACTCCTAAATCAGCAACAAGCTCTGCTAATTCGAATTATCCCTTAATTTTAATAAACCAAAATAAGCTCTTTGATTTATCTATCTAATCAAACGATCTAGAATAAGCTCTCTAGACCTAATTGACTAAATGCTTAAAGAACTAGAACAATAGGATAGATGAAGTGTTGGACTCACAAGCTCGGTCCAATTGACCTCGATTTATGTTACCTAGTAAATTAATTCACTATTCGCTAGCAATGGATATAAAATCACAACGATTATGTATTATGATAATACCCTAGCTATAAATATATGGTCAATCAACTTAGGTAATCAATCTAAATTAACATCCACTTATAAAAACGATCAAATCCAATAACATAAATAAATTCTAGAATATATATAATTCAAAAGCAATCACCATAAGAATTATAAGTTAAACGAACTAGGGTTCAAACATCGACTAGGGACTGAAACTAGAAAATTAGCCGAATATATCGGCGTTCAAAAACATAAATAAATTATTCAACATGAGATTAAAAGACATAAAATAAAAGAACCGAAGACACAAAGTCCTGATCGTGCTCCTCCAATTTTGCGTGAGTTCTGCTTCTCCAGAATGTATGCATCCCTTTTTCTTCATTCTTTTTTCCTTATTAAATAAGCCCATTTGGGCCTTTTTGCTCTCAAAGTCAACGTCCCTCTTTCTTCCAGCCAAAAGCCTCTTTGAATAGGATTATTCACAAATATGGACCTTAGCCCCATGTCATCATCTCTTGGGTACTTGCAATGAAGAAGCCCACATGGCTATTTCTAATTTACATAACCATGGGTCTTTACCCAGGTCACATGTTGTCGCTTACAATTCAAGGCCCACATGGGTCTTTGGCTTTCTTTCCCGATGGTAGCTTCGGCCTGAAATTCAGCTTGGGTTTGGGCTTGACACTAAGTCGCCCAGTGTCAGGCTCAACTCGGTACGTATCTCTTCGTCTTGATCCAATATATCTTAAAATTCACTGCAATAAGTACTAAAAACGCAATCAACATAATTCGGACCAAGAAAGTTAGATAGGTAGAAAAGTAGTAAGTGCAACAACCATTCACTTAAAAATGCAAACTTAACATCTAAATTAATGCACATTTTCCTACCTATCAGTCCCTAGCAAATTCATAAGTCATGTAGCATATGACAATCATCCACAGACACTTAAACATTAAATTTAATAATGACAAACATTTAAGCATAAACTTAAAAGGAATTCACACCTTAAACTTTACTTCTTGATACAAGAGCGTGAATGAGATGCATTCGTCTTAAGCCTCGTATCCCATATCCTTTCTCAATTACATGCAGCCTCTCTCTTGTCTTCTGCAATATCGATGTCTCATCTCCCTCACTCATTTTCTATTTTCTTACTGTTTGATGTTTGTGTGTCTTAAAATCGCAAATTTATGTAGACTTTTATAGTGATAAAATGTTGGTTATTGAAAGTAAAAGCTTGATTTGTGACTTTTATAGGAAGAAGTCAAGTTTTTTAGAAAAAAAAAAGCTCATTTTCCATTGATGAGGCTTGAGTTATAAGAAGAAAGGAGCAATTGGTGGCTAATTTTTAGTCTTGAATTAAATAATAGGATCATATATGTATATATATATATAAATCTGTGTGTGTGCGTCTGTGGTTTGGGCTTTTACAAAATATATTTAAAATTGGGTTTGAAATAAATTTATGGGCATGATAAAATAAATTAAATGGACCTAAATACTAATATTTGGACCTTCTTCAAATTATCCTATTAGGCCTTCAACAGAATTCATTTTAATAATCAAATTTTCATATAAAGTTGGGTGTTACAAATGATCTCTTTAATTCTTAGTTTGTGGTCCAATTTCAACACATACTCGATGTCTACTACAAATTCAAGCGTTTTACAACTTAAAGTACATGCATGCACAAGTTTACATCAACATGAAACTTCCTTTATGAAAAACTTGAAGCCTTCTGTTTTTTTCACAAGTCAAACATTTGTTTCTATGTTGAAACATGTTATAGGCTCACAACTAGCACTTTCCACGTTAACAAATATACGTTCATGTGGATCAACTTTTAGGTATCACATTAAGTGTCCACCCCTACAATTCACCACTCATATAGTTTAACATGGCAAGATCATATCTACACATTGATCATGTTTGAACATGCTCTTTTTTTTCAGGGTAAAACCAATTTAACCATGTACATTGACAACATTATCAGAGGGTAACCTTAAGAAACATATTAGTATTCATCCAAAAAGTAATTACTTGCCTAAACATTGGGTGAATTGTGTAACGCCTCAATCCCATTAGCTCGGGATTAAAGTGCTACTAAATTTTCTTCTCTTTTGATTAAGTAATAAATCAGAAAATGTGCGAAAGCGTGACATAAAATACTTATTGGATAAAAGTAGAAATTTTATTGACAATAAGATACTGCCAAAACATATTTACACTAGTGGTGCCAAAGTTTCTAAGAAAATGCAAATCCCTGATTTTGTGACACACAAACTTATTAATATACACAGATGAGGCAAAAACATCTTTGAGTTGCGGGTAGGAGAAGGAACCCGGTGACTTTTGCCGCAACAGCCCCGCCACCTTGCTCAATTAACCTGAAGATTTGTAATTATGGGCATGAGTATAAACTCAGTGGGAACTTTGTAAGCAGTTATACTAACGAAGGTGCACAATAATAAACACATCCTTGACTTAGGAGCCCATCTTACGACTCAAAAGCCATATTGCTAGACTAGGGGGCCAATCTTACGACTCCCAAGTCCCACTCAAAAGCCAATCTTACGACTTAAGAGGTATCATATCATTAGCCCGAAGGCAAAACATATTTATCAAGTACAAGTTCAGTAGCATAATATACTTACAAATAGCCCAGTTACCCACCTTGTTTTGCTTGCTTTAAAATAGTTGAGTCGTGTATGTCCTAGGCCCAACCTGCACTACACCTAGCACATGTTGTTTAATTAATTAGTATTACTTATCGGGTTTAGTATTTTCAAAGTGATTAAGTGTGGTACAATATCTTTGGATTATGTCTATCTTTTACAATTTCTAATATATGAGTCAAATCGTAATAAATTATAGTTCTAAATCAAAAGGCCTAACTATTTTATTAAATTTAAATTATTAACAACATTGATAAATATTTTAAACTAACTACCATGCATCTCAAACAACAACTATTTAATACAAATTTAAGAAAATAGCTAAATTTATAAATCTACTTAAATCAAGAAAATAATTAAATTCCTAAATTTATATAAACTATAAATGACAATAAGAAAAGAAAACTATTAAAATTACATACCTTAAAAGATTTTAATACTATACGACAACTTTCCGAAACACCGGTAGAAGCGTTGTCAAAATTAAACTGATAAGGACCTCCTAGTTAAAGGAATTCCTTTTAATACATTCACTGAAATGTTGAAAGGTTTAATTATTAATACCTTACCTTGTAACCTATTTATATAAAAAAAATCAACAACTCTTCAACCTGTTCTTCGATGTGGGATGATTTTATATGCAAGATTTGTTATGCTTGCAATTATTACGTTCCTGCTGGTTATCATCATTCTTTTTCCAAATTTAGTATGCTAGGCTTTGTGAATGATTTACTATTATTATCTTATTATATTAGTTACTTTAATTGTGAGTATATATATATAGTATACTACGTGTTTTTATTATATAACTTAGTTAGTTAGGTTAATATGTTATAAATTAAACATGTTTCTTATTTCTTATACCCGATGTTAATTATATATTTTGAATTTTCATCCTTTCGGTGCTAGGAGTGCGGTTGACCTGGTACATCACGGTCACACTTATTTGCCAAAATAAAATCATAAAATCAAATAACTTTGCATTTTAAAATAAAATCGGTAACAATATTTTAAAATGCAATCAATGTATTTATTGTGTTTCAAAGATTCGGGGTATCACAGTCTCCCCTACTTTTAAAAAAATTTCGTCCTCGAAATTGTACTTACTTGGTTTAGGATATTCGGATATTTTGCTAAAATCTCATCTTCTCGTTCCCAAGTAGCTTCTTCCTTTCCATGTCTACTCCACTGTACTAGTACTAAGGGAACTTCTCTATTCCTCAAAGTGTGAACTTTTCTTCCTAGGATAGCAATGGGGTTCTCTTCATAAGTGAGGTTTTTATTGACTTCCAGATTCTCATGATGAATAACGTGATTTGAATCTGGGACATACTTCCTTAGTACTGATACATGAAAGACGTTATGGATATTGGTAAGTTCTGGCGGTAGAGCTAACTTATAGGCGACGTCTCCAATTCTATATAGAATCTCAAATGGGCCAATATATCTTGGTTTTAACTTCCCTCTCTTTCCGAAGCGTATTACTCCTTTCATTGGTGCCATTTTGAGAAAAACCTTATCGCCTGTATTGAATTGTAGATCCTTCCTTCGTGTGTCAGCGTATGATTTCTGTCGATCCTGGGCGGCCTTAATTCTTTCTCGAATCTTAGTTACCACTCCAATGGTTCTTTCGATGATTTCAGGCCCTAAAATCTTTCGTTCTCCAACTTCATCCCAGTAAATCGGCGATCTACACCTTCTTCCGTAGAGTGCTTCATATGGTGCCATCTTTATTGTCGCCTGGTAACTGTTGTTATAGGAAAACTCTACTAGCGGTAAATATGTTTCCCAGTTTCCTCCAAAGTCTAGTACACAGGCTCTAAGCATATCCTCGAGTGTCTGTATTGTTCTTTCTGACTGTCCATCAGTTTGTGGATGATATGATGTGCTGAAGTTGAGCTTTGTCCCAAGGGCCGTTTGTAGACTTCTCCAGAATTTAGAGGTGAAACGAGTATCTCTGTCCGAAACTATGGTCACGGGTACTCCATGCAGTCTAATAATCTCATCTATGTACCTTTGAGCAAGTTGATCCATGCTAAGTGTCATTCTTACTGGAATAAAGTGCGCTATTTTCGTAAGTCTATCAATAATCACCCAAATAGCTTCATTCCTTTTTGCTGTTCGTGGTAGTCCAGTAACAAAATCCATTGCTATGTGTTCCCATTTCCATTCGGGAATCTCCAAAGGGTGTAAAAGTCCTGAAGGTCGTTGGTGTTCTGCTTTAACTTGTTGGCACGTTAGACATTTTTCAACAAATTGCCCTATCGATCGTTTCATATTTCTCCACCAGTAGATCTCCTTTAGATCCTTGAACATTTTCGTCCCTCCCGGATGAGCAGTGTACGGTGTATTGTGAGCTTCTTCAAGAATCCCCCTCCTGATATCTTCATCCTTGGGTACACACAATCTTCCTTCGTATGTTAAAGTCCCATCTGGTGTTACAAAGAATCCCTTGATGGTTCCTGCAATTGCCCGGTCTTTCATCTTGAGGAGGAATTGGTCAGTCCTTTGTGCTACCTTTATTCGATCTCTTAAAGTAGGTTGTATGGTTAATGCTGCGATCATAGCAGTAGTATGGCCTGACTTCACAAAATCTAGATTCAACTTAGCAAATTCTATTAATAATAGCTCTTGTTGTGTTGGGAGACTAGCCATATGACTTTCATTTTTCCTACTAAGTGCATCAGCTACGACATTTGCCTTGCCCGGGTGATAGAGGATGGTACAATCATAATCCTTTACTAGCTCCAGCCATCTTCTTTGGCGCATGTTGAGTTCTTTTTGTGTGAAAAAGTACTTTAAACTCTTATGGTCTGTGTAGATTTCACATTTCCCACCATAGAGGTAATGACGCCATATCTTTAGTGCGTGAACAACAGCAGCTAGTTCTAGGTCATGTGTAGGGTAGTTTAACTCATGGGGTTTCAATTGTCTTGAGGCATAAGCGACGACTTTTCCATGTTGCATCAAAACACATCCTAGTCCTAACTTTGAGGCATCGGTGTAAATGACAAACCCTTCTGATCCGTCAGGGATAGTTAGAACTGGCGCGGTTACGAGTCTCTGCTTAAGCTCTTGAAAGCTGTTTTCGCATTCGTCAGTCCAGTGGAACTGGTTGCTCTTCTTTGTTAATTCAGTCAAAGGCCTAGCGATCTTCGAGAAATCTTGAATGAATCTTCTGTAGTAACCAGCTAAACCCAGAAAACTTCGGACCTCATTCACATTCTTCGGAGCTTTCCAATTCATTATTGCTTCAACCTTCGCGGGATCCACTTCGATTCCATTAGCCGTGATAATATGGCCTAGAAAAACAACTCGATCTAACCAAAATTCACATTTGCTAAATTTAGCATAAAGCTTCTCCTGTCGTAAGGTACCTAGTATAGTTCTAAGATGTTTCTCGTGTTGTTCTTTATCTCTTGAGTATACTAGGATATCATCTATGAAGACTATGACAAACTGGTCCAGATAAGGATGGAATACCCTATTCATCAAATCCATGAATACTGCGGGTGCATTTGTTAATCCAAAAGGCATTATCATGAACTCATAATGACCATATCGTGTTCTAAAGGCTGTCTTAGAAATATCACATTCTTTGACTTTGAGTTGGTGGTAGCCCGATCTAAGATTGATTTTTGAGAACACGCTAGCTCCCTTCAGTTGGTCAAAAAGATCTTCTATTCTAGGCAAGGGATACTTATTCTTGATTGTTAGGCGGTTGAGTTCCCGATAATCAATGCACATTCTAAGTGATCCGTCTTTCTTCTTTACAAACAATACAGGGGCTCCCCATGGAGAAACACTTGGCCTGATGAACTTCTTGTCCAACAACTCTTGAAGCTGTATTTTTAATTCTTGTAATTCCTTAGGCGCCATTCGATAAGGTGCTTTAGATACAGGCGCAGCTCCGGGCACCAAATCTATTGTGAATTCAACCTGTCGATCAGGAGGTATTCCTGGCAACTCATCTGGAAATACGTCCACATAATCTCTCACCGTTGATATATCAGCAGGTGTAACCTTACCAGTATTATTTTCCATGATATTCACAATGTAGCCTTCACTTCCCTTTTTCCGTAACATTCTTATAGCCTTCATTGCTGACACAATACGCGGTCTGGTATTAGTTTTGGCTCCGTAAAAGGTGAATTTGGATCCTATTGGTCTTTCAAAATCTATTTCACGCTCAAAGCATCGGATTGTTGCCTTATTCTTGGTCAACCAATCTATACCCAAAATAACATCGAAACATTTCATCTCTAACACATATAGATCGGCTTCCAGTTCTTGGTTACCTATCAAAAGCTTCACACCAGTCACAATATCCTTAGTCCTAATAGTTTCTCCTGAGGGAATACTTACCGTTAATTCTTCTCCATTTGTATTACCTTTTAGTCTTAACTTCCTTTTAAAATCTTCGGATATAAAAGAATGTGATGCACCAGTATCAAACAAAATATATGCCGGAAGGTTGAATACAAGTAGCATACCTGCCATGGTTTCATTTTCCTCCGTTAACTCTTCTTGTGCTAAGGCAAAAACTCGTGCCTTCCCTGATTTCTTGTCTGGTGCACTAACATTTTGTGGCGCCTTGATCTGCGTAGTAGTGCACTCCCAATACCTATGTCCTGGTCGATGACACTTATAGCAAACATTCTTTCCCAACAAACATTCTCCATAGTGGTGCTTATTGCAATTAGGACATATCGGAACAGCATTTGGTCCTGGTCCCCCCCTTGGGGTTGCCTTCTTCACAAAGTGGTTAATCTTATTCTTATCTCTAAAATCCCATTTCCTTTTTCCGGGTTGCTCTTGAGGTTTCTGGTTGTATTCTAAATTCTGGCTAAGGGATACAATATGTGCTCGTTCAAACGTTTCATGGTACGTAGGTAGTTTCAAACCCGACACGATACCCCCAATTTCTGGACGCAAACCTCTCTCAAAACGTCTTGCTTTTCTTTCATCTGTGTCAACCAAGTGTGGGGCATATTTAGATAATTGATTAAAACGTCTTTCATACTCCATCACTGGAGGGGTTCCCTGCTTCAGATTGACAAACTCAATTTCCTTTTGGTCACGGATAGACTGTGGAAAGTAACGATCCATCATCATGTTCTTAAAATCATTCCAGGTCATATTTTGCTTTTGTTCATTCGTCATTGTTCGCTCGTGTGATTTCCACCAGTGTCCAGCATCTTCCACAAGTTGGAATATTGCGCACGAAACTTTCTGATTTTTAGTTGATTCCATATGGTCAAAGATTCTTTCAAGCTCAAGAATCCATTCCTCAGCGACCATAGGTCCTTCGCTACCTCTGAATCTTGGTGGTGAAAAACGACGAAATTGCTCTATAATGACATTAGTATTGATACCCTGGTTCTGTGGATTTGGTATATTCTGGTTAGCTGGTATTTGTTGTATGAGTCCCTGCAGAGAGTTCAAAAACTCCCGTGCAAAATCCGCTCCTTGTACTTCAACAGCAGGTGGAGGTTGCCTCTCAGCAGCTGGCCCGACAAATGGCTCATTTTCATTTTGCACATGTTTACGTGGCCTTCCTCGCGCTGCCATACTTTTGGGAGAAAGAGAAATATCACTTAATTATATGCATATATACCTTTGTTTAACATACCGAATAATTTGTAAACAAATCATATACATAAAAGATATTGGGTTTACAAATCCATATATATATACAAAAGTACATTGGTTTTTAATACCTTAACCCGTACAAAAAGTCTATTAGTTTATCATGCTTATACGAGCAAAAAGATAGCATGATCAAAGGATGACTTATATACATTCCTATTGGCAAAAAGATATTTACGATCTAGTTATAGACTTAAACATCACTATACAAAAAAAAAACTATCAACTATTACTATATGTACGCCCTCTAAGTTTCCAACTATATCAGAACCAATTACTGGGACCCGCCTGGTTCTCTGCTGGTGGGGTACGCATACGTCGACCCCTAGATGGTACGCTCTCATCATGGACTGATCCTATGGACTCGTTAGGCTCGGTATCTTCTGAGGGATCCTCTTCCTCCTCGTCCTCGTCCTCTTCTGCTACTCCTGCTTCCTCCCTTTGCGATCTTGCGAACTCGAGACAGAATTCCGCCCGATCCCTAGCGTGTTCGGCAAGACGTTCGTCAGCAATAGCTTCTGAGCGCTTGTTGGCGGCAACCTCGTCATAATGATTTGCCCTTTGCCTCTGTTCCTCTGCCTCCATTTCCATCTGGTCTGCAATTGCGAGGCACCTTTGACGTTCTCTAATAACCATAGCGAGGCGGACACTAAAATGTTCATAATTAATTGTCAGTCCAGCCGTAGAGTCTATCGTAAGCATTTCGTCCAATAACCGATGGGCAACATCTCTATAATTTGGGAGGACAGTGTCTGCTAAGCGCATAGAAGCCTCGTACTCAGTAATGTGATGTCCTTCTTGTATGGCGTTGTTCCAACGTCTCAGTAATATATTTATATGCTCGCCTATATTCTGATATTCACCCTGTCTGGTTCTCCGATAGACTGATATCGCGGGTGGTAGATCTCTGTTAGCGAGTGTTCTTCGTCTATATACTACTGTTTTTCTAGCAGTTTGTTTTGTTCGAACCATCCTATCATAAAGAAGAAATATGGGTCAGTTTCTAATCTGGCTTCTTAATTGGTAGTAAAAGTTTCGAGGACAAAACATTTTTGAACCATATAAAACTCATAATAAAATACACATACCTTGGAGCGAGTGTCGGTCTGTTGGCAAAGTCACGGTTCCCCCCGGTTTTATTTTATAAATCAAGTATACAGAAAAGTAGACCCGCTCTGATACCACTCTGTAACGCCTCAATCCCATTAGCTCGGGATTAAAGTGCTACTAAATTTTCTTCTTTTTTGATTAAGTAATAAATCAGAAAATGTGCGAAAGCGTGACATAAAATACTTATTGGATAAAAGTAGAAATTTTATTGACAATAAGATACTGCCAAAACATATTTACACTAGTGGTGCCAAAGTTTCTAAGAAAATGCAAATCCCGGATTTTGTGACACACAAACTTATTAATATACACAGATGAGGCAAAAACATCTTTGAGTTGCGGGTAGGAGAAGGAACCCGGTGACTTTTGCCGCAACAGCCCCGCCACCTTGCTCAATTAACCTGAAGATTTGTAATTATGGGCATGAGTATAAACTCAGTGGGAACTTTGTAAGCAGTTATACTAACGAAGGTGCACAATAATAAACACATCCTTGACTTAGGAGCCCATCTTACGACTCAAAAGCCATATTGCTAGACTAGGGGGCCAATCTTACGACTCCCAAGTCCCACTCAAAAGCCAATCTTACGACTTAAGAGGTATCATATCATTAGCCCGAAGGCAAAACATATTTATCAAGTACAAGTTCAGTAGCATAATATACTTACAAATAGCCCAGTTACCCACCTTGTTTTGCTTGCTTTAAAATAGTTGAGTCGTGTATGTCCTAGGCCCAACCTGCACTACACCTAGCACATGTTGTTTAATTAATTAGTATTACTTATCGGGTTTAGTATTTTCAAAGTGATTAAGTGTGGTACAATATCTTTGGATTATGTCTATCTTTTACAATTTCTAATATATGAGTCAAATCGTAATAAATTATAGTTCTAAATCAAAAGGCCTAACTATTTTATTAAATTTAAATTATTAACAACATTGATAAATATTTTAAACTAACTACCATGCATCTCAAACAACAACTATTTAATACAAATTTAAGAAAATAGCTAAATTTATAAATCTACTTAAATCAAGAAAATAATTAAATTCCTAAATTTATATAAACTATAAATGACAATAAGAAAAGAAAACTATTAAAATTACATACCTTAAAAGATTTTAATACTATACGACAACTTTCCGAAACACCGGTAGAAGCGTTGTCAAAATTAAACTGATAAGGACCTCCTAGTTAAAGGAATTCCTTTTAATACATTCACTGAAATGTTGAAAGGTTTAATTATTAATACCTTACCTTGTAACCTATTTATATAAAAAAATTCAACAACTCTTCAACCTGTTCTTCGATGTGGGATGATTTTATATGCAAGATTTGTTATGCTTGCAATTATTACGTTCCTGCTGGTTATCATCATTCTTTTTCCAAATTTAGTATGCTAGGCTTTGTGAATGATTTACTATTATTATCTTATTATATTAGTTACTTTAATTGTGAGTATATATATATAGTATACTACGTGTTTTTATTATATAACTTAGTTAGTTAGGTTAATATGTTATAAATTAAACATGTTTCTTATTTCTTATACCCGATGTTAATTATATATTTTGAATTTTCATCCTTTCGGTGCTAGGAGTGCGGCTGACCTGGTACATCACGGTCACACTTATTTGCCAAAATAAAATCATAAAATCAAATAACTTTGCATTTTAAAATAAAATCGGTAACAATATTTTAAAATGCAATCAATGTATTTATTGTGTTTCAAAGATTCGGGGTATCACAAATTGTAACAGTTACCTTTAGTTTCTCCAACGGTTTCCCAATGGCTGACACTTTGACATATTGGTCTCAGCCTCCAAAGAGACTTTTCCGGACATGAACCATGATTCCTCAGTCCATTACTTATCTTATGCTTAAACACAATCAAGATGTTCAAACAATTCATGAAATAAATATTTCATTTACATATGTTTCATATGGCTCTGGGCCATAGTGCATAACTTTGTTTTTCAAGTCGTAATAACATGAGAGCATCAACTGTTCATAATTTATATGATACACTCATACAACTGAGGTTTGAGCTCTCTTTCCAATTGTTGTTCACTTGCTCAGACATCGAACCAAAATTTAACAATAACCAAGCTATCTTTCAAGCTGAACTATTCTAAAATACTATGTCCTAGACCTATTATTGTTTCAACATTCGAAATATTTGAAGTTAAGACAATTAACACGTCACATGAATGAATTGGTTTCAACATGTTCATGTTCACAAGCACAACTAAACATGTTGTATCGCATTAGATACCATTTTGATCTCGTTAAATATGACCTTATCCCACTTATGGTCAGGCATAGCATTATAAAGTTACACAAAATTGATATCTTGTACGTTGACGCTACCAGTACAATAACTTGTTCCAACATGAATAAATGATGGAACATAAACTCCTTAAGATAACTTCTTTGCACCATCACGACTGGATCTGGACAACCATATATGTTTGTTGTAGCTATTGTTGCACTCCACATAATTGGAAAAATTGGATCACCGGGACCGTGAACCTACAAAAAATAAGTTAGTACAAAGCGCAGCCAAGACGGGTTTAGGACTATTTCCCCTAGTCAAATACGTCCACCCATGTGCTCACGTTACTAGTGTAATGTCCCAAAGATACAACAACTGATATCTCAAAGGCAGTATCACTCCAAACATTTGCGCTCTAGCAAATTGAAAAGTGTTGAGAACGGGACATGTAAGTCTGCGTTCATGCATGCATCAATTTTCACTCATGTGGGGGATTGTAGGAGAATTGGTTTAATTTAGTGGGATTGACCAGAATTTGACCGATTAAGATGTGGCGTAAATTTAATTCGTGTTGGATTAAATGTTAAATTGAAAAAGTACATTTCACAAGGATGAACGTAGCTTTTGACAATTCTCAAAATTGATTTTCGATAAGTGGGAACTTGATGGCTTAAGGTAGCGATGTTAAATTATGTCTAGCCACATATTTGGGTAGTGGTTACTTGACTTAGTGAAGTCAGTTGTTGAAGAACCGAATCGATGCCAACTTGATTCAGCTTGTGACTATTGGATATCTAGAATGAATCTGGACAACGTTGTGTTCAGATTCGTACCTAGAAGTTAGTGGGCCACTACCTAAGTTAATGGGTAGTGGAACATTTACTTAGATGATATGGGTGAGGTTACAAGCCCACTAACCCCACTACCAAAGGCCTTTAACATGTCTTACATGTGGAGTCCTATAAATAGGATTTTCCATGTCTTTTTAGTAGATTTTTCAAGAGCTTCTCGTAGGATTCTTCATATCTTAGAAATTATGTAGGGGCATGGTCTCTCGACAAAAGACATGACCAGTTTCTCAACACTTTTTAGTTCGTCGGAGCTCAAAGTATTTTAGTGCTACTACTTTTGAGACGTCAGTCGTTGTATCTTGGGGACATTACGCAGGTAACCATGAACGCCTGGACGGGGTGTATTTGTCTAGCAGAAAGAGTCCTGGACTCGCATTGGCTGCTCCTTGTACTAACTTGTGTTTTGTAGGTACATGCATATGGTCTCGAAAATCCTGTTTTTTCGATCATGTGGAGTAAGAAGCTTTACAATTGTAAGTCCACTTGTTATGTTGCAAACATGTAAAGTGCAACGATTTTTACAACAAAATATATAGCTGACCAAATATGTCGTGTTGGAACAACTCATGTTGTCTTGAGGTGTTTGTGTCCTAATCACTTATTCATGTTGGAACAAGTTGTCGTACTTATAGTCTCAATGTACACAATGTCAGTTGTAACGTCATTGTTGCTCTAAATTTTTTCAGCATGACACGTGTGAGAAAATACTTTTTTTTCCCTATCTTTTTTACTTATGTATCGCACATTCAATGGAATGTAGGTAATGCAGGTAGGGATATAAGAACTTCGCGTGTATGAGAAGATTTATAAATGAGTAAATCAAATTATTGAAATGTGTGACATATTAAGTGAAAGAATGAAGTAGATAATATCTATATATTTTTTTTAGTACAGCGTAACATAAAAGTAAAAATTTGAAAAAGAAAAAGAGGTACTAGAGAATCTAACTTTCATTAAGTTTTTTTGCTTAAAGTCCAAAATATTGATTTGGGAATTTAGGTAGCCATATGCCTACAAAATACAATTTATATATTCTAAATATTTTACATACTAGTATTGCACCCGTGAGATGCACAGTTTGTTAGTCATCTATGGATTAATAAATTATGTACACACTAAGTTAATATATTAAATTAACATTTTAATAAATCGATTTTGTGTAGCTAATCACCCAACAAATGTAATGTGAATATTGTTAAAGCATAATATAACTATGATAAGTAGAAATTCATGCAAGCCCACTTGATTTCCAAATTGCATTGACAAATATAACTGTGATCCACATTTTTTTCCAGTATATATATAATAAAATAACATTATACAATTTATAAGGACACGTATGATGGATTTGATGCAACTACAAAACTTACGTAAGATACAAATTTTAAAAGTATCAAAATCAATAGATAATAAAAAGTATATATAATTCCTATAAAAAAGTGTGTATAGAGGAAAACAATTAGTAAACAATGCTCAAATTAGTGATCGAAGTATAATGAGGAAGAATCAATGATAGAATTTTAATTAAGTAACTTATTGTTTGTAATCTATATTTACTAGTCATTTTGAGTAACAATTACATTTTCCTACATCGGAAAAGGACTCGTGGCACATTTTTGGCTATTCGACCAATTTTTGTCAACCATTTAATTATAGTTAGTATTTAATTGATTTTAGTTGCTTTAAATTTGGCTTTTTTTTTTTTTTTTTTTTTTTTTTTTTTTTTTTGCAATCATATTGTATCCTTTTATTTTTTTCAAACTTTACATATTCAATTATTTTATCTTCAACTTTTTATACCCTATAAATGTGGTTGTAACTCATTTGTTCCGGCATTCATTTTGTGAATTTTTTTCTTCTTCTACGTCCCCTCTTTCATTCCAAACGTTTTTAAATCATTTTGTGATATTCATTTTCTTCATCATTTAATTCTTTTTACAAATGAAGGTAGATTATTCTAAAATTGTTGGAACGACTATCTATCTTAAAAATTAATCTACAATTATTGGAAGGTATGTTTTCCATTTTATATGTTATAGTCACCTGGAATATTTGTTATGTTTTGTATCTTTGAGGACGGCTATTTACAATTATCAAATAGAATATTTATTCTAATATAATTAAAAAACACCACTAACATTAAATCGTCAATTTGATGTTAGATTTTCTTCATTGAGAATGAGTCCCCAGTTATTTTCTCCAAGCATTAACCATTTTGTTCGGCAAATATTTGTTTTATCTATTTGATGATGTTTGAAATATGATTGGTGTTAAATCTTTTTTATGTTAGATGTTGTTCTCCAATGAATTCCCAGTTTTCTTCTCCAAGCATTATATATTTATTTTATTGTTTTCGTGGTAGAATATTTGTTATATACATTTGATGTTCAAAATGTCTCAGATTTTGGTTGAAGTGTTGAACAAAATACGACGGACACTAATTTAACATTTGATATTCATATTGTAATGCATTTTTTAACCTATATAATTTGTTTCATTATTATTTTTGGTTCACTGGTTTTTGTTGTTAATGAAAAAATTGATTCATTCAATGCTCATGTATTTTTGTTCTTTTTGTATTGTCTACTTTGTTGAATCCTTTTTTGCGTCATTCTATTTCAGGTGTTGAAGATTGGTATTTTCTAAAAGATGTATTAGCATAAGAGATTTTTTTATATAAATCTCAAGTCGTAAAGTGTTGGCATAAGATTCGAGGGGCGCCAATAGAATTTTTGTTATTAAGTTTGTTCACTATTTAATTATTTTTTTCCGTACAAAAGAATACATGAATATAACACTATGTTGTTTGGCACGATTTTTGGTTTATTTTTTTTATAAAAATTGTAGATAAGTTGGAGAATTATCAAAATGATTTATCGGTGTTTGTTTCTTCTTATATTCAGGGGCGAAGCTACATTAGGCCAGCTAGGATCTAGCTCAGTGTAAAATTTATAGAATCTCATTTTTAGTAGTATAATTTTTATTATTTCAATTATTATTCACTCTAAATATTATTCAAGCCCACCCGCATTTCACTTTGTTGTTCTCACTCTAATCTCTTATGCATATATAAATGAATGATTCATACTCAAAATCTTGTCCAACTATTTTGTTTCAAATTCATCTATTATTGTTTAGTATTTTTCTTAAATTAAGAAAGAAAACTACTTTGTAGACTCTATTATTGATAAAAAAATAAAAATAAATAAAAAAGTAAAAAATAAAAAAATAAATAAAAAATTAAAGCCTACAGTAGGTCACAATTTTATTGAACTTCCCTCTCTCCCCCCCCCCCCCCCTCAATTAGTAAATTCTGGATTCGGCCCTGTATATATCCATCCACATTTGTTTGGATCAAGTTCGTTCACCACATTCCCGCTTTTAAGTATTGTTATTTTCAATTATTATGTCTATTAATTACCAATTTGTTGTTGTGCCGATTTATATTGTTTGTAGCAGATTATAACATTTCACGAAGATTTGAAGCTTTGTTGATTTCTAAATCTCTTGATAAGTTGTATTTGATGTGGCAATAGAAGTAATATTAGAACTTATGGTATATATATTTTTTATGCTTCAGTTATATAACTAGTTCTTCCCCTATGCAAAATGCACGGATGGTGAGTTTTGTTATTATTATTGTAAAACATAATATTGAAATTTTTAATCATATCAAACTATAGTCATAATAAAAAGAATTTACATATTTATTTTATTAAATAATAAAAAATATTTACAATATTATCTCTTAAAACCACTTGGAGAATTCTTCCAATTACACACAGTGCTCAACTTGAGACACATTTGTATCCTCATATTCCTCGTGAGTCGCAATACTCTGCAGTCATCCCACAAATAAGATGAATTTATAGTAGCATGGACGACATCCTGTCTTGAACCCTTCGGTATAACGGGAACAATCTGCCTAAAATCTCCTCCGAGAACAACTGTCTTGTCACCAAAAGGTAGATCAGATTATGCAATCCACTTATTTGCATGACATCTTTTAAGATTTTATCCAAATTTTCAATGCAATGTTTATGAACTATGGGGGCTTAATCTCAAATAAATATATTCGAATGTAGAAAAAATTATATTAATCCAATATCAACGTTGAAAAAAAATGATTGCATTTAGAGCACAATAAGATACAAAGTCTTTTGCAAAAAAAATAAAAAAAAAAAATGAAATTGGTGATAGATTAGTGGAGCAAAACTAATCAAGTATCATTGAAAAATTATAAAATTTCAGCACGTTCAAATAGTCCATTATAAGAAATATATTCATATGGAATAAAAAAATCGACTTCCATAAAAAAAACACATAAATCAAAAAGTTTTTCTTCATCTATGACTCTGGAACTGCAATCAGCCACAACCTAGAGCCCATATTGTTGACTGAAATCTTCTAATCCATTCTTCAACATTTTTCTTTTTTTCCGTTTTATTCTTTAAACAGAGTTCCCAATTTAGTTTTTAATCAATCGTGAATTATCACCATCTTCAGCACCGTCCAAACAAATAATGTCACGATTGTTTTGATCAACATCTTGTATATTGATGTCTACAAATATCAAATAACAAAAAAAAAAAAAATCAACTATCAGTGAAGCACATTAAAATTTTGAAAAACACACAATTCGTTACTAATACTTGTTGTAGTTAGGTGTTCTTGAAGATGGGAAGAGATTCCAATTTAATTTGGTGCGTGTCTTTCACACAATAATTTGGATGACCCAAAAAAAACAATGACAAAGAAATTGATTTCACCCTCATACATGAAGAGAACAACATCACCATCAACCAATTCATTTGCATTTACAAACTTTTTCCATACAAAAGTGAACAAATACTGATCAGCAATGTTCTCAATCAAAACCTACCAAATTTCTCTATCTATATTCTTCAATGCAAAACAATTCGAAATTTTAACCTCCAAAGTTCTCCAATTTTCTTTGGTATCAACACTAACTGAAAAAAAAAAAAAAAAAAAATCCAAAGAAAAAATAAATAAAGCCAACAAATTAAAGATGTATTAATTAAAATAAGAAATTTGTTTAAATCAATGTCGGATCACATATTGTTAATATTCTTTTATATTACCAAATTTCAAGAACTTCATGCTGATTAAAAATCACGTAGAATGATCTTATTTTTTCTGGAACATCTACCACACATCCATCATGATCATGTATATCAACATATAATATAGATGAGGAAGAGTCATATTTGATAAATAAGTAATAATATTCTTTCAATACATTCTCGTCTACAAATGTCTCCAATATTTACTCAAATAAGTTTTCTCATCTGCATTCAATCTAATTTCCACATCCCACTTGATATTTTTATTTGTTTCGATGGTACATTTCTTGTTTAAAGTATCAGGCAAAACCTCCACAAATCTAGTAGGAAACTCCTACAAAAACTAAAATATATTGAATTAACAATAAAACAATTCATCATACACAATTAAAATGTATAATCAAAGTTCATGTTATTAATTCCATATACCAGCTTGTCGTAGTAAGAACTATAGATGAAAACAGTGCTGAAATACTGATAATTCCATAAATATACAATTAAAAAAAAACTAACTAATACATAAAAGCATAAATTTCATTTCAAAGAAAAAACATATCATCAAAATAAAAAAAAATAAAAAAAACCCAAAATTAAACAAATGACATGTACATAAATAACCATAACTAAAAATTATATTAATCTTGCAAATAGTTCTAAAAATTTTACGAAGATCAAATAATGTAGACAACTATAATACTTTAGTAAAATTTCAAGCTAAATTGTAAAAATACCAAAAAAAAATTACGATTAAAAAAAAAAAGGACTTTTACTAATATTCGCACCCATCGATCTACGTCCGGCCATTGATTCGTCTAAAGTTTGAAAACAGATAATATAAAATAATAAAAATGCTATTTTATGTCGAAGGTAAGAGAGAGCGTTGTTTTGTTTTAAAATTTTCTTGGAAGAAATATATATATGAAGATTATGTGTTTGTCAAGGATGTTAATGGATTGGGACTACATGGTATTTAAATACTATAAAAAAATAACAAAATGAAAATCATTGATTTGATAACATTTCGAAATGTATAACTTATTTAATAAATAAATATGTTGTTTTGTTGATTTACAACACACATAACCTAAATGAAATATATCTTCAAATCTTCCAATTAAACATTATAAGTTACAAATATTTTTTCTTAGATAATGATTTAATGTCTATTTCTAAAAGTCAATAAAAATAACAAAAATCTAGGAGTAATTATTAATCAAGACATACAATTATGTATATCGAGGATTATAGAAAATTCAAATTTTTTTACTTAAATATAATATGTTATTGTTTTAATCATATCAAAATTACTAATACTAAAATATTATATAAATATGAATGAATATTAAATGAAAAGGGTTTGTTAATAGATTGAAACTTAAATGGTATTTAAAGAAAATAAAAAAAGAAAAAATAATAAAGTCAACAAAAAAACTTGATTTGATATGACAAAATTACTTAATAACTAAGGATGTTACATTGTTGATTTACAACATACATAATTTAAATTAAATATATATTCAAATCTTCCATTTAAACAATATACGTTGCTAATCATTTATTTAGGCAGGACATATAGTTATAATACAACTTTTTCTTAGTAATTATTAGTAAATGATTTAATGTCCATTTCAAAATGTCAATAAAAAGAACAAAAATATAGGAGTGATTACTAATCAAAACTTACAATTATGTCTATCAAGAATTATAGAAGATTTGAAATTCTAAGTTAAATATAATATGTTATAATTATAATCATATCAAATTTACTAATATAAACCGTATTAATTACATTGTCTAATTCTGGTCGTCTCTTTGATGTGCAAATAATGAGTTATATATTTATTTTTCAAAAATTATATTCACAAATATATTTTTGATGAATTTTTAATAACTTAATTAATTATATTTTAAATTAAAATAACATATATATATATATATATATATATTTTTTATTTGCAATCGTAAAAACTAAAATACTTTGAACGTTTATTTAAGTACAAAAAGCTTAAATATGTGAATGAAATTTGCTTACAGTTCTTAAATAATTATTGTAAATTATATTGAGTAAAACAACGGGCCTTAAGATTGAACATACTACAAAAAAAAAAAAAAAAAAAAAAAAAAAAAAAAATCATCACTTAAATTGGTAATGCAAATATTAATATTAAAAAAAAAAAAAACATAAAACATTCAATGATGCTTTAGACATAAGTTGGTAGAATCTAAAACTTTAAACTTAAATTCGACTCCGAAAGTTATTTCATTTGTCATAAGAAAATACTTCAAGTTAATTTTCGAAAAGAACAACTGAATCTCCGTCCTTTACAGCACCAACCTTGAAAGTAACTCCATCCAAAATGATATTTGAATCTCTTTTTTCAACATCCAAATCAATGAGATTGTGTTGACAAAATTCTTGTAGAAGGATCTGTATAGCTAAACAAATCTGATTAAAACTTAATTAATTTTTAAAATTTTAAATAAAATGATTTATAATTTGTATAATATTTCATGTAAATATTAAGGTAAGAGTTTTACATACCATTTTTGGAGTCTGGCCAATATTTTTATCCATACGTATTCTGTAACAAAGTAATCTATTTGTTGAACGACTTTCGACAATTAATTAAAGGAGTACAAATCATATAATTTCTAAGTAAACGATGAAGCTCTCTTTACTTGCACATTTCTCGTGCAAATTCTACAAAAATAATACAAACAAAAACAAAATAAACAAAGAGATTAAGCATGTTAAACTAATAATCAGTATTATTAAAATATGTTTTCCGAATGAGTTTGAAATAAGTTTTAATCATACTCTTGTTAAAAGTAATTAGAGTGTCAGAATCTTCGTAGATATTCTTCTTTGAACACATAGTAGACTTAAGTATGTCAACATGAATGACTTTTTGAAAATGACTTTAGTATTCTCATTAGTGAAAACAAATTAAATTACCAAATTTTAGATTATTAAATTAAACAAAAGGAAATCATCTCTGTCTAAAATACACTCTACCGTCAGTGTCCATATCAGCATGAACATATCATTCATCTCCATATTCATTTTTTAAAGTTTAACAATTTGGAAGAATCCTTTTTATTACTGGATCGTACGCTCGACAAATACGCTGTCATAATATTACGAATAAAAAACATTAAATTAAAAATATTAAAGAAAAAACGAAAAACCAATGTAAGAAGTAAGAACATTAAATACCTTTAAAATTTACTTACACATTGGTTCTCATCACAACCATTTATCGGAAAGCATGGTTGATACAACCTATAAAACTTTTCCTTTCGAATGAAATTATCGTAAGAAGACATTTTTTTTTTTGTTTATTTTATATTTAATATTCATTTGCAGAAAGTTGGATGAGGATGTTTAAATAATAAGTTTTAGGTATTTATTTATGGAAATTATTAAGATCCTAATTAAGGCAGATGAATAATTAAATTAGTACAAAATTAGTGATGACAATAATTCCATATAATCTTAAGTAACTTATGTACTTTTTCATTGACTTACTACAGATAATGATCATAATTGTAGAAAATATATTCATCATAATATAATCTTAAATTTGATTTACCAAAAAGTTGGATGACTTAATTTTACTTTATTTTTTGGTATTTTTTCTTTGTTTATATTTTACGTTTCAATTAAGTTAAAATTTACAATTTTTATTAACACATAAATAATTAAACATGTTTATTTATGTTAATTAAGATTATTTCAAAGTACATTTCCCTTTATTTACTACAAATGATAAGTATAATTAATCTATATATATATAAAAGCTAAATGGAGGGCCTTATTTTCATTTTAACTTTATAATTTTCTTTCAATTTTTTTAAATGAAAATAACTTTTATAATTTTAATCCATTTTTTATGCATGATATATCAAATATATTATTTATCTTTTCATAATCTTCAATTTGACATCCATATCATATATATTATAATGAGCAAGATATTTAATTTTAAAATAATAAATTCTTTATTGATGAATTATTTAGGTTATATTTGAGTGTTTATTGTAAAAATTAATAAAATAATTCTCCTCATAAAAATATTAGTTTAAAGTACAACAAATTTATTATGTTCCACATGAATTTTCAAATATATTTTTTACTTTAGTTACGACCAGAATTAAAAATATTGTTTAAGTAATTAAACTCATATTTCATTAAATTAAAGGAAAAAAGTCAATAACTAATTTTGTAAATAATTTATTAAATCATTACATCTACTAATATATATATATATATATATATATATATATGTATGTATGTATAATAACAATGTTTGTTTTATTAGATGTGGACCTGTGAGCATATGTATGTTCATATATCATAATTATTATTGAGATTGTTTTTTATTACTTATTCATATTTTTATATAATTTGTATTGTGTTAAAATTATTTTACATGCACTAACCTAAATTTTGTGACATTTGTTATATTTTTCCATCTTTTTTTTCGTGAATCAATCTCAACTATATATTTTTACACTTTGCAACCTAAAAAAAAAAATTATTGCACTAAACCAATTCAATTATATGTGTTTTTTATTCTTTGCAACACAATTTTTTTTTTCTTTTTTTTGTGCATTAATCAATTTTTATCTTATATAATATAATATTTACAATAAAAGTATAAAATTTAACTTAATAAATTACAAAACCAAATAAAATGATAATATTTAAATATTTTGAAGCACTCACATACTTTAAATTGTCTTCGAAATATTGAATAACTTTCGATTTAATTTTGTTAATGTTAGTAATTATTTAAAAATAAGAAATATTTTAGTATATCTGAAATCACCAGGTGAAATGTTCAAAGTTGCAAAGAGAATATAATTCAAGAAACAATTAAATATTTTAATTTGAAATTTATTTAGATATATAAAAAATCCACACATATGTAGACGTTATAAGAGTATTAAAATTGTTAAGTTGTATTTTCGCACCAAAATATTCTATGTTATTTATGATTATTTATAGAAGTATTTTGATGTGATTTTCTTTTCCTTCTGTAAAAAAAATTAGTCATTTTCACAAATTTTAAATAAAAATAATGTTTATGTGTTATTTATCAAATTAATCACCGTTTTATGATCTTTTGGCTGACATCCACATCACATATATAAAAGTGTGATATTATATAAAATAAATAAAAATTATTTTATTGGTTGATTATTTGGTTAAATTTGAGTACTTATTGCAGATGTTTATTGGTGTAATATTTAGGTCACAATAAAATTAGTTGAAGAATTTTTCTAAGAAAATATTACCAATTTTATGTTTTAAAATATTTTAATTCATTAATATTTGCATTTACTTTTCCATCTTAATTTTATTCTATAAATTAATTTATATATACATATGTATGTGTATTATAAAATAAAATGGAGCAAATATATAAAAAAATATTTTTCCATCCAATTGCAAGTCAGACTTTTCTAAGAAAAAATATTCATGTATGTATCCCTAAAAGATATGACAATTTCAACATTTTTTTAGTGTGTTTCTTTGTCAAAACTCTTTAGAATTTTTTATAATACTAACAAGTTTTTTGTTTCTAATATATTTTCATATATAATATATCAATTTAATCATTTCATCTTCTTTTATTTGAATTAGGTTTTTAATTTTTTATTGTGTATTGATTCATGTATATTGTGAATTAAATTATAAAAAAATGAAACAATAAAGTAATTTTAAAATTAAAAAAATAATATGATTATTTGAAAAGAAAATATGTTTTTCTCATAAATTATTTGATTTATTTTATTATTATCTTATCTTATTTTTTTAATGAGTAGTGTGTTATTATATTTGTGTTTGATTTACCATTTGTAATTAATTGAACTATTTGCGGTCATTCGTATAGTTTAAGAAGGATACAGACTGACTAAAGGTATGTTAAAATTTTATATAAAAAAAGAAATTTAACATAGGAATTTTTTTGGTATTTGTTATTTTTTTTAATTTTATTATATAACAATAATTTATTTATAAATAACACATACATATTTAATTTAAAAATTACACAGGAGAAATGGATATTTATAATATTTAAAATTTTACTGCATGTTAAAAAAACAAATTATTTATTTATTAAGTATACAATGTTCACATTTTCAAATAATATAATAATGTAATAATATATTATTTAATTCAGTAAAAAACTTTATTTTGTTAGAAGTTTTCCGTGCATCGCACGGGAGTAATACTAGTAATTTCAAAGGTTAAGTGTATTAGATTATAAAACAAAATGCAATTATGAAATATAAAATTAAGTTCAAAATGGATACAAATCTCTTAGGTGCATTGTGCATCATTGTTGGAATCTCATTATTTCCACTGACGATTTTTTTACGTTTAAATTAAAACGAAAATAAATATGTTAGTGGCATTTCTCCATCATTGTTTTCATTGTACTTGAGTTTATAATTAAATTGATTCACCACAATCAAAGTTTACAAAAATTATGACGAATTAATAACTATAGATTAAAAAAATGGACTGGATCATAATCATTTTATTGATCTCACAACAAACTCTTGGAAGCAGCACCTTATTTATAATATATTTTCTACACATGAAGTTGAGCTTATCTGTAGCCTACCTCTTCGAAATTCCCAGTTGGCTGATAAATGGATTTGGCACTTCTGCAAAAACGAAAAATTCTCTGTAAAATTAGCTTATGCTTATGCCTCTGTATCACCTATCTCTGCTCTTTCAGACCCTCCATCGACTGGAAGTGGTGACCCAAATCCCGTTTGGAAAGAAATTTGGAAATTAAAAGTTTTGGGTCGGATTCAACACTTTATTTGGAAATGCTGCTCAGATTCACTTCCTTCGAGCGAGATCTTAGCTAAACGGCACCTTGAACATGGGGATAAGTGTCCATTATGTGAGGCGTCAAATATTACTCCGACCCACCTCTTTTTCACTTGCCCGGTATCTTCGGTTGTTTGGAAGAATTCAGGTTTGTATGAGATCATTTTTCAATTTCGTCAGCCTTGCTTTAACCTGTGGGTTCAAGATATTGTTCTTATGAGGGATAGATCATTTGTGGAGTATTTTAGCTGGATTGCTAACTTATTGTGGTTTTTCCGAAATAATTCTATTTTCGGGGAGGTACGAAGCGATCCGTTTGTAGTTTGTTGGACTTGCTGCGAGGCAACTTCGAGAGTATCATGCTGCTTTAAATTCTTCAATTGAAGGTAATCACATCAGCCTAAATCCTCTAAGCCGCGAGCCACGTTCAAATGTACCATGCATTAGTTTTGATGGTGCAGTATCTTTTGCACGAAATTCTTGCTATATTGGGGCTCGTTTGATTTCTGAGCATGGAGGTTTTATCCAAGCAGTGCCTCGTTCTTTCCATGGCTACTCGTGTCCAGAACATGCTGAGTTTTTTGCACTCCGTGAAGCTTTATTTCTAGCTCGTAGAGTGAACTTATCAGACATATGCATACTGGGTGACTCGAGCACAGTTATTCTAGCCGCCGCTGGGGAGAAGGATTGTTCGGTTGCCTGTCTGCCTGTCCTCCTGGATATCGATCAAAGAGCTCCTGTCGTGGTCCCCGTCCCCGTCCAATCAGTGCTGGCTGATTCCAACGTCAATTAATACAATTTCTTTCTCTTAAAAAAAAATTGAAAAACATAAAAAAGATTCACAATTAAGAATTAATATGTTGAAGTTTACAACCAATGCTTTTATCAAAAGAAATAAGTCAAGCTACCTTTACTAACAAATGCTTCAAGGTTTAAAATTTGCAACAATTAAAAAGAACAAAAAATAATAAACAACAAATAAGCTAAGGGTTAATATCATTTTGCACCCTGAATTTTGGGCATTTTTTTCCCTTTTTCACCCAAACTATGTTTTGTATCATATAGCAACCTATAGTTCACTCCGATGAAGCGGCAAGAAAAATATAAAAAAAGTAAAAAATATTTAAAAAATCAGAAAAAATATTTTTAAATTCTAAAGTTCATCTATTTTTTTTTTTAAATTCTAAAGTTCATTTAAAAAATCATAAATTAACTAATTTTTTTTAAAAAAATAATTTTCATAAAATTGATTTTTTGTTAAAATCTTTAAAATACTGTAAAAGGATTTTAAAAATATAAATGTTATGAATTTAAAAAAGTTACTTATTTATAAATAAATTTTTAAAATTTAATTTTCAGAGATGATCGGGTTTTTTAAAAATAATAAATAAATTGAAAGTAATAATTATGATAAATCCTTAAATTATTTTTAAAAAATACAAAATATATAAATTAAAAAAATTCAAATTATTTAAGGATTTTTCAAAATGGTATATATTTAAATTTTCTTTCCAACTTCCAAATTTTTTAAACAATTTCAGGAAAATCTCAAATTAATTGGATTGTCGTAAAATTATTTACGTTTTTTTTTTGTTGAAAAATATCGTTTTTATTAAATCTGAAAATTATTTGAAGTTTAAAATAATTCATTCAAGATACGTGGAAAATTTTTTTTAAAAAAAAATCGATTTTCTTAAAAGAGTTTATCTATGAAAAATATAAAAACTATTTAAAATACAGAAAATAATTCTTTTAAGAAAATATAATTTTTTAATAAGTAATTTTTTTAAATTAAAAAATTTTAAAATTTTAAAGTGCTTTTAAAGAATTTGAAATCATAGTTGTCAAAATCTCGAGTCAACTCTTACGATTCTACGAGTTTACGAGTTATTTCTCCCTAAACGAGTTAATTCGTGATAAAATCGAAATCTGATGAAATCGGAGTAAACTCTCGAGTTTGCTCATGCGATTTTACGATTTTGTGTATGAGTTTAATAATTTTATAACATACTGCTTTTTACTCTATTTTACCAATTAAAAAACATATAATATGAATTGTAGAATTTATACCAATTTAAAATTGGGTTTTTAAAACTTTTCTAGATCAATTTATACTCAAAGAGAGCCAATTTGCTGGATTTTTTTTCTAATTATCAAGTTCTAAATTAAAATCTAAGCTTCATAAAAATATATCTTATGTCTTTTATGTAGTAGTTAATTTCACTAAAGTTATTTGTTAATTTTCTCTTAAAATTAAAGTATCCATAATTACAATTTAAAAATGATTTACTAAATATATATATGAATCATGATGCCTAAAACATTTCTCCATATTGTATTTATTTTCTCTTTGATTAAATGTGTATATAATATATATATATTTTATAAGTAATATCTATTCAAAACTTGTTGTAATTAAAATATATTTAGAATAATTTAAATATATGGTTATTTTGTATAGATAGTAGAATCTTACGATTTTACGATTCGATTTTACGATCCGATTTTACTGACACACCACCGATTCTACTTAAAATCGCGAGTTTGACATACTTGTTTGAAATTTTTAATAAAAATTTCAATTTTATGAAAAATACTTTTAAAAGTTCAGTTAATTTTATGATATTTTAAATGAACTTTAGAATTTAAAAATATTTTTCTGATTTTTACATAATTTTATGATTTTTAAATATTTTTTATATTTTTTTTATATTTTTTCTTGCCGGAATTCTTCGCCGGAGTGAACTATAGGTTGCTATATTATACAAAACATAGTTTAGGTTAAAAACGAAAAAAAGGGCCAAAGTTCAGGGTGCAAAATAATATTAACCCATAAGCTAAATAACATAATATCATAATCAACATAGAAAGATAAACAACTTAAAGGTGCAACAATAATTGATTAAAATTAAACACCTGTTGGCCAATATAAACTCAAGATTTAAAACTTGATTATGTTCTTTACTTAATAAATAAAAAAAAAATACCCTAATCACCAAAAGTTTAGCAATATAAAAAAATAAGACCTAAAAACAATAATTTACCGATGCAATAGTGAAGATTCAAACATGAGCGCAAACCTAAACTTTAATTAAAAAAAAAAAAAAAAGATAACATCAAAGATTATTCATAAAAACCTAAATTAAGCTTTAATAATACAAATCAATACATGTTACCTTTGGTTGATAGTTGCTCAATTGGATTGACAATAGCTACAAAAAAATTAAAATATAAAAAAGATTCAAAATTAAGAATTAATATGTCAAAGTTTACAACCAAGGCATTTTTGTAAAAGAAGGCCGCAGTTCTTGATTATAAGTCAGGTTACCTTTACTAATGAAACCTTCAATGTCCAGAATCTGCAAAAACTAAAAAGAACAAAAAAAATAATAATAAACAACAAAGAAGCTAAATAGCATAATATCATAATCAACATAAAAAGATTAACAACTGAATGCGCAACAATAATTGATTAAAACATAACACCTATTGGCCAATATCAACTCAAGATTTAAAACTTGATTATGTGCTTTAATAAACAAAAAAAAAAAACCATAATCACGAAAAGTTTATCAATATAAAAAATAAGATCAAAACACAAAAGTTTAGCAATGTAATAGTGGAGATTCAAACATGTACGCAAGATTAAAACTTCATCCTAGGTGATTGTTTGGTAATATAAAACTGGATATTTAGGATATAAGAAACTAAATAAATTAAGATAAAAATATTTAGAAAGAAACTAAAGGATCATTGACGGTAAAAAAATTGATTAAAACCCTAACTAAAATATGTTGTTCTACTTAATAAACAAAAAAACCCTAATCGTTTATAAGTTAAATCAAAAGTGAAGATGTATGAAATACCTTTAGTAATGTAAGATAAAATTGTACAATCTGGAAAAAAAACCCAAAATAAATCAAAGAACCAAATACACTAATAACGACGATAACAAAAAATTATCACAACTCAATAATCTAGCAATGTAAAAGTGGAGATTCAAACATGAACAAAAGATTAAGATTGACAAACCACCATTATCTAACAAAATCTAGGAATTAATTTTTTTTCATACAAAAAATTACCTAAAATTTGCTCATGAAAATTACTTGAAAAAGGATGATGAGTGAGGAGAGAAAAACGATAACCTGTTAAGACAAAAATTTAATTTGTGTATATATGATTTCTTTGGTGTTGGAGAATGTTAAATTACTAGGGTTATAAATTAGGTAGATATGACTGAAATTAGAAGGTGATCCATTATCTTCCAAACTTAAAAAACTAATTAATGTGATGCGTATGAAAAAATGGCATAGTTTGACTTTTTATCTCACTAATTGGCCAGCTAATTGAATTGTAATAATAATTAGTCATTATTTTCATAATTAATAATAATTATGGACGAATAAGTGGTTGCCAAGTGTCCTTGCCGTCTCGCCGATTGGGGAAAGGTGTTTTGGGCAGGAAAACACAATCCTTGCCAAAAGTGGTAAGAATTGTGTTATATATATATATATATTGATTTTTAAAGCATTGTAAAAAGTATTTGATAATAAATATATCATGTTGATAGATGCATGGACCTGTATGTCATAGCTTACAACAGATAGATGCATCCATCAATCACTGACAACTACAAACACCACGTAAGTCGAGTGAGGGGATTGCCTCAATGTGAAGTATCGTCTGACGGGAATGCCACCGGAGCAACGTGATAGGGCAGTAGCACAGATACTACCATTGATAAAGGGGACTACCCTTGGTAAGAAACCCGACGAGTTGACGGAAAATGATTGAAATGCAGTGGCCAGCCCTTGCAGGTTGAGCTGGGATGTCGCAGGGAGCGCAGGTTGCGCCAAATGGGCCATAGAAATGGGTCTGTGCTAGGCGCTCTAAACAGAACATCAGATGCAGCAACAACATGGCCACATCAGAGATGTTGTACGTAATTTCCTGGAACTCTAAGATCAGAACCTTCCAGATTCCAATATAGCGCATCCCATGAATTATTCAGCAGGAAGGCAGTAGATCCGCGATGCACCTATGGAAAACCGCTTGAAATTGAATGTGCATCGCACGATGCAAGCAGCAACAAGGCCACTGTTGTGCCGCCACACCAATGCGAACCCCAGCCGTGGAGATCCAGATCGAACCACCAAACCCTAGGACTTGCAAAACCTGCACTGCGCCCCAAGGATGGAAACCCTCCGACGAAAGCCAATATTGTTGGGTGAATCTCTCTCCCAAAACAGCGCAAGCGACGAAGCCCTCGCCGCCATGGAGTAACAAAGCGGATTGGCAGGAAAGGTGAACCTTGCCATGCCGAGATAAGACCTAGATCTGGGGAAGGTAAAACCGTGATTAAAGAAGAAAATAAAAACATACGGTATGGCCGGTAGCTCCCCTAGGTGGTCTTCTATTTACTTAGTTAGCTGCGAGGGTTTGGGCATATCACAATAGAAGACACCTTCAATTCTATTAAATATATTTATTTTATACTGTATCTTTATTTAAAAAATACTCTAATCCTTAAAATATATCTAAAAATCATCACAATGGGTATTATGGGCAGTATAGAAAAAACTTAGTTTTCTTCATTTTCCTCACTCTTCCATTTTCAAACCCACTAATCTGTTTTACACAAAATTATTATCTAACAAGTAAATCTATTATTCAAGATTCTACATTAATTATACTTATTGAGCAATTATTATATTTCATTAGATTAGATCATTCTTATTTTAGAATGTCTAACCTACTTAATTAAAGTAATTATTGTTATTAGAATTAATATTAAGTGCAATATATTCACCCCATATTAGAACATGATTGCCATAATAGCCCATACCTATTATAAATTAACTTAATTGCACAATTCTAGATCTTCACTACGAATTATAAACTTTATTTTGTATTTCAGTTAATTCTGTTCTAATGTCATCGAGGTAATACACGTTAGTTACAGTTTATATATTTGTGTTAAATTAAATCTTATCCTATTAGAATGTTTTCGTATTATAGATTGTGATATATTATTTGTTTGTGTTATTCATCAAACAGTGTTGTTGATCATGAACGTAAGCCCTACTTTGACCATTTCCCTAAATTTATATATCTATTCTCGGGGCACAATTAGTATCATGAGTTGGTAATATTTTAGATTATGATAGTTCTCTATTATTGACACTTTTACTCAAGAAAAAAAAAAATTATAGGCTTTTAGAGAAAACAATAATACTAAGTTTATAAGTATGATATATGCAGAAGATACCAAGTAGATTTGTGAGACATATTAGTCATATTTCTGACATGACTAGCAAGACTTTTGTATATGGAGAGACAAAAAGTTGATATGTTTCCTTAAAAAGAAAAGGAGGAAAAATTCTACAAGGGTTGGGAACGTTGGGGTGTGATGTTGATATTGAACTTTTAGACTGCATTGTCGTTTCATATGCTGGCAATAAGAAAATCTATATTAAAAAATTTGGTGATGATTTAGTCATGAAGATTGTTTATTTTGGCAATTGGCATGTTCCGGGTATTTACCTTCAACATCCAATGTTTTAAGTTTAGTTTTGTGAATTATATTATTTTTTATGACTTTTTCTTTTTTTTTTTAGGTTAAACAACTCAACTTTTCGGGGACAATGTTGAAGGATGGGGTTTTTTATTATTAAGTTCAATCAGAAATTGTAGTGGGTGTTTTCAGTCATCTTAACTTAATGATTACTATTTTTTTACATTTATTTTGTATTGTAAAGTTTTGGCACGATTATACAGTCCAATAATTAGTTCATATTTTAGTGACTAGTAAATATTTTAACGTTTATTGTGCCGAATTATCTTAATTGTTATTTCATCAACAATGAAAAGTGTATCTAATAAAGAAAAATCCCTAATGTTTAATTATATTTTAAATAAGAAATACTATCAAATATTTTACCAAAATAAACATTTTTTTATGTTTATATCGTTGATCATTGTACTTCTTGTGTTCCACAATTGGATTTGGAATAGACATATCATTGCACATTATACAATATACTTAGTTAGTATCATGTCACCAAATAAATGATACACAGTTACACAAAATCACTGTGTATGGAAATAAATAATAATACATACTAATAGTTCATATGTTTGTTAAACTTTAATAAAAACATTTATTCAAACTACATCTAATTATTTGCTTATTTTTGTAAAGAAAATGTAAATAAGCAAAATTCTATTTAAAAGAAAAAGTGGAATCACAATTGATATCTTTAATTCATGTTTTCTGCAAATAAGGTAAAATCTATTTATAATATCTATAAAAAATATATTTCATTCCAATTGTGATACTTTTCTAACTAAGATATTTTGATATATATATTTTTTTACTTACTTTATGTACATAAAATATGCAGTCTGTGATGATATCGAAGAAATTTGTGGAACGTCTGGAAGTTGATATTCCAAACAGTTTTTGCTTGGAGAATATGAACAGAGAAGTTTGTTTGGTGTTGGTTCAACCAATTGACGGTGAATATTATTTTACTTATGGATGGACTTTTTTTGCAAATACGATTGATTATTGTGATGAAGATATTTAATTTTCTTTTCAACTATGAAGGTGGAGTTAAATTTTTTATAATTGTTTTTTATGGGACATCAAATGTGTTAAACATAAAAATGTTCAACCATTGAAATTATTGAAATCGAAGTTCAAAAAACTTGACTTCGAAAGATAATGTTATTTTTAGATTTACTTTGCAAATATTTTTGGATTTATTTCCATATTCAAAATACCGGCACTACAAGAATTTCACAAATAGACAATGATTTTTATCTATTAGAAAAAAAATATGTTAATAATAGTGGTGCTGTTAAGAGTACCCCTATTGACAACTGTTTAAAATCGTTGTCTGTTTAGCAATAAACAACGGTTTCTTACAACTATACAAAACCGTTGTCTGTTTAAACACAGACCATGGTGAAAAATTGTTGTCTTTATGAGTAAAGATCACAAATAAAAATGGTTGTCTTTTCTTAGCAAAGATAATAAAAAATAAAAATAAAAACTCAGTTGCCTTTCAATGAAAGACAACGGGTTTTATTATTGAAAAGTTGATGTTTAGACGTATATTCACATATGAAACATCCAATAGTCAAAACATGGTAAAATATTAAATACGGAACATCAAATAAAAAAAAAAAAAAAAGTGTCAATAAATTCATCAACCTTTAAATTACTATAATACAATATGAATTGTTCGACTAAATAAGCCCTAACCAAAATCAACTCTTACTTATTCAAAAAAAATTTATATCTATATACTAGGAAAAATTAATTTTGAAATAGTAGCATGATTTGAACATAGCCATAAACTAAATTTTAAATTAGAATTCATCAAATTATACAAGATCTCATTCAAATTGGTCATTTAGTATTCATGCAAACAACCATAAGAGAATGATATAGACTTTTTTTTTTTTTTTATTATTAAAATCATGCATGCATATTTTTATAGAGGCCGAAATGACATATATATGCTCCTATAATTTCTTCATGGTGTTACATTTGAAATTCCTTTCTTGTGAATCATATGCACAAGAATGCCGTGAAATTAAAATGCATGTCTGCATACTTGAATTCATGATTTTTCTCTCAATTTTTTTGACTCAAGCAAGTTTAAAAACTCTCAAACAATAAAAGTTTTCATAAGTCTACAAAAACGCATACATGACTCTGATACCAGCTGTAACGCCCCGATCTTTACAATAATATTTTACTAAAGAGGCGCTACAAAAATATAAATATTCTTAGAGATAATTTTTATGAAAAACATCCATAAGAAAATCAAGCAATTTCGACAAATATTTTCATCTTTTTCTAACAAAACTACCCAAATCCTTAATATTCAATTTATAGCGGAAGCTCGGACTATATTCAAAAAATCCAAATAAAAGACTAACGATATATTTTTACTCAACAATTTGAACAAAATCTAAATTTCAACACCATAAAAGTTCAAAGTCATCATTGCAAATAAACTGGATAAATATTTTATTAATTAATCCCTTCTCGCCAGCCTCGAGCTCCTTAATCTGAAATTTGTTAGATGTAGTGAGTATAACAGATATACTCAGTGGGGCTATGTATTGTTCACATCAACCTTGAAAGATTACATGAATTTCATACTCATATAACAAAAATAAAAAATTTAGAGCGCGGTGCCTCCAATGACCACTTAACAATCACATACCTATTTACGGTCTCTTGCTCTTGAGCACGGTGCCTCCAAGGACCATTTAACGATCCTGGATCTATTTACAATCCTTGGCTCATATATATATTAATGCACAATAATATGATATTTAATATGCACAGTGGGCTCCCCCAAGGATCACTTAACGACCTCGGACCTATTTACGGTCCCTGACATCCTCTCAAATACAATCATACAGGTACTCAATCACGAAATCACATCACGTATCAAATTAATATAAACAAAATAAACTATTTTCATAATTAAACCCCCACCTCAAATTCTTGTAGTCCTCTTAATATTCGGAGTTGATCTTGCTAGTCTTTATGTTCTACCATCACTCCACCTAGCTAGCATTCCAGTTTAGAATATATATTAGTAGGTACATCAATTTTACTTATAAATTTTAAATCTTAATAATCTGCTTATTGATGCACTAAATCTAAACCTAGTGTTACTGCAAATGTGCGATGCTACTGTAGCTAATGGCAAACAAGGTTGATCTCACAGAGACTGTTTACCTATGTTCAATTTTATATCGTAATAGTTCTTCCCTATCTACACTCTCGAAAAGATAATTGGTTTGATTAAATAACTAAAATAACAGATACTTGAATAAAAAGAAACAAGTAATAACAAGATAAGAAGCATATCCTAAAGCTTCGATTTCAATTACAATTTCATATGTTTGATTATTCTACTATTCTGGACTTTTAAACCAATTCTATTGTTTAAACGACCTCGGACCTATTTATGGTCCCTGACATCCTCTCAAATACAATCATACAAGTACTCAATCACGAAATCACATCACATAATCAAATTAATATGAACAAAATAAACTATTTTCATAATTAAAAACCCTAACTCAAATTTTTGTAGTCCTCTTAATATTCGGAGTTGATCTTGCTAGTCTCTATGTTCTACCACCACTCCACCTAGCATTCCAGTTTAAAATATATATTAGTAGGTACATCAATTTTACTTATAAATTTTAAATCTTAATAATCTGCTTATTGATGCACTAAATCTAAACCTAGTGTTACTGCAAGTGTGCGATGCTACTGTAGCTAGTGGCAAATAAGGTTGATCTCACAGAGACTGTTTACCTATGTTCAATTTTATACCCTAATAGTTCTTTTGTACTCTCGAAAAGGTAATTGGTTTGATTAAATAAGTAAAATAACGGATACTTGAATAAAAGGAAACAAGTAATAACAAGAGATTCAAATAAGATAAGAAGCGTATCCTAGGGCTTCGATTTCAATTACAATTTCATATGTTTGATTATTATATTATTTTAGACTTTTAAGCCAATTCTATTGTTGATTAGGCGGCAGTACTCTTAATTAGCCCTCCTCTCGGATGATGCTAACGTATAGATTACGTATGCATAATTACCCTCTCGGGTTAACTATCACATACGTAATTCCAAAGGAATCCTAAAACCGATGCCTACACAATTCTTTATCAAGAAAATTACATAAATATAGATTTTTGATATGTTGCACATATATATTGAGCAATTTGATGTGTCAATGATATAACATATGTAAGAAATAGCCCCACAAGCATATGGTCATAATATGTGTGCAACTAGGGGTGTGCATAATTAAGTCTGGTCGGTTTTAACTTAAATTCAATCGCCAAACCAGCAAAGTCGGTTTTTAAACATCGCAAACTTTAACCAACCAAATAAACTTTAAATATGCAAACCAAAGCTCTCTAGATCCAGTTTGAATTGGTCGATTTAGTCGTTTCGACTAATAAATGAAAATTTGCTAAATGATAATACAAAAATAATGCAAATCTCCTTCAAATAATTAACTGGGACCAAAATCAAAACGTAAAACTCATTCAACACATAGATAATTGATTATGGTTTCAACTAAACAATAAAATAAATATAAATTGCATAATAAAAGTAAATTCTATTGTAGGCATGAATAAGAAGGAAAGACTTGTAATCAATTATGAATTTGTGAATTAAAGACGTTGTTGTGATTGAAATCAGGGTTCAATTTTAAATACTATATTGAGATAATCATTGGAATCAGATAAAGGAAAATAACCCTAGAATAATCAAAGTCTATCTTTTATTTTTCATTAAGAAAAGTAGTATTGTTTGTATATATTAATTTATAAATAAAATTATATCTACAATTATAATATATATATATACATGTTATATAGGGTTGGATTGGTTTTAATGGATTATTATTATTATTATTATTATTTTCTTAATCCATAACCAAACAAAATATTCAGTTTGTAAAATATTATAATCTATCTAAAACTAATATAAAGCACAATTCTCGGACTGGATTGGATTGATTTGGTTTGGGTTGACCGATTTGATCTATATTATCTACAGCTCTATGTGCCAGGGCAACATATCAAAACTCCATATCTATATATAAGTATATATGTTTTCTTGGAAAAAAATAATACATAAATATAGAGACAACATACTTATTATACCTACTAGATCTTCCCTTCGTGTGATGCACGATTTAAAATATATTTATGTGTAAGAAGAATCAAAGTTAATTAATCAAACAATATAATTAAATAACTTATTTTTTTTAATAAAAGAATATTAAATTATCAAATAACTCTTCATTTCATTAATAAAAATTATTTAACTTATTTTCATTTGCAACTCATTTCGAATGCAAATAATTCAACTCACAACAAATATTCAAATTTAAGCACAATCGATCAACAAACAATTATTTATTCTTATCAATTGTAGATAAAAGAAATGGATTAAAAAGAAATTATCAGTGTCTTTAGGATGTTTGAAAAATTAAAACATTTGTGAGAGAGAGATTTACAAAAAAATAAATTAAATTTCTAAATTCATTCCGTCCTAAAGTGGGTGTGTGTGTTCCTCTGCTTACTTTTTTGGTTTTTTTTATGAAAAAAATCAAATATTATATGTGAATCTAAAAACTGAAAAACAATTAGTTTTTAACACTTGTAATATTATAGGAAAGATACATATATGGATTTACTCATAAAATAAAAATAAAAATACAAAAATATAAAAAAGATCAACCAATATTTAAAAAAAAAAAATAGTTAATAATTATTTAGAAAAAATATTCTCATATTTATTTAATTTTTACTTGTATCTCAAACCCAAACGAACAATTCAAATCATATTAAATAAACAAATCTAACATAATAGTCGACAAACAATTGCATTTCTTTTAATATAAATCTTTTTAAATATGTAATTTATATGATGTCAAAGTAAATGTCATGTAAATTATTAATTTGTCATATTTTACATTAAAAGGGGAAAATGAATTGAAAATTATTTGCTTTTTTAATTTACTAGTAGTATCTCCGTGCGATGCACGGTTTGGAAATGTAAATGAATAAATAGTAAGAATCTATATGTTTATATAATTTTAATATAACAAAACATTACAATTAATATATAATAAGAGATGGAAAGTTATATTTTAATGAAAGAGGAGTCAATGAAAACTAATAAAATTAAAAATATATAAATTTGAGTAAATTATAGAATATACATATTTATCTTTTAATGTATGAATATCTCTAGCATCCTTGTATGGATGTCATGTTGATTTTCTTGTACAAAGGATGGGTGTATATAAATGTTTATTTTTATCAAAAGTATATAATTTTTTATTTCAAATATAATGTTCAAGAAAATTTCTTAAGCTTTTAGTGAGTATCAATAACACTACATTCTAATTTTATTAATTTTTATTTGTAAGCACAAACACACTAATAATTAACCCACATAATCAACTAACAAACAATTATTTATCTTTAATTTAATTTATATAATATAGTGTCAAACTATAGATCGACAATATATGACTAATTTAAATGATTATACAGGAAAATCACATTAGAAATGAAAAAAAAAAATTATTTCAAAAAATTAGATTATTTTTTGAAAAAAATAATACGTTGAATCCATAAACGGAGATTATAATATATATACTAAATAATTCAATTGTTGTATTTTTATATGATTAAAAAATTAATAAATAAAAAATGAAACAAAATTTAAATTAACATCAAATATAAAAAAATACCATTAGGGATTTATTTGTTAAAATCGTACTAAATCTATTTTAAGTAATACTTGTGTGCATATGATGCACCATAGACTTATTGTACACCAGCCCACATTGAGATCCGCACGCGACCCATTGCTGTTGGCCCGACTCGCGCGCGATTTTCAGGTTTTTCTTTTTCAAATTTTTTGGTCTAATAGTATATATTTGTTGCTTAATAGTATATATTATGTTGCCTAATAGTATACGTTTATGAGTTACATGTACAATAATTTTTTGAATAATATATTATGTTGTCTAATAGTATATATTTTGTTGCATAATAGTATACGTTCGTTAGGTCGCGAGCGAGAGCCGTTTGACGGACGCAAAAATCACTATTAATCATAATTGAATACGTTTTTTGAGTTCCATGCTTTAATTTGGAGTGATGTACAATAAGCCTATTGTACATCACATGCACACAAGTTTTTGCCCTCTCTTTTTTTGTTATAATTTTTTCTTCATTGATTTGTTTTCCCTTTTTAGGTATGAATATACTTGACCTTGATTTTCTTATACACATAATTGATACTACACAAATTAACGTGTTCTCTCACACAATTTCAGTCACAGACTCTCTCTTTAGACTCTCTTACAATGTTGGTCTTACTCTGGTGGAGGGTGATGTCGTCTCCCTTCTCTCGCAGTTACTTTGCATCTCTTAATCTTCACAACATATAAAATTATTTTAGAAGTAGACACAAAATTTGGCTGAATCAATGACTTGATTAATATCGATTTCAATTAAAAAAAAATGATGCACGAAACAGATTCTGTGAGATATGGGTTCAGATCATTTTTGAAAGGTTACGTGAGTGCCTCCTTTTATAGACTTCGACAAATTAAGCTGATTGTAAGCGACTTACCATTGATTTGAGATAATGGTGATATTTTAGGCAAATATATGTTGATTTATCTCCAAAATGCTTTATACAAAAAAATAATGTTTTCTATTAAATGGCAAAGGAATTTGGGCGGGAAAATTTTTAAGTTACTATTTTAGGTGGATTTTGATATTATATATATATATATAGATACAGATGTTATTTTTGTTATAAAATGAATCAATGAAAACAATCATTTATAATTTTTTTATATAGCAAATTGGCAACAAATTTAAATTGGAACTAATTTTGGAAAAGAATTATAATATATGTGTACAAATCTTTACCGCATATATGTAAGTCTCTTATTATGCTAATTATGATTATGATATGATTATGATCAAAACTTACTATTTTTAGAAGTAACAATATGTTTAATTTTCTTTTATAGAGAGTTCTCTTTTATTACATAATAACATAAGATAAGATAGTAAGATACCTAATAATAACATTTTAGTTTCCTCTTCTAGAAAATACTAATAATTTCCATATAACAAGCTTTGTAATAATTAGAAAATCTCATTTAAATCAAATAAATTTAATTGAGCTTATAAAGCGTTGGTAAGTTGGTATAGTATTATTTGATCTTCCGCAATCATCAACCTTTCTTCTTCCCTTCTCTCTCTCCTCTCTCTCTCTATTGCTGTGTATTATAAATTATAAATTATTTATATAAATACGAATATATGCGAACATCGACATATCGTCGATACATCTTTTGATTTTCAAACTGAAAATCAAAATTTTGGGTTTTCCATTTCTAATTCTTAGATCAGACATGGTTGAGACGCGGAGCTCTTCTTCCTCAAAGCGCCCCCTTTCTTCCCCCTCCTCTTCTCAAGCCAAGCGAAAACGATCCAAGGTTAGGGTTTTGTTTTTTTTTAGTGATTTCATACTTTCTTGAATTTTGGGCGGTTCTTGAATTTCGGGGGTTTTGTTGCATGCAGGCGGCGGACGCGTCTTCTTCTTCTTTAAATGATTCGCCGTCTTCGGAAGAAGTTGTTGGCGCGGTGGCGGCTAAGGAATTGGAGGCTGGATCGGCTGATCTAGATAAGGGTAAGCAATCGGATGACGCGGCGTTGGGAAAATCGTCGGAGGCGGTGGCGGCAGGTGAGGTTTTGGCTTTCATGACTGTTGGTGTGATCTCATGCGCTGCATGTGCACTTTTCTTGATTGAATTTTGTTGTTCTTTTTGTTTTTATGTTTTGGGCATTCATCAAATTTGCTTACTTTGGGATTTCCTCTTCTTTTTTACAGGTGATTCTACTATTGATACCCAGAAAGGGAAATCTAGTAAGCCATCCGCCCGTCGGGGAAAGAAACCGCCAGTGAAAATCAATGCTGGGGTTGCATGGGGGAAACTTATTTCCGAGTTTCAACAGGTAGGCTTACTCAATTCTATATCTTTCACCTTGTTATGAATGCAAAGTTCAAGACTGGAAGTGAAAATTCAATCTTGGACAGGAATTTCTGTTGTCTGACCTTAGAATTGTTGTGAAATGATGTATTTGTATTCGTTAATCACCTTTAACTAGTAAGTCAACATATGGCTGAATGTTATGGCATCCGGAATGTTATTGTGGGGCTTCTGTCCTGGTTCAGTAAAAATATGCAAATCCCTGCTCTTTCAAATTTTATGTGTTGCCTTTTGTTTTAGATTCAGATCCTTCCCCACCCCCCCCCCCCCCCCCCCCCAACAACAAAAAAAAAAAAAACCCCTCGAAGATCATGATTTTTAGGACTAAGACACTGTCTTTTTCTTATGTTTTAGATTCTCTGATATGAAGTAGCTGCTGTGGCAGAATAGATATATGCCTACTTGTCTAGGTTCTTAGATGATAGGGATCTGGTTTTGCTGATCTGGATTTCATATTGGATAAGTTCCCTAGTTGAGATTTCCATTTGTTGATGCTGCTCTCTCAAATTCTGTTTGCTCATTCTATTCTGTAATTCTGTCCTTGCATTGTTCATCTCATTTTGTTAACTGGTGGAGGGAGTGGGGAGTAGGGATTCAGTTTTAGAGAAGCAATCAACACTTCCCCTTAATATATTAGGTAGTATTTAGATGCTTGAATCATGGAAAGGAACTTAAGGGAAGAGCTCATGTTATGTAGTGCTAGTAGCAATGCCTCTAACTCAAGAATCAAAATATTTGTCTGTATGCTCCTCGAAGCATCCTTAAAATCACAAACTCAATTGGTAATTAGATTCTCGTTTTAATGATGACCTTGACGGGCCGGTGAAAGCGGTTCCACATAAGGGAGCTTTATTTCTCCTTGATTGAAGTCTGATGTATTATTCTTTTGAAGGAGTCTTTGGGTTTTATTCTTATTGGTTTTGTGCCTGGGGGTTCAAGTTACACCTTGTGTGTGGGTGAACTAAGATAACGCTAATCTCCACCATATTCAATATTCATAACATTTATTTGTGTAATTATCTTTTTCTCAGCATCCACATGTTTTCATGGATTGTCCGATTTTCACTGTTGGTCAAGGCCGTGACAATAATTTGCCCGTGAAAGATTCAACAATTAGTAAATTGTTGTGCAATCTGAAGCACATAGAGTCCGAGGTAAACTGTTACTTTGAAGTTAGTTTTGGTTTGCAAATTTATATCTGTCTGTTCTCACCATGAGTGGTATTCATTTTCATCTTCAATTCATTCTTCTTCTGGATAGGGAGGGGAATCACTTACGCTGCTTGAAATCATTGGAAAAAAAGGTGTTGTACAAGTGAATGGCAAGAATTACTCGAAAGATACCACTATTCCTCTTAAAGGAGGGGATGAGGTGGTGTTTAGCATGCCTGAAAAACACATTTATGTATCCTTTTCTATCAGCTTGGTTTAGTTCTTTCTTATATTGCTTTCATCTGTAGTTCTCTTTTTCTAGTTTTCATAGTAGCCGAATGGTTGGGTATATTCTAGTTTTCTATGCATGGATGAACAGAACAAAGTATGTGTGCTCTTAACATACTTTCAGATTTTCGAACAACTCATCAATATAAGCTCATCTGCAACGGATGTCCCGCCGCCAGTCAGCATATTGGAAGCTCATGATGGATCCATAAAAGGCTTGCATCTTGAGGCAAGATCAGGAGACCCTTCTGCTTTTACTGTTGCATTGGGATCACTATCAAGCCACCCAGAGGAATTATCTGTACCCCCTTCTTCATCTCAGAATGGCAAAGATGTACAGCACGGTTCAGTGTTACCACCTTCGCATCCTGCTTGTGAAGTTTCAGACAATTGTGTAAACGATGGAAAGAAAGATGCGATGGATGTGGATGATAAGGATGGGTCGAATATGTCAGCTGTTGAGAAGTCCGATGTCGCCAATGAGAGCTCTAATGCTGCTGCTGAGGATGGGAAAAATCTTGCTAAAAATAGTGACTTTAGACCCCTTTTGCAGATTCTAACTAATTCATCAATACCCAAATTTGAGATAAGCCGGAGTAGATCTAAAATGCTTGATGATTATAGGGCATCAATAAGAGACCAAGCCAAGGATGATCCTCCCATTTCAATATCATCGAGACGTGAGGCATACAAAGATGCTCTACGTCAAGGACTGCTACACTGCAATGATATTGAGGTTTCATTTCAGGATTTTCCTTATTTTCTGAGGTAAAAGTTCTTTCATTTATCAATCCTTCCCGTCCCACCTGATAGTAATCTTAGATACAGGCACATGGTTCTCTACATACACTATGCATATGTATGACTGGAATGTAGGCTTGTGAAATAATTGAGCAGTTGGTTATATATTGTGCTTGAGTTAATTAACAACTTCTGGACAAGTTTGAAATTTGCCTTGGATGCTAATGGTTAATTGAGATACATTGACCATTGTAGTGAGATAAGCAGATAGATATATATGTATTTGTTCGTCTGTTCTCTCTCTCGCCTCTTTTTTCCTTTTCTTTTGGCAACTCACAGTAGTCCTGCTTGCACGTGCACGTTGTGTGGAAGGTTCATTTACATGCTCAGCTACTTTCTGTCTTTGATTTGCCTGCTTATGAATTTGGATGAGTTGAACAAATGTGATTCCTCCCAACAGGTCTATGTTGTAGCTAGTAGCCAAATCTGTTGTCATCTCTTTGCTTGGTTATGAGTTCTATTCAATATTTAATTCCTGCTCATTGAGCACGGGTTATGATTTTCCATGTATTAATTGTTTCTTTTATTACAGTGAAACTACAAAAAATGTTCTTATTGCTTCGACATACATACATTTGAAATGCAATAAATTTGCAAAGTTCACTTCAGATCTTCCTACAGTGTGCCCGAGAATCTTGCTATCAGGCCCTGCTGGTAATGTAGCTCTACATTGTGCTTATAATTGTCTTCCATTTCCTATCTAATCTTGTGAGCTGTATTTCTTTTTCTTCATAGGTTCAGAAATATACCAGGAAACATTGGCTAAGGCACTTGCTAAATATTTTGACGTGGGACTTCTTGTTGTTGACACTATTCTGTTACCTGGTGTAAGTTTTATGTGCAACCTGATTTCAAATGTTCATAGCTGTCACATAGACTGTTTCAGTTTTTTTTGTTGACGTGTTACCTGAGAACATTATTTAGGGAGCAACAAAAGAAGCTGACCCAATAAAAGAAACTTCAAAGCATGAGAGAGCAATTGTGTATTCTAGGCGGAATGCTGCTGCACTGCACCTTAAAAAACCAGCCTCTAGTGTGGAGGCAGATATTACTGGGGGCTCTACTATGAGCTCTCAGGTGCAGCCCAAGCAGGAAGCGTCTACAGCTTCATCAAAAAACTATACTTTTAAGAAAGGTACGCACTCAAAGATTCTGTTACCCTTATTTTAGCCTAGTTTAAAAAGATATTTTATTTAACCAAATCTTTTGTTGTTTTGGCAGGTGACAGAGTGAAATATGTGGGTTCTTTACCATCAGGGCTGTCTCCTGCTCCGACTCCTCAAATTAGGTAATTTTTCTGCAAATCTGAGGAAAGGTAGCCGGACGACTAGGTTTATCGTGTGTGTCCTAACTTCACTAATAGATATACATTAAATGCTCAGATAATTATCCAAATCTTCTTCATGGTACTTGCGTTTGAATGTCCTCAAGACCAGTTTCATATGCGTTTAAATTAATTAATTAGAGGCTTGTCTTCAAGCATTATGTTTCAAGACGGCTACACTCTGGTTGGAATATGCATTTAATAATATACAATTCTAGTCATAGAAGTGCCTACTTTCATACTGTCTGCATGCTAGTTACAGCTGATGCATGTATTTTGATTTCATAGTGCAATGAACTCTGAAGGTGTTTCTAGGGTTCTACATTACAGACTATTTTGTATGACATTCTGCTGACTCAGTTTTGAAGAAGTTACATACGTAGGTCCTGTAGTAACTGCTGAAATTCGTTGAAATAGTGATTTGAGGGAACTAAAGGTGGGGGCCTTCTAAATTGTGGGAGCTGGGGGTGGTTGGCATTCTAAGTGTAGCAATGTTGGTTGAATATGTTATTTGGAACAACTGCTCAAGATTTTTTGTCGTTGTAGAGGTAGTTGCTGATTGTAAACTTGAGAAATAGTAGTTTCTACCTTAAGGGAGTATTGCTGTAGACTTTTGAGGAGATTGATATTACAAGCTCAGTTATTAGGTGGCTATGCTCCCATCTTACTCCAGATCTTTGGGATTGCGAGAGCTAGAATACTTAGTGGTCAATCTAGTGCGCCCCGGGTGCACGCACTCTATTGGTATATTCTTCATGTACAAGTCTGGTGTTTTGGAGTCCTCCGTATGTGACATCTGATTTTCAACAGTTGTCCTAATGCACAAGCCAATATGTTGGCATGATGTGTTTGCTTCCATCAGTGTTGAAAGCTGGGATTGCGTTTGCTGTTTTATTCTCACTATTAATGATGATGTCCTTTTATCTAGAGATTTTGTCAGCTACTTAGGTACCAAGCTTATGAAATGCACTTGTTGCCAAGTGCTTGGATTTGATTAATGGTATAAATTATGATATTTCCATATTGGATGACATCTGTGCAGGGGTCCAACCTATGGTTACAGAGGCAAGGTGTTACTTCCTTTTGAGGATAATGTCTCTTCGAAAATAGGTGTCAGATTTGATAGAACTATTCCAGAAGGTAATGATCTTGGGGGCCTCTGTGAAGAAGATCATGGTTTCTTTTGTGCAGGTAATTTCCTCAACTCTTCAGTATAAAAGTATGGACCAAAAGCTGTTTCTGTGGTAACTGGTTTTCCTTCTGTGCAGCTGACTTACTCCGTCTTGAGAGCTCCAGTGCTGATGATATTGACAAGCTTGCAATTAATGAACTCTTTGAGGTAAGTGCTATTGAAATTTACATATGATAAAGGACCAGTAAATAATACTTTATCTTTAATTTTGCTTACCAATGAATACTTGCAATCATTTCAATTTTGTAGGTAGCTTCTGAAGAAAGTAAAAGTGGTCCATTGATCTTGTTTCTGAAAGACATAGAGAAGTCTATGGTTGGAAATCCTGAGGCTTATGTGAACTTCAAAGTCAAGCTTGAAACTTTACCAGAAAATATTGTCGTAATAGCTTCACATACGCAGACAGACAGCCGAAAGGAGAAAGTGAGTTTCAGTTGTGCTCTTTATACCTTTTCTTCCCACACCTGACATACTGCACGCAGACACAAATAACTTATTTAGAACAGATACTAATCCATATGTCAATTACAGTCCCATCCTGGTGGATTGCTTTTCACAAAATTTGGAAGCAACCAAACTGCACTGCTCGACCTTGCATTCCCGGTATGTTCAATTATGTGTCCTTGAGGCATTTTTGTTCCTATACTTTTGTTGTCGCTTTTTAGCTTATATCTGAAATTTTCCATTTTACATGGGTAAAATCATATTTTAGTGTTTTCTTATCTCTTCAACCTTATGCTTGAGCAGTTCCTTATAGTTTGGACTTCAGATGACCTTAATATTTATGAAATGTAATCCTTGCAAATGCTGTGAGAGGAAATCTCTAGTTATTCGTTGATCCTCCATGACGATTGCTCTGCTGAAGTCTAATGGATACATGTTTCTCTTGTAGGATAATAATTTTGGTAGATTGCATGATAGAAGTAAAGAAACTCCGAAGATAATGAAGCAGCTCAGCCGCCTTTTCCCAAACAAAGTGACCGTACAGATTCCCCAGGTAATGAAATTTTGGTTTGTGCATGATTCTTTCCGTTAGTTTTAGAAGCAAACTTTGAAAGTTCTTTAATCATTACAGGATGAGGCGGTCCTAGTCGACTGGAAACAGCAGTTGGATCGAGATATTGAAACAATGAAATCACAGTCAAATATTGGTGGCATTCGCGTGGTCTGTAACCTCAACTGTCCTTTTACCTTGTTGTGCTGTCTTTTTGTTTTTCCCCTTAATAAAATTGATATAGCAGAAGTTAAGACTTAGGTGTATAAGAAAACTTACGAAATGATGTTTGCATTTTCATTTGGTAGCATTGGTGTGCTTAACCTGTTTCCGGTACTTCATGATTAACTGAGCCCTAATTTTTGTCGTTATCTGATTCTAAATAACTTCAGATGGGGCGTCAGCATGTGTTGGTTGTTTTGATGGAGAATTGAGAATGAGTGTATTCAGAAATAGAAGTTGTGAAAAAGGAATTGGAAATCTTGAATGTGATTAGCGATGTTCCTTCAGTAGGTATAGAGTGAAATAATTTGACGATGTCAGGCCGACATTCCTAGAACTTCTGTTTAACTTACATGATTTTGCTGGAAGATGGTGGCTACTTCTAATTTTCCCATGTGGTGTGTGGTATTATTCCTATTTGGTTATCTTCATTAGAAGATTACTATATTTTAATTGTTATTTGTGGGGATAGTTTTGGACCTTTACTGTGGCAATATTGCTGATCACACGCGTTTTACCTTTGTTCTACTGGTTGGTCATCAATATTGACTTAAGTCTTTCTTTTCCTGTTTCCTCTCTCTCTCTCACTCTCCTGATGTCTCTTTCTTCAGGTTCTAAATCGGATTGGGATTGATTGTCCTGAGCTGGAATCGCTGTGCATTAAAGACCAAGCTTTGAGTAATGAAAGTCAGTTTCGTGCAACTGAGTTCAATTTGTTGTTTTGAGCTCCAATTGTGGTCCTTAAGATGTTTATTCTGATGTTTATAGGCATCGAAAAAATTATTGGCTGGGCTTTGAGCCATCATTTTATGCATCACTCCGAAGGCTTAGTCAAGGAATCGAAGATTGCTATTTCAAGTGAAAGGTGACTCTTTCATGATAGAATTCTTTCCTTTAGCAAAGATACTATGCTAAGAAAGGAGATGGCTAGATATGAAGAAATTTCTAATATGGTGGTTCTTAATGTTTCATTTTCTGGTTGTATGTTTGCAGTATAAGCTATGGGCTCAACATTCTGCAGGGCATACAAAATGAGAATAAGAGTTCGAAGAAATCACTTAAGGTGAGCCTGCAGCCTTGATGTTTGGTTGCTCATTAATTAAATTGGTCAATCCTTTCCATATCATTCACACAATGTGATATTGGAGGTAAGTAACTGCTTGATTTTCAGGATGTGGTTACTGAAAATGAGTTCGAGAAAAAGCTCCTTGCTGAGGTTATTCCACCTGGTGATATTGGAGTTACTTTTGAAGATATTGGAGCATTGGAAAATGTTAAAGAAACTTTGAAGGAATTGGTGATGCTACCTCTTCAAAGGCCCGAATTATTCAGCAAAGGGCAGCTAACCAAGGTTAATTCATTGTACTTGGTAGAGCGTGTTATAAATTTGACCAATTTTTGTTGGTCATGATGTAATTCATCTTGTTTGCTGACTATGTCTATCTTGGCAGCCTTGCAAGGGGATATTGCTCTTTGGGCCTCCCGGTACGGGTAAAACTATGCTGGCTAAGGCTGTTGCAACTGAAGCTGGTGCAAACTTTATTAACATATCTATGTCCAGCATTACATCTAAAGTAAAGTTCTGTTTTAAGCCTTCAATCTGATAGTCTCGCTTTTCGATATTATTATTTTTTTCCTTTAAGGCCCAACTTACTAATTTTTGGTATTCAGTGGTTTGGTGAAGGAGAGAAATATGTGAAAGCAGTCTTCTCGTTGGCCAGCAAAATAGCCCCTAGTGTGGTTTTTGTTGATGAGGTTTGTAGTCTTCTGTTGTTCTGAATATGTTTGGTTGGTTAATAGTTTTGTGCTCTTCACCTTTCTTATATCTCTGTGGCTGTAGGTTGACAGCATGTTAGGGAGACGAGAAAACCCTGGAGAACATGAAGCAATGCGCAAAATGAAGAACGAATTTATGGTGAATTGGGATGGTTTACGTACAAAGGATAAGGAACGCGTATTGGTACTTGCAGCCACGAATAGACCTTTTGATCTTGATGAAGCTGTAATCAGGAGGCTTCCTCGGAGGTTTGTCCATCATCCAACCTAATTCTTGTTTGAACAAAAACAAAAAAGAACAGTTTGGTTCTTTGATTTTAGTAGAGACTAAAACGCAACCTTCACCAACAACTCGATATGTGAATAAATTGGTGCAGGCTCATGGTCAACCTGCCGGATGCTCAAAACAGGGAGAAAATTTTGAAAGTGATATTATCCAAGGAAGAATTGGGTCCAAATGTTGATCTTGAAGCAGTTGCTAACATGACAGAAGGATATTCAGGAAGTGATCTAAAGGTCTGTGCACTGCAAACCAGACCTTGAGCATCAGTTTCGAAACATTTTTTCCTTTTTTGCGGTTTTTGGTGATGGGTTTTAATATGCTTCTACTGATTGTTTGTTGTAATGTTTCTCATTTAATTTTTTTTTTTCAGAATCTGTGTGTGACTGCTGCACATTGCCCTATAAGAGAAATTTTAGAGCAGGAAAAGAAGGTATACATTTCTCATTCGACTCCGATGGCAATTATTGGGACTTAAATTATGTCTAAGCATGCCTTTCCCTGCTATTGAAGTCTATTTTGGCACTCTTTTTCTTTGTCGTTATCAATTTTGTATAGCAGTTAACATGGTAACCTTGCATGTGAAAATATAGGAGAAAGCTTTGGCTCTGGCGGAGAATAAACCTTTGCCACCATTGCTTAGCAGTGCTGATGTTCGTCCCCTGAGTAAGGATGATTTCAAATTTGCACATGAACAGGTATATACATCTGAATATTTTGGTCAATTTATTTGCATCCTTTTTTGTATCATTCATACGTTTAAAACTGATTTGGTATTTGTTATTTCTCAATTGAAATTCACTGGTTGTCACTTGAGTATTGAATTATCTTTGGACTTTGGTCATATTTCCCATTATACTCATAAAAATGGACTGCGGACTAACCTAGGGAGTAATGAAATTGCTTTCTTTTACGTTTAATGCGATCGTTTGGGCCTCTAGTATTTTGCAGTTACAAGGTGAGCTGAGTTTACTCTTGTAGATATTTCAGTAGGGTGTTAAATATTCAGATAATGTAATTGAGCATTTTATTGATGCCATATAAACTAGGAAGTATAATTGCATGTTTCTAAGTGCTTTATGTTGGAAGCTTTCTTTTGCTTGTCTAACTTGAGAAGAAAAACCTCATCTCCGTACTTGTAGTCGCATTTGCATTCGTGTGCTGTTAAATCTGTACATGTGTACATGCCTGTAATAGACATGTTGAAGTATCGTGTTTGGTCATACTTAAATAGTATGTGGTGCATTCTTATATATGTCAGCTAATGTATGGAAGTATACGTTCTATTTATGCACAAATATGAGTGGCTGTACATAGGTTTTGTATTACCTGAATTTTTTGGAATTTGAAAGGGGAACTTGCAATAGAAGAAAAAAAGACACGAGACAATTGCTGCTGACTAATAAAAACAGCTTGAACTGTATAGCTGATTTCCTAAATGTGGGAACTCAAATAGTAAAATCTCTCGAAGTTTGTTGAAATTTCGAATATACCCTTTTGAGAAAAATGGTAAAGTACTGTACTGTGGATTCAAATGTAAATATGAGCCAACAAACAAATAAAGGAGCGTGAATGACTTGATTGTCTGTTCCAATTGTACATTCATTCATCTGGTGGTCCAAAAATAAAACTTTGTACATGGTAGAAACAAAGCCTCTTTTCTTGGGATGGAGGGAGTATATAACCTGCCAGTATGCCCTCAAAATTTTGGTTTTGCAAGATAATCTGTATCTTTCTCTGTCACACCCATGTTAAAAATTTCTGTTTTCTGAAGGGATTTTAACCCCCTCCCTCTAAAAAATTTGTAGGTGTGTGCAAGTGTTTCATCCGATTCACAGAACATGAACGAGCTTAACCAATGGAATGAGCTATATGGCGAAGGAGGATCAAGAAAGAAGAAGTCACTTAGCTACTTCATGTAGAGGAGCTTCTAGAGAGGTGTATACGGGTTAGACGGGGTGTTGTTTGTGATAAGGTTGTGAGGGGACCTGTTGTGAAAATCCATTTCCAGGTTCCTCTCTTCTATTTAATAGTAATACCCTTTTGTTTTGAAGTGGCCCATAATACTTTAGTTTACAGTACCCCAGATAAAGAAATGTCGATCGAGCTTCTAATCTCAATCTCTGTATATTCAAACTTAATGTGGCAATCTATGTAGGTTGGTGAGATACTGTAAATGAAGGGCTTTGCCATTGAGATTAATTTATATTAGTTTATTATTTATTAACGTTGCTTCATTCTTCTGGATTGGTAAGCTTCGTGGCTGTTTTTGGTTTTCTCCTCCTAATTCCTGATTGGGGTGAGATTGGTGGGAATCAACTCTGGCCACTGGCCTGGATTCTTTACCAACTGAGTTACAAGCGATTCCTGTTTTCTCCTAAACCAAAACTTCTTGTTTATCTACGATTTCATAGCCTGCTTCATTTTCTTTGCATTCTTACTTATGTAGCTGTTGTGTTGTGTGTGTAAGTTTGATGATGTTGTCAATTGTTGTAGTTATTGGTTTGTTTTAGAGGGTGTTTGGCTAAGCTAGCTTATAACTTCTTGTAATATGTTTGGCAAAATAAGCTCTTCAAGCTTATAAGCTCCAAAAATAATGAGTTCCTTTTATTCATCTTATTTTTTGAATTTTTATATGTTACATTTAAATTTCACACTTTCATACATTATATACGCACTACAAACATTTCATACATAGTACACACACTATATACATTTTACGCACTAAATATATTACACATACAGTTCACACACTTCCTCACACTATACATACACCACACGTTTCACACACTATACACGCACTATGCACACTTCACATTTTCACATACTACACAGGCATCGCACACACTATACACGCACTTCACACACATTCACACACTACACATTTCGTTCACAATACACATAATGCACACAGTACCCGTACTTCATATACTACATACACTATGCACACACTTCAGATACATTTCACACAGTTCACACATTAATACATTATACACAGTTGTCAAACTACACACTTCCACACTGTACATGCACTACACACATTTCACACACTGTACACGCACTGCCACATTTCACACTATATGTGCACTACACACAGTTCACACACACTTCACACACTATAACACACATTTCATACACTACATATATTTCACACACTGTACACACTATACATATTTCACACACTATACATACACTACGCACACTTCACAACCACACACACTTCACACACTGTACACTCACTACACACAATACACACACTACACACGCATACACTCCTCACACACATTTCACACACTGTACGTGCACTACACACATTTCACACACTATACGTGCACTACACACTTCACACACTATAACACACGTTTCATACACTACACATATTTCACACACTGTACACACTATACATATTTCACACACTACACATATTTCACACACTGTACACACTATACACTACGCACATTTCACACACTGTACACTCACTACACACAATACACACACATACACACTCCTCACACACATTTCACACACTATACATACACAGTTCACACACATTTCACACACTACACATTTCACACACTTTCATGCACTATACACACGTATACACACACTTCACACACTACACATTTACCCACTATACACACACTATACACAGTTCACATACTACACGCATTTCACTCAGTATACGCACACTACACACATTTTACATACTATACACACACTACACACATTATACACACTTAAACACACTATATACACACTTCACACACTTCACACACATTTCATACACTATACACACTACACACAATTCATACATTATACACATACCACACATATTTCACACACTACACACACACTTCACACACATTTCACACACTTTCCCACATTATATACACATTCTACACACTATACATATATCACACACTATGCACGCACTATACACATTTCACACACTATACTCACATTTCACACACTACACACACTTCATACACACTCACACTATACACACATTTCACACATTAAACATATTTCACACACTATACATACACTACACACACTATACACATTTCACACAGTACACACACAATACACACTTCACACACATTTCACACACTACACACAATTTACCCGCTATACCATTTCACACACTATACACACACTAAACATACATACACAGAGTTCACATACATTTCACACACTTCACACACTTTCACACACTATACGCACACTACACATAGTTCACACACTATACACACATATGCACACACTTCACACACATTTCACACACTATTCGCACACTACACATATTTCATACACTACACACATTTCACACCCTATACACACACTACACACATTTTACACGCCATACTTACACTATGCACATACACACTCTTCACACATATTTTACACATTTTACACATTTCACACACTTGACACTTTCATACACTACGCACATTGCACAAACTACAACATTTCGCACACTATACACACAGTACACATATTTTGCACACTATACATTCATCACACATTTCACACATTATACACGCACTACACACACTTCACACACTATACACACACTACACACATACTTCACACACTATACACACACTACACACATTTCACATATTTAACACATTACACACATTTCACACACCACACATTTCACATATTTTCACACACTATAACATTTCACACGTTATACACACACTATATACACTTCACACACTACAAACACATACAGACACTTCACACATATTTCACACATTGCGCACTCTACACATATTTCACACATTATACATACACTACGCACACTCCAGACACTACACACATTTCACACACTATTCATATGCTACATACAATACACACACTATACACACACTACACACACATACACACACTACTTACACATACATACTCCTCACACACATGTCACACACTATACACACACTACACACACTATACACATTTCACACTTTCACACATTATACATGCACTACACACATTTCACATACATTACACACACATATACACACACTATACACACATTGCACACATTTCACGCACTACACACTACACACCCTGCACACACCTTATACACACACTACACACCCTGCACACTTTCACACTATACACACACTACACACATTTCACACATTACACATACTTCACACACTACACACGCATTCACACACCACAAACTACACACACTTTCACACACTATATACACACTACGCACGCACTTCACACACTACACACATTTCATACACAATACCCAAATTTCACACACTACATACATTTCACACACTAAACACACTAAACACACTACACGCACATATACACACACTTCACACAATTCACATACTACACACACTACACACACTTCCACACACTATACACACACAATACACATAATACACACACACTACACACGCATTCACACTACACACACTTCACACACTACACGCGCACTTCACACATTACACACATTTCATACATAATACACAAATTTCACACACTAAACACACTACACGCACATATACACACACTTCACACAATTCACACACTACACACACTTCCACACACTATACACACAGTACACACACAATGAACACACTTCACACACTATAAACACACTTCACACACATTTCACACACTACACACACATTTCACACACTACACACAATTCACACGCTATATGCACTACATACAATTCACACGCTATACACACTACACACATTTCACACACTATACGCACACACACAGTTCACATACACTTCACACACTACATGCACTTCACACACAGTTCACACACTATACACACACATACACACACTTCACACACATTTCACACACTACACACACTACAGATATTTTATACACTACACACATTTCACACCCTATACACACTACACACATTTTACACACTATACACATACACACACTTCACACATATTTCACACATTTCACACACTACACACACTTCGCACTTTCATACGCTACGCACATTGAACACACTACCAACATTTCACACACTATACATACACTACACACATTTCGCACACTATAGACACACTATACACACAGCACACATTTTGCACACTATACATACACTACACACATTTCACACATTATACATGCACTACACACAGTCCACACACATTTCACACACTATACACACACTACACACGTTTCACACACTACTCACACATTTCACACACCACACATTTCACACATTTTCACACACTACAACATTTCATACATTATACACACTACATACACTTCACACACTATGCACACACTACACACACATACACTCACTTCACATACTATGCATACACTACGCACACTCCAGACACTACACATACTACACACATTTCACACAATATTCATACACTACACACAATACACACACACTACACACATATACACACTCCTCATACACTATACACACACTACACACAGTTCACACATTTCATACACTATACACACACTACACACACATTTCACATGCTACACACACTTCACACACTACACATTTCACACACTTTTACGCACTATACGCACACTGCACACACTATACGCACACATATACACACTACACATATTTCACACACTACATGCATTTCACACACTACACACATTTACACACATTATACACATATTCCACACACTACAACATTTCACACATTATACATTACACATATTACATACATTTAACACACTACACACATTCACACACTATACATATACTACACACTATACACACACTACACACATTTCACACATTTCACACACTACACACATTTCACACACTACACATACTACACACATTTCACACACTTCACATACTACACACTTCACACACTACATACACTTCACACTTTTCACACACCACACACAATTCATAGCTAAATCACTTTATTCAGTTGCAAGCTTATAATTTCTTTTATTCAAACACTTTATTAACTTATAAGCTCTTAAGAAATTAAATTTTATAAGCTCTTTGAACAATTTATCAGATGATGGAGCTTATAAGATGTTTGAAATAAGTTTAGTCAAACACCCTCTTAATTATTTGTTTCATTAGAGTGATGGTACATCCTCTGCTGCGTAAATTAGAAAGAATGAAATATATGCCCCAGTCATGGTTTGTATACATCTACCACCTTACACTTAAATTAATAAATTTTACCGTGTCTGCACAAATCAATGATGGATATAACAACGGTTGTAGGGTATTTGACTGAGGTTATTTCAAACATCTTATAAGTTGTTTTAAGGGCTTATAAGTAAACAAATTATTGGATAAAAAAGCTTATATGTTTGGCAATTGAATGAAGGTATTTTAGCTAGGAATTTTGAGATGGATTTGAAAGTTACTATCAAATACACATTTGAAGTGTGTAAAGTGTGGTGTATGTGAAGTGTGTAATGCGTGTGAAGGATGTGTATATATGTTTGAACATAGCGTGTGTAATTTGAGTGCAAGTTATAAGATCTTAAGAAATAAGAAAGACTAGAGCAACTTATTTATCTTGGAGCTTGTTTTATGTCTTATAAGTTATTTAATATCTTATTTTTACGAACACACTTCAAGAGCTTATAGATTAGCCAAACACCTCTAAGTTATTTCGTACCTTTATCGGCGTTGTCTGCATTCTACTGGATATACGATACATGAGAAAAATCGATAGAAAAAGTTGGGGAAAATGAGTGAAACTGTCTTTACAATATTTATAAAAATATCCTTTAATTTTTTGACATTATAAAAATTGTTAAAACTACCCCGTCACCCACTGTGACATGTAACTTGACTTAGACATATTCAAAGGGTTTGCGGAACCGGGAACCAAGCCCCAACGGTTCCAAAATCATTGACCCGATTTCAAGTTGAACCATAACTGAAATAAAAAATATTCCAGTTTCGGTTCGGTTTCGGTTTCATATATCACAAATGGGTTGGACTGTCTATTCCTGTAATTATTATTTTGTTTTCTAAAAGAGGTTACTTATAATTTTTCATAAGAAAATATTTTATATATCTAAATAATCATAATTAACTTAACAAATAATATTATATATTTAAATTTATTGTTTTATTTATCTACAAAATATGAATGTCCAATTGAAGATAATTTATATATTTTTCATCAAGAATGAGGTGGATACAAAAAAGTCATAAATGTTTAAAACTTTGAGTTACAAAGTAAAATATCAAAGAGAGATTTTAATTAGCAAGAGAGTATATGGTGAAGATACGACTTCCCATAACTGCCATCCACCGATATTTCTTATCATTCTTTTATATGAAACTATGAATATAAAATCTAGGGTTAATTACAAAAAAAATCACGACCATTGGTCCAATTTTCAATTGCAACATGACTTTTAAAACTTATCAATGTTGGTCACCAACTATAACTTTTTTTCAATTACAACATCGGCTAAATTTTTTGACACTTGATTGTGTCGACATCACTACCATTAGATGCACATGGACAAGACCATCATTTACCCTCGATCAATTTCACAATCCGTCAATTCTCATGTCGTTAATTGAGAGTCGAAGAAGTGATATAATAACTTCAATCGCCGATTAACGACAATAAAAATGATGGGTTGTGAAATTGATCGAGGGTAAATGATGGTCTTGTCCATGTGCATCTAATGGTAGTGATGTTGACACAATCAAGTGTCAAAAAATTTAGCCGATGTTGTAATTGAAAAAAAGTTATAGTTGGTGACCAACATTGATAAGTTTTAAAAGTCATGTTGCAATTGAAAATTAGACTAAAGGTCGTGATTTTTTTAATAATTAACCCTAAAATCTATATAATATATATATATATAACACAATATTATCCATCCCAATTTTCTCAACTTTTACTTATTAATAAATAAAAAATTATAAAAAAATTACAACTTTCATATTTCATAAATAGGAAAAAAATCATATGTCATCCCACAACTATAGCAACTTCTACTAAATATCTCGTAGTTTTCTGTTTTTTTTTTAATTTCGTCCCATACATTTTGAGATTATCCAATTTTAACCCCAAATTTTGAATTTTCGCCGGAAAATGCACGTGCCAGCAAAAAATTGGGACTTCTGCTCACGTGACACCGGATTTATGCGTTGGAGTTTTATAAGCACTTTTCTAAAAACACAATTGTTTGCAAACACCCCCTGATTCTCAAAAGCAGCTTAAAAGTTATTCACATAATTGATTATGAGAATGTAACATGAGTTTGCAAACATAACTAATTGTGAGAAGTGATTTTGGGGGTGTTGTTGAGTTTGCAAACACCCCGTTAGTGTTTTTTTTTTTTTAATGAAAAGACAAATGATATTAACAATAAATATAATAAGTTGATTATTTTTTTTTCTTTAAATATACTTTAACGTCATTGTTCAATGAACTAATATCACTGTGAGATCTCATGCTAACATTACTAAATACAAAATGCTAACATCACTAAATACAAAATACTAGTATAATATATGTGACATCTGACATTATTTTGCCTTATAACAATATGTAGTTGTATTAGTATATTATTCAAATATACAAATATACAATTATCGCATACACCAGTGTTATGCTATATTATTTATATCAAATTTTTACCTAATAATCATTATCGTACAACATTGCATACAAATTCTTTATAATATATTTTATTCATTACTTAATTTTATTTTTATTATTATATATATTTATCTTTATATTTAAATAATAATTTAATAAAAAAATTATAGCTCGTGCGGGGGAAAACTAGTTCTATATAAAAGTTAGTTGGGGCATCTAAAAAATCAAAAAGGGAATGAGACCAAAACTCAAAATTCTTCACTTTTCTCAAACTGAGTCAACAAAATTGGCTTACATACAACAAAAAAAAAAACTCAATAATCAATCGCTTATTTCACCATTCTCTTCATTATCACTGATATCGCTAAAGACGACAGATTCATCACCACCTTCAACACTGTCAACCTCCATGGAATCATCAGATGCCCCATCGTCACTCTCATCATCGTCCTCATATATAACAGGTGTTAACGTATCATTATCCTCCGTTCCATCATCAACGGTCTGCACAGAAAATTGATATCGTGTATAAAGCTTCCACATACTGCTAGAAATCGAAATAGTGCAGAAAAATGTGCTCACCTCTGCATACAGCAAGTCCAAGCAGCATGACAGTTGAAGCGCAGGGTTAAGAGTCGAGACTCTGGATTCTATGAGCTGCAACAATGTTAAACATTGTTCGTAAATTTTTCAGCAGATTCAATACAAAACACTGTTTCATCCCTCTATCAGAAAGTGGATGAATAAATGATAAACTGCTAATCTATGCAGTGTCGTGTTCTCCTTGTTGACTATTCCAGACAAACAAATTGAGCTATTTAACGCAGACAATCACCTTCAGATAAATGAAAACTAAAATCTTGTCCTCATCCATTGAGCAGTTTTATTCTCTGGACTGTCAGTTTATGAAAATAGTCACTTTTAAACTTTTCGAGGAAGTCAAAGACTTGACCAGGCTAAAATCTAAACGCATACCTACGGATATTAATGATTGGCTCATGACAGTTCTACTTCTACATCATAGTTAACGGTGGGTGTTATCAGAAGCACAGTACCCAGATGAAAAGGAACTTGGAAATAACAATCACTAGGAGCAACGAAATTTAGGGGTTTCCTCCTCAACTACAGTGAACTTTGGACATCTTGCCCCTGAACACGGCTACAAGTACATCCATGGGCCCCTCAAATCGGTCTTTTGTCCTCTCAACTTCAATTTTTTTTCCTGATAAGAAACGGAAGTCCCGACCTTCAATTTAGTTGTTCAACTCCCAAAACATGGCTCTAAATGCTTTTGTGGCCATGAACTTACAAGGTTTCATGATGTTGCCCCCTCAACTCCCAACATTTTTGCATTGGCAAGATGTCTAGTTGCACACACTTTAGAGAGTATCAGAGAGTGAAGAGAAATGGACGGAAGGGCATATATTTAACGACTATTTTGTCGTCGTTTGAAAAAAAAAAGTACCTCCTGTAACTTCACATAATTATGGAAAAACAGGAGTGTTCTTCAAGGCGAGGAAAAGAGGACGACAAAACAGTACCATTGTGAAATGCACGCTCTTCCATTCAATTTCTTTCCATGTGTGAGATGTTTTCGACATATTATCCTCTCTTATATTTAATTGAATCCTTCCGGCAATGTGAAAAGGTTAACATTAATGTAGCAAGTGGACAAGACTTGAGAAATACAAACGGCATGGGTCTCCATAGAGTTGAGTCCAGGGAGCATTATATTGTCCCAATTGAAGTCGACCGGGAAAAATGACCAAATTTGGTGAGTTGAACGGCCACAAACATACTTAAATCCAAGTTCACGGGACAAAACGGTTAAACATGAACTTAGAGGCAAATGACAAATCTTGACAAGTCCAGGGGGCCACAGAAGTATTAGTGTAGCAGCTTATCCACATAGGCTGGATGTGGATAAGATACATCACTAATAAATCAATACAAGGCCATCAAAAATAAAAAGGGATGTGAAAGATTTCAACTTTAAGAGTTACTAAACGTACAAGAGATAGCAAACTACAATGAAGATATAGCTCGCAAAGCATGCTAATGATTTGCATCTCTTGTAAAAAGAATCTACATATCCCCAAAGAAAATATATCTAACCTGATATAAAGAATTTAACGAAGCCAAGGAAGACTCTTGGGACATTATACTGCTAGCATGCTGAAAAAGTAAACTTCTGAGCCATGGAAGAGCACAGGCCAACACAGCGCCCCTGCAAATTATCGACATACAACTGTTTACATGAAGTAACAAAAGAGAAAATTTTAACAGAACAAAAGATTATCACACAAGTCAGATTAAAATAAGTCAATACAGATTCTGCTTAATAGTGATGAAATTAGTTGTCCAAAAACCCAGAAACCTTAAATTCCAAACCATTCAATCAATGAAGTAATACCTGGTTTAGATATTCATTAGCCAGGGGCATTTTGAATTAAATGAACAAGGGAGTAAAGTCAATGATAACCACTAGGACAATTGACATAGTTATCGATAGTTTAATCTTGAAAATCGAACGGATATTAGAAAGATTTTATCTGGGAAACAAAACAAATCTTTTCACTTGCCTCGAATGGATAATTGGTACAAGAGATTGCAAAAGTTTCAGAACATCTGAGGGATTCAACAGTGCTAGTGAGTTTGCAATTACCTGCAGTATAATGATGAATTAGATTATTCTATATCAGACAAGTTGCTTCACAAACAAACTACTTCAGACACAATGCCTGGAGGAGACAGCCATCACCAAAGAAACTAGAGTGCAACCCCTAACCTTGTCATCTTGTCTGTATAAGCAATCTATCAGAAGAGCTCGATCATCTGCTCGGAGTGCTTGCTTAAGTAAGATATAAACTGAGTCCGCACTAGGTGGCTTTGCTGGAAGAGAAGGCTCTACAGTTTCATGGTTCGGACTTCTTTCATTTCCTTCCAAGTTGAGGCATGCAAGTTTTTCACCCATGGTTGGTTCACCCAATTCATCCGCAATTGTAGAATCAAGTTCATTAACATCTGCAATATCTTAAATGAACAAACATCATTGATTATACTTTGTAGTTTAAATAGGTATTAACATTCTTGCTTGAATTTGTTATATCAATGTCAAAAACTACATCGAGCCCAGACAGTTGAACAGAGCGAATTTTGTATCTTCATCACAAATTGCCATCACAATCACAAATGCCTGAGTAACTAAAATTTTCAAATAATACGAACATCCTTCAAAAAAATTCAGATACGATCTTTATTATTGGAAGAAATTCTGGATACGTGGCACACTTGTTGCTTTCCCTTACCACTCATTAACAAGAAAGCATCATAACGGCACTGCTCCGCTTCACTTACAGAAGGAAACCTACAGACTTGCTGACAATGGCAATTTTTTGACAAGAAAAATCATATTGACTCGAATCTGCTAACCATGCTTCACAGTGAACTAGTCTCCATGCACATTTTCATGCAGCAACCTTGTTACTAAGATCTCATTTAGTCACTACAGTCCGCAATGAAAATTATAACAGAGCCCAAGATTGTGACGAAGGGATGGTATATGAATCAACCATAGGTTCAATCTTTAAACAACTATGGAGATCTAAATTTTCTCTTACTATCCTGAATAAACTTGACTGCGGCATAAGAACCATTTACTAAATTACGTCATTTACACTATAAAACAAGAAACGAAATTGTGGCTCCAGTCGAGATTTAGTGATAAGATGAGTCAACAATTGACAGCTCACAAAGAGTTAGAAAGAAAAATGTAATTATACTCGTTCAGAAAAACAGCCATAAGAATATTAAGAAAATTTTGAAGAATAAACAGAATACCTAGATGGAACAAATAATATTTCTTCCAATTAGTATTTAAGTTATAGGATCAAGTTGGAAGAATAATTATAATTGATAAAAAGAAATCAGTTAACGGAAAAAGAATTTAAACAAAAAGAACATTACAGTGTAAGACAGCACGAACCCCTATTTTCAAACTCAAAACACATTTCATCAACTGTAAAGAACTTTTCAAGTATTATCTACAACCAGTTGCTAGATTCATATTCCACGTCATGCGTAATCAAATGAAAAAAAATCGACATAGTTGAACAATCGGAAGGATAAAAAATCCATATTTCGAACTTACTCTTTTGCAACAAATCATCCGTGGCTACTTCCGTCTCTCTAATTTTCCTTTTCGAAGACTTAACCTTCTTTCCCATGACTCCTGCATACGATTAGAGCAATAAAATTAGGGGTAGGGGGCAAATCCTCAAAGCTGAGAAAGACAGAGAAAAGGAAAATCCAGAAAGCTGAGAAAGATAGAGAAAAGGAAGAACCAGAAGCAATTAAACCAGCGGAGAGGAAAGAAAACAAATATGCCAGGTACGGCGGAGGCGAAGCAGTAGAGTTGCTTCTTAACGGTGGCGGTGGTAAACCCTCCTAAAGCCCTAATATTTGTCCAGGGCCGTATTTTTTATTAAAATACATCAAATAAGTATTTGTAGTAGGTATAAAGATGTTATAAATGTGGGAATTTGTTGTATAGTAAAGCATCTTGTAACTCATTAAATCAATCAATATACGGGAATGAAAACTAATTATCTCCTTGTTCATCATAATTCAAATCTTGGCTCAATTATTATGACAAAAATTTGCATACAGAAAGTGCACGACTCAATTATTTATGACAAAAACTTGCGTGTAGCAAGTGCACAATTATTTAGAATTTTTTAGGGTTTTTTAGGATTTAGAGTTTTATGATCTTTTAGCGGGTTTTTAGGAAGGGTGTACAATAAACCCTATTATACATCTTATGCATACAGGGCTCATTCATTATTTATCACCCTTTAAATTCTTTATGATCTTAATTATTTTACTTCAAAAATTGTTAAGTAATTGTTGTCAACTGAACTTCCGCGCAGTATCAACAATATCCGTAAAAAAATTGTAGCATCAATATCCTCGTGAATAACCGTTCATAGTCAAGAATGAAAATATAAAAAATTATAGCATAAAAAAATGTTCAGCCTATGATGGAAATATAAAAAAATTGTAGTATCAATCTCCTTAACTATGATACTTACCGATATTTCCCCAATATTTCTATTTTAGCATGTCTTGATATCAATACAGGAGGATAACCATTTTAGCATGTCCGATATTTATACAAAAGGACAAGCGATATTTTCGTATGTCGATTTCAAACACACCAAATAATAAAAACATCAAATCAATATAAATGAAAATCATTGAGTTACATATTAAATTAGTCAAAACTCGGTGAAATATCGATAAAATATTGGTGAATCTTGAGAAATATCGATAATATGATAGTTAATATCGAGAAATAAATCAATGAATATTGAGAAACATCAAGAAAAAAATGGTGAAATATCGGCGAATATTGAAATATATCAATAATATAAAAAATATACAGATTACAACAACTCAAACAGTATAATAACACATTAGCATCATCCTCAAGCAGCTAATGGTTCTTCTGATGTAACAAAACGAAAATCCGCCACGCCTTTCTTAACAAGCTCTCTAATATAGTGCACATGAACCTCAATATGTTTAGTTCTTGCATGATATATATGGTTTGATGCAAGAGTTATAACATTGCTATTGTCACACCATGATATTAGAGTATCAATAACAAAACTGAAAAGAAGAAGTGGAGGCAAATCAAGAAACAATCAAAGAGTAATTAGTCAAGATATTTGTTATGAAAAGTTAGTTACGAGTAGAGTTAATTATGTTTGTAAATAACTTATAACTCTTGATTACTTGTTAGACTTTTGCAAAATTAGCATGATATCAAGGACTAATACTAACTGGTTTACTTCTTCTTCTTTTTCTTCTTCATCTCTTTCGTTTCTTTTCATGAACCAAATTGGTTCTTCTGCAACTATCTTGTCTTTCTTGATCCTAAAGTCACTTCATTAGCTACTTCTGACATATCTGTGTTGTCCTCGACGGCCATTCCTACTCTTCTATCCTTACCAACAGTCACTCTCAAAGTTGATCATTCTAGCTACTCTTGATGGAAGGCGCAAATCATCGCTACAGCAAGAGCTCATGGTTTTAAGGAATTCCTGCTTGGAACAACTGTGGCGATAGCACAATATATTAAAAGTCGAACGTCTACTTCTGAAACTACACAACGACCAATTGTTGATCCAGAACACACAATCTGGGTAAGGAAATATTCTTTAGTTGGCTTCTTCAAATTACGATTAAATCTATGCTTGGCTCTGTCAATAGATGTAATAAGTCTTGTGAAATTTGGCTCATTCTTGAGTCATTGTTTGCATCACAGTCTAAGGCTCGTTCTATGCATCTGTTGGTCCCCAAGTGATAGAGGTTTAGGGGGTGAATAAACCTCTAACTTTATTTTTTCTTTTTGAAATAATTTGATCGTGAATATGCCGCTTACTATAAGAAACTAGTTCTTACAGCAAAGTTGATACATTAAGCAACCTTAAGGCAGTAGGCACAAAACAAATTGTACTTAAGCTGCCTACATCAAGCAATAATTATGAAGAGTTTTTTTGCAGCGGAATATGCAAATCCGTTTTCTTACAAAGTAATGCAATAAATATGTAGTATGCCAACGATAATATAAAAGCAATAACAAAATAGACACAAAATTTATAGTGATTAGAAGGTGGGAGTAGTCCTTCTACATCAAATCTTCCCTTTCACATAGGGAAAATTCACTAAATTGTTCACACAATACAAACTTAGCTACGCCAAAGTTTAAGTCCAACTTAGCTCCTTATAGTAGTTTTTTCCTATCATCGGAAGGCTACTCATCTACTATACAAAGGTTCCTCATAACACCTAGTCTACTTTGAATCTCGGATTCATGAAGACTCCCCGTTCAAAAACCGCTCAAGAGAGTTGGTTAATGAAATTTTTTCTTCAACTTTTGGCAGTTGTCTCTAAACTTGAATATCAGTTTAGATGTGGGCTAGTTTCCTTGATAAAAAGGGTTAGGACCAAGACAATGCTTTAGAGCTAGCTTGCTTGACTTGAGAACTTGTTGCAGCTTGAATCTTCACTGTTTGATTGCTTGTTGCATGCATACTATTTGCTCTTGTTTACCAAGCACCGCCACTGATAAGATATCAGAGTGATGTATGGTTTGGAAGTTTTGAATTTGAAGCTCGAGTGCTTGATGCAAAGTTATTTCAGTTGTTCACCGTTTCATTTTTTGTAGTCGTTAACCCATCCTCTATTTTCTTCTATTTATAGTTGTTGGGTTCCTTCTTTGAAGATTGAGAAGAATCACGTTGATATTTAATGCTCCTTGTATGAATTTTAGATTCATTTGTCCTTTTTCGCATAAAGTATATCAGAGTGGTTGTGGCTTGATATTAGTGTTTGCAGAGTTGCTTTTGCTTTTGCTTTTTATCAGGTAATGTGTCCCCACGTGATTGGATAGTCAATACAAGATTTGAATCCTATCACTACTTGCTATATTTTTTAATATTGGAAAACCCTAACTTTGACTTGTCTTTCTCACTGCTGACATAGCTGCCGCTTGCTTGCTGGTTGGATCGTCCTTGCTGCAAGCATTATTGTACGCTTTTAAAGCATAAGCTAAACTTACTACATGCTCACTGCAATATTTGTTCCTTACTGCTTTCTTGGACTCCTTGCTACATATAACCTTTGTGACTTTGTTGTATGCTTGTTGTGACTTTGCCTAAGTGGAACTAGCACTATGTATTAAAGAAGATTACAAAATCTATGGGGGCACTAGTTCCTACTTTTACATTGTGGTTTTGACATCATCAAAACTATACATAAAAAGCCTAACAACATCTAAGGTTGCAATTACAAACAACTAAGAAGACGAAGTTGGATAGCTCAAGTGGCAGAGCATCTACTACCTAGCCCTTTGATCCTGGGTTCGAGTCACCATGGGGGGAGGGGAGAGTTTTTTCTTTGTTTCTAGATTAGGAGAAAAAAAAAAAAAAATTACAAACAACTAAGAAAAGAAATCTTGCAATTGAGTAATATGTTTTAAGATTGAGAGGAATAGTTGATGCTCTTGTTGCTGCTGGTCAAAATATCACTGATGATGAATTAGTTTCACATGTTCCTGCTAGATTAGCACAAGAGTTTGAATAAGTAATAGTAATATGTCCTTAAGGTCTCCATATGCAAGAACTTCAATTTACCTTGCAGACACATGAAAGACACTAAATCAGTTTCATGCTACTACAAATCTTGGATTACCTTATGCCATCATGCCTCTAGTGCATAAATCAAAGGAGGATTCATGAGAATCAGGGTAATAACTCAAGAAACATAGGAGGTTATGGCAGAGATAGATGCGGAAATAATGGTCATTACAATAACAATAACAATAAGAGGTCAGATTGTCAAATGTGTGGGAAGAATAATCATATAGCCTCTAAGTGTTATAAAAGGTTTGATGAAACCTCTCCTGGTATAAATCTCAATTTTGCTCAAGCACATACAACGTCAGAAGAAAACCAGCCTAATAATACACCTCAAGATCAAGGCTATGGTAACACTCAAAATGAAAATCCAAGGAATAATGGCTTTCACTCAGCTGATGTGGCATGGTATGTTGATAGCCGAGCAACCAACCATGTCACCTTCGATCTTGAAAATCTTACAACTTAAAATCAGTACAACGCTAGACACAGGTCGGCAGTAGGTAATGGATCAAAACTTGATATCTCTCATATTGGACCTCTAATATTCAAAGTTTTTATTCTTCTAAGAGTCTTGTTCTAAAAGATGTGTTGTGTGTTCCTGATATAACCAAGAACCTACTTATTATATCTCAGTTTACATTATATAATGATGTTTATGTAGAGTTTAATCCATTTTCTTGTTAAGGACAAAACAGCCAGCGGGATACTATTGAAAGTTTCTCTTAAGCAAGGGTTGTACCAACTTGATCATTCTCACCTTGCTGCTAGGAAGATCAATAATAGTACTATAATCAGGATAATAAGAGTTCCCAATGTAATTCTTACAAGTCTACTTGTAGCTCTCCAAATTCAAGTGTTTTTTCTGTGTAATTTTGCAAACTCCATTGATGTTGGTATTAATAGTAGATTAGGTCATCCATGTCCATATATACTATCTGACGTATTGATATAGTGTAATGAAACTTCATATGTTAAGGATCTATCGTTTTGTAATTCTTGCAGACCTGTAAATCATAATATATCTTTTCCATCTACGAGTTTATAAGTTAGTGCTCCTTTTCGATTAATATTATTTTATGTATGGGGGGCAGCTGGAACTCAATATGTTGAGGGTTTCAGATACTATATACACTTTTTTATGACTACATTATATATAGATAGATCTTTCCTCTAAACACTAAAAATGAAGCCTTAAATGCTTTTAAATAGTTTAATATAATGGTTGAAAGGCAATTTACTCCAAAATACAAGCTTTTCAAGCTGATTTTGGAGGAAAATATATGAAATTTTCTACTTACTTGCATTCAATAAGAGTAAGAGTGAGACATCCATGTCCACACACTCATCCTCATAAATCGCAAAATACAGAGAAAGCACCAGCACTTAGTTGAAACTGGGCTGACTTTGCTATAAAAAATTAGAGTTATCAATGTCATTTTGGTGGAATACCTTTGTTGCAGTCGTGTTCATCATCAACACAATACTAACACCTACTCCGGGAAACGCATCTCCTTTCCAAAAACTTTTCAATAAAAAATATGATTACAGTTTACTTAAAACATTTTGTTTTCCTTATTTGAAACTATATAATAGTAAAAAACTCATGTTTTTGTCTTCTAAACGGTTGTTCCTAGGATATAGTCTTTTTCATAAAGTTTACAAATGTTTATATCCATCTGGCAGAGTTTATTATCAGCATAACAGGGATGTTCAATAAAAAAGAGTTTCTATACAAAGAGTGATTTTGCAAAAACAGTGGTTAATGATACTATGCAGAGTCTCAAATCTTATTTACCCTCATTACCTCTACCTACAGTCTCTAATAAGAATTCACCTGAAGTATCTCAACAATATACTAATTTTACTACATTAAGGGAGTCTAATAACAGTGCTTCACGAAATCATCAACAACTTGTTCTTTATGATTCTAGTGAAAATAATGTATCTCATAATCAAAGTGATAGTGAGTCTTCTGCACACAGTCCTTCTACTCACAACTCCTCTTCTATCAACTGATCCACCTCTGATTCAAAATCTCATAACACTCATTATATGGTGACCAGGTCTAAGCTAGACATATTTAAACCAAAATTATATTTACTACAATCCAACCCTTTAGAGCCTACTTCTCTTACTCCAGCTCTCTCTAAGCCTGTTTGCAAAGCAGCTATGGAAGCTGAGTTCCAAGCCTTATCAAGGAATCAAACTTGGACTCTTGTCCCAAGAACTAATGACATGAAAGTATAGAATTGTGTGTTTATTGTTAAACAAAAGGCAGATGGCTCAATAGAAAGGTATAAGGCCAGACTAATGGCTAATGGATTTCAACGAAGTGCTGCCATATACTACTTTGTAACCTATAGCCCTGTAGTAAAACTATAACAATAAAGATTTTTTTGTCATTAGCCATTACAAAGGTTGGTATATACAACAGATTGATATTAATAGTGCATTATTGCATAGTACTCTCAGGGAAATTGTGTTCATGGACCAACCCAAAGGTTTTTTTGATTATAAACATTCCACACATATATGTAAGCTAATCAAATCTCTTTATGCATGTCTTGAAGCAAGCCCCAAATTCTTGGACAAACACTTCGAAAAAAAATCTGTTTTCATTAAACTTCAAAGTGCCTGTCAGTGATTAAGCTCTCTATTATCAGCAAGTTGGAACAAAACTTTTATTATTGTTAGTTTATGTTGATGACATTCCCATCACTGGAGATGAAAATCAACATATACAACAAATAATAAAATCCTTGAAAACAAATTTGGTCTAAAGACTCTAGGAGAAGTTCAATACTTTCTAGGCTAGGAAGTACTTAGAACGAAATGACTCATTGATATGAAACCAACATAAATATGTATTTAACTTTCGAACATATGTCAACATGGCTGATTGCAAGCCTAGCCCAACTTCTTACAATTCCACTCAGAAATTGTATATAGGAGACAGTGAGCCACTTGACTCACCATCTCTATACATAAGCACCATTGTATCATTGCAGTATTTAATAATGACCAGACCAGATTTATCCTAAATTGTAAACATACTATCTCAATTCCTAAAAGCTACCACAGTTAATCACTAGAGTGCTTGCAAGAGAGTTATATTGTCTTTGTAAGGTTCACTGATGTAGAGTAGGTAAGCTCATTGGGTGATAGGAAATCTATTGGTGGCTTTTGTGTATATATTGGACCAAACTTAGTAACCTGGAGCTATAAGAAACAAAATGTTGTGGCAAAAGGTAGCACGAAATCTGAGTACAAATCATCAGGTGCTGCCACAACAGATCTTATTTGAATAAATCTCTCTTGCAAGAACTTGGTCTCACCATTGCTAACCCCTCTATAGTTTGGTGTGACAATATGTGAGCCATATCTCTTGCTTATAATCCACTTTTCCATAATAAAAACCAATCACATTAAGGTAGATGTGCACTTTGTGAGGGAAAAGTTTAGCAACAAGAAATATAAGTAAGACATCTATCTACTGAAGATCAAATAGCTGACATATTAACCAAACCTCTTTTAGATTAGAGGTTTAATATGATTATGCAAAGTTCTCTTTATGTATTCTACCAGGTTTCGCGTAAAGTACAAATCTTACTATTAAATCTTGTAGTTGATGTCCAATTTATGTACTTTATATTCTTATTGAGTGTGTATTTGTCTAAGTCATGTTATAATGTTCATATTGTGTATCTAATGAACCTTTATTGAGTCTATAAGTACGTCCTCCTATATGAGCCTGTAAGTTTGTAAAGATGTCTATTCTTATTGAGTCTGTAAAGTTTTAAGTTGTCTTCAACAATCTATGGCCTCCATTAGCTGGCTTGACATGAAGCATTAGCTGGAGTAATTAGCTTATCTTAATACGAAGTATTAGTTGGTGCGATTTATGGTCAATAATCAAGAATCTGTATAGCTTGTGATAAGCATGGAACATAGCATGGCGACAAGAACATGACCACTTACCTTAGTATTGTTTGGCAGGGTATATTGGAATATCAATGACAAAACTGAAAAGAAGAAGTTACAGCAAATCAAGAAGCAACCAAATAACAACAAAGAGTAGTTAGTTAAAATAGTATTTATAAGTAGAGTTAGTTATGTTTGTAAACAACTTGTAACTCTTGATTGCTTGTTAGACTATAGCTAAAAAGTAACTTGTATATACGCCATTGAATGAATAAAAAACTAAGCCAGTTTGACGTAAAATTAGCACATATGATTGATGGTTATTTAGTCTTTGTTCCTAATTCTGAAAACAAAGACTCAATCCACACAACTTCAGGCGAGGCATTGGCTAAAGACCTATATTTAAATTCTACAGAACTTCTTGCCACCACATCCTGCTTCTTAGCGCTCCAAGTAATAAGATTTCTCCCTAGGAATACACGTTGGCCTCCTGTAGATCTTCTGTCATCTATCGAACTAGCCCAGTCAGAATCTGAGTAGCCAACGAGGGTATCAGTAGATGAAGGCACAAAGGACATCCCTAAATTTATAGTTCCCTTTAGGTATCTCAACACTCTTTTACATGCTCGCAAATGTCTAGTTGTTGGTGAAGTTAAAACTTGGCTTAGTTTGTTCGCAATATAGCCGATGTCTGTTCTAATCATTGTAAGATACTGTAGACCTTCCACCATGCTTCTATAAACAGTAGTTTTGTGCTTATGCAATATGGGCTCTCTACTGACATGCTATCAACCATATTTAATCTTCAGTGTACTTGGATTGTTTGAGTAGAATACCTTGAGTTGACTTGCTCACTTATAGTCCAAGGAAGTAATGCACTTCACCTATATGATTTAGAGAAAACTGGTTGTTGAGCAGCTTGATTGGTTCTTGTATTCCCTGTGAGCTATCAACTGGTATGAGAATATCATCTACATGTACTAATAACATTAGTAAGTTGCAATTATTTTGCTGAAATGAATTAAAATTTAAAAAAACTAGGGCAGATGTTAGCTTATCATTCCATGACTTGGGTGCTTGCTTTAACCCATACATTGACTGCCAATATACACACATGTTAAGATTTATGTGAGCCTTCAAACCTACCATTTGTGTCATAAACACCTCCGCATTTAGGTCCACGTTCAAGAAGGCATTGTTTACATTAATTTGATGTATAGTCCATCCTTTCAATACTGCCATTGAGAACATTATTGCGATGGATATGGGCTTTACCACAAAGCTAAAAGTCTCAAAATGATTTATTCCATGCATTTGTTGAAAGCCATTTGCAACTAGTCTTGCTTTCAGCCTTTCAACAGTCCCATCAGCATTCCATTTTACCTTGAAAAACAACTTGTGATCAATTACCTTCACATCGCTTGTGTATGGGACTATCCCACGTGTAATTCCTCAGCAATCTTGATGTTCCTCCTGCATTGCTTTTTCCCATTATTCATTTGCCAATGCTTCATCTGTAGTAGTAGGTTCGGTAATAGTATTCTGACCAATAGACATATATACCTTTGGTTAGCAAATGGCTCTGCCTCATCTATGGGGTTATAGGAAACCTCATTTGTATTTTGAAAAATACCCTCAGGTATCATGGGTAGAATACATATGCTACCTTTGACATCAATGTTAGTATCAGTACCTATACTGTTAGTGGGAAATAGTTCTTTGAATGAAAACTCAATTTTATTGAAAGATAAAACTCTAGCAATGTACACTTTTCCAGATGGATGCAGACATTTGTATCTTCTATGACATGAGCTATAACCCCATAAATATGCACGTAGTATCTCTAAATTGTAACTTGCTATTATTGTAAGGCCTTAAGTATGAGAACAACTACATCCAAGGTGTTTAGGAAAGTTATAGTTAGGAGTCAGATTGTACAATTTATGAAAAAAACTTATGCCATGTAGTATAGGGGTAGGAAGTCTATTTATAACATAAACAACAAATAGGAAAGCTTCCCACCAAAAGCTCAATGGCAATCCTGAATGTGTTCGTGAACATAACATGTGTCTGAGCCATTTGATGCAACCTCATCTCATGCGTTTGTAATACAAATTGTACTTCTTGCAAAGTTACAGACTTTGATTTCGTAGACAGATTAACCATAGTTGATTCAAGTTCTAGCCCGAATCCACTCAAGATATATATGATTAACTCATCATCAGAAATCACTTGTCCAACATTAATGAGATTATCCGCAATGTTTTTCATAGCCAAAATGTATTGATCCACTGTGATATTAGCCTTTTTCAAAGTTTGTAATTTGTAATTGGAACCTTAAATTCATTGCACGAGCATGCAAAGAAGACTTGAATAATGACTCTACAATTGACCGTATCGAAGCCAAGATCCATCCAAATAGGAGTTGATACGTCTCAGCCACGCCAGATATTATGTATTAGGTTGACGCAAAGTAGTTGTTGATGTAGCCTCAAGAAATTGAGATGATGCTTTTTGCAGTTCCAAAGAAGAACCCTCCTTAATCATGACCTCTTGCTATGGTCGTTACTTGCGTTTTCCAGAATGTGTAATTCTCCTTGTCCAATCGTAATGCAATCGGTGCAAGAAACCATGAAATTGGTCACCTTATTGCTCATTGAAGCAACATATGAACTCCTCGAAGTCTGATTTCAATTAAAGAATTTTACAAAAACGAGAAATAAGGGAAAGAAGAGAAAAACACTTGAAGAATTTCAAGCTTGATTCGACAGAGTTTGACTTACCATATCAATATATTCATTTGAATTTCATTAATTTGAAAAGCAGCGTGATTACATTTACTGAGAGGATGGATAACAGTTATGAGCATGGCTAACATGCTAGCTCCCAAACTAATCCCTAACTGTTTTCCTTTCTCTTCTATTCTTCTAATTGTATTTTAAACTTAAAATATCTAACTTCTATACTAAAACTCACCTGTGGAACTTAAATACACTTTGTTCTTCTGTTACTTGAGTTGAAGCCTCAAAGCTCTTCTAGAATTACCCCATGTGAAATAAGAGAAGTTTGCCCTACTTTATTCAAGCAACTTTTAACTTCTAGTTGGAATGTTTAAGGCATATTACTTGTGGTTAAGAAAAAAAATATTTTGTGTCAAAATAAGAAAGCATGTTTTAGTTGTTTTTTCGAGTTTTTAGATATTTTTTCTAATTACAATAAAAAAATTAAGTTAAAAGTTGCTCAAATACCCAACGCCATAATATTTGGATTTAACTAAAAATATATTGACTATCAAACACTACCTAATTTTTTAATCATAAACAATTTACTACAATATCTACTTCAGATCACCTTATAAAAAAATTAAAACAAGGAAAAACAAATCTATAATTCTGAAAATTTCATCCAAGAATTTAAGGGCTATTCTACTGCACTCCAGGGGTACCGGTACCACTAAAAGATATTTTTTGTAGTTCTTATTTTTTGCGGGCCCCTTACACCCAATGTTTATTATTACTCGTTCCAATAAAGTGTAAATTTTTTTATTAGCCTAGTCGTCAATATGGGTAGCGGGCCGGGTCGACCCAGTAGGCCCGATATTTTTGATGGGTCGTACCATTAAAATATAGTCTCGAAGTACTATTTGATCCGATGATACCGACCCAATAATCTTAGTATTTTATAGGGAAATATCGCGGGCCGGACCGACTAATTTTATGGCCAATCAAATTTTGGCCTAACCCAACCCTACTCGAATATGGGGTTGGCCCGACGAGCCCAACTCGATCGAGCCAGGCCGCCCGAATTGCCACCTCTAAATATGGCTGGTTTAGGAGGGGGAAGGATGAGAAAGAGACGAAAGCTTTTATTAGACATTTCAAAATTTTATCAAAAGAAGAGAGGCTGTAATAAATGCTCCGCAGAGCATTGAAAATTAAGGAAATATTATTAACAAGAGTAACACTTGTGTGCATGTGATTTACAATAGGTTTATTGTACATCACTACAATTTAACACATGAACTCCAAAAAATCGCTAAAAATTAATTTATAAAAAATTAGCATCCGCGAACTAGGTAAGCGCGCGGGTCGCGCCTTTTTTTAAAAAAAAAAATTCTACTGCAAGAACACAATAAGTCTACTGTAAGGACACAATAAGTCTTCTCTAAACACAAAATTACTATACTATAAGACTCTAAATACAAAATTACTATACTACGAGATAACAATAAGTCTACTGTAAGAACACAATAAGTCTACTACAAGAACACGATAAGTCTACTGAAGAACACAATAAGTCTACTCTAAACATAAAATTACTATACTACAAGAACATAATAAGTCTACTGTAAGAATACAATAAGTCTACTGTAAGAACAAAAAAAACAAAAAAATCGCGCCCAGGTCGGTCCAACAGCAACGGATCGCGCGCGGATCTCAATGTGGGTTGGTGTACAATAAGTCTATGGTGCATCATAAGGGCACAAATTTTTGCCTATTAACAAAATAGCTCTCTCAATTTTTAATTACTGAAAATTAAATCAATGATACAAATTGAATGTATGATAATTCGGCAAGAATAACTTTTCAAATTCCCCCAACATCTGCTCAAACTCACAACCTCCGATGACAATGATTTTCATCCCACTAGCGGAACAAAAATTCACAAATAAGAAATGCACAAGTTGACATGTGGACCACGTCATCACATCGGCATTTTGATATAAGAAGCATCTATTTAGCTCATCTTAGAATATAAAAGTGTTCAATTGATCATAATAATAATAAACGATGGGACTATTTATCAATAAAATAACAAAGTCCCAATAATGAAGAAATCTACACAAGGAAGGCGCCTCCCTTGTGAAGTACCGAACAAAATTGTTGTACAAAGTCAGACCACAAAAAGGTTTGAAAATCTCTTCAAAATCACAAACAAAAGGAAAAGTTGACCGCCTAACTCATTTATTCTGTTTTTATATTTAATATTTCCCCACAAAAACTTGAATATTCCAGAGTTCTTCTCATCCGCTCCAATTCCTCGGAAACTGTTCGATCGGGGTTTGACTATGGAGGTAATGACTCACTCCTCGTCGTTCCTCCTCCCCACTCCTTCCGCCGACAATGGCCCCGCGCTCACCTACGTGCTCGTCGTACTTAACCAAAGCCTGCCGCGTTTCACTCCTCTTCTGTGGAAGCACGGTGATTTTCACGCTCGCAGCTGTGTTACGAATCTGTCGGTGTGATTTGATGATTGTTTTATTTAAGTTTTTCGTTTGCTTTGTAGTGCAGCACAACTTCGTATCTGTGCGGACGGTGGCGCGAACAGATTGTATGATGAATTGCCGCTGTTATTCCCCGACGAAGCCGCGGTAGCTATCCGTAAAAGGTTCGGTAAATGTTTGAATGATTAATTGATTTTGGATTGGATTTCATGTTATATTTTGATGAATAAGGAAATTAAGAGATTGAGCTGATGGATCGGATACGGTATTTGCACTCAAAAGTAATTGTTTGGAGTAGTTTGGGTTAGGTAATTACTTGAAGTAGAAATTCATGGAGTTGGGGAACAAAAAAATGTTGTGACGTGCCAGAAGGAAATAACTTTTGATCAGTGCCACTATTTTATAGGAAGTTAATTAAAGTGCATGATGTTCATTTTGATGATGTAGGTTCGTTTTGTATTCAGATTCATATGATGTTCTTGTCTGTGTTTCCTGTTTCGTATTCTTGTTAAAAACTCGGTTGCTGATAAGATCTGATTTTCCTTTTATTTTATTTAAATTTTAATATAAATTAGGATTACAAAGACAAACCTAGATCTAGCTGCCTCTCTGTATCATGAAGTAAATTCTGTATCTCACTTTCCTTCTATATCTCCTTGGGAAGTCAAGAAAGGAGCAAAAGGCATGTCCCTTTATTGTACTGCCATTGCAATTACTTTTGTTTGCTTTGCCAACTTATTCAATTTATTTCTGAAACCATGTGTTAGCTACTTTGTGATATCCAGAATTTAATTTGATGTGTTTGAAGAAAGTGTGCGGTTGGTTTCTCCAAGTCTAGATTTTCATGCACACTATAAAGAGAAGATTGTGGACAGTGCTGGCAAAGAAAAATGCTTGTTTCATATTCATGAATCGGCACTTACATGTCATGTGTCTGATCCAGGTACTGGCCAGATTTAATAAAAGGAGACATGGATTCCATTAGAGAAGAAGTATTGGGATTCTATAAAAATTTGGTAAGTTTATATATTTCTGTGGTATTATATATTTTGACAGTTAATCTAACCATCTATGATAGTGAGGTTAAACATACAGAAGTGTGAAGTATACTTCATTACTTGCACATCTTTGTATAAAACAGTAATATGGTCTACTTTGCTATGTAAATGCCCAGGTTGCTCCATTTATTAGCTACCTACCAAGTGGGATATAATTAGATGTCAATATTGGTCATGACTCGTGTTGTTGGTTCCCTTTTGTGTGTAGAATTCTCTCTATTATATGTTGACCATACTGCAGATGTGCAACTGGTGTCTTGATATCTGATTAATTTGTTCTCATGTAGTAGCATAATGTCATATCTAACTGTTTAAGACCAATAGTTTAGTTTTGATATGGCTGCTGTCTTGAAGGATGACATTTTATCTGGAATATCTGGTGGTAAAAAGTAAAACCCTAATGATCATTTAGGCAGTGGTGTCGGTCGAGATTTCACTCAAGTTTAGTAGTATTTTTCCGAATATGCTTTTGGTTTGCATGACGTATACATGAGCAGTTCTCTGCTTTTTGCATCCAAACTCATGCTGGCCTTTGGTGTTGAGTTGGATCTTGGCAGGCATAAAATTTAGCGTTATTGCATTGTAGCTTATTAACTTCTTCACAATTTTTTATGCATGGACGTGTCTTCATACATAAATTCTGTTTGTTAGCTCAAGTGGCTATGCTCTTCAATTTAGGTGTATCTGTCAGTCATGAGTGGCAAAATTTGGGAGAATCATATGGTACACTTATGTTTGGCAATAGAGTTGTTTATTGTGATTTATTTTTCTAGATATGATAGAGTCTTTTATCTCTCTTTTTGGTTTAAAAAGTAAATAACATAAGAACCATTTATTAATTATCTCTTAAAATGCAGGGAACCGAGGCAGTTGATGCTTCAGACGATCAGGACACGACAGATTTACATAAATGCATAGATTATATCCGAGAATTACCAAATCTGAAGAATCAAAATGTATGTCCATGCTGTTATCTGCATTTATTACTAGAATTCTATTTTGGTCAGTTGTCTTCATTAAAGGACTAGCTTACCAAGGAACCCTAGGTTGATGTAAAACAGATTGTGGTAAATTTCACTTGATTGTTGTTATTTTCTAACATTGGTCTTGGCTCTGGTTCCACCGTTTATTTTCAGGTTTGCATTCTTGTTGCTGGAGCGCTTGGTGGAAGATTTGACCATGAGATCGGAAATATCAATGTTCTCTGCCGTTTCTCAAACACACGAATAATTCTTTTATCAGATGATTGCCTCATCCAACTTCTTCCAAGTAGTCATCATCATGAGATCCATATTGACCCCTCCATTGAAGGACCGCATTGTGGTCTCATACCTATTGGTGGGCCTTCAAAAAGTAGTACAACCACGGGGCTTCAGTGGAATCTCTGTAAGCATCTAACAATTATATCTACTCTAGCATAACATTTTGTATACATTTCCGGCGAGCATCAACTCTATCCTATGTATGTAAAAGATATAGTCAAATATACTATTTCAATAAAAAGACAAAGTTGTGTCTTCTCCATGTCCCGCAACATGCAAGCTTAAGAGAACATTTCTCTGACATGTGAAGCTCGAGACAAAGGAAACTCGATAACTTCTTCTGCTTCACATGCTCAAGAAATCTTGCAAGTCTTCAGACGGGTTTAGAGAAGGCACTACCGAGTCCTTCACTTTTTATATGCCAAACTTGGGCAATTTTTACTTTTCATTTTCCTTAAACATGCCATTTCGTAAATGGTTATGATTTTTTCTCTATAAAGTAACTATTAAATATCATTTCATCACTGGTGCCTTGCTGGTGCAGTGTGACCGATTGATTTGATGCAGCATCCTATGCTTTCTTCTGTTTTCCGTGAACCTTCTTTTACTGATTTTTATCATCAAAAGATGCAAGCGCTTAATTTGTATATCGTTAGCTAAACTTGAGCCTGATCCATGTCTAATTTGTTTCAGCTAACACAGAAATGCGATTTGGTGGACTTATCAGTACATCAAACATTGTAACAGGGGAAGTAGTAACGGTAAAATCTGATTCAGATCTTCTTTGGACTATATCTATAAAAAAGGTAGAATGATTACTTAACGTTTTATTGATTTTCAAGAAACTACAGTCTACATGAACAGTTTAATTACTTGGATAGGTGATTGCCTCGGTGAGGTGTATTTATATATATCCATTGTTCTTACAGATATGTATTTTGTTGATATTATTCTTCATAAAGCAATTTCATACACCAATAGTGATTTACAGAACTTTTCTTGAACTATTATTGGATATAAATAAGGCTAAGGATTGATGCTTCACGATCCTGCACACCTCAGACTTCACATGTTTCGTTTTGCATCTTTGATACCATCACATTTTCAATTACTGGAGATGTATTTCTCCAAAGAGAACGGGGGAGGTGTACACAGTCTATAAAGCAACAGTGATTTATAGAAGGGGCGACAAAATCTAGGTGGAATCCAACCTTGCTGGGATCCGATGTTATTCGGTCAAGGAATCCCCGATAAAATTGGGAGCCAGGGGCAGGATGGGGATTTCTGCTGGGGAAGGATTCATGCTTCCCTCCCTGTCGCGCAACTGCCCCGATTAAGAGAAATGAGGATTCCCCATTCTACTTTAAGTTATTTTAATTTTTAAAATTATACATATATACACGCACACACGTACACACAAATATGAATGCTTGAAAATAAATTGTTTTTTTTAACTAATTATTTGTTTATTTATAGTTTTAACCTTGCATCATTTCTTATTATTATGATTGTATTGTTATTTCATTTTATTTTTCAAAAGTTTATTTTATTTTTCTGGATTGTTGTAGATTTGTTGTGTTTGTTATTCTAAAACTTAGTATTAATTTCAGCTTAAAAATAAAATAAAATTTGAGGTTATAAAAATTAGAATGAGTTACCTTGTTCGCCGATACCTCCCCATCTCCGGCTCATGTTTATCAACGAAGGAATTAAGCACAAACGATGTTAGGGATGACGAATGGAAACAAAATGTTCAATATCAACTCCGACACAACCTATTACCACCTATATTATTATACTATTCTTGTACTAGTATGACAGTAGTCCATAAAACTTCTCAGCGATTCTCCGGTGGAAAGATCGTACATGGATTCGAGAGCCCTACAGGTTCATATCCTCAAGGCGATCCTTATGCTGGTTACTACATACTAGACTCCTAAAATATAATTCGGCACAATTGCCACGAATTTTGAGTATCCATCATGCCATATCAAACATTTCAGAATTTTAGGATCATCGTGTGCACTATAGGGATCGTAAAAATGGTCAGGTTCAATTAAAATATGATTATGATGTACGTGATCTTTTCGGAAAGAGGCAAGTACATGCCATACTTCATACCATTAGAATTGTAATGTAGAATACGATGAGCTACAATCTGGCTCGAAGGATTCACAGAAGAATATAAATTATTTAGTCGCTCATTGATGTAAACCCTTGGAATTTTATTTATCAAAGTTTGTCTTCTCTTCCCATCCCTAGCCCTTATTTATAGCAGTTTAGGGAGTGGAGTGAGAAACTACCCGAATTATATTCACAAAAAAAATATATATTGTCTATTAACTATCAAACAAATAGGCAGCTCTATCTCATATGAACATCTTAGACAATGTGATGTTCATGACATGAAGCCATGATGTCTGCCTAATAAGACAAAGGGGCAAACCATTAACTATTTAATAAAACAAATAGACAAGTCTATCTCATGTGAACACTTTTTATATAAGGTTAGATCAAACTTAGGGTTAGAATTTTTGGTTCTAACATGTTTCAGCTTCCTCCATTGCTGAATTTTATCTTCTCTTTTTTGCTAAGCAACTAGGGACATGTATGCAAGGCCTTCAGTAATGTCTTTTGGATGACTCTTGTTGGCAAAACAGAGATGATCATATAATTCTCGATTTTCTTCAGCAGTGTATTTGAGCCCCTGGATAATTTTCCATTTGTAATATAGGGATACCGAATTGAGCGTTTCTTGTAATGCGGTGGAATATGAACCATGACAAAGAAGTATAAGTTGGAGATCTTCATTTTCTACTTTGTTTTTGTATTCATCTTGGAGTAATGTAATCGATTCTTCAGTAAGGGCATGCCATGTAAAAGATGTCCATAAAAGTGTGGTATCATTCTCAGTATCTTGGAAGAAATGAGTCTTCTCTCAATTGGCATCTCAATCTCAATAACGAAAAAATAGAGAATGGATAAGCACCAAAGATACCACAACCCACTAGTAGCGAGTGTAACATTGAGGTTTGTGCATATGATCACAATGATTGACTTTTGATGGTTATAGCATCCTCGATTATCAGGAATGTTTGTTTCTGAGAAATAACGAGACAAATATTAGAATAAGTTTATGTTGGCAAAATCTCCAAGACATTATGGCATAAAATGAAGAATGAACGTTAATAACTTATAAATCTTGTCCTTTATATACTAAAAGATAAATTACTTAGACAAATGACAATCTCTCAAATATCCTAATTTTATTATAGATTTTTTATAATAAATTTAATTTTAAATTATTATAATATCAATTAATTTGAATACCTTTATGTATGTTGAAAATTTTGCCTATATCAAATCCTCTCAGTTTTTTCCCCTTTTTTCTTTTCTATTCTTGGCTCTATTTCTTTAGTTGACTTTGTCTTGTGTAACTTTAATTGATATTATATTTTTTTTAATAAAATCAATTTTAAAAGTTTAAAATTTAAATTAATCTGAATCCCTAATTTTATGCTAAAAAGAGCCTATATAAAACACTCTTTTATTTATTTATTTATTTATTTATTTATTATTATTATTATTAATTTTTTTAAATCTCTATTCCATTTCCTTTATTATAAGACTACAACTCTTAAATATTCTTCACAATATAATTAAAAAAGAACACCATTATTATTATTATTATTATTATTATTATTATTATTATTATTATTATTATTATTATTATTATTATTATTATAATTCTGACGCATATTTGTAATATACTTAAAAGTAATAAAAAAGTTATTAGGAGTGAAAAAATGTGGTTATATATTTAAAAAGATTTCCAAAAAAAAAAAAAGTTAATTAAATACGTGAATTCTTTTCGAAGTTACTGTACTAGTGTAATACCCGCGCCTCTCACAACTCACTGGCCAATATAATTTTCGCATTTCATGCATTCCATATTTTTATGTGCTATTTGGTGATAGTTTTATAGTAATTAATTTATTATATTTATTATGTTATTTTATATTTTTGTGACTAATTTGGAGATGTTTATTTTGGTAGTCAAGAACCCCCTAGTCTAAAATATTGGGACATGCTACAAAATTTAAGACTAAGCGTGACAAGTTTAAAATATAGAACATTATGTAGTACGTGGAAGTGTTAGATATGTAAAGGGGTTTATTGTCGGAATAACAACAATAATAACAACAACAACAACAACAACAACAACAACAATAATAATATTAATTATAAAAATAATGATAAAAAAAGAAAAAAAGAAAAAGAGCAAACTTACCGATTAAGGAAAAGTAAGGCGGTGGCTCTCCTAATTATATTTTCATGCCACTATTGATAGGGAAAACATTCTTTTGGTTCTTATCTATATACAATTAAAGATATTGCAAATGGATATAGAGAAATAAAAGAAAAGGAGGTCAACAAATAGTGAATCCTATCACTACGTCCAGAAGAAAAAAAATGTAAGTTTTATGCTTTTCTTAATGTTGTTAAGGTGGAAGTAATATTTATTTATACATAAATGAATTGGAAGAAACTATCTATGCACACCAATATATTTATATCATGTATGAATTAAGAAATTGTAGTTTATGATGATTTGTAATCATGTTCATTAAGTTCACTTATCCACTCTAATGAAGTTACTTACCAGGTTGTACATTACATCCATAGAAATAAGGATATTATAATGATCTTGTTAGTTAACCCTGATGAATCTGATTTGGTTGCAAAATAAGTTAATTAAGAAAAGATTTGCATGGAAATAAAATAGAATCTGTCCAGATTTTTTTGGATTGGATGTCAGCTAATTAACTAATTTCGACCATTGTGCGAACTGTATTTGGAAAAGTGTAAAACATGAAAGTTGTAGCCTTATGTGTTAGCTTTATAACCCAACTTGAATCATATAAATATCAATTTTGTATAAAAAGTTAGAGCCTTATTACCAAAATGCGACGAAGCTGAAATTATCGGAGTAAAAGTACGTAACGATCTAGAATTTAATAAATTGTGCATTGATTTGATTTAAAATTGTCGTAGATTGATTACCACTGTGGAATAGGAAATTTCAAAAGCTACTCCGGAGGAGAGGTAAGTAGAAATCCATCTCCAACTACAATGCTTGAACATAGTATTTGTGTTTATTATTTGTGATAATTGATTGTTATATGTGTTATTGTATACCTTTGTATAAAGTGTATTCTTCCGTTGCTAAAAACAAACTGATGTGCATCAATCATGAGCATTAGCATCTACAAGAATTACATGTGTACATATAAGAAGTCAAAATAGCATAATTTCATAAGTTGATAATGTTTTGGGGTTGGTCACCACTGGCACATTGAGAGTTATATATTATATATGGTGTCTCTCGGGATGCTTCCGGTGACAGGCGTGCACGCGGAAGAGGTTCCCACTTCAGCACCTTTATGATGAGGGGTACGGGAGGAGGTAGACTTTCCGGTGGACTGCAGGGGCAGGCAGGAGGCGGACCCCTGGTAGTTTCGGAAGGATAGCCACTTGGTCGTACCAACCATCACTAATATCTCGGGTGGACTATAAGGGGGGAGGAGGGACCCTTGGTAGTCACGAGTATGGCCAATGAGTGATACTCTGGTGAGGTTGTGCCTGTGAAGGGAGCCATTTCCCACCAAAAAGGGTTTCCTTTTGAGAAAACAGTTGAAAGAAATGGTTTTATAACTTGCATCCATCATATATGCATTTCTCATGCATGATTTCTGCTTACTGAGCTTTAGCTCACATAGTTCTTGCATTGTAGGTGAATTTAACTACGTATGGGCTCGTGAGCTGATCTGGCATGCTGTTGGAGCTTCCGCAAGTTTTGAAGCCCCGTGTATATGAATGACGACCTGTGGGGCTAAACCTTGGACTCACTATGTTTTTGCTAGTGTTCTAACAATCCTTTTGGACATGTTCAAATTAAGAAACGTTAATATGTATATTTCTGTAAATATGGTGTTGAATGGAGTGTGACACCTTTGTACTCGATCTAAATCTATGTAAATATATGTAGGTGAGATTTTGGTCTTGAGGGAGTATTCTAAATTGTTAATTTTGGAAAAAAAAAAATATATATACAGGCTTTGTAAGGCTAAAAATTAGTATAAAATAAGTTTATACAAGGGTGGGTGTGACAACTAGTGTGATGTTATAACAATGTTCATTTTCTTTTGGAAGATTGTGATTTTTTTTGGAGGGAAACAAGTCAAATTTGTTTTGCATTTAAGAACTTAAGGATTTATCTAAAACTCATAATATCAAATTATAGGAAAAGATTAGTGAGATGAAATTGAGACTCGTCACCTCAATTTGAAACAACCATTTTTTCTGAAAAGAGTACCTTTAAAACTATTTTTTTGTCTTCCTTATTCTTAAAAGGAAGATCGTTGAAAATTCAACTTGAATGAGGTGTCTTTTTTTCCTAATTTTGATTTTTTTAATAAAAACTATCTATCAATATTTACTAATCTAGCGGAAGAAAAAAATAGTGGAAAGGGGAGAAATATGAGGGAGTTGGTTAAAAGTCAACCAATCACATTTTATTTTTTTTGCTTTTCCCCTTAATATTTAAAAGTCGTATAACTTTTTCGACTCAACTTTGGTTTTTATGAAAAATATACTGAATTAATCTTCGTTTCACGATCTTCGATTTGACATTCATTATGCATGTATTAAATTTTAATTTTTAAGTGTAACTTACTTTTTTATGATTATTATGATACATTTAAATTTGAATTTTTTTTTCTATATAAAATTAGAGATGCCAAATATTATCAAAATTATCTATTTTTTTTCTAGAAGATTAATTTCTTTTATTTTAATTTTGTCCTATTATAATATTTTTGGTGAATCATTTTGTTTTACAGAAATTCGATAAAAAAATGGGTCGATTTATTAAAGTTACAATTTACAGTCAAATGTTTAGATATAATAATTAAAATGATTTGAGGACTGAATTAGTGTCTCTTTTGTGAAAAGAAAAATGATGTTACAAATATAATAGATTGATTATTCTTTTTCTTTAAATACGTCACAATATTATATATTTTAGCACCATTGATTAATGAACTAATACCATTGCACAATCTTATGATAATATTACTAAATACAAAATATAATATATGTGACTTCTGGCATTGCTTTGCCTTATACGAATATGTAATTGCATTAGTACTCCCTCCGTCCCGCTTAAAGCTGCTTACTTGCCTTTTTGGTCCGTCCCAACTAAAGTTGTCATCCCAAAAAAGGAAACTAATCCCACAGCCACAATCATCACCCTCAAAATCTCAATCCTCAATCTCAACCATTAAAAAATCAAAGAACTGTTTTTTCTTAACATCCGTGCCCGGTCAAAGTGACAACTTTAACGAGGACGGAGGGAGTATATTATTTAAATATCACAAATATACAATTATCGCATAACCAGTGTCATGCAATATATTATATACTCCACACGTCCCGCCTAATTTTGCATATTTTCTCTTTTGGCCCGTCCCACATAATTTTGCACACCCCTAAAAATGAAAGTTCTCTCACAATCTTCTCCCTCAATCTCCACCTTTGAAAAATTCAACTAAAAAGCAAAAACGACTTTTTCTTAATATACGTGTCTGGTCAACCGTGCAAAGTTTGGCAGGACGGAGGTAATATCAATTTTTTACCTATTATAGTACATTTCGTACACGTCACATCTTGAATATATTTTATTCATTACTTATTTTAATTTTCATTATTATACATATTTACTTTTATATGTTAATAATAATTTAATAAAAAAATTCTAACCCGTGCATTGCACGGGTGGAAAACTAGTACTTATAAATAATTGAGGCAAACATATTTTTTCTACTTATAAATAATTGAGATAAATTGACATAAATAATTAATTTTATTTAGATTAAAACTACTTGATAATAAAAAGCTTTTAGACCTACTTTTTGTTTTTATTTTTTCTATTTTAATTTAGTAAGAAAACCTTTAAAACTAGTCTTTTTTACTTATAATAATTGAGGTAAACATACTTTTTTTATACTTATAAATATCGACACAAATATTTAGATTTATTTAGGAAAAAAAAGGACAAAGAATGGCGTCGCCCGGACTTGAACCGGAGACCTTCAGTGTGTTAGACTGACGTGATAACCAACTACACCACGACACCTGATGTGCGTTTTGCCGCAAAAAACTTTTATATATACATATATCGTTAGAAAAAGAGAGAAACTTTATTTTAACAGGGAATATTTTTTAAATATAATTAAAAAGAAAAAAATAACAATAGCATAATACGTCGATTGCCGGAACCCCTCACCCAGGCGGCAGTTTTGGCGGCAAAACCTCCAAAAATCTGGTCTCCTCCACCTAGGGTTTCTCCTCTGCAAATCCCTCGCGGCTGAAGAACACACGCAATTCCGCACGTGGAAGCTCCAACACCACCCCATGTAATTCTTCCGTCGCCGGTGCTCAACTACTACCTCCATGGAAGGCGGTGCCGCGAATTCCCGAACCATCAAGGCGATAAACAAAAGCGTCGTCCACCGAATTTGCGCTGGACAAGTGATTTTGGACCTCTCATCGGCAGTGAAGGAGCTCGTTGAGAACAGCCTTGACGCCGGCGCCACCAGCATTGAGATTGCTTTGAAAGAGTATGGCCTCGAGTCCTTTCAAGTTATTGACAATGGCTACGGCATTTCTCCTGAGAATTTCAAAGTAATTTCTCTTAATCACACTGTGCCATGTCTTTTTTGCGTTTTCTTCTGGTTTGGCGTTTGATTCCAAGTCTCAGCAGAGGAAGCATGACGGATGATTATAACTGGATTTTGGTTGAATTTGGTTTCTGGAAATTTTTCCTGAAACTGTGTGGGCTTGGTATTTCGCATTGAGAAATGTTTCCATGCAAGTTTGGTGATTATTCTTCAATTCGATACGGTGACTGAATTTCGTGGATCCAGACATCGTAAGTGTAACTTGTAATGAAGATCCCTGACAGCAGTGGATATCAGAACATAGAAAACAAGTGGAGTAGTACACGAATTAACAAAATCTTTTCATATTTATCTTTTCTCAAAAAAATACTGAATATTTAGTATAAAACGTGATAGAGTAATGCACTCATTACTGAATCAAGTCATTTATGTTTGTATTAATTACGTTATGTGTTCCTTTTTGAAGCAGACAAAGGAAATATTTATCGTATCGAAACCTCGATCAGAAAAGAGCCTTATAAATTTGATTGTTGGTTTGATTCTCTTTTGTATTGCTCTTGCTAGGTTCTGGCACTGAAGCACCACACATCCAAGCTCTTGGATTTTCCAGATCTTCAATCGCTGACTACTTTTGGATTTCGAGGAGAGGCACTGAGTTCACTTTGTGCATTGGGGGAATTCTCTGTGGAGACACGAACAATTAATGATGTGGTCGCAACGCACCTGACATATGATCGAATGGGTGTTCTGACAGCTGAGAGGAAGACTGCTCGTCAAGTTGGTACCACAGTTACTGTAAAGAAGTTGTTCTCCAATCTACCCGTGAGGAGCAAAGAATTTCGTAGAAATATTCGCAAGGAATATGGAAAACTAATCACCCTGTTAAATGTGAGTCTTTTTTGCTTTTTCTACATCAGTTATTTGGTTCATTATGATTTCTGATTAGGTGCTTCTGGGGTTCTTTGGGTGGTCCATGCTTGTTTGAGGCTGTATGTCTGGTTGAATGTTGTTGATGGTGATTATTATCGTAAGTAGATATAAATGAGCTGTGTCTATTCATTAGTAGTTTTTGTATTAATGTGATGCTTTTTAGTAATTTCTGTTGGTCAGTTCCCGTGGATGTGGAATGGCGTCTCCTGATTCTTGAAAACCTCTTCTGACTTATGAGATCTGGTTTTTAGGCCTATGCTCTTATTGCTAAAGGTGTCCGGTTAGTTTGCACCAATACAACCGGGAAAAATGTAAGGTCTGTTGTGCTGAAGACACATGGCAGCGGATGCCTCAAAGAGAATATTATCACAGTCTTTGGTACGAGCACTTTTTCCTGCTTAGAGCCTCTGAGACTTATCATATCAGACAGTTGCATCGTTGAAGGCTTTGTTTCCAAGCCTGGAAATGGAAGCGGACGCAATATAGGGGATCGACAATACTTTTTTGCTAATGGCCGTCCAGTAGATATGCCGAAAGTTGGCAAGCTTGTGAACGAGTTATATAGAGGTGCAAACTCCAGACAGTATCCTATTGCCATTATGAACTTTTCTGTGCCCACTCAAACATACGACGTGAATGTTACTCCTGACAAAAGAAAAGTATTTTTCTCTGATGAAAACTCCATTTTGCAGTCCTTAAGAGAAGCTTTAGAAAAGATTTATTCGTCAAACGAGGCAAGTTATACAGTTAACAGCGTGGAAAAACTTAATGATGGCAAGCTTGCCTCAAATGTTTATTCTCTGCATGAGAGATCTCGATTGACTTCTGAAATTAGTGTTGTGCCGAATGAAATAGATGATAATTTATGTGCAAATGGTGATAGTATTCTGGAAACAACTTCAGATAACATACCATGTTCGTCCACTGAGGAGATGAGACAGAGCAGCGAAGAGTTGGCATCCAGAGTATATGGCAATCAGAAGAGCAACTTATCTGAAAGCACTGACAAGAAAATTGTGGATTTTGCTGCCTATAGAACTAACAAACATACTTCTCTACAGTCAAGATCAACCGAGAAAGGTAGTATCAGGAGTGAAAATTCACTGAGGTCTTCGAGTATTGTGCAGATGTCACTTGATAAATTTGTTGCTGTAAATAAGAGGAAACTTGAAGATGTTGAAACTGCACTGTCTGAAGTCCCACTCCTTAGAAATGGACCCCCTGTGAATAAACGAAGAGAAAACAGCTCTTTAGACACTGCATCTCCGAGCTCTCCAGGAAATTGTGTTGAGGTTGATGATTTTAATGAAAATAATGAGTCTCCACCAGCCAAAGTTTCAAATATCAACAGTGTATTTGGTGAATCGGATATGAGTGTTCTGCTTCCTTGTGGAGACAGAAAGCAAAGAGGAGCCAGGGATGGCGGTGATGGGAGTGTTCTGTTTGCTTGTGCTGAGAAAAAGCAAGCTGAAACTAGGGAGGTGCATAATTTGGTGAGTTTTTCTCCTACCAAATTATCTTGAATAAGGTTTTTTTCTCGTCAAGGTGTTGCATAAAGGAGTCCTAAAGAGGAAAACCATTTTTTCAAGAATTTTTAGAATGTGATTCTGAAGGAATTCATGCTCTGGATTCGTAAGTCTTTACAATCAATTTCCTTCATGATGCAAAAATTGCAGGAGCAGAAAGATCAAGTGAGAGTTCTAGATGATGATTCTGCACTAACTGCTTCAACTAGAGCAAATTATCCACTCGTATCAAATGACATTTCAGATGCACCTATTCCGTCACAGTCTTTAGGTGCTGCGACAGATTCTCCCGTGGTTTCTTCTGGTTCAAAGGTCGGTTTCACATTGCAGTTTAGTTTTAAAGATTTGATGTCAAGGAGGAAGCAGAGGGTATCAAGAATCCTGTCCATCAATGAGACATCTGGAAGAATAAATTTGAAAGGGTACACCGAAAGCTAATTCTCTGACATAATATTCGAGTATGCGCAAAACTATAACAGGACAATTTTCAGCTAACTTCATAAATTGTTGATTGATAGGGGTTTCTCTGCAGCATCTTTGGAGCTCTCACAAGGAGTAAATGAGGAGGGGAAGGCCAAAGCTTTAGATGCTGCTACCAGTGAGCTGGAAAGACTGTTTAAGAAGGAAGACTTTAGACAAATGAAGGTTTCATCTTCCTTCAAATGAGATTATATAATGCAATAAGACATGCAAGACATAGATTATTATCCCTTGCATTTGGTTATACTTAGCATTATCACTACATGACCAAGATTGATATAATACCAGAAAGAAAATATTTGTTCTTCTTCCTGATTTCCACCTTCACCTGCAGGTGATTGGGCAGTTTAATCTTGGATTCATCATTGGCAAGTTAGATCATGACCTATTTATTGTGGATCAGGTAATCTGCTTACCTGTCCGTAAGAGCGACTAAAGAAAACACAGGACGATTGACGTATGATTCTGTTCATGTATGTCCATTTCTTTGTGTGAATATTCTAGCTTCTTTAATTTATTATGCTTTTCCCTTGGCTCAGCATGCTGCAGATGAAAAATACAACTATGAACGCCTATCACAAACAACCATTTTGAATCAGCAGCCTTTACTACGGTAAGACACTCCATGAAAGCATGCCCTTTTCACTTGAGTTATATAGATGATATTTTATTGCAAAAACTTTCATCTTTGAGTTTTTCTCCATTTCCTTATGCTGCTAACTTTATTTTTCGGTTATCAGATCTGCTTCTGGCAGCCTACATCTTACCTACAGAATGTATTCTTGTATTTGATAGTCCAAGATAACTCATATATTATGGATATTTTTTAGTATGTTTGATTTGCACCAATGCCAAATTTTATTTTCCTTTATTATGCATCATCAATCTGAATGAGATTCTCATTTTCCTCTCCTATCATTCAGGCCGTTAAGAATGGATTTAGCTCCTGAAGAAGAGATAGTCATCTCCATGCATATGGATATATTCAGGTGTGGGTTCTGAATGAGTCTCCTTACTCTCTAACTACTCATAACATATAATATTCTGCTCTATGAGTATTCAACTGTTCCTTGCTTAATGTGCGATCTCATAAATAACGTAAATAGCATGTCAGCTCAGGCTTTACTTTGCATGTCTGACAACAAATGCTCATAGTTATCAAACATTAAACAGACATTTGTACAAGATTGATTCTTTAGTGAGTTTAACTGCTGTAATAGAGAAGATGTGTGTCATCGGCAAACTTCTCGGTTATCATTAATGGAAGGCCTAGGGGTAAGATTGGGGGCTCAAGAGGCTTAAGGCAAGGCGACCCACTTTCACCTTTTTTGTTTAATTTGGTGGTAGACGGGTTAAACAGGCTAGTTGGAAGAGCAAGAGAAGTTGGGGTGGTAAAGGGCTTAGGAGTGGGCAGAAATAAGACTGAAGTGTCACACCTACAATTCGCGGATGATACGATCTTTTTCCTCCAGCCGGAAGGAAAGTACCTGAGATGGATCCTACGCGTTCTCGACATTTTCTGCCAAATGTCGGGGCTGAAACTGAATCTGGAAAAAAGCAGCTTGTTAGGCATCAACATTGAACAGGAAAGGATATGTAGATGGGCAGAATCGATCGGGTATAGGGCTGAAGTTTGGCCGATTACATATTTGGGGGTTCCTCTGGGTGGAAATCATTAAAAAGTCTCCTTTTGGGAACCGGTGATCTTGAAGGTGTCAAAGAAACTAGCGGGATGGAAGAAGCGTTTTCTATCAAGGGGGGGTCGACTAACCTTGATACAGTCAGTCCTAGAAGCGCTACCAACGTACTTCCTATCCCTCTTTAGGATGCCGAAGGGTGTAGTGGATTTAATTGAGAAGAAAATGAGAGATTTCCTTTGGGAGGGGTTTACTGGAAATAATCATATGCATTTAGTGTCGTGGGAGGTCGTATCCAAGCCGAAGGAAGTCGGAGGATTGGGAATCGGGAACCTTGCATTAAGGAACAAAGCACTATTGGGTAAATGGTGGTGGAGATTTTGGAAAGAAAAGGAATCTTTATGGTGCAAAGTGATAGCAAGCAAGTATGGTTTTCAAGAGAATGGATAGGACGCTGGCCTAGCATTGAGGACTACGTTTAGAAGCCCGTGGAAATTCATCTCTAGGGTATATCCAGATTTTGTAAGTTCGGTTGAAGCTCGGGTGGGTAAAGGCGATGTGGTAAGGTTTTGGGAAGATATATGGCTTGGGAATCAACCTTTGAACATAACGTTCCCCTCTCTTTTCTGGATATCATCCCTGCACAATAAACCCATCTCCTTCTTTTATAATTCAGATTTGGGGGAGCATTCATGGAACCTACACTTCACCTGGTACCTAAGAGAGCACGAGATAGAAAGCCTGTGTAACTTACTCGAGTTGTTGGAAGGATTTCAATTAGCTTTGGGTCGCGAGGATAGGAGAGTTTGGTTGTTGGAAGCTTCGGGTGGATTTTCTTGTAAATCCCTTTTCTACTCTTATTTTGCCAATCATACCTTCCCCTTCTATAGACAGATTTTGGAAAACCCCTGTCCCAAAAAAGATTCAGTTCTTTTCTTGGTTGTTGACACTTGGAAGAGTGCTTACTTATGATGTAGTGCAAAAACACTATCCAAATATACTTCTTTCCCCTAATTGGTGTGCTCTCTGCAAAAGAGATTCTGAGAATTTGAATCATACTTTTGTGCACTGTGCTTTCTCGCTTTCTTTTTGGAACAGGGCCTTACTGGAGCTAAAATTGTCTTGGGCGATTCTGCAAACCGTAAAGGACTGCCTTATAATGAATTTGGGGGCTCAAGTGAACAATAGAGTCAAAATCTTGTGGGGGGTTATTAATCAGGCTATCTGTTGGTCCTTATGGCTGGAGAGGAATAAAATAAGTTTTGAAAGCATAGAAGAACCACTCGAGGAGGTGTGACAAAAGTGCAAGTTTAGAGTTGTGTGGTGGATCCTGGCCCATAAAATTTTTTTAGGGATTCTTTACATCTGATATTCAAAGGGATCTTAGTATTGTTTTGTAGGAACCCCTAGATTTTTTGATAGAACGAATTGTATGATTACTGAGGGAAATCTCTTCCCTATGTAATTTTGCTTTCTATTAATAAAATTTCTGTTTCTTATAAAAAAAAAAAAAAAAAAACCTGCTGTAATAGATAGGTCTGTCTGCTCTAATGACTCTTTTTGAGCTTCTTGGGGAATCGTATCTTTGAAATACCATGTTGCAAACATGTTAGAATTGATTTGTTTGTTTAATTCCTGGTCAGATCTTTCTTCTTTGACTGAGTTGCTCGTCTGCAGTAGTAAATATCACAAGTGCCCTTGCAGTAATAAATATCAAATTTCAGGAAAAATGGATTTTCACTGGAGGAGGATAATCAGGCTCCTTCAGGTCATCGGTTTATGCTGAAAGCAGTTCCCTTCAGCAAAAATATAACTTTTGGCGTTGCAGGTAACAGTGGATGTTCTCTATGTATATACTTTTTATTCTGCTTTAATTCTTTACCTGCATATTATGGGGTTGGTGGTTTCTCTTTCAAAAGATTTGAAGGCTCTGCAAAATTACAGGGTTTTTCCGTGTTGTGCTTTATAAAGTCATTCTCGTTATGTTGTCCAGGCTTTGGCAGATATATTCCTGATATCATCCTAAAAATTTCATTTAGAATAACCAGTCAAAAAAATTCAGTTCCCATATGTACAAAGTTTTCTATTACACGCCACCTTAATTGCAAGGTTTAAAGACCACTAGGCAACCAACAATTATTTCTTTTGGACTGACTGCTTTGATAGAAAGATTAGAAGTCTAACTATGTCATCTTACTATTATATCATCTTATATTTTTGGGAATGTATGTGCAGTGCCAAGGGCGGTTTTCAGTTAGCTCGCTAATATGATTCTCTGTTGTTTTCTACAGATGTCAAGGATCTTATTTCTGCCCTCTCCGATACTCATGGAGAATGCTCCATTATTGGCAGTTACCGATCAGACAATTCTGGTTCAATTTGCCCACCCAAAGTACGCTCAATGCTAGCATCACGTGCTTGCAGGTCATCTGTTATGATTGGAGACTCACTTGGGAGGAACGCAATGCAGAAGGTATTAAAAAAATCACATCCATCAGATTTAGAAATAATATTATATAAACCTGAGCCCGCGAAATATGCTCTCTTAAACCTGTCTCTAGGTCGAAACCTCAAACTTAGCCAATTTTTTCTTTTGAACCACCACTTACGTTTCATTATTTTTTCGATGAGATCATTTTTTCCCAACTATTCCCTTCTGGGTTTTGCTGGTCGAAGATGGGTGGAAAGGCATGGTTTTGATGGTATGAGTTGGTGTAGATGGAAAAACCTGGTTTCAATTGGTAAGGGCCAAAGTGGAATGAGCTAGGTGGTGTGCAAGAAGGGTAAATAATCCACCTGCCCGCCCACACCCCCCTCCCCCCCCTCTCTTCCAATAATAATAATAAGAACAACTTGAAAAAGATGAAAGCAAGTTGAGGCTAAAAAATATTTTCCAGATCCGAGCCTCTGACTGGAATAATATAATGTAACGTGTAATTCTTAGTTAGTTGCCTACTTAAAAATAGAAAGATGAGCAAGAATATTTGAACATGCTGCTGCATTTAATCTCTGCAGATATTAGAACATCTAGCGATGCTCAAATCCCCTTGGAACTGTCCACATGGCCGACCAACAATGCGTCACTTGGTTGACTTGAGAACTGTCCATAGACAAGCAGATGAAGAAGTAATAGATTTGTGAAAACCCTTTTCTTTTGGATAACCTATTGGCTGCTTGCTTTTGTGCAGTAAATTATTGACCTGTGACTTGATGCACTTCCCAATTTTGTCACACTTTAAGTGGGGGTTCGTCATTTGTAAATCTGAGTCTGTGTAATCTGTAAAGTGCAGTGTAGCCACTACCATTATTTCAGAAGATGGTTTTTCTATGGTCATAAATCATGCTTAAATTTCTATTGAATATTGAACTATTATTTCCCTGTGTGATTGCTGCTTTCATGAATCTGATGAAGTTGCTGTATGATTAGTCATCTGATAACAGTTCTCTTGCTGTGAAACTGATGGATATTGTTTCTGGTGATTGAAATCGAAATTCAATGAATTTATTAGGAGTAATTGCAGAAACTAACCGGCTTAATTACCAAAATACCGGCATCTTTTGAAGCTTATTTTGTAAATTCAGACTCCAACTTTTCTGTCTTGTAGTTACTCCTGTTAGTTGGCTTAAAAAACTGTAAAAGAAATTATCTAGATAGTGGATGTTTTCACCACTTGAACTATCCAATTTCATTCTTAAAGAAATTGTAATATTGTACAGACGTAGCTAACGAACTACAAGTTTAAAGATGATTTAGTCAAAACTAAATAAGGAACATTGAGTCTCTATCTCAAAACAAGCTGGGCTACAAAGGACCTTAGAGTCCATTGAACTAACTTGGAAGAAACCGAGCAAACTAGAACTTTCTCGAAGATATTTGTCTTCTTGTTTATAATCTTTGATATCTTTTAATATAAGACTGACAAAATTGATACTTTTAGGATGTATTTGCTTAAAACTGGTGAATGCGGAGTATTGTCGACAGAGGGAATATATGAATGTATTTTATTGGGATTGGTTTATACGGTTCTTTTACACAATTTCATATTGAATTGTTCAGTTAGTGTCACAGTGTGTAATTTAAAACGACTTATAAATAAAACTACATGTACGATTTTGCCAGATTGGTGCAACGTTCAGTGAAGTTATTTTGTAGCTTCTTTTATTCAATTTACGTTGTCTTTTATGTTGAGTGTATTTAAAAATATTATTTTTAATTTAAAGAAAGCTCGAACGAGTAAAGACACGTGGCTATTGCCACGATCGCATTGACCGGATCAAACTAGACCGAGTCAACCTGACTAGGGATGAATGTTTAGATCAATATTCAAATACAACTCACTTAACAAAATAAGTAGTCGAGCCCAACATCCATTCAAGTACAACTCAAGTAACAAAGTTAGTAGTCTAAGCCTGAGCCTTCCTTTTGACACCTGGTCAACTTAAATTATTCTCTCAAACATAGTCTAAGCCTGACTCTTTCCTGAAACCTAGTCAAAGCTTAGAAAATCTCATTCAAGTCTCACTCTAACCTCAACTCTGATATCTATCTCTTTTCATATCCGAGCTTAAGAGGGTGTTTGACTGAGTTTCTAAACTCCTAAAAACATATTATAAGATGTTTAAGAGCTTATAACTTCTTGCAAAGTGTTTTTCAAAAAAAGATGTTTAGGAGCTTATAAGACAAAAAAATAAGCTCTAAGAGCTTATAAGATATAAAACAAATAAGTTGCTATACCGCATCTTATTTTTCAAGATCTTAATTATTACACTCAAATTTCACACACAATTCATACACTACACACAATACACTCATAATTCACACTACACATACTCTACACACTACACACACTTCACACAATTCACACACTACACACACAACACACGCTACACACCACACACACTACACACTACACACTACACACACACTTCACACATCACACACACTACACACACCACACACTACACATACCCCACGCACTACACACTACACACATTTTACACATTAATCAAAATGTGTATTTAATATTAACTTTTAAATTAGACACCAAATTTATAGCTAAATCACTATATTCAATTGCAAGCGTATAAGCTCTTTTATCCAAAAACTTTGTTAACTTATATGCACCTTAAAAATTACATCTTATAAGCTCTTGAAACAACTTATAGATGTTGGAGCTTATACTATGTTTAAAATAAGCGTAGCCTAACACCCTCTAAATAAATTCAAAGACCGAGACGGAGATGTCCAAGACTCAGATTCAAGATTAAGACCAAGACGGAATTAACATGAGATACTTAACAACTAAGTCATGACGAGTAAATTGATCTGACTTGGCATCCCAAGATCATGATTAGTGTCAAGCGCCTACAATGTGTTTGATCCCTGAAAATTCACTCGTTAAGTTGCTACCTAACCGAGCTAGGATGCTTAGCTACTAAGGCATGAGAAGTAGTCCCAGCTGGCACTCAAAGGACAAGGTTGATGTCAAGCTGTTGCAACATGGCAGAACCGGAACCACCTAGGTGTCCAAGCACCTACCAAGTGTGTAGTCTAGTTAATAGACTAGTGTCAAGCGTGACACTTGCAAGGTCTGACTAGACGGACTTTAAGTACTATAAATACTACTCCCTTCGTCCCGAATGAATTTGCACACTTTTCATTTTCGTCCGTCCCAAGCAAACTTGCACACTTCTTAATAAGGAAAGTTATAACACAATCTCCACTCTCAATTCATCTTTGAAAAGTCAACAAAATCCCAAAAAACAAATTTTCTTAATACGTGTGTTCATTTGTCTGTGCAAGTTCATTCGGGACGGAGGGAGTATAATAAAAGCTTATTAAGGGGCTAATTTTTGGAAGAAATTACAACCCAAATAAACTCATCTCGGTCATATCCGAGCTTAACTTCATTCAAGTTACATCTCCGACTTGATTTTATCAATTTTTATATTTTAAACACATTCATTTTAGTTATGACCTTTGGATCGAGGTTTTGTTTGGTACTTGGTTTAAGACGGATATCAATACTTTACAAACGTAACTTTAAAATTTTAAGATATATAAATTGTTGAAGTTCTAAATTATTTTTAGTTGTTTGTACAACAATTTAATTGAATAATCTCGATAAAATATATATATATATATATATATATATATATATATATATATATATATATATATTTGTGATGTTGGACAAATTGAGTACTCCCAAAAATCTAGAATTTGCTTTCTTTTTTCAATTTAGGATTCTTCTCCTCTTTAATTTAGGACTTTAATTTTTATTTTCTTTTTGGTTAAGGATTAGTTTTGCTTTTCAATTTAGGATATACTCCCTCCGTCTCGGCTAACTTTTCATAATTGACCGAGTACTGAGGTTAAGAAAAAGCTGAAATTGTTTTTTTGTTTGACTTACAACCCCTTTTTCTGTTTTTTTTAAAGGGTGAAATTAGTGAGAATACACAGTAATTAATTTTTCCTAATCTATGAACAATGAACAGTAAAATGAGACTATAGAAACAGTAAAAAATCAGAAATACAACTGAAACCTGAAAATTCGAATTTCACAGATAAAAAAAAAAATTGGGGGAAAATTCCCACCAAATTACATTAATTTTCTGGATTAATAGGGCAGCATACTAAAATTGAAATTACATTCAAAATTCCCTCATAATCAATTACAAACACATAAAATTGACTATAAAAATTGTTACACTTAAAAAAAAACAACAGTCAATGCTCTACATTCATTAAAATAATTTTTCCAATTTCAAAAAACTCAACAATGGCAGAAGTGCCAAACCGAAGAACGGGGCCCAACTTGACTCCATCAGATCGACTCCTCATCACTCAGTTTTTAATGTGTAACAACACCAACGGAGTGGTTAACCGTGGTAAGCTGCAGGAAGTCGCAACATCATTTGGAGTTTCGACTCGGACGATTCAGTTTATCTAGATAGTAGCAAAGAAGCTGATTATCGAAGGTAAAAACCTGTGACTTTTCCAGAAATTAAACAAAGGCAGCTTCTAAAGGTCCAGTTTCTTTAGACGAAGAGGCTATGAAAGCCATACCATTTTCGAAGAGGGGGACGACTCATAGGCTTGCCAAAGAGTTGCAAGTCAGCAAAAGCAAAGCTGACAGATTGGTGAAAGCGGGTGCAATAAAAGCACATTCAAATGCAATTAAGCCACTACTTACATATGCAAATAGGCTGCAAAGGCTGAAGTACAGCCTTAGCTTCTTACGTCATGACAATTCTCTAAACAAAATCAGGTATGAAAGCATGCACAACATTGTTCACATCGATAAAAAGTGGTTTTATATGAAACGCACATGTGAACGGGCATACAAACTCGCAGAAGAGGATGATCCTTATAAGGTATGCAAAAACAAAAGGTTTATCCCAAAAGTTATGTTTGTGTGCGCCATAGCAAGACCACGTTACACAACAGACAGGCCTCCATTGTTTGATGGAAAAATTGGAATTTTCCCATTCACAACAATGGAGCCTGCCTCAGGAACAGTGTTAATCGAGTTAGGGGCACATTGGTCACCAAACCGATTGAATCTATAAACGCACAAGCCATCAAAGACTGCATGTTAGAGAAGGCGACTCTTTAAACTATCAGAAAAATATCATTCATTTAGCTTTTTTGCGTTAATAAGTCTCCTAATTCCTGTCCTAGCACCTTATTTTTAGCTCATTGGACAGAAATGTTACATGATTAACATACTTAAATTTTGTGATCAATCACTGTTTCATCATTGGGTATTCACAGGTTCTACCAGCAATCAAGGCCTAATGGCTTGTTGTAGCAAGGAAAAACATAATCATACAACAGGATAATGCAAGACCTCATGTAATCAATTATGACACTGATTTTAGAGGGGTTGCCTCAGCAGATGGATTTAAAATATAAATAATGTGTCAACCCCCAAGTTCAGCAGACACAAATGTGCTGGATTTGGGGTATTTCAGAGCAATACAGAGTATGTAAGTAGAGATAGCAAGCTACAGAATACAAGAGTTGATGGATAATGTCCTCCAATCTTTTGACAAAATGGAAGTCACCAACCTCAACTCCATATTTCTAAGTTCGCAGGCTTGTATGATAGAGATGATGAAGGTCAAAGAAGGGAACAACTACAAGCAACCACACATTGGAAAAACAGCACAAACAAGACAAGGACTTTGCCTATAGCATTAGAAGTACCAAATGATCAGACTTTAGGTACGTATGACATAGGTGGATTAATGACTGAATTGAGATACATGTGATTTAGATTAGTGTAGAAAGCCAAAATCAGCACCTTTTGCACAAATGTTTACAACATAAACACATAAATGATGTTTATCTTTGCTTAGGCTGTAAACATTCAGTGATTGAAAAGTTTTAGTTTATCAAAAAATATTTTTTTTTTTGCTACCCTCAGAATACTATCATCATTGGATATCCTAAAGCCCAACAATCGTTGAGGGCAACATTAAACTACACTTAAAACCAGTTTACGTAGCAACACTCAACAATCACAAAGGGCAGCAAACATGCAACAATCAGGTACATTAACATCATTTCACAGTACACAATTTGTTGGGTGGCATTAATCCTCAGTATAATCAGGAGAAAAAAATCAAATTAAGCCACAAAAACAACAATTCGCAAAACACGTCATCAATTTAGGGACAAATCATAAAGCTAAGCCACCAAAGCACATCATCAAATTAAGCCACCAAAACACATCATCAGGGACAAAATCCAGATCCAAATGAATATCAACCAACAAACAAAATCAAACCAAATGGGGACAAATTTTAGGGTTTTTTCACAGGTACATTCAATTAGGAACACAGATAAGCACACATAAACAAATCGAGGGAGATTTTTACTGAACACGGAGTTAGGGTTACAAACCCAAATTAGGGGTTTTCAAATCTTTTTGACATAGGGACACCAAACCGCCAAACATTCGTAGAAATTCTTCGGAGTTCCTCCGAAGCAAACACACCAACAACGGCAGGTTGGAGATCTTCCGTTTCCGAGGCGGAAACTCGGCTCACCGACGAACTGGCTTCCATATCCTCGGACAACATCAACATCATCATCGAAGATTGTTTCGGCAACGAACGAATCGTTCGAATCACAGACTATTAGCTCATCAGAACTCGAATCGTCATCCATGGAGACGAATCATAGTATAAACACAAGTGAGGAGGGGGATATTGAGAGATGAGATTTACAGACGTAGATCGGTGAAAATCCGAAATTTTCACCCAGATTTAGAGCGGCTGCGCTGGAGTGGAAGGGAGGTGTTGAGAGATAGAGAGAGAAAATAAATTAGGGTTTGTGTTAAAAAGATAATCGATTCAGTAGATGAATCGGTGGGTTGGGGGGCGAGATTTAATTTAAGGGGTGGGATTAAGTTAGGGTTAATTGTGGTTTAGGATTTTAATTATGCAATCTGTTTTTTTAAAACTTTTTTAAGTCATGGTATTTATGTAATAATGTCTAAATTTTGAGGGTGTTAATTGTTGACTTTATTTGTCATATTTGAGTGCGAAAAGTTAGTTGAGACGAAACTAAATAGAAAATAGGAAAAGTTAATGGAGACGGCGAGTCTTTTATTTTCCTATAAGTACCGGTTTAATGTTTTTTTTTTCATTCATCAAATTCTTACTTTCTTCTTCCTCGTTTTACTTACCGTTGTTATTATTACTCGACGCGAGAGCGAGAGAGGGAAACGATCTCTAGAGAGAGAGAGTCGAAGCCTCCAGTGTACTCTGTGAACATCTCTACAGGTTCGCCTTTCACTCGTAGTTTTTGATTTGTTTGAGCGGAGGTAATTTTGAATTTTTATACCGCTTAGGGTTTTTTTTGCAATCGCGGGATTTACAATGTACATCTCCTTCCATGGCTAATTAACTTGTCTCTTTTTTTTTTTTTTCTTTTTTCTGTATAAATAGATTCGGTGACTGTTTAATCTACAATAATCAGAAATTAAAAAGATGGTGAGTCTCTCCTTGCCGCTGCTGTGGATTTTAGTGTTTTTGTGTTGTTTATCATTATTTTTGTTGTGACTTCTGGGAAGGTTGATTTTTTGTTGGTTTTTTTTTCCCAGCTTCCGCTTTCGCTGCTCAAGACTGCGCTAGGTCACCCTATGGTACGCTTTTGCCCTAAAACTCTTTTTTCTTTTCTTTAATTTTTTTTAATCTTCGGTTACTATTGCAATTGGAAGTTTTTTCCTACCGAATTTTATTCCATCAGATTTTGATGCTCTCTCACGAATTTTATTGTTATTTAACATTAATTCAACTCCTGTAGATGTTTCCATCAGAATTTGATGCTACAGCATATATCTCTCACTAATATTATTGTTATTTAACGTTAATTCAACTTCTGTTTATTTAACATCAGAAGTTAATCATTGTTTTGCTTTGCATGTTCAACAGCTTGTGGAACTGAAAAATGGGGAGACATATAACGGTCACTTGGTTAACTGTGACACTTGGATGAACATCCATCTCCGTGAAGTTATATGCACCTCAAAGGTATTTAATGTTGTCTTCTTTTGAGCGGTTATAAGTGTTCATCCTTGTTCTTCCGTTGTAATTCTATGTTTCACAATTACCCTGAAAATATAGTGCCCATTTAAGAATGCTTTTCTTCTTTTTTTCCCCTTGAAATTTGTGAGTTTGATGTTTCTATTATATGTAGGATGGAGATAGGTTTTGGCGAATGCCAGAGTGCTACATTAGGGGGAACACAATTAAGTATCTCAGAGTTCCAGATGAGGTATCTTAAATTCATCGTTTCTATAACAGATTTCTTTTCTCTGTTGACTTTCTTTCCATGAATACTTCTATGTGGCTGTAATATCGAATTGATGTCAATTACAGTCACAAATCAAGTTCTTAGGAGACTTCTGTGCTATCAGTTAGTTTCAGCATTTCTGGCTTCTGTGAAATCTCTGTTATATTATCGCGCAGTGAAAGGTCTTAAACCTATGATATATTTTAGTGTCACTATATCTGAATGTCAATGTCCCTCCTTTATTGTCTTGGTTATTGACAAGATATCTAGGAGTAACTATAATATTCTTTAGCTAAATTCATCCATATGAGAGTCGGATATTGCAGGGTTTTCCTTTTGGACCCAATAGTTTTGTTGTGATCATCTGCTGTTGATCCCTACATAATGATTTTTAATCAAGCAGTCACTCTATTTTTCGGGTGTCCACATATTTACTCAAATTTCTTGTGTATAAATATCCAGAAGGAGTTGGGTTTTATGATAATATCTAATGGAGGTTATTTACTCATTTTCAGGTGATTGATAAAGTTCAAGAGGAGTCAAAAACTCGTTCTGGTAATACTTTGTGACACAGCTTCGGTTAATTTTTTTGTTTGCTCGGATTCATGATACCTCCTTTCCATTGACATTATTGAGGAACTGCACATCTTTGATTGAGATAGAGTATACATAATAGCGGTATGATACTGACGTATATATTTTTTTGTTTGCTCGGATTCATGATACATAATAGCGGTATGATACTGACGTATATAATATCATAAAACTCTGGTAATAATTCTTTTTTTTTTCCATGCAAATTGTCTATAATTGCTGCGTCTGATGAGATACTCATAGGATTTCCCTGTACATTCTCCCTTAATATTTTGCAAGTATATTTATATTTGGGGCGGGGCATGGGTGGGGGTGTTGGATCTTGTTTTGTTGCACTGATCTCTCCGAACATAATAAACAGCTTGAGTCTCAATTAAAGTATATGTATATTGTGTGTGTGTGTGTGGTGGGGGGGGGGGTGTTGGATCTTGTTTTGTCGCACTGACTTCTCCGAACACAATAAATTGCTTGAGTCTCAATTTCATTGAGTATAGGTTCAGTGAGGTATTCCACTAAGAAATGGACGCAGTTCTGATTCAAATGATATTATTTTGCAGATAGAAAGCCACCTGGTGTAGGTCGTGGAAGAGGCAGGGGTAGAGAGGATGGGCCTAAACCAAAAGGCGTTGGGCGTGGTATGGAGGATGGTGGTGGCCGAGGTGTAGGTGCAAGTCGAGGCAGGGGTGGACCCGGAGGAAGGGCTGGTGGAAGTAGAGGTATGTCACTTATTCCTATCTCTCAAACTTGGAGGCAGTCATTCCTCAGATTTTTTGTCATCCATCTTCCTTTCTTTTTTCTGTGTGAAGCAAAAAATAGTTATGAATGAATCACTCGGCAGCATTGTTTCAATTTCAAATTTTCGTTTCATGAACTGCACAAGGATTGTGTGATGAGGATGAAATTAAGTTTCCTCGCTTGTGTTGTAACAGGTGGAGGTCGCCGATGAAGAGCCACAGTACTTTTGGTGGACGGTGGTCGTGCTTTGTTTTTTCTGGAAGACCACTCGCAACTCCTCTTGATGAGAGGATACTCGTCTGTCGTTAACTATGCTCGTTTGTTCTAGCAATATGTGTATTTTTATTTATCTTATCACCAACTATTACCTTATAGCAATTGGTATCTAGAATTTAGACAATTTGTTTGTGTTCTTCATGCTATGTGGGTTTTGGTTTCATGAGCTGGTATCAGATTATGCCACTTTATGAAATTAGTTACTAAAAGTTAATTCGAATCAGAATTGATTTTAATCTACTAAGCCTTATTGATTATTATTATTATTTTTAAACTAGCTTTAAGTTTTGTTGAAATTGGTGTTAAATTTATATGTTTGTCCTAATTATGTAGCGGCTCTATGATCAACTGTTTCTGCTTGCTTATTCATGTTACCTACATATTTAGTTCATTTTTAAGATTCGGATCCTTTAAGGTAAATGTACTTTACCGAGTCATGTTTTAAAAATTAATCTTGTTTTATTTGTTGAAATATCTAATTTCAATTAATTGCACACGGTTTTATAAGTTAAACTATCAAATAAAAGAAAACACTTGAGTGAAATTTATCGAACTTCAATTAATTGATCAAGATAAAAATGTACTTCTAAAGAATGAATTGAAAGGCCTATTTAGTAATAATCTCATATGCCGTTGGGTATGATGCTTAGGAACTCTTACCCTTCTTCAACGCTTCATTTTCGTCCTACTTTAAAGTCAAATTTATTTACTTCAGCACGAAATGTAGGGTGTGTTTGCTTATGATTTTTCTCAGTGAAATTAGGGAATCAAATCTCAATAAAGTATACTTATTAACTTCCTCAGTCAAGTTTGACTCTCACTCCCAACCTTAAGCAAACACATCCGTATTGTATAGCCAATTTCACTTTCAATCTTTTGCCCTTCATTTTGCAATATACCATATTTCTTCTATTCTTTTATTAATTGTTAGGGGTAATTCCAATTTGCTAATTTATTTATATAATTTTGTATTTATTTTTTATGTAATCTATTTAATATGTTTAACTATAATATTAGGAACATATATTCAAATTTTATTAACTTTGTTAAAGTACCTACTAGCTCTGATTAAATTTTGTCTAGACGTTAAGTTCTCATTAACCGCCTACACTTATTTTTCAATTCATCCCCTCCTAATCACGCCTATACCCCAATTTGCCTCGTTTAGGTCCCTGCCTAGCTTCTGACTAACTCCTAACTATTTATACAACCTTCTTCACAATGGTGTATTTTCTCTTTTTCATAATAATATTTTTTTCTGGGAGCTAGGACAGTTTTATATTTGGAACTGTATCTTAAGTTTTGAGCTGGCGATACTTCGTAAAACGATCTTGGAGAGAAGTATTTATAATATTTTCAAAATTTGCTCAATACATAAAGGCCCAGAGACAGTTACAACAAGATACATTTGAGAAGGGTCAAAAGAAAAACAGGAAAACAAACAAGAGGAAGAATCGAGTTCTAATAAGGACTATGTCTATTTCTATGATTTTTTGGTGATTTCTCAACCAAAGCGCTTGACATCCACGAACAGTTGGTCTGTGTAGATTCATCAGACCGCCAACAACATAGGCGCCCATCTTCACCACCCGTCCATCCATAAATCCCATGGCTCGTAGCCCTACCAGGTAAGCTGGACATGGGGAGCACGGTCCTTATGATGCCTGTATGGCCGCCTTGAAATACAGCTTCCGGAGACCCAATTGTTTTTGCACCTCTATATTCCACGGGGAAGTATCCGAATATGCCAGCATTTGTGCCTCCAATCACCCATAGACGATCCTCCTCAGTCGAGTAGTGACAATCAACAAAATAATCAACCTGCAGTCAACAAGACAATAGAATATGAGCTTTTAGCAGGTTACAGCCAAATGGCTTTGGTCTTTAATAGCTACAGATACCAGGGTGTATTGGTATTGAATGAAGAGGGTGTATCAGTATGAATGAAGTTGGTGTTGAGATCCATATGCAATGCAAACCAAACAAAGTGACAAATGAATACGAAACAGATGATTGAACGCGAATAAGGTTAAAAATTGATTTACGCCATCAATGATATCATTGATATGGTTATTGATCGGTCTGTGTGCTGCTAATCTCCGAGTCAGTGTATATCACTACAGCAGTTCTAGCAGCTTCAAATAATAAATAACATGAGTAAAGCAACACATATTCCAACAGCAAGCCAAAGAAAAGAATCATTAACTATACCAACTCGGGAGCCCTTCAAATTGGAAATTTTTGTTTCTCTTTTTTGAAGTGGAGGTTGCATTGAACTAGTTTCAAAAGGAGAATGTAAGAGAACAGGGTATAACTCACATACATGATCTAATGTCCAGCTCTCAGAGGCTAAGTGACGAGCATCCTCGAACTTGGCCTCAGTTCTCCCGTCATTCCAATCCCAAACACTGAAGAGGATCATCATAAAGTAGAAGTTGCTTCATAAATATCTGCAGTGACAACTTATGATAGAAAGCCACAAGGACGACGCAACGGAATGAAACGATTTTGTGTACCTCAATGTTTCAATATGCGTTAAGCACCACAACTTACTATTGGCCTCACCAAAAAATCCCACTTTTCCAATTGAAGTTCCCACATTGAACACCTTGTTTCAAAGCACATGAAGAGTATCAGCATCAAAATATCAACAACCTTCACAAAATATTGACGCAAAAATGCAGATTGCTGTAAAACCTTTCAGTCAGAAAAGATAAAGTTATAACCACTCATAGTACAGAAACTGAAAGCCTTTTGCAATTGTAGCAACTAAAAACACAAGTCTTCCTTAGAAAAATGTAAAAAAAACGACGATAACTCTAAATTGAAGGTCTCAATTTCATTTGAAGTTAATTCAGGCATTACATTAAAACTGAGAACATCACTAAAAGAGGACCATTACAATTAGAGAATTGTCATCAATATCATTATCAGAAAATTATGCAAGGAGATCAAAATAATTCATCACACTTACTGACACCAAGTGATCATCTTCATTTATGTCTCCGCTGGTATCAAACAGACACATTAATCCATCAACAGAAGCAGAAAGAAGCTTGCTTTGATGACCAGGAACGAAGTGAACCTGCAATAATTGCCTAAGTGAGAGTCCTTAACATATATTGCACATAAAATGGTAATGCCCCCCCACCCCACACACACACGCACAAAACACCCAAAAAAACAAACAAACAAAAGAACAAAACAAAAACTCCCCAGAGAGTGAACATAACCTCTCAAAATACACAAAATTCTAAGATCAATACATCTCTAATGACAATCATAACAATCTCTGCTCAAGTACTGCAAACAGATCAAGATGTAATGTGTCTAAAATGCCAGAATTTCTTCACCCTTTATCTTCAACCACACATTTCATTCACCAAAAGATGTTATTGCTCTAAAGTGTAGAAATTCAGAACAGGTCAATATTCCGCTGCACAGAAATCAGCAGAGATATGGCTACCAATCTGATTGAAGAATTGCCTTCATACTTAGACTAGAACCAAAATAACACACATGTGAGACTCTGCTGAGTTCATTCTTATCAATGTGTACTTAATAGGGACAGCCACATTCCTGAAGCTCATTTTTGTTTCTTCTGTTTCTTTTCAAAATTTGGAGGTGTTGCAACAGGAATTTAATCAAAGGCATCTAATTACTTGAGTAACATCTTCCATGTGAGATTCCTCCAAGCATGCAATTTGCTTCATTGTTCTCCAATCCCAGAGAAGTATCTGCATACATCCAAGCAGTGAACAGCCATGATTAATCAATATGCGGATAATGGAACATAAATAAGAAACAATAGAATAAATTTCCTGAGTTAGCAACTTTGATATGTGCTAGGACCGGGACATACACCAGATGTGCCATAAATTTGATGAAAATAAAACGAAGTAACATATTACACCACATGCAGTTCCAAGCACTGACCATACATGACAAAATAACCAAGGTTAGGTACAAGGAGAGAAGGTGATCCAGATGAAAAAGCAACTGTAGGAAAACGATACCTAGGACGGTGACAAACTAGCAAGAGCATGAAACTATATCGTGAAGTTAAGAACAAACAAGATAACTGCATTCTGGTAGATCCTACATACCCCAGTTTGTGAACCGAAAAATAATCATTGACAAATGTGATAAAGGATAATACCTGAGACGTACATCCTGCAGCAAGAAGATTACCATCAGCCCCACCAAACGAGAAGCTGAAAACCTCCTGCGAAGGACCTGTATTTATGCAGGACACCTGCATTGGAAGCCTTTTTTGTTACAACCTCAATCCAAAATGTTCTGTTGGGTGAACAAAATTGAAATTCTAATCGTACATTCCAGCCTGTTATCAATCAGTTAACACGTTTCGTTCTAAAGACTTCCACATTCACATCTATATTAGGAAATTAGATGCTTCTGCAAGCTAAAATGCCAAGACAGGTAAAAACCTGTCGGAAAGACCTGGAATCCCAAGCTCTGAGGGTAGAATCCGACGAGCAGGAGTACAACACATGCGGCGCTGATGGCCCTGCGAATGAAATTTGATTGATAGTTGAAGAATGGCCTTTGCATTCACCAAGGTAGTGCCCCGTTAACGGCGAGTACAACTTCACCACATTAGTTGAAAGCGACACCGCCATCGACGTCCAATCATCTCTGAACGGTACAATTACACATAATTCTTTCCAAAACTACAAATAATTAATTGAACTGAAAAAACGAAACTAAGTTGGGAATTATACTTGGGAACAATTTGGAAGACGTAATCGTCACCGAAGTTGGTTTGGATAGCATTTTTAAGACCAAATCGCTTCAAAGTGCTAAAGTTTGGAGTTGGTTTTTCTTCTTCAATCTCCATTTCTTCAACAATTTCCATCATCTTCTTCTTGGTTTGTTTAGGGTTCGAGCTAGGGTTTTCAGTCCCGCCGAGTGTAATGTACAGTCAAACTCGATCAGTCATATTTGTTCTAGTTTTTGTTTTCTGCTTTTTTTTTTTTTTTTTTTTTTCTTTTTTGTCATTGCTCATAGCATATGGTTATTCAAGTTAACTAGATCTCCACCCGATCGAGGCACGAGATAACTATTCTTTTTATTATTATAATAATAATATATAATAAAATTATCAATCTATATATTATTTACGAATATAAAATCAAGAGTTAATATTTTTTTTTCAATTATCTTTCTTTCTCCTTACATATCATTTTTTAACATGTATGTCTTTTTTACATTTAATACCCTTCTATCACAAATTGAAACTACCAGTTAGATTTTCATAAGTTTTGACTATTCAATTTTTATATTTTATTTTTAATTCATTTCATTATCACAAACTAAAATTTTCAATTATATTTTCATAAATTTCATAAATTCGATTATTTTAATGCATGATATGATGATGCTGAAAATTTTAGACAATTTTTTTTTTATATAACTTGAAATTTGATTCATTTCTCTCATTATTTCAGCAGTGCATTACATTGATTGTAATAATTACATATATATATATATATATATAAGCAAAATAGAGGGCACTAATGTAATTTTAGTTTTTCCTCCAAAAATTTTACACCATAATTGGTAACTTTCTCTTATTTTTGGTAAGTTCATAACTTTATTTTATATTTCTAAAATACAAATAACTTTTTCATTTTTAATCCGATTTTTATGCATAATATACCAAATTATTCATCTTCTCACGATCTTCGATTTGACATCCATATCATATATGTTATAATGAGATATTTAATTTGAATAAAAAAATTATTTGTTGGTTAATTATTTGTGCTAGAATTGATGTTTATTGTGAATCAAACTATAATATTTTAGTTTTAGTTGCAACTAAAATTAGTAAATAATTAGTAAAATAAATTATTTATAAAAAATATTTTTTTTTTATAAAAATACAACTAATCAATTTATTTTATTTGACATGAATTTTCAATTTTTTTTATTTAAATCAGGGAGAAAATCCATTGTTTAAATAATGAATGTCCTACTTTATTAAATCAAAGGCAAAAACAACAATATCGAATTTATAATCAACTTATTAAATCATCAAATCTGCTAAAATATCTTCTTAACACGACTTTGAGCATATATATAATTATCTATTAAAATAGGTATTGAAATTATTTTTAATTACCTATTTATATTAATAACGAGTATTTTCTTAAAATTACTCTTCTAAGAAAATTTATTCTTTGTAGCCTAAATTATGACTTTTATTACATTTGACAATCTTTTTAATTTTTTACTTTCACTAAAATTTCAATTATATATTTTACACTTTTTAAACTAAATAATACTTGGTCGCACAAATCAACAACGAATACCTTTTTTACTTTTAACACTCTAAATACATTTGTTCGCATTAATCAATTCTTATCTTCTAATAAATAAACCATTTCTAAAACGGGTATAACATTTATATAAATGATTTACAATACCAAATAAAATACGAAAATATTCAAATATTTTGTAGAAACCAAAGACTTTAATTTGTTATTCGAATCATTAAATAAATTTTAAATTTTATTTTGTTAAAATAAGATTTTATTAAATAAAAATTATTTAAGTATATCTGAAATCACCAAATGAAATATTAAAAGTTGCAAATGAAAATTCAATGTTATAAAGAAAAAAAATATTTATAATTAGAACTTGAAAGTTTATTTAGATAATTAAAAGTTAAATATAAAATAAAAGTAGAGACATAATGAGAAAATTATTAAATTTTTACATTACATATGATCCAAATAAAATATCACTGTTCCTTTTATTATATATTTTATGGTTATTTTTAATTATTTATAGTTAGAATTTAAATATTATTTTATAAATTAAAAATATATATATATATATATATGAGGCACAGTAGTGACAATTATGTAAGTAACACTTTTCAGTCTAAAATTTTAGACTGTGATAGGTGAGTTGTCACATTTGGTAAGAATCAAAATTTATTTCACTTTCTAAAGTTGCAAATATTTTTTTTTCCTCATTTCTGATCTATTTATTATGTATACTATATCAAATTAATCATCTTTTGACGATGTTTGATTTGATATTTATATGATATATATATATATATATAATAAGATATTCTACTTAAAATATTATATTATTTGTTCGTTGATTATTTAAGTAAAATTTCAGTGTTTATTGTGGATTGTACAAAAAATATAGTATTGATTTGATATACAATTAAAAAATTATTCAAATAATTCTCTTTTACAAATTATTTTATTTGATTATTTCATTAAAACCACAACTAATCAGTTTGTTTTATCTGACATGTTGTCTCAAGTTAATATTTGATTTATAATCATATATCTTATTAAATTATTGAATTTGCTAATGCTTATTTGATATAATAATTATTTTTATTGATAAATCACAAAACTATGATTTTCGCTCATATATATATATATAACTTTATATATGATAATTATCATAGATTTTTTTTTATTATTTTTTTATGTTTGAGATATATTAATGTTATTTTTCTAAATAAATACAAATTTGCAACCTATACTATGATATTTTACGAGTTGCAACTAAACTTCTTTTAAATAAGTAAAATTAACCAACTGAAACTATATGTTCTTTTGGCTTTGCAACCTAAACAATACTGGGTCACATTGACCAATCTCAATTATGTATTTTTTTTTTCTTCCACATTTTGCAACCTAAGCAATTTTTTTTTTTTTTTTTTTGCATTAACCAATTTATATCTTTAGATGAATCTACTATTTACAATATAAATGTATAATTTAATTGAAACTTTTCAACATATATATGAAAGTATTAAGAAATATTGGAGCACTCATATGATTTATTTTGTTATTCCAACTATTGAATTATTTTGTTATTCCAACTATTGAATAACTTTTAAATTTTATTTTGTTAATTTTTTATTCTTTGTATATCGGAAATACCAAGTAAGGTACTAAAACTTGCAAATAAGATTTTTCTAAAAAGAGATAGTTATATTTAGAATTTAAAACTTTATTTAGATAAATTTAAATATTTAAAGTAGAACGGAAAATATTAAAGAAAAATAAATTTCTTATAACATTATCCAGTTTATTTTATTTAATAATATGAGTTTGATTGTTAGATATTTATATTTGTTTTAACATTCATAATTAATTAAGCTATTATGCACATAGGTGAAGAATGATGCAGACACACTAAATGTGTGTTTGGATTTTAAAAATTAGAAATGATCATTTAGAAAAAGTTTTTTTTTTATATTGAATATTTATCTTAATGTTAATCTATTATATATATATATATATATATATATATATATATATATAAAGAGTAAGTTATATTAAATTCATATATGTCGTGCGAGAAATTTATGTTTACATTACTTATAATTTTATTTATGTTTTACCCTATATTTTAAAAAATATATGTTTTATTAGGATAAAATGATCACATATTTAAATATTAAATTATATCATATTTAGTTTTATTAAAATTATTACTTTCTAAATAAACTTCTGTGCATCGCACGGGAATATTACTAGTGCATATAAAGACAAAACAATGTCAAATATTTTGAATAATTATCGTTTGAAAGCCACATATATTAAATAACATAGTATTAATATGATAAATCATAAACATATTAGTTACTTAAGTATATGAGTGGTAAACTATAGTATCATGTCATATTCAACTAAAAAACAATTAACTTATTATTTTTGTGGGTAACATAATTTTCTTTTCACGAACAAAAAAAAAAATAAAAATAAGCAAACTAATGCAATCAATAGTTCACTTAAGCAAATATATCTAAGTTCTTTTCTATTGTAAAGTGTAAAAAATTATTATTTTTGGAATTATATCATATTTTAATAATTTAAAAAAACGGTAAAATTAAAGTAAATAATTTTAATATTTTAAAAAAATTAATCCGTTCAAAATAATATTATTTTTGGAATTATATCATATTTTAATTTTATATACAAACTAGTAATATTCCCGTGCGATGCACGGAAGTTTATTTAAAAATTAATGATTTTAATAAAACTAAATATGTTATAATCTAATATTTAAATATGTGATCGTTTTATCCTAATAAAACATTTTCTTTTTAAATATATGATATAACATAAATAAAATTATAAGTAATGTAAATATAAGTTTCTCGCACGTCATATATGAATTTAATGTAACTTACTTTATATATAGGTGTGTGTATATATATATATATATATATATATATATATATATATATATATATATAGATAGATAGATAGATAGATAGATAGATAGATAGATAGATAGATAGATAGATTAACATTAAGATAAATATCCAATATAAAAAAATCTTTTTCAAAATGATCACTTCTTATCTTTGAAATCCAAACACACATTCATTATGTCTGCATCATTCTTCATCTATGTGCATAATAGCTTAATTAATTATGAATGTTAAAACAAACATAAATATCAAACTATCAACTCATATTATTAAATAAAATAAACTGGATAATGTTATAAGAAAATTATTTTTCTTTAATTTTTTTCATTTTACTTTAAATATTTAAAATTATCTATATAGAGTTTTAAATTCTAACTATAAATATCTCCTTTAAAAAAAAAAACTTATTTGCAAGTTTTAGTACTTTACTTGGTATTTACGATATACAAAGAATAACAAATTAACAAAATAAAATTCAAAAGATATTCAATAGTTGGAATAACAAAATAAAACATATGAGTCCTTCAATATTTCTTAATACTTTCATGTTGAAAAGTTTCAATTAAATTATATATTTATATTGTAAATCGTAGATTCATTTAAAGATATACATTGGTTAATGTTAAAAAAAAAAAAAAAAATTGCTTAGGTTACAAAATGTGGAAAAAAAACATTGAGATTGATTAATTTGGCCCAGTATTGTTTAGGTTGCAAAGTCTAAAAAACATATAGTTCTAGTTGGTTAATTTTTCTTATTTAAAAGAAGTTTAGTTGCAACTTGTATAGTATCATAGTATAGGTTGCAAATTGTAATTATTTATAGAAAAATAACATTAATATATCTAAATATAAAAAATTAACAAATTTTTTTAAAGATTAATTATCATATATAAAGTTATATATATGAGCAAAAATCATAGTTTTTGTGATTTGCCAACAAAAATAATTATTATATCAAATAAGCATTAGTAAATTCAATAATTTCATAAGCTGATTATAAATCAAATATTAACTTGAGACAGTTCATGTCAGATAAAACAAACGGATTAGTTGTGGTATTAATAAAATAATCAAGTAAAATAATTTGTAAAAGAGAATTATTTGAATGATTTTTACTTTTATTCGAAACCAATACTATATTTTTTGTACAACTCACAATAAACACTTAAATCTTACTTAAATAATCAACGAACAAATAATATAATATTTTAAATAAAATATCGTATTATTATTATTATTATTATTATTATTATTATTATTATTATTATTATTATTATTATTATTATTATTATTATTATTATTATTATTATTATTATTATTATTATTAGTATATATATCATATGGATGTCAAATCAAACATCGTCAAAAGTTGATTAATTTGATATAGTATATATAATAAATAGATTAGAGATGAAAAAAAGATTTTTGCGACTTTAGAAAGTAAAATAAATTTTGATTCTTATCAAATGTGACAACAACTTACCAATCACAATCTAAAATTTTTGAGGCTGAGAAGTGTTACTTACAGAATTGTCACTACTGTGGTATATATATATTTTTTTAATTTATGAGATAATTTTTAAATTCTAACAATATATAACTAAAAATAACCATAAAATATGTAATAAAAGGAACAATAATATTTTATTTGGATTATATATAATGTAAAGTTTAATACTTTTCTCATTATGTCTCTGCTTTTATTTTATATTTAACTTTTAATTTATCTAAATAAACTTTTTAAGTTCTAATTACAAATATTTAATTTTTTTCTTTATAACATTGAATTTTCACTTGCAACTTTTAACATTTCATTTGATGATTTCAAATATACTTAAATAGTTTTTATTTAATAAAATCTTATTTTAACAAAATAAAATTCAAAATTTCTTTAATGATTCGAATAACAAATTACAGTCTTTGGTTTCTTCAAAATATTTGCATTTTCGTATTTTATTTGGTATTGTAAATTATTTATATAAATGTTATAGTCTTCTTATAAATAGTTTATTTATTTGAAGATAAAAATTGATTAATGCGAACAAATTTATTTAGATTGTTAAGAGTAAAAAAGACATTCAATGTTGATTTGTGCGACCAAGTATTATTTATCTTAGAAAATGTAAAAGCATATAATTGAAGTTTTAGTAAACGTAAAAAATTAAAAAGATTGCCAAATATAATAAAAGTCATAATTTAGACTACAAATAATAAATTTCCTTATTAGAGTAATTTTAACAAATACTCGTTATTAAAAATATAAATAGCTAGGTAATTAAAAATAATTTCAATAATTGTTTTAATCCACAATTATATATATGCTCAAAGTCGTGATAAGAAAGATATTTTAGCAGATTTGATGATTTAATAAGTTGATTATAAAATAGATATTTTTATTTTTGCCTTTGATTTAATAAAGTAGGACTTTCATTATTTAAACAATGGGTTTTCTGCCTGACTTAAATAAAAAAAAAAAAATTAAAAATTCTTGTCAAATACAATAAATTGATTAGTTGTATTTTTTTAAAAAAATCTCATATTTTTTATAAAGAAATTATTTTACTAATTTTAGTTGCCACTAAAAGCAAAATATTATAGTCCAATTCACAATAAACATCAATTCTAGCACAAATAATTAACCAACAAATAATTTGCTTATTCAAATCAAATATCTCATTATAATATATGTGATATGGATGTCAAATCGAAGATCGTGAAAAGGTGAATAATTTGGTATTTTATGCATAAAAATCGGATTTAAAATGAAAAAGTTATTTGTATTTTAGAAAAGTAAAAAAAAGTTATGAACTTACCAAATATAAGAAAAAGTTACCAATTATGATCTAATTTTTTGGAGGGAAAACTAAAATTACTAATCTAACCTTCATTTTACTTTTATATATACTAATTATGTCCCCCGTGCGATGCACGGGAAAGATCTTAAATAATTTTATTTTACATACAACGTTGTCATTTTGTTTAATGTTAAGAAATTAGAGATGAAAAAACTCGATACGATCCGTTACCAAAATATGAACTTGTATGATAATTCTGAGTTCCGGTGGATGTCTATCGGACCTGGATCATTATAGGGTCAACCTAATAAGAAATGATAAAATTTGGATCAACGATAAAATTTTGGTCGGGCAAATCAAATAATTGCCCTATAACTTTAATATTCTAATTATAACTTATGAGTAATAATTTATTTGGAAATATTGAAGTTTATTGATCTAGTAGAAGAAATTTACTTGACGAAGAGTTTAAAAACATGTAAGTATTAAATCTGATACCTAATCTTACAATTTGCAACTATTCTCAGTTTGTCTCATACAACCCGTATTTCGAGCACAACCCAACCTGCAGCATTAGCTTCAATAACATATTGATATCACTCTAAGAAGAGAACCTACTGAATCAGAAACAAATGCCCTATAATAACCAATAGTAACAACATCCGTCTCGCTACTTTTAAGTTATTTATCAAGAATCACATTAATTTAATTAATCCTATGCCAAATAAAATAAAGCAAAGGCACAAAATATATTCAGAGATGAACAGTTAAGACAAGAACAAATGCCCTCAAGCAAGTCAAAATACCGACAACAAAGACTCACCCCTTGGCAGTGTCAAACAAAATCTTCATAAGCCCCTCCCACGGGAGGTGCCCGTGATGGACCATAGCTCCATGGAATCATTCCTCAAGATTGCCATTGATGTAAGACTATCAAGTAAACCTTAGATAATGAGAATGATAAATTCAAGAGGATTATGAATATACCTTGGAAAATAAGTGACACGATACTTTTGTTGAATGGTGATTTTTTTTTTTTTTTTTTTTTTTTTTTTTTTTTTTTTATGAAATGAAGTGTGAAGATGTGATATTTGTAATATCTTATTAGGTCAAAAATCCCATAACATAATAATTTAAAATATAGGAGTTTTAAAATCTGCCGATTTTTATCACCACAAATTAAGGATTTCAATTTTTTTTTCAAAATTTGAATAATTTATAAATGATTTTAATATCAAATTTGTAAAAAAATAGATTAATGGTGGATGTCTTATTATTAAGTAAGATAAGATAAGATTGATATATTTCAGTTTTCAAATCGGAGTTAATATATTAACAGATTCATCAATTAAAATGGATTATGTATTTAGTCAAATATTGACAGATATTCCAGTTGCTAAAATTAAGGGATTTTATCTTGTAAATTAAATCTATATGCTTATTTATTCTTTATTTTTAGGGAGGGATACATAACTTCCACAAAAAATGTGATTTGATTTATTTTTTACCAAATTAGTTAGTTAAGGAAACCGTTTCCTAATTTATCGGAGTAAAAAAGGGTAGATGCCAGCCATAAATTAAAATTTACAGTCAAATAATAAATAAAATAATTTTTTACTTCCCAAATAAGTATATAAGTTGGGGGGAGGGGAGGGGGGGGATGAAATGCTTTATTTCCAGATATAAAAATAATACATTTTTTAGATAGTTGGAATATAGGGTTTGTAATTAGTATTTTTGACCCTAATTTTATGCGATAAAATAAATTTGTAGATTCATTTGCATAGTAATTTCGATAAAAGAAATAGTTGATTTATTTATGTATTGTAACATAAATAATATTGGTAAAGATTCATTCTAAAATATTATGGTTAAAGATTGATTTGTATCTTACGATTTGATAATTTTGTAAAGTAAATCTGGACACAACTAATTATTACTTATATTTAGGGACAAAAAAACTCATTCCAATAAATTCAGCAACAACTTCCCTAATTTTGTGAAAACATTTGCATTACATATATATGTACCAGGTTCGGAGATATTTTAGGCATATATTGTGTTCTTTTTTTAATTACAAAAATATTTTTTATTACTATATATAGTAAGCAGTTTGGGCGGGAAAAACACTATTTTCCAATTGTAGTATAAATCCATTTTGTTTTTATATATATATGGATGTTTAAAAATCAAAATATATCATTATCATCCTAAAAAGGTATTTTACCCTTAAAAATCAATATTTTGATTATAATATGTGCATTATGGATGTTAAATCGAAGATCGTTAAAAGATGAATAATTTGATATATTTCTTATAAAAAATCGAGTTGAGACGAAAGAATTATAAGGCCTTGAAAATCAGAAGGAAAATATAAAAGAAAGAGAATGGATTGGATGGAAACCCACCAAAGGTGGATGAGACACATGTCTCTCCCTTTTTAAGGTTCTCTTTTAATAACACATGTAGTGAACATTTTTAGAGCAATTTTAATAATTTAAAAAAAAAAAAGTCGGTGAAAAAATCTATGGGAATGACATGTTTTTCCCTACTTTTATGCAACACTTTCTTAGTATTAAAGGTAAATTATTATTATTATTATTATTATTATTATTATTATTATTATTATTATTATTATTATTATTATTATTATTATTATTATTATTATTATTATTATTATTATTATTATTATTATTATTATTATTATTACTACTACTACTACTACTACTACTACTACTAGTTGTCCACCCATGCGATGCACAGGTTTATAATTTTAGTGAAAATGTTATGTAAACAAAATTAAATTTACACGAGTCTGAAAATTTTTAATTGCATATTTTATGGTCTTTGAGATGCTAATCAACATGTCTTATCCATTAAAGATTTAAATAAATATATGTGGGTGTCTGTATCAATATTTGAATATGATATTTTATTTTAGATACATCTGCATCGAAGTATGTGGTAAATACAAATTTCGAGCGAATATAATATTTTACAAATTATAGATTTTAAAAGACCCTATGTATACAATATTAATTGTTGTATTTATATGCTTTTATCTTCAACATAAATCATGGCATACATGCAAATAATTGTGATAACTCATAAACATCATATACATATATATATATATATATTAATAATATGATATAGTGTCATATATATAATTGTTGTGTGTAATATGTTTTAATATATATCTTACCATCTATGCATTTTCAGTTTTTGTTCATATTGATTTTGGGTAGTAGCCTTGCATCTCTAAAGCCATCGCAAGCCATGCCTTGAACTTTATATTAATATAATGATATATATTAAAAACGTAGTGTCTAAACAAATTAAAAAGTATTCAATTGAATAACATGTAATTGCCATTTAGCTATAGCATGTATAAAATATATTTGTAATTACCATAAAATATGTAATTGTCATTTGATTGTGCAAAACATAGTTTACATTTATGTTGTAATATACCAAAAAAGTAAATGCATCTGTACATAAAATACTTTAATCCTTTTTAACAGTATATTGGAGTATTTAACACAGAGTCGGTCTAATCTTTGGAAGGGTTCAGTGCGGGAAAAAAAAATAAAAAAATTAGGCCCCTTACAATATTAATATTATTCTCAAAGTGGCAAAGCATCCACTACCTAGACCTTATTAAAATTTAGGCCCCTGATAATATTATGAAGTTGGATAGTTCAAGTGGCGGAGCATCCACTGCCTAGATCTTTGGTCTTGGGTTCGAGTCACCTTGGGGGAAAGAGGGGGTTGTTCTTAGAGTAGGAGAAAAGAAATTTAAAAAAATGAAATTATTATTTTAAAAATAAATTTAATCAACTAAAAATGGATCTCGAACTATGTTTGAATGAGCCTCAAAGTGACAAGTCCATCACATCATTTAATATGTAAATTACTTGGGCTGAGGAGGAATCGATCCTGCATCCCACCTGTCTAATCTTTTCGCTTCAGAAATTGACCACTTGAGCTATGTCGATTTATGCTCAGCATATGTTAAATATATATATACGAAAATACAAATTTATACAGAAAATAGAAAAATAAATTTTTTTTGGAGGCCCTCGCCGGCGGGGGCCCCGGTGCGGCGGCGCCGCCTTGCCCCCTAAATGTTCGACTCTGATTTAACAATAGGTTGACCAGAGAGTAACTTCATATTACAATTTCCTTAACCGTGAATCCCTGATAAGTAACTAAATGTATATTGGTTTATGGATTGGGTAGAGCATAAAAGATCTGGACATTAATTTTTTTATTGTATGAATTGTGGTAAAATTTATAAGACATTGTGCAATCATCCTTTAAAAGTGATAAAAATGCATTAAACAAACAAATAATAATTAATAACATTATTTAAATTGAATTGTCACATCCTCCATCTGGACAAACAAATTCATAAACAAACATAGCCTGAAAGATTTTGACGATGTCCTAATATCCTAAAAGACATGGCACTCATAACTCAATACTTATACCAATTTATTTTCTTTCTTGAAATTTTCTTTTTCCTTTTTCAGGCCTCCAATAACAAATGTCAACTCCTCATTTAGTCTGCTTTCAACGTCTCTGGCCACGCAATAGCTACAGAAACCCAAAATGAGCCCTCTTATAAATAAATTGGAGGAATTGATAAATATCTAAAATTTAATATATTAACAATCTGAAAGGATTTACAATCTTTTATAAACATACTTATACACCACATATTATATCATCAATAGTTTAGCCGCACTACTTTGCGATATGCAACAAACATACTTATACAATGAATGTAGAATTCTCTATTAGATGCATAATCTATATTAATGATATTCTGAGGCAAGCAAAACAATTTTGACACAAAGCATCAACACGTTTACCACATTCGTATTTGAGGAAAAAATAAGATAAGTGTAGTCTTCAACATACCCCTCTCTCTTTCTACATACACACATACACACACACACATATATATGTTGTTGCACCAACATCTGGATGAGTTTCCCACAAGCAAAATTTGACATCTATTGACCAATCAAGAAAAATGCGAAAGGTTAAGATGAGTACCTATTTGATTGTCGGACTCGAATTGTCACCAATCCTCCTTGAATCATTTCTTCTCCTATATTGAAAGAGAAAGTGCTTGGCATTATGGCTAAGTTACATTGTTGAATCATCATCAATACACAACAAGACATCAAGGGGAAGAAAAAGAAAAATGTCAAGAATCCACAATGATGACAAACTCAAGATGAAAATACTATGTCAACCCAAATGTGACAGAAAAAGCAAAACTAAGCATCTATTGGTTACATTGGGCTACAATGGCCAGAAAATATTAACTGAGTTGATTCAACATGCTTTCAACAAACCAAAAATAATAAATTTATCAAAATCAAGTATAAATGAACCATATAGTCTTGAAAGCTTAAAATAACTGGAAATTATCCTTTAGAGACCCTTATTCAGAAAAAGTGTTGCTCTCCACTCACATTAGAAAAATGTAAACCGCTCATCCACTTACAGATCGACAATCCACTACACCATATGTGAAGAATTATGAAGTTTCAAACTTCAATCTGCTTAAAAAAGCTATAAACTCTATTCTCTATTTGATTTGGGCTAAATCGCAAATCTCATGGAGGAATGAAGTTTGATTCTGAAATTGCTCCCTAGCATCAGGTAGAGATTTATATCCGGCTTACCATCCTACAAATCGAGACCCAATTTCTTCCCAGATTTATCACCACGGATGCTGAAATGCCTGCTTCAAATTCTTCTTGAATTCAGATTTTACCCCTTTCAGTTGCTCTCATCTGCAAATAAATAATTATCCATGAATTTTTGAAATGGGGTGATGATGACAATGAATGCAATTTCTAGAGAGAGATATAGAGTACTTACGACCTCAGACATGAATGCACAATTTGGATCGTCAAACACGGGGGTAAGGGCGCCATCATTCGGTTAAGATTAACGGAAAGAGAAGGTTTTCCCGATTTCTTGGTTGCGAGAGATTGAGAGTGCATTTTCTCTGATTTTCTATATTGTGTCGCAATCGAGAAATTTGAAAAATGATAAAAGGAAGATAAATTGAGTAACCGACGAGAAGGAAGAAGTCGATAAGGAAGGAACGCAAAAATAACAGATATCGTAGAAGGATCTTAGAGAGACCAACACGTCATTTTTGGCGAAATTGACTGAGAGGCCAACTCGTCAGAGAAAAAACCTGAGTGGTCTTCCTTTAGTTTTAAAAAGGGGATTATTAAAAAGGGGATTATTATTATTATTATTATTATTATTATTATTATTATTATTATTATTATTATTATTATTATTATTTCTTCTTCTTCTTTCATTGTTACTGGGTGAAATATTACTCATATTTGTTTTTGCTTTTTTGTTTTTTTTTTTTTAAATATTGCTCACATGTTATTTGAAGATAATTTGTATTATTATTGTTATATTATCATTATCATAATTTATACATTCTTTCATTCTTACTGGTTACCAAAATAAATATATGGTTAATGATAATAATAGTTATTTATACTAAAGTAAAGAAAATTAGGTGTAAATAATGTAGTTATGTTATTGTTGATACTAGTACTATTCCCGTGCGATGCACGGAAGTTTATTTAAAAAGTAATGATTTTAATAAAATTAAATATGATATAGTTTAATATTTAAATATGTGATCGTTTTACCCAAATAAAATATTTTTTTAAATGTAGAATAAAATATAAATAAAATTATAAGTAATGTGAATATAAGTTTCTCGCATGTTATACATGAATTTAATATAACTCACTTTATATATATGTATATTATACTCTCTCCGTCCCGAATGAACTTGCACACTTCTTAATAAAGAAAGTTATAATACACTCTTCACCCTCAAAATCTTCACCCTCAATCTCCACCTTCAATCCACATTTGAAAAGTCAACAAAATCCTCAAAAAACAACTTTTCTTAATATGTGTGCCGACCCTCCTGTGCAAGTTCATTTGGGAATGAGGGAGTATATGTATATATATAAAAATTAATATTAAGACAAATATCTTTTTCAACATGTTCATTTCTTATCTTTGACATCCAAACACACATTTAGTGTGTTTGTTTCATTCTTCACCTATATGAATTATAGCTTAATTAATTATGAATATTAAAACTTAAAACAAACATAAATACCTAACTATCAACTCATATTATTAAATAAAATAAACTGAATAATGTTATAAGAAAATTATTTTTCTTTCATTTTTTCCATTCTATTTTGAATATTTAAATTTATCCAAATAAAGTTTTAATTCTAATTATAACTATTTACTTTTGAAAAAAATTAGTTGCAAGTTTTAATACCTTACTTTGTATTTTAGATATACAAAGAATAAAAAAAAAATAACAAAATAAGATTCAAAAGTTATTTAATAGTTGGAATAACAAAATAAAACATCTTTTGTTTTTTCAATAGTTCGAATGACAAAATAAAACATATGAGTTCTTCAATATTTCTTAATACTTTCATATATATATATATATATATATATATATATATATATGTTGAAAAGTTTCAATTAAATTATACGTTTATATTGTAAATAGTAGACTCATCTAAAGATACACATTGGTTAATGTAAAAAAATTGCTTAGGTTGCAAAATGTAAAAAAAAAAAAAACTAATAAAAAAAAAATATATATATAGAACATAATTGAGATTGGTTAATGTGACCAAGTATTGTTTAGGTTGCAAAGTCTAAAAAATATATATAGTTTAAGTTGGTTAATTTTGCTTATTTAAAAGAAGTTTAGTTGCAACTTGTATAATAGCATAATTTAGGTTGCAAAGTGGTAATTATTTATCGAAAAGTAACATTAATATATGGAGATATAAAAAAGTAATATTTTTTTAAGATTAATTACCCCATATAAAGTTATATATATGAGCGAAAGTCATAGTTTTGTGATTTATCAACAAAAATAATTATTATGATAAATAAACATTAGCAAATTTTATAATTTAATAAGATGATTATAAATCAAATATTAACTATCACTTTTAATTCGATAAAGTATGTGTTCAATTGTATATACAATGATTTTTCTTTCAATGCAATAAATGAAGAAAACTTGAGACAGTTCAAGTCAAATAAATAAAACTGATTAATTGTCGTTTTAATGAAATAATCAAGTAATATAATTTGTAAAAGAGAATTATTTGAATGATTTTTAATTTTGTTCCGAATCAATGCTATATTTGTTTTGCAAGCTACAATAAATACTGGAATCTTACTTAAATAATCAACGAACAAATAATATAATATATTAAATAGAATATTTTATAATTATATATATATATATATAAATAAAACATATGGATGTCAAATCGAATATCGTCAAAAGATGATTAATTTGATATAGTATACATAATAAATATATTAGAAATGAAAAAAAAAAGATATTTGCAACTTTAGAAAGTAAAATTAATTTTGATTCTTACCAGTGACAACAACTTATCAATCACAGTCTGAAATTTTAGGCTGCAAAGTGTTACTTACAGAAGTGTCCCAACCCTGGCTTATATGTATAAATATATATAGATTTTTTAATTTATAAAATAATTTTTAAATTCTAACTATAAATAATTTAAAATATCCATAAAATATATAATAAACGGAACAATGATATTTTATTTGGATAGTTCATACGTAATGTAAAGTTTAATATTGTTTTTCTTTATGTCCCTACTTTTATTTTATATTTTTTTAATTTATCTAAATAAATTTTCAAGTTCTAATTATAAAGTTAGATTTTTATTTGCAACTTTTGAGATTTCATTTGGTGATTTCAAATATACTTAAATAATTTTATTTAATAAATTATTATTTTAACAAAATAAAATTCAAAAGTTATTTAATAATTCAAATAACAAATTAAAGTCTATGAGTTCTTCAAAATATTTGGATATTTCCGTATTTTATATGGTAATATAAATTATTTATATAAATGTTATATTTTTCTTACAAATAATTTATTTATTTGAAGATAAAAATTAATTAATGCGGGAAAAGCTATTTAGATTGTTAAGAGTAAAAAATACAATTGATGTTTATTAGTGCGACAAAGTATTATTTAGCTTACAAAGTTTAAAAATATATAATTGAATATTAGTAAAAGTAAAAAAAATTAAAAAGATTGCAAAAATTTACAAATGTCATAATTTAGGCTGCAATAAATAAATTTCCTTAAAAGAGTAATTTTAACAAAATACACATTATTAAAAAAATAAATAGGTAATTAAAAATAATTATAAAAAAATATTCATGATTTTTTTAAAGAAATCATTTTACTAATTTTAGTTGCAACCAAAACCAAAATATTATAGTACAAGTCACAATGACCATCAATTATAGCACAAAAATTAACCAACAAACAATCCGTTTATTCAAACCAAATATCTCATTATAACGTATGTGATATGGATGTCAAATCGAAGCTCGTGAAAAAATGAATAATTTGGTATATTATTCATAAAAATCGGATTTAAGATGAAAAAATTATTTGTATTTAAAAATAAATAAAAGAAAGTTATGAACATACCAAAAATAGGAAAAGTTACTAATTATAGTCTAAAATTTTTGGAGGGAAAACTAAAATGACACTACTACTCTCCATTTTACTTTTATATATATATAGATTGTCATTATTTTTGTTTTTATTAATGTCTAATCATTAATAAAATGATTCAATTTAAGAATCTTCCTTATTCTTAAAAGGAAAATCGTTGATTTTTTTTTGGGTGATGTGTCTTTTTCTGATTTTTAAATTATTTTAAAATGAAAAATGTATGGATATTTGTTTTAATTTTCTACCGGAAAAAAAAAAAAAAGAAGAAAGGGAAAAATAAATTGTTGTGATGTAATACCCTCCTACCATTGAGGAGAGTTAACCAATCAATTTTTTTCTTTTTTGCTTAACTTTTTCGTCTCAACTACGTTTTTTATGAAAAATATACTAATTTAATCTTTTTTTCAGGATCTTCGATTTTACTTCCATTATGCATATATTAAATATTAATTTTAAGTGTAGTTTACTTTTTCATAATTATTATGATATATTTTGATTTTAATTTTTTATATATATAAATAAAAATGTCGTATATTATTAAAAATGATAATTTCTTATAATCTGAAAAAATGATCTACTCTTTTTTAGAAGATAATTTCTTTTATTTTTTATTTAGAAAAAACTTTTACTTTAGTTTTACCTTTTTATAATAATTTTGGATTGACTGAATCATTGTGTATTTAAAGAAATTTGATATAAAAAATGAGATGATTTTTAGAATCAATACAATAGAAAACTTAGATATAATAGTTAAAATGATATGTTGATTGAATTAGTGTTTTTTTTTTAAATAGAAAAACTATGTTAACTACTGACACGTCGGTTTCTAACCTAGTGTTCCGCAAGTGTACGGATGTAGGTGTAGTACTATTGTCAAGGTCGATCCCACAAGGAATAGTTTTAGGTAGTCTGGTACCTTAATACTCTAGGAATGTCCTAACTAGATACTGATAAAGCACAATCCAGTATCCAGGAAACCTTAACAGAAAATTACGTAAACACTACGAAAACACACAAGATTTACGTGGTTCGATCCGGAGATCTACGTCCACGGGCAGAAAATCACTCTTGCCGAGGTGTTTCTTTTACTAGAACTTTGAGTTTACAAGCAATATTCCAGAATGCAGAGTGCGAACCCTAATTCCGAGTTCTTTTCTCATATTTATACTCAGCTTTTCCTAAACCCTAACTGAACCCTAACAAACTCCCTATTCTCACGCCTATTTCCCGCTGCATGGCGGTTGGGAACGAATCCTGAGCCTTGATTCGCGGAACAAACCACCTGTTGGGCCAACGCGTGTTCCTGGGCCTGCTGGGCCTACGCGTGCTGGGCCTTCACGTGCTTGCTGGGCCTACGCGTGCTGGGCCGGTCAGTGGGCTCAGGTATTAACCCGACCCGAAGTGACCGGGTTATCCCTATCAGATTCCCCCCCCCACCCCAGCCGAAGCGAGGAGGGAGCTTCGGTTGTCACCGGTGTGGAACCGTAAGCAAGAAGGGTCGTGGTCGCTGGCGGGCCGAAGTGTTTATGGTTGACTAAGTCTATCCGCGTCCCTGGGGACTCTGCGGAGCAGTCTGCGGACGCGGAGTCGAGCTAGGCCGAAGTGCACAAGACATATATCGAGATACCGAATTTCCCAGAAGCAAGAAACGCGTTGGAAGTATATAACAACCTGGCCGAGGTGGAGGGTACACCGGAGTGAGTAGTCTGGCCAAAATGAAGGGAGCACCGGAGTGTGGTAGTATGACCGAGGTGGAGGGTACACCGGAGTGTAGTTTGAATCTTCCTGACGAAGGGTGAGGTTGATGTGATTGGCGGCGCCATCATGAGAGAGAAGGATGTGAAGTGACACGCTCTGCGACTTCCAAGAAACCTGTTCCCCACGCGCCTTGGGAACTGCAAAGCGCGTGAAGAGCACGTTTAAATCTCCATCATTGAATTTGAATAGGCTGCATCAGAGCCGTTGGTTTTTTGCGTATATAATTGGAATAACTGCACAGTAACTTTTCATCTTCTTCATTGCGATTCATCTGTTTAGAAAGCGGGAAAAAGAGGGATTCTGTGCTTGCAATCCATCTCAAATCAAAACTTCTCAAATCCAAACTTCTCAAATCCAACCCAAGTAAGTATGTCCTCCTCTTCATCTTCTGCCTCATCTTCTGCCTCTATTGAAGTAGTAGGGACTACGGGTGCTCCGTTAGATATCCCCCCCCTGTCGTATCTCATTCCGGAGAGGAATGAGGTTAGGACCGTAGACAGGGCCGATGGGCTGGAAAGCAACGTTATGATGGTTGCCTTCTACCCATGCGCGGAGGAGGAGTTGGAGGTGTCCTCGATAGCGTTACGGATGTCGCGAGAGCAAATTGAGAGAGAAATCCCTTTATTTTTCTTTCCCTTCAACCTAGAGTATATAATACCGAACCCCGAGGATAGGGCCTGCTGCCCACCGCAGGGGTTTATTAGTGTGTACATAGATCCCCTTAGAATAGGCCTGAGGCTGCCCCTGTGGGACATTGTGATCCAATTGCTGAAATACTACGGTATTGCCCTTAGCCAATTAGCGCCAAACGCGGTGAGGCAGGTAGTGGGATATCACGGTGGTTTATAAAAACGCCGGATTAGAACCGACCGTAGAGCTTTTTAGGTTCTTCTTCCAGTTAAAAAACTTCGGGAAGTCCAAGGGGTGGTACTCCTTTAGTCCCCGAGCCCGAGGTGGGTTCAAGGTTCAGAACCCGAGTAAGGTAGAGGGGTGGAAGGAGAGGTTTATATTTATTAGGAATAAAGTAGCTCTCCCGAAGTGGAGGAGTGATGAGGTGCTTGATACCGCTCCTGTGGAGAGCCCGGGGGCCGAAGTGATACATACATTCCGGACAGTGGGGACTTTCAAAACCCTCTGTTCCGAGGAGGAATTGGAGGAGGCAGGACTGAGCCCGTATTATTCGGGCAATGCGGGCGCCGAAGAGGGTAGGAGTCCTTGTATCTTGTTTTTTACAACTGTTGTTTTGCGTTAGACTAACCATAATTTTTATACGCAGTGGGACGCTTCGGGAAAGAGCCTGCCGGAAGCCCCGCGGCTGTTGCCGCAGCAAAAAAGAAGGGGAAGGCCACTGAGGTGTCTCCCCGGGGGAAGACAGTGCCCAGTCCACGACCGTCGGTGGGGTCGGAAGAACGGGTTGTGCCGGCGGGGTTAACCCCCGGAACGAAGAAGAGGCCGGAGCCTACCGGGACTCTGCTAGCACCGTCCAAAAGACCCCGGGAAGGGGAGAGCACTGAGGTAAACTTGAAACGCTGTTCGTAATTACGTAGCACTGAGTTTAATATCAGTTTTTGTGTAATTGTCCAGGTTGAACAAGTGGCCCCGGGTCTGCTGGGGTTGGAGGGCGCGGACGCCGAAAAGCTTCTGCGCTTGGCACGAGGTATCCTAGACCTCGGCCGCAAGAGCGAGAAGGAGGGGAAAGAGGAGCTGGCCGAAGTGGCCAGGGAGCTCCGAGCGCGCAATGACCGACTGACCCATGATATGACCGAGGCACGCAAGAGGGCTGCCTTGGTCGAAACCGAGGTTGCGCGTCTGCGCGGGGTGGAGGCGGAGAATAATGTCCTCCGGGGTGAAGTGCTGCGGCTGCGGGCAGAGATGGAAGCTCGGGAAACTGCTGTGGTTGAGGGACAAGGAGCGGTGCTGAAGGCCTTCGCCGATAGATTATTCCAGACCAGCACGTTCCTCGACTTCCAGACGGAGTTCGTGGCCATAGGGGACCAGGCCACTCGATCCGCGCTGCTGGAGCAGGTGAAGGAGGTCTACCCGAACGTGGACGTATATCGTCCAGAATTCGGGTATGACTTTGAAGCAGTGGCCGGAGTGGAGAAGGCCTACTATGCGGCTCTGGCGAATCTGCCGGAGTGGCCCCTGGTGAAGGCGCTCGGGGAGAAGAAACAGCTTCTGACGGCCGCGGAAGTTGCCAACTGCGAAGTGGACCAGGATTCAGAATTCATGGCGTTTCGCCGAGGTGAACTGGTCTCCGCACCCCGAAGCAGAGAACCCCCTCCACGGATAGAGGTCGAAGCCACAGCTGCGGACGAAGCCGTCGCAGCAACTGAGGGAGCAGCCGAAGTGTCCGAGGGCCGACGAGAGGGGTTGCCCGAAGAGACTGAGGCAACTGAGCGGGAGGTCAGTCGATCCCCGCAAATTTAAAGTTGTATATTTTAGGAATGTATGCGAATCAAAGTATTGAATTTGGAACCTTGTACTTCTGTATTGTGAAATATAATTGTTTGTCAGATTCTCTGTCTTTCCTTTGCTTGCATGATCAATTTATGTCTGTTGTTGAACTGAACTCCAATTGTTTACATACTTAAGAGTAATCGATCTGGTTGGCTCTTCTTTCTGTTTAGAACACCGCGGAGCTACACGAAACAATAAAGAAGCTCATGCGATCACTTAAGTGGTTCCGCGAGGAGAAGAACAACCTGCAAATGCACGTAGTGCCGAAGCTAGAGAAGCAGGTGGCCTCGGCAGAGAGGAAAGTAGTTGAGGCCGAAGAGAGAGCTAAAGACTTCGAGATGAAATATCGGTCTACAGCTGCCGAGATGAGCCGTGTCCTCGTTCATCAAAGGGAGTATGACCGGATGCTGTCGGAGTTCGGCCTTCTGACCTTTGAGGAAGTGGAGGAACGGGTTGTAGAGATTCAAGGTGACATCGCAACATTGATGTCAAGGAGCTCTATCTAGTCATCGGAGCTCGTAAGGAAACGAGAAGTTCTGGAGTTGCTTCTCAGTATGTACGAAGGGCTGAAGGGCCGAGGCAGGTGGAGGCCTTCTGCCGAGGAATTCATCGCGAGTTCAAGCCGGAGCCAAGGTACCCGAAAAACTTCTCGGAAGGACAAAAAGAAGCCCTCTGGAAAGAGCCAAGGCATTGTTATTCGAGAGCCAGCTCCAGTGACCCCGATCGAAGAAGAGCCCGCTGTGGTTGTTGAAGAAGTAGTTGAGAAGCTGGCCAGAGAAATTGAAGTGATGGCTCCGGAGGAGTGGGACCCTGTGCAGTGGGCCCAAACCCCGAGGTCCGTTCCACAAACAAGTATCCGAGCGCGGACTAGAGATGAAGTCCCCAGGCAAACGCCTAGAGAAAGTCCCCGGCGCCGGGATGCTCGCGGAGGAGAAAGAGCCGGAGCTCGTGGCCGAAGAACAACAAGGTCCCGGAGGACGCAGCGAAGATCAAGGAGCAGGCCGCAACGCCGGGGCGCTGAATATTGGCTCGGGGGCCGTAGATAATGACTTATCATTTCTCTTTTCTTTTTTTTTTTTTTTTTTTTTTTTTTATTTTTATTTTTATGTAAAGGACTTTTCAATATTGTATCGTTTAGAAGATAATAGAACTGTTGCGTTGTGTATAGACGGGTTTAAGGAAGGCAACAAGTTACTAACCATTTTAACCGGGTGTTCGGGAACACGATACGAAAAATTATTAACTATTTTAATTGGGTGTTCGGGAACACAGTATGGATAAATCCAATCTCCCCGGACGGATCAGGCGGGAGTAAACACTTCTCCGGTTAAACAGGCGAGAAAGTGATATAAGTCCGGGGACGAAATGCGAATCTCCTCGGACGGACCGTGGTAGAGATTTAATTGTCCGGAGACTAATAACGATAATATGATTGCGTTAGGGCGTCCCCGTAACGTAAAGGAAAACACAGTAAGATGCATAAGCAAAGAATTTCTATTCAACGATAAGTGCCGGAGCAAACTCAAAAGTACAAAGAGAGATAACACTTATAAAAGAAATTAAAGATAAGATGGTACTTGAGATTTGGGATTCACAGATAGAAGCGCCTCAAGTTGGTTACATGCCAGCTTCGGGGAATCGGGGTTCCATTGAGATGCTCTAGCTGATAGGATCCGGAATCGTGCGCGGCAACGACTCGGTAGGGACCCTCCCAAGAAGCATGTAATTTTCCCTCGGGGGCAGCTTTGCTGGCCGAGTTGAGCCGAAGAACTAGGTCCCCGACATTGAACTGAGTGCCTCGGACCCGGAGGTTATGATACTGGGCTGCTCGTTGTTTACACCTGGCCTGTTGAATGAATGATTGGTCACGGCGATTTTCAAGCTCATCCAAATTTGCCCGGAGAGCCTCGTCATTATCCTCTGTAACCAATGTGAGGAGGCGGGGGCTTGGTACACTGATTTCAGCAGGGATAACGGCTTCGGAACCGTAAGTAAGGCTGTAAGGAGTCTCCCCGGTAGAGGTATGTGGTGTTGTGCGATAAGCCCATAGGACTTGTGGAAGGTTTTCAGCCCAGAGACCTTTGGCATTATCCAGGCGCTTCTTTATTCCCGTGAGCAGTGTCCGATTGGTGACTTCAACCTGCCCGTTGGCTTGAGGGTGAGCAACCGAAGTGAAAAGTTGTTTGATGTGAAGCTCTTCGCACCATGACCGAAAGGGGTCGTTGGAAAATTGTTTACCATTGTCCGAGATAATAGTACTCGGGATGCCGAAGCGACAAACGATATTGCGCCACACAAACTTCAAGATATTCTGTCCAGTAATGGCAGTGAGTGGTTCGGCTTCGACCCACTTAGTGAAGTAATCTACGGCAACGACCAGAAACTTTAATCCCCCCGGAGCAACGGGGAATGGACCAACAATGTCGATACCCCACTGAATAAACGGCCACGCACTCTGGATGCCAGTGAGCTCGGTCTGCGGCAGATGCTTTATACGGGAGTGCAGCTGGCACTTGCTGCATTTGGTCACTAAGTCGTGGGCATCGTTGAACAAAGTTGGCCAATAATATCCCCAGCGGAGAACTTTCTTGGCCAATGTCCGGGAACCAATATGGCTGGCACAGGCCCCTTCGTGAACCTCCCGCAGAACTTGGGTAGCTTCGGCAGGAGTGAGACACCGGAGACTCGGTTGTAGGTATGACTGCCGGTATAAGACTCCATCATGAAAGGAGTATTTGGGGGCTTTGAGGACAACTTGCCGAGCTCGTAGCTTGTCAGTGGGCAGGATTCCATCTCGGAGATATTGGATGATAGGAGTCATCCAATTCGGATCACTATCGGTCAGGACCGAAACCGTGGCCTCATGAATTGCTGGATGAGATAGGTCTTCGACCATGATATCCGAAGATATATTAGTTCGGACCGCGGAGGCCAATTTGCTGAGCGCGTCTGCTCTTGCATTCTGAGCACGTGGTATTTTCTGGACAACAACTGTATCAAGAGTTGACATAAGCTTGAGTGTTAGAGCTAGATACCTGATCATTGTTTCATCCTTGGCGACATAAGTCCCCTGGATTTGTTTGGACACGACCTCGGATTCCGTGAAGAGCTCAAGATGACGAACACCTAAGGATTGAGCGAGCCGGAGCCCGGCGAGAACTGCCTCGTACTCCGCTTCATTATTAGTCACCTTAAACTTGAATCGGATGACGTATTTAACTTCAACCTCCTCGGGGTCGATGAGAAGCACCCCGGCACCACTTCCTCGAGTCGTGGATGCTCCATCCACATATAGTTGCCATTTCTGAGGTGAGGATACGAGGGTAGCGGGGTGATGTGTATCACTGCTTGTCAGAGACTCATGATTGTCTCCCGGGGTTTCAGCCAGAAAGTCGGCGAGTGCTTGTCCCTTGATTGCTCGGCGGGGAAGGTATTGAATATCATATTCGCCTAACTCGACGACCCACTTTGCAAGGCGCCCTGACACCTCGGGTTTGACAAGAATCTGGCGGAAAGGATGATTGGTCAGAACCCGTATTTCACGTCCTTGGAAATATGGCCGTAGACGCCGAGCTGCCATAACAATTGCCAAAGCGGTTTTTTCTAACACGGAGTACCGTGTCTCTGCCCCGTGGAGAACACGACTTGCGAAATACACGGGATGTTGAACCCCATTGACTTCGCGCACAAGTGCAGTGCTAATAGCTTCCTCGGCGGAAGCCAAATATAAGTAAAGCGGCTCTCCGGGGAGAGGAACTGACAAAGTAGGCAACTGCTGTATATGACGTTTCAAAGCCTCGAAGGCCTCGGTGCACTCCGGAGTCCACTCAAAGGACTTCGCCTGTCTCAATACTTTGAAGAATGGGAGCTGTCGCTCCGCCGCTTTAGATAAGAATCGATTTAAGGCCGCCAAACCACCTGTGAGGCGCTGAACATCCCTGAATGTCTTGGGTGGCTGCAGTTCTAGCACATCCCGAAGTTTGGCCGGGTTAGCCTGCAAACCGTGTTGTGAAACCATATAACCCAGAAACTTGCCGGAGCCGACGCCGAAAGTGCATTTTGCTTGATTAAGGCGCAAATTGTAGCTTCGCAGGGTGCGCAACGTTTCAGCAATGTCTTGCACACATGAAGAATGGGAGATACTTTTTATAACAAGGTCATCAACGTAAACCTCGACGTTGCGGCCAATCTGGCCGTGGAAAACCCGGTCCATGAGACGCTGGTATGTGGCTCCGGCGTTCTTGAGCCCGAAGGGCATTTTCTTAAAAGCATAGCACCCGAAAGCAGTGATGAATGCCATCTTGATGGCATCCTGCGGATCCATAAAGATCTGGTGGTATCCCTTGTACAGATCTAAGAAACAAAGTGCCTCATACCCAGTAATGGCCTCGGCCTTTTGATCTATGGAAGGTAGGGGATAACAGTCCTTCGGACAATGTTTGTTGAGGTCGGAGAAGTCGACGCACATCCGCCATGCCCCACTGGAATTAACCACCATTACTGGATTCGATAGCCAGGAGGGGTAATATACTTCGAACAGGATGTCCGCATCTAAGAGTTGTTGCACCTCGATTCGAATTGCGTCATTTTGCTCCGGGGCGAACTTCCTTTGCTTCTGCTGGATAGGCTTTATGCTGGGATCAATGTTCAGCTTGTGTGTTATTATGTCGGGAGAGACCCCGGGCATATCCAGAGGAGACCATGCGAAGACATCGGAATATTCTCGCAAGGTCTGAATTATAGCCTGATGTAACCATGGCACATCCACGGCTCCGACGGTTACAGTCTGCTCCGGCTTGGACGGATCTAGTGGTACTTGAGCGGTGGCATCCCCCAACGAGGTACATTCCCGAGGTTCCAGAACCGATGATGCCACCTGAAGCTGCTGTTTAGGAGGAACCTTAGCAGTCTTTTTGAGTGCCACGTACATACATTCTTTTGAAACCCGCTGACTCCCGCGGATAGCCACTTCGCCATGTGAAGTTGGGAACTTTAGTGCGAGGTGATATGTGGAACATATGGCTTTGGCGGGGGTAAGCCAGTCCCGGCCCAGGATCATGTTGTACGGTGATGGGGAATTCACCACATAAAAATCCACGAAAATGGTTCTTATTGCCGGATAAGTCCCCAAAGATGCTGGGAGAGTGATGATACCCTCTGGCTGGACTTCACCCTGAGTGAAAGTCTGCAGTGGCCCGGGGGCCGGCCGAAGTTGTTCCCGAGGAATCCCCATCCTTTGGAAACAGTCGGCAAATATTACACTCACCGCGGCCCCATTATCCACGAAGACCCGCCTTATTGTTATATTGGCTACAGTCATGTCGATGACAATAGCGTCAGTATGAGGTGTTATTTCCGGAACCGGGTCTCTATCCGTGAAGCTGACAGTCTCGGATTGATGGAGGCGTTTATGACGTGGCTCCTCGGGAGGAGGACGTCGAGCCTCTGCCTTCAAGGCATGTCGCGAGGCCCCGGTGGGAAGGGCCCCATATATCACGTTTATTACGTGAGGAGGCGCTGTCTCCGGGTCCTCCCGGAGGAGGAGGAGGTGGCGGAAGACGTGGTTGTTGGCGATTGCCAGAATCTTGCCGTGCGTAATTATTAGGCCCCGGCCGATTATTATGCCACGGCGGTCGATTTTGTTGTGTACCGTGGTCATGATAACCTCCACGATTATGGGACGACCCCCCATTCTGACCTGTCCGAGGCTTGTCATCGGTCCGCGCAATGTATTGGCGCAAAAAACCTTTCCTCAGGCACTCCTCGATTTCCTTGCTGAGTTCTCGGCACTCCTCTGTCTCGTGCCCATGATCTCGGTGGTACGCACACCACTTTCCACGGTTCCTCTTCTCAGGCGGAGCAGTCATCCGCGGACAAGGTCGTAGATCGTTCTTGTGAATAGAAAGGATTTCGGCGCGTGACTTCGTCAATGGAGTCAATTGTGGAATATCACTTCGAGATTCTGAACGCCCCGGGTTCAGGCGGGAAAAGGCACTAGGTCGCGTACTAGGCCCAGTTTGCGCCTTGTCGGACTGCCGCTTACTAGCGTGTTTCTCGCGTTTCCGGCGAGTCTGCTCCTCGGCCTTAGCAAATTTGCACACCGTTTTGAACAGTGCTCGGGTTGTAACCGGTGTGTTTCGAACTAACTCGGTGTAGAGTGTTCCAGGACGGAGTCCATTCATGAATGCGTTGATGACTACGTCTTCGGGGCAACTTCCCACCTTGAGACTTTCCGCTGTAAAGCGGTCAAGAAATTGGGTAACGGTTTCACCATCCCGCTGTTCCATATTCATGAGGTCGGCCAAGGTGGCCATGGGCTTCGCTCGTGCTTCGAACCGCGCCCAAAAGTGTTCGGCGAGTTCTCTGAAAGAGGATACGCTGTTGCGCGGAAGAGAATCAAACCAAACCCGAGCCTCATCCTGTAAGTACTCGGGGAAAATCTTGCAGTAATGGAGGGATGTAGTGTTATCGCGGCTAAGCATGTTGTGCCCGAAAGCTCCAAGAAAATTGGCCGGATCTCCGGTGCCATCGTAAGGTGGTATGGCTGGCCGTTTGAACCCTTCGGGAAGGGAGGTGGCCATGATTTCTTGAGAGAACGGTGTGATGATATCTCCATTGGCATCAAGGCCCAGAATTCTGTCCAGTTCAACATTGCGTTGAACTCGCTCATACTCTTGAAGATCTAGAGCATGAGGATTGGCATAACGAACTCTCTTAGCCGCGTTGAGCGGACGACAGCGATCCATATCAGTAGGTTCATCGTTACGCGGTCGTGATTCGTTAGAACTCCCATGGTCCTCGGAGGAACCAGGTCGTTCCCGTCGCCGATCCTGACGCCCGCGATGCCCCGGGTCTTGTTGATCACGCGAGTGCTGACGTTGTGGAGGCACCGCGGGATTGGCATCATGTCCGGCATGCCCCGCGGGGTGTTGGCGATTAGCCGCCCAGTCTTGAAGAACATGGGCATGCTCTTGTAAGAAAGCCTGGAGCAATTCTGGGGTAATTTGAATGTTAACCGGTGGTTGGGCAGCAGCGGGATTAGGGTTTTGCATGTCCTGAGGGGGTGGAGGTAAATACTGATTGTCTGGATTCGCAACCGGGCCTCGAGTGCCCTGATGAGGAGATGTACTCCTTGCCGGCAATTGCCTCGGCGGCAAAACCTGATCCACGGGTGGATCCTGGTTGGATTGATCACCGTGGCGAGATTGATTCAAACGAGTTGTCACCATGATTCTTGAATACGCTGTGAACATAAAAAATTGCTTTACGGTTCCCACAGACGGTGCCAATTGATAAAGCACAATCCAGTATCCAGGAAACCTTAACAGAAAATTACGTAAACACTACGAAAACACACAAGATTTACGTGGTTCGATCCGGAGATCTACGTCCACGGGCAGAAAATCACTCTTGCCGAGGTGTTTCTTTTACTAGAACTTTGAGTTTACAAGCAATATTCCAGAATGCAGAGTGCGAACCCTAATTCCGAGTTCTTTTCTCATATTTATACTCAGCTTTTCCTAAACCCTAACTGAACCCTAACAAACTCCCTATTCTCACGCCTATTTCCCGCTGCATGGCGGTTGGGAACGAATCCTGAGCCTTGATTCGCGGAACAAACCACCTGTTGGGCCAACGCGTGTTCCTGGGCCTGCTGGGCCTACGCGTGCTGGGCCTTCACGTGCTTGCTCGGCCTACGCGTGCTGGGCCGGTCAGTGGGCTCAGGTATTAACCCGACCCGAAGTGACCGGGTTATCCCTATCAGATACTAAGTTGCAAAGGTTGATTTTAACACGACTTAAGGAATTTAACAAATAATTGGCAAACAAAAAGAACTAACAATCGATGAGAAAAGGTATCCTAGGGCTTCGATTTCAGGATATTAATTCAATGTTAGATATAATTAACCTATTAATTTACCAATTCTAATGTTTATTAGGCGGCACGACAATAATCTAATCCTTCTCTCGAAGCGATTAAACCGTTGATTAATTAAGCTAATTACCCTCTCGAGTCAATTAAACCTAATAACTCCCAAACGATCTTAAGCCACGGCCTACACAGTCATAGACAACTGCGCTCTATGTTCTAAGTCTGATAACAATTCCCTCCTCTTGAAGCGGAATTATTAAACTAAATTACTAAATCTAGGTGATCAAGCTAAATTCAGTTTTAAGCACAAACATAGAGATAAACACATAAAGAAAGGAATAAATAGATTAAATCATAATTAAAACATTGTCATAAAAATCCATACTTTCTAACCCTAGGACACGAATAGCTTAGCTACTCATGCCTAGTAATAATCCAATACAAAATTCTATAAAAAACATTGTAAAAGATAAAACTAAGAAAGAACAATTAAACCCGGATGAATCCGTCTCGATGATCTTCGTCTTCTTTGTCCTCCAAGATTTCTTCTAGGTGGAATGATGTAATTGATGTTCTTCCGTCATTGATCCCTAGAGCTTGGGGTCCTTTTTATAGAGTTGGGGACGAATCTTGGGGAAGATAGGATCAAAATCCTATTAAAAATAGGAAATTATCGCAGAAAAACCCTTCTGACACGGCCGTGTTGCTTAAGTGACACGGCCGTGTTCTATTCCAGAACTCACAACGCGTTGCAGGCCACTTTTGACACGACCGTGTTACAAGTCTGACGCGGCCGTGTCGGTTCTTGCGTTGTCTTGCTACTGGACCGGTTCAGACCGGTTCGGACCGGTTTGGACCGGTTCTTCGACGGTTCTCACTCTTTTGGGCCGATTTTCACTCTTTTCCAACTTGTTTCCTCGTCCGGTAGCCTGAAAATGCTCAAAATACCTTAAAACAAGTCGAAACACGTCAAATGACCCAAATATTATTAATATAAATAAATGCCGGTCAAATATGCACGTAAATGATATAAAATACGATCGTAAATCGACCTAAATACATGCATAAATGACGTGTTATCAAACTCCCCCAAACTTAAACTGTTGTTCGTCCCGAACAACATAACAAAAAGACACAAAGAAGACAAGTGATTATGCATTTGTTTAGGGCGACTAGACGATGAATTCATTTTCAGTCTGATTTCTCTTAAAACAACTAGGCAACACAATTTATTTGAGCATATGTGATAACGCGTAAATCCACTAATTTCGAGACTTTAAACTTTTGAATTATTCAACCCTCACCGGGTAAGTGTTTCACTCATCTCTCAAGTGTTTAAGCTAGAATAATTTCCACTCATATTGAATTATATGCAAAGTCTACGATATGCTTGCCAATTGTCTAAACTAGACCTCGTACTTGATACGTGTGACAAAGGATAAAAAAGGTCTTTATTTTGGTTGTAATGTGGGCTTAAGGTAAGGTGGGATACATTTGGATATAAGTGACTATTCGTTGGACTAATCAAGTTACGTCTAACCCGACTACCCCTCAATACAATCACTCAACCTCGCTCTTCAAATTTCAGCAAATCACCCCGCAAGTTGACTTCTTCACCTTCCCAAGTCCATACAACTTAAGTGCTTCTCAATTCTGTGGGTACCACATTTTTGGGACTACCCGAATGTTCTAAGCAAATTCACAATTTAAGCACTTTATTTTCTAGCCTCTCCTCTATAATACAACTTTTCTTCTTTTTTTTTTCTTTCTTCTTCTTCTTTTTTTTTTTTTTTTTTTTTTTCTTCTTCTTCTAGGAGAGGCTATTTTTCTTGGTATTTTACCTATCACTTTTCTCTTATTTCCTTCATCATTTGAAAAGATCCCTACTTCCCATTCCTTCCCACAAATTGTTCACCTAAAATTCCTTCCAATTCTCCTCCCTCTAACTTGATTAATCCAATTAGGGCCAAAAGAGTTAAATCAAAAGGTTTTGGCTGATATTGTTAGGTTATGAATAAATAAAGCTATAAGGCTCAAGTGGGCTAACTAGGGACAATTTTTTTCCATTATGGTTCAAAGGCAATTTTCATGATTCGAACAAATAGGCTTAAACAAAAAGTTGCCTAAGATCATTTCCTAAATCACAACACATACTTGACACATTCTTAGTAAAGACTCAAGGCAAGTTCTAGAGACTAGTACACATATTCAATCAAATTCACACCGAAAGAAAGTATATGACTCCAAAAATTGGAGTATAATTAGGCTCAAATTCTCACAAGGTTAATTTTGATTGAATATTCTAAGTTCAAGCTCAATTTCGTCTCAAAACACCTCTCATGCTCTATTATGTGCCATTTTTTCATCTAAATCATCTCATCATTAACTATTCATCATCCATCTTTCCCTATTATTCTCTTTTTATTTTTTTCACTTGTTACCTATTTCCGGGTTTTATTATTTTTATTGACTCTAAAAACTAAAACACTAATAAGACTCTAAACTCTAAACTCCTAAAACTCAACATGGAAACGAAATGCAGCCAAACTTGGGCTCACAGACCCAATAACACCAATAAATCAGAAAAATGGGCTCACAGACCCGATAACACCAACCGAAACAATAAAACTCAGCACAATGGGCACACGGACCCACAATTAACAGCAAGACTCTCGAACGATCAACTAAAAAGTAAATCAAAACTAGAAATATAGCTGTCAAGACGTTCCACGGTCTACCCCCTCCCCCAAACTTGGCTGTAAGTCAATGTTTGGAGGAAAAAACGTGGTACGCCTTGGTGCTAACTTACAAATCGTTTCGACGACGGCGGCGTTTTGAAACCCCTACTGAATCTTGGTTTGTCTGTCTCCGCATCACGCTCTGAATTTTTGTATCTTTTTCTGCTGAAGTAATGACGCGGCCGTGTTGAAGGTTTGACACGGCCATGTCACCTTTTTGCTAAAATTGATGTTTTTGGGGAACTTTTGACGCGGCCGTGTCGTTTGTGTGACACGGCCGTGTTGCATTCCAGCATTGATTCACGTTTTGAGCTTGATTTTGACACGGCCGTGTTATAAGGCTGACACGGCCGTGTTGCTGTTGAACCAAAAATTGATTTCTAGGCCTGATTTTGACGCGGCCGTGTCGTTTGTGTGACACGGCCGTGTTGCTTTACAGCATTGTTTCACGTTTTGAGCAGCCTCTTGACGCGGCCGTGTCAATTGTGTGACACGGCCGTGTTGCGTTGAACCTTCATGACGCGGCCGTGTTCATAGTGTGACACGGCCGTGTTGCCTCTTCTGCTCCTTTTAACGCGATTTTTTCGTCTTTTCGACCCCCGTTTCTTGCAACACTCGTCCATGTTGATTCCTAAAAACATAAAACACTAAAACACAAGTAAAACATAAAACTTAACGAAATAATAAAAATAGAAATAAAAATAAAACGATAAACATCGGGTTGCCTCCCGACAAGCGCTTTGTTTTACGTCATCAGCCGGACGTCCTTTTTCTATCAACCATTTTCTAGCCACCCCGAGTCGGATGTTTTCTGACCAATTAAAGAGCTATTTGGGACATGAGGATTTTCTACAGCAGCTAGGGTAGTGTAAATAATGCTACAATTGTGCCTAACCCTTAGACCCGACTTATGTATTTTGAGTGTGATTATTTCGTTTTGAACCCGAAAAACCAACTCCCCTTTAGGTACATCTATTAGTGCTTGGCTAGTTGCCAAGAAGGGTCTTCCTAAGATAAAAGGGAATTCATCATTCCCTTTCATGTCAACAACTAAGAAATCACTAGGGAATTCAAAATTTAGCACTTTTACCACTACATCCTCTGCTACTCCCAACGGCGTTAATGAAGATCCATCCGCCAATTTGATAGTAGTAAAGGACCGTTTAATTTCCCTTAATCCTAATTGTCTATACTGCTTAAGAGACATTAAATTTATACTAGACCCCAAGTCACACATGACATTATGAAACTCATGACTACCAATTGAGCAAGAAATCGTAAAACTCCCTGGATCTTTTGCTTTTGTTGCTCTTCTCGGTTTCATGCTTGTGGTTGCGTTCTTCTTGGGCCCACTCGGTGTCTTCTTCGTCGTCTCTTTTCCATCCTTCCTCTTCTTAATTTCCTCTTTATCTTGGATTCTCTCCTTTAGTGGTTCCTGTTTCACAACAACAACTCTAGATTGCTCTAAAGGGTCAAGGTTAGCAAAGAACGAATTTTTAAAACAAAAATCAAAAGACTCATCAAGAATAGGATATGGAATTTTCTTATCTATGATTGTATTGACCTCCTCCTTCTTGATGTTTTTGACTTCCTCGCTTGATTCCTTCGCTTCTTGGTCCTTCATGCTCTCTTCATGCTCCTCTAATTCCACAATATTGCAGTGCTCCTTAGGATTAACCACTGTATCACTCGGATATTGGCCTTGCTTGTGTTGAGCTCCTACTATCTTTATTAGTTGGCTCATGTTTGATGTCAATTCTCCAATGCTAGCTTGGGTCTGCACCAGTGTGTTCTCGAGCCTCTTGATGTCTGCCCCTTGCCCAGTGATATGCTTGTTTAGCTCCATAAATTTCCCATCTACTTTCTTCTCCAACTGAGCTAACTTTTCATCATACTTTTCAAATTGTGACTGCACTATCTCTTCTTGTGATGGCTTCTTACCGTCATGGATCATGCCATTTGTAACAGCAAATCCGGGTGGCGGATTAAGTGTATTTTGCGCGTTTCCATATGAAAAGTTCTGATGATTCTGAGGGTACTGATTGTACCGAGGCTGATTGTTCTGGAAGTTGTTGAAGTTTCGTTGATTCACAAATTTTACTTCTTCAACTTCTTCCGGACCCCCTGGCTGTTGTGCTAACTTAGATTAGTTAGCAAATTCACCTGGCTCGTCAATGCTGTTACTTGTGCTGTGAGCTTTTCAATTGGCTCATTATTGACGGGCTCGACTTTTTGGACACTGGCTATCCTCTTTGGTATGTTCCTCTCATTCGACCATTGGTAGCTCGTTCTGGCCATCGCGTCCAGGATTGAGAATGCCATCCTCACTGACTTCTCCATCAAACTTCCACCCGCAGCTGCATCCACTTGGTTTCTAGTCGGAGCAAGTAGACCATTGTAGAACTTGCATACTTGCTGCTTCTTGGTGAACCCATGTTGAGGGCAACTCCGGATAAGATCCCGGAATCGCTCCCAAGCCTCTCCGAATGGCTCTTGGTCCAATTGCTTGAACTGATTGATCTGGTTCTGCAGGTCGAGCATCTTGCTCGGTGGAAAGTACTTCAACAGGAAAGAAGTACTTAAGTCTTCCCAATCTCTGATATCTTCCAGCGAATTGAACCACTGTAGTGCTCTGTCCTTCAGTGAGAACGGGAACAATCTCATCTTGACCTGCTCGTGCGGCACATGATTGATCTTGATTGTGTCGGCCAGTCTGCGAAACTTGATCACATGCGCATTCGGATCCTCCAACGCACTTCCCCCATACTGGTTTTGCTGCACTATATTGATTAGTGCAGGCTTCAGCTCGAAATTGTTGGCATTGATTGGTGGAGGTTGTACTCCTCCTGCCTGCTGATTTGGACTGGGCTTCAAGCAGTCGCTAATAGGCGTGTCATCTTCATCGCCTGCAGCTGGGTCTATCTGAATTGGGCCGTACTGCTGTTGTAGCTGTGGCCCTTGTGGAGGTAACTGCTGTTGTATGTTCGTGACTCGATCATCCAACCGTGCCAGAGCTATCAGTACTCTGTTAAGTGCGTCATCCTGATTCGGATGCTGTGGTGGGTTCTCCATCTCAGATGCGGAGTTTCTTCTAGTTCGGTGTCTGCGAGCTGTCGCTTCAATTTCCGGATCGAAAGGAAGAAGGGTTTCTTTCCCTTTTGATCTGGTGAGCATACGAAGCCTGCAAACACCAAAAACAAGAACTACCGCATAATACAAAAATTAACCCAAAAATAAAAAACAAAAATTAAAATTAAAATTACGAAAAAAATAAAATCTAGTCTAGTTTCCTCCTATTTTTCAAGATAAAAACTAAGCGCTAAATCCTATTCCCGGCAACGGTGCCAAAAACTTGACACGTCGGTTTCTAACCTAGTGTTCCGCAAGTGTACGGATGTAGGTGTAGTACTATTGTCAAGGTCGATCCCACAAGGAATAGTTTTAGGTAGTTTGGTACCTTAATACTCTAGGAATGTCCTAACTAGATACTAAGTTGCAAAGGTTGATTTTAACACGACTTAAGGAATTTAACAAATAATTGGCAAACAAAAAGAACTAACAATCGATGAGAAAAGGTATCCTAGGGCTTCGATTTCAGGATATTAATTCAATGTTAGATATAATTAACCTATTAATTTACCAATTCTAATGTTTATTAGGCGGCACGACAATAATCTAATCCTTCTCTCGAAGCGATTAAACCGTTGATTAATTAAGCTAATTACCCTCTCGAGTCAATTAAACATAATAACTCCCAAACGATCTTAAGCCACGGCCTACACAGTCATAGACAACTGTGCTCTATGTTCTAAGTCTGATAACAATTCCCTCCTCTCGAAGCGGAATTATTAAACTAAATTACTAAATCTAGGTGATCAAGCTAAATTCAGTTTTAAGCACAAACATAGAGATAAACACATAAAGAAAGGAATAAATAGATTAAATCATAATTAAAACATTGTCATAAAAATCCCTACTTTCTAACCCTAGGACACGAATAACTTAGCTACTCATGCCTAGTAATAATCCAATACAAAATTCTATGAAAAACATTGTAAAAGATAAAACTAAGAAAGAACAATTAAACCCGGATGAATCCGTCTCGATGATCTTCGTCTTCTTTGTCCTCCAAGATTTCTTCTAGGTGGAATGATGTAATTGATGTTCTTCCGTCATTGATCCCTAGAGCTTGGGGTCCTTTTTATAGAGTTGGGGACGAATCTTGGGGAAGATAGGATCAAAATCCTATTAAAAATAGGAAATTATCGCAGAAAAACCCTTCTGACACGGCCGTGTTGCTTAAGTAACACGGCCGTGTTGCTTTGCAAAATTCACTTTTCCAGCAACAATTTGACACGGCCGTGTTGCTTAAGTGACACGGCCGTGTTCTATTCCAGAACTCACAACGCGTTGCAGGCCACTTTTGACACGGCCGTGTTACAAGTCTGACGCGGCCGTGTCGGTTCTTGCGTTGTCTTGCTACTGGACCTGTTCAGACCGGTTCGGACCGGTTTGGACCGGTTCTTCGACGGTTCTCACTCTTTTGGGCCGGTTTTCACTCTTTTCCAACTTGTTTCCTCGTCCGGTAGCTTGAAAATGCTCAAAATACCTTAAAACAAGTCGAAACACGTCAAATGACCCAAATATTATTAATATAAATAAATGCCGGTCAAATATGCACGTAAATGATATAAAATATGATCCTAAATCGACCTAAATACATGCATAAATAACGTGTTATCAACTACAAATATAATAAGTTGCTTATTTTTTATATTTAAATATGTCACATTAATATACCTTAGCACCTCATGCTTAATGAACTAATATCATTGCGAAAATTTCATGCTAATATTACTAAATCCTAAATATAGTATATGTGACTTTTGATATTGTTTGGCCTTATACGAATATGTAACTGTATTAGTATATTATTCATATGTTATAAACATACAATTATCTCATAAACCAGCGTTATGCTATATATATTTTATATCAAATTTTTACCTATTATAGTACAACATTTCATACAATCCTTTATAATATATCTTATTCAGTACTTATTTCAATTTTATTATTATACATATTTATCTTTATATTTTAATGAAAATTTAATAAAGAAATTCTACCCAGTGCACCGCGCGGGTGGAAAACTAGTTATTATGTAATGAAATGATTCAATTTGATAATACGAACATTATATTTTAACCACAATAGTAATGCTCCCATTGCGATGTACGGACATAATTTTTTTTATTATATCTTTATTATGTACAAATGCGTAAATTTATCATCTTTATTATCCAAATTTTATTGTCAAGATTAAATATAGTTTTTTATACCTATATTTCTTTCTTGCTTTTGTGATAAATATCAGTAAGTCTGAGATTTAACTGACCATCAATCAATTCTCGAAGTGGGTATCTTCATGCCAATAAAAAATTTAGATGCATGAAGAAATATATGCATATTAGCGTGGAACACCATAGAAGATCCTTGTGTTTGGGAGTCCATGAAAAAGTTTATTTTTGTGCTCTGTTCTAAAAGTCTCCGTCTATCTCTGACTATATCTAGACGCTAGACAGTCCTAGGCCATCTATTTTTTTTCCCTACTCCTCTCTGCTTAACCCCGATTAGAGCCAATTAATCCCGCCTAGATCTATTTATGTCCTAGACCCTAGTCTATCACCCGTCTAGCAACTAGCATATTTTAGAACATTGTTTTTATGGCACGTAACAACTAATTGATTGCTTGTGAGTAAGTAGTTCTTCATCAAGAACTCTAATAGAGATGACACTATATAGACAGTATATAAAATTAATTTTAAGAAAATAAGGAAATATATGAATCAACAAAAAGTACAAAAAGATAAATTAAAAGAAAGGAATCGGGAAAAATAAACTCCAATATTTTACCATGTAAAAATTACAAGTCAATTGCTACTAGTATCACTCAATCATCGAAGTGAAATAGATGATACTAATAGAATGTAACGATAGATGTGGATTAATAGACTTCTTTCCACTTTCTTGGTGGTTGTCTCTGACGAATGTGACCCTGTTCAATTCCTAAGAACTTAATCAATCGGTGTATTGGTACACGTATTTATGAATGCATAATAGGTCGATTTAAGTGTTCATTTAATGACATTCGCATGCATAACTGATCATGTATTGTTCATATTTGTGTTATTGAAAAATTTGACGTTGTTTGATAAGTAGAAAAATATGTATTATTTAGACTGCTTAGAATGTGTTTTTAATGCATTTTATTGTCATATATTTGTTATTTTTCTACTTATCTACACTTTGGCACCGATTACTCCAATTGTTGGTTTTTCATGTTAAATGTAGTGAATTTGAAGTGATTTTGGACTCTATTGAAAGATTATGGACCGAGAAGTAGACGATAAAAGATATTGGGCTATAAAAAGGAATATGGGCCAAGGCATTAGATCCATGGGCTGACATTGGATAACCCAATGTCAACCCAGGCCCAAGAAAGACCATTGAATGGAAGCGGGCCTTGTGGGAAATAAAGGCCAACAAGCCTTTAGTTGGAAAACATGAATTGACGGTGATTTGAATTAATTGAAAAAGGCCCACTTGGGCTTATAAAAAGAAGAGGGCATTGTTCATTGAATGGAGGCACGGATGGAGACGCAGAGCAGAAGATGAAGACGGAGTCTCGTTCCGGCAATTCCGTTTGATTTTATTTTCCGTTTATTTTAATTATGTCTTTCTTTTATCTGATTATAGACAATAGTTTAGTTATGAGTAGCTAAATTATTTTATACTAGTTTGAAGGGATGTTGAACCCTATTCGTTTTTATGGTTAATTGATCCGTAGTTAAATTCCGATTTATTGTTTTACAACTTATTTGTGTTACTTGTTCTTATGACCCATGATTTATTGATTGCTTGATTTGATAGGGCCCGTCGAATTAGGTTATTAATTTATCACTGCTAGGTTATAAAATTGTAATCCGTAACTGTTATAATTTTATAATCGCAAGTAGCAATAACGATTAACTCGTTAGGGGTAACACAAATCTAGGCCATCCGAATCGAGCGTATGTATTTGGAGTCTAGTCTGACCTATTATCCTAATTATTAATGCGTTTAATGAATTAAACCTAGAGAGCGTGTTCTAGGCTGTTCAATTAAATAGGGTTATCTAATGATTGTATCTTAGTTGACTATTCTTAAGGGATAATTCGGGTCGACAGAGCTTGTTGTCGGTCTAGGGTTAGAAGGTTGAGGGATAATAATCAGGTTAATTAGTTAATTAATTTGTAAACGAACAGGGGGATACTGAACTGAGAACTAGTATTACTTTTGATATTGATTTAAGTCAATTAGTATTTGTTTAATTGAGTCTTTGAGATAGTTAGTTATTTAATTGTTTATTTGATTAGCTTAGTGGTTAGAATAATACAATCGAAAACCCCCTTTATTGACTTTTATTGTTAATTATTAATATTAGAAGCATAATTAATTCATCCGCTCCTTGTGGGATTCGACCCTTACTTATCACTGCTACTAGTTAGTAGAGGTACAGAAGGTAGTTAATTTGACGTGCCTCGACAGCGCGGTCATTGTTTGAATTGTTTTGAAATTATTTGGATAAATCTAGATCGAAAAGTTGATCTCGACTAAGGATGGACGAAGAAACAGGTCTCGCAAGTCTAAAAACGAAGCAAAGATCGAGTCAAGCTTAAGAAAATTGTGCTCGGCCGAGACAAAAGATTAGTGGAAAACTAATCAAAGCTGAAGAAATGACTCGGCCGAGACACTCATTTTCGACCGAACATTTGGTACAAGGCTCTCGACCGAGATAGTCGTTCTCGGCCGAGATATAAAGCCGGATTAAAGAAGGATTTGCTCGAAGATTGCCCTTTTCAAGCCTAATTTAAGCCGAAGTCACCCCTATCCTAAAAAAAAAAAAAAAAAAAAAAAAAAAAAAAAAAAAAAAAAAAAAAACCCAAGTCTGAAAATAAGACTTTTGAATTGATTTTGAAGCTGGGACTTGGGGATTTCGGAGAACACGAAAAATCAAGATTCAACATCTCGTGTTTTTCTCATGTTTATGTCTTTCATTAGTACTCTGTTTATAGCCATTGCTATGATTGGCTAAGTTCTTTATTTCCGTCTTTAACTGATGTTGAACCATAGGAAGATGTTTTTTGTAGTTCTTACGATAATTGTTTGATTAAACTCTGTTCTGTAATTATTTATGTTATTCGATACATATATATATATATATTTATAACTTTTATGTGTGTTTTATTTGGATAGATCATCCGAGTATAAGTTACATAATCGTTGCTATGCCGTAAATCGTAATCCATAATTGTTACGAACTTATGTCTAAGAGTAGCAAATAGAGAGTTCATTCGCTAGGATAACATAAGTCGCGGTCACTTGTACCGAGCTTTGTGAGTACAACACTATACCTATTCTATTGCCCTCAGACATTATGCGTTTGATTAATGGTGTTTTGGAGATCGTATCTTATGACTATTTAATCAGATAGATTAATTATAGAGCGTACTTGTGATTAATTACATCTAAGGGGTAACAGGATTAGCATAGCGGACTTGTTAATTCTTGGGGTAGAAGTTTCAAATCTAGTTTATCAAACAGTTGCATTAATTACAAGAATAATTCGGATTAAGGGGATACTATGTTAAAGGCGGGAATTCCTTCTCATATTTGACTTCATTTTTAGTTTACTAGTCTATTTGTTATTTACATTAGTTAATTAATTCTAATTAACTCCCCCCACACTTTATTATATACTCCCTCCGTTCCATAATAATTGACGTTTTAGGAGGTTCTTTTCTTTTCTTATTAATTGACGTTTTACATTTTTTTCACTAATTCTACCAGTTTTTTCCCTGAACTCAATCCTTAAAAATCTCTACTTTTAAAACTATCAGAAATATCTTTATTTGATTAAATCTTTATCTCCTAAAATATTCCGCTTATTATAGCGCCTTCTTCCCTCTCCCTCCTTATCCCACGCGCCTTATTCCCTCTCCCTCCTTAATCCAGGCTTTCTTCCCCTCTTCCTCCTTCATCCCCCAATTTAAATTGAATAAAAGAAATAGCTTAAGTTACTTATGGAATTCACTAGTCTACATTTATAACAGATAGCTTGATTTAATGATACAATGAGGAAAGTTAAATATAGCCTTATGGAATTGTCTGGATATATGTCTAATAGCATTATCCAGAATTGTCTAGTATTGAGAAGCATACAATGGATGCTCTAAAAGCCAGACATTATCTAGTACATCTATGAGATTTTAGTGTATGTTAGTTGTAGGATAGAAGATGGAATTTCAGAGAGAGAAAAGATAAATATTTAAAGATGCCGGAGTTTCACTCTCCAACGATGACGAGAGAAGATGAAATTTCAAAGAGAGAAAAGATAAATATTTAAAGATGCTAAATTTTAGGAGTCATATAAGAGAGATAAATAATTAAGTGAGGGATAAATTTGTCAAAAAATTTCATTCTTAATTCTTCACTTTCTTTCTAAAACGTCAATTATTATGGAACGGAGGGAGTATCATATAGTATTACAATTAGTTGCATAATTTGGTTAAATATAAGGCGGTGACTATTGCCACCACAATAAGTTCTTAATACACCACATTTATTTTTAAGATAAAAATAATTCTATATTAATTGATTACTTTATCCTTTTTTAAGGAGAAAAAAAAAAAAAACTTTTGAAATAAATTTAATCGTTGCTTCCGTCGTGATCTTCTTCCATTAGTGGTGTCTTCTTACTTCCTTCGTCATCAATCCTCCATTCTGAAATCAGGGTCTCCCATTAATGACGTTAGTTCCTCCCTTCCAAAATCAGCGTCTCCCATTAATGGCGTCAGTGAAGGAGACCACCTGTTTCTTCTTCGACTCCTGCACATCATAGTTAGGCTCTTTTGCATTTAATTCAACATATTCGCTGAAAATAAGTATTTGAGAATTTGCAAGTTGATTAATTAATTCCAGAAATTAATCAGACCACATCCGTAAGAATTCTTTGAAAAGGTTGATAAATTAATTCTAAATACCATCGTCATTGTGTGCATCATACGATGAACTTGAGAAGGAGAACCTCCCAGTGAGTTCTACATATATCTCATTTTTACCAGAGTTATGGTCTCCGATTTTATAACATTTGACTGCGAATTCTTTCTACGCTTGGTAACCGAAACCGAAAGAATTCATCGAACCTCGAACAGCGAATTAACCAAACCCTTATGTATCAGAAGAAGTTCTAGAATATCTTAATGCTAATTCGTTCTTCTTACCTTTTTCTTTTATTTTCTTAATTTTATTGAGAGAATGGTAAAATTGGATAGTTTTGTGGTGTCTAAAGAAATTATAGGAATTTAAATATCATATATATGGTGTGCATAGAAATTGTGGTGTGTAAAGATTTTTTTGTGGTGGCAATAGTCGCCGTCTAAATATAATAATACAATTAGTTTTCCTATTCTCTGTGAGATTGACACCGACTTACCATGTCTACTATTAGAAAATGAAAGCTAGGAAATAATAACTATTTTGACTGCACCCGACATTGCGGTCAAATTTTGGCGCCGTTGTCATGGAACGGTTGAAATTAATTGCGTTTTTAGTATTAACCATTATTATTATTATTATTATTATTATTATTATTATTATTATTATTATTATTATTATTATTATTATTATTATTATTATTATTATTATTATTATTATTATTATTATTATTATTATTATTATTATTATTATATACTTGGCACTCACCTGTTCCTTTGCATCCTATTACAGCTGTGAATGATCAGTCGTTCACATGGTAGTAAAGATCTGCAATTCGACCCGAAGATTACTTGAAGAGATCGAATTCTAAGGAAACAAGAGAGAAAGATTCGAAAGGAAACTGAAACATTACATTCTGACACTGAACCCAGTTCATTTGAATCAAAAAGCTCAGAAGGCTTCACTAAGACCAGGCCATCCAAGGGTTGTTCGAGGCAAATCATCGATCTTCTCTATTAACTAGGTGTACGGTAAGATCAACATAGTTGTTGAATGATGGGATACAGAGCTCATAGTAGAGGAAGCTATCGTTAGATAAAAGTATTCTCCAATAAAAATCTATAGAAGGAATGGTGTGGAGTAATTCCAGTCGTCACTTTACGAGACCATCTTGACCTCTGTATAAAACTAATAGTCAACATTAGAAGAACATATAACAAGGTTCAATATCGAAAATGCCCTACTTCGGAGTTTTACGACCAAACTAGTAATGATCGAAATTCGATCTAGTGGATGTTTATCATGACGAGGTAGCGACGACATCCAGTCTCCACCCACAAAACACCAATCATCCTTCCAACCCGGAATGAACTCGGGATGGCGTAGGACTAACTTGCCTCTACTCCTAATCTTGGTTATCACATACCACCAGCCTGATCCTTTCCCACCTCTTTTGCCACTACCAATCTTTAGCTGGAATAACTTATCAAGTTTGTAGGTCTCAAAGGCTCTCCAACCTCGGGATTGTAAGAGCACCATGGTCCCCAATAATGACCTCCATTCATTTGGATAAACTTTGGCTGGGGTGAGGCCTCAATGTCGCAGATAAGCTATAACCATGGGAGCTAATGGGAACGAAGTACCGCCTTCATCATTTCAAAACTAACAGCAATGCAACCCGTTGGAGCATGGTCCATCCTTTCAGTCGGCGTAGGACGATATTGTTGGGAAATTACGAACAATACAAATAATAACAAACGATAAACGAGAACCATCGACAAAACCAAAACAAAGACACCAAATTTAACGTGGTTCACTAACAACTTGTTAGCTACGTCCACGGCCAAACGAGAGGAACCAATCAATATCAAAAGAGTGCTTACAACATAGGACAAAGACAAACTTGACCCTAGGTCAACTATCCAACTCTTCATCCTAACAAACGGAGACAAACTCGAGTATCAATCAATTGATACTCGACCAAAACAACTCTCCACACTCTATAACCAAACGACTCTAAACCCGAAAATAGAGTCCCAAATCAAAAGACAACCTCTCTCTCGTCTCTCAAATCAAATTCAATGACTGATCAATCAATCTATTCAATCAATTGACCAATACAAATTCCAAAGACAATAGGCCTATTTATAAGCCCCAAAACCTAATCCTAGATAAAGAAGGAATCCAATTGGGCCTAGGCTCGCTCCAGCCCATCTTCTGCGCCGCCAGGCCAGTCGCGGCCGCGACCATCTGTCGCGCCCGCGGCCTCTTCGCGATAACTCCTCCTTTGCTTCGAATAACTGGTCGCGCCCGCGACCAGCAGCCGTGCCCGCGACCTGAGGCTGTAGCAATGTGGCGCGGCTGCGCCCGTCCGGCGCGGCCGAGCTTCCTTTCCAGCGCCAATTCAATACTCAACTTCCTCCCGTCGCGGCCGTGTCCTCCGACGCCCCCAATTCCAACGACGTCCATATCCAAGTCTCCACCTTGATGCGAACGTCGATTCAAACCAAACCAGATTCAAGGCACAAATTCCTAACAACTCCACCTTGCCTTGAATCCATAAACGGTGCAACTTCTTCGGACAAAGCTCCACCTCAATTTCAAATCTTCTCATGAATTTGTCGATCTCCAAGTTTACTCCAAACGTCTTTCCCACCAAACAGCGGAAACTCGAACAAGGCTCTGATACCACTTGTTGGGAAATTACGAACAATACAAATAATAACAACCGATAAACGAGAACCATCGACAAAACCAAAACAAAGACACCAAATTTAACGTGGTTCACTAACAACTTGTTAGCTACGTCCACGGCCAAACGAGAGGAACCAATCAATATCAAAAGAGTGCTTACAACATAGGACAAAGAAAAACTTGACCCTAGGTCAACTATCCAATTCTTCATCCTAACAAACGAAGACAAACTCGAGTATCAATCAATTGATACTCGACCAAAACAACTCTCCACACTCTATAACCAAATGACTCTAAACCCGAAAATAGAGTCCCAAATCAAAAGACAACCTCTCTCTCGTCTCTCAAATCAAATTCAATGACTGATCAATCAATCTATTCAATCAATTGACCAATACAAATTCCAAAGACAATTGGCCTATTTATAAGCCCCAAAACCTAATCCTAGACAAAGAAGGAATCCAATTGGGCCTAGGCTCGCGCCAGCCCATCTTCTGCGCCGCCAGGCCTGTCGCGGCCGCGGCCTCTTCGCGATAACTCCTCCTTTGCTTCGAATAACTAGTCGCGCCCGCGGTCCACGACCTACGGCTGTAGCAATGTGGCGCGGCCGCGCCCGGCTTCCTTTCCAGCGCCAATTCAATACTCAACTTCCTCCCGTCGCGGCCGTGTCCTCCAACGCGCCCAATTCCAACGACGTCCATATCCAAGTCTCCACCTTGATGCGAACGTCGATTCAAACCAAACCAGACTCAAGGCACAAATTCCTAACAGATATAAACTCTTATTGTGAGGAACATTGAACTATTCAACCCAACACTCTAGGTCGCCCATGGCCACAATGCTCGGGTAATTCTGGACGGCGAAACTCGTGACCCCAATTAGAAGTGGGGGACAATCTCGTGGATCGATCTCATATGGGTGACTAAAAGTCGAGGTAGCATCTTCTTGTGATATCTCATCTCCGTTGAATTGCATTGTGATTGTCTCATCTTCTATTATACTAAAAGATGAAAATTCCTCTTCCTAACCTACGACTAAGGGTGTCCCTGTTGTGAAAGGCAAAGGCCCAAGAGGTTGCCTTTCCGAATCTTCTTCACCAATGATATCCAGAGCAATGTCGCTTGCAACCTCATCATCTTCATGGACAACATCCCGGGCTACATCACTGGTGGCACCCTCATCCTTAATCTTCTCAACCTTCTTCGAAGACTCTTCACCCTCATCCACGACCTCCACCCCCTCTCCAATTGGGCAGTATCATTCGAAGAAAAAGAAGTCATAATGAAATAAATAAAAGCGATTAAGGGTAATAACCTTAAAAAGCCGGAGAAATTCTTCAAAAAACTCACTGGTGGAAAAATAGTCAAACAACAAAAACACTATCCAAAGCAATGGGGAGTAAAAGTAAAACAATAAAATTAGGTAGTTATAGGCAAAAATCCGGAAGCTGAAAATGCGCAATGAAATTTGGTCGTGAGATGAAGTGCCTTTTGGGCGCTTCAGGTTAGGTTCTCAGTGCTCGACATGTGGCAAAACAATAAAGACACATGTCACTTGAATGCGAAAGGGCGATGCTTGAATTTTTGAATTTTGAGTTCGCAGCTTGCCTACGACGACCTACAAATTAAGGGGATGATTGTGGATACAATCACCTCGCTAGCTTACCTTGGTTTGACCATGAGTTCGTCAAAAGTTAACTTCTCGCCCCCCATATTTCCCACTTTAGCACAGATGGCTTCTTTAAATACCATGCCATCCAATGGGTGTTCAAAGCAGATTGACTATCTTGTTTATTAACTAGGTGTATGGTAAGATCGACAGTTTCTAAAAGATGACTCGTACAGGTCGAGTGTGTGGGTCCCTTTTCAAATGACTTGGGTCAACAAAGAACAACTAGAATGATCAAGGCACTGAGATCGTCCTCAATGATCTCTTCTTAGATGTCTCTGCCACGACCCGACAAAGGGTGGTAGACGAAGGCTTATGCGCCTAACACATGGCTCGCATTTATTACACATGTCATACATGCATTTCCACACGACCTCGATAGGACATCAATGTTGAAAAGAGAAATAATTATGTTTCCCACCAGAAAATTTGTCTATAAATTGTTGAAAAATTCAAAGAGACGGGTAATGAAGACTAGAGAGATAAATCCCTATAGCACAACCTGGACTCGTTCGCTCAGCTCGTCTATTTGCATAATTGCTATAAAATACAATCTTTACATTTTTCTCTTGTAACATTTCTCATATGTCTTTAAGAAATAACCTATCTTAAGACTTTTGATTATGCTATATTTATGACCGCTCATTAATGCTTTAGTAAAGGCATTTATTGTGTTCATTTAATAGCCGATTAAAAGTTAAGTGTCAGTCAGCATAGCATTTCAAAACTGATGGTTGTGGTGTGTGCCTCATATCCACGGTGGCAGCCACATAAGCCATCTTTGTTCAAGTCACACACAAACATGACAGGGATAATAGTAACCTCCACCCTATTTTTGGGGAAGATAAACACTATCTTGGCCCTCAAGTGTAAGTATATAACCCCTCTCCATTGTCATTTTCCAAATTTGTCGAGAAAAAAAAAAAAAAGGAAAAGAAAATCATCGCAAAGAGCTAATTTTGCAAATTGCAACTGTAGCATCACCTCTCTCCCACCATTTCCACCGCTCATTTTCTCTCTCTAAGGATCAGTTCTTATTCTCTCTAAACTATGTAAAATTCAGCGAAATGGATGACCGAAGGGTGCACGTTAACGCTAGTGATATCAGATCAATGCTGCCAGCCTGCCCCTAGAGCTTTCAAATATTTAATTATTATAAAAGTGGGTTGAAAATATTATAAGTAATTTCCATTTTTAATTAATTATTTTTTAAAATAATCATTTTACATTAAAATAATATTCTTGAAATTGTTTATTACAATTATTTAATAAAATAACAATGAATTCTTTTGATTTATTTACCAGTTTCAAATGCAAAATATTATTATATAAATAAGGATTTTTTTAAAGAAATTAAAGTTTAGAAAATAATAAGTATTCACCTAGTAATAAAACTAATAAAAAAAAATTATTCAGAATTTTGCAAAAAAATAAAATAAAATCATATTATTAATAAATCACATAAATAACCAAACACAACCATCAACAATCATACATCATCAATCAATCACAATTCTAACCATCTACTTTAATCATTAATTAATCATCACATAACTAACCACATTACCTTTCTCGTCACAATTTTACCCTAAAATGTCATAAATCAATCATCAATCCACACCACTATCCAAAACTACCACACATTTTTACTAACAACCCATTTATCACAGCCAAGTTGTGCACGGTCGGTTGTCATACAACCTCCCATAGCCTAGAACAGACACACCATATGTTTATTTATAATTTGGCATGCATGGATGCCATTGGATAAGATGTGTCGGTTCAATTCTCAATTTGTTCTAGGACTTATCTTAGGGTTGAGACATTCATATGTAAGATTTCTCACCGTAAATCGGGTAGGCCCACTAATTTTTTTTTTTTCGTTTTTCTTCTGAGAAAAAGTATAATCTTTTTCTGCATGTCATCATTTTTTTAAAAGATGATACTTTTAAGTAAAAATATTATTTTCTCCTGTAAAAAATATTATATTTTAGAGATTGTGTCATTAGTATTATGTTTTGAATTTTATAAGTTATTATGATAGATTAAAGGGTAAATATTTACTCCATTAAATTTTAAAGGTTAATTAGTTTTTTTAGTCTAATAAGTTTCACAATTTTAGGTTTAAGCACATTATCTTTGATCATTTCGGTTTTGATCCTTCAAATTTTCAATTTCGAAAAATTGGTCATTTAACTTTCAAATAAAAAAACGTGGACTCACAAAAAAAACATGTTATATCACCTGCCTGGAATGCCCTGAGATTGACCAAGCCCCCAACGGCTTAAAATCAATGATGTGGCCTAAATCAATTCTCAATACTCAGTGTATTCTTATGTGGAGATTAATCAATAATTTTGTTCCCCGAGACGATAATTTCTGGAAAAAATGATTTGAGCTCGTTTCTATTTGTTTTCTTTTCTTTTGGTTCTAAATATTGTGAAGAGATCAATCACACTTTTATTTGTTGCCCATTTGCTCATTCAGTCTGGAACTTTTTTGCATCATCATTCCAGATCTTAGTCCTAACCAAGTGTTCTATAACTCAAATGTTAAATATGTGGTTTATGCAAATGAAAAACAGTGAGCATATCCGATTTTCTTCCCATATCCTCAGTTTTTAGTCTATTTGGTATGCTTGGAATGTTGCCAAGTTTCCGGACCGAAAACTTATTACTTCCCAAATCTAATGAATGGTAATGGATAGAGTTTGCTTCTATGTCTAAACTATTGCCCCTTGGATTTTTTGGAAGGGCAGTTGATTTTTGGCTGCTTCTTGACAGATTCCTGTATTAGTTCGGAAGGAAAAAAATAAAAAATCTTTCTTGGTTCGTTTGCTTCCCCCAAATGATGATGTTTTCAAAGTGAACATCGATGGGGCTTCAAAAGGGAATCCTGGCCTTGTTGGTGAGGAGGATTAATACGAAACTAGAGTTGTGATTTTGTAGCAGTTTTCTGGCGCTTCTTGGACACTACTGATACCATCACAGTAGTGCTCAGTGCAATCATAGGAGGCTTACTTATGCCTTTGCATGGGGTCTTGAGAGTTTGGCTCGAGGTGGATGCTTTATCAATATCGTGGCTGCTAAAAAATAAGGTGACGAGGAGCGTAGCAGCACCAATTTCTGTTTGCAGAAATCGCGAAGCTCTCAAGGTGCGTTGATTTGAGGGTTCCGCACATCCACAGGGAAGAAAATCGTGTTGCTGATTATTTAGCGAACTTGGTGATCAAGCACCGCAACTGTTTCGAGTTTTTTAGTTTGGAGCAATGTAAAAGCCTAAAAAGATTTGTTTACCTTGATGCCTAGGGCTTACCAAACTTTAGATTTACTTAGTTTTTTTTCCCTTTTTAGCCTATTTGCTACTTAGATTGCACTTTTGTAAAGTTTGCTTGAAGCAATGGTCTTGTAAAACTCTTAAGCTCTTGTTATATTGAGGTGGTTTAAAAAAGTTGTATTACCTGCTCTTGAAACTTAAATGACCAATTTATCGAATTTCGAAATTAAATGACCAAAATTAAAATAACAAAAGAAAATATCTTTAAATAAAATAATAGTGAAACTTAATAAAGTACACCTGCTTACCCAAGATTAAATTCAAATAGATACTAACTTTAAATTTGAACTGCGAATGTGTGCGTATATAACTAACGTGATTGGGCCATTTACTACTGTGGAGACATTGGCCCATGAGCTTAGGTCTTCTACATTGAGTAATGGGTTTTTAGCATGGAAGATGAGCTGGATTTTTGAACATGGGCCTCCACTTCACTCATTGGGCTTGTTACTAACCTTAGAGGTCTCAATTCACGGCGAGCACAATTAAATGCACAATTAATATTTTTCATCTATTAATATATATTATCGAGTTGGGCTTGTAAATCGGGTTCGTGAGCCCAGCTTGTGAGCCTGAGTTCGTGAAACAAGCTCGCCAACTCGTGAACCAAATATCTACAGACTCGAGTTCAACTTGAAAAATATACCGAGCTCGAAATTTAGCTCGAGCTCTATTCGTTTAGGCCAACAAATAATCTCGAACAAATATTTTGTTGAGCCGAGATTCAAATAATTTGTGAACAATTTGATTCATGTACCTCCCCTAAGGAGGGGGTGTTCTTAACGGGTTTAAGAAAACAGTTGTTTGCATTTTGTAGCATATGTTATTAGCGTGATATCATATACTCCCTCCGTCCTAGTCTAATTGGTCAACTTGTCATATTTGCTTGTCTCAACCTAATTGTCCTAACCCATAAATGACAAATTCTCTCACAATCTCCACCCTCAAAATCTCCATCTTTGAAAATGTTAAAAATTCCACAAAATTTATTTTTTCTTAGTCTACGTGCTGGCCAAGGTTGACCAATTAGGCCGGGACGTAGGGAGTAATTTGTTTTAAAAAAGAACCATCTTGTATTTTAGGAAGAAAGCCCAAATCGATATTCAGGTATTTGCAGCGCAAAGCCTCTAATTTGAAAAGTAGGGCCCAAATTCGTGCTTTGTAGGCCCAGTGTTGTAGCCTGAGAGTAGTGCTTTATGGGCTGCTTTAACATGGTTTACATTTTGTTAGGCGGATTTTGCTAAAATCAGTAACTTGTTTTGTAATATGTGGTAAAATATTTTTAAACTAGTATTTTTGTATTTTAAAATTAAAATATAGGAAATTGAATATGAAGTTAAATTTTCAATTTTAAAAGTTATGACTTATCAATAGGGCAATTGAATAATATTATCATAACAAACATGGGCGGGCCTAAAAAAGCTAATATCGAGCGCCAATTCAGAGTAAATTTGTAGAATTATATTTTTTTTAAGAAATAAAATTTGTCGAACTACATCTTTTATATTATGATTTTTTTTGTCCTAATTATTATTTATTACTAAGCACTGCCCATTTACTTTTTTGTTCACACTCTTATCTTTATCCCAATAATAATAAATAAATATCTCAAACGAAAAATCATGTTCGATTATTTCGCTTCAAAATTATTCTCTTAATATTTTAATTAAATTTTCACTAGAAAATTCAATTTGTTGATGATTTTTTCACTAATAATTTTTAATTTTTTTTAAGTATAGTAAGATGCAACTTATTTTAAGTTTTAACATTAATATTTAATGTATTTAAGTTTTTACAATTCAGCCAACTAAGTAACCATCTTACGAATCCACTCCTAATAATAAAGGTTAAAGTTTACAAAAATATTTTTATATATTATGGGATAAGTTTAACAAAATATTTTTCCAGTCGAATTGCATAGTATTAGTCATCGTGACATATATTAATAACATATAGATTTTTTTAATCTTTCTGCCGCCTTACTCCTTGTTAGCTAGTTTATGCTTACCAAATCACTATTTAATATATAATGTTTTCTTTTAATTAAAAATTAAACTAATTTTTATTGACTCTGATTAAGGTCGAAAATCAAACGAAACTACTTTCATTTTTTATTTTTTTCCAAGAATGGAACTACTTAAATAATTCAACGGTCATTAAAAGGTTTTCGAGTTTAATCCTACTGACAAATCAAGGTTTGAATAAATGGTAAAAGATTAAATTTGAGCCCGACTATGCTTGTTCAAAATCAACTATATTGATTATTAAATAAGTTGAACGACAATTTTCAAAATCTAATGCCAATTCAAATAATATGAATAACAACAATTCAATTGGATTATATCTTTGAATAATAATAAATATATTTGACTAAGCCCTTGCTTAATACATCCCCCCTCTCTAATTTCGTAGAATCTTCTTTGGACCATGCACTTTGTTGTATTGTACTTGACTTGACCAAAGCCGGACCCAGCAAGCTCGCCGTGGTGGCCGATCCCCCTAAATTTTTCGACAAAAATATTTTGTGTGTACACATACTTTGTAATTATATTTCTTAATTCCAACAACATTTTTGGATTCGAATTGGATCATGTCAGTTCAACTGCAAACTAATTAGTGGTATGGTGTGGTCCGATCGAGAGCTCAAAATAAAATAATATTAAACCAGCTAAAATTGAACGGGACGAGTCAAAACCTCTAAAACTTCGAAAATAAAAAAAAATTCCTACTTTAAAATACTATCAATTTTTTTGGAATTAATAATTATTACAATATTTATTACTCCCTCCGTCCCAATTATATAGGTTTATATTCCTTTTTGGAATGTCCCAAATATATAGGCGAGTTACTATGTATGATAAAATTTATTTAGTTCATTCATTAATATACCACTATTAAATAATCTTGAAAAGATAAATTATTCAATTTTTTTCCTACTAACTTCTCGAAAACTACATATTCTTCATGAAATATTGTTAATTCTTGAGATAAATAAGGTATTCCATTAATTATTACACATAGAAAAATCTGAAACTAAACTCATTAAATGCGAGTTTTAGGAGTAATTTGTTTTTTCAATCAGTTTCTTAATCTCCGTGAAAAACTCAATCAGTCTATATAATTGGGACGGAGGGAGTATGTAGTTTAGTCTCATATCTTTATTTTTTATAAATATATATTTTATATTCTTTGAACCTTTATGTCATTTTTCAAATACAATATAATATATTAAAAAAATAAAATTTAATCAATTATTATTTCCAATAAAATCACGAATCGTTAGAATAATCGATTCGCTCACGAGCCAATTCCATAAATATTAATTTTCAATACCAGTCCAAATTTTTTCACTCATGCACTATTTTGTGCTCTTCCTTGAACATAATTTTGCCAATTGTCGATCAGAAAAGCAAAACAATTTGTGTGACGTGGTAAGGTCATTTTCCGAGAGCGGACAAAGTTTATAAAATTATAGTCTGGCACGTGCTGTGAATCTTTGTGCATAAATTAACTCAAAAAGAGAAACAAGGCATAGATTCCGCCGAATTAAGCGCCAAAATCCAAACTTCAACATGGGATTTTTGTTCAGTTTACACAAATCTAGCATCATTGGACTGACGTATGCACCTTTCAACTCTTAATTAAAATATATTTTAACTTTTAATCATACTCCTATTAATTACTACCGCCGTTTTTTTTAATTTGAATAAAAAAATTAAGAAATATAGAAGATCGACAAATAAGCACTTAATTAGATTATATAGATATAATAAGTTAAATAATTAGAGTGTTTTAGTAGTAAATATAGGGGTACAATTGGAAAAATGTGGAAAAAAAACTAAAAGAACAACTATTTATATATAAATTATAAAAGTTAAAAAGACATCTATAAAAAACGGAGGTAGTATGTTACTGCAATAGATAAGTTTGTCATTCTCAATAAAATTAAAAAAAAAAAAAAAAAAAAAGGAAGAGATAAGTTTGAGGAAAAAAAACAATTATTCTTACCTTTGTGTGTGAGTGCATATTTTCTTAATATAACTTATGAATTTATTTTTACTTTCTACCTATGCGTTATACTCCATCCATTTCAAAATAAATACTCCCTCCGTTTCATAAAGAATGTCATTTTAGTCATTTTTTAAGAAATTAAGGATTGGTATTTAATTGGTATGTTTTGTGAAATAAGAAAATAATCAACTAAATTAAGTAGGTTGTTTAAGATAATATTGGAACAATTGTAGTTTTTGTTGTAATGTGACACTTATTGTGAAATTTTTCAGAGTGTCTAAAATGACATTCTTTATGAAACGGAGAGAGTAATGTTTTATAAAGAATCAAAAGAATTAAGAAAGAAATATATTGTCGAATATACCCCCTAAGTTTGTGATGATAAGATTTAATAAAATCAAATGTGAGTAGGAGGTTGAAAAATCAAAGATATTTTTAGATTTACGTAAGTGCAAAATATGGAGAAATGGTAAAAAAAAACATTTATAACATCAACTATTTTGAAAAATGATTAAGAAACTAAAACCTCCTTTATTTTGAAATGGAGGGAGTAAAACTTTAACACAATAATCATTTTTGTTATTTATCATATTTGTTATTTTAAAAAGAGATCCTACATCATAAGCAAAAGTAATATAGAAGTAAAAATTGGGTTTGAACTCGTAGCCTCTTAATTTTATGTTAAAAGTTATGTCATCGAATTATAAGGGTCAAGTTAGGAACTACTATCTCTATTTTTTTATATGTCATTTTAATTTTTCTACTTTATTTATAAATAGTTGTCTTTCAACCTTTTTTTTTCATATTTTTTTTCAATATTACCTATATAGTTATTACTAAAAAATCTTTAATTATCTAACCTTTCATATCTACATAATTTATTTGATGGCATATTTTATCTATTCTCTATACTCAATTTTTAAATCAAGTGACATATACAAAACGGAGGTAGTACTAGTATTTGTCATTGGACACATTCATTTGTAATTTTATATTTATATATATACTAGAGTATTCCGTGCAATGCACGGTTTGTAAATGTAAATGGATAAATATCAGAATTTTATATGTTTATATAAATTTAATATAATAGAATATTACAATCAATATATATAATAAGAGATGAAAAATTATATGTTTAATGAAAGAAGAGTCAATGAAAAGTCTTAAAAATACTATACATATAAATTTGAGTAAGTTATAGAATATTCATATTTGTTTTTCTTATGTATGAATATCTCTAGCATTCTTGCATGGAGATCACGTTGTACCATGGATGAATGTATATGTGTATATTTATAATTTAATAATAAACGTTTATATTTATCCAAAGTATCTATATTTTTTATTTTTTCAAATATAATGTTCAAGAAAATTTCAAATGCTTTTAGTAAATACCAATAACACTATATTCCAATTTTATCATTTTTACTTGTAATACAAACACAACCAACAACCAATTATTTGTCTTTAACCTAACATTTTATTTTAATATATATATATATATATATATATATATATATATATTGTAGTACAAACACACTAAATATTTACCCACATAATCAACCAACAACCAATTATTTATCTTTAACCTAACATTATATATATATATATATATATATATATATATATATATATATATTCCTTTCATATTAATTGACGTTTTAGAATGAAATGGAAGAATTAAGGATGAAATATTTTGGCAGGTATACCATCAACTAATATTATGGGATAAAGATTTAACCAAATAAAAATATCTCTGATAGATTGAAAAGTAGATATATTTTAGGGATTGAGCAGAGAGAAAATTGGTAGAATTGGAGGAAAATATGTAAAAGGTTAATTAATTAGAAAAAGGAAGAATATTCTAAAACGTCAATTAATATGGAACGGAGGAAGTATTTACAATATGAAGTCAAACTATAGATCAACAATAGATGACTAATTTAATTTATCATCCAGAAAAATCACATTACAAAATGATAATAAGTTATCCTTATTTCAAAAATTAGATTATTTTTTGAAAAAAAAAATTAAATTGTTAAAATTATAAAATGAAATTATAAATATTTACTAAATAATTCAATTTTTTATATGTTTAAAAAATTAATAATTAACAAAAGAATGAAATAAAACTGAAATTAATATATACATATATATATATATATATATATATATATATATATATATACATTATGAAAGAGCATTAGGGGTTTATTTGATAAAATCGTACTAATTCTATTTTTTGGTTTTGATTTTTTTCTTTCTTTATTTGTTTTCTCTTGCTAGGTATAAATAGACTTGACCATAAATTTTTTTATACATGGTACCACGCCAATTAAAGGAAACATTAAGTGAAAATAAAATAGAATAAAAGAAGAATGAGTACAATAAACATAATATAAAGGACATTAGAACCAAAAAAAATAGTAATTTTGCCTTTGTCGAGAAACTTCATCTCATCCCACTCCCTTCTCCACATTTTTGCCCCCTCCCCCTATTTTATATTCTAGAGAATTATGTTGATACATCTCACACAATTTATGTCACACCCTCTCTCACACATTCTGTCACAAGGTCTCTCTCTCTGTTACTTTGGTGGGTGGTGATGTCGTCTCTCTTTTCTCTTACTTACTTTGGATCCCTTTATCTTCACAAAAAATAAAATATTTTAGGAAGAATAAACTTTGGAAGTAGATATAAAATTTTACTGAATCAACGGCTTGATTTATATCGATTTTAATTAAAAAAATAAATTGATTGTGCTGAACAAATTATGTGAGATACGAGTTCGAACTTTTTTTTGGAAGGTTGCGTCAGTGTCTCTGTTTATAGACTTGGACAAATTAAACTGATTGTGGGGGTGTTCCTTTTGATTTCAGATAATGATGCCTAAATATATCTTAGACAAATATATGTTGATTTATCTCCAAATAAACTATTCTACATCAAAAACAATATTTTCATAAATAGTAAAGGAATTTAGACTGAAAATTTTTTTATATCACTATTTTGAAAGGTTTTTGTTATTATATAGAGGTATATAGATGAGAGCAGAAGAATTAAAGGTGTTGAATTATTACACGTCAACTAAAGAATAAAACATGGTGACTTGTATATTCCAATTTGACTTGTCTTTGTGTTGTGTGGAAGACATGAAAGTGAAACCTTGTTGTTATCTTCTTACATTTAGTAATCATAAAAATGGTCCTTCTTTCATTTTTGGTTGTTTTGTAGTAAGGCTTTGTAATTTAGGTATCTTTTCTCTAATCATAGGTATTACTTTATTGGTTCACATATCTATCATCACTATGAGTATGAATGTGTGATTGTAATTGTTTAAGATGTGCTTGTTTACGGGGAAGAAAAACATTATCAATCTCAATTACTTATCGAATTGATATTTAATTACAATATACATTTTTTTTTTTTACTTTCGCCTAAAATGCATATCTAAGTAGTCGTAAAATCCTTGATGTGACAAGTCAAGTGCTCCGCTCATTTACATCTCAGTCCACATATCCCATTAAAATTTAAGACTTAGATTTTTTAAATTGGTGCAGATATCTTAATTTTAACGTCCATGATTTTACAATTAACAGTTCATGATCTAGAGGTTATAAGTTCATCATGATTTAATATTTTTTAAATTTTGATAGTGTGAACAAGGATATTAAAATTAGAGAAAGTACGAATTGGTGTTGTTCGGAAGATATTACCATCTTTGTTTTTTTATTAGATATTGTATTAGTGGAATAGACAAATATATCCTCACCTGAGTTTCTCTCCCCTTAAATTCATTAAATTTCTCCCCTCTTTTTTTTTTTTATAGTATTTTTTTCAATAAATTTATGATATTGAATATAGCATATTATAAAATTAACTTTTTTATGGATATTAGGAGTAAAATTCAAAGAAATTAGAAAAAAACTCATAAAAACATTCAATTATAAATAATTTATAAAATCTAAAACTGCATAGCATTGAAAATGGAGGTAGAAGTATTTCCAATGTTATAGAAAACTGCTAAGCGTTAATTAGGTTATAGATTACAGTCTAACTTTTAGTTCAGGGTTTAAACAAAGTTAATCGGAGCATATCCATCGTTAGACGGGAGAAAATGAGAAATAAATATAGCTGGGATGTTAATAAGGACCTATTGTCCTAATGAAAATTAATCGGAGCTAATTAAATATTTTTGCAACGGAGCGTATTTCAGAGAAGGAAGGGAAATATGGCGACTTACGTGTCAAAGCGAAACGATTTATGGCGTCATGTATGACGAAGTTCCGTGCATGCATCGACCAGTGGTACATATGGTCCTTTAATAAACAACTCACACTTCCTATGGTACAAGTTTTGCTGTCAATGTTGACCCCAATTAAAATGTACACGGAACACAATAATTCACATTCTAATTTTAAAACAATAAAATGATAATATGTCAGATAAATAGACATTTTTCTTTTATTCATTTTGTAGTGTCTGACCAAGGATGAAAATGAACACGACGCGATCGGTACTTGAAGATCCATGTTCGCTCATTTATTGATCGGGCTTGGATTTCAGTTTAGACTGGACGATTCGTTGTTGGTCGTTTCATGGGACTGGATGACCAATTTTTATAAAAATATTTTAAAGTTAATTTACTAGAATTTAAAATAAATATTAACTAAATATATTTTACACAAATATTATTTCGAACGTCATAATAAATAAAAAATATAACAAGTTACTAAATGCTTCAAATACGATTATAAGTCTATTTTATACTACATCATTTTCATAAAAAGAGTCATGTTTAAAAAAAAATTGCCACAAAATAAGAGTCTTGTTACAAATATCAATATTTCGTTTTCTCAGTCCACATAAAGAATTTATACTTTTTATTTACGAATTACTTTTACATGATTGAATTGAATATATCAAATTAAAAATAAAATAAGACGTGTAAGTGAGAATTAATGGTACTTTTAGAGTTGTACTTTCATCAAATTGACAAAAAAAAAGTTGTATATTTTTCAAACATAACTCTTTTAATGGACGAAGGAGCGAGTAATTTTTTAGTGTTTAAGCTAAATTAATAGTTTTCTTGTTGAAGCATATCCCTTATTTGCTACTGTTTGACGCATGTTGTTATTTACAAATTTTGTATAGCTGTTAAATATAATTATAGATTAAGTTGATTAATCTATGTGAATAACATCATATATTAAAATATTAATTTTCTTTTTTTTTAATTTTGGGTTGAAAGTATTCGATTTTCACCCGATCTTGCAGGTACCCGCAGGGTACAACGAGTACCCATTGAGTTGGGTCGGATTTTTCTGAAAGTTACTTTTCAGTAATTATTTTTTTTGTTTGTTTCTTTAAGATTGTATATATGTGTCGAATTATTACTGATGTGATAAATAAAGCACCCCATAAAATTTGATCCTCTTAAAATTGACCAAACGAAAAACCAACCCAATCTTAAGTTGGTGAACAAAAAAATAATCGATTTAATCGGATAAAATCTTGCGGGTCGGGCCAGATACCCGAACCTGGTCATAAAGTATCCACCCCTAGTCCCTATGGCTGACACCAAGATATGGTCACCGTCGACCAAAGAAGAAACATTTTGGAGGACGCAAAATATTCTTTGGGATTCCTTTGTTTCGAAAAGTAGTTATCAAAAGATGATAATTTTAAATCAATAATGGACCACAAATTTCATGTAAAATAATTTAATGTAATGATTTAAAACAAGGACGCAATTTTAATACCCTTAAATAAACAAAAAAAATAGAAAAGGACGCAATTTTAAAATCAATAGTAGGTAAATGTCACCTGAAATTTATTAGTAGAATTAAATACTCCTCATTCCCGACCTAATTGGCCAACCTTGGACGGGTAAGAAGATTAAGAAAAAACAGATTTTATGGAATCTTTAACTTTTTCAAAGGTGGAGATTAATAGTAGAGATTTTAAAGGTGAAGGAAGATTGTGAGAGAATCTGTAATTTATAGACTAGGCCAATTAAGTTAAGACAAACGAATATGACAAATTAGCCAATTAGGTCGAGACGGAGGGAGTAACAAGTGACAAAATTTAAGGGGTCAAAAAAGAAAAAGAAAATCATGAACCACAATTCTTTTTTCTCTTAAATCACGAAAATTAAATGTTGTTCAGTCAAGTACGAGTCCCTTTCTGGCACCTAATAAAGGTACACCCAAAATTGGATTCTTGCCTCTTGTTTTTATTGTGGTGACAACATGATAAATAAAAAGGAAAAATCAATTAATATTTCTAGAAGAAAGAGGGAAATAATAATTTTTTTTCTTTTGTATTTCCTTGGAAAAGGTACTTTAATTCATCATAATTTTCTGCGACACTAAAGGTATGTGCCTAACCAATATGTAGGGTCAGATGTTACAATGATATGGAAATATTATATTTGAGTCAAACTTCAATTTCATACTCCTAATGCTAATGATAATTAAGGTATGTTTGTTTATGCATTGAAGTGAGACTTAAAAAATCGGGACATGTAAATCTTAAAATATGTGGATATTATTAATGATGTAAATTTTAAGGACCGAATATAATAGGATTTGTAATTATTATTCTAAAAAAAATACTAAGAAATCATTAAAAAGTTGTTTTGTAAATAGTGTATGAGAGAGGGGGAGGGAGATTAATGGAGATATAGAGTAAAATAGCCTTGGATTTAAGAAGAGTAAGGGTTAAGGAATCCTAATTTTAAGTCTCAACTTAAGCACAAGTCTAAATCGATCCATCTTTCATCCCTATGGACAAACATACCCTTAAGTATTGCAGCTTGTTCGTATACACTTAATGGGGTGATTGCATTTGTTTTTTCTAAGTGATTTTTAGCTTATAACTTGAGAAAAATTATTTTGTAGTGTTTGCAAAATCAACTTCTGTTTTGAAAGAAGTGTTTCCAATGTAAAACCTAAAAGCATAAATTTAATGTTTTTCTCTACTCAATGACAATCCTGTAAATAATATGATATTTTTTAAAAGACATAAGTGATTCTATAGCAAATACTCCAACTTCATTAAAAAAGGCGAGTCACTCGCATTCATCTCCGCCGCCACCTTCAATGTCATCTTCACATTCAGGTCAATATTGGCAACCTTGATCACCTCACTCGAATTATGAATGGACAAAAGGTGTCATCGAAACAACAATGTAAACTTTTCTGCCGAACGTGGCTCGAAATTTGTCGAGAAGTAAGGTGAGGGCATGAACTTGGGATATGGAGTTGGCGTAGAAGACTGCGTCGATTTTTTTAGGGTACATTGCGGCCCGTTGAGTAACATAGCCCAAAATTTATAAACAAGTGTAGTGCAATTGACAAATTCCGGCCAATTTTACAATTCCCACATAATTTTTGTCCTCAGATTGGGTTCGATCATAACTTACAGGACTAAAATTGGTCTTGATTCTAACATACATGACAAAAACTTATAATTCAAAACATACATGACTTTTCCTGAACCGGTCGTAAGTTACATGACCAAAAATGAAAATTTCTCTCTCAAACACTACCTACTTTTTATTTTTAACAATTTTACTTATTATGAGGCAGTGAGGATAATGGGAGTAAAAAATGCTTCATTCATTCTTATGTTCGATAAACATAAATAAATTAATCATCATCTCCACTTTTTATTATAAATTCCTCCACTACATTTTATAATATAATTAACCCCTCGTATAAATTTATTGATTATGAATCAAGCCGCCATTACTATGCACAATTATTACAGTTTGGAGTTCATTCTTTATTAATATGAGGTCTAATTTTCTTGATTAATGTCGCGTGGGGTCCACTGCTAATTTGAAGGTGTCTCTATGAAACTATTCAGTGGTGATACATGTGCATCAGTTGCACCATGCAATTTAAATTGAATATCATCATTTATACTTTAAAATATCATATATACACAATATCTTTATACACGGATCTTAGTGTACAAGAGACCTCTCCTTCAGCCGTTGATTTCCCGTTGATTTCTGTCGTCAAATTGACCACAACTTTTCTCATTCCTTTCTCGAAAATAATGTTTCGCCAAATTTTGGCCGGATAGATTTTTATTTTTCTTCTTATTTATAAATATATTAAAAATTATTAATGAAAATTATTTGAAAATGCGATAACTAAATTTTAACATTAATATTAAATTTTGAATTAAAAAAAGAAAGAAACAACACGTCCATTTTTCTATTTTACTTTAAAATAATAATTAACATTTAAATTTCATCTTGTAATAATGATTAATTATATTTATAATTTAATTAGAAAATGATCGAAAAAAATGAAAAAAACTAAAAAAAATTTTTTGTCACGGGCAGAATATGGCCATTTAGCCCCATTCTTTTTTCTTTTTTTCCCCCTCTATCACAACATTTCTTTTTAAAAAAAATCTCATAATCTAAGAACAAAGTAACTCGAACCAAGAACAAAAATTTAGGTAATGAATGTTCTGTCACTTAAACTATTCAACTTCATTTCTTCTCGTCGTCCATGCACCGATTTTCATGAACCGAATCAACTTTTTATACTACTTTTATTTTTATATTAATAGAGATATATTTAGAAACCATCGAGTTTGAGTTTAGCCTGGAATAAATAAATACGTGGCAGAAAAAAGATGGATTGACTATTAATAAGTTTTGTTGTAAAGACTCCGAGTAACACTGTGGACTGTGGCTAACGTCCATTTGGATTTTAGATTTTTGTTGGTAATCTATATTTATTTCTCAATTTTTTTGTCTATATTTTGATTAGTTATGTTTGTATCTTGATTAATTACTAGATCTCAATTTATTGTTCGAGAGTCCTATCAACTTCTACAACCTCACTAATAATTAAATAATGACTCCAATTTCTTATTAAGAAATTCTAGTATTCAATTAATATATTTTTAAAACATGCAAAAAGATAAGGTATTTATATGTGTAGACAACTCAAAATATATAGGGTGATGCAATGGAACACTATTTAGAGAGAGGGGGTTTGACTAAAATTATAAGTTTATTAAAACATACTATAGGATGTTGGAAATTTATATGCTCCGGAAATGTGTTTGCAAAATAAAATATTAAATAAATTATAAGATGTAAAAGTAAATTTTGGAAGTTCATCTATATATATATAACAACAATTAAGTCCCAAAATAGAAATATTAAAATTTTCCCGCCCAAATCCCTATCCATTTATGGAAAAAATTATTTTTGGTAGATAAATCTTGACAAAAATGAAGTATACGTTCTAATTGGAGATAATTCGGCGTATATTTTCCTAAAATATAATAAGTCACCATTATCCCATTCAATATTAACTTTCCCACATTCAGTATAAGTTGTTCGAGTCTATAAATACATTCACGCAACTTTCCAAAAAATTTCCGAAATCAATATATTTAGGCATAATTTAAGTATACTAATTGATGTTGATATAAATCAATTAGTATATATTCAGGATATTTATTGATACATTTACATCTTTGGTTTGCAATAATGCCAGTAAAAAATAAGAAGTATACTGTCAGTTGTTAATTAATTTTTTTGTTTGATAGTTTTCCAACCAACAATTATTACTATTATTAAAATTTTAAAAATTATTTCTAAAAAATGCAAAATAAATTTGGTTGATAATTTGTCTTATATTTAAGTCTTTGATTCTTTATTTATTTGTTAAACTATTATAAACATCCCTGAGAAATTGTAAATTTCGATTGGTTAAATATTTTTTTCTTAAATAAGTATAAATTAGGAATTATTCTTCAATCATCTCATATTGGAAGTACTTTTTTCAGCGAATTTCAATAATACTATAGTCTGGTGCATTTCCAACAAATTGTCTTATATGTGGCAGCTTTTATGAGTTGATATGTAGCACCTGTTAATTAGTTTATTTATTTGAAAACATTTTGGAATTTCTTATGACATAATTATTTTTTAATTATAATCCAATTTAATTACAATATCTCAAATTAATATTTTGTCAATATATTAAAATTGACACCTAATCAAATATTATGCTATAAAAATGTTATTTTTTTATTGATTAGTTGTATTAGACGTGGACCATTTATTGTGGGAGAAATATTTGTATTGTTTTAGTAAATAAAATTAATTAATTTTTTATTCAAATAATTTAATTACAGTCCAAAGTCATTTGCCAAAAAATGTGTAGTCCGAAGACTACAGGGCATAAAGAACAATTTAATTTTTTCAAACTTTTATGTGTTCCCATATTATCTAGATGTTCAATACATTAAGGATAACTTTGATGATGTGTTATATGACATTTCTTTTATTATTATTTATGTTATATTGCTTTTTATATTGATCAGAAGAGGTTAAATTTGTTACACTTAATTTTTACAATATATTAATTATTATCTTACTAATATTATAATCTAATAATGACTCAAATCTACTCAAATTTTTCAATTCTCTTTAAATCGTGCATCGCACGGGTACAATACTAGTAAGTTTAAAAAATGATTCCTTTAATCAATCTTATTTTTTAAGATTCTTCGAGTTACATCCAAATTTCTCATACTATACATTATACACATTTTGCACACACTACACACACCTTACATACACTACACACACATTACAATGTGTGTATGATAATTGCTTTTAAATTAGTACGAATTGATAGCTAAATCACTGCATTTAGTTGTAAGCTAAACTCTTTTATCCCAACACTACAAGAAAACTGTCAAATTCCAACGAAAAAAATTCAAGGGAACACAAATTGCTGGAATTTTAAAATTTTCAACAGCAAAAAGAATCATTGGAAAAGATTCCAACGAAAAAAGCCGTTGGAATAGTTGTTGGAAAATAAATCCCAACGTAATTCTAAAGAACTTGTATTTCGTTGGAATTTGACAATTTTCTTATAGTACAAACACTTTATTAAGCTATGAGCTTTTAAAAAGTTACCCTCCCTCCGTTTCGAGAAAATTTGCACACCCCTCCCGACACGTGGAATAAGAAAGAGCTGATTTTTGTTTTTAAGTTGACTTTTTCAAATGTGAAGTGATAGGGATAACCCGGTTACTTTGGGTCGGGCTAATACCAAAGCCCACTGATTGGCCCACCACACGTAGGCCCAGCAGGCCCAGGAACACGTGCTGGCCCAGCGAGCGGTTAGTTCCGCGAATCAAGGCTAAAGATTCGTTTCCAACCGCCATGCAGCTGGAGGTGGGCGAGGATATAGGAAGTTTGTTAGGGTTCAATTAGGGTTTAGGAAGTTAAGTATAAATACATGAAAAGAACTCTGAATTAGGGTTCGCACTCTGTATACTGAATTACTACCTGTAAACTCAACGTTCTAGTAAAGAAAACACCTCGGCAAGAGTAATTTTCTGCCCGTGGACGTAGATCTCCGGATCGAACCACGTAAATCTTGTGTTTTTATATTCTGTTTGTGTAGATTATCGTTAGATTTTGTGGTTACCGGATTGCGCTCTATCAATTGGCGCCGTCTGTGGGAACGCTTTAACCAACAATTTTTGATGTTTACATCGCATTCAAGAATCATGGTGACAACACGTTTGAATCAATCTCGCCACGGTGATCAATCTAACCAGGATCCGCCCGTGGATCAAGTTTTGCCGCCGAGGCAATTGCCGGCAGGGAGTACGTCTAATCATCAGGGCAATCAAAACCCTCCACTCCCTCAAGACCTGCAAAACCCTAATCTTGCTGCTGCTCAACCCCCGGTTAACATTCAAATTACCCCAGAACTGCTTCAGGCTTTCTTACAAGAGCATGCACATGTTCTTCAAGATTGGGCAGTTAATCGCCTACATCCCGCGGAGCCTGCCGCGGGGCCTGCCGGCCATAATGCTAATCCCGTGGTGCCTCCACCCCGTTCGCGTGATCAACAGGACCCGGGGCACCGCGGGCGTCAGGATCGACGACGGGAACGACCTGGTTCTTCCGAGGACCATGGGAGTTCTAATGAATCACGACCTCGCAATGAGGAACCTACTGATGTGGATCGCCGCCGTCCACTTAATGCGGCTAAGAGAGTTCGCTATGCCAATCCTCATGCTCTAGATCTTCAAGAGTATGAGCAAGTTCAACGCAATGTTGAATTGGACAGGATTCTGGGTCTTGATGCCAATGGAGATATCATCACACCGTTCTCCCGGGAAATCATGGCCACTTCCCTTCCCGAAGGGTTCAAACGGCCAGCCATACCACCTTACAATGGCACCGGAGATCCGGCCAATTTTCTTGGAGCTTTTAGGCACAACATGCTTAGCCATGATAACATTACGTCCCTCCAGTACTGCAAGATTTTCCCTGAGTACTTACAGGATGAAGCTCGGGTTTGGTTTAATTCTCTCCCACGCAACAGCGTATCCTCCTTCAGAGAACTCGCCGAGCACTTTTGGGCACGGTTCGAAGCACGGGCGAAACCCATGGCCACCTTGGCCGATGTCATGAACATGGAACAGCGGGACGGTGAAACCGTCACCCAATTTCTTGACCGCTTTACGGCAATAAGTCTCAAGGTGGGAAATTGCCCCGATGACGTAGTCATCAACGCATTTATGAATGGACTCCGCCCCGGAGCACTTTACACCGAGTTAGCTCGGAACACACCGGTCACAACTCGAGCACTGTTCAAAACAGTGTGCAAATTTGCTAAGGCCGAGGAGCAGACTCGCCAGAAGCGAGAGAAACACGCTAGCAAGCGGCAATCCGACAAAGCACAAACCGGGCCTAGTACTCGACCTAGTGCATTTTCCCGCCTGACACCGGGGCGTTCAGAATCCCGAAGTGAAATTCCACAATTGACTCCGTTGACAAAGTCACGAGCTGAAATCCTATCTATCCACAAGAACGATCTGCGACCTTGTCCGCGGATGACCGCGCCTCCTGAGAAGAGAAATCGTGGAAAGTGGTGTGCGTACCACCGAGATCATGGGCACGAGACAGAGGAGTGCCGAGAACTCGGTAAGGAAATCGAGGAGTGCCTTAGGAAAGGATTCTTGCGCCAATACATTGCGCGAACTGATGATAAGCCCCGGACAGGTCAAAATGGGGGGTCATCCAATAATCACGGATATCATGACCGCGGCACACAACAAAACCGACCGCCGTGGCAAAATAACCGGCCGGGGCCGAACAACTACGCACGACAAGATTCTGGCAATCGCCAGCAACCGCGTCTCCCACCACCACCTCCTCCTCCGGCAGGACCCGGAGACAATGCACCTCCTCACGTGATAAACGTGATATATGGAGCCCTACCCACCGGGGCTTCACAACATGCCTTAAAGGCAGAAGCTCGACGTCCTCCTCCCGAGGAGCCACGTCATAAACGCCTCCATCAGTCCGAGACTGTCAGCTTCACGGATAGGGACCCGGTTCCGGAGATAACACCTCACACAGATGCTATTGTCATCGACATGACTGTAGCCAACATAACAGTAAGGCGGGTCTTCGTGGATAATGGGGCCGCGGTGAGTGTTATATTTGCCGACTGTTTTCAAAGGATGGGGATTTCTCGGGACCAACTTCGGCCGGCCCCCGGGCCACTGCAGACTTTCACTCAAGGTGAAGTCCAGCCGGAAGGTGTCATCACTCTCCCAGCATCTTTGGGGGCTTATCCGAAGATAAAAACCATCTTCGTGGATTTTTATGTGGTGAATTCCCCGTCACCGTACAACATGATATTGGGCCGGGACTGGCTCACCCCTGCCAAAGCCATTTGCTCCACGTATCACCTCGCGCTAAAGTTTCCCACCTCGCATGGCGAAGTGGCTATCCGCGGGAGTCAGCGGGTTTCGAAAGAGTGCATGTATGTGGCACTCAAAAAGACTGCCAAGGTTCCACCCAAACAGCAGCTTCAAGTGGCATCATCGGTTCTGGAACCTCGGGAATGTACCTCGTTGGGGGATGCCATTGCACAAGTCCCGCTTGATCCGTCCAAGCCGGAACAGACGGTGACCGTAGGAGCCGTGGATGTGCCATGGCTACACCAGGCTATCATTCAGACCTTGCGAGAATATTCCGATGTCTTCGCATGGTCTCCTCTGGATATGCCCGGGGTCTCTCCCGAGATAATAACGCACAAGCTGAACATCGATCCCAGTGTAAAGCCAATCCAGCAGAAGCAGAGGAAATTCGCTCCGGAGCGAAATGAAGCCATTCGAATCGAGGTGCAACAACTCCTGGATGCGGACATCTTGTTTGAGGTATTCTACCCCTCTTGGTTATCCAATCCGGTAATGGTGACAAAAACCAGTGGGGCATGGCGGATGTGTGTCGATTTCTCCGATCTCAATAAACACTGTCCGAAAGACTGCTATCCTCTGCCCTCCATCGACCAAAAGGCCGAAGCCATTACGGGGTACGTGGCACTTTGCTTCCTAGATCTGTACAAGGGATACCATCAGATTTTTATGGATCCGCAGGATGCCCTCAAAACGGCATTTATCACTGCCTTTGGGTGCTACGCTTTTAAGAAACTGCCCTTCGGGCTCAAGAACGCTGGAGCCACCTATCAACGTTTAATGGACTTTGTCTTCCACGCCCAGATTGGTCGTAACGTGGAGGTTTACGTCGATGACTTGGTCATCAAAAGCTCCTCCCATCTTTCATGTGTGCAAGACATTACCGAAACATTGCGCACTCTGCGACGCTATAACTTGCGGCTCAATCCAGCAAAATGCACTTTTGGTGTTGGCTCCGGGAAGTTTCTCGGTTATATGGTTTCGCAAAACGGCCTGCAGGCCAATCCGGCCAAACTCCGTGATGTGTTAGATCTGCAGCCACCTAAAACATTCAGGGATGTTCAACGCCTCACAGGTGGTTTGGCAGCTTTAAATCGATTTTTGTCCAAAGCGGCAGAGCGACAGCTCCCATTCTTTAAAGTTTTGAGGCAAGCGAAGTCCTTTGAGTGGACTCCGGAGTGTACCGAGGCTTTTGAAGCCTTGAAACATCAGATACAGCAGCTGCCTACTTTGTCAGTTCCTCTCCCCGGAGAGCCGCTCTACCTGTATCTGGCTTCCGCCGAGGAAGCTATTAGTGCAGCTCTCGTACGAGAAATCGATGGCGTCCAGCATCCCGTGTACTTCGCAAGCCGAGTACTTCACGGGGCAGAGACGCGATATTCCGAGCTTGAAAAAACCGCTTTGGCCCTTGTTATGGCAGCTCGGCGTCTTCGGCCATACTTCCAAGGACGTGAAATACGAGTTCTGACCAATCACCCCATCCGCCAGATTCTTGTAAAACCCGAGGTGTCTGGGCGCCTCGCCAAGTGGGCCATTGAGTTGGGCGAATATGACATCCAGTTTCTCCCTCGCCGAGCAATTAAGGGTCAAGCACTCGCCGACTTCCTGGCCGAAGCCCCGGGAGACAATCCTGAGTCTCCCGTGGACGGTGATACACATCACCATGCTACCCTCACTCCTTCACCCCGGAAGTGGCAACTCTTCGTGGATGGAGCATCACCATGAAGATTTTAAGGGTGGAGATTGTAAGAGAAATTTCATTTTTAAGGATGTGTAAATTATCTTGGGACATTCTAAAAAGAAAAGTGTGCAAATTATCTCGGGACGAAGTGAGTATATTATCAAATCTTGGAACAAGTTAAAAAGATAATAAAATAAGTTTGAAAATGTATTTAAAGAGGATGGTAGGTTTAAAGGGATGTGCATGGATGTTTGAGTTGTTCTCCTCTATCATTACTTCATCTGGTTTTGCGACTCCAGAAAACGAAGGTATATCTAATCATCAGTTGCTTCTGCTTTCATGAATATTTATCGAACTTTTGAGTTCTTTATGCCATTGATTTGCTGAAAGCTCAGTTTGTTTTATTAAAATGAGATGATCGATCAATGTCTTCTTCTTTAATTCTTTGTGCTCATCTTTTATTATCGACACACACTGTATATATGTTTGCTTCTTACAACTTTCTTCCTCTCATTGTTTTGGTTATGTGAGAGAGTTATATATATTACCTTCTACAACAAATTATAGGTATATGAACCATCTAAAAACATATCAAATTTAGCACCCTATACTTATATTATATTGTTCTTTTTAATCTTTTACTGTTTTTCCGACAAGTACTGTAGCGACCTGACAAAAAGTATTGTTACTGTCAGACAACAGTACTACGGCACAAAATATAAAATATGACACGAGTTTATCTCGGTACGGCACTAACATGACACAACTCTCATTATGGCACGAAAATAATTACAACACAAGTTATGACACGAGTCTAATTATCAACATGGCACGAATATCTCCTTCTGGTGTTTGAGAATAATCTCTCTATAACTCTAAACGGTCTTTTGAATTTCTCTTCAATAAAAAATCTTAGATTTTTTCCACTGATTTCTTCTGTAAAAGCTGTGAGGAAGTGTGGAAGAAATATTTGACTTTATTTCTCCAAAATACAAGATGTTTACAGCAGTGCTATGGGCTATATATAGCCATCAATATGAAAGACAAAATGACGTAGAACATTAAGGCTAAACCTATCAACGACTGACACGTGTGATTATTTGCTGACTAGGCTAATCAGAATAGTAACAAAATATATCAAGCTAACACCCCCTCCTCAAGTCGGAATGTGAGCGATGTCACACATTCCGAACTTGGATAAAAAACGATGAAACGCCGGCCCCCCAAGACTTTTAGTAAACGCATCTGCAAGCTGGGCACTGGTAGAAACATGTTGTGGTTTCACAATGCCAGCCTTGAATTTGTCTCGAACGATATGACAATCGATGTCGAGGTGCTTTGTCCGTTCATGAAAGACGGGGTTGGCGGAGATGTGCAACGCAGCTTTATTATCACACCATAAAGGAATGGGAAGAGTAAGAGTCAAACCAAGGTCTGTAGCTATGTAGATGATCCAGTCAAGTTCACAAACAGTGGAGCTCATAGAGCGATATTCGGCTTCGGCTGAACTTTTAGAAACGGTGCGTTGTTTCTTAGTTTTCCAAGAAATCATAGAGTGATTAAAGAAGATTGCAAACCCAGTTAAGGATCTTCGAGTTGCTTGACATGTCCCCCAATCCGCATCACAGAAAGCCTCTACAGTGGGAGAGAAACCGACCGAATAGAATAAACCATGCGAACTAGTTCCTTTGAGATACCGCAATAGATGAAGGGAAACTTTCCAATGAGCAGAGGTAGGAGAATTAACATATTGGCTCAGCTGCTGAACCGCAAACGAGATGTCGGGACGTGTCAAATTCAGATAAAGTAAGCGGCCGACGAGCCGACGATACTGATCCGGAGCAGCAAGGGGAATACCTTCCACTGTGGAAATGTTGAAACCAGGTGGTAAGGGGGTGATGGCAGGTTGGCAAGCCATCATATTTGCAGTGTGTAGTAAATCCAATATGTATTTGTGTTGACAAAGGTGAATGCCAACAGAGGTGCGGGCGAGCTCTATGCCAAGAAAATACTTGGCTTCACCGAGGTCCTTGATAGTGAACTGTTTATCAAGATAAGTCTTAAGATCAGAGATATCAGCAGGATGATCGCCGGTGATTAAAATGTCGTCCACGTATACCAAGAGAGCTAAAAAATATCCGTTCGCAGTTCTAGTAAATAAGCACTGGTCATGAGCCGACTGATGCAAACCAAAACCCAACAATTTGCTGCAAAACTCTTCATTCCATTGACGTGAGGCTTGCTTCAAGCCATACAGACTTTTCCGAAGGTGACATACCTGATCAGGTGAGCCCTTCGCATACCCCTCCGGGAGTTTCATATACACTTCCTCATGCAAATGCCCGTGAAGAAAGGCGTTGTTGACATCAATATGGTGCAACTGCCACTGTTTTACAACTGCCAAAGCAATAAAGAATCGAACAGTAGTCATTTTAGCCACAGGGGAGAAGCTATCTTTATAATCAATGCCAAAAATCTGATGGTAGCCCTTTGCCACCAAGCGCGCCTTATACCGATCCACACTTCCGTCTGGTTTTCGTTTAATTTTGAAAACCCACTTGCACCCAATGGCCTTCTTGCCCGGGGGTAATGATACCAAATCCCAAGTACCATTATCTTCAAGAGCAGCGAGTTCTCGATTCATAGCATCAACCCATTCCGTGGAACGACTCGCTTGAACATAAGAGTAGGGTTCTTGGATAGCTTCAACATTTGTCATGAAAGCAAAAAAAGCACTTGGAAAAAAAGCAGGATATGAGATAACGGGAGAAGTATCAGTACCTATTTCAGAAAAAGGAATTAGGAGTGAACTGTCTTGGCTCATGGGATAGCTAGCAGAAGCATGTCCAACAACATAGTCAGAGTGCCAAGCGGGTTGTCTTCTCTGTCTGTGCGGCCTATGAAGAGGTTGGTTAGGAAGGGAAGAGGTATGAGAATCAGAACTTGTGTGTGAGGGAGGAATAGGAGTAGGTAGATCATAATGTACTATGGGAAGTGGTGTATCTGCAGTAGTTGGAGTGAGTGACTGAGACAGAAAGGGAAAGATTGACTCATGAAAAATAACATCTCTAGACACAAATATGTGATTTGTTTCGAGATCACACATTCTGTATCCCTTTGTCCCAGCAACATACCCGAGGAAAACACATCTTTGTGACCTTGAATCAAACTTATCTCTACCACGAGAGATAGTAGAGGCATAGGCCAAGCACCCGAATGATTTCAAGAATGAATAATCTGGAGCTCTATTATGCAGAAGGAAGTAAGGAGAGTTCCATTGTAGTAGTGCACTAGGAAGTAAATTGATTAGGTATACAGCTGTAAGTAAAGAGTAAGGCCAAAATCGTTTTGGCACTTGAGATTGGAACATTAAAGCTCGAGCAATTTCAAGAATATGCTTATGTTTTCTTTCCACTACCCCGTTTTGTTGGGGAGTGTATACACAAGACCTTTGATGGTTGATACCAAATTTATGTAGAAGGGACTGTGTTTTGTGACAAAGAAATTCAGTACCATTATCGGAACGAATTGTTTTGACAGTAAAATGGAATTGAGTTTGGACCAAAATAAGGAATCTCTCAAGATATGTTGAGACTTCAGATTTATGGTGAAGGAGATAAATCCAGGTCCCTCTACTATAGTCATCGACTAAAGTCAGCATGTAAGGAGTATTAGTGACAGATTCAGATTTATAGGGACCCCATACATCCATGTGGACAAGCTCAAAAATTCTGGAAGTGGTACTAGTGCTTAATGGAAAAGACAAACGATGCTGTTTAGACTTATAGCAAATTGAACATTCTTGAATGGAATCTTTATTACAGAGAGGCTTCAGAAAATTCAAATGCTCCAAAGTATGTAAAGAGGCATGACCTAGTCTATGATGCCATAGAGGTAAAGAATCAGTACAAGTGAGGAGGTGGACAGGTTCTTTTGTATAGTGTGATGTGGTGTCAGCTTTTAATAGAAATAATCCTCCTGCAGCTTGTCCAGTGCCCAAGACAGTTTGATCAGAGAGGTCCTGAAGAAAACAATTGGTTCTAGTAAATATACATTGTGTATTAGAGTCATGGAGGATTTGAGCTACTGATAACAAGTTATATTTGAAATGTGGAACATGTAAGACTTTTTTTAGTATGAGTTTAGGAGTAATTTGTACAGTGCCAATGTGTGTGACTACTTTAGCGGTACCATCTGGTAAGAAAACAGAGAGATTTTCGGAGACAGATTCGAAGGAAGAATATAAGGCAAGATTAGCACAGATGTGCCTTGTGGCGCCTGTATCCACAATCCAATCACCACTACTCTTATGCTCTAACAAAGTCAATGCATATATGTTGTGAGGTTCATCCTTAGTACCTGCAAAATCTCCAAATTCAGCAAAATGAGCATAAGTATTTTTGTCGCCACCTGATTGACTTGAACCTCCATTAGCCTTATTTTTCAGAAGCTTTGCCACCTCCTGTGCCAGTAAAGCTATATCTGTTTTCTGGTTTCCATACGAACCTTCAGTAGAAGCCAACTGAGCATCACCTTCCGAGTATCCTTCCACCATATTTACTGGATGAACAGCCTTTTGAGCCTTCAAGGCTTTGTACCAATCCGGCACACCATGTAAATCAAAACATTCGTTTATATCATGTCCAGGCTTCGTGCAATGTTCACAAACAAGCTTTGATTTCTCTTCTTTTGTCCTCCTTATACCACCTCTGCCCCTACCAACACTCACTGGATTAGTTCCAACAGCACCTCTGCCATAAGTTGTGTTCCCCCTTCCTGGATTAGCTCGATTCCAAGTTCCTCTTCCTCCATTGTTGAATCGCACAGCCATAGCACTACTCTCTAAAGGATCCTGAGAATTAATCATCTCAGACCTCTGATTCTCGACTTGAATTACCATGGAATAAGCCTTGTTGATGTCTGGTAACGGATCCAAAATCAGTATTTGATCTCGAACATGATCGAAATGCTCATTTAGTCCCATCAGGAATTGTATCAGTTTATCATCCACATCCACAGCAGAGTGGTGTTTGACTGTTCCACATTTATCACAAACAATACCAGGTTTAATGCTAGCTAGTTCGTCCCATAGTTTTTTTAACTTCGTGTAGTACATTGCTACAGTCATTCCCCCTTGCTTTAAATTTGTGATTTCCTTCTTAATCCGGAAAAACAATGGACCATTGCACACACCAAACCTAGCCTTAATTTCATCCCAAAGTTTCTTAGAACTTTCAGCATATAAAAATGCATCGGACAAATCCTTCGAGATCGCATTTATTATCCATGAGGTTACCATGCAATCGATTTGATGATATTGCTCAAAATCTGGTGATTTCTCATCCGGCACGGTAATATTACCTGTTACGAAGGCTAATTTGTTCTTCGCGATCAATGCCAAACGCATAGCTCTGCTCCAAGGTAAGTAATTATTGCCTGTTAATTTGATTGATACGAGTTGTAGACCGGGGTGATCCGATCCATGGAGAGCTAGCGGATCATTGGCCGTCGACTGAGCAACCCTCACCTCCGAGGTTGCTGTAGCAGCCACATCTGTTACATTGTTAATATTCCAGGCATTTCGTTGTGGTGGTGCCATGATTTTTACCATATGCTCTAGATACCATGTAAAAGCTGTGAGGAAGTGTGGAAGAAATGTTTGACTTTATTTCTCCAAAATACAAGATGTTTACAACAGTGCTATGGGCTATATATAGCCATCAATATGAAAGACAAAATGACGTAGAACATTAAGGCTAAACCTATCAACGACTGACACGTGTGATTATTTGCTGACTAGGCTAATCAGAATAGTAACAAAATATATCAAGCTAACATCTTCCCAATTAGGTCCCATCATATATTCTCTCAAATATGAAAATGGGGTTTCCGGATTTCTGATGAGGTTTGGTTGAGACGCATTCTCCAGATCTCCTTTCTAGGAAATTTCATGGACGGTGGTAAAGTGGATGAATTATGATGCATTTCCTTCTACAGGGATCTCCTGTATAAGGGTCTTTCGTTGGATTTCTTCTCTCCTTTATCCAAACTTGACATCTTGAAAGACTAATGTAGCTCGTGGCTGAGCTCATTACTTCTTTCAAGAATCTTGTCACACCTTCAGAGTAATTCTCCAAAGACCTCTCGTTTTTATCTTTCCAAAATTTGTAAATATTCATTGTGACTTGAGCTCTTATCCTAGCATTCCTGTAGAGTTTTTCTTCTCGAACTTCCATTTGGATCCATAATTTACTTGTAATGTCTCCTTCATTATGATAGTACATAACATAATAAACATTTCACGGTTTCTTAAATAAGCATAGAGCTTGGATATCATTTTAAGGTTCTTAGTAATTTTGGGTTTTAATAAAAAGACTCAAAATAATGAATATAAAAAGTAGGCACGAAACTATTAAATGGTTGACACGAAATACATAAATAGTATACTTAAAACAATTGACACAAAGTATAACACAGTTGACACAAAACTATCGACGGCATGAAACAGCTAGCCGATAGTTTATCGGCTGGCCGGTATACAAATGAGTTAGAAATGCTTGATTGACTGGGCCTATTGTGTTGCCGAAGTATGACTTTCTTACTTATTCTATTAGGGCCAACAGACTGATCTTGGCAGTGTAGCACTGCTCAAGCAGTCTTTGCAGAAAAGTCAGATTGAATCGGAGGGGCATAAAATACCAGTCAAAGTATTATACTTATTAATACATTTTTACAAATTTGACAAATTCTCTATAAAAATTACAAAAACTGATTTTTTTTTGCCCTTTTCCCTTTTGTTATGGGATTGTCACTTACCCCCTCGCTACAAAGCAAGAAATGAAGTTCGTTGCTTCTTCAGGCGTTCTCTATATTTTTACTTTGGACGGAGCACTTAGAGTTTTATCGCGTTTTGGTTAACTGTAGAGGGAGGACGTGTATTGCATCATAGAAAAGAGTGTTTCGGAGCCAGTGTCCGTGGGGATGACGCGTTACTTGCCATTTGATAGAAGGTTGTGTTTTAGAAGAAGTCCTTCCTTTTAACGCCAAATTATGAACATACAAGTTGTAATTGGTTATTAATGTAATAATCATTGTGATGTGGCTGTTTTTAAGATGAAAACATGATCCACAACCATAATTTATATGTAAAGAGTACATAAAAGTTGTAATTAACCATAAGTCGTTCTTTGTATTAAGCGAACTGCTTGTGTAGCCGAGCTTTTTAATGAGCAAATTTCTTTATAATGCTTAATTATAATTTTCTAGATGATTTCTCTCTTTTCTCTCCATGTTTTGTAAAGTTGCAATACTAAAACTTTATATTTGTACAAAGAGGGTATTTATAAAAGTTTAACCCGTCATGCATGATCGACTTGGCAGACACGCGTTAACAATGCGACGCACGGGTGGCGGCCATATGGCCATCCTCATTTGGAGCGGGCACGTGTCGAATATGCGTGAATTTTCGGTAGAGATTGTTGATACATGGGACGACCTGTCATCATTATCCGAAGAGAATTGCGATCTTGATGAAAGCATCACCCGATCTGGTGTATTGGGGGACATGCTACATAGGCTGAGCTTTGGCCTTTGCAGATTAGAGCTCTGTGCTGATCAGGCGACCTGATGATCTGTCTTAATACTCAATCTTAAATAATAATTATATATCTTGTTGGAATGCCTTGAACCCTCCTGTGAGCTAGTGGGAGGTCTCGCTGATCGGTCAGAAAGTTGGGGATCTAGGGGGCGACGCACCCCTGATCCGGGGGTTCGGGAAGGTGATGCTCCCTCCGATGGGGATTCAGGGACAATGCTCCCCAACTTTACGATGTATATTGTGTTTGGATTGATTTTATGCTTTGGGCCTATTTTGAGGCCTAGTCGGTTAGGGGATTATAAATAGTCCTATTATTTGATCTAAGATCATTCTATACTCTGTAAACATCTCGATCACATAATATACATTTTCTCTCTTCTACTCGTAGACGTAATTAATACATTATTAGTAGACGTAATTAATACATTATTAGTGAATCACGTAAATTTTATTTTTATTTATTCTCATTTATTTTATCTTTCTCGCATGGATAACGAGGTGACATAATCAAACTGAGATTATTCTTTCGGTGGAGAGAAGTGTCTCCACTATTTTGTATCCTTTTGGCCAATAATGTAGAGCATGATTTTTCAAACAAAAATAATTTATTAGAACAAGTCTGAATTTTCTCTCTTGCATTATTTATTGTTGTGTTTCCATTGATTTCTGATAAAGTGATTGCCAAATAGTCATATTCGAAAAGCAAAGATTTATGTCACGTGCCAAGGTCATTATCCGACACCGCACAAGGCTTACAAAATCATAGTCTCGCACGTGCTTGAATATTTGCTTGAAAATTTGTAAATAAATTAAGCCAAAAAGACAAAGTAGGCATATTTTCCGCCGAATTAAGTGCCAAAATCCCACAACTTGAAGATAGTATCGAGAAATCTAGCAAGGTCAACATGTCTCAAGTGACGTATGCACGCTTCCTCCTAATTAAAATATATTTAATTAATGTTTTATTGATATACTTAATAGCAGGGTTAATTACATAAAAAAATATAATAATTTATCGAATCAATTATCTAAAAAAGTGTACAAGATTATTTGATTTGGAAAAACAAATTATTTGTTGGTTAATCATTTGTGCTAGAATTGATGTTTATTGTGAATTGAACTATAATATTTTGGTTTTAGTTGCAATAAAAATTAGTAAAATAATTTCTTTATAAAAAATATGAGTATTTTTTTTAATAAAAACACAACTAATCAATTTATTTTATTTGACATAAATGTTCAAATATTTTTTTATTTAAGTCAGGGAGAAAACCCATTATTTAAATAATGAAAGTCGTACTTTATTAAATCAAAGGCAAAAACAATAATATCTATTTTATAATCAACTTATTAAATCATCAAATCTGCTAATAATCTTCTTATATCAACTTTGAGCATATATATAATTATATATTAAAATAGTTATTCAAACTATTTTAATTTACTTATTTATATTTTTAATAACGAGTATTTTGTTAAAATTATTCTTTTAAGGAAATTTATTCTTTGTAGCCTAAATTATGACTTTTATTACATTTGGCAATCTTTTTAAGTTTTTACTTTTACTAAAACTTTAATTATATATTTTGACACTTTTTAAACTAAATAATACTTGATCGCACAAATCACCTTCAAGTGTCTTTTTTACTCTTAACAATCTAAATAAATTTGTTCGCATTAATCAGTTTTTATCTTCAAATAAATAAACTATTTATAAGAAGACTATAAATTTATATAAATAAATTTACAATACCAAATAAAATATGAAAATATTCAAATATTTTGAAGAAACCAAAGACTTTAATTTGTTATTCGAATCATTAAATAAATTTTGGATTTTATTTTGTTAAAATAAGGTTTTATTAAATAAAAATTATTTAAGTATATTTGAAATCACCAAATGAAATATTAAAGGTTGCAAATGAAAATTCAAGGTTATAAACAAAAAATTAAATATTTATAATTAGAACTTGAAAGTTTATTTAGATAAAATAAAAGCAGGGACATAATGAGAAAAATATTAAACTTTACATTACATAAGATCCAAATAAAATATCATTGTTCCTTTTATTATATATTTCATGGTTATTTTTTATTATTTATGGTTAGAATTTAAAAAATATTTTATAAATTAAAAAATCTATATATATAAGCCACGGTAGTGACAACTATGTAAATAACATTTTCCAGCCTAAAATTTTAGATTGTGATTGGTAAGTTCTTGTTACATTTGGTAAGAATCAAAATTTATTTTACTTTCTAAAGTTGTAAATATCTTTTTTTTTTTTTTTTATTTCTAATCTATTATTATGTGTACTATATCAAATTAATCATCTTTTGATTATGTTTGATTTGACATTCATATGATATATAATAATAATAATAATAATAATAATAATAATAATAATAATAATAATAATAATAATAATAATAATAATAATAATAATAATAATAATAATAATAATAATAAGATATTCTATTTAAAATATTATATTATTTGTTCATTGATTATTTAAGTAAGATTTCAGTGTTTATTGTGGATTGTACAAAAAATATAGTATTGGTTTGAAAAACAATTAAAAATCATTCAAATAATTCTCTTTTACAAATTATTTTACTTGATTATTTTATTAAAATCACAACTAATCAGTTTGTTTTTATCTGACATGAATTGCCTCAAGTTAATATTTGATTTATAATCAGCTTATTAAATTATTGAATTTGCTAATGCTTATTTGATATCATAATTATTTTTGTTGATAAATCACAAAACTATGATTTCCGCTTATATATATAAATTTATATATGATAATTAATCTTAGAATTTTTTTTTTTAATATTTTAGATATATTAATGTTATTTTTCTATAAATACTTATAATTTGCAACCTATACTATGATATTATACAAGTTGCAACTAAACTTCTTTTAAATAAGTAAAATTAACCAACTAAAACTATATGTTTTTTAGACTTTGCAACATAAATAATACTGGGTCACATTAACCAATCTCAATTATGTCTTCTTCTTTTTTCACATTTTGCAACCTAAGCAATTTTTTTTACATTAACCAATGTATATCTTAAAATAAATCTTTTATTTACAATATAAATGTATAATTTAACTGAAACTTTTCAGCATATATATGAAAGTATAAAGAAATATTGGAGCACTCATATGTTTTATTTTATTATTCCAACTATTGAATTATTTTGTTATTCCAACTATTAAATAACTGTTGAATTTTATTTTGTTAATTGTTATTCTTTGTATATCGGAAAATACTAAGTCAAGTAAAGTGCTAAACTTGCAAATAAGATCTTTTAAAAGGAGATAGTTATAGTTAGAATTTAAAATTTTATTTAGATACATTTAAATATTTAAAGTAAAATGAAAAAAAATAAATAAAAATAAATTTCTTATAACATTATCCAGTTTATTTTATTTAATAATATGAGTTGATAGTTACATATTTATGTTTGTTTTAACATTCGTAATTAATTAAGTTATTATGCACATAGGTGAAGAATGATGCAGACACACTAAATGTGTGTTTGGATTTCAAAGATAAGAAATAATCATTTTGGAAAAAATAAAAATTATATTGAATATTTATCTTAATGTTAATTTATAATATATATATATATACCTTTATATAAAGTAAGTTATATTAAATTTATATATGGCGTGCGAGAAACTTATATTTTATAAAACAATCACATATTTAAATATTAAATTATATCATATTTAATTTTATTAAAATTATTATTTTTTAAATAAACTTCCGTGCACCGCACGGAAATATTATTAGTATATATATCATAACAAAATCAAAACATATCTTAGTAATTAATATGTATCATAATAATTAATTTTATCTCTAACGTATACATTAATCATGATAAGTTTTTATGGTAATAGTCTGATTTTGATGTATATACCCAATTTTAGACTTGCTTATTAATATTGGGGCGGATTCTTATTAAAATAGACCTAAAGTGTATGAACTCTTTGTAAAAGTCCGTAAACTCTTTTATCTATTTAGAATGGGATAAACGTAAGTGAGTGTTTTACAAGTTGTAAACTCTTATTAAGATTATTAATTGTACCTATAAATATCTTCACTGTAAATAATTATTTTGTATGGAAGGATTTTTCTCCAAAGTTCAAGATCAAAGTATTAGGAATAAACCCACGTAATCACGAAATTGAAAGAAAGCAAAAGCGAGAAAAACACAATAATTTGGTTACCCAATTCTTTAACGATATGTAACTACGTCTAGGGACGATACCAAACGAGAATTTATTCGTAAATGATAATTTTTGAATTACATGACACAATGAAGGAAACAACTATGTATAATAGTTTAAAAATTGACTCCAGCTTAAAGCCCATACAATTCTGTCCGCGTCCCAGGCCGCGGCCGGGCTCTCCTGCAGCGGCTGCCGCGCTGACTCCACAACAGAAAATCTTAACGCGACCACTTTTGATGCAACCGTGCTTTTTCCCTGGCGCGCGCCATTTCTGACGATTTTCAGTCTCCATCTTCAACAATCTCCCATTTGGAGACTGAAACACCTTCAAACAACCATTCTCCTCTGTTCTCCTTCCTATATCCGCTGGGTATCGCCTAGCCTCTTCTTCAAGTACCAAGGCCAGTTGAAGTTATACATAACTTCAATTTCTCTAAGGTCACCACCTTAGTAAACATGTCAACTGGATTCTCACTCCCGAGAATTTTCACATGTTGCTAGGTCTTCTTCTCCAACAGGTATCTTATGTAGTGATATTTCAACTCAGTGTGCTTCGTCCTCGAATGAAAAGCTGGATTGCTAGCAAAAAAAATTGCACTCTGACTATCGCTATAGAGTACACTATTTTCATGCTTCCTCCCAAGTTCATCCAATAAATTCTGCAACCACACCATCTCTTTGCTCGCCTCCGTCACAACTATATACTCAGCCTCTGTGGTGGATAGAGCAACAACCTTCTGCAACATCGATGTTCAAGAAATTATTGTACCACCATAAGTAAAGGCATACTCGGTAGTACTCCTTCTCCCATCAAGATCATTTGATGCCAAATCTGCATCAACATAAGCAACCAACTTGAAATTTCTTCATCAAAACACAATGCTTTATGCGTGGTACCTCTCAAGTATCGCAGTACCTACTTCACAGCCTCCCAATGTTGTTTCCCCAGATCGCTCATGAACCGGCTTACTACTCCCATTGCATGCGCAATATCCGGCCTTGTACACACCATAGCATACATTATACTGCTAATTGCCAAAGCATAAGGGATATTCATCATTTGGGCACGTACCTCCTTAGAACTCAGCGTTTGTTTCTTTGACAGCTTGAAGTGACTTCCCAACGGAATACTCACAGACTTCGAATTCTCCATGTTGAATCTTTCCAAGACCTTTTGGATGTAATCCGCCTGCGAAAGATACAATCTACCTGTCCCTCTATTCCTCTCGATTCTCATATCCAAAATCTGCTTAGCTTCTCCAAGATCTTTCATGTAAAATCGCTCAACCAACTGCTTCTTCAACTTGTCCAACTCTTTTGGATCAGCTCCTGTGATCAACATGTCATCAACATACAATAGAAGGATATGAAAGCTTTTGTCAAACCTCTTATAGTAACAACAATGGTCGGCATGACACTTATGATAACCAATTTCCTCCATGAAAACCATTGCTTCGAAATTTGCTTCAACCCGTACAAGCTCTTCCTCAGCTTGCACACAAGTTCTTCCTTTCCCTTGGCTGAACCATATACAATTCCTTCACTAGACCACCATGAAGGAATGTCATCTTTACATCCATCTGATGTAACAACAAGTTATCTGCAACAATCATACTCAACACCATGCGAATAGTCGTCAATTTCACAATAGGAGTAAATACATCAGTATAATCAATACCGAATCGCTGCTCAAACCCTTTCACAACCAGCCTAGCTTTATAGCACTTGCTACCATCTGCTTCATTATTGATTCTGTAGACTCATTTGTCGTGCAAAACCAAGCCAGAGATTCATTCATATATGATAATTTTTGGATTATATGACACAATGAAGGAAACAACTATTTATAATAACTTAATGTACCTAAAAATTGACTCTAGCTTAAAGCCCAAGCAATTCTGTATGCGTTTGAGGCCACGGCCGCGCTCTCCTACCACGGCCGCGATCAGCTTATCGCGGTCGCGCTGACTCCACAACACAAAACCTTAATGTGGCCACTTTTGACGCGACCGCGCCTTTTTCCTGATGCGATCGCGTCATTTCTGATGATTTTCAGGTTCCATCTTCACCCCAAAGTTCAAGATCAAAGTGAATAATAATAATAATAATAATAATAATAATAATAATAATAATAATAATAATAATAATAATAATAATAATAATAATAATATAATGTGAAAATTAATCAAAATTGAGGGCGTAGGATATAATTGGTAAACAAATGACCAATAGAATTGGGAACTACTAATTTAATTAATTTATTTTTTGTGAGAGAGAAGAATTAAAGGTGTTGAATTATTACACGTCAACTAATGAATAAAACATGGTGATTTGTATATTCCAACTTGACTTGTCTTTGTGTTGTGTGGAAGGCATGAAAGTGAAACCTTGTTGTTATCTTCTTACATTTAGTAATTATAAAAAATGGTCCTTCTTTCATTTTTGGTTGTTTTGTAGTAAGGGTTTGTAATTTAGGTATCTTTTCTCTAATCATAGGTATTACTTTATTGGTTCACATAGCTATCATCACTATGAGTATGAATGTAATTGTTTAAGATGTGCTTGTTTATGGGGGAAACAAAAACATTATCAATCTCAATTACTTATTGAATTGACATTTAATTACAATACTTATTTTTACTTCCGCCTAAAATGCATATCTAAGTAGTCGTAAAATTCTTGATGTGTCAAGTTAAGTGCTCCGCTCATTTACATCTCGGTCTAAATATCTCATTAAAATTTATCACTTATTGAATACTCATTAAGACTAATAACTTAAACCTTAGTAGACCACTTTGATTGGACCACTATAAGACGATTATACACAATAAACTAGACATGTGTTGACCCACTATGAATATCCAACATATAAGATTTTTTATGAAAAAACTTATCAATTCCAATTACTTTTTAATTATTGTCTACTAGTTGTCACTATTTTTTAATCATTACTCACACCATTATACTTATTGATTCGACATTTGCAATATGCATCATGCTATTTTTCTCTCTCTCTCTCTAAGAGTCTTGCAGCACAATGACAATATTCTTGATTTAGGTCCTATTAGCGTTCATGATTTTACGATTGGCGGTTTGTGACCTAAAGGTTAAGAGTTCATCATGATTTAAAATATATTATTTTTAATCTTAATCTTAATGCAGCGTGAGCAAGGATATTATTAGAAGTGATCGGAGGTATTACTATTTCTATTTTTTATTAGATGTTATTTTGGTTTTGAATATAATTATTAAAAGGTATGAGGAATAGACACATATACCCTCAATAAAATTCTCTCTCCTTCAATCTTTTAAATTTCTTCCCTCTTTCTATTTTAGTATTTTTCATTAATTTATTATATCAGCTGTGGTATGTTAGAAAATCAGAAATTGTTTGGGATACTAACATAGATAAAATTGGAAGAAATTGAAGTAAAAACTTAAAAAAATACTCCCTGTGGTCTAAAAAAAATCATTTTAAAGAAGATAAATATGCTAAAAAGGTGTTATTTTAGCAAAAAATCACAATTCTTTCAATTTTACTTTACAACATTCTTAATTTAGTTCACTATATTTCATTATTCCAAAATATATATCCCAATTAAAAGTTTAAGGCGCTTTTTTTAAAATCGGAGAAAGTATGTACTACCTCCATTTGTCTACCTTGGTCGGGCATGGAGGTTAAGAAAAAAACAGATATTGTAGAATCTTTGATTCTTTTAAAGGTAGAGATTATGAGAGAAATTTATCATTTATGAATTGACAAATTAGATTGGGATAAACAAAAAGAAATAAATAAATTAAAACGGAACTGAGGTAATATTTTATAAATAATTAAAAATATCTAAAACAAGATCCAATAAAAAATTGTAGTAGTAATTTAATAGAGAAGGAAGTAGGGAAAGTCAATAGGGCGACTTACGTGTCAAAGCCAGACGAATTAAGGCGTCATGTATGACGAACTTCTCAGCATGCATTCCCAGTGGTACACAGTAATTCATATTCCACCTTTTTTTTAAAAATATCAGTGCAATTCGGATTATGAGTCAAAATGTATCACACTTTATACTTAAAGGTATTACATGTCTCGGATAAATGTATTGTAATATCTTTACCCAGGACATGTAATACCTTGAAGTATAAATCGTGATACCCAACTCGGACTGCAAAGTGCAATTGGTGCACATGAGACTTTGTCTTAAAAAAAATAATAAAAAAATATAATATGCGAGTGTTGATACGCAAATTTCGTATTTAATTAAAATGCGTCACGTAATAAAATATATGTTAAGAATCAATTTTATATTGATTATTTTAATATTATGAATTATTAAATGATGCAAAATTAATTTAATAATAATCTAATATCATTTTTGATATTTTGAAGGATCAATTAAATTGTTTCATTCGGATCTTAGATCCGTAATTATTTTTCATTTTGTAATTATAGATAGGGGTTTATTGTTTCACCAAAATCACAACAACACGAGCTCAAGAGAATGTGTTACAAAGTCAATCTTAAAATTTATAAGGCGTTACAGAGTTAATCCGACATTACAAAGCCAACCTGACATTATAAAGTCAACCCATTAAAGCGGCGTTACATACCCAACCCGCCAATCCAGTATGGCGGCGTTACAAAGTCAATCCATTAAAGTGATAACGTTTGATTCAGGTTTTTACTCCAATCCTTAAATTTAACGTTATAAATTGAAGAACTTATATTTGGTGCGGATCAAAAGTCCAAAGTTCATCGAAATATTTAAGATTCAAGAATTATTGTTCTTCAAGTTCTTGTGATTTTTTACGTTTCATCCGAAATTAAAGCTTCGAAGCCTCGGATTAACGTTATTAAAAAAGAAAATTATTACAAAGAAGATCAAAGCTATAAATCTACTCCAAAGGTTGAAAAAATCGTTCGAAGAGAAGAATCGTAGGAGAACTAGAGTTTGGAACCCACAAATTGTAAGTTTTATCCATTTGATCCGAGAAATTCGATCTTTTAATTTTTTTTTTCTGTTTATTCTGTATAATACAAAAAAATTGTTTTTACAGCGAGAAAATTGACATTATTTTTTTCTAATTTCATGGTATCTGACTAACGATTAATCGAGCAAGCATGGTAGGTACTTAAAGATCCATGCCCACCCTATCCTTGAAGTAAGGTGGAGTAGGGCAATTTGCTGCAGATTGCGGTGTGGAATTTGCGGTGTGGAATATGATGACTCATTTTCCATAAAATATATCAAATTAATTTACTAGAATTGAAAATAAGTATTAACTACATATATTTTGCACAAATATTAATTCCAATAGCCATCATAAATAAAAATTATAACAAGTTATTTCCTTCAAATACATTTATAATCATATTCTATACTAAATTAATAATTTTCATGTTATAGCATATCCCTTATTTACTATTGTTTGATGCACGTAATTATTATTTATAAAATTACAAGATTATTAAATATTATACATAGTGTTAAGCTAATTAATTTGTATGAATAATATCATTGAAATATATATCAAAATATCACAACAAGAACGGGCGAGGATGTTATTCATCATATTGTGAGCTCGATTAAAAATGACCTGACTAAACCGAGATGCGATTAGCCCGAAGATGTTAAAGCTAGCCTAATGGCGCGATATCCTGGATGAATTCTATATATATATATATTTTTATTTATTTATTTATTATTATTATTATTATTATTATTATTATTATTATTATTATTATTATTATTATTATTATTATTATATGTGTGTGTGTGTCTATTATACCAGTAGGGTTAAGGTAATGTTCACTATATTATTGATCCCTTAAACATGACTCGATTAAATCGAGGCACGAATAGCCCAAAATCGCTACGTTTAGCTCGAAGATATGGCTGATCCGATTAACACCCTACCTGCAACAAGCCCCCGCTTCCACCCTTTCCATTCTTCTTTGCCATTTTGTGTTAGTACTTGGTATTAGAAGATGTATAGACGAAGATGTATAAATGCAGACAAAGTCGAGGCTAGAGTTTCACTCTATATCCGTAAAACGAAATTGCAACGTACTCAGGTGCAATACGTTTAATACCAAAACGCCTCCAAGATACAACAACTTTAAAAACTTCAGACCGCTGCACTACGAGTCGGAAGTTATCGGCGAACGTACTCGGATATTTGGAACTTTCAGACTCTACTAATGCAAAATTTGGAAAGCTTTTGAATCTCAATGAACTTGTGAATTTGGAATGAATGAAATGAAATCTGCAAGGGCATATATATATATTGAAGAGTTGTGGTGCCTTTTTGGAAAGGCACCTCTTCACCCCTTGGTGGCACCCTTTGGACTGGACCCACTAGTTCGCTAGGCGGTCGCACCCGCAGGCTGGCCCGCGCCCTGGCGGGCGATGGGTCGCACCGATTCGACCCGCCCCGCCTGCTGGCGGGTCTGTCCGACCCAACCCGGTGGGGTTGAACCACCCAGTCGGCTGGCGGGTCTCGGTCCAACCCGGTTGGGGTGAACCACCCGGCCCGAGCAGGGTCGAACCGACCCAATCCGGTCCACGTCACAGCACCGCCTGACTCGAACCGCCACGAACCCGCGAGCCATCCATATGGACCACTTGGCCAAAACTTTAAGGCTCTTCCAGACGACGCGTACATGCGAAGTGCAAAGTGCGCCTCTAAAGTGACTCAATGCGACATGTACGACGTGCGATTGCGGGCCGGGGCACGGATGATGCGAAGCACCATCATCGGGTCCATTTTAGCCAAAGACTAAAATCCTACTAGGATCCACCATAGGGGAGCACACTTGATAACTACTTATCAAGTGCTCTACTAAATAAGGAGTATCCACTTCAACTTTTCTATGTGGGACAAGTTCCCATATGTTTCCTTTATAGAACTCTTCAACTTTCAAGTTTAAGTTGTAACCTGACAATTAATATATCATCCACCCGAAATTGGTTTTGAGCATATTAATACATTAAATTCATCTACTCGAAACGTAGATTATGAATTTGCAACTTGTTTCCATTTTTAACAAATGGATTGAAATAATTAAATTGGTCAATTTTGGTTTAAAATCCAAAATTCCAAACGAATTTCTAACATTTTGTATAGTCATTTTGAAGATAAGTTGAATTTCATAGTTATTTTGGATCATGCTGCCCCTGAGTGTAGTCTAGGGGGCTTTTGTCTGGGGCCCTCAAATTTTGGGAGCCCCAAAATTGGTAGTAGTGTTATATATTAGGTATATGTGTATGTGTGTGTGTATATATATTTGTTTGGTATATTACCTAATAAGATATTGTAAATAATTTAAGGGTCCATAATATTTTTATTTCATCATTAGTAAGTGATCGCCCTGTCGAGGTGCAGTAAAATTAACAATTCCTAACTTGCCTCTTCTAACTTGTAGAAGTGGTAAGTCAGGGTCGAACCCATTGAAAGCAGACAGATTTAAAGTATTCTAAATAATAACATACTATACTAATAATTTATATATATTTAGAATGAGGGTTTCGATTGGTTCTAATGAACTAATTAACCTAGACGCAAGAATTAAACAAATAGCACGAAAACTTATTTAACTCAAATAATAAAGAAATCTCAGCCCTTAATCTTGTCTCCCCCTAGTCGAATCACCCTTATAATTATTGCAATTGTTATCCAATTTTAGTTATGAAACTCCTATCCCAAGATTAGCAACAAATTATGCTAACCTTGTTACCCCTTATGTTTAATTAACCAAAACAAACTCTTTGGTTAGTCTATCCGATTGAGTGATCTTAGAATAAGCTCTCTAGACCTCATTAACCAAATGCACAGAGCACTAAGGTAACGGAATAGACACGGTGTTGGACTCGCAAGTTCAATACAAGGGACCGCAACTTATAGTGATTAAATCACTATTTGCTATTAATGGCATACATCCGTAACGATTACGTATTAGGACTATGACCTAGCGATAAATATGTGATTAACTACTTGGGTGATCAATCTAAGCAACAATGCACATAAGAATTGAAATACGCCAGGATAATATAAAATGTTTCAAAACTTAAACCTTCAAACAATTACTGTAAGAATTACAAGATATTCGAACTAGGGTTTGACATCGATTAAGGACAAAAATAAATGACTAGCCGCTCATGGCGGTGACAAAAGACATAATGGAATTAACAAGCAAAAACATAAACAACTAGAAAGGAAAACCCGAAAAGTGTTGATTCTTTGTTTGCTCGTCTTATCCAGAATCCTCCCAAAGCAAAGTTCAAGTCTCTCATTTGATGTCTAGAGCCTTGAGATATTTATAGGAGTACATCTCTAGGACAAAGAAGGACAACACCTAATTGGAATAGGAAAATAAGTCCAAAACTCCTTTTTGAGCGTGTGAATCAAGTAATGAGCCGACACTGCATTGTTTTTTCAATTTCAAAGCTATTTTTAGGGTATTCCGGTTATTTTTTGGTTTTTCTCTTTCTGGAAAAGTTTTAGATCTTTGAATCAACTTTCTAATACCACCAATTTCACCTTAATCGGAATTGTAAATCGAAAGATATGACCAAAATACTAAAGGTGTGTCAAGCTGACAGAAAACTTCACTTTCGAGAAGCTTTTGGTCGCGGCAGCGCATGTAGGTCATGGTCGCGGAGAGTTTTTAGGGCTTTTCAGACTTTTTTAGCACACTTTTGTCGCGACGGTGAATGTTTTCTTCACACTTGGCTCGATTTTCCTCCGTTTTGGACTTCCCGTGACTCGTTCATTCGTTCATCCTTAGTCAAATGCAACTATTTGACCTTAAATTACCTAAATAACTCAAGCAAGTCCACAAATGTCAAATAGCCCAATAATACGAATATAAGTCAATCACGGTCCATTATGCATGCATATGTCATTAAACTGACACTTAAATCGTCATATATTGCATGCATAAACATGTGTACCAATAAGCCCATCAAATACCCATATGTAGTAAAATTAAATAAATAAATAGAAAAAGGAAAAGAGTATTGCTAACGATATAATGAAATATTATGTTACTTTATGTTCCAATCATAGTAACAAAATTCGGATACGGGTATTATTCGGCACTGTTAATTATTTGCAGTTCGAGTTTTATTCGTGAATAAAACAAATAAAATCGAAAAAATAGCGTATAATCGACCAAATTCGATGAATTATTCGAGAATAAATCGGGTATAATATGTTAAATTAATTTTTTTTGCAATCTTAAATACCTTTCTTAATTTTATTAATTTTCCTAAGCTTAAGTGTTAATTTTATTAATTCTTTCGGATTTTATCAATTACTGCACGTGTTATTTGATGTGAATGTTATTATTTTTAAGTTCATTAAATGAAATAATTTCATACATAATTAGTATAAAAAATCTTTATAAGTATTGTAATTTATTGTTACAATACTGTGATTGTATTCTTATTATATCATGCTTTTGTATTACTTATTAATTAATATATATTACTCATGTTCTCTTTATTTTATAAAACATATTTTGAGTCTAGAAATCCTGAATTTTTCTAATGATCTACATATACTAGATTATTCTAAACATAAGCCTAAATTTTATCGAAATTTTTATTATTTAACAAATTATAATTCTAAGTTGTTATTCTTATTACTATGAATTTTTAGAATATATTACTTCTAAATTAAAAATTAAAAAAAAATAATTATATGAAAAATAAAAGATAAGTACTAAAAACAGTCTTACATTTCTCGGGAATTATACGGGTATTATTCGCGCTATATTCGTATATATGACTATATTTTGAAAATCTCGAGAATTAATCGTATTTTTAATTTTTAGTAAAAGATGCAGGATAAATATGAGAGAAATTATAAAATTCGGAGAATTTTGTTAATAAGGTTCCAATTACTTTTATGTGAGAAAAATGTTGATTGGGGCTTTTTTTAATTTATGTCATGGGCCACTAAAACATCAGAGCTGACCTGTTTTGGAGATGCATGTAACTGCATGAAACTGGCGTTTTGTCGATATATTGTGCTATTGTTCGATAGTTTTTTGTTTACTTTGTCCTTGAAATTGATTTGACAATCGAGTTAATTTATGCTCTTATGTTTGTATCTTCTATGCAGTTGGACTCCTTCATTCGTGTGCTTTTTAAATAAGTTAAGGTGAAAACTTGTGTTTGACCATCACGTGGATTTCATTCCGTGTGGTGAAGATAATTCATACATAAACATACCATATTTTCCCGGTTTCTATGTAAAAAATAAAATTCATTTTTATCACACAAAATATGATTCGTGTGACTGCTACAAATAAGAAGCACTTGTAAATTATTTTTTTGGTAAAGAAAAAATAGAATTAAGAGATAAAAAGAAAAAAATTAAATGAACATTTTTTTTCCAAAACATAAAGAATGTGGGGATGGGGAGTGGATTTATAATCTTAAAATGAACTAAATTTTAGTTCTTATATAGGCCAATAAGAGCAAAAAATTAAAGGGAAAGAAATTTAAAAACGAAAAAATGTAAAAGCTGAAAAATGGAAAAAGAAGAAAAATAATGTGGGGGTGGGGTAATTGAAATAGGAAAGACAGAGTTCTAGGGCCATTTGATTGCTAGTAGCAATAATTGAGTTGGTATAGGTTAATGGGCTTTTGGGGGTGTTTACAAGTATTTAGGTTAAATTATCAATTTATTTGATTTGTTGGTTTATCCGGGTTGGTTTCACCCGGGTTAACTTATAAACTGTTTGGTTGGCTGGTTTATCTGAGTTTGTATCACTTAAACCTCAGGTTAAAACTCAAGTTTGTACGGTCATCCTCCCGTGGGTTGAAAGTTACCGGGTTTTGTTATTGTGGAGGACGGACTTGGTATTAAAATCGGGTTATCAGATGGACAACCAAATATGTTAATAGGTGGTTAAGTCTTGTAATAAGACCTAAACCCCCTGTACCGATACAATTCTTGTACTACTGTAGCGGATCCGCTCCTTATAAATTGGCTAATTCTATACTATCTCCTTGCAGATAAAGATCTTCTATTTTATTGTGTATTCTATCATTTATCTTAAGTCATGTTTGTGGAATTGAATTGGATTGGTCGGTTCAACCGTAAATTAGCTATTGATTTGTTTCAATAGAGGATAGGAAATCTGAAATGGTGTTAAACGGGTCAAAACTATCAAGAACCGATCAGTACCGCCAAAAATCGAAAAGATAACCGTTTTCTATTTCGAAAACTTTTAAATTTTATATGGAAATTAATAATTATATAATATTAAATATTTTGTTTAGTCTCATATCTTTATTTATTATAAATATAAATATATACTTTGATCCTTTAAACCTTTATGTCATTTCCCAAATACCATATATATTATGTTTTTCAAAAATATAATAGAATATTAATTTAAAATTTAATTAATTATTATTTTTTATTGAACCATCAATTAAACCGTGAATCAATAGCATGACCAGTGCATTCATCGGTCCGATTCCACAAATACTGATTTCAAGATAGCTACTACATATCATGTGTATTTAATGACATCACTAATTAATAAAATAACGTGTATTGAACAAAGGAACACAAGATAGAATAGGAATTAAAAGATAGAGGATTCAATCCAACTATCTGAATAGTATTTAAGTGGACGATTCACCATAGTAATGTATATTGATTGAGTGACACTCATGTGCATGTGCATAAGATGCACATTAGTGTTAATTTACACCTTGTGGGCCCCACTTATGATTTTTGCGCGCGATATATATATATATATATATATATATATATATATATATATATATATTAAGGTTTGTTTGGAATCACAAAATAGGCGCTAGCTTAGTTGGTAAAGGCGCGGCACTGTACCCTTCAGTGCGCGGGTTCGAATCTTAACAGCACCTTTTTATTTTTCACCAACAGTATATTCAAATTCCGAGCATAGTATATGTTATAAAGCCTGAGAGTATATGAACACCACATTTTTATTTTTCACCAGCAATATATTGAAATTTCGAGCATAGTATATGTTATGATGCCTAACAATATATTTAATATTTCGATGTAGTATACGTTTTTCACCAACAATATATTCAAATTCCGAGCATAATATATGTTATAAAGCCTGAGAGTATATGAACACCACCTTTTTATTTTTCACTAGCAGTATATTCAAATTTCGAGCATAGTATATATTATGATGCCTAACAGTATATTTAATATTTCGATGTAGTATACGTTATGTTGCATGACAGTATACATTGTTCCTTTTTATTTTTCACCAGCAGTATATTCAAATTTCGAGCATAGTATATGTTATGATGCCGAACAGTATATTTAATATTTCGATGTAGTATACGTTGTTTTAGTTAAGTTTTGTTTTATACTGCGAAATATTTATTTTTTTCAACTTACAATACTCACTATATATTTATATCCGATACAATATACGTTATGATGCCTGACAGTATACGTTGTTTTAGTTAATTTTTGTTTTATACTGCGAAATATTTATTTTTTCCAACTTACAATACTCACATTATATTTAATATTTTGATACGGTGTATATTATGATGTATGACAGTATAAGTTTGGTTAGATTAATTTAATTATTGTTGCATTATAAAAAAAATTAATACAATTTATAATTTTTTCCAGACTCACAGGCTAAAAGATAATAAAAATTAAAGGGCAAAAAAAAAAAAAAAAAAAAAAAGAAAGAAGAAGGAAAAGGTAAAAAAAATGAAGGAAGAAGGAAAAAAGATGCAAACAGAATTGAACCCTTTACCTCAAGGTTCAGATATTTAAGACTGTATCAAACACCACCAGACCACTAAATATATATAATGCGCGCGCAAAAAATAATAACATAATAATAATTGGCCAGTTCAGACCGTCTGAACCGCGTGGTTTATTTAGGCTGAATCAGTGGAGCCCACAAGGTGTACAATAACACTATGGTGCATCTTATGTACCCACGTTTTTGTCATATTGATTTAATGATTAATTTGGTTTTTTTTTTTTTTTTTAAATCATTGTCCAGTTTTTATGTGATGAATGATAGCCACTTGGTACGATATACTTTACCCTCCAAATTGCCGTCCCTATTGTTAGGAATTTGTGCCTTGAATTTGGTTTGGTTTGAATCGACGTTCGCATCGAGGTGGAGGCCTGGATATGGACGTCGTTGGAATTGGGCGCGTCGGAGGACACGGCCGCGACGGAAGGTCGCGGCCGCAGCGAGATGTGCAGAAGATGGGCCTCGGCCGAGGCGAGGTAGACTCGGCCGAGTCTATTTTGGCAGAAAGATCGCCTCGACCGAGGCGAGATGGCCGCGGCCGAGGCGGACCTGGCGACGCAACAGATGGGCCGACGCAAGCCTAGGCCCAATTGGATTCCTTTTATGTCTAGAATTAGGTTTTGGGGCTTATAAATAGGCCTATTGACTTTGGAATTTGTATTGGCCATATTGGTCAGTCAATTGTTTTGGATTGGTCAATCAGTCATTGAATTTGAGTTGAGAGACAAGAGAGAGGTTGTCTTTTGATTTGGGACTTTATTTTCGGGTTTAGAGTCGTTTGGTCATAGAGTGTGGAGAGTTGTTTTGGTCGAGTATCAATTGATTGATACTCGAGTTTGTCTCCGTTTGTTAGGATGAAGAGTTGGATAGTTGACCTAGGGTCAAGTTTGTCTTTGTCCTATTTTGTAAGCACTCTTTTGATATTGATTGGTTCCTCTCGTTTGGCCGTGGATGTAGCTAACAAGTTGTTAGCGAACCACGTTAAATTTGGTGTCTTCGTTTTGACTTTGTCGATGGTTCTCGTTTATCGTTTATTATTATTGTATTGTTCGTTAATTTCCCAACACCTATGGCTGACACCAAATATATGGTCACACAAACATTTTGGAGAACGCAAAATATTCTTGTCTCCAAAACTTGATAATTATAAATCAATAATAGAACACATTTTTCGTCTAAAATAATTTAATGTCATCATTTAAACAAGGACCCAATTTTGAAGGGTTGTTCGGATAGAAATTCTTTCTAAAAATAATTTTTATTCCCCTAAAAAATTTTATTTAATAAATATATTAAAAAGTATTAATGGTAAATTATTTATGAAGGCAGTAATTAAATTTAAGCATTAATGCTCGATCAAGGGTTGAATAAAGGAAAAAGAAAGATGCCAAATTTTTAGAGTGCTTTAAAATGATAATTAACAATTAAATTTTGTCTTGTGACATTTATAAATTATATTTGTAATTTTAATTTGAGACTCCTTGCAAAAAAAATTACTCCCTCCTTCCCAGTTAAATTTGCATACTTTCATTTTCGATCCATCCCACTTAACTTTGCACCCCCTTAAAAAAGAAAAATCTTTCACAATCTCCATCCTCAAAATCTCCTTCCTTAATCTCCACCTTTGAAAAATCAAAGATTCCCCAAAATTTATTTTTCTTAACTTTCGTGTCCAATCAACGTGCAAAATTAGTTAGAACGGAGGGAGTACATAATTTTTTGCTGCGGATGGACAGATTCTGCTCATTTAATAGGATTCATTTTAAAATCAATAGTAGGTAAATGTCACCTGAATTTGTTAGTAGAATTAACTAACAAGAGACAAAATTTACGAGGTAAAGAAAATAAAGAAAATCACGAACCACAATTTTGTTTTTTTTTAATCACGAACAAGCAAATTAAATGTTGTTCACTGTCAAGTATGAGTCATTTCCTGGCACCTAATAAAGGTAGCCAAAATTGAATCCTTGCCTCTTGTTTTTATTGTGGTGACAAAAGAATTCAAATAATATTTCCTCAAGTAAAATAAAATAACATTTTCTTTTTCTTGGAGAAGGGAAAATACTTTTATTCAACAAAATCGTCTCAAATACAAGCCTATCAAACCGCTCAAAGAAGTTGAGATCAATTCGAACATGCGAGTTAAGCGAAAGAAAAAGGAAATTGTGCAAGACTATATACAATACCATTATCTATGTGAGACATGTGGCCTAAACAATATGCAGACTTAAATGTTCAAAATAATATGGAAAAAGTTATATTTGAGAATTAGAAATAATTGTATAAAAGAAGCTTCGGGTTATATGAAGGTATTGCTTATAAAAAAATATTGATCAGGTTAAATTATTATGTACAAATAATAAAAAAGCAAACACAGATTTATATAAAAGTAATAAAAAATTACAAAATAAAAAGGGCTAAATGACGTGGGTTGAGGGAACATCACAATTCACAAGGTTGTGTGTCTTCCCAAAGTATGTTAATTGTGCGAAATTTACGATATTTTTGTTAATTATTATTGCAATATAATATTTTAAATATAATATAAAAATATATTATCTTTATATTTTTTTTAATTTGATGCATTCAAGTAAGTTTTGACCCTAACTGTTGACGTAGAGTCCGAAATTAGAATTTTTACTATCCTAATTACAAATGTGTAAATAATAATCATACAAAAAATTGGTGGATGTGGATATCTGAGATATTGTGGTAATTCATGGAAATATTCAATCACACGAAAATAATGGTGCTAGTTTCTTTTTTTGGTAGTTACTTGTAGGACCACAATTTCAAGGAAAATATTGCTCTTATTATAATATTGAATAACAAGCCATTAAGCTAAGAGACAATTTAATTAATTATCGTAGTTTTCTTATACACCAATTGTACAAATTCTATGTCTATATAATCTGGATTGAAGGCAAATTCATTGTGTTGTGAACAATTTTTTTCATAAAAATGTATTATTTATTGTGAAAAAATGTAACATATTAAAAATGTATTAGTGCTTAAAAATATTACTTGTTCAAAAAATTAAAAGATATTACGTTTAAAAGTAACACATTTCTTCGAGTTAAAAATTTTCAGCACAAACAAGATATCTTTTCATGAAAAACTCAACTCAATTCACGGACCCATTCGCAATCCGAATTGCACGGATTTAATATCCATGCATCAAGATACATGAGAGTTTGCACATTAGTTAATACTCCCCCCTCCCCATAAGAAGACTCATGTTTAAAGCAAAAAATTGTGCCAAAATCATGTTTCAAAAGTCAATATTTTGTTTTATTAGTATAAGTAAAAAAAAAAAAAAAAAAAATCTTATTTCATGAATTAGTTACACATGATTGAATAAGTCAAATAAGAAAAATAAGTCATACAAGTACAAACTGATGATTTTCAGCTAACTAGATATCTGCCTGAAATATAATGCACGAGATAAAATATTCTATCACATTAATAATAAGTGATTAAATTCTTGCATGCTATAAAACATTATAAAAATGCCCATAAGAGCTATATATATAGATGTCTCTACAGACTACAATCTATGTATTAAAATTGAGTAAATATCAGTCTTTATTTTTTTATATAAAAGTATAATTTCATAAAACATGAATTAAATTATTTTTACTATGCATCAATTAATTTTATTAAAAATATGTACCCCATATTTTTACTAACATATATATTTTTGTGTGATTGGATTGTGCCATTTTACATTTTTCCGTCAAAACAAAATAATTCAGAAACTAAAAAAATATTAAATATGAAATTGCAAAAGTAAACTAAAAATATATATTTCTTAATACCCCCAAATTGTTTTATTTTAATCATCTAAATATAATCACAATTAACCTAACAAACAAATATTTTATATTTAAAATTTATTATTTCATTTGTATATGGAACGGAAGAAGTACAACTTATCATTTTTAATGCATGTCAATCTAGCTAAGATTTCTACTAAACTTATGACATTATAAAACATTAAATTGTAAGACAAAAATAAGTAATTAAATAAATAACTAATCCAAACATAAAAAAAGTGGTACTTTAGTTTAGGATACTATATATTTTATACTCTTTCCGCAAAAGATAACGATCGTATTTTAACAACTATTTCAGGCTATAAAAATACGACTCATTTTCAGATTAGTGGATTGTTCGGAAATACTTGTACCTCTTTGATTAAATGAAAACTATATATATATGAGCTAATTAGAGATGAACTTAAAAAAAATTACATAGTATTAACTTTCAACCACGATCTTATATACATGACCATAAAATAAAATCATCATTTTCAAAATTATTACTACCTCCCTTTTATTTTAGTTGTCATTCTAGTTTTTTGTATAAAAATTAGGGGACTTAGGGAGTTGACAAATCAACCCTCAATTCCTTAAATCCCTTGATTTTTTAATCATTTCTATATATTGTTAACATTTTCCATAACTATAGGATTAATATTGTAAAAAAAGTGGTAAAGAAACTAGAATGACAACTATTTACAAACAAAACAAAAAAGTTAGAATGACAACTAAAAAAGACGGAGGGAGTATTCAAGATATTGTTAACTTAAACATATATTAGGAAAGTAATATATTCTCATAATAATTGTGATATGCTGCGTGGATAGTATGAATACATAAGTATATAAAAAAAAACTTTAAAAAATGAAGGTAGAAAAAAAAAAAAAAAAACCTTTCATTCAACCTTAAAAGATATATGTGATTCCAATAAAATGTAATACCTAAAATAAGTCATAAAAAATTTATCAGAATTCCTAATGTGAAGGTTTTTTCTCCAGTTTCTTCATTTCTTAAAATTATAATTTATTCGTACTTATCCAATTGCATATCATGATGGAACTACAATAGCAATTATCGGTAATAAAGAATCAACACCCACAAATTTATAATCCATTATAATCCCTTTAAATTATTATTAGAAAACCTAGTTATACAGTATATTCGGGTGCACAATGAAATGCATTGTTACAGAAAAAACACATGTCTGCATTGAAGAAAAAATCTTACATATTTTATGATAATGGAAAGCCAGACTAGTTGTTGACCTCGGTGTATGTATATATATAGTACCTCCATTTTCTAGGTTTTGTGAATTGTATATAAATAGATGTCCTTTTATTTTCTTTTCCAATCTTTTTCAATGCTATCCTTAAAAATTCTTTAATTTTCTAGCCTACCATATACAATACCATAAATTAGGAAAAACATAGATAATATAAAGAAAATGGGGGGAGATGATTATGAAATATAGTTGATAGTATATTTGTCAATTTCCCTACCTCTTTATTTTTTTATCCAAAGTTAAAAAAGTGCATTAAAAAATGTAGGTAATACTAGATTGGATACTGGAGCCATGGAATAAAATAACGCTACGAAAGATAGTTGATTGTAGAAAGAAAAAAATATAATGACAGGCAAGTGTGAATTTTTAACTGCGCATAACCCGATATTTATAGACCAAGTTTTTCAATTAACATGGTATATAAATGATTTTCCCATGTAAGAGATGTTTACAATGGAATATGTAATGTATAAGCAAATAGATACCGATGTGAAGGATAAAAATATAATAATAGAGACCCAATGCTTAATGAGCGAGTCTTGTGTGTGATGGCCACAAATGTGACGGAATACACTTTTACACGAAAAAATAATACTTTTACTATATTAATATTTTTACAAATAAATGTGATATTTTTGCTACAAAATATGATACTTTTTTTGTTAAAAAAAAGTGATACTTTTACATATAAACATGATATTTAAAAAAAAAAAGATATTTTTTTCCCGTCACATAACCGTGTGACAGTCACATATAAATTTTTATTATGCTTAATTATGCAAGATAGGACGCATATTTAAGGAATTACAGAAATAAGTTCATATGAAAATTACATTAAGAAAAATAGGGCTAATTATATTAATGAAAGAAGTAGAGACTTAACATTGCATTAATTTAAAAGAAAAATATATAATTAATGTTTGAGGGAAAATAAGGATGCATTTAAGACAAGTCTTGGGGCGAGAAATAGCGAATTACATAATCACCCTCCATTTGACATATATATATAACTAGTATTACTCCCGTGCAATGCACGGAAGACTGCTAATAAAATAAGTTTTCATTCAATTAAACAATACATGGCTATATTATTTGAAAATGTGAACATTGTATACTTAATAAATAAATATTTATTTTTTTAACATATAGTAAAATTTTAAATAGTGTAAATATCCGTTTCTCCCATGTAATTCTTAAATTATATATATATATATATATATACATATGTGTGTGTGCGTGTGCGCGCACGCTGTTTATAAACAAATTATTGTTACATAATAAAATTAAAATAAATATCAAAATATATAACAAATAACAAATAAAAATTCCTATGTTAAAATTATTTTTTTATAAAACTTTGACATACCGTTAGTCGGTCTATATCCTTCTTAACCTATACAAATGACCGCAAATAGTTCAATTAATTACATATGTTAAAGCAAACAAAAATATAATAACACACTACTTATTACAAAAATAAGATAAGATAATAATAAAATAAATTAAATAATTTATAAGAAAAATAGATTTTCTTTTCAAATAATCCTATATTTTTTAATTTTAAAAATACTCTATTACATTATTTTTATATAATTTAATTCACAATATAAATGAATCAATGCACAATAAAAAATTAAAACATAATTCAACTTAAAGAAGGTGAAAAGATGATTAAATTGATATATTATATATGAATATATATTAGAAACGAAAAAATTATTAGTATTATAAAAAATCTTAAGGAGTTTTTGACAAAGAAACACACTAACAAAATGCTGAAACTGTAATATCTTTTAGGGTTACATACATGAATATTTATTCTTGAAAATATCTGATTTGCAATTGAATGATTTTTTTTTTTTTACATACTTGACTAAATTTTATTTTATCATGCACACACATATTTATATATGGATTAATTTATAGAATAAAATTAATATGAAAAAATAAATACAATAGATTAATTAATAAAAATATTTTAAAAAATTAAATTAAAAATATTTTTTTTTAGAAAAATTCTTCGATCAATTCGTATTGCGGTTTAAAACATTACACCAACAAACATCTGCAATAAGATTTCACCAAATAATTAACTAATAAATAATTTTATTTTATATAATATCACATTTTTATATATGTGATATGGATATCAAACAAAAGATCATAAAACGATGATTAATTTGATATATAAAACGTAAAAATTGCTGTGATATAAAAATTATTTTTATTTAAAATTTGAGAAATAACCATTTTCTTTAAAGAAGGAAAAAAAAACACATATCAAAAGTTGACTCTTCTACAAATAACCATAAATAACATAAAATATTTTGGTGGAAAAAATACAACTTAACGATTTTAACACTCTTATGACGTTTATATATGTATGGATTTTTAATATATCTAAATAAATTTTCAAATTAGAACTATAAATATTTAACTGTTTCTTTCTAGAATTATATTAACTTTGCAACTTTGAACATTTCACTTGGTAATTTCAGATGTACTGAAATACTTCTTATTTTTAAAAAAATACTAACATTAACAAAATAAAACCAAAAGTTTATTCAATAATTCGAAGATAATTTAAAGTATGTGAGTTCTTCAAATATTTAAATATTTTCATATTTTATTTGGTTTTGAAATTCAATTAAATTTTTATGCTTTTATTGTAAATATTGTACTCCCTCCGTCCCGGCCTAATTGGCCTATCTTGGTCGGGCACGGAGACTAAGAAAAAATAGATTTTGTGGAATCTTTGACATTTTCAAATGTGGAGATTAAGGGTGGAGATTGTGAGAGAAATTTGTCATTTATGGGCTGGTCAATTAGATTGGAACAAACAAAAACGGAAGTTAGGCCAATTAGGTCGGGACGGAGGGAGTATTATTTAAGGTAAAAATTGATTAATGTAAAAAAAAAAAAAAAAAAAATCTTAGCTTGAAAGAATAAAAAAAGATATAATTGAAGTTGGTTAGTACGGCAAAATACTTTTTAGATTGCAAAATGTAAAAAATATATCGTTGAGATTGATTGACGAAAAAACACAATTGAAAAGTATAACAAATGTCATAAAATTTAGGTTACTATATATAAAATATTATTAACACAACATACATTATATAAAAATATGAATAAGTAATAAAACAACAATCTCAATAATAATTATGATATATAAACATGTATATGCTCAAAAGTCCACGTCTAATAAAACAAACATTGTTATTACGTATATGTATATATATATATGCTAAATGTAATGATTTAATAAATTATCTATAAAATTAATTATTGATTTTTTGTCTTTAATTTAATGAAATATGAGTTTAATTACTTAAAATATTTTTTTTTTCTGGTCGTAACTAAAGTGAAGAAGATATTTGAAAATTCATGTGAAAAAAATATAAATTTGTTGAACTTTGAGAAAATACTCAATTAATATTTTTTATAAGGGGAATTATTTTATTAATTTTTAAAATAAACACTTAAATATAACCTAAATAATTAATCAATAAAGAAGTTATTGTTTTAAAATTAAATATCTCGCTCATTATAATATATGTGATATGAATGTCAAATTGAAGATCGTGAAAAGATGAATAATTTGATATATCATGCACAAAAAATGGATTAAAAGTATAAAGGTTATTTGCATTTAAAAAAATTGAAAGAAAATTATAAAGTTACCAAAATTGACAAAAACTTACCAAATTAGTGTAAAAGTTTTTGGAGGGAAAGTTAAAATGACAATAACGCCCTCCATTTAGCTTTTATATATATATAGATATAGATAAAACTTTTATAAAGTTAATAAAAAAAAATATACATTTTTAATTATTAAAAGCACAAAAATATCAGATTAAACAGAGGATCTATCTCCATAATTTGTTTTCACTCCCTCTATTCCATATTAATTGATATTTTAGGGTTTTTATTTTTTTCCAATTAATTAACGTTTTATATATTTTTTATCAATTCTACCAATTTTCTTCCTGGATTCAATCCTAAAATATCACTTTTCAATCTATCGAAGATATTTTGATTTGGTCAAATCTTTAGCTGAATGTATATTTATCAAAATATCAAATTTTTAATTTTTTTCTTTCATCCTAAAATATCAATTAATATGAAGCCAACGAAATATAAAATAATTAGACAATAGAGGATAAGATTTTGATTAGAAAAGGTAGCGGCAGCCTCATCAATTTACGAAGACATTACACGTCATAAATAGTATTTTAGCATGCACATTAATTAATACAATTTGCAGTAAATTGTTTATTTATATTTATATTTATATGAGGTCTAATTTTGGGGATTAATGTGGTATGGGGTCCACTGCTATTATGAAACTGCTGAGCCGTTGAATTCTGTCGTCAAATGGACTATAACTTTCCACTTCTTTTTTTCTATTACAACATTATTATCTCTTCTCCTTCTCCATGCATCGATTTTCGTGAACCCAAAAAAACTTTTTATTTTTATATTAATAGAGATAAATATAGAAATCACGAGTTTGTGTTTGGCCACGAATAAATAAATGCGTGCCAGAAAACTGACAGGTTGACTATTAGTACATCATTTGTGGTGCAAAGCCTCCTACTAACTCTGAGGTTTGTCCAGATGCTAGGTTTTTATGCTCATCTATGTTTTTTCTTAGTTCTCTTGCAAATTTTGTAATTACCTCGTCTTGATTTCGGTTACTCGTTAGATTAATTTATTATTTAATTAGCTTTTATCAACTTTTTTAACCTTATTAATAAGTACTCCCTTCATTTCGATTTAATATTTTTATTTTGATCGGACACAAAGGTTAAAAAAAGTAAGTTCATGAAATCTTTGTTTTTTTTAAAGGTGAAGATTGATGGTGGAAATTTTGAGGGTGGAGATTGTGAGAAAAATTTGCCATTTATGGATTGAAAAATTAAGTTGGGACAAATCGAAAAGGAAGGTAGAAAAGTTAGAACGGATGGAGGTAGTAATGAACTCAATTTTTGATTAAGAAATTAATTATAGTATTCAGTTAATATTGATTGAATATTTTTGAGAAGTGCAAAATAAGGTATTAGATAGTAGGGATAATTCAAAATATAACTAATGGAAGCTCATCAAAATATTTAATAAGATGTTTGAGAGCGTAAGTTCTTAAATTGTGTATATAAAATAAGATGTTAAATAATTTATAAGACAAAAAATAAGCTCGGGAGCATATAAACTCCAAAATGTTCCTCATCTTATTTTTTTTAAAGGTTTTTTAAATTACAGTTAAATTTCACTTACTCTTTTGACACGCACCACACACCACACACACTTCACATAATAAAAATATGTGTTTGATATTTACTTTTAAATTAGACTCAATTCATAGTTAAATCACTTCATTCAATAACAAGCTTATACACTATTTTCTCTGAATACTTTATTAAAATAATAGCTATAAAAAATTATACCTTATAAAGTTTTGAAACTAAGTTATAAAAGTTACCAGCTTATATAAAATAAGCTTAGCCAAAGTTCCTCCAAATATGGAAAAACAAAGTGACATAAATTTTTTGTTTTTAAAATGTATAGGAAAGGGAGGGGTAATATATGCTGGAGTTCTTGTTTAACTTCTCCTCTACCATCATTAGTTCACCTGGTTTTGCGTGTCTCAGGTATATTCACTCGACTATGTTTATCTTCATTTGATTATGTTTTTCTTCCAATCATCTGCAGCTTCCTGCGTGCTGGTTGCTCATTGTTCTTCTTTGTGATTTTGGGGCTGTAAAAGCAATACTTGTACCTGCCCAGCAAGTCTTTTGAGTTCTTGCTTCTGCTTTCATAACCTTTTTGAGTTAAAAGATCTTCTTCTTTACGCCATTTATTTGCTTCCAAAAGATTTGCTGAAAGCTCAGTTTTTCTCTCTTCTTTTATTATTGGAAAGAGATGATCATTAATGTTTTTCTTCTTTAATTGTTTCTGCTGATTTTATTATCTTCCTCTTCTGCTTCTTTATCTCTCTCACACACACAGAGACACACACTATATATGTTTGCTTCTTGCATCCCCTCATTGTATTTTGTTATTGTCACTTACCTCTCTCTCTCTCTCTACAGAGCAAGAAATGAAGATTGGTGAAAACCCAGAATAATAGAGCAAATCCAAACCCAGAAACATGTCAACATCATCATCTTGGATCACCACGCTCTCATGCTCCACCTCTGTGTTACAATCATCAGACTCTGCACTTCTTCAATGGCTAAGATTCATCTTTCTCTCTCCATGTCCTCAAAGAGCCCTGCTGTCCTCTCTCGACATCCTCTTCTTGATCACTCTTCTCTCTTTCGCCATCCAAAAGCTCTACACAAGATTCACTCCAAATGGCCATTTGGGTTCGGAAATAAACTCTCCATTAATCGTCAACAAAAGAGTTAACATAACAACCACTTCATGGTTCAAACTCACTCTAATCGTGTCACTACTTTTATCCCTTGCTTCAATCGTGTTATCTCTTTTTACTTTCATTACAAGCACTGATTCTCCATGGAACACCGTTAATGGCCTCTTCTGGTTGTTTCAAGGACTCACTCATTTAACAATTGCTGTTCTGATCATCCATGAGAAGAAATTCAAAGCAAGAACTCATCCGTTGACGCTGCGAATTTACTGGATTGCTCAATTTGTTGTTTTAGCATTGTTCTTTAGTGCTGCTCTTGTACGTTTGATCTCTTTTCAACAAACTAGCTCTTATTTAAGGGTAGATGACATTAGCTCGGTTATCGTCTTCGTTTTTGCCATTATTCTTCTTGTTGTTGCAATCAAAGGCTCCACTGGGATTCAAGAACTTGCAGAATCTGATGAAGATTCCAAGTTCGAACCCCTTTCGGATAAATCCAACGTCACCGGATTCGCCTCAGCCTCTTTCGTCTCGAAAGCATTCTGGTTATGGCTGAATCCCCTTCTAAAAAAAGGTTACTTGGAGCCTCTCAAAATCGATGACGTACCCTCCCTTTCACCCGAACACAAAGCCGAACGAATGTCGGAGCAATTCCAGAGAAACTGGCCTAAACCGGAAGAGAGATCGGGCCACCCTGTTATGAAGACATTGTTCCGATGTTTCTGGAAGCAGTTCATCTTCACCGCATTTCTAGCGGTCTTGAGACTGTCTGTGTTGTACATTGGACCTACATTGATTCAGAGATTTGTAGACTTTACAGCAGGGGAGAGTAGTAATCCTTATGAAGGATACTATCTTGTGTTGATTCTGCTGGTTGCGAAATTCGTCGAGGTTTTGAGCTCACATCAGTTCAATTTCCACACACAGAAGCTCGGGATGTGTATCCGTTCGACGCTGATAACTTCATTGTATCAGAAGGGGTTGAGGCTGTCGGGCTCGGCCCGACAGGCTCATGGAGTTGGACAGATTGTGAACTACATGGCTGTTGATGCTCAACAGCTTTCTGATATGATGTTGCAGCTGCACTTTTTATGGCTTATGCCTTTGCAGATCATTGTGGCTTTAACTATTTTGTATCAGTATTTAGGTACGTCGACGCTTGCTGCATTTGCCGCGCTTGCGTTTGTGATCCTGTTTGTGTTAATCCGTACGAAGAAAAATAATCGTTATCAGTTTAACTTAATGAAGAACCGTGATTCGAGAATGAAGGCGACGAATGAGATGCTTAATTACATGCGTGTGATCAAGTTCCAAGCGTGGGAGGAGCAGTTCAACGAACGGATTCAATCCATTCGTGAGACTGAATACGGGTGGCTGTCGAAATTTATGTACTCTGTATCGGCGAATATTATCGTGCTGTGGAGCACGCCGCCTCTTATTGCTACAGTTACTTTTGGGAGTGCTCTCTTGCTTGGATTTCCTTTAACTGTTGGGACAGTTTTCACAACGACTTCGTTGTTGAAGATGTTGCAGGAGCCGATTAGGACGTTTCCACAGTCGATGATTTCTCTTTCCCAGGCGGTGATTTCTCTTGAGAGGCTTGATAGGTACATGACTAGTAAGGAGTTGATGGATAATTCGGTGGAGAGGGTTGAAGGGTGCGATGGAGACGTGGCTGTAGAAGTTAAAGACGGGAGTTTTAGTTGGGACGACGAGAATGGGGAAGAGGTGGTTAAGAAGTTGAATTTTGAGATTAAGAAAGGGCAACTTGCTGCGATTGTTGGGACGGTTGGGTCGGGAAAGTCTTCGCTTTTATCTGCGATTCTCGGTGAGATGAACAAGTTGTCTGGAAAGGTACAATTTTTATTAGCTTTTCGTACTTTGTTCTGTTCTGTGCTTTGATCGATTTGAAATCATGCACATTTATTTTCAAGTTTCTTGGTTTTACCTGTGTTCTTTACTCTTAGCATTGTCCATTGATATTTTCTTGTTATCAGTAAGTGTGATTTGCCGTTTATACGCACCAAAGTCGGCTTGATAAACCTTGCAACTTTAGACATCACTGGATTTCTAGGCGTTTCGTATTGTTTGTGAGGGAGTATTACTCCTTGTAATTTTGTTCTATGTCATATGAACTTTATTTTGAGACTAAGAAACTGGTAGCGGTCTACGCATAACGTCCTGTATAGGCACAGATAGATATGGTGAGGGGAAGAGAGAGAGAGAGAGACTGATTTTGCATCTTATAGTTACTGAAAGAGGATAGCAATAGGGGCCTATACTACACGAGTTGGACCTTTAATTGAATAACTATTCGTCTGACGTTTATGAACTAAAGCCGATTTTCCTGTACACAGGTCAGAGTTTGTGGTAGCACTGCGTACGTTGCGCAAACATCATGGATCCAGAATGGGACAATACAAGAGAACATACTCTTTGGTTCGGCGATGAACAGGGAGAGGTACAAGGAGGTGGTCAGAGTGTGCTGCTTGGAAAAAGATTTGGAAATAATGGAGTATGGAGATCAAACCGAGATTGGAGAGCGCGGTATCAATCTCAGCGGTGGCCAGAAGCAGAGAATCCAACTTGCAAGAGCTGTTTATCAAGATTGTGATATTTATCTTCTTGATGACGTGTTTAGTGCCGTTGATGCTCATACCGGATCAGAAATATTCAAGGTGAGATTGTCTTTTACCATGTCGTTTATCGTCATTTTTCATTGTCTTGTTGAGTATTTTGTCGATTTTTTACTGTTAACATCCCTGAATTGTTTGTGCTTTCACAGGAATGTGTTAGAGGAGCTCTCAGGAACAAGACAGTTATACTCGTTACCCACCAAGTCGACTTCTTGCATAACGTTGATCAGATCTTTGTACGTTCAAAAACAAAAAAAAAAACAACAAAATCATTTTAGAATACAAAGATTAATGAAGTATTACGAGCTGACTCGTTTGAAATGTCGAATAATGTCTCTGGTTTCTTGATATCAGGTCATGAGAGACGGCATGATTGTTCAGTCGGGGAAGTACAATGACGTACTAGGCTCCGGAGTGGACTTCAAAGCGTTAGTATTCGCCCACGATGCCTCTATGGAACTTGTCAACGTAGAAACAAACACCGAAAACAGCAATTCGCCAAGATTATCAACTCAAAAATCTTTCAGACACGGAGAAGAAAATGGTGAAACTAATTCTCCAAGACCCGAGCATAACAAGGGAAGTTCTAAGCTTATAAAGGAAGAAGAAAGGGAAATTGGAAAAATCAGCTTGAATGTATACAAGTTATATTGTACCGAGGCTTTTGGATGGACCGGCGTAGTTGCCGTTTTGTTCTTCTCGTTGGCTTGGCAAGGGACTTTGATGTCCAGTGACTATTGGTTAGCTTATGAAACTTCAGAGAAACGCGCAGCGTCCTTCAATCCTTCTTTATTCATTGAAGTATATGCGATCATCGCTGTAGTTGCGCTCGTGCTGGTTCTTATACGAAGCGTTTTAGTTGCATATATGGGATTAAAGACTGCTCAAATTTTCTTCAAGCAAATTCTGCACTGCATCCTCCATGCTCCTATGTCGTTCTTCGATACAACACCTTCTGGGAGAATTCTCACTCGGGTAAAATTTTCTTTTTCTTTTGAAGGATCTAAATTGGAGAACTTACCTTAACTTATTATTCGTGCAGGCATCGACTGATCAGACGAATGTAGATATTTTAATCCCGTTCTTTACGAGTGTCACTGTCTCGATGTACATTACTTTGCTGAGCATCCTCATTATCACGTGTCAGTACGCGTGGCCAACGATCATCCTTGTCATTCCGCTCGCTTGGCTCAATATCTGGTACCGGGTATGCCTTCTTCCACTAGTTAAATGTTTCATTTGTTTTAATGCAAATGTATTGACAAACTTGTAATCATTTCCAGGGATATTATCTTTCTACATCGCGTGAATTGACTCGACTAGATTCCATCACAAAAGCACCCGTTATTCATCATTTCTCCGAGAGCATAACAGGGGTTATGACGGTTCGCTGTTTCAAGAAGCAGCAAAGTTTCTGCCAGGAGAATGTGAAACGCGTAAACGCAAATATACGCATGGACTTCCACAATTTTGGATCGAACGAGTGGCTTGGGTTTCGTCTAGAACTAATGGGAAGCTTCATCCTCTGCACGTCTGCTATGTTTATGATTGTTTTACCTAGCAGTGTCATTGCACCAGGTGTGCTTCTTGGAACTAAATTCTGTTTAAGTTATTCAATTCGAACAACTCAGATCTGTTTCCTTTTGATTTTCTTAACTTGCATAAATTTTGCAGAGAATGTCGGCTTAGCCCTCTCGTACGGGTTGTCTCTCAATGCCGTACTATACTTTGCTGTATACATGAGTTGCTTTTTGGAAAATAAGATGGTTTCAGTCGAGAGGATAAAACAGTTTTCGGTTATACCCTCCGAAGCAGAATGGAGGAAAAAGGACATCGTCCCTCCACCTAACTGGCCAACACGAGGAAACGTTGAGCTCAAGAACGTGCAAGTAAGTTCTGAAATGTTTTCACTGTATTTTCATCTCTGTTTATGGAAAATCCTCGTTGAAATTGCTCGATTCTTGGCCGAAAACAGGTTAGGTACCGGCCCGATACTCCTCTGGTTCTTAAAGGGCTTACTCTCAGCATAACCGGGGGAGAGAAAATCGGCGTTGTTGGCCGTACGGGTGGTGGAAAATCAACGCTGATCCAAGTTTTGTTTAGATTGGTAGAGCCATCGGGTGGTAAAATAATCATCGATGGCATCGATATTTCGGCATTAGGCCTTCACGATTTGAGGTCCCGGTTTGGAATTATCCCTCAAGAGCCTGTTCTTTTCGAAGGAACAGTGAGAAGCAACATTGATCCCACTGGGCAGTATTCAGATGACGAAATATGGAAGAGCTTAGAACGATGCCAACTGAAAGATGTTGTGACTACAAAACCAGGGAAGCTCGACTCTGCTGGTACACTTCTCGTATTCTATGTCTTTAACGAATCATTTCTTTCTGTAGTTTTCTGATAATCGTTTGCTCGTTTTGTAGTGGTTGATAACGGCGATAACTGGAGCGTGGGACAGCGGCAGCTTCTATGCTTGGGAAGAGTAATGCTAAAGAAAAGCCGACTTCTGTTTATGGACGAAGCAACGGCATCCGTTGATTCACATACCGATGGAGTGATTCAAAAAATCATCCGAGAGGACTTCGCCTCGTGCACTATCATAAGTATCGCACACAGAATACCAACTGTGATGGATTGTGATCGAGTCTTGGTGATCGATGCAGGTTCGTTTTTCAAATCTGTATTACATCTCGTATTTCAAATGCGCCAATACATGCCGTGTGTATACAATAACGTCGCTAGTAAGCACGTGGTTTGCATTACTAAAGTTCGAATCGGAGACGGAATATAATTTCGAGTAGAGGAATGCATTTGTTCTTTCCTTCCTATGCTCCCAATGGCATCTTGTCTCGTATTTCAAATCTAGCACTACATGTCACGTGTATATATGAAATAACATCACAGTTACATACATGGTTCATATTAGTAAAATTGGAAGGGAAAAAATCATAAATGGTCCCTAACTTTTCACTTTTACCCGTTTGGTCTCATAATTTGTCCGTTTTCCAATTTAGTCTCGTAGGTCAATTACTTGCTCGATTTTAGCCCAATTTTTTTCGAAAAATCATTCATTGGCCGGAAATGTCACATGGCCGGCACGTGCAGACAAAATTTGGGGAAACCTGGTGAATTAACTCATGTGCCAGTTTTCCCCAAATTTTAAGGTCATGTGCCGATGATGTAGGGCAGATTTGCTGAACCCGTCACAGCTTGGTATTCTAGTCATAACTTAATCTTGATTCAACACCATTTGCGGCATTGGATGGCCAACTCGATTTTGTTTCCAACCCTCATCAGCCGGTCACATGACGTTTTCCGGCTAACTAATGATTTTCCGACCAAAAATGGGCTAAAATTGACAATTACTTGAGCGACGAGATTAAATTACATAAGAAACATATTATGGAACCAAATGCGTAAAGGTTAAGGGACTATTTGTGATTTTTTCCTAACATTGGAATAATATGGAACACAATTCTGAATAGTGGGACGGAATTTTCCCAACCGTACAATTTTCTATTCCAGTTTATATTTCATCTATTTTTTAATACATGCCACATGTATAACTATTAGTATGTGTTTGATGATTATTGTTTCATCTCTCCATACAGGCCGGGCCAAAGAGTTCGACTCGCCAACTCGATTGCTCGAGAGGCCATCGCTCTTCGGGGCATTGGTTCAGGAGTACGCCAACCGATCATCGGAACTTTGAGCGAAAAATTGCCGCGACGGTTTTTCGTCTCCGGTGAGATAGGGATATGTGAAAATATGTTGTTGCATTGGAAAGGGTTTGGAGAATAAACCTTAGGATGCAGGAGTAGGTGCTGCACAAGGCAGTTAACATTGTAGTGTTTCTTCAAGTTAATATTATGTCAAGATTCTTTACTTATAATTCGTAATTAATAGCCTATAGTTTATGTTTCTGTAAAATGGATTATCCAATTTTCACAGATTCAACTGAAATTGATCATAATTCGCAATAATGTTTTGGTAATTTTTTTTTTAATTTTGTTGTGGATGCTAGTTTGATAAATAATTTCATGATTACAATTCAACTTGAATTTTATTTAGAGACTAAGCTATTTGGACCTCATTTCGACAAAAGCTCGATTGAGCTCGATTAATGCATATCGTTTAAACAAATAAACAAGCTCAAATTTGATAATATTCATCCTTTAACATGAGAATCAGTTCATTAATTTTACTTGTCATTAATTTACTTTATCATTTATAATTTTACTTGTCATTAATATACTTTATCTAATTAAAAGTTTTTATTTTTTAACTCAATAATTAATTTTTATTAGAATATAGTTAATTGATTTTAGTAAGTATTCGCAAAAATCTAATTTATTTAAAAAAAAAATTAATGATGTATGATATCATTTACATTTTACTCTTTTTACAGATTAAAAAGAGTCGATCCTTTCTTATACTCTTATTTAAGAAAAGGTGTTGGTTTCAAAAATTAATCTCATTTTATTAATTAATTTTTTTTATCACATATAAATTACATATGATTAAAAACCAACAAATAAAATGAGTTGTATAAACAAAGATTTGTTATTTTAAGAAAGTTGTATCTTCATTGAATTATAAAAAGTAAAAAGTTATATATATATATATGAATGAAAAAAATAACTTCACTCTTTTTAGAAGGAAAAGAGTGTTTTCTAAACTCGTTTGGTTCGAGTATACTCCTAAACCATCAATACACTCTTGATATTCCTTTTGGAGTATTTAGGAATTGAGTTAGGTAGCAATTTAAAACACATGCATCGTTATTTTATAGGAAAAATTCATTTTTTTGTCCCGTAACTTAGGGTGAATTAAAAACAGTTATGAATTTTGTAAAATATCAATTTTGATCTTGTATGTTAGCATATTATTCAATTTAAACAAAACATTGTAAATCATACTAAAATTTCGATTAAATTGGGACTTTCTGGTCTCTACAAGCTGACGTGCCCATACCCATCTAGGTGGCAAACCTCATATTATGCTAAAAAAAAGAAAGAAACGATAATAATTACATAAGCTTTTTTCCAATTATTATTATTATTACTATTATTACTATTATTATTATTATTATATAAAAATCCTTAATAAAGTAAAAATTACAAATACAATAAGCAATTATTATAATGATTTGAAATTTCAAATACAATGAACGTCTTCTTTTGGTTTTCTTCGTCTTCCTTTTTGCACGTTGTCCACCGTCCATTGCAGCAATAAACTTCTTCTATCTTCTTCACACTCCAAAATCTTCTTCTTTCGTCAACTTCTTCTTCTTCTTTCGTCTTCTTCAAAATCGTCTTCACCCAAATTGACTGAGCGCTACAACAACCTAACTCAAGTTCTGTGAGTCAAGACTCACTTTCAGAGTGGACCCATTGAGGAAACCTTGAACAGTTGGAGATGAAAGGCCCTCCGTTGAACACAGAGGACGGTGGTAAGAGCGCAACGTCCACAATATTAGCACCCAAACATAGCATCGAGCTGGAATTGAGAGCTCGAAGCTCTATTAATGGAAGATTTGCTTGAAAGAGAGCAAACTGGTACATAAACATTGTGTCTCCCACATCATAATTAGGAGAGGAAATCATCGTGCCGCCCACTTTAATTTTCAATAATGGCCGATAGATGAACTCATTTCATGCATGCACATTTACATTTATATTTCATTTGTATCTGAATTTCATTTCATTTGAATTTGCATGAATGTTTAGTTTGTTAGGCAGTTAGATTAGTCTGTTAGTGTGAAGTATATAGTCGTGTCTTCAACAATCATAGGATCAATTATGGAAGGTGTCAAGAAGCTGGTTAAATCTGGAACACAAGGAATTCAGCTCAAATATCAGTTTTGAATCTGAAAACGGATTTCAGCAAAAGACAACGGTTTTAACTAACATAACCGTCAAAACCGTTGTCTATCAGAGAAGTTTCTGTTGTCTTTCGAGTGTGGTTGTTCAGCTTTGACAGAAATCTGTTTTTGGTGTGATTGCGTGGAAATTCTGTTATAACTTCCATCTCCTGATAAAATCAAGTCAAGCAAGTGGATAAAATCTGTTGTAACTTGCGGGTAGTTACTTTGGCTAGATTGGTTATCTCTTTTCAAGTTAGTTACAAGTAGTTAGAGCTTAATTAAATAGTCAAGCTCTTGGAATCATTTGTAACTTGTAATTTTTGATCTCTATAGTGGAAATCTCTCTCTTCTTGATCCGTGGATGTAGGCATTTGCCGAACCACGTAAATCCTGTGTGTTCAAGTTCAATTTCTTGTGTTGTGAGTGATTAATTCATATTGTGTTCAAAGAGTGAATATAGAATTGTTTGTGAGATTTAGGAAGTGAATTTTGTTGTTTTCTTTGCATCATATTGCAACAAGTGGCGCCGTCTGTGGGAAGAGGTGCGAAGAAGAAGATCCTAAACTCAAACATGTCAATCACGAAGATGGAAACCGAGAAATTCAACGGCAAGAACGACTATGGATTATGGAAAATCAAGGTTAAAGCCCTCCTGGTTCAACAGGGCTTGTCTGCTGCGCTGAAGGGTGAAGATGCATTCCCAAAGGATATGGCTCCGACTCAGAGGCAAGAAATCATGGAAAAGGCTCACAGCCTAGTGGTTCTGTGCCTCGCTGATAAAGTTCTCCGGGAAGTATCCAAGGAAGAGGATGCTGCAGGAATCATCCAAGCACTGGATAAGATATATATGGCAAAATCAACTGCCAACAGGTTATTTCTTAAGCAAAAACTTTTCTCCTTTAAATTCTCTGATGAAAAAGGAGTAGAAGATCAGTTAGATGACTTCAATAAGACCCTTGATGATTTAGAACCTGTAGAGGTCACAATGAGTGATGAAGATAAAGCTATTTTATTGTTAAACTCTCTCCCTAAAACATATGATCAGTTGAAGGATGCTATGTTGTATGGGAAAGAGTCTACTGTGACTCTACTACAGGTTCAAACTGCATTAAGATCAAAGGAAATGCAGAGAGTGCATCTGGACAAATCAGAAAGAAATTCTGAGAGCTTGAGTATCAAAGGGGGAAAGAATTGGAAATCTAAGAAACCTGGAAATTTTGAGTCATCAAAGAAAAAGGCAAATGGTAAAGGCAAAGCTGCAGAGGATAAAGAATCCAAGAAGTGTTTCTGGTGCAAGAAGCCTGGCCATTTCAAGAAAGATTGCTTCGAATGGAAGAAGAGGATGGCTCAAAAGAACAACAATGCATCAAGTTCTGCAGAAATTGCAGAATCCAAGGAGGAAGATCCACAAATCCTGAATGTATCAGAAACTAAGGGAGGAGATAGCTGGATCTTGGACTCAGGATGCAGTTTTCACATGAGTCCAAACATCCACTGGTTTTATGATTTCAAAGAACTCCAAACTGGAAATGTTATGCTGGGAAATGATCATGTGTGCCCTGTAAAAGGAATTGGATCCATTAGACTGAAAATTCATGATGGATCTGTAAAGATACTCAAGGATGTAAGATATATACCTCAACTGAAAAGAAACTTGATAAGCTTAGGGACACTTGAAACCAGAGGATGCATCTTCATATCTGGAGAAGGTTATCTGAATGTCATGAAGGATAACAAGGTGGTTCTCAGAGGGATCAGAAGGTCCAGCGTATACTACCTGGATGGTACTGTAATTGAGGGAGAAGCTGATGCCCACAGTCTCTGAAGATAAGCATCTTTGGCATGCCAGACTGGGCCATGTGAGTGAATCAGGAATCCAACAGTTGATCAAGAAGAAAGCAATTGAGTGCAAAGGCATAACAGACAACTTACCAAGTTGTGAAGACTGCATTCTTGGAAAATCCAAGAAGCTACCATATCCAACAGGTAAAACAAATTCACAAGCTATATTGGACTATGTTCATGCAGATTTATGTGGTCCTTCAAGGGTCCAAACTTTAGGTGGAGGCAGATACTACTTCAGTTTGATGGATGACTTCTCAAAGAAAGTTTGGCTCTATGTTATCAAGACAAAGACAGAAGTGTTTGATAAGTTTCAACACTGGTGCAAGGAAGTGGAAAATGAGAAGCAAATAACTCTGAAATGCCTGAGAACAGATAATGGCTTAGAATTCTTATCAGAAGAGTTTAATAATTTCTGTAAGAACAAGGGCATTGAAAGGCATAAGATAGTTCCAGCAAACCCCCAGCAAAATGGTGTTATTGAGAGAATGAATAGGACCATATTAGAGAGAGTCAGGTGTATGCTTTCTAGCTCTGGCTTAGACAAAAGGTTTTGGGGAGAAGCAGCTTCCACAGCAGCATACCTGATAAATAGATGTCCATCAGCAGCAAACAATGGAGTATCACCTGAAGAGAGATGGTCAGGGAAAACTCCAAACTACTCCCATTTGAGAGTCTTTGGGTGCAGAGCTTATGTGCACATTAAACAAGACAAATTGGAGCCTAGAGCATTGAAATGCATTATGATAGGATATCCTGCAGAAGTTAAAGGCTACAGACTTTGGTGCACTGAACCTGGGAAAGGAAAGATTCTCATCAGTAGAGATGTAGTGTTTGCAGAGGATATAATGCCATTCAATGAATCATACAAACATAAATTGATCACAGAATCTATCCCTAAGGGGTCACAAGTTAAGGTGGAGCATACAAATGAAGATGACACTGCTGAATCAGAAGAATCTGATGCTGATGGAACAGAGGAAGATGATATACAAGACTATCAACTTGTAAGAGACAGAGAGAAGAGGGTAATAAAACCATCCACCAGATACTCTGAAGATTATCTTACAGCTTATGCACTGGTAACAGCTGAAGAGGTTGCATTTCCTGAGCCAAGAAATTTTAAGGAAGCTGTTAACAGTCTTGACAAAGACAAGTGGTTAATAGCTATGAAGGAAGAGATTGAATCTCTAGAAAAGAATAGAACATGGGTGTTAGTGGATAAACCTCATAAGCAAAAACTAGTGAGCTGCAAATGGATATACAAAAGGAAGGTGGAGGTAACACACACTGAGTCCATCAGATTCAAAGCCAGGTTGGTTGCAAGAGGATTTACACAAAGAGAGGGGATTGATTATGATGAGATCTTCTCACCAGTAGTAAAACACTGCTCCATAAGGATTCTCCTTGCAATAGTAAACCAATTTGACATGGAGTTAGAACAGTTAGATGTAAAGACTGCCTTTCTCCATGGTGATCTGAATGAACAGATTTATATGAGACAACCAGAGGGTTTTGAGATGCCAGGACATGAAGACAAAGTGTGTTTATTGAAGAAATCCCTATATGGACTCAAACAAAGCCCAAGGCAGTGGTATATTAAGTTTGATTCACATATGAAGACCATTAGATATGAAAGGTCCAAGTATGATAGTTGTGGGAATCTAAAATTCTCTGGCAAACAGGTAGTGGTGTTTCTACTATTGTATGTTGATGACATGTTAGTAGCAAGCAAGGATAAAGAAGAGATCAAGCAGCTCAAGTCTGAGTTGCAGAGAGTATTTGACATGAAGTTACTTGGAGATGCCAGAAGGATATTGGGGATGGATATTGACAGAAGAAGATCAGCTGGGATTCTTTGTCTACATCAGACAGATTACATAAGAAAGGTACTCAGAAGATTCAACATGCATGAGTCAAGAAGAATGTCAATTCCATTAGGTCATCAGTTCAAATTATCAGAACAACGGAAGCCAAAAACAAAGGCAGAATCTGAAGAAATGGAGAGAATACCTTATGCAAATGCTGTTGGTTCGGTTATGTATACTATGATATGCACTAGGCCAGATCTTGCTCATGCAATCAGTGTAGTCAGCAGGTATATGGCCAATCCTGGTAAACCTCATTGGGAGGCACTAAAGTGGGTACTCAGATACTTAAATGGAACTAGCAGTATGGGTTTGGTGTTTAAAAGGATTGATAACTCTGATGGAAAGGTAATTCAAGGGTATGTTGACTTAGATTATGCTTCTAATCTAGATTCAAGGAAATCTCAGACTGGCTATATTTTCACCATGTATGGAACAGCTGTGAGTTGGAAGTCTATGCTGCAACAAGTTGTGGCATTATCAACTACAGAGGCAGAGTATTTGGCTTTAACTGAGTCTGTAAAGGAAGCAATGTGGCTTAAAGGGATTCTTACTGAGTTTGGTCTTGGACAGAAGTATGTAGAGATCTTGTGTGATTCCCAGAGCGCTTTACACTTAGAAAAGCATCAGGTGTTCCATGAAAGAAGCAAACATATTGATGTCAGGTTACATTTTGTAAGAGATATCACTGATAAAGGTTTGGTGAAGTTGGTGAAGGTAAAGACTGAAGAAAATGCGTCTGATATGCTAACAAAGGCTTTGACTGCTGGTAAGTTCCAATACTGTCAGCAGTTGGTTCGAGTGGAACAGGTTTGAACAAGGACAACCTGAAAAGGCTGTGATTGATTGAGGAGGGAGAAGATTGAAGTACTATGGTTTGAGGTTATAAGGTTGAGAAGATATAGTTTGTTTCAGACAAGGTGGAGAATGTGAAGTATATAGTTGTGTCTTCAACAATCATAGGATCAATTATGGAAGGTGTCAAGAAGCTGGTTAAATCTGGAACACAAGGAATTCAGCTCAAATATCAGTTTTGAATCTGAAAACGGATTTCAGCAAAAGACAACGGTTTTAACTAACATAACCGTCAAAACCGTTGTCTATCAGAGAAGTTTCTGTTGTCTTTCGAGTGTGGTTGTTCAGCTTTGACAGAAATCTGTTTTTGGTGTGATTGCGTGGAAATTCTGTTATAACTTCCATCTCCTGATAAAATCAAGTCAAGCAAGTGGATAAAATCTGTTGTAACTTGCGGGTAGTTACTTTGGCTAGATTGGTTATCTCTTTTCAAGTTAGTTACAAGTAGTTAGAGCTTAATTAAATAGTCAAGCTCTTGGAATCATTTGTAACTTGTAATTTTTGATCTCTATAGTGGAAATCTCTCTCTTCTTGATCCGTGGATGTAGGCATTTGCCGAACCACGTAAATCCTGTGTGTTCAAGTTCAATTTCTTGTGTTGTGAGTGATTAATTCATATTGTGTTCAAAGAGTGAATATAGAATTGTTTGTGAGATTTAGGAAGTGAATTTTGTTGTTTTCTTTGCATCATATTGCAACAGTTAGCAAGTTGAGCTGTAAGTTGTTAAGCTCAGATTAGTATTTAATGTCGTTCGGATTCATTTTTAAAACTCAGCCAAATTATCAATGAGATAACTCTCTCTCATCTTTGTTCTTCACATCTTCTTCTCTTTGTTCTTAGAGCTGTTAGGTTGATATCTCTAATACGGTATCAATTTAGCTTGTTCGATCCTTTCCGTGTCTTCCATTGCCATGGATTCCACTCACTCTTCTTCTCGATTTGCCCGTCTTCTATTGCCATGGATTCCGCTCACTCTTCTTCTCGATTTGCCCCAGTATCTTTCAATCATCCTTTGTCCACCAAGCTCACGATTGTCAATTTCCTGATTTGCCGCAATATAGTTTAACGGTGCGAGGGCATCGTCTTTATCACTACCTCGATGAATCAGTTTGTTCACGGGCGAAATTCGCCAGAGCCGCCGACAAAGTCAGTTCGTAATTTTCGAACTGGGAACAACAGGATCAACTGATTCTTGCTTCTGTCACTGACGCTGTTCTTCCCAGACTTATCAATTGCGACATCTCTGCCCAATTATGGTCAACAATCGAATTGTATTTCTCCCTGCAAGTGCCTGCCAAGGTTAGTCAATACAAATTGCAACTTCAAAATCAAAAGAAGGGCGCACTGTCTATGAATGACTTTCTGCTTAAAATTCGTAGTTGTGTTGATATACTAGAATTAGTTGGACACAAATTGGATGATAAAGCACACATTGATGCGGTTTTTGATGGCTTGCCCCCTGATTATGATACATTCATTTTGTCTGTGAACACTCATTTGGATCATTATTCTATCGCTGATATAGAAGGGTTGTTGTTGTCTCAAGAGTCTCGGGTTGAAAAACATTTTAAGAACTTAGAAACAACTATGGCCAATGTTGCCATTAGTTCCTCTGCCAATCATAAAGCTGTAAATTAGATTTACAGTCAAAAGCCTCAGAATTCCAATCAGAGTAGAATCCTTCAAAGGGGGGGCTACCAAAATGCAATCAATAGCAACTATAAAGGTGGGAAGAAGAATAGTAGTCGTGGTGGTTAGAAATATAGCAACAGTAAAGTATGGTGCCAGTATTGTGGTAGCCTAGTCACACAACACCTACTGCTGGTATAAGGACCATCTAGATTTCAATCCTTCCAATACCAATGGTACATTTACACCTCAGGGACATATGACTTTTGCTAACTTGGCCTTTTCTCATCATCCACCTTTCAATCCTTACCAAGCACAAGGGAAGTTTCATCCTTCATCCTCCTTCTCTCCAACTTGTCATTTATCCATTCCAGAATCCCCTCTCTAAGACTCTTGGTATCTTGACTCAGGAGCTACTCATCATCTTACAGCTGATTCCAACTCCATCGCCCACAAGTCTCCATTTCAAGGCAATGAGCAAGTTTATGTAGCAGATGGTAAGGGTCTTGCTATTAAACATATTAGTAATACTTCCTTTCCATCGCCTTACATATCTAGAACTTTAACTCTTCAAAATATTCTCCATGTCCCACAGATCAAGGAAAATCTTTTTAGTGTATCTGAATGTTCTAGAGATAATAATGTCATGTTCGAATTCTATCCTAACTATTGCTTTGTGAAGGATATTTCAACACAAGACATTCTTCTCCAAGGACATATTTGAAAATGGCCTTTATGTTTTATCTCCGGACACTCCTTGCAGTAGCAGTACCACTCCACTCAATTCTACTATTTCTTGTAATTCCATCAGTTACAATGTTGTTTCTTCACCCGACACTGATGTCGTTTGGCACAATAGATTAGGACGTCCTAGTAGAGTTGTTCTTGATTTTGTTCTCAAGCAATGTAACACAAGAATTATCAATAAAAATCATGATTCTGTCTGTAAATCTTTTTGCCAAGGCAAATTGCATCATTTTCCTTCCCCTCAATCTCATACTACTGTCACTACTCCTCTTGAATTGGTCCATTCAGATTTATGGGGGCCAGCGCATACTTTGTCTTCTAGTGGATATAGGTATTACATATGTTTCAATGATACCTTTTCAAGGTCCACCTGGTTGTTTTTACTGAGGAAAAAATCAGAAGCACTACAGGTATTTAACATTTTTAAAGCTCAAGCTGAGAAACAGATTGGTTATCCAATAAAGGCACTACAAACTGATTGGATGGGGAGTATAGGTCCTTCACAAATATGCTTGCCACAAAAGGTATTCTGCATAGAGTTTATTGCCATATATTCATCAGAAGAATGGGCTAGCAGAAAGAAAACACAGGCACATTGTAGACACATCGCTTGCTCTCTTGTCACAAGCATCTCTACCCTTGAAATATTGGGATGAGGCATTCAGGCAACTGTGTTCTTGATTAACAGGCCGTCATCTCATGTTACTGTCCATAAATCCCCTATTGAACTTTTTAAGACCACTCCTTAGTACACACAACTCAAAATCTTTAGTTGCTTATGTTATCCACTACTCAAGCCCTATAACAGTCACGAGCTGGAATTCAGATCACAACCCTGTACATTCCTTGGTTACAGTTTGAACCATAAAGGCTACAAGTGTCTAGATAAGAATGGGAGAATATTCACTTGTAGAGATGTCATATTTGATGAGAATGCTTATCTCACCACAAAACCTCACTCCATTGAATTCTAATCCTGCTGCTCTAATAATTCTTCCTACTGTCACTCCTATTCCTATCTTGCATCATCATGTTCTAGAATTCACACCTTCTGTGTCTAATTCTTCTCATAATCCCTCTCATTGTTCTGATCTTCCTCAGTCTCCTCCTGCTAATGTTCCTAATGCTTCCTCTCCTCAAGAGGCAGAGTCTATCTCAAAGAGAAATGGCAGTACATCTTGTGTGATTACTATACATAGAGAGGGTGAGGATAATGTTTCTAATACCAATCAACATCATATGGTTACTAGAAGTAAACATGGCATTTTAAACCTAAAGCATTTGCGACTACTTGTGAACCTACTAACCCTTCTACAGCTTTACTTGATGCAAACTGGAAAATGGCCATGACAGATGAGTTCCTTGCTTTGTTAAGGAATGAGACATGGCAGCTTGTTCCACTCCCAGCTGATAAGCAAGCTATTGGCTGTAAGTGGGTATTCAAAATCAAAGAGAATCCTAATGGTAGTGTTACCAAGTATAAGGTAAGACTAGTGATTAAGGGATTTCATCAAATAATTGGCTTTGATTTCAATTGAACTCTTAGCCCAATAGTTAAGCCAACTACTATTAGATCTTACTATTGCTTTTTCCAAAAACTGGAGTATTAGACAAATAGATGTGAATAATGCTTTTTTGAATGGTACTTTAGTTAAGGAGGCGTATATGCAACAACCCTTTGGTTGAAGATCCCCATCACTTCGATTTTGTGGGTAAGCTGCAGAAATCCTTGTATCGTCTAAAGCAGGCTTCTAGCGCATGGTTTGAGAAGTTGAAACATACACTATTATCTTTAGGTTTCAAGTCCACAAAGTCTGACAATTCTCTATTTGTTCAGTTTTCTGCCAATAGTGTCACATACATACTGGTATATGTAGATGATATCTTCATTACAGGTAGCAGTCAGCTAGGCATACTCCAATTAGTTCAGCAGCTGCACACACTTTTTACTTTGAGAGATATGGGGGAACTTGACTATTTCTTAGGTATTCAAGTGAAAAGAACTTCAAATGGCATACATCTGTCACAAGGAAAATATATTTGAGATCTCGTGTAAGACTAAAATGCAATTTTCCAACCTGTCCCAGCACCAATGACTATAGGCACTGGATTGACTGCTCATGGAAGTGAGACAATTCAAGATGTTTATCTATACAGAAGCATTGTAGGGGCTATGCAATTTGTGAGAATTACTAGGCCTGAGATTTCATTTATTGTCAACAGTGTGTGTCACTTCATGTAGGTCCCTAAAGAGTCTCATTAGAAAGTCATGAAGAGAATTCTCAGATACTTGAGTGGAACTACAGATCATGGGCTCTACCTTACTGAATCACATCAGCTGAAGATAGAAGCCTTCTCAGATGCTGACTGGGCTTCAAATTATGATGACATGAGATCCACTACAGGATATTGTTTGTTCTTTGGGGTAAACATTATCTCATGGCAGTCCAAGAAACAACACACTGTATCCAGGTCTTCCACAGAGGCTGAGTACAGGAGTTTGGTCCGCCTTGCTGCTGAGATAACATGGGTTCAAGGCTTATTACAAGAGATTTAGATGCACACCACGCACAAGCCTATCATTTGTGTTGATAATCTTAGTACTATACACTTGACTGCTAATCAAGTATTACATGCGCGCACCAAGCACATTGAATTAGATCTTTACTTTGTGAGAGAAAGAGTACAACAAAAACTTGTTGACATTCGGCATATACCTTCGAAGGAGTAATTGGCAGACATCTTCACCGAAACCAACTCCAATTCTAGCTTTATATTGCTACAGACCAAACTTAAAGTTCCTGATTCTAGAACCTTAAGTTTGAAGGGGGCTATTAGATGAACTCATTCCATGCATGCACATTTACATTTATATTTCATTTGTATTTGAATTTCATTTTATTTGAACGTGCATGAATGTTTAGTCTGTTAGGCAGTTAGAATAGTCTGGCAGTTAGATTAGTCTGTTAGCAAGTTGAGCTGTAAGTTGTTAAGCTCTGATTAGTATCTAATGTTGTACGGATTCATTTGTAAAACTCAGCCAAATTATCAATGAGATAACTCTTTCTCTCATCTTTGTTCTTCACATCTTCTTCTCTCTGTTCTTAGAGCTGTTTGGTTTATTTAATAATGGCAAATAAGATTTGGTGAAGACGGGTGAATGTGGGGCAGTAAGGTGACGGTGGTGAGGCAGCAGTAAGGCTGCCTGAGGTGGTGGAACGAATAGAGTACTTAAAAGATAAAAAGATAAAAAGTAGAACAAAATTAAAAATAAAAAAAATAAAATCAATCTTTAAATATGTGGCTTTTATTGTTTATGTTTTAGTATAGATGGTTATTTGAAATTTTCAGATTATTATAAGAATTTTAAGAACATTTTTTTATATTTCAATATTGTTATGCAATATGTTTTTTTATTCTTAAGTTTTTTTGAGAGATTTTTTATTCTTAATTTTAATAAATATTATTACTAATATGTGACAGTATACTTCATCAAATTAATGTCATGGCTCACGTCTGGTAAGCTGTCGAAAATTCCATTTTTTTTTGCCATGTATGTGTTACGTCAGATATTTCGATTAGTTAACTAACCTGTGGCGAAATTTTTCCTCAAATTGAATAATATTTCAATGCAAGATATATGATTTTTTTTGGACTCGTCCTAAGTAGTAGGACTAAAATTGAGATTTTGCACATTCAAAGGGGCAAAATAATATTACAATAAAATTGCTGGTGGCACGTGCGACTTTCGGATGGAAACGGAAGAAATTAGAAAACAATAAATAAACAGGCATAAACCCTACCCCTCTTCTTCAAAACCCTAATTTCTGCAAACAAGGGTTACTGCTGCAATGGGTGGTTCGAGAAGAAGGTACAAGCGATCAAAGCCGAAGGTACGAGTCGGATTGCCGAGGAAAAACCCCAACATATTCAAGCCGGCATTCAATCTCCCTCCCAAATTGAAAACTCTAATCGACCCCTTCTCTAAATGGGACGAAAAGGCCAGCGTCATCGAGAATTACAAGTCATTCGGCGTTGTTTCGAACCCTAATTTTCTCGGCGTACGGGCGCGAACATCTCACATCGTCGAGAGTGATGCTCTTCAGATGCCTCCCCCGGAGGAAGCCGTATCGGAGTTCGAGCCGATCGACAGCGGCAGCGACCTCGAAGAAGATGGTGAGTCAGTCTTATTTTTTGTTTAAACTGTTATGATAGCTGTAAGTTGCAATTAAAAGGTCAAGCTATTCCTTGATGTATTGGTTAATCAGAAAAAAGCTAAAATTTTGTTGTAGTTTAATGCTTTCTCCCGTGCATAAGATATGAGGAATGAGTTAAGTTTGTTTGCAAGATGTAATCATTGATATATACTTCTCTTAACCGGTGCTATTTCTGGACAAAAAGTTTAGCTTGAACAAGGGAAAACACCAACTTTAGTTACAGAAATGATGGTTTTTTAGCCTAAGATATGGAGCTTTGCTCAGGATCTCTATTATGAGAAAGCACGAGTGTTCTTTTGTTTATATATGCTTTAACTTTGAGACGCTGTTGGATATTTGAATGAAGTTTTTTTTTTTTTTTTTTTCCTGTCATCATAGTTGCAAATGCAAGTTCAGATAATATATAAGAAAACCATCAAAATAGATTATTGCTTAGTGATGAAGCAAAAAGGAAGCTCAAACTGTATATTTCGTTGATTGGGCGCATTCTAACTTGACAATGACATGCTGGAGTTCAAGAATCCTCATGAAATCAGAGAAATTGGTGCTCCATCGTAATGAGAATATCCTTGAATTTGTGGAATTTTCTGAAATTTTGCTCTGTTGCGTGCAAAACGTGGAAAGATTTATCTAGCTCGTGTGCATCAGTAATTGAGTAATACATACAAAATATGCTCTTCTAGTGATACTAACATTTGTTAGAATCCTGTTCTTTAATTTATATTTGATTGCACATATATCGCGACATTTGATATAGCAATACGATTTGATTTTTTCCTGCTTTTGAGTTTTATCTCCATTACAATTTACAAGCATTAATAGCTGACTCATTTGGAGCAATGCAGATTTGAAGTCAGCTCTGGGAAAGCAGCGGACTGATGGCAAACACGCGCCCCTCCAACCACTTACGGCCATCCAACGGGTACATGTTAGTCGTCTGGTGGAGAAATACGGTGATGATTATCAGGTAAGTGTGCTTCTTGTTGTTTTCTTTAAGTTTGTTGTTTCCTTTTACTTAACTTCTTGTTTAACTTGTTGTGCAGAGCATGTTCATGGATACCAAATTGAACGCGATGCAACATTCTGTAGCAACACTTGAGAAACTATGCAAACGATATCATATGCACAAAGATCGAAACCCCTTGATCGTCGGCATTTCAAAGTGATTTAAACAAAAGTTTTACGTCTCCGGCTTTCGTCCTGTGATCTCTCCCTCTTCAACTCTGCAAAATGTAATATTTATACTTTCTATAAGATTTCAAGATGAGATTTTCAAGGGTTCTCTTTATGTAGTCGTGTATTGCTGGTCTGAAATACTGAAAGAGGATGGTAAAAAAAATTGCTTGATAGAGTCTTGGTTCCAAATAAAAATGCATAAATAAGAACTAAGCCATTGTAGTTATTTTCATCAGGTACTAAATGCTTAATGGCCACAAATATAATATATATAAATGAAATCCAGATATATCTACATCTCCAACTTGGATTCCAATTACGTTTTGCTGCAACTAATTTTAATTTAAATTCTACTTGTGTTGTCTATCTGTTCATAAAAACATGAGTTTGTGTTTAGATCCAATCTTGTAGAAGGCAGACTCAAATAAAATTTTCTTATTGATTTGTTTTTTTTTAAGACGGAAATTACTATTATCATTAAAAGTAATACTTACAATTTTTTCTTTTTTTTTTGAACCATAATACTTACAAAATGTTATTTCGAGTGGTAACCATTATATTTAAGCAATACCGTGTTATGGTTGTAACATATTTCTATAATAAGTGATTTCCGTTTTATGGAAGACGTTCGTACGAAAATGTCACTCATAAAACCTCTTTTCCGTGTGTTCTTTATACATGAAAACTGAGTTTATCTATTTAGGTCCAATATTATAAAAGATCTCTCCATCTTGTACATAAAAACATGGGTTTGTGTATTTAGTTCACAACTTGTAAAAAAAAACTCTTCATTGTCCATTTTGTACATATAAACATGGATTTCATCAGTGAGGTATACAACAATGATTATACTCCTAAAAATTGATATATATGTTTCCAATGTTGATACATGTCTTAGCTATTGTGAACAAGCCAAAATTGTATTCAATCAGACAAATCATGACCATATACAACTTAAAAAGAATCGACCAAAATAGTAACAAAATGTCCCAAACCTTGGGAAATTGTTGCGCAAATAGGCCGGTTCTAGAACTTTCCAACACACGACTGACAAACAAGCCAATGAGTTTTTTTGACAAGGTGTTATTTACATACATACATCTTCGTTGAAACTTGAACGGGATAAAACTCAGAAAAGAATGTTGTAGAAGAAAGGAGCGACGATCTTCTGTTCAGATACCCATGAATAGACGGCACTGGGACTCCCAGTGCTCCTTCGTCTGTCTAACTCTCTCTACCTTTTCTGCTTTACGCCGTTCTTCCCAATACTCTGGACAACTGTTCAATGGCATGACGAAGAAGTAATGAAACATTGCTGCACTTTAAGGTTCGGTTGGATTGAAGGAAAAACAATTTATATTCAAGGTTACCTTCTGCCAAGTAGAATATGTAGCTCTTCCAAGTGCACTGCACCTTCATACACTCCTTCCTGGAATTAATAAAGCATAATGTTAAAAGATTTCTAGCTAAGATTTAGAACATCGTTTAGAACAACAATGTACGACTGATCCTCTCGTTTCGAGTTCTTGAAAAACTATCTCAAATGACAAAGGAAAAGTTCCTCTCAAAGTCATCGGAAATGGTACTATTCTAATCCTTTTAAATGAATCATTTTTGGACACAACTACCCCTGCGTTAACCACCTACAATATAGATACCATCTAGACCACGTCGTTCCACTCTAGCCCACGTCAACAAAAACCACTGTTTCACATACATCAACCCGTAACATAAAATACCAAGCCATTCCATCCCAGTTGGACCAGAAAACAGAAAGGACAGTCACAGTGAAAAAAAATTCCCACTTAAAAAAAGTGAAACTTAAGTTGTGGTAAACGAGCTTTTTTTCCTTTCAAGTAGCCAAGTTTAGGAGTATACCTCTCTACATATCGGGCATTTCTCTTTGTGACTTGCTTCTCTCAGTCCATCTACGATGTTCACTGAAGCGGCTTTGCACGCGCACATGTAGCAAAATATGTGACCACAAGTAAGAGAAACCGGATCAAAGAACGTCTCCTGTTGAAAACAATAGTAGCATATCATTCATCATGGCCCTTGCGTCAACATTTAGCATCTCCCTATCTACGAACAAAGCAATACTCCTATACTTGAACAAACTTGACTCAAAAAATAATAAAGAAGATAGTCCACTTGCGACATTAAAGTAGAAAAGACTAATGCACTCACCAAACATATAGAACAAGTCAAGTCAATATCAAGCTTGATCGAATCAAAGAGCTCACAAGAGAGAGATGGTTTCCCATCATTTACTACGAAAGAACATCCCTCAAAAAGGGGGGGCCCGTTTCGTGAATTGGCTCGAGTCTCCCTCAAGTTTACATGAAACGCCATAAGTTCACAAAGCCAAGGTGATTGAAGGATCTCAATGTGCTTGCTTTGAGCTTGCGACTTGAAAGCTTGACCTTGCTTAGAATAGTGAATCTGCAAATATGTTATACATACATGATCGAGAAAAGGCAAACATTCACACATATATATAGATTTAACAGTTAAGTATTAAGGTAAGTGCCTTATCGTATTTCTTGAGTATTTTACGCATTGCAATGGCGTTAATAATTGCGTAGGTGACCAGGTCTCTGCCTTCTTGAATCAGTGTAAAGTGATTTCGTTTCAGTTTGTCTTTGAACCAGATTATGCACTTGCTGAAACCTGATGACAGGTGTAGCTCCAGCAACTTCTGGGCTCGTTCGTTGAAGAATCCTACCACTTCAGACATTTCCTCTAGAAGCGAAGGGAAAAATGTCCCGTCGCACACTACAGAGCAAATCATGATTTGAATCAACATAATCACAACTACTATGTATGAGTTGTGTAATGCTTGTATGTATGTCCCTTTTATGATTAATAGAGTTATTGCTCAAATAGTATTTAGTGATCCAGGCAAAAACACGCGCAGTCTAATCTCCGTTGATTCTGAGAATACAGAAATGAGATACAAACTGGGAATAATCCCTACTTATACTAATAGAATAACTTAAGCCCGAAGCAACAATACGATGTTTCAGATTTCTGCATGTAGTGTGTTTTCTTCATCAGCTACATATTCCAAAATTGTATTCACTATTTTCCAAAAGTTTGGAATTCTATCTTTCTCAATCATGGAATTCAATTCAAATTTTACCGATCTCCACAAAACCAAAAAATCCCCAACCAAAAACACGAAGGCATCAATCAGCAACAAACATGAATCCGTAATTTAAATACGAATCGGTCTTTTAGATGCTACACCTGACAGTTCGTGCGATTGTGTGCAAATGAACAAATAGATACAACGAAATACCCATGAATCAGCTCTAAATCAGTGCACCAAATTCTGTAGAATAAATTAATGAGAGGTAAGAATTCAATTTTGGTACCAGAGCAATGCTGTGGGCAGGTGGAAGCGTCGTGCGGGATCCGATCGCCATTGTTATTCTGATTGAAAACTCCATGGGAATAATTAGGCTCCTTTCTGCATCTTTTGAGGATTTTCTTAAGCTTTTTGAATTCAACTCCGGGTAATCTCTTCTTCCCCTGTTTCTGCATGTATTCCTCGTACTTCTTACAGAACTTCATCTTCCTGCCTACATCAAAACGTTAAAAAACACACTCTCTCCCCCTCAATCTCTCTCTCTCTCTGATATGAAGTGAACATTTAAGTAAATCCTGCGTGTGAATGTGATTTATGGATTGCGCTTTAAGACACTGTTTCCAAATGAGTTGTCTTCCTTATTAATTGCTCCAATTTCATTCCTTTTTAGTCCAAAATTAATTAATTTTGGTTGAATAATTATGAGTAGGTCTTGGGTGCACCCAACACACAATAAGCTTATTGTGCACTCATCAATTTAATTTGAGAATTAAATATATATTAAGGGCTGCGTTTGGATAAATAAAAAGGTTGATGGCCCAGCGGTTAAACCCATAGGCGCGCATGCTGAGGTTTCGAGTTCGAGCCTCAGTCAGCGCGCGCAATTTTTTTTAATGATTGTCCATATTTATGAGTACCATACAATTCAATATGCATGATGATGATAACACTAAACAATATATTGAATTGTATGGTACTCATAAATATGGACAAAGTAGGAAATGTGTTATATATTTATCATTTTTAATGATTTTTCTTAAATTTTGTGTGAAAAGTAACAAACTTATATAATTGGAACGAGAGAAATAAATAATTAATTATACTAGAAGTAATAATTCTTCACGAACACTTGAGTTAGCATGTATTAAGCCGAAATCGTAGTTTACTTTAATTAAGCAAAATAAATAATTAATTTTAGAGCCACCCATAAATTACACGTTTTCTATGCAATGTTATAAAAGACGTTAATCGAACAACATACTATGTTCTACTGTTTAATTGGGGTTCAAACAAAATTAATTGAATCTAAATGAAAATAAATGGGAAAAAGTCCAAGTAAAAGTTATAGACAATCAAAGACCGTCTAACATTTAAACGGAGATCTAAACGGAGATCGACATGGGATTTTAGTACAGAGGTCGTATGTATAAATCCTAGGAAGATATCCGTGTCATCGTAATCTAAAGGCGGATGACGTGTTAATGAAGATAAAAATCTAGAAAAAGGTCGATGCTTGGTAGAGAGGTTCACGGAAAGTCCAACCAAAAATTAAAGTGCGGGACACAAACAAGTTGTACAAAACCAGCAAATCCCCATCTTTTCTTAAGCGTCATCTTCATATTTAATTTTTTTCCGCGGCGACTTTTTGTGTGCCATAAATTTTTTAAATATAGCTCATAATTTCATAAATTAAAATATTATTTGTAAAAGACTATCAACGCTCTTAATGAAAATATTAACATAATCAATAATCAATTAATATATATATATATGATTAAAAAATGTATAATTTTTCTTTTCTAAAACTCCATAAACCCTAATTTTTGTAAGATTTCATTGATGGAGGTCATTAATAACCAATAATTGTATATTTCAATCTTAAGATATTATACATATAGTACCCGAGTGAAAAGCAAATTTTCTTTGTCACACATTCATAGAAAAGTGTGTAACAAATTGATTGAAAAGTGAAACATAACATTGGACTGTAAAATATCACAAAATCTTAAAAATATCTGGGTTCTCATAAAACACATACATATTCTGAGAACGATTCCATTAAAAAGTATTATCGGCCTTATGATTTCCTCAATTAAAATGTTCGCAAAAAACTCATTGAAAAGTGAATCATCACAAAAGTAATTAGATTGAAGATGAACGATTTTGTGGATGAAGACATCAACTCTACGCACTTCTTTTAGTTTTTATTTATTTGTTTTATTTGTAATGTTTTAATTTAAATTATTTAATTTAATAAAGAAATGGTATAATTGATATTTGATGGGATGTATTAAGAAATTTTTACTGAATTTTGAATAAAAATAGGCTACATTAAGAAGTGAACTTTTGTGGACTGCGAATAGTTACAACCATTTTTCAATTATAGGAGTACTAAGTAATTAAGGGAGCATATTTTAAATTTTCAGAATAAATAATTGTAGAAAAATGCAAGTCGTCTACTACTTTCGACAATGCAATTATATTTTTCGAGCAGGAATTTTTTATATCCAAACATTTGTTATTTTTATTTTTGTCATACGCACTACCTCTCCGTCCCATTATCAGGACCGTCCAATATTTTAAGGGGTACGGTGCGAAGAGAAAAAGAGAACTCTCACTATAAAAAGAAAGTATTTCCGAAACAATAAAAAATAGTATCAAATACTGAATATTTATCACAAATTTATTATTAGCGACAACATATCGTTCCTAATTAGTCGTCTCAATAACTCAGACGTAAATAATATATTTGTGACGATAAAAGTGGTCTCAAATATTTTTTCCAACAGCTAGTTGTCTTTAAAAATAGTCTTAAAATGATTTCAAATAATTTGTATATTTGTGACAACAATAACTTATTACAATGGTCACAATTGTGGTCTCAGAAAATGTTATACAAAATACCTCTTTTATTATAGTACCTTGCTCCGTATAAATAAAATTACTAAAAATAGTATTTTTTTAAAAAATAACTTCCATTGACCGAATACAAAATTAATATGTATGATTATTGAAAATATGATATTCCAATCTCAACCATACTAATATCATCGAAACGAATATATACATACTATTAATTCTATATATAGTTGAGAAAATGGAACCTTTTGTAGAAACACACTTTTTCATCAGAATACATAAATTTACTAAAAAATAAAAAAATAAAAATTCAAAAGACAATATTTCAATATCACAAATTGATATTGCACCCAGATGAGAATACAACTTGTCATATCATAATATATATTTTTTCTTGGTAAAAATAAAACAACAAAAATCTAAAAATAAAAAATAAATTGTAATAAAAAGAATATATTCTAATTGTCACTAACTTTAATTTCATAATACACAATTTTTTTCTAATAAAAATAAACATAAAAATAAAAAGTAAATTGTGTTTGTGTACATAATTTCATATCATAATATAATTTTATATATTGAAAATAGATTAATATGAATATGACTTAATTTTAATTGTACTAGTAAATCAATAGTAATTGTATAACTAAAAAAGAGAAAGAAACATTCAACGAACGCTTAACAGCCCAACCCATGTAGTACATTATTTATATAAACGAAAAAATTCATCCTATGTATGAATATAACAGTTACAAAATCAGAGCATGTAATATGTTAATTATATAAAAGAATGAAAAAAATCCAACCCATGTAATATAGTAATTATAAGAAAAAATATAAAAAAACTGACTAAGACAATAATTGAACTCAAGACCTTCTATTTGAAAAGGGGAACCATAATGCATACGTACCACTTAAACTACTACCTAATTAATGATTTATGTTAATTTTTGTATATATAATATTATGCACATATATATATATATATATATATATATATATATATATATATATATATATATATATATAATCGAAGGTCTTGGTAGGCTGTGGATCCAGTGCAATGACATCGGGTTGACCACTTCAGATCTGGCTATGCCCATTAGGAGAATCATATATCGAAAAAATTATTATCTCAAAATAAGAACATTGTTTCAAAAATCAGCCCATTTACTAGTTCACTTGGAAATTTACCTTTTATTAATTTCATGTTTTGGATATAATTTAATGAGTTTATTAGAAACTCTAAATAAGTCGTGTCAACGTGTATTGGTGGTTTTTTTAGGATTATACCTTCATCACATTAACTAAACGTAAAAAAAAATAGTAAATTTTCAAACACGACCCTTATTATGGGACGGAGGGAACCTTTATTTTTGAAGATGATCACCCTTCAAACTCACTTTCATTATTTGTCATCTAATCCTATTTTCGACCAGAATATTTTGATTCCCTATCCTTATATGCACCTTATGTGATACTTGTAAGTGCAAAATGTCATTCTAGTTACTTGATAAATATTACACGCAACACATATAAAGATAAATAATCGAAATATCTTACCGAAAGCAATTAAATTTGATTAGTTTGGAGGGTGACCGCCGAAAATAAATAGTTCATATAGCAAACAAAAAATATATTATTAAAAAATGATGATGAAATATCAATAAGGAATTTAAATATAAAGTTGATATTAGTAATTTGTTATATGAATCAAAGACAAGTTGGAGAATTAACTACATTATTGGTTATTTTCAACCGGTATTAATTTACGTTTATTAGAATCCAATCGAGTTTGAGAAGACTAGATTTTTATTGTTGATTAATGAACAAGACCATACCAATTCCACTCATTCAGATATTCTCTGCGTCCTCTTTTAAATTTTGTTTGTGGCTTCATTGATCCGATTCATAAAGTTACAGCATGGGTGAGCAAAATTTAGTTTGAACCGAATCGATGGATTCCAAATTCATTTGGATTGATTTTTAAAAAAATGTTTGATTTTCGATTTTAGTTTTTAGAATTTTCGATTAATTCGGTTTGATTTTATATAAATATTACAAAAACAATCAAACCAAACTAAAATTTATAATCTTTTAGTGTTAGGGTTCGTTTGCTTAAGACTTGGCTCAGTAGATTTAGAGTATCGATTTCAATAAAGCACACTCATTAACTCTCTCAGTCAGATTTGGCTCAGCACTCCCCAATCTTAAGCAAACGGACCCTTAGGGGATAATTGGACTAGAATGTCCCCATCCGGATGTGGCATGGGACATCCTCAACGTATTTCACTTTACACTGGATGGTCTATCCCTCCACATCCGCACCATATTACCTACCTCACCTTTTACAATTTCCAACACACCTTTTACAATTTTCAATACACATCCTACCCTACTATACCTTTAAGCTAAAATACATTTTTGGATGTTCCGTCCATGGATGTGTTCCATCGGACGTGGTACATGTCACTACATCCCGTTCCAATTATTCCCTTAGTGTTTTATTCTTTAAGATATTATTAATATATAGAAATCTATTTTTTGTATAAATATATATATACACACACTACACTGTTTAAATTTTTTAGTTTAGTTTGAATTTTAATTTCAAATTCAATTCGAATACCGAATCGACCCGCATATTTCCTAACAAAACCTCAAATATAAAGTCCAAAATGGATGGTGATAGTTATCATGAACATTACACACAGATATATATATGAAAGATCAATTGGGATATTCATGGTGTGGGTCCTGTCTAGGAAAATGACGACTCCTTTAATTCTCATTCCTGGGATGCTATCTCTACTGTCCCCACTTACACATAATGATTTCAAACAACATTTCGGATGTATTTGTTTATGGTTTTCCTAGGCAGATTGAGAGGATCAAATTCTGATAAAACACATTCATTTATTTTCTCAGCTAAATTTAGTTAGACACTCCTCAATTTTAAGCAAACGTACCATTGGTTTAGAATACTTCGGGGCCAAAACCGCCACTCAGCATTAAAGTGTCCTGTTAGCTAATGTTTTAAAATCTCTCATACAAAGGTAATTTATTTCATCTAAAAGTTAATAATTAAATTTATACACGTCAACCGTCAATGTACCACGATAGGAAAAGACACTAACATACTTATATTGGGGGCAAGGGGGGTATTGAGTCCTTTTGCCCCATGATTTTTTCCTACTATATAGTGGTATTTTGGTTATTTTAATGCAACTTAATTAAATAATCATATTATTGACATTAAATAATTATATAGTAATCAATTGATGTAAGTTTAAGTATTAGTGATAGAGATAAAAAATATCATGAAAGTAGAAATAAATGAGTACAATTAAATGTTATAATGTTGTTGTATTTACTTATTCATTTTTTTATACTTGATGTAATTGAAAAATCTCATTTTTGGATTATCTAATTCGTTTTTATATGTGTTTATACAATATTTTAAATTTGAAACTTAATATATAAGAGTTTGCCCATAATGTCCTCAAAGTTTGCCTTGGGGAAATTTAATTATTTATAATGATCCAGAAGAAAAAAAAAAAAGTTTCACCTCCATCTCCATACCTTGTATAGAAATTTGTTTCTTTACTTTATAGTAATACAAAAATAATCCACCCCTAAACAGTGACGGACCCAGAAATTTAGTCGAGGGGGGTCCATATATAAATGGATCTAGGAGTTCATTTAACGAGGTGATTTTTTTTAATTTTTTTACTATGCTATAAGGTTATGTGCCAATATTTTACCAAATAGGAGACAAATTTTGCAGGCTAGAAATCAAACTAAAATTTGGCTCTAAACTTAAAATATTGGATAAATTACATTAAAAATTAATATTTTAAAAAATTTAAAAGGAGGACTACCGTTGTGTGCCCCCTAAACATGTCCACGAGCCTCAACAATTATCAACTCTATAAATAAAACTAGAAAATTACTACCAATTTAGATAAGATAAATAAATTATTTTAATTACGAAAAGAAGAAAAATTATATAATGTCTCTATATTCACTATATTTTTTAACATCTTTACCTTTGTTGCTTATAGAGAATAATACATCCATCTAATTTAAATTAAACTATATTATTATTTATTTTATTTAATTAAGTTGTATTAAAATTAAAAAAAATACATATATAATAGCACATTATGATGGGACCAACATATATAATAGCACATTATGACGGGGCCAGGGGGGCCCAGTGCCCCCCTTGGCCCATGCGTGTGTCCGTCTCTGCCCCTAAAAGATGAGTTCTTGGATTTCAAATGGTCTCCCTCCTGCGAATGAAATTTCTGAATCCGTCATTAGCTATGGAAATATTTATGTATGATAAATGCATGTAGCTCTAAGAACAAAGCTCACAAAAGATGAAGTCAAAAAGTAGGTCTTGATAAGAATATATGCTTAAATTCTTTAATAACGTACTAACATAAAACTATGAAATGATGAGTGGTTTTGGGTAGTGGAAAATTAATTAAAAATATCCTCATTCAAAATAAGTGAGGCGGCTAACATGATTACCATGACTTTTTATGAGTGCCAACTAATAATTACCACCACAAAAGATAGTAATATTCGTATTATAAATCAATTATAATCATGTCTTTATTTTTCTAATCAAAAGAAATTACCCCTTTTGCAATAAGACTTGGGAAAAAGTTCAAATGCTCCATCTTTTTTTTGACTACGATAGCCAGGTACTACTGGGGATGTTTTATACTATTATTTCTATAAAATTTTAATTGTATTGTCTTTTACGATCGATTAATTATTCATATCTTTAATCTTAGTTTATCAAAGAAAATTATTGTACAGTTTAAAACGATTCGAGGCAGTATTGAACGGTTTAAGTAAATGTTAACAAAATTTATCGGACATTCTGCTGTGCAATTATTACACAAGTGCAACTTTATGGTATTCTTGTCTTTTCACATACATGGTGGGATCTCTTCTAATTCTATATTCTTTTCAGTAATAATTACGAATTGTCGTTTAGTTTTAGTTTTTGTAGTGGATATGTTAAGTCACCTTTTAAGATTTACGTCTGTATTTTTCTCTCTCCTACATCTGGGGTTTGACGTGCACAAGGAATATAGAGAAAGCAAGAAATATTTCGCTTCTTCAGTTAATAACTTATGATGGAAAATTCAGAAAGATTACAATGACAGGTTTTTCTTTTTCTTTTCTTCTTTTTTCAAATTTTTCCTTCTCCAATTCAAATCCCACAAAATCTAATTACTATGGCCGACTGCTGCTATTCTGGTTTTTCTTTCTTTTTTTATTTTATTTTTTCAAATCTCATCTTCTCCAGTTCAAATCCCACAAAAAATTGCTCCTTGAATTTATTCTTTAAATTTCTCCTTCTTCAATTCAAATCCCACAAAAACCTGCTTGCTTGAATTTATTTTTTGGTTGACAAGATATAGAGGTTTATTATGAATTTGCTCTCCAAGGTGGAGAAACAAAAAAAAAGGGAAAACAGAAAAGGAAAAAAAACACCTGCAAACTTATTTGGAGGTCAAAAGTTGTAGTAGTGGATGACATGACCGTTTTGAGTTTCATTGATTTAATATAGGGCTTGGATGAAAGAAAATTGACGAAATTTTACATTAACCTAAACGGAGAGGATCCATATCCGTCTTCTTCATTTTGTTGTATTGTTTACGGAAGAATGAGGGAGAAAGTGATTAATACAAGTAATTTAGAATGAGATGCCTTGGAAATTGTGATTTATAGGGAGGAGGTTTTTAAGTGAAACGCCATTTTCGCCCTTTTGTTTTTTTAAATAATCCTAAATTGATGAATGGTTATGATGACATTTTATAAAATATAAGAGTTGGAAACTGATGATTGCACCAATGCAACCGTTACATAAAAGTAGGACTCAAAATTTATTCTACTATGAAAGCACCAACCTAATAAAATAAATTTACAACCTTCTATTTTCCATTTCCTTTCCCCGGGTGCTTTTTTACACTTTGCCGACCCAGCTAGGGGTGTGCACGGTACGGTATGGATCGGATATTTGAAATATCCAAATCCATACCAAAGTTCGGTTATTTGAAAAATGAGTATCCATTACCGATCCAAAAAATGGGGACTGTATACGGTACAATTATTTATTTTTTTGGGGACAGTTTGGTTCAAAATTTTGGATCTAACGGAACGGTTCAATTCGGTTCAATTCAGTTCGGATAATTGGAGATTTTTTTTTTTTTTATCTTTTAAATAATAGATTCAACATGATATATTGACATCTAACTAATATAAATAATTTTATTACATCAAATTTGTTCCAACTTACTAACTTGTGTTTTGAAAATTATATAATAATTAAATATAATATTTTTTAATTATTTATGTTACATATAACTAACTACAAAATTATAAATAATTTAACTTTTAATTCTTATGTAAATTAATCTTTTAGGGATAATATATTTTTAAATCTATAATTTGTTATTTTATTCGGTTATTCGGTTCAATACAGTTCGGTATGCTTCGGTACTGTTCAATACGAGTTTCGGTTCGAAAAATTGAAAAATATCCAAATTCATACAAAAAAAAATAATCGATTCAGTTCGGTTCAGAAAAAGTCAAATGGTCTACGGATTTTTTCGGTTCGGGACTTATTCGGTCCGGATTTCGGTAATCTCCAAGCTCCGTGCACAGCCCTAGACCCAGCATAATCTCGTGGTGACTCTTGACTAATACGCCAAATTTCTGGGAATAACTTTTGTCATGAATGTGTGTCAAGTTTTTATCCGCTCTCTTCGATTGGAAGTCCGAGAGTCGTGTCTGTGTATCCGCCCTCGAGAATCTTGAACAAGTCTATTGGTTTCTTGAAGTACTGATATGGACTCATTCCAGAGCTAAGGCTATGTTTGTTATATCTCTCGGTCCAGTACGTCTTTTGTCTGGTTTCTGCGTCGAAATCTGTCAGGCCTTGCTTACTCCTCAATAAAGGCCAGTATCGTTTCATATCTTCTTCAAAATCAGTCGACATATGTAAAGAGTTTTTCTGTTGCTTTATCCAAGGCTCGATACAAAGGGCGTGTAAAGTGATCGTATGAGGCATATTCTCATTTGATTGTCTGAGCAGTGCTGGTCCATATTCGAGCAAGATCCTACGCAATTGCTTCGAAATCTTGAAGACGTCGGGTTTGCAAGTAATCCAACAGAACACGTAGAGCGAAGGGGGCTCTTCAAGGTAGAAAGAGCTCACATTCCGGGTAGGGTTTCTGCTGCTGGGTGATCTAGGTGGAGGATTCAAGGTTGATTGGAGTATCAAGTATCAAGGAGGCGACGGTTGTGTTTGATCTTGTAGGCTTTGGATTCCGGGAATTCTATAGGTTCTGTAATGTAATTTTTAATTTTTTTTTTATTGTAAGTTAAACATGTTTATTATTTCTACATGTTAAGTGTTTTATGTTAAAAAAAAAATAAAATATATTGTCCCAAAAACAAAACTAGTAGCCTAAATTCTAGCATGCAACATCGTATGGATGAAAATCCTCCACGAGATCCACACGTCCAACATTGTATGGATGAAAATCCTCAGGTGCGTGATGTGTCTTTATTATTTCATATTTTATATGCATATTTCCCAATAATTAGTCTACATTTGTATTTTAATTGGACTAATTGATTCTCTTTGATTGTAGGAAGAAATATTTTGGGCTTAAGAATAAATTGGGCTTAAAGTGGATATTTGGGCTCAAATTATGGAGAATTGGGCCAGGATATCGAATGGGCTGAATTTGATGTGCATATATTATTCCATATTTTATATTCATATTCCCTTATTTTTGGATGATATTATTCTTTATTGATCTTAATTAATTATCTTTTGATGTAGGAGAATAATAATTGGACTTGGAGCAAAAGTAGGCTTAAATTGATGTTTTGGGCTAAAAGTGAAGAAGTGGGCCGAGATAGAGAGAAGATGGGCTTGGATTTGTTAAAGTCTTCAATTTTATGGGGACGCCCATCAAGAGCTTTATTAATTAGGCTTATTATTTCTTTTGTGTAATTATCAAGATATTATTTAGATATTTCCCTTTAGAGATAAGATTGGATTTGATTAAGATTTGATTAGGAGTAGAAATATGAATTAAGAAATTCCTAGCGTGAATAAAAAGGAGGGAGGCGCCAGTTCAGTAAAAAGAAATTCCAATACGCGCTCTCTCCCTCCTCTCCCAAAAATTCATGCCACTTTTTCCCTTTCCTTCTAGTTTTCATCTTTTGTTCAAGACCTTGGATTCCACCGCTATTAATTAAGGTTATTTTCTGGTTCAAGGGTTGATTTCAATTATATTATTGTGAGACTATTTGATTTAACTGCTCTTGTTAATTTTAAGTATTTGTAGATTCAAGCTTATTTATATAGGAATTGTTTATTTAATTGAATTGACAACTCAGTTGATTATTTAATTTCTTACTGCTATTCATGAATTCATGATCCGTAATTGTCATGAAGGATTGAGCCCTAATAGCAATAGGTTGAATTAATCATGCTATCATAATTAATTTAACCTAATTGAATCTATAAGCTAATTATTGATAGTTGCAACTATCTCGACTATTAGTAATTAGGTTTAGTTGTTTTCATAAATCGTAATGCTATCATTAACGTGGTATGGAACGCTATCGTGGCCAACTCGTTAATGATAAGTATTGACCGATTACTGGGATTGGTCAATTAATTTAGGAAAACGCAAGATTTATTAGTGCTCCAAGACATGACAACTTGAATGCGGAGATAACATCGATGAGTACAATGATGATGGGTCTCCTCACCGCCGCTCTTAGTTGTGGGCAGGGTCGGAGCGTGAAAGCTTGGCAGGAGGGCGCGAATGTGGTGGACGCGTAAGGACAAAACCATGTATGCCGATACACATGTTGATGACGACGAGACAATCAACATTAACAATTCATTTGCACCTCTTGTGCCACCATTAGAGGCAAACATGGATGTCGACCCCCGAAAGGAGATTGGTTTCAAACTTGAAATCTTGGAGTTTCGGGCTACTTTGGAGGTGACAGATTTTATCACTTGGATCAATTTGGTGGAGGAACTACTTGAGTTCAACAAAGTCCTTGATAACATACGAGTTGCATTATATCGACCCAATTTTGAGGAATTCTTCTTTGTAGAACCACACTGCATTCCTCAATTAGGTAGACCATCTCATAAGCTTCCAGCTTCTTCCTTGCAATTACTTCATTCAAAAACTTTGTATAGTTATCATTTGTTCCCAAAAGGTCAACAAAACAAATCTTAATATGGATTTTCTTGAAAATTTCCAGAAGTTTTGCAAATCGCTCATCAAGTTTCTTTTTCTGAAAAGTTTGAGCAAAAGGAAGAGGGGGAATGTATCTAGGAGTTTCAGGGCACTAAGTAGATTTTAGCTTTTCAGCCATTTTTTGGGTCGACTCTCAAACATTTTTTTTAACAGTTTCCTCCTTTAAGTGCACGTTCTCAACCACTTGATCTTTGTCTACTGGTATCTTTGGTCCTTCATACTCAGGACAACTCCTTAGATGAATGGCTTGACATTGCTCCTTCGGATTGACAACCGTGTCGCTTGGGATTCCCTTTTGGTGTTGTGATCCGATAACTTGAGCCAGCTGGCTAATTTGAGTTTTCAATGTCTTGATGTCTGTCCTTTGAGTGACAAGATTCTTGTTCATCTCCGCTTGCAAAGCATTGAAGTTCTTGTCCATGTGAGTAAACTTCTCATTTGTCTTTGTTATGAATGATGCAAGTAGGTCCTCCAGACTGGGCTTCTTTCCATAGTTGATCATGCCATGTGAACCTAAGAAGCCCGATGGAGTTTGAAGTGCAATGTTCAGGTTCCCATCTGAGAAATTCGGGTGGTTTCACATGCCTAGTTGATAGTGAGTCGGCTATTGGTTGCCCCATAAATTGTTGAAGTTGCACTGATTCATGTAATTCACATCTTCAATCATTTCTTGAGATACTATCGGCCTTGAACTTTGTTCGGCATGGACTGATGTTGCAGCTTGAGAAAGGGTGTTGAGCTGCTTTGGCAATGCCGCTATTTGGGCCAACAGGGAAGCCATTGTATCGGAATCAGACCCACTGGCAACTCGTCTCACCATATTTCTCTCGTTGGGCCATTGATAACTATCAGTGGTCATATCTTCAAGGATAGAGAAGGCTTCGTATGCATTTCTTAAAACAATGAGGCACCGACTGCAACAATGAGGAATCACCCTTGTGGGCCTAAGCAGGTCGTCATAGAAATAGTAAATCTGCTCATTCTCTTGGAATCCATGATGGCTCAGGGTTATATTGCTTTACACAATGGCTCAGGGTTATATTGCTTCAATTGTATGATCTTGCTCTTCAATGTAAGAGTCTTGCTCGGGAGAAAGTACGTTAAAATGAATTTCTGATGCAAATCATTCCAGGTAGTAATGTTGTCGGACAACGATATATACCACAACTCTGCTTTGTCCTGGAGGGAGAAAGAGAACAAACGAAGTTTGATGTCATCATGAGGTACTCCATTCACATTTATGGTGTCACAAACCTCCGAGAATTAGGCTAAGTGCACGTTCGGGTCTTCTAATGCTCCTCCCCCGAACTGATTTTGCTGAATAATGGAAATCAAGGCTGGTTTGAGCTTGAAACTATTGGCATTAATGGGTGGTCTCACCACCCCTCCATAATTATGATTTCCTAAGGGATGTAGAAAGTCCCTTATAGCCGTCTGATTCTCTTGTGGTTATGGATTTTGTTGAGGTGGTGGTTGATTCTGCATTTGGTCTTGCCAATTTTGAATTATCCATCTTTTTCGTTGTACTTGCATCATTCCTAACAACCTTCGCAACACCTGAGCTTGATTTTGATCTTCTTTTGCCATTTCACTACTTTGTTTTCTCCTTGTCCTGCAATGTCAGAAGTTGTTCCGATCTCCGGATCTTATGAAATCAGATTAGTTGGTCCCTAGGATCTCCCATCTCGGATGTCGATTTATTAAGCCAAAATATCTAACTATTGGCATCAAGCATAACAATAAAACGATCAAATAGATAAAATCATGGAACGAGATCCAATTAATCAGATTACAATCAATATCAACAGAATATACTCTCTAATCTTGAATATACAAAAATCTAGCCAATCATAATTGAAATTGACAAAATAGAATATCCGAAAATAAACATGATCATCAATCCGAATATGATTAAATAGATAAAATCCGAAATGATGAAATGATTTGGATCTTGCTCTCAATCTTGACTCTTCCTTGTATTCCTTGCTTGCTCTTCAATCCAAAAAATAGGTGTTTAATAAAAAAACAACCTCTAAAGGTGTTGAGACCCATAGACCCACACATTCATCCATATAGGTAAGTAGAAAATAGCCGTAAAATAAGATAAAAAAGACCCACAACACCAGTCCTACCTCATTATTACAAATCTTTATTACTCACATGCATCTCCCAACTCTATCTCGGAGAATACAAATAAGGAATTTAAGAAGAATCAAAATACAAGATTATAGTGCATTTGACTGGTGCGATTGAAATCCGAAGCTAATGGATTCTTAAATAGACCTAAAAGCCTCCAACCCTTTTGTTCTCAATCAAAGTGGGGGATAAATCTACTTTAATTTTTGGCAAAAACACATCATACTAGACCTTGACACAAATAAACGAAGATTCATTTTCTTTACTGACAATAATAACTCCCAAGCCATAGAATGATCCTACTCCACCATATGAGCAGATCACTTAAATCACCCATTCTATGAATTTCACAAGCACATGTGGAGAAAATCTTGCTGAAATTTATAGTGCTACTTCCCGCTCTTGGCTCCATAAGAAGTCCTTCAGCCATCGACATAACTTCCACACCCATCATCCATGCCAATCCAATGTCAGTCCTTCAACCATCGACATAACTTCCATCATCACATCCTTTTTCATGACAACAAATTTACCTGTTACATATAGAACTTCATTTATTTGTTAGTTTAGTCTATTCAATCACAATAATTAAAATCTAGCATTTTGTATTTTGATTAAAATACGTTATGAACCGGAGGGAGTTATATATTATTGCCAACCACATTTCAATAAATAGACAAATAAGTTGTTTCCTTTTTTATGTGAAATTAAGGAGGGACAATGCATTATTGGTCCTTTAAGTTTTACCACTTGCATTTTCAGTCCTCTCCGTTGAGCCATTTGCACATTTAGCCCTCTAACTCAAGATTTTGCGCGATTTTAGGATAATTTTGGCTGGATTTTGTTTAAGTGACCGGAGTTAGGCACGTGAGTTGCATGTGGCTAGATAAATTGGGGATCTTCGTTCTTTAATTCCACGTGGCTTCATCTGATCCATTGAAGGTGACTAATCTATTACTTGCCAAATCACCAACTTCTTAAACAAATTAAAATACACATCATTATTTAATCAAAATCCACCTGGAAATATCCATACCCAAACAAGAATTCAACTAACCAACTCAATAACCTAAAAGATCCGTCCTTATACCCATCCCCCAAATCAAAGAAATCCCTAGAAATCCCAAACCTAAAGGAGGAGAAACGATGACTCGCGCCGCAACAACAAACGTATTTCGTGCTACACCCCGTCCCATTTGACGAATCTCTCGAAGAATGTCATGAACATGAAGGATTATCTGAGTTTGCTTAATCAAGGGTTCTACAATGAAGTTGTACAATGATCAAGAACAGACCTACCTCCGACGTGAACCAACGTACTTGGATTTGCCCCCTCCAATCGTACTCAAACCACAAGACTTCCACAATCGCACATAAACGAGCCATCCTCATTTACCATGTTCGTCAATCACACAGAAAGTTCTCCCACGACTTGTGTGCAACGAGAACAACCACCTTTCGTTTTTTTCTTGGGCTGGATTTCTTAAATGTTGGACGAGTTCTTCAGTTTGGGTTCAAAGAGAATCAGGAAAAAAAAAAAAAAAAGAGGAAAGCCGGTTGAATTCTTCAATTTGGGAGAGCAGCTATGGTTTCAACTCTATTTGGAGGAGGAGGGAACGAGATTAGTGAGAGAGATTGAGAGCTGCATTTTTATATTATTTTGATAGAATGGATGATGTGAAATTTTTATTTCCTAGGTGTAATTCTAAAAAGATAAGGTGAAAATGTTTAAGTTATTAATATTTCAATAAACCAGATGAAACAACGTGAAATTAATAAACAAAGATCCCCAATTTTCCTAGTCACGTGCAATTCACGTACTTAACTCCAACCACTTAAAAAAATCTGGCCAAAGTTGTCCTAAAATCGCGCAAAATCTCCAGTTAGAGGACTAAATATCCAAATGGTTCAACGTAGAGGATATAAAATGCAAGTGGGTAAAACTTAAATGACCAATAATGTATTTTTCCCAGCTAAGGAAGATATTTTTTTGAACAAAAAAACAAATTATTATTAATTATTATTGGAAGCTGCCAGTATTGAATGATAAAAAAAGGTCCGGATGCGAATGCAAATGAATAAAATCAAGATTAATGATTGAACTAAACAAATTAGGGTCCACATAATTTAAAATCAAGAATGGTTACAGTAAAGAGTATGAATTAGGGGTCAATCATACTATGAAATGATGTGGAGATTTGTTAATAAAATAAGGGTAATGATTAACTTATTCATGTATGTCAAGCATAAGAAATGGGAACGAATCATCTTTTACTCCCATTACCAGACCCACGTACCAAACTTGCACGTATATTTACATGTATATGGTTTTTGTGACCAAAGTTGTATTTGCACCGCCATTGTTACAATAGTATATATACCGTAATTACAAGATATACTTGAGAGTGTCCTTTATCATGTACAATGCAACACATACATGGCCCCCACGATCATGAGTATATGCTAATGCAACAGGGACATAATATATATTTTTAATTACATGTAGTAGGTGCTCAGACAGAGGTAGACGTGGGCAGGCGGTTCCGAGAATCGGCCGGTTCAAACAGTCGGTCAACGGTTCCAAAATCGTTGACCAGGTTCCGGTTCTGAACCGGGACCATAACTAGTATTCCCATGGTTCGGTTACGGTTCTCAATATCCAGGAATCGTGGACCGTCGGTTCCTTGATTAATTTTAATTATAATTTTTTGAACGAGGACACGTGGCCGCTTCCAATTGATTTGGATGCCGATGATATAGCTGCTTGCCTAGGTATATTTAATGTTTGAGCAATTTCATTTTTAGGTTTAGTTGTATTATTACTTATAAATTACCTATTAGTAAAATCATTTAATATGTTTTATAAATTTCTATTAGTAGCTTTTAATCAATATAAATCCTATAGACGTGTTATATTTATTTATTAATTTCTATTATTAAAACATTAATAAAGTATTTTTTCTATTGTTTTTTTGTTATTTGAATTTATTTAGGAGAAATCGCCGCCGCCGCATTTGCCGCTCAAGAGGAGGAAAATCAACGTCCCACCTAAGGAAACCAAAGTGAAGGCCGAGAGCGAAGAGCTCCTAGTTCTTCACGAGGCACCCAAGGCAATCAACCGGCCTTAAAATCTGAGATCTTCACAATCCACTTTGCAAAAGTTCTAAAGGAAGGATCAAAAACCAATTCCACCGTCATTTGCAATTATAGTGGCAAAACCTTATAGCTTCAAGCACAAAGGGGGATATGGAACTTTATCAAAGCACATCAAACAACATCATCCCGAAAAATGTGGACTCGACCAAACCCAAACCCAAACCCAAATGGGTAGGCATGTTGGAGGTTCGGATTCTAACTCTCTCTTCCTTTATTTTCATATAGTGAGGTAAGATTGAGGAGAAATTTGGCTAAATTTATTTCCGTAAAACATTTGCCTTTTAACTTTGCCGACGATGGATTTTATGAAGATTTTATGCAACTTAGTTGTGGTCCACAACATAGGAAGATTTCTAGAAGAACACTAACTCGTGATATTGCGAAAGTTGGAGAATTTAAACTTGTTTTGCTAAATATGTTTGCTTCACTTAAACAAAATGTTTCAATATGCTCGGATATTTAGGATGATCATTGGCAAAATCATTACTACATGGGCATCACTTGACATTAGATTGATGATTCTTGGACAATGCAAAAAAAATTAATAGGTTATAGGGAATTTGATACCGAGCATACCCCATCAAACATTGTCACAAACTTATTTCTATTCTTCAAGAATACAACTTGGTTAAAAAAAAATATTCGATATCTTTTGATAATGCAAGTGCCAACAAGGCCTCTTTACCCCCAATTTATTGAGTTTTGCAAACCAACTTGTGGAGGCAAATTTTTTCATATTAGGTGCATTTGTCATTGTCTGAACTTATGTGCGCAAGATGGCCTAACAAATTTTAAAACTTATATTGCTCCTATTAGAGAAGCAATCACCACTATTTCTAGACATTCCTCTTTAACCAAAAAGTGGGAAAATTTTTGCAAACAGAGAGGAATTCATCCCAAAAAAATTTCTTTTGATGTTCCTCACCGTTGGAATTCTACCTATAAAATGCTCAATGATTCTTATATGTATAAGGGAATTTTGTGTGCATTTTTCCAACACCACCAAGTTGATATTTGTTTATTTCCCAATCAGTGGGATGCTTGTGCTAATTTGATTTCGCTTTTAAGTTTTTTTGAAGATGCAACTAAGGAATTATCCGATTGCTACTACTCTACTTCACCTTTAGTTCTTGATCATTGTGTTAAAATTGCACTTCTTTTTAATGAATATAAAGACAACCCGATTTTGCATGAGGCGATAGTTCTATGAAAAAAAATGGTTAAAATATCTTTTTTGAAAATACCCACTTTGTTTTTAGTTGCTAAATTATTAGACCCTAGGATTAGAGAAGATGACTTAGAATATTCGTTAAAAATGTATTATGAAGCATTGTTCCCCAATGAAAATGATGCCCTAAACCCCTTGCATATTGTTGCCAATGCAAAAAGTCTTTTATTTGATATTTTTAGAGAATATAGGATACAATTTGGTGATGACCATGATAGTGATGTTTGTTCTAGTGACCTTGGTTCTTCTCGATTCGTTGGAAGTTCGAGTCTTGCTCGTTTGCAAAATTTTTATAATATTCGTTCTAAAAAAAAGGCAAAGTCTTCCTCTAATCCCTATGAGGAGGTTGAAATTTTTTTACAAACTACTTTTAAGGAACTCATTTTTTAAAATAATACCGACCTCCTAAAGTGGTGGTCGAAAAAATCCAACTCCTTCCCGATTTATCTATTATTGCCAAGAAAATTTTTGCTTGTCCCGTTTCAACCGTTTCGGTTGAGCAAACTTTTAGCATTGAAGGATACACCTTGGATGCCTGAAGATCTAGATTAACCGTGAAGAATCAAGAAAATAAACTCATCCTTGAAAATTGGACAAAAGCCGATAAACGAGCTAAAGAGGTTGACTTCGATGAAGACGAAGAAGGAGATACACTTGACTTCGACACAACCTCCTCCGGCACACCCGCTTCTCAAAGAAGTGAAGAATGAACACCACCGACCCGGCTTCGATTCGAAAGGTAAGTGAGGTAAGAGAACTACGTGGACTTTGATTCCTTGACCTTAAGACGGAAGGTCGAGGATATGTAGACAATTTGGTTCTAAGTCAAAAACTAGTAATTTTTAACTTGGAATAAAACTCAAGACCTTTAATTTTTTTCCCTTTTCCTTCCCGATATTATTAGTTAAACTTGTATTGAAATTTATAACTTGATTGTTTTCTTAACTAGTGTTGGTGTGTTAAATTTTACTTTGTAACTTAAGAATTTATAAGTTGTAAGTTATATTTGTAAATTGTAATTGTAGATTTGTTTGTTGTAATTTGTAACAATTGTAGATTTGTTCCTTGTAATTTGTAAATGTAATGATATTTCCTATTAATAGATTTTTTTCCAATTTTTCTATGTCAATTATTGTACAACCTTTTCTTCCATTTTAGTTTTAAAAAGCCAAAAAAAAAAAAATAATAATAAATAAAGAAAAATAAATAATAATAACAATAATAACAATAATAATAATAATAAACGAAGAACTGCCTGGAACCGCGGTTCTTGACCAGTTTGGAACCGTAACCCGAACCGCGGTTGCCACAATTCAGTTCTGGTTCCCCAACTAGCGGTTCCCGAAATCGTAAGTTCATAACTGGGAACCGGTTGCCCACCTTTAGACAGAGGGTCACGTAAATTTACATGATAGTAGTCTTCTAGATCTCTCTAAACGCATAAAATTACCATTAAATTTGCCAGAATATTATTAAGCAATATACAAACAAAAATTTATATCCAGATTTACCTGACCAACTCCACCTTGATCTTCATAGATCAAGTTGTATGCTACATTCTTCGCACTTTTAGCACCATCCAGATCCAACTCTCAGATTTTCCTTACTTCCAACACTACTTGAACCCAACATACTTCCTGCCACTTGTGTAACCCGAATTGTATCAACATCTTCAACTTGCACTTTCCATAAGTCTCAGTTGATCGTACCATCAAATTTCTCCATGCCAAACTCTCTTTGACTCACCCTTCTCGATATACACATAACCTATGAATAATTATTTTTAAAATATTTCTGATATGGAGGCTCAATCTATGTTACTACCATAGAGCATACTCAAAACTTAGAGACTACGAACCCCTCCCAGGATACCTAAACCCAAGCTCAAATACCACTTGTTGGGACCCATAGATCCATACAATCATTGATAGGGCAAGTAAAAAATAACCAAAAAATAAGATGATCAATAAAAAAATCACGACACAAATTCTACCACACTATTACAAATCGAGGAAACGTCCCTCTTCCTCTTAGACATTTTATTAGAGAAGTATAGCAATCAAATACAATTTGAACTTACAGGACCTTTTTAGGACTCTGTCCTAAAATGTCAATCCTATACTTACTCCCCCTAACAACGTGCCCAACCTCCTAGTCCCCCAGATGGACTTTGGTGTAGAGAATCTCTTTTACTACACTTCAAAAGTTCTCCCGAACTTTGCTAGTTCTATAGAACAATCTAGACATAAATCTCCCGAAATATGTCCTATCAACTATTGGTTGTTCCCTAATAGTTTAGAACCGTAATCGGAACCGCGGTTTCCACGATTAGGTTCCGGTTCCCCTACTAGCGGTTCCCGGAACCATCGACTTGGAACCGGGAACCAATTGCCTACCTCTGTACAGAGGATCATATAAAATTTACATGATAGTAGTCTTCTAGATCTCTCTACACGCATAAAATTACCATTAAATTTGCCAGAATATTATTAAGCAATATACAGACAAAAATTTATATCCAGATTTACCTGACCAACTCCACCTCGATCTTCATAGATCAAGTTGTATGCTACATTCTCCGCACTTTTAGCACCATAAAGATCCAACTCTCAGATTTTCCTTACTTCCAACACTACTTGAACCTGACATACTCCTTGCCACTTGTGTAACCTGAATTGTATCAACATCTTCAACTTGCACTTTCCATAAGTCTCAGTTGATCGTTCCATCAAATTTCTCCATGCCAAACTCTCTTTGACTAACCTTTCTCGATATACACATAACCTATGAACAATTATTTTTAAAATCTTTCTGATGTGGAGGCTCAATCTATGTTACTACCATTGAGCATACTCAGAACTTAGAGACTAGGAACCCCTCCCAGGATACCCGAACCCAAGCTCAAATACTACTTGTTGGGACCCATAGATCTACACAATCATCCATAGGGCAAGTAGAAAATAACCGAGAAATAAGATGATAAATAAAAAAAACATGACACCAATTCTACCACACTATTACAAATCGAGGAAAAATCCCTCTTCCTCTCAGGAATTTATTAGAGAAGTATGGCAATCAAATACAATTTGAACTTACATGACCTTTTTAGGACTTCCTCCTAAAATGTCAATCCTATACTTACTCCTCCTAACAACGTGCCCAACCCCCTGTTCCCCCAGTTGGACTTTGGTGTAGAGAATCCCTCTTACTACACTTCAAAAGTTCTCTTGAACTTTGCTAGTTCTGTAGAATAATCTTGACATAAATCTCCCGAAATATGTCCTATCAACTATTGGTTGTTCCCTAACAATTTGGAACCGTAATCGAAACCGCGGTTTCCACGATTCGGTTTCGGTTCCCCTACTAGCGGTCCCGGAACCGTTGGCTTGGAACCGGGAACAGGTTGCCCACCTCTAGACTAAGGATCACATATATTTACATGATAGTAGTCTTCTAGATCTCTCTACACGCATAGAATTACCATTAAATTTGCCAGAATATTATTAAGCAATATACAGACAAAAATTTATATCCAGATTTACCTGGCCAAATCCACATTTTTTTCATAGATCAAGTTGTATGCTACATTCTTCGCACTTTTAGCACCATCCAGATCTAACTCTCATATTTTCCTTACTTCCAACACTACTTGAACCCGACATACTTCCTGCCACTTGTGTAACACGAATTGTATCAACATCTTTGACTTGCACTTTCCACAAGTCTCAGTTGATCGTTCCATCAAATTTCTCCATGTCAAACTCTCTTTGACTCACCTCTAATAACCTATGAACAATTATTTTTAAAACATTTCTGATATGGAGGCTCAATCTATGTCACTACCATAGAGCATACTCAAAATTTAGAGACTACGAACCCCTCCAAAGATACCCGAACCCAAGCTCAAATACCACTTGTTGGGACCCATAGATCCACAAATTCATCCATAGGGCAAGTAGAAAATAACCGAGAAATAAGATGATAAATAAAGAAACCACGACACCAATTCTACCAGACTATTACAAATCGAGGAAAAATCCCTCTTCCTCTCAGGCATTTTATTAGAGAAGTATAGCAATCAAATACTATTTGAACTTACAGGACCTTTTTAGGACTCCCACCTAAAATGTTAATCCTATACTTACTCTCCCTAATAACATGCCCAACCTCCTGGTCCCCCAATCGGACTTTGGTGTAGAGAATCCGTCTTATTACACTTCAAAAATTCTCCCGAACTTTGCTAGTTCTGTAGAACAATCTAGACATAAATCTCCCGAAATATGTCCTATCAACTATTGGTTGTTCCATAATAGTTTGGAACCGTAACCGGAACTGCGGTTTCCACGATTCGGTTTCGGTTCCCCTACTAGCGATTCCCGGAACTGTCGGTTTGCAACCGGGAATCGGTTGCCCACCTCTAGACAGAGGATCACGTAAATTTCTATGATAGTAGTCTTCTAGATCTCTATACATAAATGTGCCAGAATATTATTAAGCAATATACGGAAACAAATTTATATCCAGATTTACCTGGGCAACTCCACCTTGATCTTCATAGATCATGTTGTATGCTACATTCTCCACACTTTTAGCACCATCTGGATCCAACTCTCAAATTTTCCTTACTTCCAAACTACTTGAACCTGACATACTTCCTGCCACTTGTGTAACCCGAATTGTATCAACATCTTTGACTTGCACTTTCCACAAGTCTTAGTTGATAGTTCTATCAAATTTGTCCATGCCAAACTCTCTTTGACTCACCTTTCTCGATATACTCATAACCTATGAACAATTATTTTTAAACATTTCTTATGTGGAGGCTCAATCTATGTTACTACCATAGAGCATACTCAGAACTTAGAGACTACGAACCCCTCTAAGGATACCCGAACCCAAGCTCAAATACCACTTATTGAGACCCATAGATCCATACAATCATCCATAGGGCAAGTAGAAAATAACCGAGGAATAAGATGATAAATTAAAAAAACACGGCACCAATTCTACTATACTATTACAATTCGAGGAAAAATCCCTCTTCCTCTAAGGCATTTACTAGAGAAGTATAGCAATCAAATACAATTTGAACTTACAAGACATTTTTATGACTCCATCCTAAAATGTCAATCCTATATTTACTCTCCCTAACAACGTGCCCAACCTCCTGGTCCCCCAGTCTGACTTTGGTGTAGAGAATCCCTCTTACTACACTTCAAAAGTTCTCTCGAACTTTGCTAGTTCTGTAGAACAATCTAGACATAAATCACCCGAAATATGTCCTATCAACTATTGGTTGTTCCCTAACAATTTGGAACCATAACCGGAACCGCGGTTTCCACGATTCAGTTCCGGTTCCCCTTCGGTTCCCATAACCGTCGGTTTAGAACCGAGAACCGGTTGCCCACCTCTAGACAGAGGATCACGTAAATTTACATGATAGTAGTCTTCTAGATCTCTCTACATGCATAAAATTACTATTAAATTTGCTAGAATATTATTAAGCTATATACAGACAAAAAATTATATCCAGATTTACCTGGCCAACTCTACCTTGATCTTCATCGATCAAATTGTATGCTACATTCTGCGCACTTTTAGCACCATCCAGATCCAAGCCTCAGATTTTTCTTACTTCCAACACTACTTGAACTCGACATACTTCCTGCCACTTGTGTAACCCGAATTGTATCAACATCTTTGACTTGCATTTTCCACAAGTCTCAGTTGATCGTTCCATCAAATTTCTTCATGCCAAACTCTCTTTGACTCACCTTTCTCGATATACTCATAACCTATGAACAATTATTTTTAAAACATTTCTGATATGGAGGTTCAATCTATGTTACTACCATAGAGCATACTCAGAACTTAGAGACTAGGAACCCCTCCAAGGATATCCGAACCCAAGCTCAAATACCTCTTGTTGGGACCCATAGATCCACAAAATCATCCATAGGGCAAGTAGAAAATAACCGAGAAATAAGATGATAAATAAAGAAACCATGGCACCAATTCTACCACACTATTACAAATCGAGGAAAAATCCCTCTTCCTCTCAGGCATTTTACTAGAGAAGTATAGCAATCAAATACAATTTGAACTTACAGGACCTTTTTAGGACTCCCTCCTAAAATGTCAATCCTATACTTACTCCCCCCTAACAACGTGCCCAACCACCTGGTCCCCCAGTCGGACTTTGGTGTAGAGAATCCCTCTTACTACACTTCAAAAATTCTCCCGAACTTTGCTAGTTCTATTGAACAATCTAGACGTAATCTCCCGAAATATGTCCTATCATCTATTGGTTGTTCTCTCATAGTATGAACATCAATAGTACAATTTTAAGCCTTTGACTGTATACAAGAGTGAATGAATTCTAAACTCGATGGTCATCTTCATGGCTTCTTATCTCTTTATATACTGTGCTGTCCAGGCTCTTTTTAAATTATTTCTTCGGCAATCTTTGATGATTAAGTGTAGTGTTGGAAACTTTGACTTTTCTTCCTTGATTTGAGATTTGATTGATGTTTTGATGGAGTGACAAATTATTTTCCTCAATCTATTTGAGGATTCTTCATGTCTCCTTTCCTTTAGCTCCTTCAACCTTGATTATCCTATCATCAATTATGGATTTCAAAAGTATTTTTCAATGAAATTCCATATAGGTAAAGTGGTGGATTTTACATATTTGACTGGTGCAATTGAAAACAAAGCTAATGCATGGGTGTCTTAAATAGATCTAAAAGCGCCCACCCCCCCCCCCCTTTTTTTTTTTAATCTGATGTGGTATAACAATCTCCTTTAATTTTTGGCACCAAGCCCCACAAAAGACTCTTATTTATAGTTGGAGATGAGAAAAGGTGATCATGGTCTAAATTTGGACTAAAAAACGTACAAAATGGAAGCCTGTGCATTGCGCTCGATCGAAGGGCGTCATGCTCAAACAAGCGGCTAACTAGGGACGAAGCCAAAAAGGGCCCAGGGGGTGCATTGGCTCCCCTGGAAATTTCAAAAACATTAAGGGGTATATCTGTAATTTAATATCGACATTATATAGATATATTTCTATGCCTTGAACAACCATGTTGACTCTTGTGGGTTGTGGTTTAGTGGAGGATAATTGGATCATTTGGTGGAAAGGCCAATGTTATTATAACCGGACTGGTTCAATCGGAAACCGGACCTTGGTCTAGTCAGATTTCTCATATATAATCGGATTCCAGGTCTGACCGGAAAAATCTGGTGAAAACCGTGAGAACCAAACAAAACTGGTGAAACTACGAACGATAAACTGGTAGATAACGCTCTTAGGGAGAGAATGTGGATCCGCTTCATTCATCTCTGTTTTCAGATCTGGCAAAGATTTGGAACAACTTTCTTCTTTCTGAAGAAGTTATAACTTCTTCCATGTTGCTCATCGCAAATATATTCAAATAATCAATGTTTTAGTAAATTGTGAGACGGGCTTCGTTGGGGGTTTTTTAAGCCATGGAAACTGGTTGCAAGCAAATGATCGTTGTACTCAAATATGAAAAGTTGGGGTGGAAAACTGAGGGGGTGTTTGCAAACTTATTATGAACATTAAAATCATTTCTAGAAAACACTTTAATTTAAATGAGCATTTACAAACTCCTATCTGACCACTCTAATCACTTCCTAGAAGTGATTTTGAGAATCCACAAAATCTTAGATTTTAGGTAATTTTGGCTTTTTTTAAATAAATGGAATTATTTTTTACTTGTTTAGAATCATTTTCCCAAACATTACCAAATTCTAATTTTATCACAAAATTAATTTAAATCACTTTTCTTAAAATACAATTATTTGCAAACATCCCCTGAGTGAATCATGGAGATTAGAGATTAAGAGGTGAATGTGCAAGGGTGAGGCAGGAGATGAAGAGATTGATAATGGAGGAGAGATATAAAAACTCAATTAGTGACATTGGAAGTTGGGGGCAAATGAAATTATGATTTGCTGGAAAAAATAGATCATGCTTTAGTAATTAGTTTTAAAATAAATATTTATTATACTAAATTTCGATGTACCGGTTAGACTACATGTTAAATCGATTCGACCGGTTAAACCGTGAATCGAAGCTTAGGCCGATTCGTCGTTCGATCCGATTATAACAACACTAGGAAAGGCTACGGGTTTGATTATTTATGACAACGAGATTTAATATGTTTTGTGCCTATTAAATTTTATTCGAAATCAATTAACATTTTGGCCTGTTTTGTTCCCACTCTGATTTATTATATTGTGTTTGTATATTAGTATAATATTTTGTGGCCTAGTTTATAATTCTAACCTATTTTTTAAGACAAGATATTTTTGGCTCAATTAAAAAATGGAAAAAGTTTATCGTTTTTCTAGTTTCTAATTAAGTTTGTTTTTAGAAATTATTTTGCATTTTTAATGAGTATATCGAAATACCGAATATCTTACCGTAACGATATCAGTATGGCATCATATCATGCTGAAAATTAAATTTTAGCATTTTCGGTATGATATTTTCTCCATCCCTAACTAGTTTTGGCCTCCGTCACTGCGCTAACACTGACCATCTTGACTTGTCGCTCGACTGAGCTCCCTGCTCTGTCTTAGCCAGGGACGGAACCCGGTGGGGGAGGGGCCCCTCAATTTTCAAAAAAAATCTAGAGAATATATGTATAGTTTAATATCAAAAGAAATTTGAATTTTGCCCTCCAGGGATTTTGAAGTTCCCCCCGCCCTCAATTTCTAACTATATCAAATAGTCCCAATAGATAAGAATCTAAAATTTAATATTTGTTGAAAAAGAAAAATATATCGCCTCCTTAACTAAAATGCCTGATTTTACACCTGGTCTTGGCCTTCTTTTTAGCGAGATTCGCTCGACCAAGCAGTATTCTGTTCGACTAGACGGTTCGCTCGGTCCACTAACTTTTTTTATCTTTACCATTTCACCTCGTTTCTTCTCCAACTTTGTCCTAACGGACTTTAATATTAAAAGCTGATGTCCTAGGAAAAAATAAGTACACATTTGTGAATGATGGAGTAGTTGATAATGCATGCAATTGTGGAACCAACAAAGACGCACTACCATTTGTCTACTGCATTTCAACAATTCATCCCTCAAACAACGATCCTCTATGCATCTCTACAAAAGGCGCTCTAGTCTTCCACCCAACTCTGATTATTTTGAATCGCCTCCTTTAGATCTTTTTTGAGCTAGTGGTGCTTAGGTGGGCTAGGTGATTGTAGGCTTTTCTTTTTTTATTGAAAACATCGTCGTTTTTTGAACTTGAGATAATTGATTAAATTAAAATGATAATCTTAAAAGTTAAAAACCTCACTCTCCTCTCATTCTCTTCATTCCAGCGGCAGAAATATAAAGGGAAAGTTGAAATCCTCTCCCTCACACTTCAAGTTCCCCGTCACCCCTTCTTTTCTTTCCTTCTTGCATAATTCATTAACAATATGAACCTTTGTATTGAAGTGTGGCTCACTACAAGTATAAACTTATAATTTAGACATTCAAAAATGAAAATTTTATTTTTTAAAAAAAATGAGGAATTCTCTAGGTGCGGCAGCGCCTAAGCGACGATTAAGCGGCATAGGCTCTAGACGGCTCCAAATCGCTCTGCCTCCGCTTTCTGTCTTCTGCAATTATGTTATTTCTATATTTTTAATCATTTCTAATCCTTATATCTTATAAGTTTTAGAGCTATAACCACTACATCTTGTAAGTTTACGTAATGATAATTTTGAAATCAAATTGAATGTAAGTGAGATCTTATTTCAAGAATATGTTGGAATTTCCATACTTTCCAATTATACAACTAATGAGCTCTCCCTATCTTATTTTGAGATGAAAATTATTTTAAAAACTTTTCCAAAATCCAAACACAACTTGAATGTCACTAATATTAGCATAAAGACCGTTACTTTTACGAAACTAGTACTTTTGTGTAAATATCAATACTCAAAGTATCACTTTAGATATAAAAGTAACTCTCTCTTTTTTTTTTTTTTTTTAATAAAAGTAACACCCGTTTCAAGGAAAAAGATTCTTGTAATTATATTATGTAAGTTTTCGCCTCATATTTTGACACTTTACTACCCTCTAGTCACATTTATCTCCTTTTATAATTTGCAGGCCACCTTGAAACTTTGAATTTTGATGTGTTACGGGAGATATCAAATTACACTGAAAATAATTTTGATGGTAGTCATATTAAAAATTTATGCTTTCCTTTTTTAAAAAAAGTATCAACTTTTCTAAAAAGAAGTAGCATTTTCTATTTCTTTATCTTTATTATTTAAAAAGTGTCAATTTTTCGAAAAGTAATAATTTCAAATAAATATATCATGAACCCATAGAAAAATGTAGAAAAACTAAAGAAAAGAACAACTTAGTAAATTCGTCTTTTGTGGCGATTTTTTTATTTATAATAGTAGATCAAACGATAAAAATACATGGACTCTTAATTGGGCTGAATATGTTGTAAGCTAGCCCAGCCCAATAAACTGTTTCGCTGGTATTGTTCACTGTTCTGTCACAGTCTTGCCTTTTTTCACTTTTTTTTTGGGTTCAAAAAGGCCTTGATGAAAAAATGATGTTGTAGCAAAAAGATATGCACACTATTAGGGGTCGCCACAATTTAGTTTTACTGGCCGAATCGAATCGAATAAATTCAATTTTTTATTTTTAATTTTTTTTTTTTGTTTTCGATTCGATTCGTTAAAAATTGAATGGCCGAACACCGACCGAGATAGCTAATAAGTTATATAATTTATATTTTTATGTTTATATGACTCACTATTTCAATGATATAGCTGGCCCAAATTCTTTAATCATGTAATGGGCCAATTGACCCAAGTCTTCACTTCTCACACATGACCATGGACAAAAATATCGATGATTACGGAGATATCGATATTTCAATTTAGAGAAATTTCGGTGAAATCTTGATTAATATCGAAATCCATGTTTGAGGAACCGGACCGGACCGACCGGTTCGACCGGTTCAACCGGGAACCGGGCCCGAAACCGGTCCGGTTGAGTTAAAAAATCGGATTGTATTTTTTTTTCTTTTTTTTTTTTTAAATAAAGTTGTTTTTGGCCTATTTTAAGTTAAAAAAAAGGAATTTTCACATTTATCTTCATTTGCCCTTATTATTCCCATCTTATTTTAAATTTGGCACTAGGATGTTATTAAAAAAATTAGAGTTAAAAGTATCTTTGGATTAATTGATATTGAAATATGTTGAATTTTTTTTTACAAGTTAAACTCTAGTATCAAATTAGATTGTATTACACATAAAAACTATTGAAATTCAAAAGTCAACAAGTTGCCTTTGACCGGTTGAACCGGTTGTTGAACCGGTCGAACCTTGAACCGGCGACTTGTCCAGTTCGATCACCGGTCCGGTCCCACAAACACTTATCGAAATATCGGTGCAACATTTTTAAAAATGCTGGAATATATATTAAAACAGATAATTTATCACGATATTTATAGATTGCTATAAACCTACTTAAATTCAAATATTTAATTTAAATATTGAGTGAAATTCACATATTCACAACTAGTTGACAAATAATAAACAATAGAAATATTATCAGACCACACAAGATACATTATAAACTCTTATTATCATTAAGGATGTTCAAGTATTTTACAATAATATTCTAAAATAAATCTTTGGGTTGCATTAAGAAAATTTAGTGGGTTGCGAACTAAGGCTGCATTAAGAAAATTTTACGGAAATTCACCGCACCGATATTAACCGAAATTTCACCGATATTAATCGAAATCTCACCGAAATTAATCGAATTTTACCGAAATTCACCGGTATTAATCCAAATCTCACCGAAATTAATCGAATTTTACCGAAATTCACCGATATTAACCAAAATTTCACCGATATTAATCGAAATCTCACTTAAATTAATCGAATTTTGCCGAAATTCACCGATATTAATCGAAATCTCACCGAAATTAATCGAATTACCGAAATTCACTGAAATTTTGGTAAAATTTCCACGAAATTACAACAAATTATACCTCGAGATAGCCCAAATCGAAATTTTCGGAGATTCCGGAGATACGGGAGAAATTTCGAGATTTCGAAGATTTATCGGAGATATTCTGACATAAATTTATTACATCCGAATTTCGTTTCGGTATCGCCAAAAAAGAGAGATATCGGAGAATATCGGAGACACACTGACGGGAATTGAGAATCTCATAACTAAAGAAACATCAAACATTTGCTGACTGTTGCGGTGCTGCGTAGCCCTAGGTCATGAGTTCATCCTGTCCAGTACACACCGCCACAGCGCCGCCTCCCTCCAACAATCTTCCGTCTGTCGCCGTTGATATGGAGAGCGAGCAGCCTCTGCCGTGGCCCGACTTGGTCATTCATTTTGGTTTTTTGCTAGGATTTATGCAGTTTTTGGATTTTATCTGCAAAACAGGGTGTTGAAAAATGAAAAAATGAGCTAAAATGGGCCAAATCTGCCAAAATATGCATAAGATTTATTTTATTTTTAAAAAAAATCGGTTTAAACCGAAAACCGTTTCTTAAAATCAAAATATTTCGGTTTTTACCCCGAAATAATCTGTTTCGGTTCGGTATTCGGTTTTACAAATATATAAAATTTCAGTTTGATTTTACTGAAATTTCGGTTCGATTTTCCCGAATGTCCACCCCTACACACTATGCAATATGATTGCACCATCGAGGTGCAGTAAAATTAATAATTCCTAGTTTTCCTTTTCTAAATTGTAGAAGTGGCAAGTCAGGATCAAACCCATAGCAGAAAGATTTAAAGTATTTTATGTAATAACATAATAATAATAATAATAATAATAATAATAATAATAATAATAATAATAATAATAATAATAATAATAATATATTTATAAATATAGAATAGGAGTTTTGATTTGTATTAAGGAATTAATTAACCTAAACGTAAAAATTAGACAAATAGCAACACGAATTGATTTAAACTCAAATATTATAAAATCCTCAGGCCTTAATTTAATCTCCTCCTAGTTCGAATTACCCTTGTAATCAATGCAATTGTTATCCAGTTTAGTTCTGAAACTCCTATTCCAAGATTAACAACAAGCTCTGCTAACCTAGTTACCCCTTAAGTTTAACTAACTAAAACAAGTTATTTGATTAGTCTATAGGATTGAGTGATCTTAGAATAAGCTCTCTAGAAGCTCAGCACAAGTGAGCGCGAATTATGCTATCCTTATGATTAATTCACTATTTGCTACTAATGGGCATAAATTTGTAACGATTATATATTACTATAATGATCTAACGATAATTATGTGATTAACTACTTAGGTGATCAATCTAAGCAACAATACATAAGAATTTATATAAGCGCGAATAGTATAAAACGTTCCAAAACGTAAACCTTTGAACAATTACTGTAAGAATTACAAAAGATTCAAACTAGGGTTCAACATTGATTAAGGACCGAAATTAACTGACGCCGCTCATGACGACGACAAAAGACATCATTGTACATAAAAACATTAAACTAAAATAAACTGTAAAGATAAACTGAAAACTTGCTGATGTTGGTTTGCTTGTCTTCTCCGAAATCCTCTCAAAGTCTTCCAAGTCCAATTTTCGGACTTTAGACTTCTTATTTATAGATGAGATCAAGTTGGGGTTGAATCGAGCTTCAAATTAGGAATTATTCACGCCCAAGGATTGTAATCCGCCTTAAGTGTCGCGGTCGCTCATGCAGGTTCCGACCGCGTCCATCACTCAGCAAAAAATGTCACGGCCGCGCAGGTAGGTCGCGGCCGCGACTGACTTCTTCGTACTTGACTCGATTTTACTTCGTTTTGGACTTTTCGAGACTCCTTTCTTCGTTCATCCTTAGCCGAATGCAACTATTTAGCCTTAACTCACCTAAATAACTCTAAAACAAGTCCACAAATGTCAAACAACCCAATAATACGATTATAAGTCAATCACAGTCAATTACGCATGCAAATGTCATTAAATGATACTTAAATCGACCTAATATGCATGCATAAACACGTGTACCACAACAACTAGAACTCTTTTGGCCCAAAATACTTCGGAGAAGTTGCCCTTATTAATTAATAATTTAATACTAAAGAAGAAGCACAATAATTCATGTTCTGACACGTGTTCCGTTGACGTATTGCTCTCTCCTTCATTCAAAAAGGGGAGACATAATTTTTTCTATTCATTTTTATCATTTCACTTCGAAATTTAAAGGTCTTATAATATTTTCGTCTCAACTCGGTCTTTTATGAAAAATATACCAAACTAAAATATTCGATTTGACATCCATAATGTATATAAATTATTAAAATATTGATTTAAGTGTAAAATATTTCCTAGGATGATTATGATATATTTTGATTTTTCAATATTTATGTAAAAAATAAAAATGTGATATGATTTCAATAATAATATTTTTTTAACGGATTAAATATTTACTTCTTTAAGAAGATTAACATTATTTACTTTAAGTTTATCTATTTTCTATCTTAATATTTTTTGGATAGTTTGAATTATTCTGTTTAAAAAACACACATTAGTTAAGTTTACACTTTACTATAAAAAATGAAATATATTTGTTAAAATACTTGTTGATTGAATTTGTTTGCTTATTAATTTTTCTATTTTGTGAAAAGAAAAATCATTCGATTAATATGATACGATAATATAGTTTACCTCTCATATACTTAAGTATTCTTGTACTAATATATGTTATTTAATATGTGTGACATTTAAATTATTCAACACATCTGACATTGTTTCGTCCTTATACGAATATGTAATTATATTAATATATCATTACAAATATTACAACTCGTGCAATTAAAAATAATAGGAGAGCAAATTTCAAATTGTATTTAAATTTTTATTTAAAACATTTAGCCTCATAAAATCCTACATTCAAATAATTGAATTAATTTCTTTTATGAAAATCTAATCAGCAGTTTTGATTTGTGATAATAAAAGATATTAAAATAAAAATATAAAAATAATAATAAACAAAATTTGTGAAAATTTGATTGATATTTCAATTTGTGATAATAAAAAGGTACTAAAAGTAAAAATAAATATATGTAGAAAATGGTATAGGAGAAAGAAAAATAATTGGACGAAGAAATATTGACTCTCCAATTTGTATTTTCAAATAACATATAAAAAGATAATTCCATAACATTTTATTATTACACTATAAAAAGTATCAAGTTCATGCATTGCAAATTATGAAATAAAGTAGGAGATAAGTTTCTCAATTAGAACAATTCATAACAAATGTTGATAGAGAATGTTTGGCTTAAAAAAATTGTAACTACTTGATATTTTAGGACTTTTTTAAACATGAAAGAAGACCTACAATTATTAAAGTGCTTGTACACAAGTCTTTCGAATTGAACTTAATAATCATAATACAAGATACCAAAAATTATCGACTAAAACTACTCGATTGCGATTCGGATCCTCTGTTAAACAAGAAGAATACTTATGTTAGAATGTAGTAGTATGTATCAGGTTTACTGTGATACATTATTGAATTGTACATTCACTTAAATAGTGTAAAAATATTTTGTTTAAGGAATGTGTTAAGTGTAGGGTATGATGTATATTGAAAATTGTAAAAAATTATGTAGATAATATGATGTGAATGTGGAGGATGGGTCATCTAACTATAAAATGAAATACCTCGGGATGAGCCATTTCTATTCGGGCGGGGACATCCTAAAACAAATATCACGTGAGGATTAATGAATATGATGAAACACAAGATGAAACATTAAAATGTAACAGGTGATGTCATATGACTCGACCGGTATTCTGTAATTTTTTTAGATCTGAGAGAAGAACAACAAAAAAATAAGACTCAGTATATGAGTTACGTAGGTTACGGAGTGAGAGTTAACCGTTTCCTCGAAAATGGGAGGACCAACTCAAAACCTGCGGCTAACTGTTTCTGCTGCAAATAACTATTTCCAAATCTTCCGTTTCCAGTACGCAATTCTATCGACGGAATTCCAAATCAGTTGCAGACATGGAGAAACCGGTTATGGTTATAGGATTAGACGAGAGCGACCACAGTTTTTATGCTCTCGAATGGACTATCAAACACTTTTTTTCTTCGCCGGAAAATCCCCCTTTCAAACTTGTCATTGTGCGCGCAAAGAAATCCGCCGTCAGCGCCATCGGCGTCGCCGGCCTCGGTACGTCTCCGTTAACCTAACTTCGTACTCATTGCTTCATCTTCGATTGTTACTATCCGAAAATGATAATTTTTTGTTGATTCACGTGAAACGCATTTCAGCAATACTAATTTCATCACTTGATCCGATAATTTTGAGTTTGTATTGTTTTGCACGATTTGGAAAATTGTCCAAATAATACGTTAATTTGGGGACGAAACTATTGATTGATTAAAAGGTTGATGGATCTAAAATTGATTGCTAATATGTTTTTTTGGCTGTATTTTGCAGGTACTGCTGACGTGCTGCCTCATATTGATAAAGATTTGAAGGCAATTGCTTCCAGGACTTTGGATAAGGCCAAAGAAGTTTGTTCTGCTCATTCGGTTCGTAATGCTTTCTAACTTTGTACTTTGATGGCAAATTCACATATATAAAATATGAGTAGGTTTTAAGTTTTTGTTCAATTTTCTCATATTCATCGCCGCTGATTCGGTTGTCCAGTACATGAGAAGGTTTCAGTGATATGTTTGCTATTGATATGTTCTCTAGAGGAAAATGTAGGCTACTTCTTAATTGACGACTTGACGTATCCAAGCTAGCAAGAAATCGAACATCATCAACCATCAAGATATCTAGTTCATACTGATACTGAGTTTGATCCTTTAGATAAATTTCTGGATTGTTAACTGCATCTAGATTCATCTAAGTTAAGAATTTTATGCAGATTAACGATGGAGTATATCAGACTGTGGAAGGTGATCCTAGGAATGTTCTGTGTGACGTAGCAGAAAAGCACCATGCCACTGTGTTGGTCCTCGGTAGTCATGGTTATGGAGCTATCAAGAGGTATAGATTCCCTCTTTCTCAAACTCCAGTAGCTCAATAATCTCCTTCATTAAAGCGCTTTATGTTTCCTTTGTTTCTTACATAGTTTGATTAGTTTGTAAGCTAGATTTTTCGTCACTATATACTTAATGCGAAATTGCTACTGCAGAGCTGTTTTAGGGAGCGTGAGCGATTACTGCTCTCATCATGCACACTGCTCTGTGATGATTGTGAAGAGGCCAAAAGTGAAGGACTAAATTAGCTGCATACTACTGGATGTGTGAATACTTTTATTGATGTTTTTAAATCTTTTCTCCAAACACCGCAGCAGGGTTCATGGTGCAGCAAATGCTGTTGCCTCTGTCAATTAAAGGTGGTGCCTTCTTTTAGCATTCTCCGTTGTGAAAGTTTGTTCTGTAATAAGCTGAATCTTCTGCTAATAAAATAGCTAAGAACATTAGTTTGTTGGTTGATTATTGATGGCATGGTTCTTGCATTTTACCTACACACACTTAGGAATGTTGTTGTTCTATTTCGAGCTTTGTGGCCCATATCTAACACGTGAAACTTAGTTTGCCCGTATCAACCAACGTGAAATACGTTGTTCAAGTATGTGCGCTTATAGTTAAATTTTTGTGTCCGCCACTGATGTCAAGAATGAAAAACAACTATTGATGAACTTCTAAATTCTAATCAGCCGAACTATATATTTTTTGTCATGCTTCCCAGTAAGACCATCTGAAGGAGGAGTTTTACAGCACATAATAATCAAAATACAGGACACTGAAGTGCCCAACGGAAGAAATTAAGGGATGTCAATTATAACAAACAATGTAAGAGAAAGATCTTGGTGTTAGATACCCATGAATCGGGCCGCCTGGGACTGCCAGTGCGTCCTCGCCTGCAGTAGCCTCTCTGCTTTTTCTGATTTACGCCGTTCTGCCCAATACTCGGGACAACTGTTGATATGCGTTGCAAAGTTACTAACGATTTTGATTAGCAGGAAACAAGTCATGGATTTATCAACTCAGAGATAAGTTACCTCGTTTTAATCCCCTCACTGAACTAGCTTTACATAACAGAAAAAATAAATGACCACAGCTAAGAGACACAGGATCAAATAAAGTCTCCTGATTAAAAAGAAAAATGGGGTATAAGCAACAAGGCGGTAGAAAAAACTATGCAAAGAAAACTCATCATTCTAACAGGGTTTCACAAAATGTAGGTGCAAAGTTAAAATGATTCCTACATATTTCATCTTCCTTCTTAAGTCTTGCTATCGAATAGGTGTACTAGGGCCGATCCTACCAATTTAGTGACGTGAGTCCAGGTTATAATAATAAGGCCCTTGGTTTTTGTTATAAAATTCAAAATAACACAAACAATAGAAAAAAAAAAACAATATATACTTGTAACCCGGTAATAAATAGAATAAAAACCATGCACCTGAAAAAAGATACTACCTCCATTTTTTTTAAATGTTCTTTTAGGTTTGGATAAGGAAATTAAGAAATTGAAAAAATAGACAAATTAGCCCTTAATTAGATTACATAGATATGGTAAGTTAGATGATTAGAGGTTTTTTAGGAGTAATTATAGGAGTACTATTGGAAAAAATGTAGAAAAAAAGACCCGAGTCGCTAAGCTTCCAAAACCGCAACCCTTTACCACTAAGTTACAAACACTTCTTAAATATTGTTTAACATCCAAATATATATAATAATATTGTAGGAAAATTTGGCACTCTAAATTTCTCTTTTTTTTTTGGGTGTGAGGTGATCCTCTTTTGCCTAAATATAGGAGCGGCCTTGGTTGTATCTCTCATCTTTGTGAGCTCAAAGATCTTATTCTCCTATGTACTGCACCGAAGATGTGTACTGAGAGCATTTTTTATGCAAATACTGCACGACTCTTTTCACAAAACGATCTGAAGATTTTACTATTGCCAGTAAGATGTAAATTATTTACTTCAAAGACCAAATAATTAATGTGATAAAGTTCCCATACGTTAGACTCACCAAGCATATCGAACACCATCAATTCAAGGTCAAACTTGGCCGAATCAAAGAACTCAATTAATAATAGCCAATTTAGTTTGTAGATTCAATTCGGTTAAATTAATTATGATAGCACGGTTAATTCAAACTATTGCTAATAGGGTTCAATCATTCATGACAATTGCGAATCATGAATTCATAGATAAGAGAAATTAAATACTAAATTGAGTTGTCCATTTAAAATAATAAACAATTGTCATGTAAATAAGATTCAATCTACAAATACTTAAATTAAACAAGAACAATTAAATCATATAGCCTCAAAATAATATAATTGAAATAATCAACTCTTGAATCAAAAACAACTTTAACTATTGAGTGAATTCTATGTGCTCAACAAAACGTACAAAAGAAAATGTGAAGAAAACTAGAAGAAAAGAATAAAATTGGTGTGCACTGATTGGGAGAGGAGAGAGAGCGCATATTGGAAAACTATTCTCTGTTGAGTGCATCCCTCCTTTTTAATTACACGCTAGTTGTTCTCTTTTCTACTCCTAACTAAATATAAATCGAATCAAATTGTTTCTTTAAAAAGACGTATCTGGATAATTACAAAAAAATAAATAAGAATTTGTATTATAATAATACTCTTAGCAGGCCTATTTCAATAACTATGATATCTTGCCCCATCTGCCATTCTCCATCTTGGGCCAATTCTCCATATTTGAGCTCATAAATCAACTTTAAGCTCAAATCTTGCTCCACGAAAAAATTACTTCCTCCTGCAATTAAAGAGAGCTAATTAGTCCAATTCAAATATAAAGGTAGACTAATAACCGTTAAATATACATATAAAGTACAGAATAATAAAGACCCTTCAAATTATCACACACCTAAATCAAGTTTGTCCTCAAGCATGCATAAAATAATATAAGAACAAGGTGACAAATTATTAAACTCTCTTATATTTTCTTCATGCCTTCTCGCAAATGTCTTTCATGACAACTTAAACGGCCATGCAACTAAAAAAATAAGTAGACAACTTTTTTCAAGAGTAAGAGATCATGATTCAAATTTGTTCAATAAAATTCACGTGCCCCATCAATACTAACAACTTCACTAAGCTCAAGTGTGACTAAGAAACAACATCTCACCAAAGATATTTATTCCGTGTATGATAAGGGTATGTATATGTAATCACTCAACATTAAAACATACATGCCATTACCATGGGCTTGCTAATCTATCAAATCTCCAACATTGAAAATATGAATCATGCATCAATAAAAGGGACTTTTGTTGGTTGTAATGGGGCCTTGGTTAAAAGTAGGGTAAAAGGGGAAGTTGAAGGCTAGCAAGTCAAGAAGTTATGAAAAATCTCATGCACGTTGACAAAGTTGGATAGCTCAAGTGGCAGAGCATCCACTACCTAGGCCTTTGGTCCTGGGTTCGAGTCACCATGGGGGGAGGGGAGGGTTTTTTCTTTGTTTCTTAGATTAGGAGAAAAAATTTTTAAAAAAATCTCATGCATTGGACGAAGTTAGATAACTCAAGTGACAAAACATCTACTACCTAGGCTTTTGGTCCTGGGTTCGAGTCACCGTGGGGGGGTGGGAGGGTTTTTTCTTTGTTCTTAGATTAGGAGAATTTTTTTTAAAAAATCTCATGCACGTCATTTCTAATAACAAACACACCTTCCTTTTTAATAAGATCAAGAGAACATCTCCCACCATCCCCACTTGGTAATCCCACTATATAATAAAAAGTCATCCAAACACTACCAAGAGATAACCATGTAACATACTATAGGAGTCAACTCTCAAGTAGCAATTATATGTCATTTTTTTTTTTTTTTTAAATTTTGACATGAAGAGAATATCACAAAACATTGACAGCCTCACAATTATCTCTACCCTTTTTATGTGGCAATGTATTTTTTTTCCCTTTTTTTTTTTTTTTTTTTTTCCTTTTTATCAGATTTTCTCTTTCTTTTTTCTCATAGCGACCAACGTCATTTGTACTTCTTTTCTCCACCCTTTTGAGTTCATAATCCAAATAAAAATTCATAATTTGGCATGCAATTCATTTCCATAGTTCTTGACAAGAAGGTTCAGATGACAGTCATAAATAAAAAAAGGATAGGTTTTGTATAAACACGGTAAAATAAAAATATTTATAAGCTTAACGTGTTCAACTAGGGAAAAATGTCCGGGTAGGTTATTAGAAATGAAAGGCCACCGATGGTTTATAACTAAGTTCCCTTGTCATTTTAATGCACAAGTTCATGAATGTGGTCTCAAAATGCATAACAAAGTAAGTTTTAGGAAAAAAATGTTTGATTCACACACACACAAAAAAAAAAAAAAAAAAAAAAAATTAGAGCATAATTTATTGGTGTATTGCTCCTAGGCTCAAAACTCACTGAAAAGGCTAATTTGTGTTGAATCTTGCACGCTTTCATTCTATCCACTACCAAGACCAATGTGGCACACCATTCTTAAGTACACAGAAAAATAATCAATCACACTTAACTCTTTTTATTATGTCAATCATACTCAACCCAACAAAACACAACAACTAGGTCCATGGAAATCAATATATATGCAAAAGACACTACAAGAAATTTGAGTTTTCGTGACGATAAAATTCGTCATAGAAATTTGATGACGTTAATGTCATCGTCACCATATCTTATAATTCAGTGGCTCCTAATTCATCACTTTTAGCATCCAAATTTTGTTATCTCAATATGTATTTCGTCACTTAAAGTAAACATACAATATGATGAAAGGTAGTTTGTCATTAAAACATCAAAATTTAGTGACAAAAATAAATTTATTACTCAACTCATAAAACTTTGATAACACGTTCATCCTCACAACTATATTCATTATTTCGCCATGTTTATAATGAATCGTCACAAAAAAATTACTCATACTTACAAAATATGTATCGTCATTGTATCAATATCTATAATGTTATACGTTGCGTAAGTAATGACAAAATTAGGGACAAGCTTCATCGTCACTAAATGAGTACAAGTAGTGACGACGTGTTGTGTCACAATAAAATTGCATGGAGTGACGAAAATTATATTTGTCGCTAAAGTCTTGGATATGTCGACGATATATTTTGTCATTTTCAAGTGACACTTACTTTATGGACTCAGACAAGTCCACCACGTGCTTCCTCTTCTTCGTTGGAGGGGGTGGCTCGCGGATAGTAGTCCCTGAGGTACGAGACTTAAACCTCGGGGGGACTCATTTCTTACTTTTTGAAGCCCTGGACTTGGCCAGGGGTTCCCTATGAAGTTCGGCAAGGCGTTCTTCTAAGACCTCTGGTCCAATTCAGTTGAGTGTTATGCCCTGCTTGATCAGGAACTACATGAAAACCAGATCGTCAGTAGCAAACCTGGAGTCTAGAAAAAGAGAAAGTAAGTAAACATGAAGATTACCAGGTCGGTGAGGAAGGCAAGTTCAATGAGCCAGCATGCAGAGCTCGTATTAAAGAAGACTGAAGTTAGATTCTCCAGTGACGGTCTGTAGGAGGAATCGTATAAAGCAATTCTAGTCATCTTCTGAATTCCGGGCTTAAAGGAACCATTTTGATCTCTGTGAAAAACATGTAATTAACATTAGAAGAATAGACAACGAAGTCAAGTAATTAGAAAAACACTTACTGTGATATATCCTGGAGAAATCGGTAAGGGCAGGAATTCAGTCCAGTGGATGAGGGCCTTCGTTATGAAGAGGTAGTGATGACATTCAGACTATACCCAGACATAGAACCCATCACAAAATCACACAGATTTTAGGGACGATAGAACAATGAAGGATTTCCTAGTTCTCAACACTGATTTATCAGTGGAGTAGGGGTTCACTTGATAACCTCCAGAAAACGAGCAAGCGGTCACAAAGAATGCAAAAAACTAATCACAAAGACAGAAAATATATGCGGAAGCAACAAACAAACAATCACACAGATTATCCTAAAACTACTAGCATGTACACCCAAACCTATCTGTTCCCAAACGGCAGCTACAAAAGCAATAAAGGGATCAAGCCAATTTACCCGAACGGGTCCTCACCAAGAGGAGAACTCGACTTACCTAACCGAAAGATAATCGGCTCACGACTGGCAAAGGCGCGACGGGAGGACAGCCAGGGGGCTAAGGTTGCTGGACTCGGAGTACTGATCTCGGCCGAGAAGGAGGTTGTGCCTCGGCTGAGATTGGTTGAGCCTGCTCGTCACAAAATTTCTAGGCACTGGTCTCGGCTGAGAAAGGGAGTGAATCTCAGCCGAGATGAAATTACATCAGGCTGGACTCTTGGCTCGGACCATTGGTCTCGGCCGAGATGGAGTAGTGCCTCGGCCGAGGTGCAAAATCTGGAACTCCACACGGACGCGGTACACTGGTCTCGGCCGAGAAGGAAGTGATCTTGACCGAGAAAGGCGGCGACGCTGAAAAACTGAGAAGATGACCGGAAGGCTGATTTCGCCGGAAAAACCTTCAATCCCACGCAGAGATTTTCGCACAACGAAGAGACCACTGTTTTGACAACCGTGGCTCTAATACCACTGTTAGAAATCGAACCGTGATCGGGTTCGAGTTGGCCCAGAAAGTCCTTGAGCCCGTTTCTGACCAATCTTCTGACAGCTGCAAATTTAGCACCTAAGTGAGATATCCTCACAAAGAAGACACTCAACCCAAACCCTGGTAACACCCCCACACACTTCTCTCATACTCAACCCACCGTTAATCTCACAAAGAGAACTGGGAAGAAGGAGACGAAGAAGGAGAATGTTTGATGGCAGAAACCCTCACACACACTAAGTATATTACTCTTGTATGGGCTGCCAAAATGGGTTTGGATTGGGTATAAATGGACTAGCCCAGAATTGGGCCTAAACCCAACAACAATTTTCAACACATACCTCACCCTACAAATTCCTTAAACAAAAAGATATTTATACTATTTAAATGTATTTTGAAAAATATATTTATACTATTTAAATAAAGGCGGCGACTATTCGCAACCCACAAAATTTCTTAACACAACTCACTTCTCAATGTAGCCCACTTTTATTTAAAATTCAGTATAAATATCTCAATACAGTCCACTGAATTCTAATTATATCCTTTTTTATTAAATTAAATTATATAATTTAAATTAAAATATTATAAATAAAATAATAAAACATTAAAAGAGGAGAAGAAAGTAAGAACGGTGTGTGCTCTCACTGTGGTACTATATTATCAATTACATTGTCGGGTATGGAATTGATTTCTGAATCAGCTATTGTGATCGAGATTAAAAAAATTCTAGGATTTTTTCTTGAACAATCGTTGCAATAGTATCCTGAATTATAGAATGTGAATTGAGTTTTCGACGTAAAGTGAAACGCAGCAGAAACGTCATATTTCTTCTACAAATGGAAGCACAGGCTCCGTTTACACATTGGAGAAGGCTAATGTTTTGTTTAAGGAACCGAGGTTTGAAACATTGATGACCAAGGTTTGAGGTATAAGAGACATACTCCCAAAGTGGATAATCTGTGATTGAGAATTTGGATTCTGCCATCATTCCATGAACTCAATTGAGGGAGATGTGTTATCTACCATTCTAAGATTAAATATATATAATCAATGGTTATTTTGGGAAAATTGATAAAAATGCCCTGTAACTTTTGCGTAATTAAAAATTACCCTTTAACTTAGGTCATTTAAAAAATTGCCCTATAACTTACAAAATGTTGATAAAAATGCCCCGCCAACGGCAATCGCCTGTAACCCAGCAGGTAACCTGTTGAGGTGGCGTGAGTTTGCTGATGTGTTCCAGATTTTTGTACACGTGGTAAATGACGAAAATAAGTTAAATAAAACTTTAAAAACAACAAACCTGTAGAAGCTGAAAATTCGACGTACATTTCTGCTAGAAGAATCGGCGACAGATCAACGTGAAAAGACAAAACAGGTTGAGATCACGTTTCACCAAATCCTGATCGAAATAAGCAGCAGTAGCAGATTGATTCGATTCCAAGCTGTTGATATCAATACCGACGTGATTATCATTAATGTCGCTGAATTCAAAATCCTGCACGGTGTCGAACTCGACGGCGAACAGATGGTTCGAGAAGTTTCCGAGGTCGCTCGAGTTGAGTAAACCGAGGTACTGACTCGGTAGGCCCGAGTTGAGTTGCTTGGAGGGGGAAATGGTGAAGGCGAGTCCATGGCCGCCGAGTTTGGGGTACTCGGGGTGGATCGAGAAGACGAAGGCGGTGGAGAAAGAGAAAGGTGTTAATGGTGGAGTTTTTGAATTTGATTGGGGAAGGGTAGAAGGCGTGGCCTTTGAGTCGGCTGGTTTCGTTTGTTAATTGGAAGATGCCATTGTTGGAGATTGTTGCAGAGTCGGTTAAGGTTATGTTTGGATTGGGATTGTGGAATCCGGTGTAGGTGAATTCGTCGGATTGGGAGGAGAGAGAGAGAGTGATTGGGATATCAACTTTATCACGTGTACAAAAATCTGGAACACATCAGCAGACCCACGCCACCTCAACAGGTTACCTGCTGGGTTACAGGCGATTGCCGGTAGCGAGGCATTTTTATCAACATTTTGTAAGTTACAGGGCAATTTTTTAAATGGCCTAAGTTAAAGGGTAATTTTTTAATTACGCAAAAGTTACAAGGCATTTTTATCAATTTTCCCTCTATGTTTTCCATTAATAAAATCGATCGTACTTCATGTTATTGCTTATGATCCATATATTTATGATAATGATTATTTATGTGCTTCATTGATGAAACCTTAAAAATTTAGGGTTTGTGAAGTTTTGGAATAAAAGGGCACATCTGATTGAAGATGACACGGAAGAAATTTTTTTTTTACTTTTTTGAATTATATATATACATAATTAAATATGTTATTTTTCATTAAGGACATTATAATCTTTTATTAATATTATTTTAATTTATTAAATTAATAGGCTGTGTAAAAAAATTTTATGAACCGCGAATAATCATCATCTTAAATAAACTTATTATTTCAGAATGTACTACAATTAACGTGAAACATGCCACTACATTTCAACATTCCCACTATATTCGAGCATAAGTACTCCTTTAATGATTCACGTCAATTGTCTTTCTTCGAATCACATGCTGCAAAAAGCTAGTTTTCAATTCTTTCGTTTCGAATACGCAATTCTAACGACTAACGTATATAACAACTGAAGCTAGAAGTTTCGACAATATCATAGAATTCGAAAACTCTTGCAGCCATGGAGAAATCGGTGATGGTTGTAGGAATAGACGAGAGCGAACACAGTTATTACGCACTGGAATGGACTTTGAAACACTTTTTTTCTCCAGCGCCGGAAAATTCCCCTTTCAAGCTTGTTGTTGTGCACGCTAAGCCATCCGCCGTCACCGCCGTCGGCCTCGCCGGCCCCGGTACGTCTCCGTTAACCTAATTTCGTACTGATTGAGTGATCTTCTACTGCAAATTGAGTTACTTTCCGGAAATGCTCAATTTTAGTTGATTTACGGGAAACGCGTTTGAGCAATACTAATTTCATCACTTGATCTGATAATTTGGAGCTAGTATGGGTTTGGACCTTTCAATATTAGTCTGAGTTATTGTTTTTCCATATCGCTGCACGATTTGAAAAATTGCCCAAGTAGTACATTAATTAGGGAAAGAAACTATTGATTGATCAAATAGTTGGTAGATCTAAATTGATTGTCTGTATGGTTTTATGGCTGTATTTTGCAGGTATTGCTGAGGTGCTGCCTCATATTGAAAAAGATTTGAAGATAATTGCTGGCAGAGCTTTGGATAAAGCCAAGGAATTGTGTAATGCTCATTCGGTTCGTAACATACAACGCACTCTAAGCTTGTACTTCATTGGCAAATCTACATATATAAAATAGGAGTAGCTTTTAAGTTTTCGTTCAACTTTTCATATCCATCGTCACTCATTCAGTTGTCCCTTGAGAAGTATATAATCTAGTTCATTTTTTCCACGAACCGAGACCAATACGTGAGAAGGTTCCAGTGATATGTTTGCCATTGATATTTCCTTGTTCTAGTGTTCTAGAGGAAAATGTTGGCTACTTGTTTATTGACGTATCCAAGCAAGCAAGAAATCGAACCTCATCATCATCAACCATCAATATTTGTAGTTCGTATTGATACTGATTCCAAACATAGTTTGATCCTTTGTATAAATTTCTTAATTTGATAACTGTGTCTAGGTTTCCTAAGTTTAAGAATTTCGTGCAGGTTAACAATGCAATATTTGAGATCGTGGAAGGTGATCCTAGGAATGTTCTGTGTGAAGCAGTTGAAAGGCACCATGCCTCTGTGTTGATCGTCGGTAGTCATGGTTATGGAGCTATCAAGAGGTATAGATTTCCTCCTTTTATTCCCTCAGTTCAAAAAACCCCAATAGCTTGATGATCTCTTTATTATGGGGCTATATGTTACCTCTGTTTCTTATATAGTCTGATAATTTTATAAGTGAAAATTTTCGTCAACTTAAATTGCTATTGCAGGGCTGTTTTAGGGAGCGTGAGCGACTACTGTGCTCATCATGCGCACTGCTCTGTGATGATCGTGAAGAGGCCAAAAGTGAAGCAGTAAATTAGCTTCGTACTGCAACTATGATAACATTGGATGTGTGAACTCTATGTTTATTGATGGTGTTTTGAACATTTTTTCCAAACAATGCAACAAGGTTCTTGCTGCAGCAACTGTTGCTGCATCTGTCAATTGTAGGTGGTGCCTTCTTTAGCATTCTCCATGTGTGCGTATTTGCTGTATTTATAGTTATAGACTCGGTATACGCTGCGAAAGTTTGTTCTGTAATAAACTGGATAGTACTTGCAGATATGAATGTTGTGTGAATAAAATAGCTAAGAATATTAGTCTGTTGGTTGGTTATTAATGGCATGGTTCTTCCATTTTATCTACACACACTTGGGAGCAACCGACGAACCTACCTAGGGGCAAGGGGGAACTGGGCCCTCTGATAGTAGCTCCTTATGTTAATTGTGCTGAATTCCCTTCAAAATTAGAAATGATGCTAGAGTTAATCAAGCCCTAGACCGCGGAATTATCCTCTCTTCTTTACGATTTTCTGAGTCATTGTTATTGTCTATGCAATAAGAGTGTTTTAGTTAGATTTGTGCTCTGCTGTAGATGAATTGACATGGAGGGGGTTTAGTTAAAAGATTATTTTAAACATGTTATAAGCTCCAATTGTCTCAAGAGCTCATAATAAAGTGTTTGGATAGTGGAGCTTATAAGCTTGTTATTGAATGATATGATTTAGTTATGGATTTAAGAGGTGAATTTAGAATTTACCACCAAACATTGATTTTTATTAATGTGTGAATTTGTGTAGTGTTTGTGAATAAAGTGTGTATATTGTGTGTGTAGGGTGCATATGCGTGTAGTGTGTCTAATCTTGAGGGTATGACATAGAATCCTAAGATGATGGATTAGATATAGGTATATTTTGTTTAAGCTCATCACGCCTCACAATCGTCGGCGACATGGTGTGGGCCCTGCCGCTACATTTCTCCGGTATACACGAGCACCGGAAAGCTGTGTTTCTGAAAGTTGACATAGACGCGACGCTGCTGCTGAGTGGCACGTGAGAAGCGTCTGTGTTTCTTCTTCGTGAAAAATCTTATCTATAACTACAATATTTTAATATTAACACTGTCAATTATTTTTTAGAAATAATGGCATAATCTTAAAACGTTTATAATACATATATTTTTACTATTCACAGTTAGATTATACTACAATTTTTATTTTTACATGTAAAATTTATTTAATAGATCATTAACAAGTAAACATGATTTAAGCTCTAATGCTTGCATATAATGCGATTATATATTAAAATTATTTTAATATAATAAGAAGAGGAAAAAGGTATATAGATACACAAAATAAAAATATTGTCTTTTCTTAACACTGTTTATTTTTAAGTTAGTTCATATTAGAAGAATGAAAAAACCTAAAATATTTGAATGGGAAAAAGAAATAGCGAGGAAATTCGTTGTGATAAATCTTATCTTATACGAACATTAACATAAGAAGAGTCGCGATAACAACTATGTTATTATCAAAACTGAATCTTATATGAGCATGAAGACACATGCACACACATGTGTAGCTTGTCGTATGACAAATTTAACGTCATTTTCAAAATTAATATTTGCTTTACAAAAAATATTAATATCTCATTTACACCTTTAATTACAAAGTAGAACGCAATATCTTACTAAAACTGAATCTTTTAGGAAAACACACACGCACGCACAAAAATTAAGCAGCTAGCTCCCTGATATTAATTAAAAAAATCGAATAAAACCTAAATAATCAAACAAATAGGAACTTACCAAAATAAAATGAATTTTTATCTTTTTATTAAATAATAAAAATATCATTTATCCAACATAACTCCAACAATCTGAACAATCTAATTTCTAATTCTATTTAGGGTTAATTGCAGCAACCCCACCAAACTATCAACGTTTTTACACATAAATCACTAAACGTTTTTTTGTTGCATCGATACACATAAACTATATGAGTTTTGCTAATAAACCACCACACTTATTTTTTAGTTTGCAGATAAACCACCAAACTTATTTTTCGATCATTTTTTTATCAGTAATTCACACGTGATAAACTTTTAATGATTTTTTTTTTTTATACGAACAACCTTTATAATATGCTAAAAGTGTAAAATTCTTTAATTAACACATTTCTTTTCCATAACAATTTATTTGAATCATCAATAGTTCTCTCTCCTAATATCTAGAAATTCCATTGTTGAAGATGCGCAGCTCCCCTACCTACTAAAAAACGTGTTTGGACAAAAAAAAGTCTTTAAAATTTTATTACACGCAAGCTACATGTGGGATTCCAGCGAAAATGAATGAAAAATAAGTTTGGTGTTGCATATGCCAAAATCCTTATAGTTTATATGTATGAGTGACAAAAAAAAAAGTTTAGTGGTTTATATGCAAAAACGCTGATCGTTTGGTGTGATTTCTGTAATTAACCCTTCTATTTAATATCTATATATCCAACAGAAATCTACTTATCCAAACTATCAAATTCCTAATCATATTGAATCATTAAACTACCTAATTTATAAGCCTATTTAATACACTTTGTCTAACAATCATTGATCCAAACTCGCATAATTCGAAGTTGAAAAAATTAACGGAGATCTGAAGTTAGAGAAATTAGTAGAAAATGTAGAGAAGCATAATCCAAAATCGAAGAAATTAGTGGAGAACCGAAGTTGAAGAAATTAGTAGAGAATATAGAAAAAGTGGTAATGTTTCTTTTTTCCGCTCAATTCGATACAAGTTCAATTTTTACGATTAAATCCTAGAAACTGAACTTATATATTGTGTTGTTTTTCAATGAAAAGAGGGCTGAGTCAACCACACTCACTAATAAATTATTTTGATGTCCTCTTAGATGTATGTTTTATATCTTTTTCCTTTTTGTTACTAATTATATTGATTTACTTCATTCTAGATGGTATATCAATCGAGAATTGTGCAATGGACTTCAGGTAAAGTGACTCTTAAAGATATCATAGAAAATAGAGAGACATTGACAGGGGTAAGTTCAATATATAATTTAGAGCATATATTATATTATATTTCAATTAAAAAATATTTGTTCTCAATGAAACAGGGAATCTATTGTTGTTTTACCGGAATAGTAGACAATGTGGAGAATATTGTAAACATATGGTAAAAGGCATGTGACAAATGTAATAGAGGAACCTACAAGGAAAATGGAAAGGTTGTTTGAAAGAAGTGTATCGGAAAATACATTGAAGCTAAACCAATGCAATACGTTCTACTTTTTGCAAAAATAAAAATATAAAAATACAAAACTCAAGATATATTTATAGAAAAAATTATTTTTTTACCTTATCAATATTCACACTCTTTTGTTTTCAGTGTAGCTCATAAAATTATAAAGGTTACCACAATGGATAAAATGATCACTTACCTTACGTCCTTATCTATTATAAAATTAGACAAGTATTGAGTGAATCTAAAAGTTATTCAAGGAGATTATAGTGTTTGGTGACACAACAGCTACGCATGTCGAATGCTCGATCCAAGAATATATCGCATCATTAGCAATGCTAAGAAAAAAACATTATAAGTAAATTACAAATTGAATGCAAGATCACAAACCCAAAAGCCCGAACTGAAAAAAAAAAAATTAAATTATAAATAATTTCAGGGACATAATAATTCCAACTACTACAAATGACTAACATCACAAGCACACAAAGTGATTTGTTTCCTCATACCATTGAACAAGAAAACAAACGATGAACAAGAAAGATTGTATGCAATTACCGAGGAAATAGAAATAAGGGAACCGAAGAACAAGAAGATACACAATCAAGAGCAGACAATCGTCACAACAATGAAAAAGGAACCAAGGAAGAATAAGAGCGGATGAAAGAAGATAGCAGAAGAGATATCACATAAGCAGGAAGAGGAACAAAGAAACAAGATTGAAACACAGGGAAAAACTTTAACAAAAAAAGCACTGCAGAAAATCCGGTTAAACAAAAGGAAAGAAAAGAAAAGAAAAGTTAATGCAATTCATCAACGAATAAAGAAATAATGAGAGAAGGAGAACAAAACAACATGAATGAAAGACAATAAAAATTTTCAAACAATAAAGCACCACAAAAGAAACCAGATAAACAAAATGTTAGGAAAAGAAAAGCCAAAGACAGTCCACAGCTAAAAAAAGACGCAACAAGAGGAACACGGAAGAGACAAACGAAAAATTAAAAAGAAGATTTGTGAAGACTGTATTTCAGATAAAAGTAATGATGATGTGATAATTACCCAATACATTACCAAAACGAAAATGAAAACGAAAACGAATACTAAGACATTTCCCAAAAAATTAAGAAAGAGAAGTTCTAAACCAAAACCCATTATTTTTTTATACTCTTCTATCCTGACTTTTGAGTTTATTATTTTAATTTAGTTTTGTGCTTTTACACCCTTCTATCGTGACTTGTAACGTTTAAATTTAGATTTATCTTAGTTTGTCTTTTCTTATATTTTCTGTGAAACAAAATTGTGAAAACATTACTTAATTATATTTATTTCATTAGAATTTATTATTTTTTGAATTACATTAAAATCAACAATTTAGAAATAAAATTACCAGTACAAAACACGGTTTATCACAACAAACAACAACTTTTAAAAAAATATCACTACAATATTATTCTATAAACAGACGATCTACAAAAAACTTTATTATTTATTTTCACCACTTAATCTTATCATGTTTTACATTTTTTTTTCTTTTTTTAGTCCTTTTTGAAAAAACTTAAACTTATTTAGTCATCAACATTCTTCACATGTTATCTTACGACATTTAACAAACAAATAAAATTTAATACTTAAGTCTGAACTGTAATTATCGTAGTGCACAAATAATAAAAAACTTCGAATCAAAGATAATAATATGCATATTTTCCCATATAAAGTTCACGATTATGCTCACAAATTAAGAGACTAAAAGAGAAAGTGAAAATGAGTGAGATATTGAGAGTTTGATTATATGTGTAAATTAATTTTAATATTTTAAAATTTTTATAATTATAAAGAAATGAGTCAACGTGCAACTCACGTGCTCATTGCTAGTGTGTATATATATATCTATTACTAATATAAAAATATGAATTGTTTCGTCCTGTTTTTGGTTTCGTCTTTTCTTGTGATGCCTATAATATCCTTACTAAGTATTAAATTTAAGGGTAGTTAAGTAATTTAAAATAAATTATGTTTTCCTTACTTGATTATAAAAAGTAAAATATCCTTACTAAGAATTAAATTTAGGGGTAGTTAAGTAATTTAAAATAATTTATATTTTCCTTACTTGATTATAAAAAGTAAGAGTCCTTTTATATTAAAAACTTCTCCTAAAAAACTACATGCGTAAATTATCCTTCTTCTACACTTTAAATACTTTGAATTTTGAAATGAAATCAATTTCGTATTAAAGTAGATTTAAAGAGTTTTCCAGTGATATGTTATTTGCATATATTTTAAACAATTGTACTATGTTTATTTAGGTATGAAATAAAGAAAAAAATGAATTTATTGATTTATTTTCAATCTTATCCATAACTATCATATTTTTACTATTCATACTGTCAATTTTTTTTTTTAAATAATAAATTTTATGAAATAATCTTAAAACTTTTTCTAATACACACTTTTAATTTTTATTATTCATATTAATATATACTATGATTTTTTTACATGTCAAATTCATGTAATTGAGCTTAACATCTAACATAATTTAAGCTCGTATACTTGCATATAATGTGATTACATATTAAAATTAATTTTATAGAATAAGTAGATGAAAAAGTTATATAGGTAGGCAAATACAAATATTGTCTTTTAACACTATTAATTTAAGTTATAAGGTCATATTACAAAAATACAAAGTCTAAAATATTGAATAAAAAAAAATGAAAAAGTAAGCGAATTTATTGTGATAAATCTTATCATGCATAAATATAAATATAATTAAAAAATCTATATCTGAATACTCATGCTACTCCACTATAATTTGTAAATATCAAGTCATTGTAGTTTTCTAAACATAAAGTAATCTCATTAATGGTTGCTTGAATCGATTAACACTGATTGACATAAAAACTTTGGTGATAAATTTGGATATTTTTCAATTTTCTGAACCGAAACCCGTATTGAACCGTTCCGAAGCATACCGAACTGTATTGAACCGAATAACCGAATAAAATAACAAATTATAGATTTAAAAATATATTATCCCTAAAAGATTAATTTACATAAGAATTAAAAGTTAAATTATTTATAATTTTGTAGTTAGTTATATGTAACATAAATAATTAAAAAATAGTATATTTAATTATTATATAATTTTCAAAACACAAGTTAGTAAGTTGGAACAAATTTGATGTAATAAAATTATTTATATTAGTTAGATGTCAATATATCATGTTCAAATTGAATCTATTATTTAAAAGATAAAAAAAAAATCTTCAATTATCCGAACTGAACTGAACCGAATTGAACCGTTCCGTTAGATCCAAAATTCTGAACCGAACTGTCCCGAAAAAAATAAATAACCGTACCGTACCGTCCCGATTTTTTGGATCAGTAATTAATGGATACTCATTTTTCAAATAACCGAACTTTGGTATGGATCTGGATAAAATTGTGGAGACTTACTATCACTAAACCACTAAATGATGATTTTTTTTCTGATAGTGAGTATTTACCTTATCCAATATGCAGCTCTTAATTACTTTAATGTTTATAGAGTCGATTTGTTTTGTAACCAATGTGCCTCTAGCTCTATTTGCACTGTTTCTGATGGTCGGTTCTTGTTTTGTGAATGGAAAAATATCAATCTTCCTATTAAAAATAAGTTCCCCTGAATCTGAATATTGTGGCCTAGCCACTGTGCACATGAACATGACCTTTTGGATAAAGCGTTTGCTTTTACAGGCCCGGTAAGGGTCTTCTTCTGCCTCAAGCTTGTATGTTCTTTATGTTTCCCTTTGCATGTAGAACCATTTTTTGTCTATTTATTACTACTAATTATTAGTACTAATATAAAAGTATGGATTATTTCGTCCTGCCATTTTGTTTCGTCTTTTCTGGTGATGCCTATAATATCCTTAGTAAGTATTATTTTTATGGATAGTCAAGGTAATTTAAAATAAATTATGTTTTCCCATACTTCATTATAAAAAACAAGAGTTCCTTATATTTCAAAATCTTTCTTAAAAACTACCTACTTCAATTATTATTCTTCTACACTTTAATACTTTGAATTTTAAATAAAATTTGTTTCATATTAAAATAGATCTAAAATGCATTTTAAGAAGAGTATATAACTGTGATTAGAATTTTTTTTTTTTTTTGGAATAAGTATAATTAATTTAGAATCATTCGTTTTTCATACACTATATCTACAAACATGAAAATTACACTTTCTAAAATAGTATAATGAATTAGTTGAAGCTCCCGATTGAGATTTCAATAATTTAATTCATACGTGTTGCAAAAATTGTCACAGCGCCGTTCTCAAATATATTTCCTTGTCAGATTGAATATCTTTTTTATAAATCATACTCCCTCTGTCTCGCTCAGTTTTGTACACCCTTAAAAAAAAAAAAAAATTCTTACAATCTCCACCCTCAAAATCTCCACACTAAATCTCCACACTCAATCTTCACATTTAAAAAAGTCAACCAAAAATAAAAAATAGATTTTTCTTAATATATGTGTCCAATCCTACGTGCAAAATTGAGCGGGATGGTGGAAGTATTAAGGATTCTTTTTTAACAGAATTTAACGATTCTTAACCATAATAGTTGAATTCTATGGCCATACACTACAAATAAATATATTTCACAAAGCATTAGTAGTATTAAGTAACTTAAAATATATTATTATTTAATTACTTGAACATAAACGTAAGAGTTCTTATTCAATTCAAATTCCTCCCAAAAAATTACATACCTAAATTATTATGCTTCCACACTTTCAATACTTTGAATTTTGGCATAAAAAATTAGCTTCATATAAAATTATGGATTTTTTGTCTTATTTTATGTTTTGTCTTTTCTTGGATGCCTATAATATTCTTACTAGGTATTAAATTTAAGGGTAGTTAAGTAATTTAAAATAAATTATGTTTTCCTTACTTGATTATAAAAAGTAAAATATCCTTACTAAGAATTAAATTTAGGGGTAGTTAAGTAATTTAAAATAATTTATATTTTCCTTACTTGATTATAAAAAGTAAGAGTCCTTTTATATTAAAAACTTCTCCTAAAAAACTACATGCGTAAATTATCCTTCTTCTACACTTTAAATACTTTGAATTTTGAAATGAAATCAATTTCGTATTAAAGTAGATTTAAAGAGTTTTCCAGTGATATGTTATTTGCATATATTTTAAACAATTGTACTATGTTTATTTAGGTATGAAATAAAGAAAAAAATGAATTTATTTATTTATTTTCAATCTTATCCGTAACTATCATATTTTTACTATTCATACTGTCAATTTTTTTTTTTTTTAAATAATAAATTTTATGAAATAATCTTAAAACTTTTTCTAATACACACTTTTAATTTTTATTATTCATATTAATATATACTATGATTTTTTTACATGTCAAATTCATGTAATTGAGCTTAACATCTAACATAATTTAAGCTCGTATACTTGCATATAATGTGATTACATATTAAAATTAATTTTATAGAATAAGTAGATGAAAAAGTTATATAGATAGGCAAATACAAATATTGTCTTTTAACACTATTAATTTAAGTTATAAGGTCATATTACAAAAATATAAAGTATAAAATATTGAATAAAAAAAATGAAAAAGTAAGCGAATTTATTGTGATAAATCTTATCATGCATAAATATAAATATAATTAAAAAATCTATATCTGAATACTCATGCTACTTCACTATAATTTGTAAATATCAAGTCATTGTAGTTTTTTAAACATAAAGTAATCTCATTAATGGTTGCTTGAATCAATTAACACTGATTGACATAAAAAGGGTGGTGCATGGGACAAACAATTATTTTGGCGCTATAAATTTTATTTTACGTCCTATCCAATACAATTTTCGTCTGTGGAAGGCAGAGAAGATTAGATGTCTAATATCAGAAAATAAAGGAATACATGCATAGGCACAGTCCGCATCACCTATCGACGTGAATATAGTAGTGTTAGAATCCCCAAGAATACAAAACTTGGGAACTCCAGTATCAGTGGTAAGTCGAACTACCTCACAAAGAGCAAGAACTTTAGCATACTTCAGATCATTGATATTTATAAATTGGGCATCCTTGAAGCAAACATAAATACGAACAAATGAGGAGTTACGAGCAAATGATGTATCTCCATCAAAATATATATGAATAATGACATTTGGGGGGAAGAATAAACAATGAATCAAGGGTGCGGGTGTGATGTTTAAGAGAAGTAATTAGCATCCCGGAAATTTTGGAAGGTCTGGGTTGCTGTTGCAAGCAATACTTGTGAGTATGTACGAACATCACAGAAGACAATTTTATTTCATCCAGATTAAGTGGGCAAGGACAACAAAGTATTCTACTATATTTAAGTCATCGAGGATCACAATATCTTGAAACTACAAGTCGCATAGATCCTGTCAGAATCGAAAGATAATTTCATAAATTTCAGTTGCTTGCTAAATTAATGAGGAAACCAGGCACGTGAAGAAGAGATGCATTAAAGAGTGATCAAGTGGTGAACATAAAGAACAACGGGGCTCATAATGAAGATGACGATGAGCTAAGTTGTTGGACGAAGACATGAATTAGAGCAACATCTCCAAAGAAAATGCAAGATACAGGCTGATAAGGTTTCAGATTCTCCTCCGAATGGGGTTCGGGCCATAACTACTAATCGAGAATGAGTGAGTGCCAGTAAGGCCTTCGGAAGAACCCATAATAAAATGATATGCGGATCGGACCGAAAAGTTACTACAATAGGAATAATCTAACATCCAACGGTCCGGAGAATGGTGATTTTTCAAAGGAATAGTGAGAATCACATCAGTCTTCAATAGGTCAAAATTGGCCCGAACTAACAGCTCATTCCAGAGTCCAAGATCTTAATCAATGATGGAGCTGACTCGGGCGTCTTGTGGGAGGCCTAATGTAGCTGATCTGATGGTAAAACGGGGAGGCAAAGGAACTCATCTGTCATGGAAGAGTGTTGTTGTCTCGCCATTGCCTATAAGCCTTCGACAACCAAGAAGAATAACATGATGCTCGTCATAATACTGTGCCATGTAAAGTTGGGCTAAGAACCAAGAGCAACATGTAACACAGACGTTGTACTAGGACTGCATGATTTGGGAAAAGAGGCTGGATGTAGAAACTAAAGGGCGTCATGCTAGCTTAAGCAACATGTCAAGGTTAAATGTTTTTAAATTATAAAAACCTAGGCCACCTTGAGATTTTCGTTTCTTGGGGACGTCCCAAGACTTCCACTGAATTTTCCTCGTGGACGAGCTACCCGCCTCCCTCCCTCCCCCCCTCCCCCCGCCCCATCAATAGAATTTCGCCAATTCTCCAAATTACTAAGAACATGGTTCGACAATTAGAAATAATATATTGCGTATGTGGATATTGTTTATATAATAGATATAATGTGCACTTCTTTACCTTTTTTTTTCTTAATTGCTTCTCTTACCAACCATTAATGCACTTAATAATCTGTTCTTTAATGCCTGCAAAACTCTATTCTTCATTCCAACCAACAATAGAAAGAAACCGATATATCTACCATGTGAAGCCACTCCAACAATTCCAAATACTCCCTCCGTCCCAGGTTAATTTGCACACTTTCCTTTTCGGGGTGTCCCGAGTTAATTTGCACAACCCCGAAAAGGAAAGTGTTTTTTACCAAATTGTCCTAATTATGTTACAAAAATTACAAATCTGCCATTGCCTAAACTAATTAATTCCACCATAATTTAAACATAAACCAACCCTAAATTCTTAACCCAGCCCCATTTATTACCCAGCCCAAAATGAACCCACCCCAGCCCATTATCTAATCTAACCCTAAAATTCATTTCCTGAAGCCTCTCTCTCTCGTCTCCTCATAACCCAGCCGCTGTTCTTGGTGTTCTTCCATGAACTCAAGTTCTGATCTTGACTTCTTGCTTTCTTTTCTTAACTTCCCATTTGGTGGTGTCTCGGTGCCGAGTTTCCCTCTCGTAAAGTACCGATTGGCATCCCTTAATGCTTCCCTTTTGTAAGGGTTTGCTTATTTGAGATCGGTCTTCGAATTAATGGCCGATTTGGGTGAATTTTTGGATGATTCCCCGGAGATATCTGAAATCGCTTATGATTCGGAGGATAGCTACGTCGCCGACACTCAGTTGCCGGAGCCGGTTAAGATCGAAGCCAATGAGGAGTTGCATGACCATGATAAGCCAAGTTTGGCAGTTTCTGAGGCTGGATCGGCGGGTTCCGGTGGCGAGCTCGCGATGAGTCCCGAGATCCGATCGTGGTGCTTTGATTTTCTAGCGATCTGGGTTCCATCTATAAAAAAGGTCCATGTTTTCTATCCCCTCTCTCTTGGGAATGTTATTTATGCCATGATTTGGGCTTCATGTGTTCCCGTGATATGTTGACGGAATTTTTAGGGTTTCTGGTGATTTTTTTTGCTCCTGTGTGAGCTGAATGTGTTTAGGATATATTCTGCCCTATTTGTTTAAGTTTTGCTGCTCTTGTGAGGGATGAAAATTTTTCCAGATTTGTGCGATTTTTTGCTCCTGTGTGAGCTGAATGTGTTGATGAAATATGCTGCCATATTTGTGATATTGCTGCTCCTGTGAGGGCTGATTCTGTGGGCGGAAGAATTAATTGATTGTGCATTTTTTTGCTCCTGTGTGAGCTGTATGTGTTGCTGAAATATGCTGCCATATTAGTGTTATTGCTGCTCCTGTGTGGGCTGATTTTGTTGGTGGAAAATTTGTCCAGTTTTGTGAATTGTTTTGCTTCTGATAACAGCTGAATCTGTAGCTGAAAATTTGTGGCTATTCAAATTTTGTTCCTGTTGGTTACTTGAATTAGCAAATTCATCTGTTGATTCAATGTTGCCCTTGAACTTCAGTGAATGCCCAATGATGAAAATTTTCTGAGGGCCAAGTGTTGTTAACAATAATTTGTTAATAATGCTTACACTTCAAGAAGTTCAGTAAATTCTAAATCCCAGCTGTTTATGGCCTAAGCAAAACACACCTAGTAGATGTTTATGCCATAAACAATGGATTAAGTACAAAAAGTCCCGCCTAACTTAATCCTAATTGTACCGTAAAGCAGCCAATATACCCCCAATCTCGTAGCTCACATTAGTCTGTCCTGTTGCCACAAGATGGTCTATTGCTTGCCTTACAATTCCTTCATCAACTTCTAGGGTATTTGGCAGTGTACCCTCTCTTGTTAGGTGACATTTTCCCAAATGTGGCAGCTTATAGTTGTTGTGTCCCAGTTGCTTCATGATTTCTACGAGGCATGCTTGCAAACTAAGGAATACGCTGTTTATTTTGCTTGATTCCAATTGCTCGTACGCTAGTGTGACATTTGAGACCAAATCTTCAACATTATAAGAAGCCGTTTCTGTCTGTAGTGACTGAATAGCTCTAAAGAATCCCAAGTCCAAAATGTTTGTATCGGGGGAATTAGGTGGTTGAAAAATGATTTGAATGTTAAAACCATTAGCTGATGCAGCCTCCCTGAATTCAGAATCAATATGTGTGGTCTTGCGTTATCTTGCTGTATCAGTATATGCGTGCTTGAATTTTCTGGCCACTTTTGCTTGATTGCCGGTATGATCTGGAAAAAGTGACTTAAATGATGCATGCGAACAAATATGTTTGAATGATTTTTTCCAGAATTTAAAACATGATTTTTTCGGAAAAAAAGTAAGCAATGTCACCGAAGCAGTCAACTTTGCTTTGGCGAGGCATCCGGGTGACTTGCGTACTTTTTTGGGCTAGATGATGATTTTTGGCTGATAGCCTTTACTAATAAAAAAAAATTGTAGACTGCAAAATGAAAGAACAAAACCTGGTTTATGATGCAGTCCTTTATGACTTGCTTGTTGATAGTTTCAATGGGCTTTGTAACCATAGTCCCTCTTGCCCGATTAACGCTATTATGTAGGGCTGGTTCCTGTTTCGTAAATGGAAATATGCCAATTTTTCCATCGAATAGCAGCTGCCCCTCGGCTGAATACTGAGGTCGAGCAACAGCACACATGAACATAACTTTTGTTATGAATCGTTTGCTCTTGCAAGACCGATACACATCATCTTCTTCGGCTAACTTATAAGCCCTTTCACTTGCTCTTTGCATGTAAAACCACTTCTCGTCTATATGTACCACATTATGCATAGTTGCAAACTTGATTTTATTTGCTGTTGTGTCAAAGCTTAATTGACTCAAGCTGAACTTCAACCTTTGCACCTTGTTTGCTTCAGTCAATGTGGGTTTTACTGCGTTTGTATGTGGTTTTATAACCCCATTCTTAACCCATCTACCGACTGAGCTCTTACTTACCTCTAACTCTTTTGCCAATCTGCGTATGCTGCCCCGTCTACAAAACGGGATTGCCTTGAAACTGCTTGTATCCAATTCTGCCTTTTTTGGTCTTATTGTTCGTGTTTGCTGCAAAAATACCACCGGTAACCCCTGTTCGATTTGTTTCTTTGCAGCTGCCCAAATGTAGTGGACCGTCCGGGGGCTAACTCCAAATGATGTAGCCATGGATCGGATCTTGCCATTGTGGACCACCCCGTTGGTGCTGTTGGCCAACAGATACTGCGCAATCCGATTCCGGTCTGATGGAGCCAAGTTCGACTCCTTTCTATTGTTTGTCATTTTTATGTAATTTCTGATTTGGTTGTTGTTGCATTTATGTGCAAATTTAATGCTGTAAAGTTAGGCATTTATAGGAATTAGGATGTTTGATTTCTGAATTTTTAGGAGGGAATTTTGAAAGAATTCAGATTTAGGGCTGATTCAATTTTTTGTAATATTGCTGTAAAAAACTGGAGGGAACTGAAATTTTCAGATTTTGCTTAGTTATTGTGCTTGTTCTGTTTTAAGTGAGTATGGATTTTTTTTTTTTTTTTTTTTTCTGGAAAATCTTGGTCCTGGAAAACTTTGATACTCTGGGAAATTACTAATAAAAAAAAATCTGGATAATTTCTTGATACTCTGGAAAAAATCATTTTCCGGAAATTTCGAAGATCCGTGATTTTTCCGGATTTTGAAAGTAGTTTGAAATTTTTATTCACAAATCTTTTGTTTTCAGAATTTACGTTTTTTTTTTTTAAGATAGCTGAATTAGGATTAATAATTAAGCATTCTCCTTAATCACTAATAATTTTGTTGACTTTTCAACTCAAAAAGTAAAAAGCAATTTTTTCTTATTCCACGTGCCCGGAGAGGGCTGCAAATTAACCTGGGACGGAGGGAGTAATTGACAGATTGAGTGACGAATCTGAGCTTGTGTATTAGGCCTAAAGGAATCCCTGATTTCTCAAAATTAATACATTCTCCTGAAACACTCTTGTAGAGATTGATAGCGAACTTAATAAAATGCAAGAAAAAACTTTAGCATAAATAGGGAGGAAGGGATCCCCCTGAAGAATTCTCCGATGTAGCGTGAGTGAGCCAAAATTAATACCTTAATGAAGGGAGCTAAATTGCACAAATGACAAGCAAGACAAAATAATGTCATAAAAACTCTTAGGAAATCCTCAAGCAAGAAGCATACGATAGACGAAAGACCACTCAACTCTGTGAAAGACTTTACTCATACCCACCTTAATAGACATGAGTCCCTCTTTCCCGGATTTCCTAAGCTTCATACAATTGTGTGATTCATAAGCGATAAGAATATTATCCGTAATTAATCGACTCGGGATGAAGGTTGATTGAGATTCAAAGATTATAAAAGAGATGCAAGACCGTACCCAATTAGAGAGCACTTTAGTAGCTAACTTATAAATGACATACCATAAACTAATCGGGTGGAATTGAGTAATAAGCTTTGGTTTTCTAATTTTCGAAATAAGCACAATGTAAGTGTTACTAATAAAAGGACTCAAAGAATTATGAGTAAGCATGTTCAAAAAAAAAAATAATAATAATAATAATAGCTTTGCCAACAATATGCCAATTTTTTAAAAAAAAAATACAGAGCTCATAACATCTCTCATTAAATTACGAGCAGATGATGTACCCCCATAAAAAATATATGAACAATGACAATCCAGGGAAGAACAAGCAAGGGATAAAATGGTGGGGTTATGACGTTTGAAGAAAGGAATTAGCATCCCGAAAATCTTGTAAGCCCTGGGTTGTTATTGCAAGCAATACTCGTGAGTATGTATGGACATCAAAGAAAAAAAAAATGTTTTGTTGAAACCAAATTAAGTGGGTAAGGAAAACAAAGTATTATGCTATATTTAAGTCATCGAGGAGTAAAATCTCTTGAAACTACAAGTTGCGTGCATGCTGTCAGAATCGGAAGATAGTTTCATAAATTCCAGTTGCTTGCTAACTTGATGAGGACATGAGGCCCATGAAGAAGAGATGCACTAAAGAGTGATCAGGTGGTGAACATAAAGAACAACGGAGTTCATGATGAAGATGACGACGAGCTAAGTCATTGGACGATGACAAGAATTAGAGCAGCATCTCTAAAGAAAATGCAAGATACGGGCTGATAATTTAAGTTTCCGAATTCTCCTCCAAATGAGGTTCGGGCCTTAACTATTAATCAGGAAGGAGTAGGTGCCAATAAAATCTTCGAAAGAACCCATAATAAAATGATCTGCGATCGGACCGAAAAGTTACCAGAATGAAAATAATGTCACATCCAACGGTCCGAAGAATAGTAATTTTTTAGAGGAATAACGAGAATCACATCAGCATTCAATAGGTCAAAATTGGCCCAAATTAATAGCCCATCGTAGAGTCCTAAATCCGAATCAATGATGGAGCTAACTCAGGCATCTTGCGGGAGGCCTGACGTAGCTGATCTGATGGAAAAATGGGGAGGCAAAAGAACCCATTTGCCATGGAAGAGGGTTATTGTCTGACCATTGCCCAATGAGCATTGACAACCAAGAAGAATAACACGATGACTAGCCGTAATATGGCGCTATGTAAACCTTAGATGAGAACCAGGAGTAGCATGAAACACAAAAGTGGAAGGGTATTACTTGGACTACATGATTCAGGCAAAGAGGCTGGATGGAGAAACTAAAGGGTCCCATGCTTGCTTAGACAACATGGCAAGGTTAAATGCTTTCAAATTGCAAAAGCCTAGGCCACCTTGAGATTTTCGTTGATTGAGGATATCCCAAGACTTCCACCGAATTTTCCTCGTGGACGAGCTATCTCCCTATCCCCACCAATAAGATTTTACCTATTTCTCCAAATTAATAAGAACATGGTCTGGCAACTGGAAGCAAGACATTGAGTACATGTATATTGCTTATATTAATAGATTTAAAAGACACTTCTTTACCCGCTTTGCTTAATTGCTTTCTTTGCCAACCATTGATGCGCTTACTAACCCATTCTTTAATGCTTGCCAAAATTTCTTATTTCTTCTGGCGAACAATAGAAACGGGTCCGAGATATTTACCATGCGAATCCACTTCAGCAACTCCAAACAATTGGCAGATTGAATGAGAAATATGAGCTTGTATATTAGGCCTAAGAAAATCTTTGATTTCTTAAGATTAATGCATTTGCCCTGGAAACACGCTTGTAGAGATTGATAACGAACTTAAGATGTTGGGTTTTTTTCTATAGTTGCAGTACCAAATAGAAGTGTATCATCTGCACTAAAAGAGATGAGAGATAATGGGTGCACTTCGGGAGATTTTTATCCCATGGATGCACCGACAAATCTGTATATATTGTCAAATGCAAGAAAAAACTTCGGCGCAAATAGACAATAGGGGGGTCACCCTGAAAAATGCTCCGCTGCGGCGTGAGGGAGCCAAAATTTACGCTCACACATTTGTGAAAGTCAAGAAGGTTACATATACTTCAATATTATTCTTAATCTTCTATATTTAAGAATTTTTTAAGATGAAATTTGTTTTATATTAAATTTTTATTGTAATACTAATAGAATTAGTTAAAGGGCAAACGTGAAAATAGGAAACATGAAAAATTACACCTAATTATTTGAAATATTTAAAATCTAACATTCAAGAAAATTACTAAATCGATAGAAATATCATAAATATATTTTAAGCATATATAATAACTTGTGAAATGTATTTATTACGCTATATAAAATTATAAGGTACAATAAAGAAACAAATAAGAACTATAAAGAAATAATAAACTAAGTTGTAATATGTGAATGGTTAAAAAGGTTGTACTATGTGAATCAGTATCAGATGATTAAATTAAAACGTGCAGAAAAATAAAGATAGTAAAATGTGAATGTTAATATTAGCTTACAAGTATAGATTAGATAAAAATAAATAATAACTACACAAAAATAAAGTGTGGTATAGTCCAAATAAAACATAAAATGGGAGAAACAAATAAGTACATGTATATATAAGGTTTTTAAATGAATGTGCAATGTGTGAAAAATTGGGAGTATTTCACTAAAACTAAACAAGGAAGTAAATTCATAAAAATAGTTGAAACATTGAAAAATATATATTATATTAACATACAGATTGTAGCATGTATCTCGATTGAAGTTTATGAGACACTATGTATATAATCAACCCTCTATAAAAAAATATTATTTATCGTATAAATATATTATAACAGAATTTTAATTTTAAATCACACATAATTTTCAAACTTCAATGTCGAATTAAATAAATAATTAAGAGAAACTGAAATAAGCAATCGTAAATCAATAAATAAATTATACTAAAAGAAGTTATACTTCCTAATAATAAAAATTAAATAATAATAATAATAATAATAATAATAATAATAATAATAATAATAATAATAATAATAATAATAATAATAATAATAATAATAATAATAATAATAATAATAATAATAATAATAATAATAATAATAATAATAATAATAATAATAATAATAATAATAATAATAATAATAATAATAATAATAATAATAATAACAAAAGCGGGATGTTGGACTATGATAAAAGTTGTAGGAAGTTTTTCCTCACATTAAAATGTGTAAATGACTTTATTTGCAAATGTATGTTCAGATCAGAATTATCAATTAAGAAATTATAGAGAAAGTATGTTAGAATATATCAAACTTTATATATGTATATTTTGTAAAAATAATACATTATATCTTGGTATATCGTTTTATGAATCTTTTAACATTATTATGGCGTGTTTTGCTAAAATAAGATTATTTAACCTCTTTTATTATTATTTTTAATTTTTATTTGATTTTGAATTGTGCTTTGCTTAATAGATTAAATCTTTCATATTTTTTTTTTGGCACTGAATAATCTAAGAAGTTGTATATATATAGTACCATGATTAATAACAACATTGAATTTTATTAGAATGATCAACTAATATCACCACACAAAGTATAATTATTTTATGGTCACATTAATTTTTTTTAATAGATAATAGTAAAAATAATAGTGATCACGTGCAATGCACGTGCGTATTACTAGTATATATATATGGAGGAAAGGTTTGATCCAGAGTACAACATTGAGGTCTGTGCATCAAATTTTTTTGATCCAACACTGCGAACATGTTGGGGCAGTCTGATATTGAGCTTGATAATTCCGATGTAGCGCCTGACTTTGATCCCCCACAGGAGGTTGTTAACATAGAAATTAAATAAATGGCGGTTTAATCATGGATTTATATTCTCCTTTTGCTGTTCTAGATGGGAGATCCTTCTATTGAAGTGACTGAAGAGAGTCGAGAGACTGCTAAAGTATCAAAGTTAATAGCCACGGGTGCAGTTCTTGAAGTTAACTATTTGATGTCGTATGTCGTGAACATGTTTAGATATGATGAAAGACAATGTTTATGCTTTCATGCTTGCGGTATCAGGAGAGCTTGATAAAGCAATAAGTCATCTTACAAAAGCAATCAAGTTGAATCCAAAGTCGCATATGTTATATGCAAGCAGAGGTAGCTCTCAAATATGTTGAGCATCTTTTAAAACGATAGATTTTCCACTGGCTTTATTTGGTTATACGTGTTTGACTGGAATGTGTTCGTTCAGCTAGTGTCTATGTCAGCAATCCGAGATGCTGATACGGCTTTAAAGGTAAAAAGTCTCGTGCTACTAATTCTTGGATTAACAACATCGACTTGATTTATGAAAAATGGTTGTATGTATGTATCCAATTTGACGTCAAAATTTAATTAATCTAATAATTTGCTAGATGAATGCTGATTTTGCGAAAGTATATAAAGCGCGAGGTATGGCAAGGGCACTATTGGGATTACGGGATGAGGCTGCAAAGGATTTGCGTATGGCCTCAACACCGGTATGGTTCTTAGAAAGGTAACTTGCATAAGATCCATATGCAATTCGTGTGTATATCTCATGGGATTGATGATCATATTTCAGTAAGATAGATCGGATATCTTTGGAGATGTTTGTTGAAACTCTTCAGTTCCAGCCAATGTAAAGAAGATTGTAGAGCATCGACAAAAACATGAACTTCTACGCAAGGAAAGAGAGCTGCGAAAAGTCGAGCTTGTAAGTCCGGGGCAATTACTGATGGTAGCATTCAATTGGTTTATGATTCAATATTATGTCTTTAGATCATCTGATATTGATAACATATATTCATTGTTGCAGGAATTTGCTCGTATGCTGAATGATGGTATGTCTATAATTCAGCTTCTCATTGATGTAATTTGTACATAACATTGTTTTTAATTGTTTATGTATTAGGTAATCAATGTTATATATTCAACATTTCCAATTAAGTAGTAACTATGCATGATTCATGATTTCTTTTTCTACATGTCAGATTGTGTAAATACACATGAAATTTGTAATATACTGAATTTGGGAGACCTTAACAAAGCATATTTATTACTTATGACAATATGGTTTTTCCAGTTAAGGCACGTGTTTAAGATGATACGCTAATTATGGATACAATTAAGTGGAGAATTGGGGGATTTTTGGTGTATAAGAAAAGTGAGTGTAGAAAGGAAGTGGATTGGGGGCGGGGGTAGTGAGCGGTGGAGAGGCAGCCGAGGAGGAGGAGGCTGAGGAGAGTGGTGTTGAGGAGTTGGAATGGCTCTCTCACGTCGGAGCAAACAGTACTGCTTTTCTTGGCATTTATTTGACAAGTTGCTGATGAATTCGATTCCATTGTATACGTGAGATTGAGAGTGGATAATGCTCAAAAAAGATAATTCGGCATTATATATATATATGATGAAGAATTAGAGAAAGGAAAGGTAAACTGGTTTGCAGCAGGTTGACTAGAGGTGTTTGGACAGGGTCACCATAACCGTATTTATGTAGTAGTATACTTGAATCTTAGCTAATGTGGCTTTTAATTTATATATTTTAAGAGACTATTAATCTGAGTTTCAACTTTGAAGATTCCCATCAAAGAGATGTTTGAACATGTGTAATCGGCTGTGGTTGCAGTTTTGTATGCTATGTGTATCTTGACAATATGCTGACTGGGTTACAGGACATGTGATTCTGATCAATTCTGCTAGCGAACTCGAACAGAGTTGAATGCTGCTTCAAAGACATCTCGGCTTGCAATTGTCTATTTCACTGCAACATGGTGCAGGCCCTCTGCCTACATCGGTCCAGTGTACGCAAGCTTGGCCGAAAAATATCCAAACGTGGCATTCTTGAAAGTCGATATGATGAGGCGCGTGATGCAGCTGCAGAGTGGAGAATTAGCAGCATTCCGAGCTTCTACCTTTTCAAAAACGCTAAAGTAGTTGATAAAGAAGTCGCGATCAACATGACCTCACTTGAAAAGAAAATCGTTCAGCATTCTGGTGGGTAATCGGGTTAAGGCACGAGGAATGGCGAGAGCAATGTTGGGCTTATGGAAGAGGCTGCTAGTGAATCTTCATTTTGATGCTGAAAAGGGTAAATTTTAACATCTTGATGCAATTGCTTTCTACTATATGTACTTCATTTTTGTTTTCTTTGTTTTATGCATTTGATATTTTGAAGGTGAGATATCTTAGTAGATCTTGAAAAGATTTTAGAGGTACTTTACCATTTTTAGACTCATTTAACCCCATTTAGACTTGAGGATTATGGGCATAGTGTCTTGTTTTTCCAATTTCCCCTGTGGCTGATGTATAAAAATAATATCAGTTTAAAATAAGTTATATTATTCACGTCAATGCGAACATGTTAAAAGGCCCACATTTTTATCCAAATCGTTTTTACCACTACTAAAGAATTAGTGGCTAGTTTTGACAATTTTCCCTAAAGATTCATGATGCATTTTTTTCAATAAATCATCGAATATACAGAAAAGGAAAAAAAGACTCATAGAGACAAGAGGAGACCATAGATCGATCACTCTCACAACAAAAATAATAAAGCACGCTAGTCGAAAAACGAAATTGAGGTGGCCACAGATCGGTCATCCTAAAGCCACCACCAACTTGGATTTCGGCCTCGTTAAAACTTCCCCATGAAAAAGCCCAAAGGGAAAAACCTATGAAAAGGAAAAAAAAGTACCGAAAAAGCTCAAAAATCTAGCGGAATCTAAAGAACTCCAAAATCCTATCATAATTCAGTAAAGAGTGAATGTAATCAAGAGGGAAAGTCCACCACTTAAACTGTAACTCCAAATGCAACGGGTGGATCATAGAGATTCAAGAGTTATTCTTGTACAATAAAGACTCGATTAAAGTTATTACATTTGTGCATTATGAATTATGATCCAGAAATAATTAACTAGTAACTAACTTACAATGATCATCTTTCCTTAAATGGATTGCAGCAGATTGTGTAGTTACTAAGCAAATCAAATCCGGCATCATTAGCACCAATGATCCTTTGACATTTGTAGCAGCCGAAAACATGCAACGAATCACATTACGAGGCTGTTGAATAAGCTTTACTTTGCTTCTGGCAGAGCGCCAAATCCCGGCCAAACATCCTCGTATGCTGTCCCAAGAATCCGGTATATCATACACAGTTGCTTGATTTCAGACCAGCCAGGCTGTTGAATAAGCTTTACTTTGCTTCTGGGCAGAGCGCCAAATCCCGGCCAAACATCCTCGTATGGTGTCCCAAGAATCCGGTATATCATACACAGTTGCTTGATTTCAGATCAACTAGAAAAAGAACCTGTTTCAGCACCATCTCCGCCATTATGCACCCTGTTGACCACATATCAATTGCAGACGAATACGCCTTTGCCCCAAGAAGAAGCTTCGACGTTCTATATATAAAGTGATGACATTGGTCGAATATGGCCTAATTCCTCCAAAAATCCAGCGATATCCTAAAATCACATATCTTCAACATCTTCGATCTTCAACATCTTCGATCCACTGTGTATCAGTAAAATCACATATCTTCAACATCTTCGATCCACTGTGTAAATCACATATCTTCAACATCTTCGATCCACTGTGTATCAGTAAGTTGGACGGCTTTTAATCTATATGTATAAGGTTGTTTTCGTGCAGGTGTCTGATCCCAAATAACAACGGTCTCATTACTCCAACGACTTCTTCCGTACGTTCATGTATCTTTTCAGGTCGTTGTTTACATACTCCATCCCGACGTACACTCCATTTTTATCGTCTACAACGACTTGCTTGAATCCAACGATGCACTAACCTACGGTGGATCGGGATTCTTGCTTGCAGAACCTCAGCTGCCATCACTAGAGAAACAGTAGAAAAACAATATATAGCCCCTTTAATTTTTTTAACGCTAATATTTATTAGTTACTAGTGTGGTGTGGTGCACGTGCTCCGCACATGAAATATATGATTTTACTTTTTGTTACTTTGTAATGTTAATATTTATTACAAATTAGTGATGTGCACGTGCTCCGCATATGAAACATACGATCTTAGGAAATAAAATTTTATAATTTAAATAAATAAAGTAAAAATTACTGATTGTGCATATTAATTTTTTCTTTTACGAAAAAATTAAATTTAGAATCAAAATATAGTTATGTAATTTAGTTATTTCATTTTGACTTTATATAAGTGAATAAAATATTGTTTATTGCAATCATTTGTTTCTCGTATGGAGACTTAATAATATAGTTTCCATACGAAGGCAAACTAACATTTAATATAATTGTGGACAATATTTTTTTCAAAATTTATTATCATGTTATTATTTTTATTGTCTACTACTTTGGTCTTATATGAAAACTTTTTAAAGTTTTCATTCTATTATAAACCCAATTAATTAGAATATATCGGGAAAATATAAATCAATTTTTTTGTATGTTCGTATATAATTTTTTGTATGGTCTTATATGTCTAGATGACACTTTAAAATTTATAGATAAAACAATTTTTTTTTATTTTCTATAAAATCATGATACTTCCTCAGTTGTTCAAATAAAAAAACATTACAAAATGTAAAGTTCAACAAAATGCATAGATTAAAAAGATAGAAAGTAACGTCAAAATATATGCTGATATATCATATATAATACTTCAACCAATCAATTGTTTGAATTAAAATAAGTTATCCTAAATATAAATCTATTCATAATTTCATTCTAAAATGATGAAAATAATATTAGAACTCTTAGATATTTGATTCTGGATTCGAGTCAACTTAGAGGGTGGAAAGATTTTTTTCTTTGTTCATAGATTATGAGTTACATTGTTAAAAAGTTTTCCAAATCTCTTACAAGATCAAAACTATTTTCTTATAAAAACATTAAATATTTAAAAAAAATTATCCAAAGAAAATGGAATTGTCAATCTAGGAAGTTATTGGTAATGCATATTACACATGAAAGTGGCAGAACTTAAGTTAGATGTTACCAATTAGTTAAATTGTCCTTATAGCTATTAATATGATATAGGGGCAGTTTGCTCACTATATTGATTAAATTATAAGAAATATTCTCTCCGTTTCGGTTTAACTTGCCTACTTTGACCGTGGAGGTTGAGAAAAAATAGATTTTGTGGAATTTTTTACTTTTTTAAAGGTGAAGATTGAGAAAAAATTATATTTATGGACTGACAAATTAAGTTAGGACAAATCGTAAATAAAAATAGACAAGTTAGAACGGAACGGAGATAGTAACTCATACTTTTATAGTTATTAGGGAGATAATAATCAGAAGAGAAAACTACGGTCATAACCTCGAGACTTACGAGGACGGATAATCAAACATACTAATTAATGATTCGAAATCAAATTATAATATCACCCTTAGCTCTGTCTGTAGATTGTCAATTGTGTAGTGCTTAATTTTGGGAGATTCTTATATTATGACAAAACAAACAAACTTGTACGTGGTTGTTCGACGAATCTTATTTCATGTGACGGGTCAATTCATATATAGTAAAGGAAAAATGGGTAAATGGAACTCTATCCATTTTTCCTTGATTAGAGTAAATAACGCTCCGTCATATAAAATAATATTCGTATGACCGCCACAGACAACACTTACTCATTATATTATACCCAACATATATGATATATGTTAAAGCAAATACTTATGTATGTCTACTCTGAAGATAAAAACACACCCAAAAAAAAATATCAAAATAAATAAATATCAATAGCTAATATTTGTTACTTATAATAATAAAAAACAAAAACTACGATCCTAACCTCAAGAGTTAAGAATTATCGAATCAAAACTATGATCATAACCTCAAGAGAGGGCAAATAATCGAAACTAAAACTATACACGATACTAACTTCAAGACTTGAGAGAACGAGTAATCTAACGTAAGAATAATTAAAACTAAAATTACAATCCTAACCTCAAAACTTGAGAGAACGAATAGTCAAACCTACAAATGGTCAAGTCTAAAACTACAATCTTAATCTAAAGAAAAGACAGAAAATCAAACGTATGAACAATCGAAACAAAAAACTATGATCTTACCTCAAGACTTGAGAGGACGAATGCTAGAAACGAACGTACGAGTGTCATCTTAGACGTTCATGTAAAATTTAAGGGATTGAAAAATGGACAACAATGCCCCTCTATATTTCTCGCCACCTATTTAGTTATTACCATAATCTTTTCTTCATGCCTTATTTATATAATATCATAACATTTGCATTAAAATTTCTTAGATTTAGCTAAGGATAATGTTGGAAGGAATAAGTAAAAATAGCTAAAATGATATTTTTTTGTGAAAAAATAATTTTTCCTACAATGACATTTATTTATGAACGAGGGGAGTATTACGGTAAACCCTCTTATATCCAAATGAGAGTCTAAATCTTTATAGTATCTCTATTTATAAAAGTGTGTTAAATTTTGTGAGTGATTATAGATTGTGTTATCTGTAATTTGACGCTAATGATGAGTTGCCTTAATATGATATTTAGGGAAAATAAATGTTGTATTATTCGGGAAAGCTATAATGAGTGTGTTTGCTTAAGGTTGAAGAGTACTAAATAAAATCTGACTATGAAAATTAATGAGTGTGTTTTATTGGAATTTGGTCTCCTAAACCTATTGAGGAAAACCTTAAACAAACACACCCAATTATTTATTTATTTACGTCAGATTATCTGATATAATATTTAAAATAAAGTTTATCGTTACATATTTCAATACTACCTCCGTTTTTTCAGATGTTATTTTAGCTTTTGTATTTTGTTTATTTTTAGATGTTCATTTAGTTTTTTCTTTTTTTTCCACAATTTTTCTAATACTACCCCTTTCACTATTCCTAAAACATCTTCCATTATAGAACCTACTATATAATTAAATAACAATAGTAAGTAAATGTGGAGAAAATTAAGGAATTTTAAAGGAGAGAGAAATCTAAAAAGGGCTTATTTGGCCATTCTCCCTATCCCTTAATTTTCTTATCCATATCTAAAAGAACATCTAAAAACGGAGATAGTATAATATAAAATCAATTATCAAATCATATTTCGCATTGGTACATGTCGGGTCAAAATTTGATGGGACCTAAAATTAGTGAGTCTGACCCAGCTTATCCTCTATTCCGTACAAAGATTATGGAGTCGGTCCGTGCCGGACGGACTTTTGACCTATCGAGTTAGGGTCTGTCGGACCAAAATTTCTATGACCAAGTCCATCTAAAATATCGGGTTAGGCCATTTTGCCACATCATCCTTTCTGAGGACAAATAATCAAAACAAAAATACGATCTTTAACTTCTAAAGTAAAAATAATGGGGCTAAACCACATTTCGTCCTATTAATTTTCGTTCCTACGATATTCGTCTCAATATTTTTTATTTTTACAATTTCATTTGATCGTATTTAGACCATTTTCCATCATCGGTGAGCAAATCGACTGTAAAGCACACGTGATTATCATGTGACATCAATTTTCGACTAATTTCAATTGAAATGGCACCGACATATTTTTTAGGATGAAAATCGAACAAATAGAAAGTTAAAAAGATGAAAAGTGATTTCACGTGACAGTCTTATTGTTTCCGACCAATCTACTTATCAAACAGTGGAAATTGATCTAAATTAAAGTAATTTTATTAATTACGAGACGAAATTGAAAAAAAAAAAAAAATTGGTATGAAAATCAAACGTGGGTCCTTATATTTGAGGTTGGAACATGGACATGGAAACAAAATCCGGAAACAAACGGTAGTCTCAATTCTATGTAATCAGAAGGACATATGTAATTTGTGATGTTCTCTTAAATTTTATTATTAATTAATGAGCCGTTATATCAGAATCCGGCCGATTTTAAATTACATGGTATCGTGGGTCGATTTGATCGTCAATGGTAACAAAGATCAATTATGAGTAATTTATTAAACTAATTGAATAATTAATTATATTTGGGACTAAAAGTGTACGGACGAAAAAATTACAGGACCAATAATTGTTTTAACCCCGAAAACTACAATTCGCCTCACGACTTGAGAGGATGATGGTCAAACAAATATATCACATGAAAAATCGTAACTAATGGTAAGATCTTAAATCAAGAAAAGACGAAAAAACTAATGTAGGAATAATAAAAACTAAACCAAGAGACTAACCTCGATCAAGTTGTGAGAAGATGGTTAATTAATCGAACCAACGTACGATGATCGAACGTACGAACGCTACGATCCCGACCTCAAGACTTGAGAAGACGAATATCTGAACGAACATATGAAAACTGTGATCATAACTTAGACAGGGAAAACATGCAAGAAAATGAAAACCTTAATGTATTATATGGTAAATTCTACCCTACCCAAGTGGTAGTACCCTACTTGGATGATCCATCATATACCCAAAAAAGTGTATGGAGATCAAAATGCAGTTAGCCATTAGATCTCCATACACTTTCCAAGTGTATGATGGATCACACACTTTGATACTATCCAAGTGGGTAGCATAGAATAAGCCTGTATTATATGTAGAGTCCACTTTCTTGGAATGAGAAGACAGAGAATGGAAACAAAATCTTGTAAGTATAGGAAGTTTCAAGGGAAATTTTTTAACTATCAGTATGTGCAAGGAATATATCACTTAGGATCCTCTAATTCATTTTTATTCTATTTCATTCGTGTTCCACTTTAAAATCGAGTCAATTATAATTATTTTTTTGTAATTTATGAATTTAAACTTAATTATTTAGGTTTAGGATTCAGGATCCATGTTTAGATTTCATGTTTAAAATCTAGGGTTCGACTTTTTTGGATTGGGATATATTTTCTATTGTAAACTTACGATGTCACGATTCACGGTTCATGGGTTAGGACTTAATGGTTTAGTGTTTATAATTCAATAGTTCATAATTTAGGGTTCATGATTCATATATTCGAGGTTCATAATTTATGTTGTATAGCTCAATTTTGGAGTTGAACAAAATTGGGACAGAGTAATTGTGGGATAGAGGATCATTTCCCGGAATATATAGAATCTAACTTCTTAATTAATATCAAAATTATCACTTTATTACTGTTTATCCCACTATCCTTTTTCTCTCTCTCCTTCATAAGACGTCTTTCTTTCTCTCTCTTCTCTATTTTAAAATTCCAAAATTTTCTCTGAAAATCCATGACATATTTGAAGGTTTTTCTATTTATTTTCTCTTTTCCTTTCTCTCTGTCTCTTTAATGGAGGATTTGGTCAGGTGGCGACGGATCTGCCCAACAAGCTCGACTACAGTCTTAAAGCGATGGAATAGTTTGCGGTGGAGTTTCCGACATGGGAAATCATCTTCGTCGCTACTGCAAGTCTGCTACTTCGATGGTTCATCGGAGAAGAAGTAATTTTATGTATTTTAGTAGGCACGTAACTTTTATCATGACATGGTGTATATTTTATTATGGTACAAGGTACATTTATCATGGCACAAGTACACAAAAAAAGTTCTATGTGTGCCCCCTAATATCTAGCAATTGTTTACTCTCACGTCGTGCCAAGGTATATCATGGCCCGAGATATATTTTTTTGTGGGACGAAGTGTATTACTTATGGCACGAGTACATAATATCATTTCTACAAATGCCCACTAATATCTAGTAATATAATATTCTGACGTCGTGCCGATGTTCCCTAATATCTAGCAATTGTTTATTCTCACGCGTGCCAAGGTATATCATGGCACGAGATATATTTTTTATGGCACGAAGTATATTAGTCATGGCATGAGTACACTATCATTTCTATGCGTGCCCACTAATATCTAGTAATATAATATTCTGACGTCGTGTCGATCGTGCCATGTTGAAAATTAAAACATAAAAGCTTGAAAATGACAATGACGTCTCTGTAAAATGAAGAGAGAAGAGATAGAGAGAAATGAAAATGGAGTCTGCAAAAAAAGGAGGAGAAAGAAGGGGAAGAAAGTATAATTAATTAAAGAGGAGAGAGAACAAAAGGTGATTGAAAAAGATGGGTTTGCGACCATTTTACAAAGAAGGATGAGAATGAGATGGGCACAAAAACACAAAAGATACTGATTTTAATATATTTTTATAAAATTAACAAATTTAATATATTCACTACCACTTTTGAGGATTTTCACCATAACTTAATGTGTGCATGTAAGATATTTTATGATATTCTCTATCTTATTATTATACTTGTAGCTAGTGAAAGTAATTCGAAAGAAACTAGTTACATTATTATATACAAATTATTATTTCAAATGTTAGGTTTTTTTATATAATATTTAGTATAAAGTTTAATTATCATTTTGCAATATAATATCAATTATCAAATCATTATTTTTTGTATTATCTATTGCGTTTCCTTTAACTTTTAAATTTTTTAGGGTTTTGGATCTATAGATTCACTTCAAAATATTTTCTAGAGATGACTTTTAAGGGAAGTCTAACATACGAAACTATATTTGGATTTGCGTTAACAATATTTTTAATTATTACAAGTTTTAATTTCTTTTGTGTTATATAATGTTACTAGCTTTTACGTGCATTGTATATATATACTATATATATTAGTTTAAACCATTAATGTGAGTTCATGGAATATTATTATTATAATATGTTTATTACGTGGATCGCATAATAGACATTTCGTCTGAGGATGACAATTTGGATTATTGACTCGAGTTTCGATTTCGGCTCATTTCAAATTTTATATAAAAGAAAATTTGCATCATATAATTATTATATTTTAAGATAACTTTTAATTTTTTATTGCTTCAGGTGGTTCATGAGTTTCTATCTAGTTGACTTTGAATTTCTCTCAATAAATTTATGTCGGGTCAATTCTTGTTCGTAATGTCAGATTAAGAAGTGTAGTATAATTTATATTATGATTGACGTTTAAATTCTCAGTTACAGGAACACTTCCATCAAAAAATAAAAAAGTTAAAGGAACACAATATGATTAAAATAAATAATGATTTGATAATTGATCCTCGCTCTGATCCCAAGAAAATGTCATCTTAGTAAAAAATTACGATTCTCTCGATCTTATCATAAACAATCTACTTAATTTAGTTAATTATATTTTCTTATTCCACAAAACATATTCAATTAAATAGATTATGTAATGGATATATCCATCATTTTTCATCTTTAATTTTTCAGAAAAGGCTAAAACGGCATTTTTTTGAAAACGGAGAAAGAGTATTATATTGCAAAATGAATAATTAAACTTTATACTAAATTTTATATAAAAAGACTAATACTCCCTCCGTTCCATATTGATGTTTAGGATGTTCTTTTCTTTTTCAATTAGTTAACGTTTTACATATTTTTCATCAAATCTACCAATTTTCTCACTGGACTCAATCCTAAAATATCTATACTTTTCAATCTATTAGAAATATTTTAATTTTGTCAAATCTTTAGCTGAGGGTATATCTGTCGAAATATATAATCCTTAATTCTTTCCTTTCATTCTAAACCGTCAATTAATATGGATCGAATGGAGTATTAAATAATTTGCATATAATAATGTAATTAGTTTCCCGAAATACATTTATTGATTATCTTACAACAAAATAACCATTTTGACTTTAACATATACTCCCTCCACACACAAATAAGTGACATTTTATACTTTCAGGTGACATTTAAAAAATTATAGAATGGACGACAACACCCCTCAATTATTTTATTTATCAATATTTTTATTACCTTAAGTTTCTCTATATTTTTTCCATACCTTATTTTTATAATATTATAAAATTTATATAGAAATTTCTTTAGATTTAACTAAGAACAATATTAGAAAAACACATGCAAAAAATACTATGTGACACTCTTTTGTAAATGAATAATTCTTCCTAGAATGGGGCTTATTTCTGAACGGATGGGTTAATAAATTACATTTATTTTCTACAGCTCATCCTTAGCGTCATCCGAATCTATAATCGCATACAAAATTTAACAATCTTTCATAAAGAGATAGATTACTACTCACTCCGTTTTAAAATAAATGTTATTTTAATATTTTTTGTAAAAATAAAAAATTAATAAAAATGACAAACATATCCATACAAAATTATATAATTTGTGGAATAAGGAAATAATCAACTAAATTAAGTAGATTTTTTAGAGTAAGATTGGAAGATTTTTTCATTTTTTATGTTAAAATTACATTTATTTCTTTAAAAAAAAATATCTTCTCTTAAACGACACTTATTTTAAAACGGAAGGAGTAAAATATATATCTTACAAGGAATATTAAGAAAGATTGCACGCACACGTTAATTTTGGAACTTAGTACTTACTAGATTTTGTTTCCGTTCTTTGTCCTCTCATTCCAAACCCTCGTACTGATGGAGATAGTGTCATAGTTATCGTTTTGATTATTATAAGTAGGAAAAAATACGATATTTTCCACTTTGGACTTCTTTCATAAACAATCTTATCATAAACAGTCTTATCATTCTATTAGTACAATATATTCCGCTTTGGACTTCTTCGACCCGCCCAGACTTATTGGGTCTCCTATAAACCCTCGTACTGATGGAGATAGGCTCGTGCTTATAATTCACCACCTTCCTCATGTCTAACACGCGAAACTTAGGTTTCCCATATCAACCAACGTGAAGTACATTGTGCAACCATGTTGGTAGTGTCTAGGTGAGGCAATGCCAAGCATTCCAACACCAAAATTAAATTCCAGCGTGCGTTCCCATAGTTAAATTTTTATATCCGTCACTGATGTCAAGAATGTAGAACAATTGTTGATAAACTTTTAATCAGCCGAATTATATTTTTTTTAATCATGCTTCCCAGTAAGACTAAGGAGGAGTTTTACAGCACATAATAATCTACATACAGGACACCGAAGTGCCCAAAGGAAGAAACCAGGGGATGTCAATAATAATAAACAATATATGACAGATTTTGTCGTCAGATACCCATGAATCGGGCCGCCTGGGACTGCCAGTGCGTCCTCGCCTGCAGTAGCCTCTCTGCTTTTTCTGATTTACACCGTTCTGCCCAATACTCGGGACAACTGTTGATATGCATTGCAAAGTTACTAACTATTTCAATTAGCAAGTAATGGATTTAGCAACGCAGAGATAAAAGTTACCTGCGTTTTAATAGGATATGTAGTTCTTCCAAAATCACAGCAGATTCGTACACTCCCCCCTGGCATCAATTGAAAAATGAATTTATTCAATCATTTAATGTTTCTTTGGATATATTTTCAGTAGTATATTAATTTGCTTTACAAAATACTTGGCAGAGAGCAGGGCAAGAGAGAGAGAGAGAGAGACGCATGATACCTCTCGGCATACTGGGCACTTCTTATGAGGATATGCTGCCTTCAGCCCTTCTACTATGCTCACAGAACTAGCTTTACACGCGCACATATAACAGAAAAAATGGCCACAGCTAAGAGATACTGGATCAAACAACGTCTCCTGATTAAAAAGAAAAAGGGGATATCAGCAACAAGGTGGTAAAAAAAACTATGGAGAGAAAACTCATCATTGAACAGGGCTTCGGAAAATGTAGAAGGTCCAGAAATGACTAATAACAAGAACTACATTCAAGAACAAAGAAAATGATTCCTATATATTCCAGCTTAGGTGTACCTCTTATCTTTGTGAGCTCAAGATTTTATTCTCCCGTGTACTCCACCGAAGATGTGTACTGAGAGCACTTTATACAAATACTGCACGACCTTTTCACAAAATGATCTGAAGATTTTTATTATTATAATAAGGTGTCAATTATTTAATTCAGAGACCAACAAGTAAATGTGACAAGCTTCCCATGCATTAGACTCACCAAGCATATTGAACAGGTCAATTCAAGGTCAAGCTTGACAGAATCGAAGAGCTCAAAAGACAAAGATGGTTTTCCATCATTGAATACGAGAGAACACCCCTCGAATAGCGCAGGGGCATTTCCTATATTGGCTTTAGAATCTCTCAAGTTTATGTGGACAGCCATAAGTTCATAAAGCCACGGTGACTGAAGAATCTCAATTTGCATACTTTGGGCTCGTGACTTGAAAGCTTGGCCTTGTTTAGAATAGTGAATCTGCAATGGAAATATAAGCACATACAGTATCTATTACACAAAAATAAATGAAATATATTTATGTATCTTCTTATCGGTGAGTTTTGTATTTGTACCTTATCGTACTTCTTCAATATTCTGCGCATAGCAATGGCGTGAATGCTAGCATATGTAACCAGCGTCTCGCATTCTTGAATCAAGGTGCGGTGATTTCCTTGTAATCTGTCTCCTGCCCAGGTAAGACAATTGCTGCAACCAGATGTCAAGTGGCGATCGAGCAATGTTTGCGCTCTTTTATTGAAGAATCTTACCACTGCAGACATTTCACTGAGAAGCAAAGGGAAAAATGCCCCATCACATACTGCAAAAGACAAATTTTTTCAACCAAATATCATACTTATGCAGAGCATAGAAATTAGTGCTTATAAACTGTTTCTTTATGTCTTTTTAAGAAACAAAAACTCTAGTAGGACGGTCTTACAATAAGACTGATAGTTAAATGAGTTCAACTACATCAACCGTGTTGATTATATTTAATTCATATTTGACTAATTAGATCATCGCCATACACTGACACTGTTTCACAGGAGATCATCTCCTTTATGAACACTCCCTATCACCAGAAGCAGCATTTCTGATATTGAAATATTCTCACCTCTAAACACTTACTCTTCAATGGAATTAGGAATGAAGAAAAATAAGCAAAAATGAACGTGCATCCGGCAGAATACTCATGATTCATCTAAATGAACTACCATAAGTTTCAAATTTACAGCATCTTAAGGATTTTCAATCCAATTCCTATTCCACAATTGTGAATTCAACACACTGTCTCATTCATTGGGTATTGATGTAACTTCTACCATACAATCCATAAGAAACAAGGATTTTCAAATTCACCGGATTTCGCAATTCCACTTAAGCTCTTTCCACACAAACCCTAAATTAACATCTACAAGTTTTAAAATCAACCAAAACCCTACCTCTATGCAGAGCAAAAGGGGGCAAGGCAAAAACATGATACACGAAATTACTAAGGGGCTCCAAACATCAGCAGAATCAAGCACAAGTAGCAATAATTCACTAACCTGAACAGTGATTATGGTTACTGGAGGCGCCATCAGCAACAGCTCTCGGTGAATGTGGCTGTTTCCTGCAAGTTTCCAAGATATTCTCGAGTTTATGGCAGCCAATACGAGGTAATTTCTTCCGCCCTAGCTCCTGCATTAACTCCTCATATTTACTACAGAATTTCATCTCACCAATGTCGGATTTCTCTTCTTTCCGAAGCAAACACAGACAGTTGAGGAGAGAGAAAGAGTGGAATCAACCTATTATCCACTAATCAAATGGATGAGTTATCTGAATATATACATAGAATTGAGTGTGTAGTGAATATGTAGAATTATATTCTATTGATCACGCAGGCTGATAGCTCAGTCTCAGTCATGTATAATGTGGTTGGTCGAGCAAGATCAAAAGATACCTTCAACGGATTACAGATGGCATTCTTTATTACATTTCTTTCAATATTTTAAGTTTGCGACGGCGAAACGTTGAGGACACTCTCGTTCTTAAATCAGTTTTTAATCGGAAAATTTCCCAAAAGTCTGAATTTAAAAAAGTTAGTGTAAATACTACCACCATCCTACTTTAACTTAAATATTTTTCTTTTTGATTTGTCCCCACTTAACTTATCAGCATATAACAATTTTTTCTCACAATCTTCGCATTCAGAAAAGTTAAAGATTCCACAAAATCTATTTTTTCTTAACTTACGTGCCCGTTTAAATTTAGACAAATTAGGCCGAGACGGAAGGAGTAGTAAGTATTTTTATTCTACTATCTTCGCTTTTTAATTGTCATTCCAGCATTGAATAAGAAAATTAATGATATGTTTGGTTGGGACTAGGGGTGATTGGGGCACTGTTGACTGTGGATAGTGGCTAGAGTTAGTGGTTGGGAGTATTAAAAGAGTGATGTTTGTTTGCGTGGCTGAGACAGTGGGTGTAGTGTAGGATATAATTTTAAATTGTAAAATGTGATGTGATGTGTGTAAGATGTTGTTATTAATAATTGATTTAATTATTAAAATAGTATTGAGATTTGTGATTGATTGATAATATGTATAATTGTTGATATGTGATACTTAGTTGTTGTTGGGTTAAAATTGTATATATTTGATAATTTTAAATATGTTAAATGGTTATTATATAAATAAAATTATTAATGTGAGTAACAAATATTTTGGGATAATTAATTTTAATAAAACTTAAAAAACGTGGAAAATATATAAATTGACATTTATCTTAATTATTTATTATATTTTACTTATTTTCGGTTTTTACCAAAAAAAATAATTAATTATTTTTTTCGTTGAGTTTACTAAATTTGAATTACTAGTTTATGAACCTTTTAAATAAATGTTATATTCATTTTGTTTTTCTTCTTCGAAATGAATAAATATGATGTTTTTTAGTATGTTAAATGATTATTAATAAATAAAAATATTAATGTGAGTAAAAAATATTTTTGGGGTAATTAATTTTAATATAAGAAATACGTGAAAAATATATAAATTGACACTTGTCATAATTATTTATTATATTTTATTCATTTTCGTTTTTTTCCCAATTAAAATAATTATTTTTTTCGTTCAGTTTATTAATTTGGAATTACACGTTTCTGAACCTTTCAAATAAATGTTTTATTCACTTTGTTTTTATTCTTCGAAATGAATAAATATGGTATTTTTTTATGTTAGATGGTTATCATATAAATAAAAATATTAATGTGAGTAAAGAACATTTTTCGAGTAATTAATTTTAATATAAAATATACGTGGAAAATATATAAATTAACATTTGTCTTAATTATTTATTATATTTTTTTTTCATTTTTTTTTCAAAAATAATAATTAATTATCTTTTTCGTTCAGTTTATGAAATTTGAATTACTAGTTTCTGAACCTTTCGAATAAATGTTTTATTCATTTGGTTTTTCTTCTTCGAAATGAATAAATATGATATTTTAAAGAGTGGTGTCTGTTTGGGTGGTTGAGGTACTGGTCAGGGGCGGATCCAGAACTCATGGTTAGGGGGCGGATAAAAAAATAATCTCCAACCAATATTAATATGCACGTGATAATAAATATTAAATATATCATATTTATTATTTAAATAGAATATCAACAATATTTATCATTGTATATGTTGAAATATATCACTAGCTATCTATATATTAAAACATAGAGTATATTTATTGTATATAATGGAAATTATCTAAGTATATTTTTCGTATTTTATAATTTTAAGGGGGGTCAAACATTCATTTTCTTCAACACAAATACACAATATACATATTATACACGTTTTAGACATAAAAATAGTAGGGTATAGGCTGGAGTTGGGGGGTGGTCAGGGCCACCCCACCCATAAGGCGGGTCCGCCCCTAGTAGTAATTGTAGTGTAGAATATAATTTTAAATTGTAAAAGGTGGTGTGATGTGTGTAAGAGTTTCCCTGCTTCAGTTGAGATTACTCATGTCAGTAATGCAACGATTTCGGCTGCTTCTAGCATTGCCGGTGATTAAAAAGAAAAATGAGGGTTTAGGGGTGGTTGTGGTAAACATGAAAACAAACATAGGTAGGAGTTGAACCAACCCATTTGGGGTTGTGCCAATCCCAACCAAACATACACTAAGGGACTTGAGGAGTAGACAAATAAGTCATCAGCTAATTTCCTTAAATCCCTTCATTTTTTCCTCATTTCCTTATTATTATTAACACTTTCCATAACTATATGGTTAATATTGAAAAAAGAAAAAAAAAATGATAAAAAAGTTAGAATGACAACTAAAAAAAATCGAAGGTAGTTGTTGATATGCAAATTTTGTATCTAATTGAAATGTACCACGTAATAAAATATATGTTGAAAATTAATTTTATATTAATTATTTTTAATGTTAGGAATTGGTTAAATAAAATTCTTAAGTTAAATAATCAATTTAATTGGTGATTTACTATATATTTTATTGATCAATGGGAAGCCGCCACGTGTCAAGATGATGCAAATATTACTAAATTAAATTAAATTAATTTAGTAATTATCCAAGAAGATGAATATAAATATCAAGTCATGATAGACCAATCAGAATGCTTCATGTGTCAAGTTGTTGCAGTAATTATTAAATTAAATACAATTAATTTAATAATTATCTTATGGATAATGATATTGTGGATGACCAATCATATCGCTTCATTCAGACTCAAGCCTATTAAGGTTCTCAATCCTATCACTATAAATAGGGCCGCATTCTCCACCAAAAATCACAACAACATAAGCTCAAGAAAGGTGGTACAAAATCAATCTTGAGATTAAGGCGGTATAAAGCCAAAATCCGGCGGTACAAAATATATCCGGTGTTACAAAGTCAATTCATGATAACATTTGATTCGGGATTTTACTCCAATCCTTGAATTTAACGTTATAAATTGAAGATTCGGTGTGGATCAGCCCAAAGTTTATCGAATAGTCGAGAATCAAGTGAAGAATTCCAGTACAAAGGAATTTTGGTGTTCTTCGAGAAATCCGGCAAGAAACGACGTTTAATTCAAAATCAAGCATACAAGCTTTGGATTAGCGTTATTCAAGTCAACGAACTTGAAGACATATACAATTGAAGAGAAGAATCAGAGGAGAATTAGAGATAGGAACTCACAAGTTGTAGACATTATCCATTTAATCCGAGAGAAATCCAATCTTGTAATTCTTTTTCATGTTTATCAATATAATATACGAAATTTGTTACAGTAAGATTAAATTTTACTTCTTTTATTTAAAATATTATATTTGCTCGTTTTGATTATGATCCTTTAACTATTATAATTCAATAAATTGGTCACTGAACTTTCGAAATTCGATAAATTGAGCATTATTGTCATAGACGGTGGCATAACCAATTTATTGAATTTTGAAAGATAAATGATCAATTTGTCGAATTTTGAAGGTTAAAGGACCAAAATTTAAATGCCTCCTTATATAGAAAATGGTGAAATTTAATGGATTAAAAAACTATTTACTCTAAAGGTTATCTAGGGTCTAGTTGAGTTTTTCTCCAAAACATAGATTCTAAATTTTATTCTCAATTAAAGACTTATGTCTTGAAAAAAATAAATATTATTTTATTTAGGGAAAATACAATACGAAATATGAAAATCTTCAATATACTCCGTATTGAAAATTTCAATTTACTCTAAGTATTTTCTATTTTTTCATGACGTAAGCATGAATTTCGACGTAAGCATAAATTGAGAATGAAATTCAAAATCCAAGCCCTTAACTAAGAAAACTCAGTATTCAGATTCCGAATTGAGAACTTACAATATCCAGACCTTCAATTGAAATTTATCCCCTTTTTTTAATTATCTTGCTCACATTTGTGGTAAAATTCTATGTTAAATTTATAGGAAATATTTGTGCTGGGATGGTGGTGTTTGGAGCACATCAAACATATTTTATAAATAGGAGATGTTTGTTTTGGGATGTAGATTTTGAAGCACATCCAAGTGCTACATCCACGATGTTGCAACCAAATAAATAGTAAAAAGAGTGTATTGTTGATGTCAAACTAATCATTATGATGGTGGTGATTAAAAAATTGTTTATAATAGTGGAAATGATAAAAAAAAAAAAAAAAAAAAAAGGGTTATGGAATCTAGCCGGTAGATTTTTTTTTTTTTTTTAATTCAATTTGTTTACAAATATATTAAGAAATATTAGTGATAAATTATTTGTGAAAGCTGTAATTAAAATTTTGACATTAATACTCGATCGAGGATTAAAAAAAAGGTCCATTTTTTTAGATTTCTTCAAAATGATAGTTAATTGAAATTTCGTTTTGCGATAATTATCAATTATATTTGAAATTTTAATTTGAAGGTTTTTGGAAAACACACACAAAAAGGGCAGAATTTTGCCCGTTTAGTAAAGTCAAAAATAAAAAATGTGATGATTGGTTCATTGGCAATAATTAAAAATGTTATTGAGATTTGTAAAGGAGTAGAATTTTGGATGGAAAGATGAGTGGAAGTCTAGAACCATCATTTACAATCTAAAACAAAAATAATCTTGGATGAATACTTTCCATCTGAATGGGTTCATCTCAATCCAAATACCCTTGTACTGTTGTAGCGTATGTGCTCTCACTAAATTTTGACTATTGATTTATTATGTGTCATGTTGCATATTCAGTAGAAAGCAATCTTCGACCAAAATTCCATAAAAGAATATCAGATTGGAGGGATTTAGAAGGGAATATAGTGAAACCTTACAAAATACAGTTTTTTTTTTTTTTTTTTTTTTTTTTTTCTCACAGCCCTAGAGATCAAGATTTTGGAGAATAAAAGAATTCGTCGTCCGATTGAATCTGCTTATTACAAAAAGAAAATGTAAAATTTAAGCGGGGCCGGTTCGGTTTCATTAATAAAGAGAGACCTTAGTCAACTCCTTAGCTTGGTTCCACTAATACAAGAGAGACCGCGGTCAGCTAGCTGTAGAAATCAGGGGCTCAACTCGGCCTCATTAATAAAAGAGAGATCTTAGTCATCTAGTGAGGCTAAAGAGTTTGTGAAGTGTTATTCCTTTTTTTAATTTATTAATGTGAGAAAATTAATATATGAACTTTTCTTCAATATTTTATCATGCCGTGGTTGCTCTTTTTGCAATTTATTAATGAGGAACTATAAACCTAAACAGGACCACTCATGTTACGTCACGTCGATAACTCATCCGGACAAAGCCATATAAATCGAAGTTTATCCAACATGAGCTTAAGAAGCGAGCTAAAAAGCAACACCTTATTACCCACAAGAGTCAAATTGCTTCCTCCAGGTTAAACTATCATGAGAAAAATTGGTCTTCTCCTTGTAGATTCTCGAGTTCTCAGATTTCCAATCGTATTTTCTCTAACTCTTGCAATTCTAACCTTGTCTTACCCACTTCCTCTTTGATGCATGCTTCTTACAACCTATGTTCATTCCTTACTGCGGACCTTCTTGCTGCATGCATCCTTGATGATCTTGTTGCATCTCTTGTTGTAACTTCTACCTAAGTAGAATAAACCTTATCTATTAGAAATATTACAGAGTATGTGAGGGGCAGTAATTACTCTTTGTAGTATAGTATTGTCATCATCAAAATTATATACAAATTCCCTAACAATGGATATGTTCCTTTAACATAGTTTAGATTCGACAATGTTTTCTTTTATATGAACTCTTTTTTTTACATATAAGGAATGAGTGAGCTACGGACCAGGTACGAGTTTTTTTTCTTTTAAATTTTTATTTTAACACCACAATCCTTCAAGTTACAATTCGATGTGGTAATTCAGGCAGTCCGGTTTGACAATCGGACCAACGTTATATTTCGAGTTGGGTCGGGCCTAATTTGGTCGGCCCAACCTATCCCCTATAAGATACTAAAATTATCGGGCCGACTCGTGATCTGTCGGGCTTTTGCCCCATGAAGTCGGATCGATCGGGCCAAATAGTACTTCGTGCCAAAATTTTTATGGCCCAATTTATCTAAAATATCAGGTTTCTTGAACCGATCTATCGGACCGAACCATTTCGCTACCTCTAGTTACGACTTAATGCCAATTGCCTTTCCAAAACTTAATTGACAAGAGATTCAAATTAGAAGCAATTCAACACTTATCTATTACCACACCTTGTATTTAGGACATCAAAATTTGCTAAATTAGTAGCGTTTGTTTTTATTCTCTCGTAATTTGTGATGTTTTTAATAATGGAAAGTTTTTATTAGTGAGTTTTAAAAGTTAGATGTGTTTTATTTTTGACATAATAAAAATTCATTAAATCGTTGAAATGAGCCAACACTAATTAATAAAAAAAAAGTCAACAGAATACAAAGATATATGAAACATATAAAGTACAAAACTATTATATCTAAACCTATACATATCCTATACATATCTAAACTCAATAAATCAAATAAAACGCAATCGCGCTGGACAAATCTCGTACCAAAAAAATATTTTCATGTATGTTAAAAAAGTGTAACCGTTGGGTTAGTATGACTGTTTAAAAATATGATTTGGAACTGAAAGTTTTGAAGGAATAAAAAATTGTGAATGTGTAGTTTATTTTATTAATATGTTTTTATAGTTATATTTATATGTATGTTAAAATGTGAAAAATTATAGCTTTAATTAATGGGTGTTTTTAGTCAAATGTTACAAGTGAGGCAACGTGATTAAATTTAAATTTGATCTAGTCAGAATGCTCATTCTCTGCTTTAAAGAAAAAAATATGAACATTACAGAGATAATGCAAAAAGTAAACGCTATATTTATTTATGAATTTCTCCGATGCTTAATGGAGAACATAATATCTAATTCAAATAATTTTATTAATGATAATTTAAATTTTTAATATTTTTGATAATTTTTTAATGATGATTTGGCAATATCTCATATATATATATATATATATATATAAAAGTAAAATGGAGGGTATTAGTGTCATTTTAGTTTTCCCTCCAAAAATTTTAGACTACAATTAGTAATTTTTACTATTTTTGGTATGTTCATAAGTTTCTTTTATTTATTTTTAAATACAAATAATTTTTTCATCTTAAATCCGATTTTTATGCATAATATACCAAATTATTCATCTTTTCACGAGCTTCGATTTGACATCCATATCACATACATTATAATGAGATATTAGATTTGAATAAACGGATTGTTTGTTTGTTAATTTTTGTGTTATAATTGATCGTCATTGTAACTTGAACTATAATATTTTGGTTTTAGTTGCAACTAAAATTAGCAAAATGATTTCTTTAAAAAAATAATGAGTATTTTTTTATAATTATTTTTAATTACCTATTTATATTTTTAATAATGTGTATTTTGTTAAGATTACTCTTTTAAGGAAATTTATTCTCTGCAACCTAAATTATGACATTTGTTAATTTTTGCAATCTTTTTAATTTTTTTACTTTTTCTAATATTCAATTATATATGTTTAAACTTTGTAAACTAAATAATACTTTGTCGCACTAATCAACATCAACTGTCTTTTTTACTCTTAACAATCTAAATAGCTTTTTCCGCATTAATCAATTTTTATCTTCAAACAAATAAATTATTTGTGAGAAAAATATAACATTTATATAAATAATTTACAATACCATATAAAATACGGAAATATCCAAATATTTTGAAGAGCTCATAGACTTTAATTTGTTATTTGAATTATTAAATAACTTTTGAATTTTATTTTATTAGAATAAAAATTTCTTAAATAAAATTATTTAAGTATATTTGAAATCACCAAATGAAATCTCAAAAGTTGCAAATGAAAATCTAACGTTATAATTAGAATTTGAAAGTTTTTTAGATAAATTAAAAAAATATAAAATAAAAGTAAGAACATAAAGAAAAACAATATTAAACTTTACTTTACATATGAACTACCCAAATAAAATAGCATTGTTCCGTTTATTATATATTTCATGGATATTTTAAATTATTTATAGTTAGAATTTAAAATTTATTTTATAAATTAAAAATCTATATATATATATATATATATATATATACATATAAGCCATGGTAGGGTCACTTCTGTAAGTAGCACTTTCCAGCCTAAATTTCAGACTGTGATTGATAAGTTGTTGTCACATTTGGTAAGATTCAAAATTAATTTTACTTTCTAAGGTGGCAAATATCTTTTTCAATTTCTCATATATTTATTATGTATACTATATCAAATTAATCATCTTTCGACGATATTCGATTTGACATTCATATGTGTATATATATTAAAACAAATATAGCATTGAGTAAGATTTCAATATTTATTGTATGTTGCAAAACAAATATAACATTGATTCGGAACAAAATGAAAAATCATTCAAATAATTCTCTTTACAAATTATATTACTTGATTATTTCATTATAACGACAACTAATAAGTTTGATTTATTTGACTTGAATTATCTCAAGTTTTCTTCATTTATTACATTGAGAGAAAAATCATTGTATAGACAGTTGAACACATACTATATCGAATTAAAAGCGATAGTTAATATTTGATTTATAATCATCTTATTAAATTATTAAATTTGCTAATGTTTATTTTTTATAATAATTATTTTTGTTGATAAATCACAAAACTATGACTTTCGCTCATATATATAACTTTATATATGGTAATTAATCTTTAAAAAAATATTACTTTTTTATATTTTGCATATATTAATGTTACTTTTCTATAAATAATTACACTTTGCAACCTAAACCATGCTATTATACAAGTTGCAACTAAACTTCTTTTAAATAAGCAAAATTAACCAACTTAAACTATATATATTTTTTAGACTTTGCAACCTAAACAATACTTGGTAACATTAACCAATCCCAATTATGTCCTACTTTTTTTTTTCCCCCACATTTTGCAACCTAAGCAATTTGTTTACATTAACCAATGTGTATCTTTAGATGAATCTACTATTTACAATATAAACGTATAATATAATTGAAACTTTTCAACATATATATAAAAGAACTCATATGTTTTATTTTGTCATTCGAACTATTCAAAAAATACAAAAGATGTTTTATTTTGTTATTCCAACTATTGAATAACTTTTGAATCTTATTTTGTTTTTTTTTTTATTTTGTCATTCTTTGTATATCTAAAATGCCAAGTAAGGTATTAAAACTTGCAACTAAGATTTTTTAAAAGTAAATAGTTATAATTAGAATTTAAAATTTTATTTAGATAAATTTAAATATTTAAAATAGAATAGAAAAAATGAAAGAAAAATAATTTACTTATAACATTATTCAGTTTATTTTATTTAATAATATGAGTTGATAGTTAAATATTTATGTTTGTTTTAACATTCATAATTAATTAACCTATAATTCATATAGGTGGAGAATGAAATAGACACACTAAATGTGTGTTTGGATTTCAAAGATAAGAAATGAACATTTTGAAAAATATATTTATCTTAATATTAATTTTTATATATAGACATATATAACATACCTATATATAAAGTAAGTTATATTAAATTCATGTATAACATGCGAGAAACTTATATTCACATTACTTATAATTTTATTTATGTTTTATTCTACATTTAAAAAAATATTTTATTAGGGTAAAACGATCACATATTTAAATATTAGACTATATCATATTTAGTTTTATTAAAATCATTACATTTTAAATAAACTTCCGTGCATCGCACGGGAATAGTACTAGTTAATTTAACAATACTCTATTTCAAACCAAACATTAGATTATACATTAAAATTTTCACATTTAAATTTCCACTTTACACATCATCCATAAACAAATATACCAAAAAGAGTGATTTCATTTTGTTTTTATACAACATAAAGTATATTTTCCAATTTTCTTTAAGTAACACACAATTTTGAGAACCAACACGAAAAAATAAAAAAATTATGATGATACACGTAAGTATCGAAAACCATGATGATCGTGGGTATGAAAAAATCAGTTATAGAAAAACTTACAACTGAAAACCAGTGTTTATGGGATCGGATCGGTGATTGAATCGGACAAATCATCGATTCAAGGTTCGATCGATTCAACCGGTTAAAGATAACTTGTTTGCTTTTGGATTTCAGTAGTTGTTTATGTGTAATATAATCTAATTTGATATTAGAGTTTAACTTGTAAAGAAAAGTTCAACATATATCAATATCAATTAATCCAAAGATACTTGTAACTCTAATTTTTTAATAACATCCAAGTGCCAAATTTAAAATTAGATGGAAAAAATAAGGGTAAACTGAAGATAAAGATAAAAATCCCGTTTTTATACTTAATACATGTCCAAACACAACTTCATTTTTAAAAAATAAAAATAAAAATTGAAAATAATGCTGGTTCAATCGGTCCGACGGTTCGACGGTCGAACTGGTTTTCATCGATTTTCAACGGTTTAATGACATTTTCGATTATTTAATGCTACCGAAGCGGTTCCAAGCCCAATTTCTAATTGAATCGGTTAAACTGACTAATCCGGTCCGATCCTACAAACCATGCTGAAAACTATTAAGAGCAAATTACCTATTACATGAAAATTTAGAATTGAAAATGGAAATATCACAGTATCACTCCACTCAAGCACAATCTGAACCGTGTTATTTCTAAATAAACACTTAGCATCCGTTTAGTTGCAAATTATTATTGACAATGATAATGAATATGAATAAAGGACCAATCATATTATGAAATGCAGTGGGGAAAATTGTTAATCAAAGAGGGTAATAATTAATTATTTATTATGTATCAAACACCATAAATGAGAATGAGTCATCATTCATTTTCATTCTCTACCCCTAAAACTTCCAATCAAACGGGTCTTTGAAGTGAAAAAAATCCTCTTATTAAACCAAAAATTAAAAACAAAACATAAGATAACATGTTACTCATATGGCAGCACATGCCAAATCGTACATTCATGCAGCACAGTCGTGCTGCAATTGATCATAAATGGATCTCCGTCGTAATCGTCTGGTCCATAGATTACCAATTTAAGCCACATCACATGGATAAGATGGAGACTGCTTGTTATCCATAATAGAAGACCGTAGAAGCCGCCGGATAGTAGCAATCGATGATTACCATGTACTATTCACTGTATCTGCTTTTTCCGGTGGTGGTGCATTTGGTCACCGCTGCGGAGCTCTACAGCAGAGCTGATTTTCCGGCGGATTTTGTTTTTGGTTCTTCAACCTCCGCTTATCAAGTTAGTTTCGCCGTCTTTTCTGTTTAGTAAATAAATGTGCTAGAATTTATCTTCAGTTCCGTTGGTGAGTAATCAAGTATAATGTCCTCACTCTTCAGCTTGTTCATTATTTTATCTTAAATTTGCATTTAAACTTGTTTGATCTTGTTTTTTCATGTTTAGATTTTCCTTCTCTTTTTTCTTCTCTATATTTTGGCAACTTATGGTGAGCTCCATTCAATCTTGATAATGAGAAAAAAACAAATTATATTAATCCTGATTATCAATTGACCGAACCTGTTTGATACTATGTCTGAATCAAATTTTGTGCAACTTTTATTGTGTCTGTGCAATCAACAAAGTACGAGGGGGCAGCGTCTGAGGATGGAAGAACTCCTAGCATTTGGGACACTTTTGCCCACTCTGGTCTCTACTTTCTTCTGTATCTATCACAACTATTTTAATTTTTCGTTTTCCTTAAATTGGCATCAGTACTTTACTAATGAGCCATTTATGGATTTTTACTTTTTTTTTCTCCACTTTCTGTGAATTCAGGTCGTACAAATGGGGCCAATGGAGATGTTACATGTGATGGATATCACAAGTACAAGGTATGTGATTACTTAGGCTCTACTTTGAGCTTGTTTCGTGTTGTGTCTCCAATGTAAGCTTATTAGTTGTCCACTTCCTTGTCATCGTTTTGCTTAAGAATTGCTCATTTTTGGTGGAAGTATTCCCTGTACTTAAAGAAATTGTCTTAAACCAATGGAGGTCTAATAATCACCGATAGGAATAGATAATCCCGCATATGCTGATGATAAATTAGCAGCATGGGGAAGAAACATGTGTTATCTTTCCCGTGTTTTCTTCTTTCTATGTAGAAGGGAATAGGGTACTTTTGTATCATTTAATGCATCTGACTAAGTTGATCAGCATCGCAGTCTCTTGTTCATCTCCACTTTCAAGTTTTTCAAATTTCTGTTGTAGGATGATATAAGAAAAATGTCAAAGATGGGATTGGAGGCTTTTAGATTCTCAATATCGTGGTCAAGACTGATTCCCAGTATGTTTGCTTTCCTTTACCATGAAAGTGATGCCAAGTGAGGCTTTTCAGATTTTCCTTACTTCATCACAGATGGAAGAGGACCTGTAAATCCATTGGGGTTGCAATACTACAATAATTTCCTCAATGAACTTATACGGCACGGTAATTTCTTCTTTAAAATATGATGACTCGATTGCAAGGAAATTAAGAACATCAAATACTCTCTCCATGTCTCTCTCTCTCTAGTAAATTTCCAAAGATTTAATCTTGCAGGAATCCAACCACATGTTACTTTGCATCATCTCGACCTTCCACAAGCTCTTGATGATGAGTATGGAGGATGGCTTAGTAGAAAAATTGTGTATGCTTTTGTATATTATCATAAACTTACATAGGTATCGTTATCATCCAAGTGCATCCTATCATGGACATATGTGTTTTCTATGACTGCAGGAAGGATTTTACAGCATATACTGATGTGTGTTTCAGAGAATTCGGTGACAGGGTTTTGTACTGGACCACTGTTAACGAGGCCAATGTAATGGCGCTTGGTGGTTATGATCAAGGATACATTCCCCCAGGGCACTGTTCGTCGAGTATTTGTCCTACAGGTAATTCCTCTACTGAACCATATATCGTGGCCCATAATGTCTTGCTGGCTCATTCAGCTACTGCAAGGCTGTACAAGAAAAAATACAAGGTATCATTTTTGCTACCACTATCGGAAAATTCCGAGTTTCTTCAGTTTGTTCGTCTCGATAATGCATATTGTAAATTGTATATTGCTTCAATGCAGGCCACTCAAAATGGTTTCATTGGAATCAACATCTATGCTATGAAGGCAGTTCCTTACACCAATACAACACAAGATATAATAGCAACTCAACGGTATAATGACTATTTTGTCGGCTGGTAAGCTTAATCTGTGGTGTTTTTTACAACAGTTACCTTTGACCAAATATAAACCAACGGTCTCATAATCAACTTTTGCTTATTGTAGGTTCATGAATCCTCTAGTTTTTGGAGACTATCCTGAAATAGTTAAAAGGAATGGCCAGGGAAGAATCCCCACCTTCAGTGAAAACGAGTCAAGGCAGATTAAAGGTTCACTTGACTTTGTAGGGGTGAACCACTACTTCAGAGATTTAATTAAGGACAATTCGAGTTCCCTAGACGTTGATGACAGGGATTTTACAGCTGATATGGCAGTGCAGGTGTTTGGTAAGACTTCCATTATTTACTTGTCACGTAGTTCAAATCTGATTTGTTTCACTACTTTTCGGAGCTTATTTATACAATATACTTATCTGAATTATCAGGATAACTATTATAAATTGAGATATATTAATTTGGTAAATCATGCCAATGCATGCTGTTACGATTTATTTGTTGAGAGCACTAATTTTCAATTTTTTTTTTCGTTCTCTTTTGTGTTGCTGCAGTTGATGGTGGTGCTTCTCCATTTGAGGTAAAGTATTTATTAAATGATGTTTACCAGATTGTTTTCGTGATAATAGTGACTCTATTTTGCGTTGTTCTTTTGTCTCGACCAGTTTGCTATTACACCTTCAAGCATTTCTGAGATGCTGGAGTATCTAAAACAAGTTTACGGCAATCTCCCTGTATATGTCCATGAAAATGGTACTCTCTCTCTCTCTCTCCCAACCCCTTTCTCTCTCTCTTGTCTTGACCTCAAAAGAATGTTTCCGTAGGTCAGAGGACACTGCGTAATGGAACTCTAGTCGACAAATCTCGGGTAGAATATCTACAGGCTTACATCGGAGGAGTTCTTGATGCTATCAGGTAACTACACACGATTTTTTTAACCAGGGCATGCCCGAATTATTGTTTCATTGTGCATTCCACTCTTAACAACATATTATTGAAAGATAAATGCAAATTTATTAAGGAAGAAATTAAAAGGAAAAAGCCACACTCCGTTCTATCTTTTCCGTATGTTTTCTCTTATTTCTTGATTGTTGATTCGGAAGGAACGGGTCGGATGCAAGGGGGTACTTTGTATGGACATTCTTAGATTGTCTAGAGTTACTGGAAGGTTATGAGTCGAGCTACGGGCTTTACTACGTTGATTTGGACGACGAAGAGTTGAAGAGATATCCTAAGCTTTCTGTAGAATGGTATTCTGATTTCTTGAAGGGTGGAAGTAACAGGTTAGAGGTTACAACACACTCAACTTGGTGAAGAATTTGTCCCTTTTTCTTGGGGTTTTATATAGTTCTCTCAGTAATTTGTTTGCTGAAGGAATAATAAATTGGCTTCATCAACTTTTAGCACTGCTAAATGTAATTTTTCTATATTATCTATTAAATTTGGTGCATTTTGTAGAGAATAATCCGTCACACTCATGCATGTTTGGAAAATTATGAATTTAGTCTATTTTCATCTGAAGGAATTTATGGCAGGATGTCGAAGGTGTTGCAACACTTCGAATAACATCTTCGAAAAATAAAAAACAAAATTCAAATTGTACACCAAAACAATCAAACAAAATAGAGTGGGTATTCACACAAAAACTCGTACAGATAAAATTGGAGTATAAATTCCATTAAGCACATTCAACTTGTCACAAAGTATTAAATCGAAAGACAAACAATCTTTCAATTTAAAATCTCTCAACTAAACTATCACACGTCTAAAAAGGAGAATCAAAGACTTGATTTCTCCGAGATGTTACATAATACAAGTGAGTGTGTGAAAGAGAAGTTTGAACTGGCATGTTTGAAGATGTTTGTGATATTAGTTTAGGACTTGAGTTTTCTTCGCTTCAACAGCGTCAATCATCTAAGATGATCTTCTCTCCCTTTTATAGTTTTACATCCTTGATTGACAGTTAGCTGCGAGAAAGATTGAAAGAGAGAGAATCTTTCGCAAGAAGTTTTTAGTTACTAGGTTAATTAAGGATATGATTTGTTATTAGTGGATAAGATGTAAAACTTATCCAAAAAATACGATATCTTTAACCAACGTTTACAATATAAATCATAAATAAAATACTAAAATAATAAAGATATGAGATACAGAAACAATTCTAGTAAGGTGAAAATGTTAATGAAGTATAAACCAAGTATTGCTCACAAGGTATTGTAACATCTTGGATCATAATGGACTAAAACTACAACATCAAGAAAAAAACAAACATATCACAAAACTTTATAACACTGCACATAGATAACTAATACAAAACAAACTTAACACCCATACACACATGTGAGGGAGTGGTGGTGGAACACAAAGAGCCCCACGCCACTCCCCCCTAGCACAACAATGTCTACTCATGCCACAAACTAAACATATATGAAGGAGTGGTGGTGGATCACAAACAACCCCACTCACTCCTCCTTAATATACTAACAATAAAACTTCCCCTTGCCAAGATAAGTATGTCAATTCATGTCACAAGCCATAAAACAGTATATAAAGAAAACAGTAAAAAAGAAATTGTTCAAACTTACAACCAAGACACTAATCAACTTCCATATATCTCCAACAACCTTTCAGCCTTCAGTAATCTCTTACTCCACTTGGTCATGCGCCATTACCTTCACCTCCACTTGGGCCTGTTCCATCACCTGCTTCGACACCAGCTGCAACACCATCTCCTCCTTTTTGACCAGGAAGGAGAGATTTGAGATCAATCTTAACTTGGGTCAAATATGCAACAACAATCTCAACATCTCAGCACCTTAGCGGGGGAGTCAACCACAGCAATCCACTTCATGACCATAGAGACCGAAATGAAAACCGAGGCAGGGAGTGGTGGAACACCACCTACAACACTTGGAGGAACCTCTTCCAGTTCATCGGAAATAGCAACCACATCACGTATTTGAGGTGAGTCTAACAGTTTGGGGTTCACACAAAGAAGTCGAGATTCCAAGTAAAAGTGTGAAGCAGAGGGAATAGCCAAACTTTGACTCCTAAATATTTGAAAATCAGGCAGGGAAAAGGTAAACTGCCATAACCAGAATCCCTGAAGCATGAATTACCTTATTCTTAGGGCCAAACTGTGGTAACACCTCCAGTAAGATGGAAATGATATCATTCAGTGAGATGTGCATCACTTCATCCTCAATATTGGGAAAATCTAGAAACTCATTTGATTATCCTAGGAGTGAAGTTAAAGATTTTATGCCTAAGGAAAGTTAGCAAAACCTAGCACTTAGAGGTATTTTTCATGGACATGCTCAAATTTCAAAACTCCCGGATCAAACCTCAGTACTAGTGTTTTACCAAGGTTACAATTTTTCAGAAAATACACCAATCCATATATCTCAAAACCATTGATTAAAAGTTGTCTCTCAGAAGTAGTTTGAGTAGGCATGCGTTACCTCCAATGGTGTATCACGTTGTGGCACACTGTCAGATGAATTTTGAGGAGTGTCAGTTTCAGTATCTTCGTCCTCATTACTTTCAGTTGGTTAATCGAGGATTTTTGTATCCTTGTCACTCGAGTCATCTGGTTCCTGGAGTTTAGATCCTCATCCAATTCCTATGCAAAATCATCAATAAAGGCATCTTCAAGGCCAACCTCGGTTTGCTCCTGCTCCTCCTGAGTAGAAGGTATCTCTCACAGTTTTTTTCATAAAATTCTCCAGTATCTGATCGAATTCATAATCAGGTATTTGGTCATTTTTAGAGTGGAACCTATTTGAACTTCAGGCTGAACATGGGGTGCTGCACTGACAGACCTAACTTCTAACCCTAAATACCGCAAGTATACGGGTGTAGATGTGTATAGGATAAGTTAAGGTCGATCCTCAGAGAACAGGTTAACGCAATTCGATACCCTAATTTTATAGGATTATCCTAACTAGATATTCGAATTGCAATGTTGATTTTAATAAACTAAATTACTTGTACTAATTAACTTAACTTGTCAAACGAATAAATTTCAATTAATGAGAGTGTATCCTAGGCTTCGATTTCGTGAATTACTTCAGTGTTGATTAAGTTTAAATTATAGACTTTTAAACCAAGTTTTAGTATTTATTAGGCGGCACTTAAGTAACTTAGTCCTTCTCTCGAAGTGACTAAGTCGTGGATTAATTAGGACAACTATCCTCTCGAGTCAATTAATCCTAACAACTCCCAAAAGACCCTTAACCCTTGCCTACGCAGTCATAGACAGCTACGCTATATGTTGTACGTCTATTAACGATCCCCTCCTCTAGAAGCGGAATTGTTAATTGGGTAAACTAAGCCTAAGTGATCAAATTATGCTCAGTTATGGAAGAAAACAAGCATATAGATAAATACTTAAAACCGGAGTCTATAAATCAAAACCTTAAATAAAACATTGTCATAAACACTACTCTCTAGCCCTAGGACACGAGTAGTTTAGTTACTCATGCCTAGCATTAAATCCATACAATAATTCCTAGAATACATCGTAAAGAAATAAAAGCTAGATAAGAAATAATTAAGCCCGGTGCAGTCGACTCGTCAATCTTCGTATGCTCGTTCTTCAAATCGCTCTCTAAATACACTTCAATGCGTAAATGATGTAATGTAGCTGATGATTGAAAAACGAGCATCTCTTGCCTTTTATAGACTTCGGAACAATCCTGGGGAGTTTAGGATCCAAAACCTACTTGAACAGGAAAATCTCAAAAATTGAACTTTTGGACGCGACCGCGTCAGTTGGATATGTTCTTTCCTTTGTAACCTTCAGCGCGACCGAGTTGGTCAGTGACGCGACCGCGTCACTGAGTTCTGGACTCACCTGTTTTAGCCCTTCGACGTGACCGCGTCGATTGCTTCTGTCGTTGGGCCTTGTATTCGGCCTATTTTCATCCTTTCTTCATCCCGTTTCTTCGTGTTATCTCATAAAATTTTCATTTTGACCTGAAAACTATGAAAATACCACAAAACGAACCAATACGCCTCAAATGGTCCAAATTACATAATTCATACAATTCTTGACCAACTACGCATGTAAATGCTATAAAATACTATCCTATCTCGACCTAAATACATGCATAATTAACGTGTATCAAAATCTCCCAAACTTAAACTGTTGTTCGTCCCAAACAACATAACAAAAGACAAGCAATACAAGTGATTTATGTAACGATTTAGGGCGATTATATTATGATTCGGTTTCAGACTGATTTTTCTTTTTACAAAATTTAGGCAACACAATGTACTTAAGCATATGTGATAACATGAAAATCAACTAATCTCGAGCCGTTGAACTTTCGAGTTATTCAATCCTCACCGGTTATGTATTTCACTCATCTCTCAAGTGTTTAGGCTAATTTCTTTTTCGCTCATATTGAATTACATGCAAAACCTACCATATGTTTGTCAATCATCTAAACTAGACCTCGTACTCAATGTGTGTGAAAAAAGGATAAAAAAGGTCTTCTTTTAGTTGTAATGTTGGCTTAAGGTAAGGTGGGATATATTTGGCTAAAAGTGACTACTTTTGGACTAATCAAGTTATACGTAACCCGACTACCCCTCAATAACATCACTCAACCTCCCTCTTCAATTTTCAGCAACTCATCCCAAAAGAGATGACTTCTTCACCTTTACTAAACCTTTACAACTAAAGTGCTTTTCAATTCACAATCAATACAAGGGTACCACTTTTTTTTACTACCCGACTGTTCTAATCAATTCTAAGCACTTTTATGATTTTCTAGCCTCTCCTCTTGGCACTTTATTAACAATCAACTTTTTATTTTCCTTTTCTCAATCGTTTTTTTTTTTTTTCCAGCTAGGAGAGACTATATTCTCTTTGTTTTTCCACTATCATTCTTCTATTATCCCCTTCATCTTTGAATTTATCCTCTAATTTGCCCATTCGTTCCCACAAATTCTTCACCCAAACTACCTTCCAATTCTCCTCCCTCTAACTTGATTAATCCAATTAAGGCCAAAAGAGTTAAATCGAAAGGTTTTTGGCTGACATTGTAAGGCTATGAAAAATTAAGGCTTTTAAGTCTCAAGCGGGCTAACTAGGGATAATTCTTGACGTTATGGTCCAAAGGCAATTTTTCACAGTTCAAATAAATAGGCTTCAAAACAAAAATGCCTAAGATCACTTCCTAAATCACACCACATATTTGACACATTCTTAGTAAAGACTCAAGGAAGGTTCTAGAGGCTAGTGCACATATTCAATCTAATTCACACCGAAAGAATGTATATTACTCCGAAAATAGGAGTACAAGTAGGCTCAAATTCTCGCCAGGGTATGTTTTGATTGAATACTCTAGGTTCAAGCTCAATTTCGTCTCAATTCACTTCTCAGGATCTATTATGTGCCTTTTTTTCCATATACTTCTCAAAATCATCTCATCATTAATTATTCACCATCCATCTTTCCCTATTTTTTCTCCTTTTCTTTTCACTTGTTATTTTTTTTTTCATTTTCTCGGGTTTAATTCTTCTTTTGACTCTAAAAACTAAAACAATAAGACTCTAGACTCATATGACTCAATCATAACAACTAAATGATCAAGTTGGGTTCACAGACACGACAGTACCAACAAGACAAATCAAACCGGGCTCACAGACCCGCTACTCCAAATATCCAAGTTAAAGCAAGTAAAATAGGCAAGTGGGCACACATACCCAATACTCAAAATATCCAAGTTAAGCAAGTGGGCTCACAGACCTCATGTCTAGATCACAAAAATACCATCACAAATTGAGCTAACAGGCTCCTCAAAGCATAACACCCCTAATTCAACAAAAGAAACAAGGCGAATAAAGCAAAATCGTATATAGCAGCCAAGTTCATTCCTCTGTTCACCCCCTCCCCAAACTTGGCCAAAGGTCAAGGTTGTGGGAAAAGAGTGGTATGACTTGGTGCTGAACTTACAGATCATTGCGGCGGCGGTGGCTGGAATCCGTGTTGACTCCAAAATTGAGCCAACACATCCCAACCAAGATCTGCTCCTATATCTAGGTTCGGGCCTCAACCTTGTGCTATGATCGTACGCAACATGGGATTGAGTTCTTGAAAAGTGCCTCGAGTTTCGGACCAATGTCTTTCAAATCAAGTACTAAGAGCTGCCATGTCAGCCTGAAGGGAAGTGAACATCCCTCAAAGTCTTCGGCTCTCTCTGAAGATGATGGAACAACAGTAGCGGCTCTCTTTTTTTTCGATGAGCGTCGTCTGAGGAAGGTGCCTGAACACCTTGTGAAACACTTGAAGGATTTGCCTGGGCGTATTCAGAGTGTAAGTCATGTGGATTTTCAGAGGGCGAATTCATCGATGAAGGACCTGCAACGTTTGGAAAAGATGAAGAGACGTGCGTCTTTGAAAGAAATGAGATAATAGGATGAGTGCTAGCCTCGATTTCTGCTTTTAAGTGTGAGAGGATGTTAGCCACATATCATCGAATTTAGTCATTCTTAAACCAAATAAAATAAAATAATTTAAGACACAATTATGAGAGAAAAGAAAAAAACTAGAAATAGGATTGCCCAATATATAAATTACAACAAATAAATGATTTAGCCCTACTAACCTAATTTGAAAAATAAAACTATCGTATTATCCACATTATTTTGTCAAAAATGTAAAAAGGCGGGGAGTTAAGAGATAATGTGGGTGGTTAATGGAAGTAATGGTGAGAAGAGAGAAACTAACTGATTTTTAAAAAAAAAATATAAGATTTGTTTTTAAAAAAGAAACTAGTAAAGAAATCCTTTTTCTAAGAAATAATATTTTGAAAGTAGATAGTATGCAAAAGAAATGGAGAAAGTAATTTAAAAAGAAAATGAATTCTGCAATGTTACACAAACAAAATTGATCTTTCTCCAGTGATCCAACACAGTGCATTACGCTTTCATATATGAACATGAATCTAAAGAAGCAAGGTATCACTCAAAATAGCATTGACTTACTAATTCTTTTGGTAAAAAATCATCATCAGAAAAATTTGACTAAGAAATATAAAATTAGACAATAATAATGATAATGACTAATACAAAACCTCTAGAATTAGTAACGGATTCGAAAGATACTGCATAGATTCAAAATAAGTTAATAAGAAATATAAAACACATAAGACAATGTATGTAAGATTAAGTGTCATAATTGTGTTGTATAGATGCTATGAGACTTTATGCAACATTTTCACAGAAGACAAATTCTTAGAGATCTCTTCATAGAAGAAAATCTCGCAAAATATAGTCCTTTTGCAAAAATGTCAGCTAGCTGTAGGAATGTGTTCAATGCAAATGAGTTTCTTCTTTACCAAGTCTCGAATGAAATGGTGTCAAATGTCAATATGTTTGGTTCATAAATGTTGGACAATATTTTTTTTTTTTTTTATATCGATGACACTAGTGTTATCACAAAAGACCGTCAGGGTATCGGTATCAAGACCATAATCGTCCAGTATTTGCTTAATCCAAAGAAATTGCGTGAACAATCTCCTAGGGCTATGCATTTCGATTCGGCTGTGGATAAAGAAACACAGTTTTGTTTCTTACAATGCCATGGCACTAAGTTATTTCCCAAGTAAAAACAACCTCCAGAGATACTTTTTCTATCATCTACGTCTCCAGCCCAATCCGAATCACAAAAACCTGCAAGATTAGTGTTGGTATTTTGAATACCAAATCCCCAATGTTGAAGTCCCCGACACATGTATGATGATTCTTTTGACTGCATTCAAGTGGGACACTTTAGGATATGATTAGTATCTAGCACACACAGGCTCACTGAAGCAAAAATCTGGTCCACTTGCAGTGAAGTAGAGAAGACTTCCTATCATACTTCGGTACAAGGTGTGTTGAAGACCTTCTCCAACAGTATCTCGATGGACCTTTTGACTAGAACTCATAGGTGTTTTTATATGTTTAGCATGTAATAAATTATTTTTTTTCACAAGTGCTTTAGCATACTTTGATTGAGAAACAAAAATGCCATTTTCAAATTGCTTGATCTGAAGTCCTAAGAAGAAACTTAATTCTCCTATGAGACTCATTTCAAAAGTAGAAGATATTGCATGTATGAATTCTTTCAAATTCCTTTCACATGTGGATCCAATAACAATATCATCCACAAACACTTGAGCTATTGTGATTTTCTTCTCATCATTTTTGATGAAAAGTGCTTTATCAACTGTCCCTTGAACAAAGCCTTAAGTTGAGCAAAAATTCGGTCAGTCGGTCATATAAAGCCCGTGGGGCTTGCTTCAGTCCATACAAACATGATCAGGTTTGCATAGATCAACAAATCCCTTTGGTTGCTCAACCAAGGCTTCTTCTATTAGAAAACCATTTAGAAAAGCACTTTTCACATCCTTTTGATACAATTTGATGTCAACAAAACAAGCAATACCAATTAGGAAATGAATTGTTTCAAGACGTGCAATCGGAGCAATTGTTTCATCAAAATCTAGACCCTCAATTTGTGCATATCCTTGTGCTAGAAGTCTAGCTTTATTCCAATCACATTTTCTAATGTATCAGTTTTATTGAGAAAAATCCATTTAGTACCAATTACATTAACATCATAAGGCCTCGTTACTAAGTCCCACACATCATCTTGAACAATTAGTGAAGCTTTTCATACATAGCATTTACCCAAAATTCATCCCGGAGAGCTTCATCAACTGATTTTGGTTCAATATTAGACATAAAACAATTTGCATGAACAACTAAAAATGAAGAAGAGTAGCAAGCAAACTTCACCATTTTAGAGTAGTTATGTTCCTTGTCTCGAGTTCGTTGTCTATAAAAAACATTACCTATCATTCGCGTCAAAGGATGACTTTTCCGAATTCTACCATGAGGATCCCTGATTACCATGGAATCATCAAGAGAAACAGACCTCTCAACAGGTGTATTTTGACCAACCTCACCTTCTTAAGTGTTTTGAGAAAGTTCTTGTTGAGGTTGTTGAGGTGTTGCATCCGGTGTTTCAACATTTTCTTCAACACTTTCATTTTCAACTTCCTGATTTTGATTTTTAGCTTTCTCAATCAAATCCAAAACATTGCCTTCATCTCTGTTTCCTGCAATCTCAGAACAATCATCAACAATGACACTCGCACTATCCTGAATCATTCGGGTTCTCAGATTAAAGACTCTAAAAGAATGGATATTCATAAAATATCCTAGAAAGAGTCATTTATCACTTTTTGAATCAAACTTCCCAAGTTGATCTCTATCATTCAAAATGTAGCATATGCACCCGAAAACATGACAATACTTAAGATTATATTTTCGCCCTTTAAGTATCTCATAAGGTGTCCTAGTACTTGCTGGTCTTAAAAGCAGTTTATTTGAAATATGACAAGTGGTGCTCACAGCTTATGCCCAAAACGTTCTAACAGATTTTTTGCACATAACATGACACGAGCCATTTCTTTAAGAGATCTTTTTTTCTTTTCTTTCAGCAACTCCATTTTGTTGTGGAGTTTTAGGAGTAGAAAATTCTTGTTTGTTTTCACATTCTCTCCCTTGATCAATTCTTATTATGTTTATCCAGATACCATGTGAAGTATGAGTTTGTATGGCAAGAAATTTGAAATACTCAAATGCATAAGATTTTCCTTTGAGGAAAAAGACCCATGCAAAATGAGAAAAATCATCTACATAAACAAAACTTAATGTTTACGACCTAGGCCATCAACTTCTATGAGACCCATTAAATCCATGTGAACAAGCTCGAAATAGTAAGAAGTTCCAAAGTGTTGCAACACTTCTATGCGACCCATTAAATCCATGTGAACAATCGATCGCCAAGCACGTTCATACAATGACTTGGTATATGCTCTCATTTTGATTTTCAGAATTTGAGTAATTTGAACCATCCAATATAGGACGTCTCATTACTGTGGCTCCTGGGACACCTCTAATTCTTGTTAAACTGCAGGATCTCACTTAGTATCTTCACGTGAAGGCTCCTGGTGCTAATTGAAAGAATTTATGGTAGGATATCTGACCGCACTGTCGCGATGCGGTAAAATTAGTTAAACCTAGCTACCCTTCTAGCTTGTAGAAGTGATAAGTAGGGTCGATCCCACAGGGAGCAGGAAGACTTATAGTATTTTAAATAAATCCTAATACTAGAAATATACGTATATATAAGTAATGGGGAATTTATAATTTAATTTATATTAACTACTGAACCAAAACAGGATGTAAGCAAATAATTTGAACTGTTCTACTTATGAAATAACGAATCCCAGCCCCTAATCTTATCTCCCCCTAGTTATTACTATCATGTGATAGATACAATTATTAACCAATTTCAACCTCAAAACTCCTACCCGAGATTAGCAACAAGCTCTGCTAACCTCGTTATCCCTTATGATTAACTAACCAAAACAAGCTCTTTGGTTAATCTATCCAGTTGAGTGACCTCAGAATAAGCTCTCTGGATCTCATTAACCGGACGCCTAGAGTACTAGGATAACGGGATATACACGGTGTGGACCTCGTAAGCTCGGACCCATTCAGACAGAGCTATATACTACCCTAGCGATATCACTCGCTATTCGCTACTAATTGGCTATAGGTTCGTAACAATTACGGATTACGATTATAACCTAGCATTACTTATGCAATTATAATTCTAGGTGATCAATCTAGCATATAAACACACAAGTATTGAAAGATAAACAAATAGCATAACAACGTTTTCAGGAATCAATTGATTAATAATCACTGTAAAAATCACAAAGTAATAAACTAGGGTTCGACTCGATTAAGGACTGAAATAACCTACTAGCCGCTCATGGCGGTGACACAAGATAAATTAAAATGGAAATACATAATTTAAATAACTAAGGAATGAAAAACCCGAATACTGTCGATCTTGATTGCTCGTCTCCTTCGGAATCTCCCAATCTTGCTCTCTCGTAATGTCCAAGTCCTCTATTTCCGAGCATAAGGATCCCCTTTTATAGAAGAAGTTAAATTGGGTTGTTTTTGGGCTCAAAATCGGAATTCTTGTGGCCCAAGAATTAATTGGCCGACTTCATGGGCCGCGCCCGCGCAGATGCGTGCGACCGCGGCCTCGCCAATGTGCCGCGGTCGTGGTACACTGTTCTTGTTTTCTTGCATTTTTTTCATCCTTTTGACATCCGGACTTCGTTCCTTCGTTGTACATCCGGCCGAGTATAACTACTTAGCCTTAAATCACCTATTTAGCTTAAAACGAAATCACAAACGTCAAATAATCCAAAGACATTAAAACAAGCTAAACACAATCCATTATACACGCAAACATCACAAATCATCACTTTATCAGACTTAAAGTGCATAAATAAACGCGTGTACCAAAATCCCCCAAACTTAACCCTTTATTCATCCCGAACAAATCTAAATCAAACAAACAATCAAGACACGGGTTTTAAGGCACTTTAAGTGGCAATTACGAGTTTCAGAAAAGTTTTCCAAAAGGACAGCAACATGACGTGAATGAGCATATTTGACCGAGCAACTTCAACTACTTTCGACACTTATGTTTTTCAACAAATGATCCCCGCCGGTTGTGTATCATTCTTCTCTCAAGTGTTTAAAGTATGCAAAGTATTCCACTCACACTGAATTATATGCAACGACCACCATATGCTTGCCAATTATTTAAGTCGGATCTAGTGCTCAGCATGTGTGGCAAAGAATAAAAAAGGTCTTTAATTCGGTTGCAATGTAGGCTTAGGTAGGGTAAGATAAATTTTGGGTGAAAGTGACTAACAAGTGGACTAACCGAGTTATTCCTACTCAACCACCCCTCAAATAATCACTCACACCTCACTCTCCAAATTTCAGTAAATCACTTCAAGGAGTGACTTCTTCTCCTCACGAAAGTTCTTTTACAACCGAGTGCTTTTCTTTTCTCACTACTTTCTTTTTTCTTTTTCTCTTTTGGGTACCACATTTTTCTGGGACTACCCGGATTTCAATCTTTCTCTCTTTCTTTTTTTTTTTTTCACTAAACACTTTTCTTACTCCCCTCCTCAACTCATGCTTCATGTATATTCAACTCATTTCTTTTCTTACTTTTGCATTGTGCAAATCAAGGAGTCTAAAATTTTTAGCACATAGGAGGGTAAATCTTCTTGATTTTTCTATCACCAATTCCCTTTTCATCTTTCATTTTATTCCCCTTTTTCAGCCCATAGTAATCCCAAATAACATCCCCGACTACCTCTCATTTCGCCTCCCTCTTAACTAGATTAGTCCAATAAAGTCAAAAGCCAATTTGAAATATATTCGGCTAACAAATGACAGGCTCACGGCTCAAACGGGCTAGCTACGGAAAATTTCTTTTTCAAAATTTCGGTCAAAAAGGGTAATTATTTTGAGGCTCTGAAATAGGCTAAAATCAAGAAATGCCTAAGATCATTTTCTAAGCCACAACACACATCGACTTATTCACGACAGACATGCAAGGCAAGTTCTAGGGTCTGTTTGCACATAACCAATGAAAATCACATCGAAAGAATTTATACAAATTACTCCAAGAATGGAGATACAAAATAGGCTCAAAGTCCTCACAGGGCAATTATTGATCAATGTTTCAATTCACAACTCAATTTCATCTCCATTACCCGTCATGCTCTATCATGTGCTATTGTAAACAGGTTTTAACAAAAAATCATCATTAACTCATTGCCAACTTGTTATCACCTTACTGTGTACACCTTCTTTCTTAACAGTACAATTCAGTTTTCCTTTCCTTTTCTAGACTCGATCAAGACTCAACAAAAATTAAAAAAAAATAAAATAAAACCTAAGACTCCACAAAATAAAACAAATAACTCCCACTCACAGGCCCAACACACTATCAATGGCACACAGGTCCAATCCTCAACTAATGGCTCACAGGCCCAACAACAATGCATAATAAAATAAATTTAAAAACGGACAGCAAACTAGAAACGGTGCCAAGTCGCCCCACTTCACACCCCCCTCCCCCAAACTTAGTTGAAAATCAAAGTTTGAGGGAAGAAAGAGTGGTGCGGCTTGGTACGTACTTACAGTGCTCTACTGAGGCGGCGGCGGAGGTGGATGACCCACTTGTCCCCAAAAGGACTGCATAAATTTCCACTGAGCTTCTTACTGTCTTTGCCATTCCTGCTGTTGCTCCTGCCATGTCTGCATCTGTGTCCAACGGTCATCCTCCGTCTTGTGTTTTATGGTAATCCTGGTTATGTAAACTTAAAGAAAAAATACAAAAACATGAAAGAGACTAATCTACTGCTGAATAAATAAATAAAAAAAAAGAAATAAATAAAGGACCGTAAACATCGGGTTGCCTCCCAACAAGCGCTGTTGTTTTACGTCGTTGGCTCGACGGCTGCACGTTCCCTTGGCGTTTGTGCCACGGTGGTTTCCACATGGGCCCCGACCAATTCAGACACTTTACCCCATTTCGCCTTTCATCTTCCTTTTTACGATGCCGCACCAATGCGGACCAATTCAGCTTACTCCTGCACCTCATCTCAAAATCCTTTTCAACAACAGGGTTGGTAGCATCAGGTAAGAAAACAGAATTGGCATCTTCAGGACATCCGACAGCATCATAAATATTCAACTTAACAATATGGCCATCAAATTCCATAGTTAGAGTCCCCTTACTGACATCAATCTTTGTTTGGGCGGTGTTAAAAAATGGCCGCCCTAACAAAATTGGAGAAGATGTAGAAGAATCTCCTTGCATGTCTAGAACATAAAAGTCAGCGGGAAATACCAGTTCACCTACTTCAACTAAGACATCTTCGACTAGACCATCGGGGTATGTGTTACTACGGTCTGCTAACTGAATTACTATCCTAGTTTCTTTCAGTGGTCTTAGGTTTAATGCATGAAATATTGATCTTGACATTACATTAATGGAAGCTCCTAGGTCTAGCATGACACGTTCAATGTTTGTACTTTCTATTCTACATGGAATGACAAACATAACTGGATCCTTACATTTACGTGGAATCTTCTTTTGGAAGATTGCTGAGACGTTTTCTCCCATCAGGACCTTTTCATCCCCCCTAAGCTTACGCTTGTTGGTACATAGCTCTTTTAAAAACTTAGCATATCTGGGGATTTTCTTGATAGCATCAATCAGAGGAATGTTGATGTCAACCTTGCGAAACACGTCCAAAATCTCCTTCTCTTTGTCAGGTCGTGCAGTTCTGATCATACGATTGGGAAAAGGGAGTGGTTGTGACGGAATTGATGCAGAATCAGTGGTTTTCGGCTGAACAGGGGCCGATGCCGCGCTGGTAGGCCGCGGTCACGCAACTTGTACAGGGATCTCAACTTCAGGCTCGTTGAGCAGGGCGCGGCCCCGCAAGTCTGCCGCAGCCGCGGCTTGGTCTTCTGCATTTTCGCCTGGATTTCCGTTTATACCATCGTCCAATGTTTGCCCGGGCTTCTTAAGCTCTCCAAGCTGATTTCCACTCTGCAATGTGATGGCACTGACATTTCTTGGATTTATTTCCGGTTGTGCTGGCAGTTTTCCACTCTGCATATTCTCTAGTCGACTTATAGCAGTTGCCATCTGGCTCATCTGTGTCTCAAGATTCTTGATGCTCGATGTTGCATCCTTCTGAAATTGCACAGTATTTGTTGCTAACGTCTTCACAATATCAGCCAAGGATGAGTCAGGTGCTTGTTCGGCTGGCTGCTTCGTGTAATACATACCTCTAGGTGGTGGAGGTCTGTTTTGCCCACTTGACTGGCTTTGCTGATTACCATAGCTGAAATTTGGAAGATCCCTCCATACTGTGTTGTAGGACTGAGAGTAGGGGTCATACTTCCTGCCTTGGAAGTTTCCAGTTCCGACAGCATTGGCATGTGCTTCGAGCTTATTACCCAGAACTTCGCAATTATCAGTTGTGTGATCCGTGGTATCACATATTCGGCAAGGTCGGATATTTGAACTTCCCCCCATAACAGCTTTCTGAACCATTTTAGTAAGCTGATCAATCTTCGCATCCATTTGAGAATCGTTTACCTCTCTCACTATCCGCGTAGAGGCATCCCTTGTCCCGAATTGTTGAGTCTTAGCAGCCATTTTCGAAATGAGTGCTCTAGCAGCTGTCGGGGTCTTATCACGTAGGTCTCCCCCACTGGCCGAGTCTAACATGTTCCTATTCGACTACGTCAGCCCTTCATAAAAGTATTGGATGAGTAGTTGTTCTGTGATCTGATGTTGGGGACATCTGGCCACCAGTTTTTCAAAGCGTTCCCAATACTCATACAAGGTCTCTCCAGGCAGTTGTATCGCTTCACTGATTTCTTTCTGGATGTTCGTGGCCTTAGATGCTGGAAAGTACTTCTCCAAGAACTGGGCCTCCATTTCCTCCCAAGTTTTTATAGATGCTGAGGGCAGGTAGTAAAGCCAATCCTTGGCCATATCCTTCAGAGAAAAAGGAAATGCACACAGCTTTATCTGTTCTTCTGTGACTTTAGTGGGCTTCATGCTCAAACAAACTATGTGGAACTCCTTCAGATGTTTGTGCGGGTCTTCTCCTGCTAACCCATGGAAAGAGGGCAATAGGTGAATTAACCCTGATCGGAGTTCGAAAGTAGTATCCTCCCCTAGATCAAGGAAGGTGATGCATAGAGGCTGGTGAGTAGTGCCAGTGGGTGGCCAATTCCCTCATAGTCCTTTCGGCTGCTATTGATTCTAGCTCAGGTTCAGACTTGGAAGAATTCTCAGTGGCAAAAGGCAAAGCTTCGAATTCCTCTCGATTTTCTCTTGCTTGTTTTCTCAGAATACGGTCTCTACGAGTTATTTCTGGATCGAAAAGCAATGCTTTATTTTGGCGTGAACAAGTGATCATTCACTGCTAAAACAAAACGAGGATGAGTTCAAAGTTATCGCCAATATTTATGCAAAAGTAAAAAAAAAAAATACTAGACTCAATATAAAACTAATACAACTAGACACTTAAACTATTTCACCGCTCCCAGGCAACGGCGCCAAAATTTGACCGCACTGTCACGATGCGGTAAAATTAGTTAAACCTAGCTACCCTTCTAGCTTGTAGAAGTGATAAGTAGGGTCGATCCCACAGTGAGCAGGAAGACTTATACTGTTTTAAATAAATCCTAATACTAGCAATATACGTATATATAAGTAATGGGGAATTTATAATTTGATTTATATTAACTACTGAACCAAAACAGAATGTAAGCAAATAATTATGAACTGTTCTACTTATGAAATAACGAATCCTAGCCCCTAATCTTATCTCCCCCTAGTCATTACTACCCTGTGATAGATGCAATTATTAACTAATTTCAACCTCAAAACTCCTATCCCGAGATTAGCAACAAGCTCTGCTAACCTCGTTATCCCTTATGATTAACTAACCAAAACAAGCTCTTTGGTTAGTCTATCCAGTTGAGTGACCTCAGAATAAGCTCTCTGCATCTCATTAACCGGACGCCTAGAGTACTAGGATAACGGGATAGACAAGGTGTGGACCTCGTAAGCTCGGACCCATTCAGACCGAGCTATATACTACCCTAGCGATATCACTCGTTATTCGCTACTAATTGGCTATAGGTTCGTAACAATTACGGATTACGATTATAACCTAGCGTCACTTATGCATTTATAATCCTAGGTGATCAATCTAGCATATAAACACACAAGTATTGAAAGATAAACAAATAGCATAACAACGTTTTCAGGAATCAATTGATTAATAATCACTGTAAAAATCACAAAGTAATAAACTAGGGTTCGACTTGATTAAGGACTGAAATAACCTACTAGCCGCTCATGGGTGACAAAAGACAAATTAAAATGGAAATACATAATTTAAATAACTAAGGAATGACAAACCCGAATACTGTCGATCTAGATTGCTCGTCCCCTTCAGAATCTCCCAATCTGGCTCTCTCGTAATGTCCAAGTCCTCTATTTCTGAGCATAAGGATCCCCTTTTATAGAAGAAGTTAAATTGGGTTGTTATTGGGCTCAAAATCGGAATTCTTGTGGCCCAAGAATTAATTGGCCGACTTCATGGGCCGCGGCCGCGCAGATGGGCCGCGGCCGCGCCCGCTCTCCAGTCAAAACACGCCGCGGCCGCGCCAATGTGCCGCGGTCGCGGTACTCTGTTCTTGTTTTCTTGCGTTTTTTTCATCCTTTTGACATCCGGACTTCGTTCCTTCGTTGTACATCCGACCGAGTATAAATACTTAGCCTTAAATCACTTATTTAGCTCAAAACGAAATCATAAACGTCAAATAATCCAAAGACATTAAAACAAGCTAAACACAATCCATTATACACACAAACATCACAAATCATCACTTTATCAGACTTAAAGTGCATAAATAAACGCGTGTATCAATATCGAATGTGTTGTACTAGGTGTTGCAAAACTTCGAACAACTTTGAAAAAAAAAATACAAAATCCAAACTATAGACCAAAACAATCAAACTGAATAGAGTGGGAAGTCTAACAAAAACTTAGACAGATAAGATCCAAGTCTAAATTCCACTAAGCACGGCGGTTTTTTTCTTTTTTAAAGCTTGACACAAACTATTATTTGAAAGATTAACAGTTATATCAAAAGACAAACACAATCTCTCAATAAAATATCTCTCAACTAAACTATCACACATCTAAAAAGGAGAATCAAATACTTGATTCTCCAAGATCTCACAGAATACAAGCGTGTGTGTGAAACAGAAGTTAGAACTAGCGTGTTTGAAGTTATTTGTGACACTAGTTTAGGACTCAAGTTTTCTTTGCTTCAACAGCGTCAATCATCCAAGATGATTTCCTCTCAATTTTTATAGTTTTGCATCCATGATTGACGATTACCTGTGAGAAGGATTGAGAGAGAGAGAGAGAGAGTCTTTCATAAGAAGTTTGTTAGTTACTAGGTTAGTTAAGGATATGATTTGTTATTAATGGATATGATTTGTCAATAAAACTTATCCAACAAATTTGATATCTTTAGCCAACCTTCACACTGTAAATCATAAATAAAATACTAAAATAATAAAGACATTAAAATATTAAAGATATGTGATACGCAAACAGTTCAAGTTAGGTGAAAATATTAAGGAATTATAAACCACGTGTTGCTCATAAGGTATTGGGGCTAAAATTTTTGGTCCTGTAACTTTTCACTCGTATAATTTTGGTCCTTAAAAACTAAAAATTTAATTTAGTCCCATAACTTTACAATTTGTTCGCATTTGGTCATTTTTTTCACCGTCGGTGATTAATTATTGCCGGAAAATTGCATGTGCCGGTCACTTGACCAATTTTTCACGTAAGCTTCTGGTGCCACGTATTCAAAATTGGCTGGAAAATATAGTCACGTGATCGTCACGTACAATTTTTCGGTCAAATTGGTCACAGACAGCGAAAAATAACTAAACACAGATAAATTTTAAATTTTTGGGACTAAATTGAATTTTTAATTTTTTTTAGACTAAAATTGTACGAAGGAAAAATTATGAGACCAAAATAATTTTAACTCTTCTATTTGCTATGTTGCGCATAAAATATACATTGGAGTTTTTTTTAAAGGTAAGATACATTAGAATTTCTAATATAAAAAAGAAGTAATGATGCAAACGTTGGTTTACTCCAAATTGGTATGTCGAGAGCGAATATCCTTAGGGCTCCGGCCCAACACCTCACCCGACTTATAAACCACCATCTCAAATAACACAAACATTGCCCTCTTCATACACACTCCCCATAGGTAGCAGCACCCGGCCCGATTCACTCCGACCCACCCTAGTATCACTCATGGTCTATGCTGGAACATGCGCCACCACACTCGCGTACTTCACCGTCTTAGACTGAGCCATCAGCACCACCACCCGAGCACTGCAGCTTCTGGCCACTTCACAGATGGCGTCGACGGTGGAGAACCCCCCGGGGCGACGGAGGCAATGAGGAGGTCAGAAACAGCGATTGGAGGGGTGGTCATGTCGAATATATAATGGGTCGAAAGGCCCAACTAAAATAGCCTCATGCATAGAGCTTTAAGAATTAGGCCTTCACACCTACGCCATAGACGAAGATTTTTACCGGCGCGGTTAGAGGGGGTGGCGATTTCATTGGGGAGTATGGTGAGGGGTGGTTGTGAGGAGGTGGGGGTGGTGAAGACGGTAGCCAGGTGGTTGTAGATTTAGGTGGCGAAGACTTCCGACTTGGGGTTCGTCGGGTTTAGCCAATGAATTCAAATGCGTATATGTCTTATCCTAAGGGATATATCTTATCCTAAAGGGTAGATGTTGAGCGAGAGAGTGAGAGAGGCCGGAAAAATAATATTTCTAGTGTCACAATAAAAATAAAATATATTGTCTATGTGTCATTATTTTATTGGTCCTACAATAAAACCAATGCTACGTATCATATTCTCCAAATATTATATCTTTCCCCCGGTTTCTCAACCAACTGCGGCCATATTTTCTTCATTCCCAAATAACTATTTTCCTCAATTAGGTTTTCTCTCTAAGTTCCTAAATTTCTCAATTTTTTTCTATATAATCTCTCTTTTCAATTATTAAAGGGTAATATGAAAAAAAAAATGTGAGAAATAAATAGAAAGACAAGTTTGATCGTTTCATAAAACCTAAAACTACAACTAAAAGATCTATGGTAATATGTTCTTGATATGTTTCTTTCTTTTATTATTATACTTTTTAAACAACATGAAGAATCTCGACCGAGCCTCTATATTTTTTCAGTTAGGCCACCAAATCAAGATTCACCAATCAAAAATTCATTTATATCCATGTTTGCAACCTTTGCTTCTCTATATAATGTATACCATCTCCGTTTTTTAGTTGTTGTTTGAACTTAGAATTAGAAAATTAAAGAGCAAGTAAAATGGATAATCAAGTCCTCAATTACTTTTTTCTATTCCCTCAAATTCCTAATGATAGGGATGGCCCAGTCACTTCGGGTCGGGTTAATACCTCGGCCCATTAACCGGCCCAGAAGATCCAGAAATACGCGTCGTCCTAGATAATGTGGCGCGGCCCAACTTATGGCTTGTTCCGCGATTCAAGGCCCACGATCCGTTCCCAACCGCCACGCAGCGGAAAATAGGCGTGACAATAGGGAGTTAGTTAGGGTTTAGTAGGGGATAGTATAAATATGAGAAAAGAACTCTGAATTAGGGTTCGCATTCTGTATTCTGAAATTACTACGTGTAAACTCAAAGAGCTAGTGAAAGAAACACCTCGGCAGGTGATATTTTGTGCCCGTGGACGTAGATCTCCTGATCGAACCACGTAAATCTTGTGTTTTTCCATATTTCTTACGTAAGTTTTCGTCAAGTTTCTTGGATATCAGATTGCGCATTATCACCTAAAATTTACCGCTTTTTTCTTATATTACATAACTAATATTAGTAGTGTTAGTACTTTTATGAAGCAATCTATCTATAAATATATAAAAGCAGGATAGTGTTGAGTTTGGTGCCACAAAATCAAAGAAGATTTTTAGTCCACTTTATTTGACAAATGAAGTGAAGCCTACTTTGACAAAAATGACAAAAGCCATGTACACAATTGTTGAAGACAAGATTTACAGCATGCATGCTCATTAATGCTGAAGGAAAAATGGGCAAATAAGATTGACTTTTGTGTTGCTTATTTGCTTATAAATAGAGAAGTTCTTCAAGTGCAGAAGATACACCAAAATGTGCATTATGCAAGAGTGCATGAGAACTGCAGAATACACTTTTAATCTTTGTAAATGATTCTATCTAAATTCCTTTCGTGTATTCTCTTTAGAGTTATGCTATAGTATAGAGAGTTGGGAGAAAGGTGTGAGTCATTAAAGATTTGTCAGAGTATGTAAGTGTTTTTTGGTGTCGGGAGAGAGAAATATTGTGTGATTGTAAAAGTTTCACATAGTGATATTTTTCTTTCTGTGGGTCGTGGTTTTTCTCCGATTTTGGAGTTTCCACGTTAAATTCTTGTGTTGTGGTTTGTGATTTTCTTTTGTATTCTTTCTCATATATTTTTTACTTACTCCTAAGGTTGAATGTGGGTCCATGGGTCCCAACAAGTGGTATCAGAGCCTAGGTTCGGGTAGCCTAGGTGTGGTTCGTATTCTCTAAATTCTGAGTATGCTCTGTGGTTGCAGCATAAGCTGAGCCTCCACATCAGAATTTTTTTTGAGACGGTCAATTCATAGTTTAGGGGTGTATGTAAAAATGTCAAAGTTTTCGACAATGAAGTTTGACGTGGAGAAATTTGACGGAAGAAATGAATTTTGGCTTGTGGCAAATACAAGTCAAAGATCTGCTAATACAAGCCGGGTTACACAAGGCGCTTAAAGATTCTGTACAGTCTAGCATGGACGATGAAGATTGGGAGGAGTTAGATTTGAGGGCTGCAAGCACAATACGATTATGTTTGGCCAAGAATGTCCTTGCAAATGTGCATGGAATTTCAAGCGCCAAGGAGTTGTGGGAAAAGCTTGAAGCACTATACCAAGCTAAGGATATCTCAAATCGGTTGTACCTGAAAGAGCAATTCCACACATTGCGGATGAATGACGGTACAAAAATCTCAGATCATCTGAGCGCTCTCAATGGCATCATTTCGGAGCTAGAGGCAATTGGAGTTAAAATTGAAGATGAGGATAAAGCATTGAGGCTCATCTTGTCGCTTCCACATTCATACGAGCACATGAAGCCAATCCTGATGTATGGAAAGGAAACATTGGAATTTGCTGAAGTCACCGGGAAACTTCTATCTGAAGAAAGAAGGCTGACAAGTGACAGTCGTACTTCAACGGAAAACTCGGCAATGGTTGCAGTTAGCAAAGGAAGGAAAAAGGACTCCAAATAGAATGTAGTCTGCTGGAACTGTAGACAAACTGGACATACAAAGCGGAATTGTCCAGGTCAAGGTGGAGCTGATAAGGCAAATAGCTCTGATGCTAACATCATAACTGAAGAAGATGTCCTCTAAGGAGGAGTTGTGCATCCTTATGGCATGACAGCAGTTGCCATAAAATAGGATGTGTTGGTGTTAGCTGGTCCACAAATTGCACACAGGACATTGGCTTGGCATAAATGCAGGGTGTGTGGTGGATGTTATGTTGATGGCTGAAGAACTTCCATGAAAGCCAAAATATGGGAGTAGCACCATAAATTTCAGCAAGATTTTTCGACATGTGCCTATGAAATTCTTGGAATGGATATTTCTAAGTCATCTACTCATATGGTGGAGTAGGATCGTTCTCTGATTTGAGAATGATGATTGTCGGTGAAGACAATGAATCTTCTTTTATTTTTGTCAAGGTGGAGTTTGTTGAGTTTGGTGCCACAAAATCAAAGAAGATTTTTAGTCCACTTTATTTGACAAATGAAGTGAAGCCTACTTTGACAAAAATGACAAAAGCCATGTACACAGTTGTTGAAGACAAGATTTACAGCATGCCTGCTCATTAATGCTGAAGGAAAAATGGGCAAATAAGATTGACTTTTGTGTTGCTTATTTGCTTATAAATAGAGAAGTTCTTCAAGTGCAGAAGATACACCAAAATGTGCAGTATGCAAGAGTGCATGAGAACTGCAGAATACACTTTTAATCTTTGTAAATGATTCTATCTAAATTCCTTTCGTGTATTCTCTTTAGAGTTATGCTCTAGTATAGAGAGTTGGGAGAAAGGTGTGAGTCATTAAAGATTTGTCAGAGTGTGTTAGTGTTTTTTGGTGTCGGGAGAGAGAAATATTGTGTGATTGTAAAAGTTTCACATAGTGATATTTTTCTTTCTGTGGGTCGTGGTTTTTCTCCGATTTTGGAGTTTCCACGTTAAATTCTTGTGTAGTGGTTTCTGATTTTCTTTTGTATTCTTTCTCATATATTTTTTACTTACTCCTAAGGTTGAATGTGGGTCCATGGATCCCAACAGATAGTTGGAGAAAATTACAAGATTGCCATTTTCCGGCCAAATTATCCTGCAAGCTAATTTGCTGGAAAATAAATATAATAATGTAGGATAGATATTGTGTGTAGTACTGTCTTGGAAAGCACCCTGCAATTTTTTGCTGGTTCCAATGTAAGCATAAAGATTGTTGTACTGCTGCCCACCCAAATGCGCTGTGCGAGGCTTCAATATAACAATGGCGTGAGTTCTATACTTTTTTTCTTTAAATCTACAAAGCGTCTGTTTGAGAGGAAGAAATGTTCATATTTCCTTTTTCTCCTAATATATATGCACACAGACAGAGGGAAACCAGTTCAACTGCAATGCAAGACTTACACCTTTATTTGCTCCTACAGCTTCTTCCATTGCGTGTGCAAGGCAACTGCAAACCACTTAGTTTCAGCGTCCGTCTTTTGTATATTTTGTTATGTCCTCTTTTTTTCAGTAATTTCCAGATTAAATAAATTTTCCTACACATCTCCAGGTAAGTTTCATTTCTGATATGTTTTACTCAAAGGGGTTTATATTTTGAGTGAATCTGTTGCGTTGGTTTGTTAAGTATACTTTTTACTGCTGAAAAAATTGAGTCCTTTCTCCACCCGTTCAGCTAGCAATCGGATATGTTTTTGCGTGTGAGAGATTAGAAATAGAATGTAACAAATAGCCAAAGCCTGAAAGCAATATCATCAGATTTTTATTAGAAGATGTAATGACTAATTTCTTACTCAGAAAAAAAGGAGTTAATGGTGCTGATTTATGAATTTGCAATTTATTGATGTTGTTTGGATGATTATGATTTGAAAATCTATTACTTCCTCCGTCTCAATTAACTTTTCACAGTTGACCAGACACAAATATTATGAAATAGAAGATTTTGTTTTGTCTTTGACTTTTTTAAAGGTGGAGATTGTGAGATAAATTTCATTTTTAAGAGTGTGAAAAATTAAGTGAGACGGACTGAAATGAAAAGTAGGAAAAGTTAGTTGGGACGGAGGAAGTACTTCATTTTGAGGTTTTTTTAGAAAATGAGTGGATTTCAATCTCCCTCTATTTTAAATGAATCTGAAATCCATTTATCTTAATTCATGCATTTTAAATTCCTTCGTCCAAGCACAACCTAAGAAGGTTTAGGGTATATAATTTCAGGTTTTGTTAAATCTCATTTCTATGTTGGACTATAAATATAGCTAATCTACTTTATTCTTAAAAGTAAAATTTTTTTCTTAGCTTTTTGAGTTTTTTTAAATTCTAATTCATTGATAATTTAATTTTCTTTAGCGTAAAAGAAAAAAAGAATGGAAAAGAGAGAAATATGAGAGAATTGGTTAAAAGCCAACCAACAACTTTTCTCCTTAATATTTAAAAGTCGTATAACTTTTTCGATTCAACTTCGTTTTTTGTAAGAAATATACTGAATTAATCTTCGTTTCACGATCTTCGATTTGACATCCATTATGCATATATTAAATATTAATTTTTAAGTGTAACTTATTTTTTTATAATTATTATGATACATTTCAATTTGATTTTTTTTTTTTTTTTGTATATAAAATAGAAATGTCAAATATTATCAAAATAATATTTTATTTGAAAAAGTATCTACTATTTTCTAGAAGATTAATTTCTTTTATTTTAATTTGTCATATTATAATAATTTTGGTGAATCATTTTGTTCTACAAAAATTTGATAAAAAATGGGTCGATTTGTTAAAGTTACAATTTACCTTCAAAAGCTTAGATATTGATAGGGATGGCCCGATCACTTCGGGTCGGGTTAATACCTGAGCCCACTGACCGGCCCAGCACGCGTAGGCCCAGCACGCGTAGGCCCAGCAGGACCAGGAATACGTGTCGGCCCAACGGATGGTTTGTTCCGCGAATCAAGGCTCACGATCCGTTCTCAACCGCCATGCAGCGAGAAATAGGCGTGAGAATAGGGAATTAGTTAGGGTTCAGTTAGGGTTTGGGAAAGTTGAGTATAAATATGGGAAAAGAACTCTGAAATAGGGTTCGCATTCTGTATTCTGGATTGTTGCTTGTAAACTCGAAGTTCTAGTGAAAGAAACACCTCGGCAAGAGTGATTTTCTGCCCGTGGACGTAGATCTCTGGATCGAACCACGTATATCTTGTGTGTTTTTATATTTCTTGCACTGATTTAGGCTGAATTGATTGGATATCGGATTGCGCTTTATCAATTGGCGCCGTCTGTGGGAAACGTAAAGCAATTTTTGACGTTCATAGTGTAATCAAAGATCATGGTGACGACTCGTTTGAATCAATCTCACCACGGTGATCAATCCAACCAGGATCCCCCCGTGGATCAAGTTTTGCCGCCGAGGCAATTGCCGGCAAGGAGTACATCTCATCATCAGGGCAATCAAGGCCCGGTTGCGAATCCAGACAATCAGTATTTACCTCCACCCCCTCAAGACATGCAAAACCCTAATCCCGCTGCTGCCCAGCCACCGGTTAACATTCAAATCACTCCAGAATTGCTCCAGGCTTTCCTACAAGAGCATGCCCATGTTCTTCAAGACTGGGCGGCTAATCGCCTACACCCCGCGGGGCATGCCGGACATGATGCCAATCCCGTGCTTCCTCCACATCGTCAGCACTCACGTGATCATCAAGACCTGGGGCATCACGGGCGTCAGGATCGGCGACGGGAGCGACCTGGTTCTTCCGAGGACCGTGGGAGTTCTAACGAATCACGACAGCGCAACGATGAACCTACTGATATGGATCGCCGCCGTCCACTCAACGCGGCTAAGAGAGTTCGTTATGCCCATCCTCATACTCTAGATCTTCAAGAGTATGAGCGAGTCCAACGCAATGTTGAACTGGACAGAATCCTGGGCCTTGATGCCAATGGAGATATCATCACACCGTTCTCCCAAGAAATCATGGTCACCTCCCTTCCCGAAGGGTTCAAACGGCCGGCCATACCACCTTACGATGGCACCGGAGATCCGGCCAATTTTCTTGGAGCTTTCAGACACAACATGCTTAGCCGCGATAACACTATATCCCTCCATTACTGTAAGATTTTCCCCGAGTACTTACAGGATGAGGGTCGGGTTTGGTTTGATTCTCTCCCGCGCAACAGCGTATCCTCTTTCAGAGAACTCGCCGAACACTTTTGGGCACGGTTCGAAGCACGTGCGAAGCCCATGGCCACTTTGGCCGACCTCATGAATATGGAACAGCGGGACGGTGAAACCGTTACCCAATTTCTTGACCGCTTTACAGCGGAAAGCCTCAAGGTGGGAAGTTGCTCCGAAGACGTAGTCATCAACGCATTCATGAATGGACTCCGTCCTGGAACACTTTACACCGAGTTGGTTCGAAACACACCGGTCACAACCCGAGCATTGTTCAAAACGGTGTGCAAATATGCTAAGGCCGAGGAGCAGACTCGCCGGAAACGTGAGAAACATGCTAGCAAGCGGCAGTCCGACAAGGCCCAAACTGGGCCTAGTACGCGACCTAGTGCCTTTTCCCGTCTGAACCCGGGGCGTTCAGAATCCCGAGGCGATATTCCACAATTTACTCCGTTGACGAAGTCACGAGCCGAAATCCTTTCTGTTCACAAGAACGATCTACGGCCTTGTCCGCGGATGACTGCTCCGCCCGAAAAAAGGAACCGTAGAAAGTGGTGTGCGTACCACCGAGATCATGGGCACGAGACAGAGGAGTGCCGGGAACTCAGCAAGGAAATCGAGGAGTGCCTAAGGAGCCTGCGACAATACATCGCGCGGACCGATGACAAACCTCGGACAAGCCAGAATGGGGGTTCATCTCATAACCGTGGAGGTTATCATGACCGGAGCGCACAACAGAATCGGCCGCCGTGGCAGAATAATCGGCCGGGGCCTAGCAATAATGCCCGGCAAGACTCCGGCAATCGCCAACAGCCTCGTTTTTTGCCACCACCTCCTCCCTCGGGAGGACCCGGAGACAATGCACCCACTCACGTAATAAACGTGATATACGGGGCCCTTCCTACCGGAGCTTCACGAAATGCCTTGAAGGCAGCGGCTCGCCGTCCTCCTCCCGAGGAGCCACGTCACAAGCGCCTCCATCAATCTGAAACTGTTAGTTTCACTGACAGGGACCCTGTCCCAGAGATAACGCCTCATACTGATGCCATTGTCATCGACATGACTGTGTCCAATATCACAGTAAAGCGGGTCTTCGTGGACAATGGAGCCGCAGTGAGTGTCATATTTGCCGACTGTTTCCAGAAGATGGGGATTCCTCGGGAACAACTTCGGCCGGCCCCCGGGCCACTGCAGACTTTCACTCAAGGTGAAGTCCAGCCAGAGGGTGTCATCACTCTCCCGGCATCTTTGGGGACTTATCCGGCGATAAAAACCATTTTCGTGGATTTTTATGTGGTGAACTCCCCATCACCGTACAACATGATCTTGGGCCGGGACTGGCTTACCCCCGCCAAAGCCATATGCTCCACATATCACCTCGCACTAAAGTTCCCCACTTCGCATGGCGAAGTGGCTATCCGCGGGAGTCAGCGGGTTTCAAAGGAGTGTATGTACGTGGCACTCAAGAAAACTGCTAAAGTTCCTCCCAAACAGCAGCTTTAGGTAGCATCAGCGGTTCTTGAACCTCGGGAATGTACCTCATTGAGGGATGCCACCGCCCAAGTACCGCTTGATCCGTCCAAGCCGGAACAGACTGTAACCGTCGGAGCCGTGGATGTGCCATGGCTACACCAGGCTATCATTCAGACCTTGCGAGAATATTCCGATGTCTTCGCATGGTCTCCTCTAGATATGCCCGGAGTCTCTCCCGATATAATAACACACAAGCTGAACATCGATCCCAGCGTAAAGCCTATACAGCAGAAGCAAAGGAAATTCGCTCCGGAGCGAAATGACGCAATTCGAATTGAGGTGCAACAACTTTTGGATGCGGACATCCTGTTCGAAGTATATTACCCCTTCTGGCTATCCAATCCGGTAATTGTGATTAAGTCCAGCGGGGCGTGGCGGATGTGCGTCGATTTCTCCGACCTCAATAAACATTGTCCGAAGGATTGTTACCCCCTACCTTCCATAGACCAGAAGGCCGAAGCCATTACTGGGTATGTGGCACTTTGTTTCTTAGATCTGTATAAGGGATACCACCAGATCTTTATGGATCCGCAAGATGCCATCAAGACAACATTCATCACTTCTTTCGGGTATTTTGCTTTTAAGAAAATGTCCTTCGGGCTCAAGAATGCCGGAGCCACATATCAACATCTCATGGACCGCGTTTTTCACGACCAGATTGGCCGCAATGTCGAGGTTTACGTTGATGATCTTGTTATAAAGAGCACCACCCATTCTTCATGTGTACAGGACATTGCCGAAACGTTGCGCACTCTACGGCGTTACAATTTGCGACTTAATCCAGCGAAATGCACTTTCGGCGTTGGCTCCGGTAAGTTCCTTGGATATATGGTTTCACAACACGGTCTTCATGCTAATCCAGCCAAATTTCGGGATGTTTTGGATCTGCAGCCACCGAAGACGTTCAGAGACGTTCAGCGCCTCACGGGCGGTTTGGCGGCCTTAAATCGTTTTCTGTCCAAAGCGGCAGAGCGCCAATTCCCATTCTTCAAAATCTTGCGACAATCGAAGTCCTTTGAATGGACTCCGGCGTGCACCGAGGCTTTCGAGGCTTTGAAACGTCATATACAGCAGCTGCCTACTTTGTCAGTTCCTCTCTCCGGAGAGCCTCTTTATGTGTATCTAGCATCCGCCGAGGAAGCTATTAGCGCTGCACTTGTGCGCGAAGTCAATGGGGTTCAACATCCCGTGTATTTTGCAAGTCGTGTCCTCCACGGGGCGGAGACACGATACTCCATGCTGGAAAAAACTGTACTGGCTCTTGTCATGGCAGCTCGGCGTCTGCGCCCATATTTCCAAGGGCGTGAAATACGGGTTCTGACCAATCATCCTATCCGTCAGATTCTTGTCAAACCCGAGGTGTCTGGGCGCCTCGCAAAGTGGGCTGTCGAGTTAGGCGAATATGATATTCAATACCTTCCCCGCCGAGCAATCAAGGGTCAAGCACTCGCCGACTTTCTGCCCGAAACCCCGGGAGACAATCATGAGTCCCCGGCAGAGAGTGATACACATCACCCCACTACCATCGTATCTTTACCTCGGAGATGGCAATTATTCGTGGATGGGGCATCCACAACTCGAGGAAGTGGTGCCGGGGTGCTTCTCATTGGCCCCGAGGGGTTTGAAGTTAAATACGTTATTCGATTCAAATTCAAGGTGACCAATAATGAAGCGGAGTACGAGGCAGTTCTCGCCGGGCTCCGGCTCGCTCAATCCTTAGACGTTCGTCATCTTGAGCTCTTCACGGACTCCGAGATCGTGTCCAAGCAAATTCAGGGGACTTATGTCGCCAAGGATGAAACAATGGTCAGGTATCGTGCTCTAACACTCAAGCTTATGTCAACTCTTGATACAGTTGTTATCCAGAAAATACCGCGTGCTCAGAATGCAAGAGCAGACGCGCTCAGCAAGTTGGCCTCCGCGGTCCGAACTAATATATCTCCGAATATCATGGTCGAAGACCTATCTCATCCAGCGATTCATGAGGCCACAGTTTCGGTACTGACCGATAGTGATCCGAATTGGATGACTCCTATCATTCAATATCTCCGAGATGGAATCCTGCCTACTGATAAGCTGCGAGCTCGGCAAGTTGTCCTCAAAGCCCCCAAATACTCCTTTCATGATGGAGTCTTGTACCGGCGGTCATACCTACAACCGAGTCTCCGGTGTCTCGCTCCTGCCGAAGCTAATCAAGTTCTACGGGAGGTTCACGAAGGGGCCTGTGCCAGCCATATCGGCTCCCGGACATTAGCCAAGAAAGTTCTCCGCTGGGGATATTATTGGCCAACCCTGTTCAACGATGCTCACGACTTAGTGACCAAATGCAGCAAGTGTCAGCTGCACTCCCGTGTAAAGCATTTGCCGCAGACCGAGCTCACTGGAATCCAGAGTGCGTGACCGTTTATTCAATGGGGAATCGACATTGTCGGCCCATTCCCAGTTGCTCCAGGGGGATTGAAGTTCCTGGTCGTTGCCGTAGACTACTTCACTAAGTGGGTCGAAGCCGAACCTCTCACGGCCATTACTGGTCAGAATATCTTGAAGTTTGTCTGGCGCAATATCGTTTGTCGCTTCGGCATCCCGAGTGCTATTATCTCGGACAATGGTAAACAATTCGCCAATGATCCCTTTCGGTCATGGTGCGAAGAGCTTCACATCAAACAAATTTTCACTTCGGTTGCTCACCCTCAAGCCAACGGTCAGGTTGAAGTCACTAATCGTACACTGCTCACGGGTATAAAGAAACGCCTGGATAATGCCAAAGGTCTTTGGGCTGAAAACCTTCCGCAAGTCCTATGGGCTTATCGCACGACACCTCATACCTCCACCGGGGAGACTCCTTACAGCCTTACTTATGGATCCGAAGCCGTTATTCCTGCGGAAATCAGTGTACCAAGCCCTCGCCTCCTCACATTGGTTCCAGAGGATAATGACGAGGCTCTCCGAGCAAATTTGGACGAGCTTGAAAATCGTCGTGACCAATCATTCATTCAACAGGCCAGGTGTAAACAACGTGCAGCCCAGTATCATAACCTCCGGGTCCGGGGCACTCAGTTCAATGTCGGGGACCTAGTTCTTCGGCTCAATTCAGCCAGCAAAGCTGCCCCCGAGGGGAAATTACATGCTTCTTGGGAAGGTCCCTACCGCGTCGTTGCCGCGCACGATTCCGGATCCTATCAGTTAGAGCATCTCAATGGGACCTCGATCCCCCGAAGCTGGCACGTAACCAACTTGAGGCGCTTCTATCTGTGAATGCCAAATCACAAGTACCATCTTATCTTTAATTTCTTTTATGGTTATTATTTCTCTTTGTACTCTTTAGTTTGCTCCGGCACTCATCGTTGAATAAAAATTCTTTATTTATGCATCTTGCTGTGTTTTCCTTTACGTTACGGGGACGCCCTAACGCAATCGTATTATCGTTATTAGTCTCCAGACAATTAAATCTCTCCCTCGGTCCGTCCGAGGAGATTCACATTTCGTCCCCGGACTTATATCACTATCTCGCCTGTTTAACCGGGGAAGTGTTTACTCCCGCCTGATCCGTCCGGGGAGACTTACTTTACTCCCGCCTGATCCGTCCGGGGAGAATTTACTCCTGCCTGATCCGTCCGGGGAGATTAACATTAGAATTATTCGAATTGTGTTCCCGGACACCTAACTAAAACAGTTAATAAACTTGTTGTTTTCCTTAACACATTTGTGCACATCAAATCGATTCTATTATCTTCAAAACGATATAACACCGAAAAGTTTTTTACATAAAAACTTCAAGAAAAAAAAAAAAAGAAGAAAAAAAAAAAAGGCCATTATCTACGGCCCCCGAGCCAATATTCAGCGCCCCGGCGTTGAGGCCTGCTCCTCGGTCTGCGCTGTGTCCTCCGGGATCTTGTAGATCCTCGACCTCGGGCTCCGGCTCTTCCTTCCCCGCGAGCTTCCCGACGCCGAGGACTTGCTCTGGGCGTTTGCTTGGGGACTTCGTCTCTAGTCCGAGCTCGGCTACTTGGTTGTGGAGCGGACCTCGGGGAGCTTTTGGGGTACCTTGGCTCCGGCTTGAACTCGCGATGAATTCCTTGGCAGAAGGCCTCCACCTGCCTCGGCCCTTCAGCCCTTCGTACATGCTAAGAAGCAACTCTAGAACTTCTCGCTTTCTTACAAGCTCCGAGGCCTCCGCGGGGTTATTTGCCGTAAGCGCCGAGATTTCGCCCTGGATCTCTACGACCCGCTCCTCCACTTCCTCAAAGGCCGAACTCCGACAGTATCCGATCATACTCCCTTTGATGAACGAGGACACGGCTCATTTCGGCAGCTGTAGTCCGGTATTTCAGCTCGTAATCTTTGGCTCTTTCTTCGGCCTCAACCACTTTCCTCTCCGCCGAGGCCACCTGCTTTTCTAGCTTTGGCACTATGTGCATTTGCAGGTTGTTCTTTTCTTCGCGGAACCACTCAAGTGATCGCATGAGTTTCTTTATTGTTTCGTGTAGTTCCGCGGTATTCTAGACAGAAAGAAGAGTCAACCAGATCGATCAATCTCAAGTATGTAAAAAGTTGGAGTTCAGTTCGAAAACAGACATAAATTGATCATGCAAGAAAAGGGAGACGAAGTGTCTGAGAAACAAGCAATTATATTCAACAAAAGGAAGTACAATGTCCCGGGCTCAGTACAATGATTCAAATATATTCCTATTATCTATAACTTTAAATTTGAGGGGAACGACTGACCTCCCGCTCAGTCCCCTCAATGTCCTCGGGCAACACCTCCCGCCGGCCCTCTGACACTTCGGCTTCTCCCTCCTCATTTGCTGCGACAACTTCGTCCGCAGCTATGGCTTCGACCTCCATCCGTGGGGGAGGTTCTTTATTTCGGGGCTCGGAGACCAGTTCACCCCGGCGGAACGCCATGAACTCTTGGTCCTGGTCCACCTCACAGCTGGGGATCTCCGCGGCCGTCAGCAATTGCTTTTTCTCCCCTAGAGCCTTCACCAGGGGCCACTCCGGCAGATTCGCTAGAGCCGCGTAGTAGGGCTTTTCCACTCCGGCCACTGCCTCAAAGTCATACCCGAATTCTGGACGATATACATCCACATTCGGGTAGACCTCCTTCACCTGCTCCAGCAGCGCGGAACGTGTAGCCTGGTCCCCTATTGCCACGAACTCCGTCTGGAAGTCAAGGAACGTGCTGGTCTGGAATAATTTGTCGGCGAATGCCTTCAGCATCGCTCCTTGCCCTTCGACTACGGCCGCTTCCCGAGCCTCCATCTCTGCCCGCAGCCGTAGTACCTCACCTCGGAGGACAATTGGTCTCCGCCTCCACCCCGCGCAGACGCGCCGCTTCATTTTCGACCAAGGCAGCCCTCTTGCGCGCCTCAGTTAGGTCGTGGGTCAACCGGTCGTTGCGCGCCCGAAGCTCCCTTGCCACTTCGGCCAGTTCCTCCTTGCCTTCCTTCTCGCTCTTCCGACCGATGTCCAGGATACCTCGCGCCAAGTGCAGAAGTTCTTCGGCGTCCGTGCCTTCTAACCCCAACAGACTTGGGGGCCCCTGTTCCTTCACCTGAGCCAATGATAGCACACAATGATCAGCACAGAAGAATATTCAATGCAATTGCATTAACAGTAGCTGACAACACGAATGGAACTTACCTCCATACCCCCCTCCGCGCGGAGTCTTTTCGCTGCTGTCGGAGGAGTCCCAGATGGCTCCGGCCTCTTCTTGGACATAGGGGTAGGCTTCGTTACCCCTACCTGCTCCTCGGACCCAGCACTGGGCCTCGCATCGGATGGCATCTTTCCCCGGGGAGATGCCTCAGCAGATTTGCCCTTCTTTTTGGCCGCCGGCGCTGCCGCGGGGTTTCCAGCCGGCTCTTTCCCGAAGCGTCCCACTGCACACAGAAGGTAAAGTTAGTTATATACACAGTCAACAGTTGTAAAAAGCAAGATAGAAGGACTCCTACCCTCTTCGGTGCCCGCATTGCCCGAATAATACGGGCTCAGTCCTGCCTCCTCCAGTTCTTCCTCGGTGCAGAGGGTTTTGAAAGTCCCCACTGACCGGAATACATGTATGACTTCGGGCTCCGGGTTCTCCACCGGAGCGGTATCCAGTACCTCATCCCTCCTCCACTTCGGGAGGGCTACTTTGTTTTTGACGAATATAAACCTCTCCTTCCACCCCTCTACCTTACTTGGGTTTTGAACCTTGAACCCACCTCGGGTTCGGGGGCTGAAGGAGTCTTGGACTTCCCGAAGTTTTTTAATTGGTAAAAAAACCTAAACATCTCTACGGTGGGTTCTATCCCGGCTTTCTTGCACACCACAGTGAATCCCACTACCTGCCTCACCGCGTTCGGCGCTAGTTGGCTCAAGGCAATACCGTAGTATTGCAGCAACCGGATCACAATGTCCCACAGGGGCAGTCTCAGGCCTATTCTAAGGGGATCTATGTACACACTAATAAACCCCTGCGGTGGGCAGCAGGCCCTATCCTCGGGGTTCGGTATTATATACTCTAAGTTAAAGGGAAAGTAAAATGATGGGATTTCTCTCTCAATCTGCACTCGCGTCATCCGTAACGCTACAGAGGCCACCTCCAAATCCTCCTCCGCGCATTGATAATAGGCAACCATCATAACGTTGCTTTCCAGCCCATCGGCCCTGTCTACGGTCCTAATCTCATTCCTCTCCGGAATGAGGTATCGAAGGGGGGGGGGGACATCTAACGGAGCATCCGTAGTCCCTACTTCTTGAATAGAGGCAGAAGATGAGGCAGAAGATGAAGAGGAATACATACTTACTTGGGTTGAATTTGAGAAGTTTTGATTTGAGATGAATCACAGGCACCGAATTCCCCTCTTTTTCCCGCTTTCTAAACTGGTAAATCGCAATGAAGAAGATGAAGAGTTACTGTGCAATTATTCCAAATATATACGCAAAAAACCAATGGCTCCGATGCAGCCTATTCAAATTCAGTGATGGAGATTTAGACGTGCTCTTCACGCGCTTTACAGTTCCCAAGGCGCGTGGGGAACAGGTTTCTTGGAAATCGCAGAGCGTGTCACTTCACATCCCTCTCTCTCATGATGGCGCCGCCAATCACATCAACCTCACCCTTCGTCAGGAAGATTCAAACTACACTCTGGTGATTCCTTTACCTCGGTCATACCACCACACTCCGGTGCTTCCTTCATTTTGGCCAGACTACTACACTCCGGTGTACCCTCCACCTCGGCCAGGTTGTTATATACTTCCGACACGTTTCTTGCTTCTGGGAAATTCGGTATCTCGCCATATGTCCTGTGCACTTCGGCCTAGTTCGACTCCGCGTCCGCAGACTGCTCCGCGGAGTCCCCGGGGACGCGGATAGACTTAGTCATCCATAAACACTTCGGCACGCCCACGACCACGGCCCTTCTTGCTTACGGTTCCACCCCGGTGACAACCGAAGCTCCTTCCTCGCTTCAGCTGGGGGGGGGGGCATCTGATAGGGATGGCCCGATCACTTCGGGTCGGGTTAATACCTGAGCCCACTGACCGGCCCAGCACGCGTAGGCCCAGCAGGACCAGGAATACGTGTCGGCCCAACGGATGGTTTGTTCCGCGAATCAAGGCTCACGATCCGTTCTCAACCGCCATGCAGCGAGAAATAGGCGTGAGAATAGGGAATTAGTTAGGGTTCAGTTAGGGTTTGGGAAAGTTGAGTATAAATATGGGAAAAGAACTCTGAAATATGGTTCGCATTCTGTATTCTGGATTGTTGCTTGTAAACTTAAAGTTCTAGTGAAAGAAACACCTCGGCAAGAGTGATTTTCTGCCCGTGGACGTAGATCTCCGGATCGAACCACGTATATCTTGTGTGTTTTTATATTTCTTGCACTGATTTAGGCTGAATTGATTGGATACCGGATTGCGCTTTATCAGATATAATAGTTAAAATGATTTTATGACTGAATTTGTGCCTCTTTTGTGAAAAGAAAAATGATGTTACAAATATAATAGATTAAATTTTTTTCTTAAATATGTCACAATATTATATACTTTAGCACAATTGATTAATAAATTAATACCATTCCGCAATCTTATGCTAATATTACTAAATACGAAATATAATATATGTAACTTCTGGCATTGCTTTACCTTATACGAATATGTAATTGCATTAGTATATTATTTAAATATCACAAATATACAATTATCACATAACCAGTGTCATGCAATATATTTTATATTCCCTACGTCGCGCCTAATTTTGCATATTTTCTCTTTTGGCCCGTCCCACATAATTTTGCACACCCTTAAAAAAAAATTCTCTCACAATCTTCACCTTCAATCTCCATCTTTGGAAAAGTCAACTAAAAAACAAAAATAACTTTTTCTTCAACCGTGCAAAGTTAGGCAGGACGGAGGTAGTATCAAATTTTTACCTATTATAGTACAACATTTCGTACAAGTCATATCTAATATATTTTATTCATTACTTATTTTAATTTTCATTATTATACATATTTACTTTTATATTTTAATGATAATTTAATAAAAAAATTCTAACATGTGCATCGCACGGGTGGAAAACTAGTTTTATTTAAGTTGAGATAGATTGGCTGTAAAATTTTTATGGATTGGCTGCGTGGGTTATAGAATTTGAATTATTTCTTTTATCATGAGTCGGTTGCAAATTTACATTTTAAGTATATAAAACTACTTAAATAATATTTTAAGATTTAAAAAAAATATTAAATGAAAAATATTTGTTTAATGGGCTGTAGAAGGGAATGTGAATCGAACTTCACACATTTACCTTTAAGACAATTAGAGGTGACAAAATCGAACGATCCAGTAGATTCGATATTTTATATGGGTCGGATCATAAAAATATAGGCATGAAGTACTATTTAACTTGCTTTAATGGGTCAAAAGTTCGATGGACCCCAGGACTAGCCCGATAATCTTACTATATTATAGTGGAATACCTCTGGCTAAGCCGAATAATTTTAGGTCCAACCAAATCTTGACCGATACGATTCGACCTGAAATATGGCGTTGGCCGGATCAAGTCGGCCGCCCAAATTGCTACTTCTAATAACAATAAGGTGATCTCATAATTTATTAATTTTTTGGAAAGATTAGTCGTATTAACCTTGGGAAAAATGAAACTGGTATATATATAGTGATGAATTTAGAAATTTAGGTGAAGGACCTATTTATAAATGGATTTAGGAATTCGTTTCACATAATTTTTTTTTTAATTATGCTCATGTGATAATTTATTATTAAATAGAGGACGAATACTGAGTAGGCTAGAAATAATTTTTTTTTATCTAATTAGACCCTAAATTTGAAACATTGAATAATTATAATTAGGCCCTAACCTTGAAACATTGCATACATTAGGTTGAGGCATATTGATTTTATGGACTAATGAATTTGTCAAACCCATACTAAAAATATATATTAAAAAAATAGATAGTCTATGTAATATACTATTTATTTATTCCAAGCTAAGTATTGACTTTCACTACACATTTACGACGTTGGATACAAATTATCAATATTTTTAGTATAATTTTTGGTCGATGTGATGTAAATGGAAATTGATTTTTAGCTACTGATCTAGATTACAAAATACTCTATCTGTAAATGAATTATGACTTAATTTCCAGACACAACTTTAACCTATATTGGCACCCGTACGCTGAATCAATCCCGAAATAAATACTGTTGTTAGAGGTAGGTGAAAAATTATTTGCATTATGCTGAAATTAATATGTATCACGTGTGTTTCAATCAAACCAAATTTTAAGGTAACATCTAACAAGTAAATAGTTCTATAATTTTATTGAGGAAGAACAAGTAAACAGTTTTATAAGAAAGCAGTCGAAACCTTTTATCAAAGTAGAAAGAAAAATCTTAACTTCATAGTAATCAGTTTATAATATATATATATAGAGAGAGATATAAATTTATGAATTGATAACAATATTCTTTACTTAAAAATTCTATTTTATTTAGATAAACAATTAAATATAATTATTTTCGAAGTAATAAATTAAGGTATGTTTGTTTATGAATTGAGTAGAGCGTGACAATTCGAGTATGCAAATCCTAGGATGTCTAAATCCAGGGGCAGATCCAAAACTCATGGTTAGGGGGGCCGACCAAAAAAAATCTCCAACGAACATTCATGTACAACGTGACAATAAATATTAAATATATTATATTTATTATTTAAATAGAATATCAACAATATTTATCATTGTATATGTTGAAATATATCACTAATTATCTATATATTAAAACTTAGAGTATATTTATTGTTTATAATAGAAATTATCCAAGTATATCCTAATATTTTATAATTTTAAGGGGGACCAGACACTCATTTTCTTCAAAACAAATACACAATATACATATTATACACGTTTTAGACATAAAAATAGTGAGTTGTAGGTCGGAGTTGGTGGAGGGGGGCAGGGCCACCCCACCCATAAGGGTGGGTCCACCCCTGTCTAAATCCAAATAATGGTGTAATGTATTTATTCTAAGATGGAATAGAGTAAAATTTATTTAAAAAAAAAAAAAAATCTATCATTTTGTTGTAAATGAAGGGAGGGAGAGAGTAATGGAAAGAGAGGATATGATAGTCTCGGATTTAAATGGATTAAATAATTCTAATATTAAGCCTCAACCCTAACATAAGTTTGGATTGACTCATCCTCCAACGATTAAATCTGTAAATATACCCTAATAATAAACAGATTCTTACTTTCTTAGCGAAAATTTATTTTAACATTGTATATTTTCCACTATTTGTTCCTTTCTTTTATTCAATATATTGATTCTCACTACATTATTACATATAGTGATTAATAAAACTAATGTTAATGTCTATAATTCAGTAATTAAAATAATAAATGCCATTAGTATTTTAAAAGAGAAAAACTTATTTCACGTTAGTATATAAAGAATAATTTAATATTATAATTCGTGCAAGGGTGATATACTAGTTAATAATTGTTTGTGGTGATATTAAGCAATAAATAAAATGAAATATGAACCTTCACCGAACAACCTTAATAGAATAATGAGACATATACATAATTTTCTGTCACATTTGCAAACCCATTTCCGACTACCCAACCCGATCCCCTTTGTCGCGATCTTTATTGTATAGTGCATTGGAGAAAATAAAAGTAAACTAGCAACATCGATCCCTGATTTTCCATCAATCGGTTTAAAGTCCTCAATTATTTTTTCTATTTTTCCTTAATTACACCTCTCTTTCCTTCTTTATATTGTTACTTTATTCCAATCTCTTTCCGATTACTAAAAGGTAGTACTGGAAGAAATATGAAAAAACTAGAAAGACAAACTTTTATAAACATCTCACAAAAACTAAGTACAATAAAATAAAATAAAATAAACAAATTATTAATGCGCCTTAATACTTAAGGCGTCGTAGAAATATGCGACGAAGGTCGGCCACGGCGGTCTCTCGACAGAGTTAAAGGACCATGGTCTCTAGATAAGGACTCGATCTCGATGCTGAGGCAACTTGTGAATAATTTCGAGGCGAGGAACTGAAGTCTCAGTGCCAGTGGAATTCCCGTACTATTGGAGGTGTAATCGGCTCGATCTTACCATTAAACGCAAACTTTATTTACATATTATTTTTGCAATCATAATTAATTTTATATAATCTTCCACCACTCAACCTCCATGCAAACTCAATGTCCATTTGCAGTTTTACCTTTGTTATTTCCAGTTTTACTCTTTGTCTTTCGGTTTCAATCATTTGTCTTAGCTATGGTATCTCGATCTACATGCATTTTTAACACGTTGGTCATAGCTATAATGTCTTAAGTGATCTACATGTAGTTTTAAATAGCTGGTCTTAGATATGATGTCTTGATTTATATGTAATACCATAATTTTCACACGGATCTAAATCTCACTTCACTAATAAAAACACCCTATATATATTATTTCACTAATAAAAAAATTTACATAATTTCACCACAGTTTCTCAACCAACTGCCCGCCATATTTTGCAAATATTATGTCTTCTTCTCCAAATACATTTCATATCCTCTATATTTCATGAAATACTGTATTTTCTTTTCTAATATTTCACCACGATCCTAGAGCGCAATAAACTCCATCACAACTACCATCACGCATACTTAAAATATCAGGTCAGATTATATGTCCACACGTTTTATATATAATTGGTGTTTAAAATATAGTTTATTGTTCTATTATTAATTTATTAATACAATTTACCTCCGACTCTATTTATATCAATGAGCCTCCAACTCTATTTCTATCAATGAATTCATCACATGACTATAGATTCAATTTATCAACATATGGACTATGTAGATTCAATTCATCTTAAAATAGAAATATATTTCCTACATATTTGTTTTAAAATTTGTTTCTAATAGAGGATATTTTGTAGGTATATCAATGATTTTATCACATGGACTATATATGTTGATTCAATTCATCATTACATGGACTATGCAGATTCAATTTATCATAAAATAGAAATATATTTTTAAAATTTTACTTCTAATAGAGGATATTTTTTAGATAAACTAATAAAATATGTATATAAGAATAATACGTAAGAAAATATTTTTTTCTCAAACCTATTCTATGATAATAGATTTTGAATTATTTATCTTCTCTTTGTTTTTTTTACTATTATTATTGTTATTATTATTATTATTATTATTATTATTATTATTATTATTATTATTATTATTATTATTATTATCACTATCACGCAACTTTAAAGTAAATGCCTTTATAAAGACACTAATGATACATTAAATTAGTAAATAACTATTGCTACATTTGTTTGAAAATTGTTGTGATACCACTATATAAGCGCCCTAATAGAATTCAATCAAGGCACAAACTAAGTGCCTTAATAACTCTTACCAATTATGATTGAGTATGTAATGTATGTACTACATTAAGTTTCCTTTTTCTTTTAGTTTCTGAAATTTAAAACTTGGCCAACCCCATATATAGTATTTCTTCTGTCTCGAATGAACTTGAACTGGTAAGTGGGCACACATATTAAGAAAAAATGTTTTTTGGATTATGTTGATTTTTCAAACATATCTTTTTGCTTTATTTGGTAAATAAAGGTGTATTGTGGGGTAGTGAGATATGTTTCATTTTTAAGAAAGTGTGCAAATTACTTGAGACGGACCGAAATAGAACGTGTGCAAGTTCTTTCGGGACGGAGGGAGTAATAAATTATGTTTTGCGGTTTTGCTTATGGGAGAAAAAACTATTATTATTATTCAAAGATTCGGGTGACCTGGCTTAGCTGGCTTAGCCCGTCAAGCCAATACCATATTTCAGGTTGGACCAACATAAATTTCCATCAATTAAAAAATTAGTAAGTCTCTGAAATATTCAGGCCAACACGGGATCGTTGGGCTTTTGGCTCATCGGGTCTAGTCTGTTAGGTCCAATGATACTTTCAGCTAGAATTTATATGGCCAGTCTATCTAAAATATCGATCGAATTGAGCTAGCCCATGAAAACAAAATGATTTTACCATCGCTAACAATAACAAATAAAAATAATTATATGATCACTATGTAACCAAGTACACATAGAAACATTATCACTCTCTTGGTATAGTTGGCAAAATAAGCTCGGTCCAATGGGACAGCGAGCCCGTCTGATATTTTAGATGGACTGGGCCATAAGAAAATCTAGCGCTAAAGTACCATTGGGCCCAATAGGACCGACTAAATAGGCCAAAAGCCCGACAAGATAGGCTAATAGACGGGCCCAAAAATCTTTGTATATTTAAAAGGGATGAATTGAATTGGGCTAAATAATATTGCCCCGATGAAATTTTGACTCGAAATAACTTATAATATTGACTCGATAGACTTGGCCCAACTGGTTCTAACATCCCGAATTGTCACATTTTATGTCTTGGACACAAATCATCTTCTTTACTACTCATTTATCAAAATTCCAAGAAATACCTTCGTTAAAAAAGGTAAAAAGCTTTAAAAGGCCTTTTGCTTTTCACGAGCTTCAATAATAGAAAGAAACATAATTCTCCTCAATGAATAAATTAAAAATAATTAAAAGAAAGAAAGTAAAAGTTGTTTCTTTTCACAAATACAAAACAAATTTAAGTTAAAAGCATGTTCAACGGCACGAGGTCGCAGGCGGAACTCCCTCTCCAGTTATCCAGATTTTAGAGAGTTCTGATTTCCTTTTTTCTTTTTCTATATTCATTAATTCATTAATTTAATTGGATAATAGCATTATTTTTCCTAGAACTTATTTTTCAATTATCACTTTCACAACAGAAGTACCAAAAGAACAGCGGCAGACCAAATCCTAGAGGTGAGCATTCGGTCGGTTCGATTGACAACCGAATCGAACCGACAAGAACCGAAATCGAATTTTTCTATATTTTTAAAATCAAATCGAACCGAACACATCTTCTTAACCGAACCGAATCAAACCGAATTTTTTCGGTTTGGTTCGGTTCGGTTATTGATTTAGATTTTAAAGTTTTTACATTTTTATTTTTTTAGTTTTTATAGCAACAAGTTTCGATTTTCATAATATTCTTTTCTATTAAAAAACCAAATTAAAGAAGGGACCAAAACATAGGGATAAATTTTAATTTTCATGCATGTTAAATGTGAAAATTATTAATGTATATTAATTCAATCAAGAAAAATAGTATACAATAAATATATAATTGAAAACATATAATTAAATATAGGCATGTCAAAATTGATCCGCCCCGCCCCGATCTGCTCCGATCCGAGGCCTTTGGGGCGGGGCAAGATCTGCCCTGATGAAGAATGGGGCACGCCCCGCCCCGCCCCGTCCACGGGGCGGGTCAGATGCGGGTCAGGGATCCCGCCCCGCCTTGCCCTGCCCCGCCCCGTATATATGTATATATTTTTTTAAATATATTATGTATTATTATATAGATATGTATATATATACAAAGAAATATAAAATATATATATGTATTTATAATATAAAATTTTATATATAATATGTTATATATATGTCTAACTAATATATTAGATTATGACTAGATCTAGTAAATTTAAATAATTAAATTCTATTTTTTAATAATTAAATTTTACAAAAAAAATTAAAAATATTGAAACAAAGTTAATGTAAACCTAAAAATTAAAATCCTATTGACTTCAACATAAAAAATCAAGTTTTTTAACAAAAAAATAATAATTTTTTTTATGAAAAAAAAAAAATATATAGGGGCGGGGCGGGGAGGGGCAGACCCGCCCCGTGCGGGGCAGATCACGGGGCAAATTTTTTTGCCCCGTGGCGGGTCACGGGGCGGGGCGGGGCAGGGCGGGACAGGGGCGGGGCAGGTCAAAAATTCCAGAAACCCGACCTGACCCGCCCCGTTGACATGCCTAATTAAATATGAGTAATTCGATTCGGTTCGGTTAACCGAATTATTTTTTATTAAGAACCAAACCAAATTACAAATCGATTATAATATTTGGAACCGAACCGAATCGAACCGATTGTATATACAAAATCGAACCGAAACGAATTGAAAAATTAATTTTTGTTCTCCCTTTCTCTAATTCGTGTTTTTATGATGGTGCAGTACTAATTTATGTTCTCTCTTTCTCTAATTCACATCTTTATTTAATTGGTTAGCCCACTGTGTAGGTAGTAGAGTATTAGGTTATGTAATTTTTGTGTCTTTTCTCCCCATCTTTGATTTATGTAATTTATTAGGTACTTTACCTTGTTTCTGTGCAACTAGTTTTGTCGGGCTTAAATCATTTTTGGTCCCATAACCTTTCACTTGTACAATTTTAGTCCAAAAAAAAGTTAAAAATTCAATTTAGTCCCGTAACTTTGGAATTGGTCTAAATTTAGTCCCCCTTTTCGCCGTCGGTGATCAATTTAGCCAAAAAACTGCATGTACTGGCCACCAGACTCATTTTTTCATCCAATATTTAAATACCAAAATCGACGAGTGATTTTGAAGTAAAAATAACATTAAAAATTAAAAAAATTAAAAGAAAGAGGATTTTTTTATTTTTTTTTATTTTTTCTCGTTTCTCATCACCTCGTTGGTGCCACATATTAAAATTATGTTGGAAAAATGAGTCATGTGAATGATACATACAATTTTCCAGTCAAATTGGTCACTATCGGAAAGAAAATGACTAAATCTGAACCAATTTCAAAGTTACAGGACTAAATTGAATTTTTAACTTTTTTTTAGACAAAAATTGTACAAGTGAAGAGTTACGAGATCAAAAATAATTTTGTCGATAGGTTATATATCAATAACAATCTTCAATGTATAAGCTTAAAGTTCTTACATATATTAAGTTTTTACTTATCACATGTCAGCGTCATTTGTTAACGTATACTTGCATCCGAAACTTGATTTAGTGTCTTATTTTTTAATTCCTTCTTCTTTCTTTAAAGGTTGTGACATTTATTTCTTTGAAGAGTCTATTTGATCCCTGCCAATGGATGGTTCATCAGTTCAAATACTGAAGTTGGGGGACAGGTCTTGGGATCAAAGTGATGTGAAGTATACATGAAAGTAATACTTGAACTAATAGAGCAACTAATCAGGCCTTATGAAAGTCGCCAAACGATTACGCATACACTTGGAGAAATGATTTCTTGGCCTAGTCATTTGGTAAGGTTTATCCTTCCAGTTATGCATTAGTTTATATTACTAAATATAGCCTTAGTTTTAATTCTTACACATATCTTATATATTACTAGCACTATGCACGTGCGTTGCACGTGATTATAATTTTTTACTATTATTTAATAAAAAAATTAATTTGAACATAAAATAATTGTACATTGTGATCACTATAATATATATACATAACTTAATAGATTATTTAATGTAATAAAAATGAACAAACATAATTTTGAATCAACTAAAAACTAAAAGAATCACAAAAGAGAAAAAGAAAAGTTAAATAACCTTAGTCTTAATAAATAAGTTATAATAATTAACGTTAAAAGATTCGTAAAAAACGACATACCATGATATATTGTAGAAATATTTAGTCTTACAAGATTTTCTATTATACATGTAAAGTTTGATTTATTCAAACTATTGTTTACTTCTTATTATACGCAGATTCGATCATCATTAATATATCTTGAATAAAGTTATACGATGATTGAAATACTATATACGGAATAATGAGGCATATAACATTTGAAGAAAAATACATTTTAATTGTCTCATTATATCATCAACTGGCATCCATAAGTCAATTATTTGTTTATATACTCACAAAATATTAGGCCCAACATATTTTTCTATAATTCTCTAATAAATAATTTCGATTTCAATATACATTTGCACATGAAATTCTTTACATATTTTAATGTGAGGAAAAACTTCCAGCAACTTAGTATCAATGTCAAACATCCAACTTTTGTTATGAAAGTTATTTTCTAATATTATTATTATTATTAAGTATAACCCTCTTTAATATAATTTACATATCGATTTAAGATTGCTTATTTCAATTTTCCTTAATTATCTTCTCAATGCAACGTCGAAATTCAAAGATTATGTGATTTAAAATAAGAATTCTACTATAGTATAATTACAAAATAAATAATATTTTTTATGGAAGGTGTACTATATACATAGCGTCTCACAATCTTCAATCAAGACACATGCTACAATCTATATAAAATATAATAATTTTTTTAACTAATTTGTAATGTCTTTAATTCCTTATTTAGTTATAGTGAAATCAAGGTTGTTAAACTCGCGATTTTAAGTAGAATCGGTGACTTATTAGTAAAATCGGATCATAAAATTGAATCGTAAAATCGTAAGATTCTACTACCTATACAAATAACCATATATATAAATTATTCTAAATATATTTTAATTACAACAAGTTCTGAATAGATATACATATAAAATTATACATATTATATTCTCAATTAATCAAAAAGAAAAAAAAATATAATATAGAGAAATGTTCTAGGCCTCTTGGTACATATATACATTTAGTAAGGCATTCCTAAATTATAATTATGAAAACTTTAATTTTAAGAGAAAAATAAAAAATAACCTTAGTGAAATTAAGTACTACATAAAAAAAGATATATTTTTTTAAGATTAGATTTTAATTTAGAACTTGATACTTAGAAAAATAATTCAGCAAAATTGGCTCTCTTTATGTATAATTTGCTCTAGAAAAGTTTTAGAATTCCAATTGTAAGTTGGTATAACTTCTACAATTCGTATCATATATTTTTTAATTGGTAAAATAGAACAAAAAGTAATATGTTATAAAACTGTTAAACTCGTACACAAAATCGTAAAATCGTAAAACTCGTAAAATTGCATGAGCAAACTTGAGAGTTTACTCCGATTTCATCAGATCTCGATTTTATCACGAGTTAACTCGTTTAGGGAGAAATAACTCGTAAACTCGTAAATCATAAGAGTTAACTCGAGATTTTGACAACATTGAGTGAAATACTCCTAATGTTTTCAAACATTGCACATCCATTTAAAAGTCTTATATATACATGTTTAAACCACGCATTCCGATTTTATTTCTCTCATTTTATTTTTTATTTAGGGTATATCGTACTCTATTCGATGTAATTATTTTTCTAATCTATTGTCAAGTTAATATTAACATTCACATTTCACTTTCTTTATTTTTCAGCATGTTTTAGTTAATTATGTGATACTTCACATAGTACAATTGAATCATTCACAACTTATTTTTTATTGTACCCTATAATTTATATAGCGTAGTAAATTCATTTATCAAGTTATTACATATGTTTAAAAATATATATATATAATATTTTTACTGATTTAATAATTTGTTTAATGTTAGATCTTAAATATTTAAAAGAATTGCAACTATTCATGTCCACTAATTTTTACGTTTGCCATTTTATTATTTCTCTTATTAGTACGATATAATTTCACACTTCGGTCTAAACTCCAATTATTATAAACCTTGTGATTTTTTATGTCTCTCTCCAAGTTTCTAACATAACAATTTTTTCTTTGGTCTACTAAAATTACACCATGGTATGTGGTTAAAAATAATGTTCAACTTATAGACTTATTTGAATAAAATTGATCCATTGTATTGACCAACAATATTTAAATTTACACAATATCACTACCAATGCATTTATAGTTTTTATATCTTCATATAAATGTTTTACTGATTTCATATATAAGCTACTTTTACCGCTTTCCTCCATCTTTTTCATCTTTTATATATATATATATATATATATATATATGACTTTATCGTATACTTTTTTAATTCGTAAATCAATTATTATGTTCCCTTGTTGTAATGTTTATAAATGTTACTTATGAAGTATATCGATTTCATTCTTCCAAAACCATTGAAAATAAATATAATATATAATCTCATTTCCTACAAGCATAATAATTGGATTTATATTTACTTAGTAACGTTCATACAAAGAAATTTAGCGTGTAAACATATATATTGCTTGTTTAATCTAAATTTAAACAGTAAGGCTAAATGTATGCCTAGTTTAATCCAAATTTTGAAATACTACATTGTAATAATTAACTTGTATGTACATCTACCTATAATATAGATATTTAATTTTTGTTTTTATATTCTTTTCTCATAGTGTAATATGTCTGACTCTATCATATTAGTTTATTCTTTGATTTTTTTATTATATTACCTAGACTCGTCTATTATAATTTGTTTTATAATGAAAATTCACTTAGACCCTTTAATATTTATAATTTTTACGCTGTTTTTTTTTATAATGTTATTTATTATGTTAATAAAGTTATATCTATTAATAATAAAGTCTATTCATAAGTTTGTGTTATCTTTCTTCACAATGCATTTTCTCACTTCTATTCATTTTATCATCATATAGTTCTTATTCAATTGTTTTGATATTATTTTCTATTGTTGGACTTTGATAAAGTGGTATACACAAAAACACATACAATTTTCTAACATGTCTTTTTGCTCACTCAAAAATCAATTTAAAAATATAATCTTAGCAATTTCACATGCAAGTCATTTTATTCTTTGATTTTAGTACTTGCTTCAAGTTTATATTATAATGAAGTTTAAGTTACTATGCTCTAACCCTTGATCAATTCAATAGTTTACACTTTAGTCTAAATATTATATATTTAAATTTTATTTTTCATTAGATAACTTATATAAATTCTACTATTGTTTCTCAGTGTTGTAATATTTATACTTCAATAATTTAGAAATTTAGGGAGATTATTGCAAGTAGCAAATTTATAATATTCAAATTTCGACAAATAAATTGTTACTATTAGATAAGTATTATTCTAATTTATATCTATAATAAGAGTTGGTTGTTTTATTTATGACCAAATACTATGTAAGAATTTGTTAATAATTTATACATAGTAATATAAATCATTGTGAATCATTTACACATTGTTCTGACATATAATGTTTACATTTTTTAAATAGACAAAAAAATTTAATTTAATCTCATTTATTTTTTCCAAAAATTCTTTAATGATATTTTTTTTATTTTAACTTTCAATCATTCTATATAATAAAAAAATATAAGTACAATCATATGTCAACAATCTTGTGTCTATTATTCGACTATGAAGTCAAACTTATAACTATTGAAATCATATTAAACTATTATATTTTACATATTTTAAATATTTTATCATATAAGTATCATTAATCTTGAGTCATTCATATATTGTGGTAAATTAAATATTATATAATACACTATCGTTGTCTTGTCAACATATTTTTTGTTGTAGTTATTGGAATGAGTATATATATATGTTATAGCTACGTACTGTACTTAAATTAAAAAAAGTAAACTAAAAATTATCTCCAAAAAATTAAAGATGATAAATTAAATCAATAAGAGCTTTCAATATTATTCACTGTTCTAATTTTTACGTATATTGTTTTTTCTTCTTGTTGCTAATCCTAAAATCTATTAGTACTTTTTCACCATGAAAACACAAAAACTTAATATAACATTCAGTACCTAAATATCTTTATTGTATACCACTATTGCAAGTTAAGATTCTTGTGGTTATTATCCTAACAAAGAAGTCAAAGTTTGGAGCTATTAAACTCTTATTAAACTACGCTTAATTTTCTATAATTTTTTATACATATATAAATATCTTTTGTATATATTTTACTTTTGAGAACTATAAACTAAAGTACTTTAATATTCATAATATCTTATATTCTTATTCCTTTTTAGTAATATATATTATATTATTTTTAATTTTTTAATATACTTTTTTCAGTTCTTCATAAATTTTATATAGTTCTTCTATTTGGATTATTTTACAATTGTAGAGAAAGGAGAAAGATCGATTCACAAAATTTAAGAGTATATATATTATAACTACGTACCTAAATTAAAAATAAAAAGTAAACTAAAAATTAAAAAAAAAAAATCTCTAAAATGAAAAATGATAAATAAGAGCTTTCACTATTATTCAATTGTTCTAATTTTATGTGTATAATTTTTTTCTTGTTGTTGCTAATCATAAAAACTTTTAGTATTTTTTTCACCATGAAAACATCAAAACTTAATAGTTTTGCAAACATTTAATATCTAAATAACTCTAAAGTACCACTATTCAAAATTAAAAGTCTTGGAATCATTATCCTAGTAAATAAGTCAAACTTTGAAGTTACTAAAGTCCTATAATACGTTTAAATTTCTATAATTTTCTTATAAATACATAAATATCTTTTGTGTAACTTCAATTATTCAATATCCTGAGAATCATATACTAAAGTAATTTTACTTATCGTAAGTACATTTGTGCTAATCGATCTTTCTCCTTTCTCTTCATTTATAGAAGAAACCAATTAGAAAAATTATCAGAAATTTATGAAGAATCGAATAAAATATAAAAAAATAAAAGGAATATAATGTATTTTATCACAAATAAATAATAATATATTATGAATATTTAGGTTCAGCTTATATCATCAGTCGAACTATATATAATATTAAATGTGATAGAAAATTTCATAAGTTGAGACTTGAGAGATGAATTTCAATTATAAAATGAATCTTACTAAATAAATAAAACTTAAAAAATAAAGTTACTAAATTAGCCTTAAAATTTTGCTAATTAATGTTTTTTTTCTTTTTCTATATATATATATATATATATATATATATATTTTTGAATATTATATAAACGAATCTCATTATAAAAGAGATAAGAAATTTATAAAGGAACTTAAAAATAAAAATAATAATGTTATGTATATTATTAAAAGATATATATATATATATATATGCCATTAGGTGAATTATATATCATATCCATGAATTTTTTTAGAGTATCCTATTTATGAATTGATAGATGAACTATATAGGGCTCTAACCAAATAAATAAAATTTTGAGAATATAGTTAATAGGGTCAATTACCAAAAGCAACCTGTATTATGAGCCTTTTTCAGTTTTGCAACCTAAACTTTTTAGTTTTTTCGATGACAACCTGTATTAATTATTTTTTTTCAATTTGCAACCTCCGGCTATATTTCCGGCTATATAGGCCATGTGACTTGCACATGTTTTTTTTTGGACCAATAAGATGGCGACACGTGGCGGCTAATAAAATATTTAAAAAAATATTAATAAATATTTTAAAAATTTCAGAAATTTCATTAATAACTCTAGAAAATACAAAAAAAAAAATCTGAAATTCTTTTAGAAATTCTAAAAATTTATTTAAAATTTAAAAAAAATATTTAAAATTTTGAAAAATTATTTATAATCGAAAAAATAAAATAAAATAATTTTGTAATTAATTAAAAATTTCTGAAAATTCATTAATAAATCTAGAAAATTAAAAAAAAATCTAAAATTCTTTTAGAAATTCTAAAAATTTATTTAAAATTTAAAAAAAATATTTAAAATTTTAAAAAATTATTTATAATCGAAAAAATAAAATAAAATAATTTTGTAATTAATTAAAAATTTCTGAAAATTCATTAATAAATCTAGAAAATTAAAAAAAATCTAAAATTCTTTTAGAAATTCTAAAAATTTATTTAAAATTAAAAAAAAATATTTATAATCGAAAAATAAAATAATTTTGTAATTAATTAAAAATTTCAGAAATTTCATTATAAATTCCGAAAAAAAAAATTATTTCTAAAATTAATTTGAAATTCTAAAAATTTATTTAAAATTAAGAAAAATCATTTAAAATCAAAAAAATAATTTTAAAAACAGAAAATAAAAAATAATAATTTTTTTTTTATTTTTCTAAATTTTAAAATTAGCTATCTGATTTTAAATGATTTTCCTTAATTTTAAATAAATTTTTATTATTTTTCATTTTCTGTTTTTAAAATTATTTTTTTGATTTTACATGATTTTTCTTAATTTTAAATAAATTTTTAGAATTTCAAATTAATTTTAGAAATAATTTTTTTTTCAGAATTTATAATGAAATTTCTGAAATTTTTAATTAATTACAAAATTATTTTATTTTATTTTTCGATTATAATTTTTTTTTTTTAAATTTTAAATATTTTTTTTTAATTTTAAATAAATTTTTAGAATTTCTAAAAGAATTTCAGATTTTTTTTTAATTTTCTAGATTTATTAATGAATTTTCAGAAATTTTTAATTAATTACAAAATTATTTTATTTTATTTTTTCGATTATAAATAATTTTTTTAAATTTTAAATAATTTTTTTAAATTTTAGATAAATTTTTAGAATTTCTAAAAGAATTTCAGATTTTTTTTTTTAATTTTCTAGATTTATTAATGAAATTTCTGAAATTTTTAAAATATTTATTAATATTTTTTAAAATATTTTATTAGCCGCCACGTGTCGCCATCTTATTGGTCCAAAAAAGAACATGTGCAAGTCACATGGCCTATATAGCCGGAAATATAGCCGGAGGTTGCAAATTGAAAAAAAATAATTAATACAGGTTGTCGTCGGAAAAACTAAAAAGTTTAGGTTGCAAAACTGAAAAAGGCTCATAATACAGGTTGCTTTTGGTAATTGACCCTAGTTAATAAACCAACCTTAAAAACTAAAATTCATTAATAATATAATAGGCAAATCAAATTTTGTCTAACTATGTAAAAAAAAAATATTCAAAGATATAGTTTATAAATAAAACTTTAAAGATATAGTTACCAAACTAACTTTAAAAATTAAAATTCATTAAGGATATAATAGGCAAATCAAATTTTGTAAGAAACAACTCACACTTTTATAATAGAAGTAGATTTACAGGTGACACCAAATGAAGATTTATAATTTATCTTAGTGTTGCATTTGGAATCCATGCTTACAAACCACATTGAAGCATTGCTACTGAAATTAATGTAGTATAGTCTTCAAATGAATTCTACGAGTTTCTATTAGTTGTAGATTATATTTTTTTTTTCAGTTTTAGAAATATTTCAAACAAGTAGGTTTTTTCACTTGCATTGTTTGTCTTCAGCTTCTTTGGCTCTTATGACTCCAATAATCTATGATGTATGATGCTTGTATTTTTCTTCCATTACCTTAGATATACAATTATATATTGTGGTGTCTTTACATGTGCACATTTTAGAGTTGAAGTTTATTCCCTTAAAGGGTTGAATTTCATGGCATTGGACTTTTTTTTAATACTTGTAGCTGAACCCATATTGTGATAAGCCCGAAAAAGCTATAAGTTCATCTAGTCAGCCATGTTCTTCACTGAAGTTTAACTCAAACACGGTGACAAAGGATTTGGGAATCTGCCTCTATCAAAAGGACCCAATGTAAAAACAATTAATGATTACGGTTTGTTTCAGGTAAACCATGAAATTGTTCAAACAACTGCAAGTTTTTTAGGTAGTATGGTTTCGTTGTCTTTTGGTTCATTTTGTTGTGCCTTCGAGTATTTGTTAAATTATAGTCCAGGTTGATGATTTTTCACAATTTTAAAATTTTATTTGTTATTTGTTGATTTTTTTCCCCTCGTTTCATGAAAAAGATTCGTATATGGAGCATTTCTTCTTTATTTTTTTTTTTTATAAAAAAATATGATGTTAGATTTCATTAGATTGGGGACTTCATAAATAATATTATTGATGATACACTTTGAGAATTGATAGTTTCTAATCGATTGTAGATACATGTGGAGAAACAATGTGTGGCACTCTCATTTGGTGTATTTCATCCTTCTAGTTTCTGTCATTAATTTATTTATGTTTATTGCTAGATATATCTCTATTATGCATGTAGGTAACTGGTAACGGGTCGTTGGACCGTACTAAATTAAATTTTATATATATATATACACTTAACCTTATCCTACAACTCTAACTAGTAGAGTAACAAGTAAGGTCGATCCACGATGAACGGTAGTCTAATGTCATTTTGATAGATCAAGCGGTTGTAAAATTTAAATAAAAAGAAGGAACAAATAATGAAAGCAATAAAAGGGGAGGTTTTGATTATCTAACGATAAACTACTAGTGATTACTAAGAACAACTATTAAACTATGATCAAATAAACATAAGATTCAATTAACATAAGATGACAAGATAAGTAGATTGATTTTTAGGTTTTAAAATATGATTAAAGGATTCAACCCTTAATCAAGTATCCCCTTATTTCGAATAATCTTTGTAATTGATGTTATTACCCAATTGTTTAGCCTTAGAACTCCTACTTCAAGATTAATAACAAGCTCTATCAATTTTGTTGTCTCTTAAGTATGATTAATCAAAACAAGCTTTTCAATTAATCCTACTCAACTTATCAATTCCTAAAACAAACTCTTTAAGAATCAATAGTCAAGTGCATTCAGAATCAAGACAACAGAGTAGATTTGACATAAAACTCGTAAGCTCGGTTTTAGTGGTCGAATTATATGTTATCCTCAATAAAATAAATCTATTGTTTGCTACACGGGAATCAGATTCATAACAATTACGGGTTATAAGCCCAATTCTAACAACACACAAACAAATATCCAAATGGGTGATCAAACCACAATTCAATTCATAAGTGTGAATCAACAATCCCAAATAACATAGAACATTCCAAAAACATAATCCAATCGGTTAACAACCGTAAAAATTACATAAACATTCTCAATCAAGGTTCAACTAATTACCCATAGAAGCTAAAACAAACAGAAAATAAGTAGAAAAGTAAGAAAATATGATACTAAGATAGATGAAACCCAAGATGTCAATTGGAGAAGATGATCATTCAATCTCTTGCCCAATATCCCTCCTTGGTGGCTTTGGTGGCTAGAAAATGGCTGGAATTTTGTTCTTAGATAGGTCAAATTCAAAATGGAACTTATATATATAGGGGAAGAGTTGTCACTTGAGTTTAAGGCAAAATCGCATTCATAAATTTAAAACAGGGCATAGAATCTCGGCCGAGATTCAAATGTCTCTCGGTTGAGACGTGAAAAGAGGATTTTTTGCTGGCAATTGAATCTCGGTCGAGACGTGAAAAGAGAATTTTCAGGACTTGTTAGGGTTTGGCTCTTCTCTGCCGAGATTGGATTTCATCTCGGCCGAGATCTTGATCTCTTGAAATTCATCCCTGAGAGTCATCTCGGTGCATTGCCCGTCTCGGCTGAGATCTTCAACTCTTCAAAACTTCAAGTTTTCCCTGGAAGGTCATCTCGGCCGAGATTTGTATCCTGTCTCGGCCGAGATCTTCCTTTAACTCTGTCCTTTGTTGCCTTGATCGATCCACCGACTTCGCGATCTTTTGATGCTCTTTTTCGATCCATTTGCACCTGTAACGATGAGATGCACCCGGGAGTTCCTCCTCCACTGCCTTGATCAGCCCCTTTTGTTTATCACTAATCACCTGCCACTCCCATGGTTTTTCAATTTTCAGATCTTCTCTAAGTTGCTCAACGAACTAACACCAATTATCTCCATTTTCACAACTTGACCACAACGTAAGCGAACGGAAAGCTATTGTTATTGGGGTCTAACCCAATAGCCATTAGAACTATTCCCCCCAAGTGGGCCTTTCAAGAAGGTCCCATCAAGCCCAAATAATGGCGACAGCCAGCAAGCAGTCCCTCCTTCAAAGCGGACAAACATACGTAAAAACAAGAGAATTTGTTTCCTTCAGCGGTTTGATCAACATTCAAAATAATTGTCGAACCAGGATTCGTTCTCCTCAACTCAGCTGCGTAATTCCACAGCAATATGTACTGATCATCCGCTCTCCCCTCAAGACTCCTAATCGTTCTCTGTTTACACAAGAAAGCCTGCCACGGGGAAATCTCACATCGATTTTCATTGATCACTTCCTCCCTAAAAGCCCCTATCTTTCTTTTTCTTATCCGTTTGAAATACGTACAAATCTTTCGGCCAACCATCGTGATTTCATGTTCCTGACCGTGTGTGACAGTGCACAAGTATGGGTTGGGATACATGTGATTACAACAAGTGAAGACTCTCCATCTCTTCGTAATGCATTGACCCTAAATTCACAGTCTCATCCTCACAGGCTGCATAAATCCTCCTTTTTTCACTTTTCACAAATCTCACGTTGTTGTTCTCTAGGATGACGTGTGTATCTATCATGTCCCTGAATTCCTTCTTCGTACTGAACATCCTTCCTAGATGTAGATTCGGACTCCTCCTGTAATCCGGTCTCCAAACTGGGTGTACACCGTCAGGATTTTCATCATCCAACTCGTGAATGCTCATAAAATCGTCTTCACTACCACACACGTCTTCTTCACAATGATTCTGGACCTCGTCTACATCCTCTCCACCAGCCTTATCATTATTACACCCTATCCACTTCACATTCCTATCCACGTGCTTCTCAAAGTCTAAGTCGTCCTGCCCAATATTACCATCTTCCTCAAATTCATAATCACTATCTCTACACTCACTACCATCATCCACTTCTTTAACTAATTACACTGGTCTCTTTCCCCTCTTTACAGCTCTCTTTGTGCAGCTAACCTCCGAGACGTCCTAATCTATTTCCGCACACTTGTTCCCTCCACCACATCACTATTGTTTTCAAGATCAATAATTGGCTCCTCCACTTGAACATCATGTGAAGTATGTGTCGTTGCCCCACTTACACCTTCAAATTCTAGAGTGTAGATGTTCACTTCCCTACAACTTCTAGCATCCCCAAAAATCAATAGCAGCTCTTCATCGCTATTTATTTCTTTAAAAAACTTTTCCCCTTCGCCTCTATGAAACAACTGAGCATCAGCTGAATTTTCTAGGTGTGCAGCAAATCTTCTTAGCTCATAAAAGGTGTACCAAGTAACATCTAAATGGTCAAATTTGATGAGCTACCCCCCAATATAGGCCCCAGTCCAATTGTCAAGATTACCCCCATAGTGATGCAAATTGTTTAAAGAGGGCTATTGGGCCCTTTTCAAAAGAACAAAAAAAAAGGTATTTAATTAAATGTTGTTGGCCAACCTATATGCATTACAAACACAAGAAAAAAAAAAGGACAACAACTTCTCAATATGTGGGACCAATACAGAAAATGACACCACAACCCCAGAGATTTATATCATGTGGGGGTCAAATATAGCTAGCCTAAACACAAGTGGAAACAAACCCCCCTCCCCCAAAACATAAAATATACTTCAACCCCAATAAAGGTTGTTTCCCATTACAACTTGACTTTTTGGTAATGAGGTAGAGGATCCATTATTAAGATCTGACTTCTAACTGGATCGTATGAATCATTTAATCCTATTGAAAATTGAATAAGTTTGCCACTAGCCTCAAACTCTTCCCATGCCTTTGCTGCACCACAATTTCAAACTGGTGTAGGCAGAAGCAAGGTATATTCATCCCAAAGCTTATTCAATGTAGTAAAGTAAATTGCTATGGACTGGTTTCCCTGGAAATGCTACTTATCTCACGTTTGAATTTGATAGAGATGAGGACCATTACAATCACCAAACCTCCTAGTAATAGTTTTCCACAGGATTTGAGCAGATTTTGCATACAAAAAAGCATCAGAAATCTGTTTCGACAACGAATTTATCAACTATGCCCTGACCATTCCATCTACCCTCTGCCATTGTTCTAACATAGGAGGATCAGGAAATCCTAATTTGTTATTAGGTAAATAGTTATTTCCGGCAAGACGATTAGTGACCAAGCACATACCTGGATAATCTGAACCATGCAAAGTCAGTGGATCATTATCGCAAAGCGGAAGAACGGATGCAGAGCTGGAATTTACAAATTGCGAACTCGGATCCGATGAAACAGTATCTCCACATGCAACTGCCGGAGTAGATGAATTTTCACCAGCTGAAGTGTTGGCCAACTCAGATTGCGAGGATTGATCTGTTTACGCAGTGGCGCCATTTAATCGTTTATTAATTCGTTGATACCATGAAGAATTTGGTGTTTGAAGTATGAAAATCATGCAAAACAACAAAAACGGTTATGATCGGAGTATGGGAGCTTAACAAAATATCTGCTATTGTATTTATGAAAGTCAAGTTTACAAATGTAGTCTAACTCTCTTATTTATACTACTTGTGACTAAGCTGCTGAAAACTTACCTATCACCAATGCAAGCTAGCCACGTGTACTTCTATTTAAGGAATAACCGGAACTGATCAATAAGGAAATACAAGGAGAATGAACAAATGCATTTCTTCAGGACCTTTTGGCATCCCGAACTGATACTGGGGCGCAGTCAATTGGTATATTCATGGAGCACAGATAAGATGCACTACATTGCAATTAATCATCAATGGATAGTAGAATATGATTTCAAATATATCAATTAAAAACCATCTATGGATCTCTGTTGTAATCGTCTGGTCCATAGATTACCAATTTAGGCCACATCACGTGGATAAGATGGCGTTTGCTTTATATCCATACAAGGAAATGTTTTTACAGAAGAACGCAGAAGAGTAGCGGTCGATTATTATTGATTACTATGTTTTCTTCACTTTATTTGCTATTTCCAGTGGCGGTGCATTTGGTCGCCGCCGTGGAGCACTACAGCAGACCTGATTTTCCGGCCGACTTCGTTTTTGGTTCTGCAGTGTCCGCTTATCAAGTTAGTTTCCCCCTCGGTCGTCATTAGAGGATTAATTATTGCTTGTTTGATTGATTTTTAAAGGAAAACATGGGCAAATGCATCTGAATTCTCATTTTGCGTGATATTATTGTTACTTTAATTTCATACTATTTCAGTGAAACAAATGTGCTAGAATTGATCCTAATTCCTAAATTGATAATTTTCCGTTTGTAAGTAATCAAGTAGAATACCATCACTCTTCAAGCTTGTTGATATTTATCTTAAATTTGCATTTAAACTTGTTTGATGTTGTTTTGTCATGTTTTAGATTTTCCTTCTCTTTTTACCTCTATATTTTGGGAACTTATGGCGTTTGGGCTCCGTTCAATCTCATGAGAAAAAATTCGATTGTATTAATCTTGTTTATCAAATCGAATTTGAATGGATTTTTTGTGATCAAATTTAAATTGAGTATCAAGTTGTTCTTATTTTTCTCTTTTTCAACTACTGATACCTGTTTGATACTATGCCTGAAACAAATGTGGTGCAACTTTTATTGCCTCTTTGCAATCTTCGAAGTACGAGGGGGCAGCGTCTGATGATGGAAGAACTCCTAGCATCTGGGACACCTTTGCTCACTCTGGTCTCTACTTTCTTCTGTATCTATCACAACTATTATCATTATTAGTTTTCTTTATATAGGCATCATTACTTTACTATTGAGCCATATATGGATCTTTATTCTTTTCTCTGCGTCCTATAAATTCAGGTCGTACGAATGGGGCCAATGGAGATGTTACATGTGATGGATATCACAAGTACAAGGTATATAATTAGCTTTGGCTCTGATTTTAAGCTTGCTTCTTGCTGTTTAAGCTCATTACTTATACACGTATCCCTTTCATTGTTTTTGTTTTGCTCAAGAATTGCTCATTTTATTGAAGATTCATACATGGATCTAAATATTTTGTCTAAACCAATGGAGATCCTATAACACCTCTGGAAATAGATCCTCCTGTATATGCTGTTGATAAATTAGCAGCATGGAGAACAATGTGTGTAATCTTTCCTGTACTTTCCTCTTTCTAAGTAAAGGGATAGGGTACTTTTGTATCATTTAATGCATTCAACAAATTTGATCAGCATCACAGACTTTTGTTCATTTCCACTTCTTTCAAGTTTTTCGAATTTCTGTTGTAGGATGATATAAGACTCATGTCAGATATGGGTTTGGAGGCTTTTAGATTCTCCATATCGTGGTCGAGGCTGATTCCCAGTATGTTTACTTGCATTTACCATGAAGATGATGCCAAATTAGGTCATTGAGATTTTCCTCACTCATGCGTGTTGTTTTACAGGTGGAAGAGGACCGGTAAATCCAATGGGGTTGCAATACTACAATAATTTCATCAATGAACTTATACTCTATGGTAAATTCTTCTTTAATGATTTGATCACAAGCTTGCAAGCAAATTAATAATGTCAAATACTCTCTCTCTCTCTCTCTATATATATATATATATATATCCCTAGTAAAATTTCAAAGATTTCATCTTGCAGGAATCCAACCACACGTTACTTTGCATCAGTTTGACCTTCCACAAGCTCTTGATGATGAGTACGGAGGATGGCTCAGTAGAAAAATTGTGTATGCTTTTGCATATTTATCATAAACTTACTATAGATATGGTCATACAATTGCACCTCATGATGGGCCTATGTATTTTCTATGACTGCAGGAAGGATTTTACAGCATATGCAGATGTGTGTTTCAAAGAATTCGGTGACAGGGTTTTGCACTGGACTACTGTTAATGAGGCCAATGTATTGGTGTCTGATGGTTATAGTCGAGGGGCCATCCCACCAGGACACTGTTCATCGTGTTCAAAGGGTAACTCCTCTACCGAACCATATATCGTGGCGCATCATATCTTGCTGGCTCATTCAGCTACTGCAAGGCTGTACAAGAAAAAGTACAAGGTATCATTTTTGCTACCACTGAAAATTCTGAGTTTCTGCAGTCTGTTTATCTCGATAACGCATAATATAAGTTGTATATGCTTCAATGCAGTCCACTCAAAATGGTTTCATTGGAATCAACATATATGCTATGAAGGCAGTTCCTTACACCAATACAACAAAAGATATAATAGCAACTCAAAGGTTTCATGACTATTTTGTCGGCTGGTAAGCTTAATCTGCAGTGTTTATTACACTAATTACCTTTGATCAAATACAATCCATTGGTCTCGTAATCAGCTTTAACTTATTGTAGGTTTATGAATCCTCTTGTTTTTGGGGACTATCCTGAAATAGTTAAAACGAATGGCCAGGGAAGAATCCCCACCTTCAGCGAAAACGAGCGAAAGCAAATAAAAGGTTCACTGGACTTCGTAGGGGTAAACCACTACTTCAGAGTTTTGATAAAGGATAACTCTAGTTCCCTAGACGTTGATAACAGGGATTTAACAGCTGATATGGCAATACAGATGATTTGTAAGCTTCCATTATTTAGTTGTTCAACTCTGATTTGCTTCACTGGTTCTCAGAGCTTATTTTATATAATAAGTTTATCTAAATTCTCAGCATAAGTAAATCATGCCACGACATGGTGTTAGGATTTATTTGCTGAGAGCACTCAATTTTAATTTTTTTTTTCTGTCTTTTGTTTTGCTGCAGTTGAGGGTGGTGGTTCTCCGGGTGAGGTGAAGAATATATTACATGATGGTTACCTATTTCTTTCTGTGATAATAGTGACTTCATTTTGAGTTTTTTTTTTTCGTCTCGACCAGTTTGCTATCAGACCTTCAGGCCTTTCTGAGATGCTGGAGTATCTAAAACAAGTCTACGGCAATCTACCTGTTTATATCCATGAAAATGGTACTCCTCTCTCTCCCCTCTCAAGGATTCTGAGAATGTGAGATATTCTCTCTGAGATCATATAGAGAGATACTACAAATTCTCCTATACAAAAAAGATACAACAGATTCTTCTAATCTCAAGGAGATAAATATGAGTGATATTCTATATTATAGATAAGGAGTGAAATTCTAAAATGTTATATGCTATTGCTCTCAAACCTCAAGAGAATGTTTTGATAGGTCAAAAGACACGGCGAAATGGAACTCTTGTTGACACATCTCGGGTAGAATATCTACAAGCTTACATTGGAGGAGCTCTAGATGCTATCAGGTAAGCATAAACGGTTTTCTAACCAGGGCACCACATAAGGATCATCGTTGCATCTTGCATTCCACTTTCAAGAACATTTTTCTATAAAATTAAATGCAAGTTTATTGAAAAAGTAAGGGAAAACGAAGTCCAGTTGAAATATCGTAGATTGCAAGCACTCGGTTCTATCTTTTCCATGTGTTTGCTCTTGATTGTTGATTGTTGATTGTTGATTGTTGAATTGGAAGGAACGGGTCAAATGCAAAGGGGTACTTTGTGTGGTCATTCTTAGACTGTCTAGAGTTACTGGAAGGTTACGAGACCGGGTACGGGTTTTACTACGTTGATTTGGATGACAAAGAGTTGAAGAGATATCCAAAGCTTTCTGTTCACTGGTATTCTGATTTCTTGAAGGAGGGAAGTAGCAGGATAACACATTCTACTTGGTGAAAAATTAGTCTCTTTCATGATTTGATCCGTGAACTTTGATCTTATCTTTCCCAAACAATTTATACTCCAGCTCTGCTAAATGTAAAATTTTGTCATTGGTGCAATTTTTTAAGAGAATAACCAGTCGCACTTTGGCATGTTTGGAGAACTATGGATTTACTGTCCCCTTTGGATATTCAGTGTATATCTTTCTTACTTTTACTTGATTTTTAAACAATTATTTTATTTTTTAAGAAAATAGTCACATGTGATTAGGAATGACAGTTGAGCGTGTATCCACCCAAACCTATTTAAAAGATACTTGCAATATTCAAATCCACCCAAACTCGTTATAATATGTATATAGATTTTTAAAAAAAGTGTTTCATGGTCAACACACTTTGGAAGATTGAAGCAACAGTGTGATTTGAAGATGGATTATGAAGTTATTAAGATGAAAAGTTGCTGGAGAGATTAATGATATTCTCATGTGAATTTATCTCAATTATATTTAATAATTATAATTTTATTAAGTTGAGTGATTGACCCAATTAGAGATGGGCACATTTTGATTTTACAGACTGAATCGTATCGAAATCAATAACTCAGTAGTATCAAATCGAACCGAAATTTGGTTCGATATTCGATTTTCTATTTTTTTAACATTTCGGTTTCGGTTCGTTACCGAGTACCGAACGAAATAATTAGCTGATTTCTTTTAGTTATCAACTAAAACCCAAGTGGTAGTATTGTAATTACCAACAAGTTTTATTATCTGAAGTTTCTCTTTGATTTCTTTCAACTATGAATCATGTTTCTTTTGTTTATCCCATTTTTTCCTACTATATTTTCCCTGCTCTGTTGTTTTATATGCATCAGATCCTAATTTCACTAGTAAAGGGGAACAATGTAACCCGCTTCTTCGTATTTCAAGCATGGAAATTCAGAGTTCACTAAGAATATCAGAGTCTGCAGATGATGCACCGGCATTAGGTGTTATTCATCTGCTGAAATCTGCATTTATAAAAAAATTCGGTTTTTTACACAAAATTTCGATTTGACTTACCGAAATTTCGATTCGGTTTTACCGAATGCCCACCCCTAGACCCAATAATTATTTGTCTTATAAAATGGAAAGTGCATGGTTCAGTCTTACATAATACATACAAATATAATTTTTATTTATTTTTTTAGAAGATATAAACGGGTTTGAGTAGTGCACGTATCATAGTACTAAAACCGAAACTGTAATCAAATACTAATGTTATTTATTTTCCTCAAACCCTCCCAAAACCTAGCCTATTTAGGCTTTACCCATAGCCTCCCCAATAGGATTTTGGATGGACGAATACCCGTTAATCCCGTTTGAATAGCATCCTTATGGGTGATGGTTAAAGGTGTCAAAACGGGTCGAGCCCGTTGGGCCAGCCCGCCCCGCTATACATAATAGGTGGGTTGGGTTGGATATTTAGAGGCCCGTTGAAAAGCGGGCCCAAACGCGGGCTAGGCGGGTTGGGGGCGGGTCAGGGCGGGCTAGCCCGCTTAAAAAAAAAAAAAAATTAATGAAATTTAGTACTACTACTAGGGTTCAAATGGACTAGCCCACTTTAAAAAGATTAAAAATTAATGATGGAGATGGAGAAGAAGAAAATGAAGATGATTTTGATGATGTAATGGTTAATGAACTCTACTATACTTTCATTTTGTGAACTTTTTATTTTTATATGTTGGATTTCGAATTATTGATTATGGACCTATCACCTATGATGGATATGATGAATGTTTGTGAATACTTTACATTATTTAATAGCTATTATATAAAAAAAATGGTTAAAAAAAAAAAGTAAAAAAAAGGTGGGTTGGCCCGCCCAACCCACAACCCACCGGTGGGTTGGGTTGGGTTGGAATTTGAAGGCCCGCCATATAAAAAGCCCGCCCCGCCCCGCCAAATGGTGGGTTAAGGTGGGTTGTGGGCCGGCCCGCCCCGCAACCCGTTTTGACACCTCTAGCGTGGAAGATATCACCGATTTCGTGGATTAACCCCCCTCGAAGTAACAAGGATTTCCCATTTTGGTGGAGCGACATGTGTTCAGGTAACACTTCCGATTGTCTGCAACTTTCTTCTTACTTGTTGTGGTGGATTTGGAAATCTCGTAATTTGTGGTTCTTTGAGCAAAAGTGGATTTCAGATTTTGATGTTGTTAATAGAGCTCATTTAGAATGGCAAGAATTTGATAATAGTCGGACAAGGAATAATATGCTCCCATCTCTTTTCTCGGTTATTTCTCCCAATGTGAATAAGGGTGGATGGAAAACCAAAGTAGGATGCATTGATTTGTTTATCAATACTTTGTTTACCGAGAGTTCTAAAGTGGGATTTGGTATAATTGCACAAGATGAGAATTTGGTTGTCAAAGGTGCTTGGACTATCTCTAGGGATTCTTCTCCTAATCCAGTGGAGCTATGTCTTCAAGCCATTAGATTTGCTCAAGTTGTATCTTTCAGTTGTGGTTGGAAAAGTATTCAAGTGAAGATTGATGACAAGGATATTGCAAGAAGATTTTCGTCGAAGAGACCTTTTGATGCTAGGAATGCTACAATAGCCGAAGACGTCATTCTACTTTGTAATCTTTTTACCTTATGTTCTTTTGACTTTGTAGATAGGGATTTCATGCCCTATGTTGCTTCAGTTGCTTCAATTGCTTCTATAGCAATTTCGAGCCCCTCCTCCTTAGATTGGGGTTCTCGTTTTCCATCATGGATCGCTCCGGTTATGATGGAAACATTTGGTCAATAGGTCATGCTTTGTAATCATTTTGAGTATATATAAAGTCTTCTATCATATTTGAAAAAATAAAAAAATAAAAAAAGAAAAAAAAAGCTTGGTGGTCATCGTGATTAGGGAAAATTTATAAATAGACTCTCCAACTTATACCCTAGATTCAAATCGGTACTTGAACAATTATTTTGTCCAATAAAACATTTAAATTTTCAAATTGGAACAAATAAACATTTTAACAATTAAATCTAAAAGAAATCTAACACTCCTGTCAAAATTAGATTTAAAGAGACCCAACTTTAACACAGTCAGCATAATTTCTTTGAATTGATCCTTAGAGAAAGGCACGAGAAGCTTCTTGATCGGTTCTTCCCCTAATTCATCTCACTTTCCTCATTCGGTCGTTCAGCTTCACCACCACCATTTTCATAACATACGACTTTTCTGTATTTTCAGCTACTTGTTCGTGCTTCTCCATAACGCGATCGTCTTTTTGCTTTCTTTTTGGCTTCTCCCTCATGGTCTGGATCCTTTTCTTCGTCTAATTTTTTCAATAAATAATCAAATGCATAAAAAAGGAAATTCTCTTCTTCGTCTAATTCTTTCTCTTCAACTTATTTGCCTTCTTCCTCTTCCATACCTTCGGCTTTTTCAATAGGTTGCTCAGTTCAAGTTTGAGATCTGTTTCTGAGGAAATTCGGCAGCACGCGCTTTTCATTTTCTCTTTCTTCTTACTATTATTGTATAAGTGGGTGTTCTCCAAATGAACTCATTCCGATAGGCAAGCCCGCTCAACCCGAAAGTAAATTGGGCTGAATCCGATTTTATAGTAGTCTGAAAAAATTCGGTTCACCTAACCTGGCTTGAGCAGTTCGACGAATTAAATGGGCTCAACCGGATTTGGCTATATTTTTTACTCCCTCCGTCCCACTCTAAGTTTCCTACTTTCCTTTTTCGTACGTCCGAACTGAACTTTCCACCCTAAAAATGGCAAAAAAAGTCAAACATTAAAATCCAAAACTTTTCACCTTTATTACAAAATTGCCATTCTGAAAATCAGATTTTTAAATCACTAACCTAAATCTCTTACTAAACTAAATAGGCAGACTTTAATTAATCCCAATTGATGACCCAACCCAAATTCGTGTACCCCCAGTCCAAATAACTAAACCCCAGCCCAGCCCAAACCTCATTTGAGGGACATCTCATAAACAGCCATCCCTCTAAGATCTTAAGGCTGTTCGTCTCTCTCCATAGCCAAGATCAGATTCTCTCTCTAAAAACCCTAAATCTCAGCCGCTGCTGCTCTCTCACCACTACCCACTCCTCCTCTCACCCAGATCTGAAACAGATCCGGGTTTTCGGCCACCTTACCACCAAATATCGTCTTTGAATCGCACGATTTGCGATTTTGGCGATGGAGTTTGAATCTTCAGAATCCGACGAGGGTTTCGTCTTCGACTCCGAAGAGTCTTTCGTCCCTGAAATAGATCTAGAGGATGTGGACCCAGGAGCTCTCCCAACTGGGATTGAGGTGTCGGAGTCCACTTCGGAGAGCTTACGAACTCAGGAAATGCGAAGATTCATCTTCGAAATGTTGGCCATGTGGATTCCTGCGCTTAAGAGGTTATGTATTTTCTGTTGTCCCTTTTTTCGTCCCTTTCTGTTATTTTGAAAAAAAGATCTGTGAGATCTTGCGATTCATGCTGATTTGTGATGTTTCTGTTTATTTATGTCTGTTTGGTTCCATTTCTGAGAATTTGAGGGATTAAAGTATTTCTGGAAATTTATTTCTGGTTGCTAACCATGATGAATAATTTGGTCCGTTGCTGTTGGCTTTTTTAGTAAGATGCATGTACTGTTGCGTTAATGTGGGCATTTTCTGTTATGATGCAAACCATCGACAGATTATTTGGCCATTTTCTGTTGGTGCTTGGATCTGTTTGATGAAAGCTTTGCTGAAAATAGACCGGTTTATGTGGGCACACTGATGCATATTGTTGAAATGTTAATTATTTGGCCATTTTGTGTTGGTGCTTGGATCTATTTGATGAAAGCTTTAGCTGAAAATAGACCGGTTTATGTGGGCACACTGATGCATGTTGTTGAAATGTTAATTATTTGGCCATTTTCTGTTTATGCTCTGTGGTCATACTGTTATGTGCTGCATGTGACTGAAATCTTAAACTGCTAGGTTCATGATTCAGATTTACTGTCGGTGGCTTTATCAAAATGATGCGTGTGTGCAGTTCTTCTGATTGGTTTATTGCCGCCCAGTTTATTTTATCATCTTCTGGTGTTGTATGGTGGCAAACCTCAATTTAGGTGTTAAGGAATTTCCTTAACTGAAGTTGTAGCTGCCCAACACCGTCGGTTCTATCAGCCCCAAACTTAGGTTTGGGGTGATTATGTTAAGCGCAGGACAGCTTGAACTATCCCAAATGGGGTGGTTCAAGGTTGTCAGCTTGACTTAGTCGGTACCAGCTTAATCCCAATGATGAAATATTTCTGAGGGAAGAAAAACATAACAATCTACATAAATTTTTACATAAAACACCATTTTTCTTATTGTTTGCAGTTTAAGCAAAATGAACACTTTACATGTGTTTACACTGCAAACAATAGAACAAAAAGTACCTTCTTTCCTAAACTGTTTTACAAGTACCCTAAATCTGACATAATCCCTTCAATGTCATACTGTTATGTTGCTTCCTCGTTTGCAATTAGAAACTCTATAGTGTCACGCACAAGCTGTTTTTCAACTTCTATAACTTGTGGCAGATTTTCTGTCCTTTCTAAGGCTGTCTTCCCTGTGTGAGGCAGTTTATAGTTGTTCCCACCCTTCACCTTCAAGATTTCCACTAAACATGTTTGCAAACTCAGAAAAAATTTGTTTAGCTTTTCATGCTCTAATTCTTCAAAGGAACGAAGCACATTTGACACCAAATCGTCGACATTGTAGCTTCTAGTTTCTACTTGCAAGCTTTGTATAGCTCTGAAATAACCCAAATCCAAAACATTTGTGTCCGGAGAATTGGGTGGTTGGCACATCAGTCTAATATCGAAACCATCAGCTGTAGCTACCCTCCTAAAATCAGCATCTAAGTTGCTCAAATGTGGTCTTGCATTGTCTTGTTGAATTATGATTTGCTTACTTACATTCGCTGGCCATTTTGCTTTAATAGCGGGAATGATCTGTTTTATTGATGGCATATGATAAAAAAAAAAAGTAAAAATGAACTGAAATTAATGTAAGTAATGTCACCAAATCAGCCCAAATGTTTTTTAGACATCCGGGCGATTTTCGGAGACTTACTTACTCCATTAACTAAGTGATGATCAAGTTCTGATAGTTAATGGTTTACCTTGTCCAAAAGACAGCTTTTAATCACTTCTTTGTTGATTGAGTCGATCGGTTTTGTAACTATCGTACCTCTGGATCTGTTTGCACTGTTTCTTAAGGCTGCCTCTTGTGTTGTGAAAGGGAAAATACCTATTTTCCCATCAAAGAGCACCTCTCCTTCATCCGTGTACAATGGCCTTGCCACGGCACACATAAACATAACTTTCGGTATGAACCGCTTACTCTTGCATGCTCTATATGGGTCCACCTCGGATGCTAGTTTGTATGCCCTTTCTGATGCCCTTTGCATATAGAACCACTTCTCATCGATGTGGATAATGTTGTGCATGCTTGCAAAGCTGATTTGGTTGTTAATATCCTGTTGCAAATATGACAAGCTGTATTTCAGCCTATGCATTTTGTTTGCTTCCGTTAATGCGGGTTTGATTGCATTTGTATGAGCCTTTATTCTCCCAGATTTGACCCATCTTCCCACTTGAGATTTACTCACATCTAGCTCTTTGGCTAACCGTCTAATTGTGCCTCTCTTGTTGTAAGGTATAGCCCTCATGGCTTCTTCATCCAAATTATGAACATTAGATGAAGGTGGTCGGGGTCTTACCTCGGGGAAATAAATAGGCTGCCCGTCTGAAATCTGTTTTTTTGCAGCCTGCCATATCAGTCGAACTGTCTGAGAAGTGACTCCAAATGATGAAGCGATTTCTTCAGTTACGCCGTTTTTCAGCACACCGTTGGTGTTGTTTAAGAGAAGGCGTTGAGCAATATACAATCGCTCTGATGGAGACAAGTTTTTCCCATTTTTGTTGCCTTTCATGATGTATAATCAGTTTCTGAAATCTGTTGTAAATTCTTGTTGAAACTGCATTGAATGCAGTTTTGGAGTTATTTATAGAAGAATTTTAGGCTGTAAACTCAGTTTTGAGTTGAAAAAATTTGAATGTATCCCTCCAAAATGTAAGAGAGGGAATTTCGAATTTTTCAGATTTTGGGTAGGAATTTCCCACTGTTATGTGGCAGTTTCCAATAGTAGACTTGTAATTTGGTGATAAATTAGCAAATCTGTAATATTTTCAGGAATTGTGAGCTCAGTTAATTTTTCACTGTTTACTGTTTTTGTGTTTTTTGAATTAGTGATTTTGATTAGAAAGATGATTAAAATTAATCCTTATGTTAATTTTAAGGCTGAAAAAAAAAAGTCAACAAAATTGGCTGGTCAACTGCTTTTTCTTAAGCTCCGTGCCCGGTCAAAGTAGGAAACTTAGACCGGGACGGAGGGAGTATTATTTAATTTTTAAAATTAGAAGACTCAACATCCAAATTAGCACTATCTGCTAATTGTATAACTTATTTGTGATGACAAAGTATTTTGACATGTTTGGTTGGTGCTGATGGTGGTTGGGGTATTATTGGCTGAGGATAGTGGCTGGGAAAGTAAAAAAATTATGGTTGTTTGGGTGGTTGGGGTAATGGTTATAGTGTAAGATATAATTTTTAATTGTAAAACATGGTGTGATGTGTGTAAGAGTTTGTTAATAATGATTGATTTTATGAGTAAAGTGTATTGAAATTTGTGGTGATTTGTAGTGGTTGAGTCAACCTGTGCAAACAAACATAGGATGGTGTTGGCCAACCCATGAGGGGTGAGGCCAGCCCCAACCAAACATGTGGAGGTCACACAGATATCATTCAATGTGACAGAGCGTCATTTGCTCAAACTAAGGGAAAAAGGGCGGAACTTCACGTACCCATTTCCCTTTCACTATACATGAGTCGACCCGTCACACGAAATAAGTTCCATGGGACTGTCATATATAAGTTTTTGACAAATATTTTTGCTCCAATTAAGCACTTAATATACTGATTTTATTTCTCAAGGTCCACTCTTAAGGGGTGCTCGGCTGCTTTTCTTTAAAAATATTTAAATTATAGCTCATAATATCCATCTTATTTCTTTATTATATAAGCATATTTATACTAATATAAAAGGAGAACCGTTTACAAATAGTAAAATTCCGTCAATTTTTAGTTTCTAAATATAGAAACAGTTCTGAAATTTTTATTAGTATTAAAGAAACCGGTAATCTCCTAGATAAAAACAATGTTTCATTTTTTTTTTTATAGAAAAAAATTCCAATTCTTTTTCAAGTGCACATAAATTTTACACCCTTATCTGTTTTCAACGTATATATATATATGTCATATGAGTTATCTTGTTACGATCTTTAAATTGACATTTATATTGCATATATATTAAAATAAAATTCTTAGATTCGAGATATTGATTGTAAATTTTTCTCTGGTTGAATTATTTGTTTTGGATGATTTTTGTTATTATTAGTGAATATATTAATTGTATGTTTTTTGCAAGGAAATTTGTATTAGATTGTATTTGATGTAAATAAATAAATAAAAAAATTTATTTTATTTTAAGGGTGAAACTCAAACTGTATGCACATGATATTTATAACTTATTTTATTGAAATCACTTTTGTAGTTGAAGTTTTAATTTTATTAAAAATAATGGTAATGTTTTGTGGTGAACTTGAAAAGAATTACTACGTCCGTCCCGACTTATCTTGCATAGGGAGTCGGCACGGGTATTAAGAAAAGTTGTGTTTTGGTTGTTTGTTGATTTTTTAAAGGTGAATTGATGGCGGACATTGAGGGTGGAGATTTTGAAGGTAAAGATTATGTTATAACTTTTTTTTTAGGTTGTGCAAAATAATGTGGGACAGTCGTTTAAGAAAAGTGTGCAAGATAAGGTGGGACGAATGAAATATAACCTATTAAAAATCAATCAATTTCATTCACATATTTTTTAAATGAAATTATTAAGTGTCTAATAGTGTTTGAATTACCCATGCTCTATAAACTGACTTTTAGGCAGGGATGTTAAAATAGATCGGGTTATGAGTTCACGGGTTGGATTGACTGTCAATTATTGCACATTTTTACAAGAAGTTGAACTTAAACGATAATACCCTTTTTAGCTATTCATGTCAAGAGTCGCAATGCTAGCACAACCCATTTGAATTATAATTTGACCCGTCAACCTATTTTGAAAAAAAAAATATTAGATTCTATAAACATCGAAGATTTTATAGTTGGATAGTCTAAAATCATTAAGTATTTATATTAAAGGTAAAATCAACAAACCAATAAAAAGGTAAATGAGAGAATAAAAGGTTTATAAAATTGGATATTAATTATTGACCAAAATTAAAATGTTGTATTCTGAGAAAATGAGATTTCACCGGAAATAATTAAGAGAATATCCCAAAACTGCAAAATTTTTCGAGATAAAGTTCATGTGCTGATAATTATTTTGGGACGGAGAGAGTTGGCCATCTAACCAATTGTTGTATATGCATACATGTAGTAATACTTTTACATATATATACAAACACATGTAATTGTAATTTGTACATATATTCATTTTGTTTTTTTCCCAGGATAGTAGACATGTTATTGATACTTAGGATCTTCTAGTCCAATTTTATCCTTTTTTATTTGTATCTCACTTCAAAATCGAGAAAAATTATAATGATTTTTTTTGTAATTTATGAATTTAAAGTTCATTATTTAGGTTCAGGATTCAAGATTCATGTTCAGATTTCATGTCTAAGGTTTGGGGTTCGACTTTCTTGGACTAGGGTATATTTTCTATTCTAGACATACAATTTCATGATTCACAGTTCATGGTTCATGATTTAATGATTCAGTGTTTATAATTCAATTGTTCATAATTTAGGGTTCATGATTCATGTGTTCGGGGTTTATAATTCATGTTGTATGGATCGATTTTAAAATGGAACACGATTATGACAGAGTAAATGTGAGATAAATATGAAACAGTTTTCAGTTAAATTATTATAAGATTTAAAAAAGATAAAGAAATTATCATAAGATAAGATCTTGGATTTATTAGAATTAATTTAGTTACTACCACGTGAAATGCTCGTGTTGCATCTCGCATGCAAGGTCTAAATTAATTAACCTAATAACATTTCATTTTAGTGTATTAAATATTATAGCCATAATAATAATATTATTATTACGAGCGGGTCTCGAGTGATCACCACATATAAATTTTTGTCATTGTTAAATAATACTTCCACAATCCACGTCTATGTTCTTTTTTGGAAAGAAGAGAAATAAATTCTTACAGTTTATATGGTGACACATATTTTTTCTGACAGAGTTTTATATAAATGACACATGTTTTCTTTTTGCTTTAAAGAATTTCGTCTTATATTTTATACCTTCATAATTTACTATGTGTATATTTATGACATCATTCTATATACACGTGACATTAGTAAAAAATATAAAATATAAAATGAAACATGATTTAGAATAGAGATTTTTATCTCGATTTGACCAGCCACCAACAGCTTAAACCAATGGCAGGTGGAATTTGCAAGTTTCGCTAATTCTTTCTCATTAATAATTAGGTTTTTTATCGACAAAAAAATTGGCAATTTTAACAAATTATTGCACTGTTCACGTCGTGATTAAAATTATAGGTGCTCTTTTTGGTAATTGATAAAGTAAGTGAACTCGCATGTGCCACAGGCGAGTTCACTTCTCCCTGACACTGCAACAGTGATCTCGCCCCTGGCAGGGGCGAGATCAATTGGGATTTTTTTTTTTTTTTTTTTTGAATTTTGCCTATGCGAGAGGCGATTTCAAGTATATACGGTATACAAATACATAATCTCGCCTCTGGGAGAGGCGAGTTCAAGTATATTGTTTTTTTTTTTTTTTTAATCGTGTACCTGAACTCGCCCATGGCAGGGGCGAGTTCAATTATTTCACCCGTATATGTGTATGGTTTTAACCAAGAGGACGAAAATATCGGTATTCGCGGAGATATCAATAGATATCGGAATATTGGTGTAATTTTCTGAAAAATATATTAAAAATTTAAAAAAATTATTTTGTGTGTATATATATATTACCTAAAAAGGAATAATTTATTTTTTTAACTCGCATTCAACTTTTTCTTTATGTAAGATTAAGATTATCGTATAGTCAATGCAATAAATTCGATTAGTTAAAATTTATAATATTTAGTTTAATTATAAATATTTAAAATATCAATTAACTTTTTACCCAATTATTACAAATAACATGAAAGACAAAATCTAATATATTTTTTAGGTAAGACAAAATCTAATATATTTTTTAGGTAAAACAAAATCTAATATATCAACGCAACTTTATGCAACTATTACAAATAACTTGAAAACTACAAAATCTAATATTCATGACCAGTCCCACATCTAGTTTTTTTTCTGTTTCGTTTTGCTCTCCCCCTCCGTTCCTCGATAGGGGCATCGGCTTCCGTGTCCTGGGCTCGTTGTGATTGAACATCATCTTGGGTGCTGATATTTAAACTGAATGTTGGATGACCAGACGAAGATGATGTTTGGGCTAAATATGGAATTGGCGACGTATTGAACTGTCCTGAATAACCTCCCAAATTTGCATGTTGTGGATAAAGTGATTCAGGCGTCGTATAGTTGCCGACATCCAGGAGCGAAGTGAAAGACTGATCAAACCGCATTGAATCCCTATGAGGAGTGATAAAGTCTTGTTCGTTCACCATCGGTGGCACATAGTAGCCCGACTGCAAGTCCACACTATGATGCTCATGCACTGTAGAACGGGAAGACTCAGGGACATCGCCTGACACATACCCAAATGGATGGGTACCACGCGAGGTAGTACCACTAGCTCGTTGTCCGGAGTTAGCACGTGTAGATGTACTACGTCTCCTTCCTTGATGAGGGGCGTCATGTGGCATGGGCATCCTAGCCGCTTGTTGTTGTGCGGTCGGCCTTGGCTGATGGTAGGATGCACGATGATCATGAAAATTCTGTTGTGCTTCCTGGTATAACTCCTCAAATGATCTTCGGAATGGCTCTCTCATATAGTCCCGCTCTCCGATAGCTAGTTGATTTATTCTACCAAGAATTCTTTCCTGAAAATAAAGGTTACAAATTAACATATATGATTTGAATTTTAAATATTTAAGTGTGAAGTCAATAAGAAGTTGTTTACCCACCAAGTTTTCGATGTATGCATGAGTTGACGGTTGAGATCCCTCTTGCACGCCTATCCCAGGAGTTATCAACCTACGGGTGATCTCTTGGTACCAACCCATATAGCCAGCGTCCACTTCGTCACCTTGTGGCCCGATCTGGGGAGCGGTCACAATATACTGAGCTCTAGTGTTCCAACGCTCCACATATTGTGCGTGTGTCTCAAGCCAATTTTGACTTGAACGTCCGCGTCGATCTGTTCTTCCATGTAAATTTTTGTGTTCAGCTAAAATCGACGTAGGGATTGATTGTCGCATACCGAATTGTCGGAACACCCGGTCAGGATAATACAACTCGACAATGTAGTGATGGATAAGTGGACACTTCGATATCCATGAGTACGTCACGTTAATGAGATTGTCATCAAGATATGATTGGACTGTTTGTGGGATTGGTTCATAGGGTCTCCAAATAAACTGTAAATTTACATAAACTTAACGTTAAATTATTGCATCAGTTATAGTTTAGGGTTATATAGAAGAAATGAAAGATTATACCTCCTCCGAGGTTTGTCTATCCAAGTACTCTCGGATAGTCTTCACGTTGCTGTTAAGACTGTGCGTGAAAGTGTGATATTGCAACCATTCAGCTCCATAGGGTGCAATAGGGAGCTCACCGTCCACACCATCGATTGGGCCTAAATCGAATCGTCTCCCCACATTTCTGGGGCTCAGAAATGTTATACGCGTCCATGCCCAAATCTGAACGATATATTGTAACATAATTGTAAGTATATAATGCAATAAATATGATCTTACAATGAAAATATAAAAAGAAGTTTACGATGTACCTGAAGTAACTGCATTGCCCCTCCTATGGACTTTCTATCTCTTCGTGCTGCACAACATAATTGGTGGTACAGAAATCCAAGTACAGCACTTCCCCAACTATATTCATCGCATTTCGAGAGATCTTCCATTTCTACAAGGTACTGTAATGATCCCATATTTCCTGACGTGTCGGGACACATAATGGATCCCAAAAGAATTAATGCTATGCCACGCGAGTACTGCTCAACTTCGATGTCCTCAGTTTCATCGTCAACTGGGTTATCCCTCAAATGTCGTCCAAGGGCGGTCAATGAGAATCTAGAACCCACAATTTCATTATTGTCTGGACTCCAACCTAATAGAGCCTCGCATCTACTTCTCCAGTATTCAGACGTGGAGTCTGTAACTTCGTTAATCACCGGTCTTCCATCCACCCTCAGTCCCCAAATAAAGGCTACATCCTGTAGTGTGACGGTGGCCTCCCCAACTCTAAAGTGAAATGTATGTGTCTCCGGCCTCCATCGTTCCACCAAGGCTGTGATGATAGCTGTATTGATGACGTAATCACCACATCGATATACTCCATAGAATCCCATTTCATGTAACATCGCTATAACTCGGTAATGCAACCTCTGATTACGCTTCAGCTTCCCATTACTATCATCGTCGTCGTACTCGTCAGCGTAGTCATCGATTCTCCAAAAAATTCCACTACCATGCCGACATTTCAAAGTCCTACTAATCTCTCCCTCGAATACCTCTGCAGAACGGTGTGTTTCTTGCTCCGTCAATACCCTGTTATCGATGGGACCATAGTGTCCAAGGTGGTCCATGCTATTACGACAAAGTTCAACCAAAATAGGGGATTAGAGACAACAATTTAAGCAATTCAAAGCTTAGAGGGCAATGTAATAGCTGTATTAATGTAACACATAATATTACTAAGATCATGATTACAAGTTATGATGGGCCTAAATTGATAATTAAAGGATTAAAGAACAAACGTTAACCATTCAATGTTACATTACGCTTTAAATGTTTAACACATAAGCAAAACTTAATAACCAACTCAAAAATAAAATTCCTCTCAGCTTCATCATCTTCGGGTTGTAGAAGGTCCCGCTTGATTAGTAGCAGCCGTTGCTGCCTGATAATGTTGTCTTGCCCGAACTTGGGGCCAATCCATTTCATTCTGATATCTTGTGCTCTTAGGTCTTCCACGACGTCTTGATTTCCGTAACGCCGGGTTATGGCATAACTCAAAGGACGGTTCATCCCAATAGTATTCGTCCGGCATGGGATTAAATCTGCCGGTATATGTCTCGACGTAGAAACTGGTGTTGTAGTATGATCTCATGTATATTCCTGGGTCCACCCCGTAATGACGACATGTTTGCATTGCGTGTGAGCAGGGAATCCCATTTTGTTTCCACTTTCCGCACGTACATTCTCTAGAAGACAACTTAACCACATGTGTGAATGTATAGTTTGAACCTGGTGAAAAAGTCTTAACAGATGCTGATTGTTCTGACAAGTCTACTTGGAATACCGCGTGATGAAGTGCTTTTCTCTGTCTCTGATCGTATTGCTTGAATATCTCATCAGTCCATGGCTGACACCTTGCTTGCATTTGACGGCCCATAGATAAGCGATCAAAGAAGTATTTCGTCGACCGATAGAAGGTGATTTGAACAATTGCACATATCGGTAGTCTTCGTGCACCTTTCAGCACCCCATTAATGCATTCTGATAGGTTGGTTGTTAGTATTCCACATCTCCATCCACCATCGTGTGAAATAGTCCACTGACATGCCTCAATCGCGTTCAAGTAAGCGTAGCCAGTTTCACTTATAGCCCTAATCTTTGCCATCGCATTCTCAAACTGCCGAACTGTAAATGCCGAACCAGCCTCCCAGCACAAATCCTTTAGTTTCACATTCTTCATTTCGGTGTTGAAATTGGAGCAAACATGCCTTAGACAAAACTGGTGCACCCCACCAGGAGACGTAAATTGAGTGAATTGCTTAGCAGCTGTGATTAATCCTGGGCATCGATCTGATACGAGAAATAGCCCATCTACTCCGTAGACAACGTATTTCGTTATCTTCCTTAGGAACCACTTCCAAGCGACAAACGTTTCTTCGTCGACTATAGCATACGCTAACGGTAGGACTTGTTGATTGGCATCCACTCCGACTGCAATCAACATTTTGTGCTTGTACTTAGTGTACAAATGCGTTCCATCAACGCTGATGACCTTCCGACATTGTCGGAATCCTTCAATGCACGGCCTAAACGCCCAGAAAACGTACTTAAGCATCTTAACTCCAGGAGCTCTCTTATCCACGTGACGCCACTTAACCACAGTGCCAGGGTTCCACTTTTGTATTGCCCTCAAAAATTTCGGTAATTTAACAACAGAGCTCTCCCACGTTCCGTACACATTCTCTCTTGCACGTTTCAAATTGTGCCAAGCTTTATGGTACGAGATTTCGTATTGATACCTATCTCTGACTTGTTGTTGTACCAACTTCACCTCGTATCCTGGGTCTATCTGTACCATCCCTGTGAGCAACATAGCGATCATGTTTTTACACAAGTTGTGATGGTCAACAGACACGGCATTCATAAGACATGAATGATCGCCCGACATCTTGGTAATCACCCACATATTGGTCTTGTTCTTCCAGACAGCTCGCAAACCCCACTCACAGCAATTGTGCTCCCCGCCTCTCTTGCACCTGACCTTCCATAAATCTGGCGTACTTTCGACAACTACATATTCCCGACGTGCAATGCGGACGGAAAAATCTTTCACAGCTGATTGAAGATTCTTCTTATCAGTGAATACCATGCCCTTGATCAGTTTTCCCTCGTTTGCGTCATACGGTCTACTCTTCTTTGGCCTGTCATACGAATCTACCAATATCTCTGGACAGGATGAGTTGAAAAATGGGATGACCGGTTGCGTTATCTGGCGTGCTTCGCCAACTGATTGCGAAGTATGGCCCCCCACTGATGCGTCATTGGCCGTTGGATTATACAGACCATTGAGGTCCTCAACATTCACATCATCTGGTTCATCGTCACTCTCCGAATCACTATTAGTTGAATCGGAATCTTCAAGTTGATTAGGACCAAAACTGTCAACCAAGGGATCAATTGCATCATCCCCGGATAACGCCGCCACAGTGTCACTGCCATCGACTTCTTGAGTTTCAGGGGTAATAGGAATTGTAGTAGAAGGGCCTTGTGTAGGGAAAAGAAGACTAGTTGGACTATCACCACTTAGATATGCCGCATATTGGTGATAGTCATTCGTCAATGGTACATTTAGTTCGGTGAACGTCTGCAGCGGAACACTTTCCACGTGAAAGTGAACGAAACGATTTCCGACATCCGGGTCAAAGAAGAACCACAGATCTTCGTCACTATTGATCGGTATTAATTGTAAAATATTATCCTCAGAAAAGGCTGCACATACTTTCAATATATGTCGTTCAGCATCAATTTGCAACATTTGGTATAACAGCGAAATTAGGCCAGGGTAGCCAATTGAACGATACACCCTGCGCCCACCAATAGGTGGTCCTTCAGCACCACTTCCACGGTGCACGATTATTCCCACATTTTCTGATGGCGCCATTTTCTTCAAATTTAAGCATTTTAGCGTAAATAGAGTTAACATAGTTTGAAACATGTAATTGTAATAACAAACCCAAAAATAAAATGTGGAAGCATAAATATCTTTATACTAAAGTTAATAATAATAATAATAATTAAATTAATAATAATAATAATAAGTATAATATTTCTAGAAAAAATAACGTTAACCATAATAATAATAATAATAATAATAATAATAATAATAAGTATATTATTTTTCTAGAAAAAATAACGTTAATAATAATAAAAATAAAAATAAAATAATAATATGTTTAAATAAATAAAAATACCAATAATAATACTGATAATTATAATAAGAATAATAATAAGTATAATATTTCACAAAAAAAAATGATATCACATTAAATATAATAATAACAATGAAAATTATAAACAATAATAATAATAATAATAATAATAATAATAATAATAATAATAATAATAATAATAATAATAATAATAATAATAATAATAATAATAATAATAATAATAATAATAATAATAATAATAATAATAATACTATGAAACTAAAAATAACAATAATAATAACAACATTGATACTGACAATTGATAAACATAATAAGAATAATAGTAAGTATATAATTTTTTTAGAAAAAAAAACGTTAAAAAAATAATAATAATAACAATAATAATAAAAATAATAATATGTTTAAATAAATAAAATTACCAATTTTAATATTAATTATAATAAGGATAATAATAAGTATAATATTTTTAATAAAACGATATACAATAATAATAATAATAATAATAATAAAACTATAAAAATAAAATACCAATAATAATAATAACATTGATACTAATATTGATAATCATAATAAGAATATTAATAAGTATATTATTTGTCTAGAGAAAATAACGTTAATAATAATAATAATAATAATAATAATAATAATAATAATAATAATAATAATAATAATAATAATAATAATAATAATAATAATAATAATAATAATAATAATAATAATAATAATAATATTATTATTATGTATAAATAAATAAAATAACCAAAATGTCACTAACACAAACCTAAACATGTGTAACTAAATAGCAGATCAGAAATAAACATGACAAGATAAACAATAGTAACGTTACTAAGAGCAACAATAAAATATATGATTCGTCAACTTCACATATATAAAAGTTGAACATGATTCTTTATACTAAATATTCATCGGATAAAATAAATAGAATTACATATGTAATTTTGATACCTTAATGAAGTTTGAAACTAGATGTATTTCTAATCCTTTTTCCGGGCCGAACGAGAGGGAGCACCGCGACCACTGATTTTTTGGAACCGAATTTTCGACAACCTTCAAAAATATTATACAATAATTACAAAACGATTTCCACCGATATACCAAACGAAATAAAAAATTTACATTATGGAAAGCGTCTAAATATAAAAAATTGTACCTTAACAAATAATCTTCAATTTGTTTGAAGTCATATGCACAAAAATTGTGCAGCTTAGTGAAAGATAAAGAAGAAGAAAAAATTTGCAGAGAAAATTTTTGGAGTGCACTTCATTCTGTGAGAAGAGTGTATGGAATGAGAAATGAGGTAGGAGAAGAAGGGGTGAGCTGATATATAAAAGGCATCGTTCAAAATTAGTCTTTGATGTGGACAACACACTGCAATCACCCCACCCACCGCCACTTAAAGCGGCTGCACCCCTGCACCCCTTGCAACCACTGCCCTCGGCTGCACCCCTGCACCCTCTGCAACCACTGCCCAAGTCTACTGCCGCTGCATGCATGTGAAGGGTGAAATAATTGAACTCGCCCCTGCCATGGGCGAGTTCAGGTATACAGGTAAAAAAAAAAAAAAAAAAAAGGAATATACATGAACTCGCCTCTGGGAGAGGCGAGATTACCTTAACTCGCCTCTCGCATAGGCGAGATTAAAAAAAAAAAAAAAAAAAATCCCAATTGATCTCGCCCCTGGCAGGGGCGAGATCACTGTGCTGGTGTCAGGGAGAAGTGAACTCGCCTGTGGCACAGGCGAGTTCACTTACTTTATTAATTAGCAAAAAAGAGCACCTATATTTTTAAGCACGACGTGAACAGTACCGTAAATTGTTAAAATATACAATATATAAAAAAATGTTCTTTTGCAACAAAAGAAAAATCTTAAATAATGAGTATTTGTCACAATTTATGAGTATTTATTACAATTTATTATTAAAGACATCATGTCGTCACTAATAATCGTTCAACAACTCGGACGCAAATAATATATTCGTAAGGACATTAGTGGTATCAAATGCATTTCAAATAATTTTTGCAACAAGTAGTTATGTCTAAAAGTAATCTTAAAATAATCTCAAATAATTTGTATAGAGATATGTGACAATAAATGGTCACAAATAACTTATTATTAGTGACCACAATTATAATCTCAAAAGATTTGTACAGAATACCTTGTTTATTGTAGTGATACTTGTTACACGTAGAATTTAATCGGCGTTTATGAAGTTTTATGCGAATTATGTCTAAGTTAATTTTATACTCTTTATGATAAAGATTGCAATAATGATATAAAGTTTAATTTGTTAGAAATATGATTAGTATTTAATTATGTAAAATTATTTTCCTCTGCGAGAGATTAAAATTTATGTTTATATGTTCTGATTAGTTGATGTGTTTTCCTTTCTGTTTGTATTTAATAAGCTCATATTAAATAATGAAAAAAAAATCACACGAGTTTGAGTTTGCATCACAATATGAAGAGAGCTGGGAAAATTGCAAAATCGACCTGGCCCGATGAGTCAGTCTAGTTTGCATGACATTTTAAATGGGCTGACTATAGAAATTTAGGTCCACAAAATCATCGAGCCCAACTAACCCGATCCGATGGTCACCGCTCGGTCTGAAATTTTTGTATATATAAGGAGGCTAGGATAACTCAATAATTGTTGACAAAAATTTGTACGAGACCCTCACACCGTGCGACGGGGAAAAATATCACTTTTTGTTACAAAAATATCACTTTTATCCGTAAAAGTATCACTTTTATCTTTAAAAGCATCACTCTTTTTTAACAAAAAAATATCAATTTTTGTAGCATAAGTATCATTTTTATCTGGATTTTTATTTTTATTTTTTGTCCAATATGTTAGGCCTTGTCCAGTAAAAGTCCGGCATGTTAGAAATTTTCAATTTTAGTACTGTATGTTCCAAAAGTTGTCCAATTTAAGGACACTAACCATCACCAACGACCAATTTAGCCAGAATTGGACTTATAAATTCAGGGCTTTTGAGTGTTAATGCTTATGTGTTAAGTATTTGTTCAGATAACATATCAAATCATTAAATTATTTTAGTAGTTCGCCCAAAAAAGAAAAGAAAAAGGTAAACCCTAATTTTCCTATGAGGTGCATTTCATTTTATTTTTTATTTTATTTTTCTTTCTTTCTTCATCTTTCTCAAATTTATTAGTCACGTGCTTCGCACATGATTAATTGTGGCAAAATTGGTCATTTCTGATGGTCAGTGTCCTTAAATTGGACAATTTTGGAAACATACAAGACTAAAATTGAAATTTTTTAGCATACAGGATTTTTACAAGACAAGGCCTAATATATATGGTTAAAAATGAATTTTTCCCTTTTTATATGTAAAGTATTATTGTAGCAAAAATATTGCTTTTATCTGTAAATTTTTTTTTTTTTTTTGTAAAGATATATTTAGTCACACACAAGACTCACTCATAGTTTTTGGCCCCAAAGAAATTTCGGATTGACCTAATCGATCAGATATATAATTTTGACCTGATGGACTAAGACGAACAAGCCAAATTGCCACATCCGCTTATCAATAGTGGTGGTGGTGACTTTACTCAATGTGAAATGGGTACAAAAATAGCACTAAAATCAGTTTGATCATTGCAATAGTTTTGTTAGGCGCACGCGACATTTAAAGGAACATAATTTGGTTGCTTAAAGAAATTGTAGAAGCAAATATATGCCTACTATTAATTATTGCTTTCAATAATTGTAAACAAGGACAATTATTGTGATTGTACTAATTTTATTTTTGAATGAAATAATATATTAAACTTGATATTCCCTCCGTCCTATTCAGATTTGAACGTACTGGACACGTATATTATTTTTTTTTATTTTTTTTTTTTACTTTTTGGTTGACTTTTTCAAACGTGGAGGTTGAGGATGAAGATTGAAAGAAAATTTTCATTTTTAAGAGTGTATAAATTGGTGTAGAACGTATCGAAAAGTAAAATGTGCAAATCTGAGTGGGACGAATGGAGTATTTAATTTTATCAATTTAGATCAAATTCCACCAATCATACGATCTTACCTCCATACAATCTAGGTCATAGCTAAAAATGTATTAGTATTTATTAGGCATGTAAACGGGGCAGGGCGGGTTTCTGAATTTTCTGACCCGCCCCGACCCGTGCCCCGTCACGGGAGCAAAAATGTGCGCCCCGTGATCTGTCCGGCCCCGCCTTCATTTTTTTTTTTCAACTTGTTCTTTTTTAAATAATTTTTAAATTTACATTAATTTCGTTTTAACGGTTTTTTTTTTTTTAATTTAGTTATTAAAAAATAGAATTTACTTATATAAATTTACTATAGTCATAATTTAATATATTAGGATGACATATATATTTAAAAAAAATTACATATATATATAGGGGGCGGGGCGGGGGATATGATCCGACCTGCGAACTAGGCAGGGCGTGCCTTATCCCGTTCTCCATCGGGTCGGATTTTGCCCTGCCCCCAAAAACCTCGGATCAGAGCGGATCGGGGCGGGTCGGATCAATTTTGACGTGCCTAGTATTTAGGTGTAAATGTATTACATGTTCTGTGTACCCAGAACAAGTTATATCTTTAAGCAAATCGTAATAGATACTCCGAATTGCACCGTGCAACTGATGCACATGAAACTTTGTCTTTAAAATAAGCTCAACCAAACACCTTATTAATCGATATATGATCTTTTACAACCAGGTGTATAACATCTCCTATAACAAATGTTTTTGTATGACATATGTATAATATATCATCACTATTATTATGTGCCATATTATTTAACACTTTAAGAAATGTTGCACCGCTAATTGTAGAAAATTTAATCTATTATTAATGTAGTGGTATGGTTGTTAACGAAACTCTGGTGCAACGATTGCATAGTAGAATGATTCGTAAATTAAATGTTATTAATTAGGGTACAACAATATTCTACATTATTTAGTAACATTTCGTTCTGCCTGAATTTATTTAAGGTAAGTCTCATGTGCATCAGTTGCACAATGCAATTCGGGTTCGATATCATTATTTATGTTTAAAGTTGTTACGGACTTTATTCAAAACAAGTAATATCTCGTGATACATTTTCAGTATAATACTTTTACCCAAAATATGTAATACTTTTAGCCATAAATACTCACACATTTTGACCCAAATTATACGAATCCGATGCAAAAAAAACCTCCCCAATAATTTAAAGTAAAATATGTGACCCAAAACAAAAAGAAATATTTGAGTGAGGGACTAACTTGGATTTTTACTATATTATTCATTTGGTCCAACTTTTCCACACAAGTCACCGGCGCACTCTTGACAAAAAAACAAAAAAAGAAATAATAATAAATAAAAATCACCGGCGCGATGTCCACATAGGGCGGATAATGAACAGAGCGTTCAATAAAAAATTCGTGTACGAACTTGATTAGCACTTGTTTAAACGTATTTATTTATGTTCGTTAATTAACGAATAAAGCTTAAACACTAAACGATGCATTCGTTAACGACTCACGGACATGATTTAGGCTCGTATAGTATAATAATAATTAAACAAATAATAATAATAATAACATTTTTATAATATTTATGCAATTCGTTAATTTAAAATACCCATAAATTTATTATTGAAAGTATAAAACACAATATCATAATATGACACATAATTAATAACAGATCAGATTTTCGTTAACAACCATACCACACATTAATAATAGATTAAAATTTCTACAATTTGCGGTGCAACATTTCTTAAAATGTTTAATAATATGGCACATATTTAATAATGACAACATATTATACATATGTCATACAAAAAATATTTATTATAGGAGATGTTGCACTCCTGGTTGTGGAAGATCTTATATCGATTAATAAGGTATTTGGTTGATCTTAATTTAGAAGTAAAGTTTCATGTGCACCGGTTGCACGGTGTAATTCGGGGTGTATATTACGATTTATGCTTAAAATTATTACTTGTTCTGGATACCCAAAACATGTAATACATTTACACATAAATACTAATACATTTTTATCGATGACCTGAATTGCTCGGGGTAAGATCGTATGATTGGTGGAATTTGATCTAAATTGATAAAATTAAATATCACTTTTTTAATATATTATTTCACTTAAAAGTAAAATTATTACAACCACAATAATTTCCTTGTTTACAATTATTGAAGGCAATAATTAATAGTAGGCATATATTTGCTTCTACAATTTCTTTAAACAATTAAATTATGTTCCTTTAAAATGTCGTGTGCGTCTAACAAAACTATTGCAATGATTAAACTGATTTTAGCGTTGTTTTCGTGCCCTTTTCACATTGAGTAAAACCACCACAACCACTATTGATAAGCAGATGTGGAAATTCGGTTCGTCCGTCTTAATTCATCGGGTCAAAATTATATATCTGATCGATTTGGTCGATCCGAAATTTCTTTGGGGCCAACAACTATGAGTGAGTCTTGTGTGTGACGAAATATATTTTTACAGGAAAAAAATGATATTTTTACAGATAAAAGTAATGTTTTTGCTACAATAATACTTTACAGATAAAAATGATACTTATGCTACAAAAAATGATATTTTTTGTTAAAAAAATGATACTTTTAAAGATAAAAGTAATACTTTTACAGATAAAAGTGATATTTTTGCTAAAAAAATGATTTTTTTTTTTCGTAGCACGGTGTGGGAGTCTAACACAAATTTTTGTCAACAATTATTAAGTCTATCCTAGCCTCCTTAAATATACGAAAAAATTCAGACCGACCGGTGACCCATCGGATCGGGTTAACTGGGCTCGATGATTCTGTGAACCTAAATTTCTATAGTCAGTCCATCTAAAATGTCATGCAACCTAGACTGGTCATCGGACCAGGTCAATTTTGCGGTTTTTCCCAGCTCTCTTTATATGGTGATGCAAACTCAAACTCGTATGAACTTTCTTTCATTAAATAATATCAGCTTATCAAATATAAACAGTAAAAAAAACACATCAACTAATTAATCTGAACTTATAAACATAAATTTTAATCTCTGGCAGAGGAAAATAATTTTACTTAATTTAATACTAATCATATTCTAACAAATTAAACTTCATTATTGCAATCTTTATCCTAAGAATATAGTATTAAATTACACATAATTCGCATAAAATTTCATAATCGTCAATTAAATTTTAAGTGTAACAATTATCACTACAATAGACGAGGTATTTTGAGATTATAATTGTGATCCCTAATAATAAGTTATTTGTGACCGTTTATTGCAACAAATCTCTATACAAATTAGTTGAGATCATTTTAAGACTACTTTTAGAGACAACTAGTTGCAAAAATTATTTAAGAAGCATTTGAGACCACTTTTGTCTTCCTGAATATATTATTTATATCCGAGTTATTGAACGACTAATTAGTAGCGACATATTGTTTCTAATAATAAAGTTGTGATAAATACTCATTACTTAAGACTTTTTTGTCGCAAGAGAATTTTTTGTATATTGTATATAATTTTTTTTGTCAAAAACCTAATTATTAATGAGAAAGAATTAATTTTTTTTCAATATGGCTTTTTGATGCAAATACGAGCCCAAATATAATAAAATGGAGAGATGAAAACTTGTAAAATATACCATTATAAATAATATACTTCCTCCGTTTAAAAAAGAAATATAGCTTTCTTTTTTGCAAAAACTAAAAATGAGTGAAAAGGACAAATATACCAATACAAAATTTATTAAATTGAAATCTATTTTGTGCAATAAAGATTTAGTGGACTAAATTAAATAGGTTATTTATGGTAAAATTAGAAAAAAAATATGCAAACAAATAATTCCATCATATGAAAGGAGCTCACAAATCTGTAAATATTAGTTCTGTTCCAAAAATTCCCGACTAGCTTCGTCATTTCTCCGTCCAAATATTCGATTTTCATTGGTCACTTATGTCTTTCTCCCTATGTCTCCCGTAACTAAGTCTATGTTCTTTAAGGAAGTGTTTATAATTGCTTCTACTTTTGTATAAGTAATTAAAATAAAGCACTTATAGCTTTTAGCTTAAATCAACTTAAATTTAAGCAGAAGCTGACAATTCGCAAACACTTTTCAGCTTATTTTAAGCTAAAAGCCCAAAAAGCACTTAATTTAAGCATATGCAAATACCTCTTAATCTTGCAAGCTTTTTCAGCTTATTTTAAGCTGAAAGCCCCAAAAAACTTAATTTAAGCATTTGCAAACACTCCTTAGTCTCAGCTTTCCGACTAAACACTAACTTCTAATTAACGTCTGAAAAACACCTAACGACTTGTACTAAATTAAATCTCAGCTGTTTCAGCTCCAAAGATCATATTGTGAAAACATGACAAGAAAAAACAGGTAATACACATCAAGGAAATGAGGTGAAGTGAGTTCAGAGACAAACAACATTAGCTCAAAAAAACATACTAAATATGGAAATATTGAAAACACACACAGAAACACACAAAATGGGTGTTCTAAGCTTACCATCTCTGAAGGCAAAGGCAAAGTGGCAACATAACAGAACCGACAACACAGTGAAGGCTTTCATTGTTGATTCAGCACTGTACAGTGAAGTAGCAGTCGTAGATAGTAGTATTATTGAGTTTTGATTTCAAACAACATTCAGAAATGGTCTTTTAATGCATGACATCTCTCCAAACTACCCCTGGCTTTTCGTGTAATAACGTTGGTGTCCGAATCGTAAGTTGGGGGTGGGGGGTGGGTTAAATAAAATGACATTTTACGTTATGTTACACCTAGGTTGTGTTTACTTGTGGTCGTAGGAGGTTGGAGTATTGTAGGTTGTGAAGACATAATTTTATTATGTACCATAGAGTGAAACACTAAAAATAGAACATACGATTAAGTTCGGGGTGGAGGTTAAAAGTGACAATTCGTGCAGTCCGGCCCAATGCGCTCCAACCCATCAGGCCAACCCATATGTAGGGTCCGGCACTGAAATTCCATCAACCAAAAGTTTATCAAGCCCAGTCCAACTTATCTTTCTTAAATATACTAAGATTAATTTATCGGGTCGGATAGGGATCCGTCAGGCTTTTAGTCCATCGAATCACGTCTATTGGGTCCGATCGTTTCCATTATCCACTCCATCTAAAATATCGAGCGAAATAGACTGACTTATCAACTCGATTGATTTTACCAGCTCTCCCGACCCAACTTATCTTTCTTAAATATGTTAAAATTTATTGGGCCGGTTAGGGATCCGTTGGATTTTTAGTCCATCGAATCAGGTCTGTTCGGTCCGATCGTACTTTAACCTTACATGCATTTCTGTAACCCACTTCATCTAAAATATGGAATGAATCGATTTATCAACTCGATCGATTTTATTAGCTCTAGTCTAGATGGAGTGGAGGTGGGGGTGGGGGTGGGGTGAGAGGGGTGGGTGTAGGCTTTTTGGACCATGCCTGCAAGATCACATGGGTTCATATGAGAATGAGATGATGACAGAAAGCTGTTAGTATCCACATGGGATTTTACTTCACTCCCCAACAATGTGCTGCTGCAGACCATTCATGGACACCTCTCTTGCTTTCACCTCTGCTAAGACACGGAGCCAGAATTTCATAATGAGAGGGCGAACTTTTCTTTTAAAATATTTATAAAAAAAATTAGAAATTGGACGGAGCGAAATCAATAATTTAACTACAATTAGATGTATATGTATATATGTATAATAGTTTTATCGAAAAATTTGAGGGGATAGACCGCCGCCAACCCCTTGCTGACTCTGTCTCTGCCTCCACTTCACTTTATAGAAAGGAACTAAAATATTATCTATTTTATTTTTTAACGAAAAATAAATAGGATTTAGGAGTGTTTGTTGTATATTCACCTTTTCTTTGAAAGGAATTAAAATTTCAAGCTTGCATCCGACTAATATTCTTAAGTTACTCTCGGTTCCCTAAAAAACTGCTCCTCAGAAACTCTAGGGCATGCTTCTTGTGGAGCTTTATAGTTTCCCAAAATAGTCACAAGGAGCCGTTCCTGGCAAATTGTGGAATGTGCCTCTCTAAGGCTCTGCATGCTCTGTTCTAAAAATTCCCGACTAGTTCCGATTAATCTTCGTCTAGGCGCTAGGCTCCCATTGACCGCCTATATTTATTTTTTAATTCCTCACATCCTAACTACGTTTATTCCCCGATTAGTCCCGCCCATACCCCGACTAGTCGCTAGGCCCCAGTCCATCGCCTAACTAGCGCCTAGCGACTTTTACAACCTTGAGGTTTTCAATATAGCCACTACTACGTACGAGAAGTCGCTCCAACTAAACTGTGGAATATATAAAGTTAGTAGAATTCATCGACGCGATGGACTATTCCAGTCCGATCGACATTTTAGATAGACTAAGTCATAAAAATTTAAGCACAAGTACCATCGAGCCAACAAGCCCAACTCAATAGGCCACGAGGCATGATTTTTTTAATATATTTAAGGGATAGGTTGGTCTAGGCCCAATAATATTTGGCCCCATAAAATTTTGGGTCGATGGGCTGGGTCCGACTAGGACGGGCTGCCCTCCCAGGATGTGGCCCTCTTGAACTCTGCAGTTTCCGGACACTATCGCTACTATACATATAGAATCGTCCACAAGTGATTGCTCTAAACTTTTGACAGTAATTTTCTTCCAAAATCCAAACTCCTAGACTATCGTCTTATAACATGCTGTCATATTGATGGGGTATCGGAGACTAAGCACTTGGATGCACTCGATTTATTTGCACCATCACATAAGCCCACTTGAATGCTAGGGTCTTTAATCATGCATGCATACACTTAATCCATGTTACAATTTTGTTAGAGAAAATGTATTTCTCCACTCTTTCATAATTTTGTACCTAATTATCATATGCCATGTCTATAATAATTACAGAATTTTATCATTTTCTTTTTATTATAAAGAAATTAAATTAAAACCACCGATTTAATTAGTACCCTCTCTCCCACCCCACTACAATCTTTATTGCTTTTGCTTGTTTGTTTCTAATTCTATTTCAAACTAGTAAATGCTCCCGTGCGATGCACGGGCTATTTTTTTAAGAGTAAATCAATATTAATATGAACAATACCTTTTATTAAAAATGCATTTTTATTTGATAATATATAACAAAAAAAGAAATGGTTAAAATTTGTTACAAAGAAAACTTTTGTGTTCTTTTGCAGTGTTATTAATTCCTTGCCTCTTACTCCAGAAAATCAGATTTTTCCACTAATAAAAATACATTTTAATTTTTTCACGAATTTCTTCCTTATATCTTATTCCAGAATTTTTTTTTTTTTTTTATTTCATCCGTTTATTTAGCTTCTCTTGTCTATATCAAAACATTCATATTAAATTATAGTAAATTTGAATAGATCAAATTGATGGATAATAATAAATAAAGTGAATATACATAATCCAGAATCCGATATGATTGAACAGATTGAGAAACAAAAAGTTTCATATCTAATATCAATTAATAGGATTGAGAAACAAATAATCTTTAGGATTATTTTTATATAAAATATTTTATTAGTTTACGTACAAAAAATTTCTATTAGAAACAACAACAAAAAAAAAAATTAAGGATTATTCTTATATAAAATATTTTATTAGTTTACCTACAAAATATCCTCTATTAGAAATAAATTTTAAGAAAAACATAGAAAATACAAAATTTTAAGAAAAACATAGAAAATACAATTTTATTTTAGGATGAATTGAATCTTCATAGTCCATATGATGAGCTGATTCATATAAATAGAGTTGAATTTGAATTTAGAATTTTTAAAGACATAGATGACCTCAAATCTTTCAATTAGCTCATTAATACAAATAAAGTTGGACTTTGATTTAGATAAACATAAAGAAAATTAATGAATTAAACTAATAAAATACTTTGTATAGGAATAATCATTAAGAAAATATATTCTTTTCCCAATCTTATTAAATTGTATTGTAATTATGGATTGTATATCTTCGTTGTTTGTTTATTATTGTTAATCGGTATGATCTATTCCAAAATTTATTATAATTTAATATTAAGATTTTGGTAGAGAGATGAGAGAAGAAAAAAAACCCGAATGAAATTAAGTATTTTCGCATTGTAAATTACCAATTTCAATTTATTTTTAAGAAAATGAACATTCTAAATTCTATTAATTTAGAAATATTACACCATTTGAAATAAATTTGTTCTAAGATAAATTATTTTGTATTTTTCTGATCGTAATTTAGAATTATTTTTTCTGTAGTTGTAAGGTTCACCTAGTCGTCCCCACATAGAAGCTATATACGCTCTGACTAAACGAACTCTTACTACCACAACATTTTGTCTGGAGTAAGTTCATCAACCATGTTGAATGATGGAGTAAGTTCATCAACCATGTTGAATACCGGAGTCATTGTTTCTGTATCAATTGAAACTAAAATCTAAAATCTTGCGTGTGACAAATATGGATGAAGGGGTCCAGATATTTATAGCTTATATAAAACCCTAGTATACATGCTTCTGTAACTACGTTCTGTTAAACATACCGCGTAAAAACATATTTTACTGATTATATAATTCCTGAAATCTCTCAACTACATTTTACATAATAACTTAAAAAAAAATCATTAGTTTATCTTTCTTTCTTTTTTTTTTGGACCGAAAATATAGATCTTATAATGTTTCAATAATATCGTACAAATTATTAAAAAAAATATATAGCGTTTATTTATTCTATTTAAATATTCTTTGCTTTATAAATTGAAATATATAATTATACATTTTTTTAATCAGTGAATATATCCACATTAGTTATTTAAAAATTATTTATATTTATTTCATAAATAAAAAATAGATATAATGTTCTTTAAAAATGTAGAATACATATATGTACAATTTATTCTATTCCTGAAATATCTCAATTACATATCTAAATTTAATAATATATTTTTATTATATCTATACTAATGAAATAATTTCAAATTGATTTTATAAGTTGTATTATATACATGCATTGAATATATGGCAAACATTTTCTTTTTAAACAACAGGCTCGCCTTAGCATACACGCATCTAAATATTCATTCTGTTAAACATTAATTTAAAAAATCTGGAGTTCCATATATTTATTTAAAGTTTATTTAAAACTCTAATATACACATGTCTAAAAATTTATTATGTTGATTAAATTAGCGAAATAGTATATTTCAACGAATGTAAAATTCCTGAAATATCTCAACTACATTTTACACTATATTTTAAACAAATTACATGTCTATTCTTTTGTTTTATTTGGTTCGGATATTTAAATCTTCTAATATTCAATTATATTTTACCCTTTGATTTTAGATATGTATTGCCTTTTTTTATTCTAACTATATATATTATATACTCCCTCCGTTCCAAAATAGACGATGTTTAGTTTCTTAAACAAATTCCAAAATAATTGATGTTCTAGGTTTTTTTTACCATTTCTCTCTATTTTACCCCTATGTAAATCCAAAAATATCTTTGACTCTTCAACCTCCCACTCACATTTGATATCATTAAATCTTATCTGCACAAATTTTAGGGAGTTATATTTGGTAATATATTTGTTTCTTAATTATTCTGTTTTTTTCTAAAACATCATCTATTTTGGAACGGAGGGAGTATATATATATATACAAATTCTTTTATTTATAAATTGTATTATATAACTATAAATTTTAAATAGATATGATATATTTTAAAATTCTAGAAAACATATCTGTAACATATTTTTTAATTCCTAAAACATCTCAACAATATGAACAATTCAAAATTAAATATATACCATGTTGGACTGGATATTTAGATCGTTTAATATGACAATTAGATTTCCAATTGAAAAGTAAATTAATATATGACCTTTTCAACTCCACGGATTTTTCAATAGAAATATTTTGATTTATAAATATATATTTCTAAGTTTTTTTCTTTTTAGAATATCTTAACCAAACAACGCTTTTGCCGAGATATTTTAATAGTTAATATATTTCAACGGTTTTATATTGCTTACTAAAACATTATCAGAATTGTGAATAATGTCGATTCAATTGAAGTCGATACATGGATTTATTTAAATAAAAATTATAAAATTGAAATCTACTACAATAAATCAGATTTGGTCAATAAATCAGATTTGGTCTTCAACATCAGCGGATCCTCGAATGTTTAGCGAATCTCTAACCCTTTTCCAATATTCTTCGCCGATTGGCCGTATACATGTAATAAACCAAATTATTTTTTTCTTAGAAAAATATATTGACAACAATTTAAATAATTCACATAACAAGAAATAAATAAACCTAAACTTTTTATATGATTACATATTACCGTAGAAAAAGATGATGGTAGATAAATTTGATTTTGCAATCTTCAAAGCTGTTTTCGCCAGAATCATGATTCATTGTTGCTGATTTTTTTCTTATCTTTATTTGCAGGTCGTTCATTTGGAGCATCCATTATGTTGAAGTATCTATCAAAGTTGACACATAATAATTAAGGAATGTCAGAATAATAGAAATTTGCATCCACAAATGTGAATCCAAAAAACTATAATAGTTACAAAGCTAAGAAAATGCAAAATGAATAAGAAATATAATTACTCAGCAAAATCAAATATGAATCAAATGAACTGAAAAGTAATGGCGAAATAAAGAAATTGCGAAATGAATAAAAAATAAAAATACCCAGCTGCAAATGTGATTCTCATTTACGTGATTCTCATTTACTGAAGATACTGTATTTATAGGAACAAATATGTTATCAGATAAGAATTTTTTTAAATTTCAAAATTCAAAATTTTAAATAATATAACAAAATCTGTTTTAAATATTTTTACAGATTTATTGCTGCTGATTTTTCGCCAGATTTCAAAATATAACATGGGATAATTCAAAATTCAAAATTCGAAATTCAAGTTCACTTCTATTCTTAGTAACTAAATAATTGGGAGGGAAAAATCTTAACTTACAAATTCTGGATGACTTGGCTTATTATATATATATAGATTCCTAGTTGCTTGAGTACTCGAAACGATACTATTCCTCCGTTCCATGTGGCCACTCTACTTAGTAGAGTTGAGAGTTCGGATAAAATTAAAAACGTTGATTACATAATATTTAAAAACGTTAGTTTTAAATTAAAAATTCATCATTTTATCTGTAAATTATTTTTAAAATCTGAGAAATTATTTTAGGAAATCTTAAAGTTATTTAAAAAATGTTAAAATTAATTTATAAAAATAAAATAATTTTTGAAAGGATCTTTAATTATTTTAAAATTCATTATTCTAAACCTCATTTTCTGAAATTCATTCATCTGAAAATTTGAAAAATAATTTAGGGCTGAACCATGAACATTCATAAATTTTTCAGAGAGGTGGAGAATTACAGAGAAGAGCACTGTTCAAGCCTTCCCCGGCGGAACCTGCCCTACGGTCGGCGTTCATAGCCTAGTCATCGCCGACGGTTTGGCAATTTCATGAATATCTGCTGAAATTTAAAGAAGCATGGTTTTTCTCCGTCTACTGTAACATCTACATAAATTCAAATTTCTTACAGGAAGCATGATTTTTCTCAAATACTTCATAAATATCTGCAAGTAATCCATGAATTTGGATGTGTCTATACATCAAACTAATTATTAAAGAAAGAGGTGGAGAAGCCATAGTATGGTGACAAAATTAAAGAAAGAGGTGGAGAAACAAGCGGGGGTACCCGTGGCGGGGAGTAGGGTTGTAAACAAATCAAATATTTTTAATTCGATTCGTGATTCGAATTCGAATACGAATCAATTATAAGATTCGAATAATATTCGAATTCGAATTCAAATATAGTTATATTCGATTCGACTAATTCGAATATTCGATTCGTTTATATATAATATATTTTAAAAATTAAATAATACATGTAATACTAAATATATGTATATAATATATTTATATAGCTATATATTTAAATTAATTTATATATAATCTATATTATTAAAATTTGTAATTGAAAAATATTTAAAAAATATTAATATATAATATATATTATAAAAATTTTAATTGAAAAATATCTTAAAAAAATAATATTTGAATATTTAAAAAATAAGAAATATCAATATGTAAAAATAAAAAAGAACTTTTCGAATCTCGAATCGAATCGAATAGTTCGAATATTTCTCACGAATCGAATTCGAATCAGCTATTTAAATTTGATTAATATTCGATTCGAATTCGAGTTTATATTTGCGAATTCGAATCAAATTTCTTAATATTCGGTTCGATTCGGTTCGTTTACATCCCTAGCGGGGAGTAGGTGGGTGGTAAGTAAAGAACGCGTCATTTACGTGTTTACTTACGCGTTTTTAAATATTATGTAATCAACTTTTTATGCTTTAAAATATTATGTAATCAACTTTGTCGCGGCAAAAATGTTTTTTTTTCTTTTTGTCGTTGCACATCTGATATAGTATAACTTGTTTAACCAAATCGTTAGTATGAGTGTGTTTGTTTAAAGTTGAGGCGTGCTGAGCCAAACTTGGCTGAGGGAGTTAATGGATGTGTTTTATTGGGATTTAGTCCCCTTAATCCACTGAGGGAAACCATAAGTAAACACACCTAATTTGTTTGCCTGAACTGATAGAAATATATTTGTATATATGTGTATATATATATTTTATGCAAAACTAATTCCCTAGAATAGTGGATAGTGATTACGTAGAATAATTTAGTTACCTAAACTAGTGGTCAACTGAGTCTATTTAACAGATTGTAATTATCGATTTATTGGTCAAGGAAACCATTTCCTACATGGTATCACCCTCCCCCTAGAATATAACCTCTCTTCCTCATATTTTCCGCCATCCCTACCTTCTAGCCTCATCATTGACACCACCATGACAGATAATAATAAACCTTCCGACTCCAAATTCAATCCTGCATTTGTCGTATTAAATATCAAGAACGATACCCATTCTTCTTGACACGGAAAAGGGGAAATATTCTACTTGGGCTGAGCTTTTCAGAATCCACTGTTGTGCTCATCAAGTTGAAGATCACCTCACCGCGTTGACGAACGAAGCTAAGGAAAAACAAACCGCCGATGAAGCCATGGAATAGAAACGCATCGACACGGCTATCCTACAATGGATTCATGGTATGATTTCCACCGATTTACTACATACAATCATGGAGAAAAATACCACCACTGCTAAACAATGGACCAATCTCGGAAGGAAAATTTCAAGACAACAAGAACGCCCAGGCTGCCTCTCTTGAAACGCAACTTTCAAATACAAAGTTGGATGACTTTCCCAACATCTCTGACTATTGCCAAGAGATTAAGGTAATAGCAGATCAACTTGCCAATGTTGGTGAACCCGTCGTGAACCCGTCACCAACCACCGTCTTGCTCTACAACTCATTGCTGGACTCAACGAGAATTATGATAACGTGGCCACGTTTATCAATCAACAAGACCCGATGACTCAGTTTTATCAAGCCTGATCAGGACTCATACTTGAAGAAGTGCGTTAGGCAAAGCAAGCAAGTAACGCCGCCAACACCGCAAAAGCCACTCTCCTCTCACAGTTGATGACTTCTAATGACCCACACGTCCCACACCCAAACTTTGGAAAGGGTGTTGGACGAGGATCACCACGTCAAATTGCAGTGGACGAAACAACAGTGGTCGCAACAATAATAAACACAACCTGGGTAACACAGTTAAGGGAACTAGTAGCGGAAGTCGTCTAGAAGCCCTTCTTGGCCGAGGCAGCCTACTGCCCCGTGCACCAACCCCACCATATGCGTCCTAGCCATACCCCCCTTGCACCATGCGGTGCTTTGCCCGGCTACCAAGGCTGGCCGTACCCGCCGTGCCCCTATCCCACGGCCAACTGGGTTCGATAACCTGCACCATCCAATACGAAAAACCAACCTGGACTTCTCAAACCGACTCCACAACAACAACAAGTTTACCATACTCAAGCACCATAGGAGCCCAAGTATGAACCTACAGATGTTGAAGCTGCCATGTATACCATGACACTCAATCAGCCGGACCCACAGTGGTATATGGACACGGGTGCCAAGTCTCACATGACCGCGAACGAAGGTACTCTTTCGTCTTATTTTAATTTGCACAGTAATCGTAGCATTATAGTCGGTAGTGGTTAGCATGTTCCTATTCCCGGCTATGGACATAAATACATACCACCACCAAACCCTCCCCTAAGCTTAAATAATGTATTACACGCACCTCACCTTATCAAAAATTTAATTTATGTTTGTTGTTTTACGACTGATAACAATGTCACTATTGAGTTTGATCCGTTTGAGTTTTCTGTGAAAGATATTCAGACGGGGAGGCCTATTATGAGATGTGATACTTCTGGCGACTTGTACCCTCTCACAAGTGTATTATCTTCTGCTCAAGCCAAATCTTTCACTCCTTCAACATTTGATGCGACCTCCTCAAACTTATGGCACGGTCATTTAGGACACCAAGGAGTTTTAGTTTTAAATTCTCTTCGTAGAAATAATTCTATTCAATGTAATAAGACATTGTCTCTGTTACCTTGTCAAGCCTATGTTTTGGGTAAACATGTGAAATTACCTTTTTCTGATTCTGTTACTTCTACTCATTTACCGTTTGATATAATTCACAGTGATTGATGGACCTCCCCCATTCCTAGTTCTGTAGGTCTTAAATATTATATATTATTTTTAGATAATGTCTCCAATTTTCTACGGACTTTACCTTTGGGATCTAAATCTCAAGTCTTCTCTATTTTTCATACCTTTAGCACATATATTAAAAGCAATTTTCAGCTACCGTTAAAATGTTCCAATGCGCTCAAAATGGAATGATATTTCACTTCTCATGTTCACATACATCTTCACAAGATGGCAAAGCTGAAAGATAAATCCGAACAGTAAACAACCTCAATCAAACTATTCTCCATCACTCTTCTACACCACCAAAATTCTGGCACCAGGCACTCGAAATGGCCACATACTTACTAAACATATCTCCTAGTAAATTACTCTCTCAAAAATCTCCAACCCAAGTTCTATATAATCAAACTTCCTCTTACAATCATCTTCGAACCTTTGGGTGTCTCTGTTAAACTCTCTTTCCGGATACTCAAATTCAAAAACTACAATCATGTTCTACATCGTGTGTCTTTCTTGGCTATCTGAAAAATCATCGTGGTTACAAATGTTATAACCTTTGTACTGGCAAAATTCTAATATCACAACATGTAAAATTCAACGAGTCAATTTTTCCCTTCTCTCACCTTCAAACACTCCCTGCTTCGTCTTATAAATTCCTTGCTCCTGACAGTTTATCCATTATATCTCACTTCTCTTCACAATCCAAAAACCAATCGACCCCACCACAACACCAATTGCATGACCACACCCCACGATCTCATTCCGCTACCAACACTCTATCCATCCAGCCCACTTTAAATGCCACTCAAATACCCCAACCCACCTCAAATTCACAAAGCCCAACACCACCTCCACAATCCTCAACCAATCTGCCCAACTCATCACCAAGCCAAACCCAACATCCAGTCCGCATGTACAACCAAACCAACCTATTTTACCCATCCAAAATCACCCCATGCAAACACGTGCCAAATTAGGCATTGTCAAACCAAAGAAACTCTTCAACCTCTCATCTCTCGTCCAACCCTAACCTCTTCCCAAAAATCCAAAAATAGCCCTCTCTGACCCCATTAGAAAGACGCAATGCATGACGAATTTATTATGCTTATTAAAAACGAGACGTGGAGTTAGTCCCTTGTTCATCAGATATTAATGTTATTCGATCAACGTGGATATTTCGTCATAAATTTAAATCTGATGGTACTTTTGAGTGTTATAAGGATTGACTTGTTGCTGATGGCAGGTCTCAGTAGGTTGGAATTGACTGTGAAGAGACTTTCAGTCCCGTGGTAAAACCGGCGACGATACGTCCTGTTCTTAGCATTGCAATATCAAAATCTTGGGCTATAAACCTGCTTGATGTAAAGAACGTATTTTTGCATGGAAATTTGAATGAAACAGTCTACATGCATCAACCTATGGGTTTTCGAGATGCCCGTTTTCCAGATTATGTTTATTGAAGAAATCATAATACGGTCTGAAACAGGCACCTCGTCCATGGTTACAGCGCTTCGTTGATTATGCCCACACACTTGGCTTCTCACATAGTAAGTCTAATCACTTCTTGTTTATCTATCGTCGAGGTAATGGCATTGCCTACTTACTGCTCTACGTGGACGACATCATCCTTGTTACTTCTTTCGACAGACTGCGCTCGACTATTATGAGCTCTCTTGGCTCTGAATTTGCTATGAAAGATCTTGGGCCCCTAAGTTACTTCTTAGGAATTGCGGTCATATGAACCAAGGAAGGTATTTTTTTATCTCAGCGCAAGTACGCGAATGAAATCATACACCGAGCCGGTATGTCATTATGTTCACCTAGTGTCACTCCGGTAGGCACAAAGGCCAAAGTTAGCGCAGCATCTGGTTCCCCTTGCAACGATCCCACTCGTTATAGTGGCTTTGCAAGTGCCTTACAATACCTTACCTTCACCCGACCTGACATTTCATATGCAGTTCAACATATATGTCTTCGTATGCATAATCCCCGAAATGAACATGTGTGTGCTCTCAATTGCATAATATGTTATGTACAAGGAACTCTTGACATGAGCTTACATTTACATAAATCGTCACTTGATTCCTTGGTTTCCTATACAGACGCAGATTGGGGTGGATGTCTTGACACTCATCGATCTACTTCTGGTTACAGTGTTTTTTTCGGTGATAACCTCATCTCATGGTCGTCTAAATGGCAACCCACATTATCTCTCTTGAGTGTTGAAGCTGAATATAGAGGCATTGCAAATGTGGTCTTCAAGTCTTGCTGGATTCGCAATCTCTTGTTGGAACTACATTGTCCTGCTCACAAAGCAACTATCGTATATTGGGATAATGTAAGTGCCATTTACTTACCCGGCAATCCAGTACATCATCAACAAACAAAACATATTGAGATGGACATTCACTTTGTGCGTGAGAAAGTTTCCAAAGGTAAAGTACACGTTTTACACGTTCCTTCATGATACCAGATTGTCGATATTTTCACGAAAGGACTTCCACGCATATTATTTGAAGATTTTTTAACCAGCCTCAGCATACACGAACCTCCCGCTTTGTCTGAGGGGGTGTGATAGCAATATATTTGTGTATTTGATTACATATATTTTGTGTAAACTAATTCCCTAGAATACTAGATAGTGATTACGTAGAATAATTTAGTTACCTAAACTAGTGGTCAACTGACTCTATTTAACAGATTGTAATTTTCGATTCATTGATCAAGGAAACCATTTGCAACATGAATAGTATAATTTGTAATTCTTTAAATTTTGTTTTCTTTTTTCTTTTTGTTGTGGCAGATCCAATATAGTATAACTTGTTTAATCAAAAAGTATAATTTGCTTACATAAACAATATTACTTGTTAAATTCTTTTGATTTTGTTTTTTTTTCTTTATGTTATGGCAGATCATATATTGTGTAATTTGTTTAACCAAAAAGTATAATTTAATTACTTGATTAATATAATTTGTAAATCTTTATTTTTCTGTTTTTCTCTTACTCATGCAGATCTAATATAATATAACAACATGTTTACCCAAAATTATAATTTGTTTACCTAAACAGTATAACTTGTAAAAAAGAAAAAAGAAATACAAATCAAAATGAAACAATAGAAAAAAAATATATGAATATAATAATTATATATTTTTGCTATTAGTTTAATTAAATATATTTATTTAATACTTCCTCCGTCCCACTTAACTTGTCACACTTTCCATTTCGGTTCATCTCACTTAACTTTTCACACCCATAAATGACAGTTAAAGTCAACAATCTTCACCCTCAAAATCTCAACATTCAATCTCTACCTTTAAAAAAGTCAAAGATTCCACAAAATCTGTTTTTTCTTAACATCAGTGTCCGGTCAACTGTGACAGGTTAAGTGAGATAGAGGGAGTAACAACTATTATTAATTTATAAATTAATACATATAATTGACAAAATATAAATAATAATTAATTTTTTGGTTGTTTATACTATATCGGATCCATAACAGCAAGGAAAAAGAAGCAAAACATATAAAAAATACTATCTCCGTCCCGCTCTAATTTTCCTACTTTCCTTTTCGGTTTGTCCCAACTTAACTTTACAGCACATAAACGGCAAATTTCTCTCACAATCTCCACCCTCAAAATCTCTACCCTCAATCTCCACCTTTAAAAAAATCAAAGATTCCACAAAATCTGTTTTTTCTTAACCTCCGTGCCCGGTCAAAGTAGGAAAGTTAAGCCGGACGGAGGGAGTAATAAATAAATTCAAAAATCCAAAAAAATGAAAAAAAAAGTTAATTATTGATTTATTTTTATTATGCAATTAAGTAATATTTATAACTAATTAATAATTTATTAAAGTAATAAAATATGTATTCGAAAAAATGATTAATAAAAGTTGGAGAATGGGAAGGGTCGAACCTATGACCTCACTCACTCGGAGACATGTGCCTTCACCAATAGAGTTGTAACGAACAGAGCATTCGGTAAAAAGTTAGTGCTCGGGCTCGGTTAGCGCTTGTTCGAACACATTTCTTTATGTTCTCTAATTAACAAACAGGGCTTTAACATTGAAGGGTTCGTTGTTAACGGCTCGTGAAAATGATTTAAACTCGTATAAACTAGTAAAAGTAAAATTAATAATACTAATAATATTTTTATATTATTTATGCTATTCATTTATTTAAGATGTCCATGAATTTATTGTTGAAAGAATAAAACACAATATCTTTCTATGTAGAACTAGAATAATATATAATATTCATACTTATGAACACAAAATGTTAGCAAACTTAGTATTTGTTAATGTTTGTGAACATTAACAAACACCAAATTAACATGCTCAATTTGCTTAAAATTTTGGAACACTACTCGAACAACCCAAGGCTCGACTCGATTCGTTAACAACCCTACTCACCACCCTGACCACATCCATTATCATGCAGATTTTGTATTCTTTATCATTCATACAACGGATAAGAGGAGAATGCGCCCTTCAGGTTTCGAACCCGCGCCATTAGGAATGGGCCAACAACAAACTACTATGAACTCAGGGATTCATATTTGTTCCAATGGTTGAACTAACGTATTTAACTGCAAGTACCTAAAAAGAAACCTACACGACCCGCTAGTCGAGGTGAACAAAATGGGTGCACATTTCACTATTTATAGGCAGGTGTGCAATAATGTAAGTGTACACAAGTTTTTGTCTTATTATTTTATATGAGACTATGTACCCCTTCCCAAACATAAAAAGAATAATGAGAGTATCTGCCAAAATGTGGTGTTCGAACATTGGCAAAGTCTTATGTGCATCAGTTGCAAGATTTATGCTTAAAGTTATTACTTGTTATGGGTAAATGTATAATTATTAAATATTTTCACCATGATATATACTTTTACCCAGAACCAGGGATGGAGCCAAAGGGATACTGGCAACAACGGTTGCCTCCTCAAATTTTCCGACTAATCTATTGTATATATACGTATACGGTGGAATTGTAGTTAAAGAATGCATTTTTCCACTCTTAAATTTCAAAAACTTTGATAAATATCTCAAAAAAAATATTTAGCCCCCTTATTATGAAATCCCGACTCCGTCTCTATCCAGAGCACACAGTATCTTTTAACATAAAAACTAATACATTTTTACCATAACCCGAATTGCAGGGATCTTAAGTTATTGTCACTTGCAATTTCAATTCAATCCAAATAGTCTTTTACAATTTCAATCTCGTACGTTGAAAAAGTGAGCAATTTTAGTCCTTTTCTTGCCGGAAACTTTTGAATTTGCCGAAAAACACTTCTTGATTTTCATGTGAGTTCTCAAAATGATAATCTCCATTCGTCGGTGGTGACCAACAAAGTTCACTGGTCAATTTACATCTACAAACTATGTACTGTCGATTGTGACCTGATGCCACTCTTCGTGTCTTCCTCTTCTTTTTCGACTCCCTCAACATAAGAAGCATTCTCCACGCTCTCTGCAATGCTAACCGTTATTCTGAAGCTCACTATAGCTTTTTCCTTTCATTTCCTATCATTGCGCCCTCAATGAGTGCACTTGTATAGTTCTCATAGTGCAGTTGCACAATGACAATGATATTTTTTGTATGCTAGGTTGGATAAATGCATTGAGTGCTGAGGAAGCCTGAGTTTGTTGTTTTTTTGGCGAACTACAATCATCTAATCGTTGTTTTGTAAGTTTGGAAGGATGATGATCACTGCCAACGAACAGAGATCGTCTTTTTCTAAACTCACATGAGAGTCATTTGATGTTTTCGGCGTATTTATACATCCATTTCACACATCAAGCATCCTTCAGCGATTAATATTTTTTCATGAAAGGGAGATATCTTTTCGAGAAAAATAACATTACTTTTTTTGTAAATTGTATTATTTAAAAATAAATGATGTTATATCAATATAAAGTTATAAAAATAGTGTATTTCTTTCATAAATTTAATGTTGAAAACTTATATAAAACTAATAAAAACACATAAAGTTTAAAAAAAACACAAGAATATTAAGTTTTAAATGAAAAAGTATTACGTTTTACTGAAAAATTATTACATTTTCTAGAAAAATTAGAACTATTGGACGTAGAAGAAACAAATACATTTTTCACATAAACGTAATACCATTTCAGTAAAACGTATTACATTTTCTGGAAGTAATATAATTAAACTAATCCAACTAAATGATAGTTGAATACGATCTGTGGGCTACAAATGATGAATTTATATAAATCTTGATATTGAAAACTTATATAAATTTAATAAAACATATAATTTACTAGAAAAAACACATACTTCATCCATCTCGGCCTAATCTGCACACCTGCTCCGGCATGTCTATTAAGAAAAAAACTGTTTTTTGCTTTTTAGTTGATTTTTACAAAGGTGAAGATTGAGGATGAGGATTTTAAGGGTGAAGATTGTAAGATTCCTTTCCATTTTGGGGTGTGCAAAATAAGGTGGGACGGACGAAAAAATAAAGTGTGCAAATTAAGGCAGAACGGAGAGAGTATAAATTTTAAAACTTTCTAAATAAACAATAATACTTTTTTCCAAAAACAAATATTATTGCACATACTTGTTGTGAATGGGAAAATTTTATATCCGTTTTATTAAGGTAAATAGTTTTCATGCGTTATCTTTCATCGATTTTAATTTCAGACCTTTATGTTTGTCCAAATTGATGTTTGTCTTATTCTCCCTCTGTCTCGATTTAATTGGTCTATTTTTTCTTTTTGTTTGTCCCAATTTAATTGATCTAACCCATCAATGATAAATTTCTCTCACAATCTCCATCCTCAAAATCTCCACCTTTGAAAAAGTTAAAAATTTCACAAAATTTGTTTCTTCTTAGTCTACATGTCCGACTAAAATAAACCAATTAGATCGAGACGAAGGGTGTAACTTTTAAAATTTCAGTCTTTTCATCAAGAAACCTGCAATAGGTTTAATAGTTTCGAGTTTAAAAATATTTTTAAGATTCTTAAAATTATTTGTGAAAATCACGTAACAATTTAACAATCCAAATTAATGTAATTATAAAAATACTAAAAGTATTTTCAAAGATTATAAATTAATTTGACTCAAATCATTTTAGAAATCTAGAGCATGTTTAAAAATAAAAAGAATTATTATAAAAAAAAAACTAAAAAAATATTGCAAAAATCTGAGAATGAATTTCAAATTTTGATTTTCTTTAAACAGATCTCATGTTATTTTCAGTATCTTAAATTATTATATAATACCTTAATTTTTTCCTTAAAAATAAGAAACTTTTTAAAATGTAAATAATTTATAAGGTTGACAAATAATTTTTAAATATTTATAAGGTTGATAATTTAGAAAATATCATTTGAAAATATAGAAAAATAATTTAAAACTCATGTCTTGAAATTATATGCTAGGGTTTAAATAATTTTAGATGTTCAAATATATTTTTAGTTTTTAATACAATTTAAGATTTTCTAATTCTATTTTAGCCTTTTAAATTTATTAGATTTTAATTAATTTTAAAATAATTTACTTTATAGATCGATTATACAGTATCAGAGCCCTATGCGACAATTTTTGGTGAACTTTTTTGGTGGTTCTTTAAATATCTTTTGGATTCAGATTGAGAAACAAATGATAATGTAGAGAAATTTAAAAAGCATAATTGTTTAAAGTCGTTTTTAGAAATAATTTCACAATTTAAAATAATTTTCAGTTTACATATAATAACTAAAAGATATTTCTATCAAAATATCTTGGACTACTTTATTTTACAAATTATTTTTTCTAGAAGATGTCTGAATTGTCCCTATAATTGTGCATTTAAAAGTAAAAGAATTACATCCTCAGTCCCAATCCTCAGCAGTTCGGATTTCCTGTTACATTAGGTGTTTCATTCTCAGTTACACTTAATTCACTAGGTGACACATGTTAATTCAGTAGGATGTAGGTTATAGATAGGATTGCAAAGGAACAAAAAATTTCGATGATAATTTGTCAATAAATTTTCATTTTACAAACCAATAGAATTTGAATATAAATGTCTCGTTCATTAAAAACTCACGAACAATTTTATTAGAACAATCGACAACAATAATAATAATAATAACAACGAAAATAATTATATTTATACTCCATATAAAATAATATTATTACGGTACCTCTTTCTACGATCACCATTTGACTATACTCATATTGCCGCGCTTTGTATATTCATGGAGCACAAACGAGATGCAATTGATCAGCAATGGATCGTAGAGTGTGATTTCAAATGATAACCATTAATGATCTTCATCGTAATCGTCTGGTCCATAGATTACCAATTTAAGCCACATCAGCCTGGATAAGTTGGCGAGTGCTTTATATCCGTAAAATGAAATGCTTCTACAGAACACCGTAGAAGCCGCCGCCGGATAGTAGCAGTCGATGATCACTACTATGTTTTATTCACTTTATCTGCTTTTTCCGGTGGTGGTGCATTTGGTCGCCGCCGTGGAGCACTACAGCAGAGCTGATTTTCCGGCCGACTTTGTTTTTGGCTCTGCAATCTCTGCTTATCAAGTTAGTTTTACCGTCTTTTCTCTTTAGTAAGCGCAGCTTGATCCCCATAAGAGGGATAATTACTATATTGACAAGGATTTTTACTTGTTCAATTGATTTTTAAAGGGAATCGGCAAATACATGTAAATTCTCTTTTTTCCTCTCTCTATTACAATGTTGCAAAAGGCACCATGGTGTGGACGGCGGACTAGGGCCTAATGCTTAATCGGGTATAGGCGCTTAGGTGGAGAAGGAATCGCGGAAAACATAAACGGCTAATAGGAGCTTTGTGCCTAGATAAATATTAGGGGACATTTTTTCAACAAAGCTTTATTTTGGGAATTTAGGGTGTGTGAGCTCCGTTCAAACTCGACAGTGAGAAAACCGAAATTATATTGATCTTGTTTATCGAATCGAATGGATTTTGCTGACCTAATTCAAACTGAGTGTCGAGCCGTTTGGCTAATTTTAGTTGGGCGAGGTTATGGTAACATAATGCAGAAAAAAATTCAATCATGCGCAAATGAGTGATATTATGTTCTTATTTTTCTCTTTTTCAACTACTGATAACTGTTTGATACTATGCCTGAAACAAATGTGGTGCTACTTTTATTGTCTCTGTGCAATCAACAAAGTATGAGGGGGCGGCGTATGAGGATGGACGAACTCCTAGCATCTGGGACACATTTGCTCACTCTGGTCTCTACTTTACTTTCTTCTATATCTAGCACAACCATAATAATTATTAGTTTTGTTTATATATGCATCAGTTCTTTACTATTGAGTCATTTATCGATCTTTATTTTGTTCTCTGTGTTTTATAAATGCAGGTCGTACGAATGGGGCCAATGGAGATGTTACATGTGATGGATATCACAAGTACAAGGTATATAATTAGCTTTGGCGCTGATTTTAAGCTTGTTTCTTGCTGTTTAAGCTTATTAGTTATATACTTATCCCTTGCATTGTTTTTGTTTTGCTCAAGTATTGCTCATTTTGTTGAGATATTCATACATGGATCTTAATATTTTGTCTAAACCAATGGAGATCCTATAATCACCTCTGGAAATAGATCCTCCTGTATGGAGAAATGTGTGTAATCTTTCCCATATTTTCTTCTTTCTAAGTTAAGGGCATAGGGCGCTTTTGTATCATTTAATGCATCCGATAAATTTGATCAGCATCACAGTCTTTTGTTCATTTCCACTTCTTTTCAAGTTTTTCGAATTTCTGTTGTAGGATGATATCAGACACATGTCAGATATGGGTTTGGAGGCTTTTAGATTCTCCATATCGTGGTCAAGACTGATTCCCAGTATGTTTACTTGCATTTACCATGAAGATGATGCCAAATGAGGCAGTTCAGATTTTCCTTGCTTCATGTTTGTTGTTTCTACAGATGGAAGAGGACCTGTAAATCCAATGGGGCTGCAATACTACAATAATTTCATCAATGAACTTATACGGCATGGTAATTACTTCTTTGAAGATTTGATGATGCGTTTGCAAGCAAATTAAGAATATCAAATACTCCTTTTGTCTCAATATCTCCCTAGTAAAATTGCTATAATTTAATCTTGCAGGAATCCAACCACACGTTACTTTGTATCAATTTGACCTTCCCCAAGCTCTTGATGATGAGTATGGAGGATGGCTTAGTAGAAAAATTGTGTATGCTTTTGTATATTCTTCATAAACGTACGTAGGTATCATTATCATCCTACTGCATCCTATCATGGACCTATGTGTTTTCTATGACTGCAGGAAGGATTTTACAGCATACGCTGATGTGTGTTTCAGAGAATTCGGTGGTAAGGTTTTGCACTGGACTACTGTTAATGAGGCCAATGTATTGGCATCTGATGGTTATGATCGAGGAGACATCGCGCCAGGACACTGCTCTTCGAGTATATGTTCGAAGGGTAACTCCTCTACTGAACCATATATCGTGGCGCATCATATCTTGTTGGCTCATTCTGCTACTGCAAGGCTGTATAAGAAAAAATACAAGGTATGAAAATTCTGAGTTCCTTCAGTCTGTTTATCTCGATAACACATAGTTATAAATTGTATATGCTTCAATGCAGGCCACTCAAAATGGTTTTGTTGGAATCAACATATATGCTTTGAAGGCAGTTCCTTACACCAAATCAACACTAGATATAATAGCAGCTCAAAGGTTTAATGACTATTTCGTTGGCTGGTAAGCTTAATCTGCAGTGTTGATTATACTAATTACCTTTGATCAAATACAATCCAGCGGTCTCATACTCAGCTTTTACTTATTGTAGGTTCATGAGTCCTCTAGTTTTCGGGGACTATCCTGAAATAGTTAAAAAGAATGGCCTGGGAAGAATCCCCACCTTCAGCGAAAACGAGGCAAAGCATATAAAAGGTTCACTGGACTTCGTAGGGGTGAACCACTACTTCAGAGTTTATATCAAGGACAACTCTAGTTCACTAGACGTTGATAACAGGGATTTAACAGCTGATATGGCAGTACAGATGATTTGTAAGCTTCCATTATTTAGTTGTTACATAGTTTTTGAACTCTGATTTGTTTCACTAGTTCTCAGAGCTGATTTGATATAATAAGTTTATCTAAATTCTCAGTAAAAGTAAATCATGCCAAGACATGCTGTTAGGATTTATTTGCTGAGAGCACTCATTCTAATATTTTCTTTTCACTCTTTTGTGTTGCTGCAGATGAGGGTGGTGCTCCTCCGGGTGAGGTGAAGAATATATTACATGACGGTCACCTATTTCTTTCTTTGATAATACTGACTATATTGCGTTGTTTTTTTTGTCTCGAGCAGTATGCTATTGCACCTTCAGGCCTTTCTGAGATGCTGGAGTATCTAAAACAAGTCTACGGCAATCTACCTGTTTATATTCATGAAAATGGTACTCCCTCTTTCTCTCTCTCTCAAGGTTTGTGGGAATGTGAGATATTCTCTCTGAGATCATATAGAGAGATACAACAAATAACAGAAGAGATACAACAGATTTTTCTAATCTCAAGGAGATAAATATGAGTGAAATTCTATGTTATAGATAAGTAGTGAAATTCGATAGATGAGCAAGAATATTAGAATGTTATATGCTATTGTTCTCTCTCTCTCGACCTCAAGAGAATGTTTTGACAGGTCAAAAGGCACGGCGAAATGGAACTCTTGTTGACACATCTCGGGTAGAATATCTACAAGCTTACATTGGAGGAGCTCTTGATGCTATCAGGTAAGCATAAACGGTTTTCTAACCAGGGCTCATCAGGATCATTGTTGCATCCTGCATTCCACTTCCAAGATTATTTTTCGAAAAAGTAAATGCAAATTTATTGAAGAAGAGAAGGAAAACGAAGTCCAGTTGAAATATCGTAAATTGCAAAGCACTCCGTTCTATCTTTTCCAAGTGTTTTCTCTTGTTGATTGTTGTATTGCAAGAAACGGGTCGAATGCAAAGGGATACTTCGTGTGGTCGTTCTTAGACTGCCTAGAGTTACTGGAAGGTTACGATACCGGGTACGGGTTATACTACGTTGATTTGGATGACGAAGGGTTGAAGAGATATCCAAAGCTTTCTGTACAATGGTATTCTGATTTCTTGAAGGGTGGAAGTAGCAGTACAACACATTCAACTTGGTGAAAGATTAGTTTCTTTTAGTGATTTGTTTGTTTGCTGAAGTAATAATGATTTGATTCATCAACTTTTACCTTACCTTTCACAAACAATTTACACTTCAACTCTGCTAAATGCAAAAATTTATGTTATTGGTGCAATTTTTTAAGAGAATAATCAGTTGCACTTTGGCACGTTTGGAGAACCTATGGATTTACTGTGCTTTTCCCCTTTTGATTTTCAGTGTATATTTCTTATGTTTTACTTGATTTTTCCTTTTCTTTTAATTATTTTAGTTTTTAGAAAATTAGTCACATGTCTGATTAGGATGATAGTTGAGCGTGTACCCATCACTACTCTATTTAAAAAGATACTTGCAGTATCCAAATCCACCCAAACTCATTTCCTCTAACCCATCCAATATGTATATAAATTTTAAAAATATTTATTTAATGGTGAATACACTTGGAGGATTGAAGCAATAGTGTGATTTCTGAAGATGGGTTATGAAGTTATTAAGATGAAAAGTTAGTTGAGAGATTGGTGTTATTCTCATATGAATTATTTTTCAAATATATTAATAATTATAATTTTATTAAGTTGAGTGATTGACACAATAATATTTTTTTTTTGTCTTATAGAATGGAAATATGAATGGTTTGACTCTTATAGAATACATATAAATATAGTATTTATTGAATTTATTTTAAAAAATATAAATGGGTTCGGGTAGTGCTGGTACTCCAGAGCTAAAACTCGAACTGTAACCAAATACTAATGATATTTTTTCCCAAACCCTCCCAAAACCTATTTAGGCTTTACCCATAGCCTCCTCAATAGGATTTGGATGGACGGACACCCGCTAATCCTGCTTGACTACAATCCTTATATGTGATGGTGTCACGGGACGCAACCCTTCCGTTATTTGGGCCATCGCATTTTCATGCAGCGGAACATTTCACGTGCGGCCACAAAGACTCCCGTAGCCTTTGTCCGGCCTACTACCTTCATCGAGTCTCATGATGACCCGTTACTCGGTTGTCGCACACCGTGCACACTAACATAAGCATTGGAACGCATCCTTGCGCTGCGCCTTGCGCAAGCACTCGCCTATCCTCAATGATCACCTTCATCGAGGGCTGTCGGGTAGCACGCCTTGCGTGAGTCGGCTTTTGCCCACAACTAGCTAGTACACTAGCTACGCATCGCCGACCATCCCAGGTCCTTTCAGCCCACTCGTGATGGCATTGAAGCTCTCGTGCTTCTCCTCGATGCCGAGGGCCGCTCGCACGCCCACAACACAATTCCTCGTGCTCGTCACTCACTCGGAGAATCCTAGGTATTGTACCTAAGGCCCCTCGTAAGTGCCTCGTCTGTGACGGGTAACATCGCAAACCTTGGCTTAGATAATGTGCCATCAACATATACGTGCCCGACAATATTCTCCCGACACTCGGCATTACCTTCTGACACTTGCCCACAATTCTACTCGCAATGCGGTGTCGCCATGCAACCGCATGTCTCAAGCCAACTGTCCCTCGCGGCATGCCTAGAACCCACAGGCAATGCTTACGAGTCGCTCACGAGGCCTCAGGACGTATGGCTCGATCACTCATTCGACTTAGAGGCGGTCCCCAACACCCGATGGGAACCTAACTGCCCAGTAGTAACCTCGCAGCCTACGGGAGTGCCCAACGTGATCGTCCCACGCTGCTTGACCGATTTTCAACTCGATAACATCCTTAGAATGCACTTAGATGGCCCCTAGAGGTCCCCTCTTACCCCTAGGGAGGTTGCACACTTTGTACTCGACGGCATGGGGAGGACCGGCTGCTTGCCCATCGTCGCTCAAATAAGCATGTCCCCCTTGTAATACCCTTTAAAGAGATAATCCCTATTTCCACCACTGGACATTGAATTTCCGAGGAGGCCTGGTTTTTTGTTCTCCCTCCTCCGGGCTCCAAATCAAGCACCGCAAGTTCCGTATGTAGCTCTTGGCTTCCTCATGGTCTCTGCCAAGTCTCATACCCATCCAAGGCTCCCTCGTCCGAGGGCGGCTTGAATCTTGGATTCATGCCCCCACTTGAGGAATGGCTCTATTACGCAATTCTGGGGATCGGCCGCACATTGCACCGGTTTCCCGGCTAGTGCCGCTACGTTGCCACACTTTAGTAACTCGCACCAAAGCCTACTCAAACGAACTTGGGCGTGGTGAAACTTTGTGGAGAGACTCCCGACACCTCAAGGAAGTTCCCCGTCGAATATCTCCGTGGGATTAATTCATTAAGACCTTCTGCTCCACGGCTTTCTCCAGCCCGCTCGCATACTCGCTCGGCAACCTACTTCCTGCTGCGCACCTCGGCACTCTGCGTGGATGCGCATGTCTCTCGCGTCACGGATAACCTATCCTACCTTAATTCCGAAAATCCCGAGCTTAGGGTGTTATCCCGTGACAGATGGTCATACAAAAGACCTACTCTAAGCTTGGTGGTTGTCGTGATAATAGGGAAAATTGATAAGACTCTCCAACTTATACCCTAAGTTCAAATCAGCATCTAAACAATTATTTTGATCTTTGTTTTCCTTTTCTTTATGTTGTGGTGAATCGTTTATAGTATAATTTGTTTAACCAAAAAGTATAATTTGTTTACCTGAACAATATAATTCGTAAATCTTTATTTTTTGTTTTTCCCTTGCTCTTGCGGATCTATAATAACTTTTTTAGCCAAAAAATATATTTGTTTACCTAATCAGTATAACTTGTAAAATAAAAAAAAATAAAAAAAAAACAACAGAAAAAATAGAATAAATTATGTATTTTTACTATTAATTTAAATCAAATATATTTATTTAATACATAAGGAAATATAATTAATAAAATATAAGGAATTAATAATTGTTTGGCTATTTATACTATATCAGCAAGGAAAAAGAAGCAAAACAAATAAATAATAAATAAATTCAAAAATGAAAGAAATTGAAAAATGAAAAATATTTAAAAATAAAAAATAAAAAAATTATTAATTATTGATTATTTTTATTATTGAATTAAGTAATATTTATAACTAATTAATAATTAATTAAAGTAATAAAAGTATATTCCAAAAATGATTAATAAAATCTGGAGTCTGGAGAATGGGAGGGGTCGAACCTATGACCTCATGCCCTCAGAGGCAAGTGCCTCACCAGCATGCAATCATTATCAGGTTTCAAACCTGCGCCATTAGGAATAGGCGAACAACACACTACCACGAACCTAGGGATTCATATTTGTTCCAATAGCCGAACTAATGTATATAAGTGTAAGTAGCGAAAAAGGAAAAAAGAAAAACAGAAATGGAGCGGACAAAATGGTCTCGCGTTTACTATTTATAAGCAGGTGCACAATAAGTCTCATGTGTACTTGGATGCACACAATTTTTTGCCTTAATATTTTCTATGAGACTATGTACCCCTTCCAAAAAATCTCTCTCTCTCTATATATATAAAAGAAGAGTCACAATCTCCAGTGATGCAACATCAGATTTATGAGGCTCTGGTAATGACACGTGTCCAAAAATTCCTTTACGTTATAAGATTTTGAGCCCTTAACAAAGGTGTTAATTTGATGCTTGTTCAAATTTTCTTTCCTCTCTTTTTAATACTTTAACGCATGGAAATAGACGCCTATCTAAAGAATTTTACCTTCGAACTTAACTAGTAAACTGAAGATCTTACTTTTTAATTTTTTATTATGGAGATCGCTAATGCATTGTCTGAAATGTGGCTCTCAGAGATACATTTGTTGTTGTCTTTCATTTAAGAAAAAAAAACAAATTTGGATAACACCTATTGGTACGTAATTTATGCTCAAAATTTCCCGAATAATAATAACCTACTTTGTTAGGGGAGTTTTGAATTTTGTAGCATTACATAATTAGTGGGTCATAAAAGGTGAAAAAGTCTCCTTTGGGTGGAGTGTTGAAGTTTTTCTCTCTCTAGAGAAAAGTGCAGTTCCTTTCTTTTTGGAGGGATTTTTCTTAAGATTCAAAATTTTCAAAACTCAAATTTCTTCTTCTGTACATGTTCTTGGATCGATTCTCTGCTATTTCCAACCAAATCTCCTGGGGCCCGAATCAAGCCTTCTCTTTTTTCATTTTCTACCATTATTTCCCACCCCACTTTCTGTATGAATACTATCACACCACTCTATCATATTTACTAAATCATTCCCTCTACCATTATTGCTATTAACCCCCTTTATTGCTTACCTCTTGGCTTTGTTTTTTTTGCTTTATTGCAGGTTGGATTTTCTGGTTCATTGTACTGGTCTTTGTCAGTTATGGAAGAAGAGTTAATAGCTCGATTGAAACAATTTACTCTTTCCTCTGAAGAGCAAAAGGGTATTATTCTTGAGGAAAATGATATTGCAATCAGTAAAGAAGAAAGCTCTAGAAGTCTGATTGGGAAGAGCTTTGGTTCTAAAAAAGTGAATTACCAGGGAGTTAAGAATACTCTCCTTTCTATTTGGGTAACTGAAGAACCATTTGCAATTCGCAATCTGAGTGATAATCTTTTTCTAGTTTGTCTTCCAGAATAATGAGGATAAACTGAAAATCCTGCAAGGTAAAGCATGGGCTTTTGAAAATTAGTTCCTTATTCTCAAGGAATGGAGGAAGTCTCGACTTGTGGATACAAGTTTGGAAACTGCCTAACCATTGGATCTCTGATGAAATGAGACTTCAAATCGGAAAGATGTTTAGTCAAATTTCAGTTGTTTGTATCCCGGAGATTGGAAGCCTAAAAGGTAGCTTCATAAAAATTCTTGTGTCTGTTAATCTGAAAAATCCTTTACCAAGAGGCACATTTATCAGACTTGGTAATGAATCTAAGTGGGTTGATCTCAAGTATGAGAATCTAGTTGGCTTATGCTATTATTGTGGGATTGTTGGTCACCCCGAAGGAGCTTGCTCCACAAGAAAATTTGATATCCTCAATAAAGCTCTCTGTGAAGGCCAATTTGGTGATTGGCTAAGGGCCGAAATCTTCAGATTATGGAAAAATTAGATCGTGATTTCTCATCTAGAAATCCCAAGAAGGCCCCATACCCTAATATCCAAACCTCCCCATCTGAAGCCAAAACCATGGCTGGTCATAAATCTCCACCTAACCATTCTCATAATCATAAACCACCCTATCCCTCTAAAGAACCGATTGCTAATCCTACCCAAAGCCTCACCACAAACAAACTCAACAGCCCAGTAAATATCTTTAAGCTGAACCTGATTAACCCCAGCACATTTTCAACCACCGTAGAGCATGAGGACACAACTCCAATCCAGTCTAGTATCATCCCTTATCTGCCTCCACTGAGACAACATTGTAAATCCCATGAATCCCCACTTCTAATTCCCCGTTCCCATACCAACAATATCCAAAAGCCATTAGATATGGAAATTAAAGTCTTCTCAAACCATCCTTCAAACCCGATCGATAATGAACCAATGGAAATTGGTAGTGAGCCATTTAAACCTTGCAATTCAAGGACTCCCCTACGTAACATTTCCAATCAACCTACTACCAAAAATTACGTTGCCCCAGCTGCCAATTCTACCAGAAAATGTAAAAAATGAAAAAGAACGGATTATCCTATGTCCCTTTCGTTAAACCTTAATACTTTAGCCAATGAAAAGTCCAAAATTTTGGGGGAGAAAAGAGCTTTATGCCTTGTGGATGAAAACAATTCTGAAGAGAGTCTCTGAGGCTCTGAGGCAAAGAAGGCGAAAAGTGGAAAATCACCGATCAAGAAATATCATGTGGTGGAGAAGCCAGCCCTGATTGGCCCCGTGGTGATCAATGAGGATATGTGATGTAGAATCCTCCGATGTAAGAGAAGACCGCAGCACCGGCGAAAGGGTGGCGATCCGAGGGGGTTTGAGAGACAAATGCGAAGATGGGGACAAGAAGCGGCTAGGGTTTTCTGGTGTAGAGGAAGAACACCAAGGGATAGAGAGAGAATCGAGTTAGTAAGAGGGAGAGGCAGAATGCATCAGCAGGTTTAGAAATGAATTGGGTTGGGTTGGTTTTGGGTATTAGGGAGGTGGGTTTGGTGGGTTTGGATTAATTGTAAATGGGTTGGGTTAATTTAAAAAGGGATGATTTAGTTAAAATTAGGATATTTAATTAATTTATGTTAATGATTTTAGTAATGACATTTTTGTTATTTTCGCAAGTATAGAGAGTATAGTTGGGTTAAAAAAATTCCTTTTATGGGATGTGCAAGATAAGGTAGGACGACCGTTTAAGGAAAGTGTGCAAGATAAGGTGGGACGAAGGGAGTATCATTAAATAAAATTTAAATGTTAACTATCATTTTGAAGTACTAAAAAAAAAGCGTCTTTTTATACCTTTTCTGAACCAAAACCGAACATTAATATTAAAATTTTAATAATTATCTTTTCACTAATTTATCACTAATATTATTTTATATATTTATCCATTTAAAAATTAATATTGTAAAAAATAAATATCTCGCCGGTCAGGCCAGCCAGTGTAATCGTTTTTATATACCATTTCCCTATATAAATGGAAACCAATCCGGTGCATTAGCCGCTTTACTGTACCGCATGTAGTAGCCCTAAATTACCCATCTCACCTTTTAGTTTTCCATTCTCTATTGGTCCGTTTGTTTAAAATTGAACTTAGTGAATTTAAAGAATCGAATCTCAATAAAACATATTCATTAACTCTCTCAGTTAGGTTTGGTCCAACACTCTTCAATCTTAAGTAAACAGACTATATGTCTTATCTAATTTGGGCATTTTTTTCCCTTTTTGCTTTCATCTTTTAAGTCTTTTTCTTTATCTTTTAATTTTTACCACAAATTAATTTACATAAAAATTATTATATAAAGCAGTCCAACAATCTATTAAAGCAAAATAAACACAAGATAATAACAAGGAATTAACACAAATATGTATCTATATCTAGTTGAATTGTATGGTCAATATGAACTTTTGCAAGGTATTATAATCGTTTTGTATAGTAGTCTTGTAAAATTATGTTGAAGGCAAAACGAAATTTACATGGTCATATTTTAGATATGGATGTCATTGCTTAAACATGTCGTTTTGATATATATATGTATGTATATATTAATATTGCAGAAGTCGTTAAGTGTTAATCAAACGATAGGTTGGGGCCTAGCGACTATTTGAGCCTAGGCAGCGGTGGGCGACTTGGGCGGAGCAATAAAGTGTTTAGGCAGAAAATAATCGGGATTTTTGCAACAAAAATATAGATACATATTGTGCTAATTCCTCGTTATTATCTTGTGTTTATTTTTCTCTGGGTATATTTTTGGACTGCTTTAATAAAATGATTTTTATGTAAATTAGTTTATGGTAAAAAATTAAAAGATAAAAAAGACTTAAAGGCAACTGCCTCCATTGCGGTTAAATTTGCAGGGTTGATCGGACACGAATATTAAGAAAAATCAGATTTTGGTTTTTTTAAAGATGAAGATTGAGAGTAGAGATTTTGAAAGTGAAATTATAGGAATTAATATTTATTTTAAGAATGTACAAAGTTAAGTGAAAGGGATCGATAAAATAAGTGTGCAAATTTAACTGGGACAGATGAAGTAAAAGAAAAAAAAGAAAAGAGTACCCAAATTAACTATTAGCATAGTTAAGAAATAGAGAATGCGAATTTAAAAGGTCGGAGGGGTAATTTAGACCATCTTTATCAACAACCTCCCACAACCTCTCACAACCCAACCTATCAATAAAATATTCATTTATCTCTCTTCCACATACACAACCTACTCCACAACCTAAAAAATACATTTTCACACTTTATCAACAACCCAACCCAACCTAACATTTTAATATATATTAATTTCTTTTATCCAAATACAGGTCTTATTTCCCAATAAAATTAATATTTTTGATACGGTTTAATAATTGCATATTATTTTTCGCGCTTTTTTTAATATATTTCAAGAATAAAAAAAATATTTGAATTCCGTAATTACAATAAGTCGATTTTATTTTTCCGGTACGTTTAAAATAACATGATAAAATAATAACCAAATTAAAATTGCAAAAGTTGAATTACGAAATCGAAAAAAATAAATTAAGCTACAAATACATGTTTGAAATACTAAATTACAAATATAAAAGATACAACTTATATATTTAATTATGTGAGGAAATAGAATACATTAGGCTCTATTTATAGGGGGACCAAAATTTGGCCGGCCCGACCCGGTCAGGTGGGGTCTGTCGGGCTAACGTCATATTTTGGATCGGTCCAGGTGGGGCCAAACTTTAGTTAGTCCTAGATATATTCGTCCGGCACATGATATTTCCCTATAATATACTAAGATTATTGGATCGGCCCGGGGTCCGCCGAGGATTTAGCCCATCGGACCGGTCCAGACGAGCCAACTATTTATAAAAAGAATAAAATAAAGAGCTTCAAATTTTAATTCAAAAAATATCAACATTAGATTCTATTCGTAGAGAAAAAAAATAAGAATTTTGATAATTTTTATAAAATAAAAATTATATTATTTATTTATTATTAAAATTATATCCAATAAATAATTTAATACAACAAATGAGATACCGACATGTGGCAGGTTGTGGACCATCCACAACCTAGGTCAGCAATGATTGGCAATTTTTGCTTTTCTTTTTAATCTCATCTTTTGTCATCTAGCCATGCCATTGACCTCCAAGGGCATGGATAAAGATAGTCGCTACCGGCGAATGCACCGGATTGGTTTCCCGTCTGTAAAGTTAAAAAGTAATTTATAGCCTACAGCAGACCTATATACCTATGTCTACAGACTTCCGAAAAAACCCTCCTCTCCACTGTGGGTGATAAAACTGGATATCCGATTCCCAAACAAAAGCAACCTTGCAAACCATCCAAAAAACTGATCTGGAAGAGTCCTCCGGTGAATAAAAAAAAATCAAGGGTCAGTTGAATAAATAGCACAAATCTGTTGTTTGAGTCGGATAAATCTGGCGAAATAGTTGATTTGAGTATATGTTATTGGAAATTTGTTCCTTGCTACATCACTCGATCTTCTGGACGACACTTACGACTTTTGTTTTATGGTTTGATTGCAAGGAATGCATGTAGAATGTGAAATCATGTGATGTTTGTAGATTATTAAAGAGCTAGGGCTTTTGTATGTTTGAACTCTTTTTTGTTAACTTTGATGAAGTCAGGTGGAAAAAATGGGAACGCAGTCAATACCTTCGTATTCGGTTGAGAGTTGCATGGCAGCCCTCAGGAAGATGACGGGACTACCACGGCGTCATTTCTTCTTGGCTCAAGATGCTCTAATGAGCAAGACTAGACGTAAGTTCTTTTTGTTGCTGGACGATAATGAGAGAAGAGATTGGGTCGAGTCTCTTGATGTGTAGCTCCATGGATAAAACATTTGTTACACGTAACAAAGGATCCGAATTTTATGAAAAGAAATTGAGGCACTTATTGAAGAGTGCCAATTTTCCCTAATGTTTATGCCTAATCTCATCTATTATGCTTCTGCTGCCAATGTTGTTAAAAGTTATCATCAAAACTTAAAAAAATTATCAGCTTCACAAGATATACATGCTGGATGTTTTTTTTACATTTTGTAAGCTATTCATGTATACTATCAATGAAAAGATATCCATGAAGAAGTCTTTGATTCAAATGATGGGCTTTTTGTTTCAGTATTAAGGTAAGTAAGTGGGATAACATTTTTTTATTATATTACTGGAGTAAATAATGTAAAAATGAATCTCAATTTTTTTTTGAGTGGTGTAATTTACTTGGAGTAATATCTTTCTATAAAACTTAAGACTCAAGCCTTTTTTTATTCTTATTAATACTAAATGTGCATCCGTACAATGTATGGAACATGATATATTTTATAAATTAATAACATGATATAAAGGTATATAAATAACTTGATACTCCCTCTGTCTCAAAAAACATGAGTATAATTTTGTCTCTAAATAATTGTGTTTTTAGAAGTTCTATGTCACACCCATCCTTATAGAATTACTTTATACCAATTTTAACGTTATAAAACCTGTATTTTTTTTTTTTTTTTTTCAAAATCAACATTCTAAAGCACTTTTTCGACACAAAAACCTTATATACACACATTCTCATAAATTCAGATCGTGTACAAAAGCATCACACTCCATTCATCATCATATTTACCAAAATATACATATTAGAGTTCTCTAACTGGAACATGTCCCAAAAAGGATAGTTATAATGATGGCAAAATATAGTGGGTCCACGATTTAGCCCCACAGGTCGTCATTCATATACACGAGGCTCCAAATCTTCCAGAAGCTTCAGCCGCATGTCAGATCAGTCATCAAGCTCATGCGTAGTCAAACTCACCTACAATGCAAGAACTACGTGAGCTAAAACTCAGTAAGCAGAAATCATGCATGACAAATGCGTGAATGATGAGATGCAATTTACAAAATCATTTCTTTCAACTCTACTCAAAAGAAAACCATTTTCGTGAGAATTGGCTCTCTTCACTGGCACAACCTCACCAGAATATCACTCATTGGCCATACTCGTGACTACCAAGGGTCCCTCCTCCCCCCTTATAGTCCACCCGAGGTATCCGTGATGGTTGGTACGACCAAGTGGCTATCCTTCCGAGACTACCAGGGGTCCGCCTCTTACCTGCTCCCGCAGCCCACCGAGAAGTCTACCTCTTCCCGTACGCCTCATCCCAAAGGTACTGAAGTGGGAACCTCTTCCGCGTGCACACTCGTCACTGGAAGCATCCCAAAAGACACCATATATATATCATAGAGACTCTCAAAGTACCAGTGGTGACCAATCCCAAAACATTTTCAACTCCCAAAATCATGCAATTTTGACTCCCTTCTTGTACACATGCAACTCATTGCAGATGCTAATGCTCATGATTCATGCACAATAGTTTATTCTTAGCAATGGATCAAAACACTTGATACAAAGGTATACAACAACACATATAACAATTAATTACCACAAACAATAAGCACAAATACTATGTTCAAGCATTGTAGTTGTAGATGGATTTCTACTTACCTCTTCTCCCGATTGACTTTTGAAACTTCCTACTCCAACGTGGTAAAAATCTATGACAATTGAATCAAATCAATGCACGAATTACCAAATTCTAGATCATTATGTACTTTTAGTTCGATAATTCCAGCTTCGTCGCATTTGGTAATAAGGCTCTAACTTTTTCTACAAAATTGATATTTATATGCTTCAAATTGGGTTATAAAGCTGACACATCAGGCTACAACTTTCATGTTTTACACTTTTCCAAATTCAGATCGCACAAGGGTCGGAATCAGCTAAAAAGTGGACGTCAATTCCATATTATTTGTATTATACTATACTATTCTACAACAAAGCATGTATGCTCTAATTATGATTTACTTTTTCCACTATTCGCAGTAAACTACAAGCCATGAAATCTGAAAACTAGATATGTAACTAATTTATTCATTTTCCTTAAGTAATTAATTCAAATATGAGATTACTACTAAAACAATTATTGTTGTACTTTGTAATGGTAAATAGTGCTACTGATGCACATTATCATTATAAATTCATAATTATAGGTATTCTCCTTACAAACCTAGAAACAATTGAAATAAATTTAATCATCATGATAACACATATATTTGACATTAATGGAACAGATGGAACATACATGTTTTAATTAATCTAATACCTTAGTTCTCTTTTTCTTTCCTTTTTTTTTTCCTCTCCCTCCGTCTACTTGCATTTTTGTGCCACTATCTATAGTGTTTCTTTTATATAAATGAAGTGTACATATTCAAAGTATTCTTAATTTTGGAATGACGGCCACCGCCTCTATTTCGGTGGTCATTATCCAATTGTTGTTGTTGTTGTTGTTGTACTATCTGGTGGATTTCATATTTTAAACTTATCACACACAGTCTTAGATCATTTAACTTCCCCCAATATTTTAGACTGAAAGGTTCCCAATCATTAAAATGAACACCTCCAAATTAGTTGCACAGAACATAAAATAAAAGAATATCTAAAACAAATTGCAACAACAACTATAACACAAGTAGCACATAAAAATATAAAATGCATGAAATGCAAGAATTATATTGGCCAATGAGTTGTGAGAGGCGCGGGTATTACATTCTAGGTATAATTTCTACGAATATCTAAAATTGCATAGATTATAAATGAGTATTGGAAATAAAAAAATATTGTTAATAAGATAGGGAAAAATGCAAAATTTAAAAAGAAAATGTAATAATTAATTTTAAATAATGAACCTCCTTAAGCTATGTTTGGTTCTCCAAAATAAAAATTATTTCGAGACGGAGAGAGTACGAGAGAGGGAGAAAGAAAAAAGGAAATCTCAAAACTCATAATTATATAACAAACTAAAGAAAGGGCCTTGCGGAAACAAAATAAGTACTAATTAATTAAGGCAAAAATTTGGGTGCATAAAATGCACCATAGTGTTATTGTACACCTTATGGGGTTCACTGGTTCAGCCAAATAAACCTCGCGGTTCAGACCGGTCTGAACCGGCCAATTATTATTATATTATTATTTTCTACACGCGCGTTATATATATTTAATGGTCTGTTTGTTGAATATTAAAAGCAAGTGGTCTGGTTGTATTTGATGCAATCTTAAATATCTGAACCTTGAGGACAAGGGTTCAATTCCGTTTGCTTCCTTCTTCCTTCATTTTTTTACCTTTTCCTTCTTCTTTCTTTTTTTTTTTTTTTTGCCCTTTAATTTTTTTATCTTTTAGCCTGTGAGTCTGGAAAAAATTATAACTTGTATTATTAATTTTTTTTTATAATGCAACAATAATTGTATTATAAGTTCAAAACATAAATATTGTACAATATACAAGAAAAAATAATTTAACCAAACCTAGGCTGTCATACATCATAATATATACCGTATCAAAATATTAAATATACTGTGAGTATTGTAAGTTGGAAAAATTAAATATTTCGCAGTATGAAACAAAAATTAATTAAAATAACATATATTGTCAGGCATCACAACGTATACTGTATCGAAATATTAAATATACTGTGAGTATTGTAAGTTGGAAAAAAAAAATTCGCAGTATAAAACAAAAATTAACTAAAACAATGTATACTATCAGACATCATAACGTATACTGTATTGAAATATTAAATATACCGTGAGTATTGTAAGTTGGAAAAAATAAATATTTCGCAGTATAAAACAAAACTTAACTAAAACAATGTATACTGTCATGCAACATAACGTATACTACATCGAAATATTAAATATAATATTAGGCATCAACTATGCTCGAAATTTGAATATACTGCTGGTGAAAAATAAAAAAAACAGCGTATACTGTCATACAACATAACGTATACTACATCGAAATATTAAATATACTGTTAGGCTTTATAACATATACTATGCTCGAAATTTGAATATACTGCTTGTGAAAAATAAAAAGGTGGTGTTCATATACTCTCAGGCTTTATAACATATACTATGCTCGGAATTTGAATATACTGTTGGTGAAAAATAAAAAGGTGTTGTACAATGCCGCGCCTTTACCAACTAAGCTAGCGCCTATTTTGTGATTCCAAACACACCTTAATATATATATATCGCGCACGCAAAAATCATAAGTAGGGTCCACAAGATGTACATTAACACTAATGTGCATCTTATGCACATGAGTGTCACTCATTAATTAATGTAAACACAGACGAAGTTGGATAGCTCCATTGGCAGAGCATCTACTACCTAGACTTTTGGTCCTGGGTTCGAGTCACCGGGGTGAGGGAAGGGTTTTTTCTTTCTTTGTTCTTAGATTAGGAGAAAAAAAAATTTAAAAAAAATTAAAGTAATGTAAACACAAAACACTTATTCTAAAATAGCTCCCTATTTTTAATTTTTATGTTTTCTCTTCCATGTAAATAACTCCTGCGAAATAAAATTATGAGTTCAATTTTTTTCCCAATTAATCAAGAAGTATGAGGCTGAGGAACTGGCAAATCCCAGTGAAAAGTTTCGTACTTAGAACGGCAAAAAAACAAAAAGATCCTTTATAGTTTGTTATCTATTATATATGGGTTATATAATTGCATGCTCATCAATTACATTAAAATATAATTGTTATTTATATATCAAAAAAATCAGATAAAACATAAGAGATAAATTGCAATATAATTGAGAAAATTGAAAAGTTTTGAGCTTTCTCATTCATCATTGTTCTATCTATTATTGTTGATCTTTACTGACGTGTTAATCCATTGAATAACATCATAATTCTTTTAAAAGGAAGTTCAATACTGAAGTGTAGACCTAGGACCGAGGTAGACCGCCTCTATCGCTAGATCGATTCATAAGCCACTGCAGATCGGTTCAGCTACAGACCGTCACCAAGTTTGTCCGCAGGTCGTCCATCGTCATCCCTTTACCCCGGATCGACGACGAACAAGTTGGACCGCCCGCTTCTGTAAACATCGACCGTAGACCGTCGTCATCATGACAAGACACATGGGCGAAAGAGTGTGCCAGCACGGTAACAGAGATCGCACGTGGCCATTTGCCACTTGGCGCCAACCTTGACGCCTAGTAGACACGTGTCAACCATGCAGGAGCAGCTTCCGAAAGCTATAAATACCCCAATCCCCCATTGTAATAGAGTATCAGAAAATAGAGAGAAATGTAAGGAACACAAACTAGATTACACAATCACAACTGTATCTTGTATAATCATTTCGCTAAAATAATTAAACACTTGTTTGACACAGCAACAGTATTAACATTTCCATACTCGAATAAATCGCTCAACCGCTCAACCGATTCGATTATTGTAAACAGACAATTGAACAAAAATGGCCACCTATTAACAGTTCACTAAAACCGGCTCACCAAGCCGATTAAAAGCACCCATCAACATAAGTTAATTCAATTACTACTATAATTTTTCGATCTAAGAGACAGAACCACATCCCTCTACAGTAGATCGAGTTTCATTCGGTTAATGGTTTGGTGCTGCTGTTGTGTTTGATTTGCAGATAACTAAAAGAAAGGAAGACAATGAAAAAAATTGAACTCATTAATTTTTACCTATTTTATTTGGAAGGAAAAATATCAGAAATGATTGTCCTTGATTATGGATCGTAATGGGCAGACTGAGAACGTAAAAAATTTCATTACTCGTCAGATCTGAATCTCTTAATTTAGCAAGAAATGCATAAGCAACTTTCTTGCCAAATTTAACAAACTATTGTACTGTTCACACACCTATTAAAATAATAGGTGGGCTTTTTTCCTATTTACCAATCTAAGTGAACTCGCCTGTGCCAGGGGCGAGATTGAATAGCTCGCCGGCACAGGCGAGTTCACTTAGATTGATAAATAGGAAAAAAGCCCACCTATTATTTTAATAGGTGGATGAACAGTACAATAGTTTGTTAAATTTGCCAACTTTCTTGGCTTAACACACATTGCGGTTTTCTTTTTGTTCATTCCATAAATGTGCAGGATTGATAGGAATAAATACTTCCACTGTTTCATAAAGAATGTTATTTTAGACGCTCTAAAAAATTTCACAATAAATATCACTTTACCAAAAAAACTATAAATTTTCCAATATTATCTTAAATAACCTACTTAATTTAGTTGATTATTTTCTTATTTCACAAAACATATCAAATAAATACCAATCATTAATTTCTCAAAAAATAACTAAAATGACATTCTTTATGAAACGGGGGGAGTATTAATTTTGAGACGTACACGCTGATACGACATGGGAGAGTAGCAGTTGTTTTGTGAGTGTTGATAACTTTTTATGCAATTTAAATTTATTTCTAATAGATTTTGGAGTTTTCGCGATTGAAATTGTTACTAGAGAGCCGTGTGTCCCCCTCCCCCAAAATCGAACCCTACCTCGTGGATATTACTCGCATGTATTATATCGATCCCATTGAATTAATGTATAGAAGTAGGATGGAAATAATATTAATCCTCCATCCTGCATCAATACATCAATTACAATGATGTATAACACATGCGGGTAATATCCAAGGAGGTAGGGTAGTTTTAACCCTCGATAGGAAGGATTTTATAAACGAATCCACAACAAATACATTTTATGATTTTCTATTTATTTATTATTTTTAAAGAAAATAATCTAAAATTATTAGTGAAAGACACATCAGCAAATTTTCCTGCTTTTATATTAAGGGATTTTTCCTAGAATTTGTATTTTCTTTGCATGGTGCATACTTGACTGAATTTTGACCTTTTTACTTTTGAAAATTCTTGCTATTATATGGTCCTTAACACTTAACATTTTTCACGCCAAATATTAAAAAAATAATCATAAAAGTAAATCCCTTCTAAAAAATTACCGGTAAGACTTTCTGTCGTTTATGTGAATTTTTAGTGTATTATCAAATACTTTCTCCGTCTCAGTTAACTTATCCTACTTTTTATTTCGATCCGTCCCACTTAACTTATCACATAAATAAGAATTAAAGGCAACAATCTCCACCCTCAAAATATCCACATTCAATCTCCATCTTTAAAAAAGTCATAGATTCCACAAAATCTATTTTTTCTTAACATACATGCCCGATCAACAGTGACAAGTTAACCGGAACGAAAAAAGTATAACACATAAAATTTAATATAAATATACATAATAATTAGTTGAAGTATAAAAAACGTAAAACTAAAACCCGTCCCAACCCCCAATATTGTCACTCCTATTTTTTTTATTGATTTTTGGTTTTTTATATGTGATACATTTTATTTTATTTATTGTGGAAATATTTTATATGTTATTTATGATTGCTGTTACTTGAATTAGGTTCTTTGACTCTGAAAATGGACATTGATATGGAAAATGAGATTAGTGTGGAGGATGATGTCGATGAACAAAATGGGGATAGTTCATCTGCAAACTCAATGGACGAATCTATTAATTCATCGACTAATTCCGACTCAAGTGGTGACAATGACTCGGAAGGAGAAATGAACTTTGTTTTCTTGTCAGAGGTTCTCTGTCCTAATTACTTTAATCCAAAGCGACCAGTGTATGAGATGTACATTGGTAAGACTGTGGTTGGGGGGAACTACTGAAAGGTCAACCAACTTGTATCAATCGAGCCCTTAAGATGCATAAACACTTATTTCATGCATTGTGTCAACTTTTAGCATCTCATGAATTGTTAAAACCTAGTCGGTCCACAAGAGTATGGATTCCAGAGTCACATGCCATCTTCTTAGTGACAGTTGGTTTTGTTACACGTCAACGAACTATTTGTGAGCGCTTCCAACATTCATTAGAAACAATTTCCTGTCATGTCAACCGCGTCACAAATGCTTTGTGCAAGCTTGCCCCTGAACTACTTCAGCATCCAAACATCGTAAACGTGCACCCCAATAATCTAAACAACCCATACTTCATGGTAAAATGAATAAAGATGTGTTATAATTTGATGTCCAATAATTTCAAACAATATCAACACACTTGTTGTCTTAGGATTGTGTTGGTGCTATTGGTGGGACTTTTAGTTTCGGCTTAGGTTCCCCCAAGAAGCATAACGCCTATAGGTTAAGAAAAACTAAACTTGCACAAAATGTTCATGCCATTTGCGACCTCGATTTGATTTTCACTTATGTGATGACGGGTTGGGAATGTAGCGTCAATGACTCCCGAGTGTTGATGGACACATTGACTAGAGACCAAAATTTCTCATGGCCTCCCCAAGATTTGTTCCACAATAAAATATAACATGTCAATTGTTCTGTAAGTTTTTTTTTTTAATCTCTAAGACCTTATACTAATATTCTCATTTCCCTACACTTTTTGTAAATGTAAGGTAAAACACTATTTGGTGGATTCTGGTTACTGCAATTTTCCGGATTTTCTCACACCTTATAAATGCACAAGATGTACAAGCAACTGGGCCTCAAAAGTTGTTCAATAAACGATATTCTAGCATTCACAATGTTGTAGAGCGTTGTTTTGGCATCTTGAAGAGTTGATTTCCCATTTTGAAAAGACAATGCCACGATATATCCAATCCGCCAAGTACAATTTGTTATTACATGTTGTGTTGTCCATAATTTCATTCGGAAGACTTTAATGATGCTTACTTCTTTATTCATGGGGAAGCTGGAGATTTCATCCTCCTCAAAATGAATTTGCTGACGAAAACCAAGTCCCATATGCAACCCAAGATGATATTAATGTGCAAAATGTTTTTAGCAACACCTTAGGCTAATAGATGAATACTTGGTTTATTTTGTTTGTTTTTTTTATATCCATTGGTGAATACTCAGTAGAAAACGACCTATGTGTTTGTTATTTTACCTTATCTACGTTAACCAAAATTGTGATGTTAAGGAACTTGTAAATATGATGTGATGTATGTGAACAATGTACATTTGTTGTACGGTTCTACTAAGTCAAGCAATTTATGAGCCATCGTGCTATTTTTTTAATACAAAATGAAAAGTTATTTAATTTCACAATTTTTAAATGTTTATTGAAAATTCTTCATGTACAGAATGGATAACAAGAGTGGCAAGATGCCGAGCTTTAGGCCGCAATGGGGAGTTGAGGAGAAGGCAAATTTGTGGGTTACCTAGTCTAAAAATGACAAATGTATCTACTTGACAACGCATTTGCTATTGAGCGTGCACTTCGGCCAGTGCAACAACGGATGACGCATTAGCGCCAACATATTGCTATTGATGATCTCCGATTGAATTTCCAAAAATTAAAATCAATTTATCGTACTTTTTTACTATCCTTGCAGCTCTTGGTGTTGCTTTTGACGCATAACTTGACTGGATTTATGTTCCCGTTGGACAACGACCAAAATTAGAACGTGTAAGTCTATACAACGTCAAATTCATTAAGTTTCACTCAAACACACACACCCCTTGTCACAACATAGCATACTTGTTGAACTTATGGTTATTCAAATTAGACGTTCTTACCAGGCTAATCCTGAGGCTACCCAATTCTTCCATGATGCACCCCACGTTGGATCGAATTCGAAGTGTTGTTTTCGTTGAAACGACGGTAGGAATATGGGGGCAACAGGCTGATGTTGTACCCGGAGAAAATATCAGTAACCCAATACTATTGTCCGACAACTCTAACGATAACTCAAATGTCCAGCCTCGACACCCAATAGGCCCCCCTGATGTACATCGCAAGGGAAAACAACCAATAGCTAGAGATTTGCGTCTTCCAAAGTCACCCCCTTGCGTTCCATTCTTTGAATCGCGTGCCAATCCAACACTTGACTTCAATGGTTGATTGGCAATATAGCTAAAAAACCTATTTTGCTGTGATTTATGTCACCTGAACTTTGTATATATACAAGGCCCTTATGGTGGAGCTAATATGTTGAAGGTGACAAGACTATTGATAAGAGTAGTGGGAGATAATGTGGCAAGATGTCCCATTAACAGTATTGAATGGGGTGTATTTTCCTCTCTGTGTCAACTAAACATATATTCATGGCACCTAAAAAGAAAAAAAAAAGTATAAATGCAAAGAGAATAAAATTAAAAGATGGAAGCAATAAAATAGCAGACCAAAAGAACAATTTGTGATTCACATCAGAAAATACTAATCTACTGTTAATGCATGAACGACAAATTTAAGCACGTCAAACCAAATCACATTTTTCAATTACACATATATTAATAAATACTACTACTCATCCAAACATATTTCATTTTCATGCAAAAACCAATACAACTTCATAAACTACACCGGAAATACTAAAAATTAAAAACTTACCCGACCTCCCCATACTGCTTATGTGATTTGTCATCTGAATATTTGTCAAGACCATATCAACTCAGATTTTAAGCTAAATTTATGTATTGAATATATGCTGTAATATTCCAGAAAGTCTCATTAGTCATTAGTAACAATCTGACAAATGAGCAAACAAATAATCACAAACCAAACTGATTTTCACATAACAATAATACAAAAGAAAAGGTAAACTATGCAATCTTACATTTGTGGAAGAGATGATTTTCTTGAAGTTATTATTATACAATACATAGTATGAATAGGATTCTTCATATTTTTAACTTTAGATTCCTAGTATCAATCTGAAAAAGGAGCCAAGAGAGAGACGATTATCTGTTCACGAAGATGAGTGCTTCCTGCCATTTCCAGCCCTCAAGAAATCAGAATACCAATGTGCAGAAAGCTTTGGATATCTCTTCAGCTCTTTGTCATCCAAATCAACATAGTAAAGCCCGAACGCCGACTCATAACCATCCAGTAACTCCAGACAATCCAAGAATGTCCACGCGAAGTACCCTTTAGTATTCGACCCATTCCTGAGAAAACATTATATATGACAGAAAATTAAACTAGTGGAATAACATGGTGGCCATGCCAAAGAATCAATTAGAACGCAAGTTCGCTCGTGTTTGTTTATATGAATACTGAAGATACAGCTTTTCGGAATTTTATAAAATTGAAATGCGAAATATTGATTGTGGATCATGTGCAGCTTACCTCAAAGCATCAAGCATGTTCCCGATGTAAGCATGTAAGTATTGCACCCGAGACGTGTCAATTAGAGTTCCATTACGCCATGTCTTCTGACCTGCCAAACCAATCTTTTGAAGTTAATAGAGAAGGATAGACAAACAAAAACTGTAGCCTAGCAGCAGTGAAGAAGCCAAGAATTTCATCCACAGGTTCCAACTAGTGTAAAACCAAAGTAATATACTTTAATTCAACAAATAAGATAATAAGTTGGTAACAATTTTAATGAAGCCAATATATTAACTTAATTACATTTTATATTCAAATCAATAACTCAGTAAAACTAACATAAATAATTTTTATTTCTCTTCTTTAACAAAGAGAGAAAAACAATTAAAGAAAGTAAAACAAATCCCTATATAAGAATAAATTATGAAGTGTAAGAATAATAAAATTGACCTTAACATTATCAAATACTGATCTCTTGTACCTATTTGAGAATTTGACTATTGGATAAACTTTCAATCACAAAACACACAAAAGGGAACATTATCAAGGTCAAATTTGCAGTACAACAGTAGAACAAAAGAAGAAAGAAAACATGCTAATACAAAATTTAGGATTAACTTTTTCTAGGTAAATAGTTTTGGAATTACCAAAACACAACTAGGTTTTTTCATTTTATATTTTTAATTTCAAGGGCCATTTCCCCCTGCCCCTAAGTTAGCTTCTTCCCTGCAATAGCAGCACTATTTTTTCTCGAAGTGAGTGTGTAAATTGTATATGAGCATTACATGCATATAAGAGAAAGAGCGAGAGTACCATTTTCGTGGATATAAACACGGGGGTTGTTGTAAACCTGTTTTATATACTCCAGCACTCGATAAAGACCCAAGGGAGCAATAGGATACTGGTTAGGATAAAAGAAACAGAAAGTCGTGTTATTACCCAATGGAAACACAGAAGCATCATGCAACTTTATGTATTACCTGATGTGGAGGAGTGTCTCCCCACTCATCTGCAGAAAATAAAGGAAAAAAGGTAAAGAATAGCAAGTACTCTGAATAAAAAGCACCACATAAGCATGATATACCAAACTAACAAATCTACAGTTGCAAAATAAAATTTATATCCTACTTCTATATAAACAGATAATTAATGAAACTAGTGAAAGAAAGCAGAATTGAACATATCTGTGGTCTTACAAATTAGCTGTATTGCCATGTCAGCCATCATGCTTTTACTTGCATTTAGGATGCTGGGATTATCCTTGACTAAAACCGAGTAGTAGTGGTTCACCCCTACAAAGTCGAAAGAACCCTTTATTTGCTTTGACTCATATTCAGTGAATGCTGGGATTCTTGACTGGGCATTTCTTTTAACTACCTCAGGATAGTCTCCAAAAACTAGAGGATTCATGAACCTGCATCACGTAATAGTACAAAATAAAAAAAAAATATCCAACAAGCAAGCCGATAATGAGATCTCTAAATCATATACAAATTGCTGAATGAAGTCAGGTGCTTCATCTTACCAACCAATGAAATAGTCATTCGCTCTTTGAGTTGCTATTATATCTTCTTTGGCATTGGTGTAAGGAACCATCGCCATAATATAGATGTTAAATCCCACGTAACCTTTCTGTGTGGCCTGTATTGAAGCACATCAGTCTTATCAATTACTCAATTGGAGGCATGTGACTTTTTTTCTTATTGATGGACCAAAATGAATGCTAGAAAAATTGGATTGGTGAATGGTGAGTACTTGTCATAACAAACTCAAGAAAATAGGCGTATTACCATTATTATAGCGCCAATTATACCTGGTATTTTTTCTTGTACAGCCTCGAGGTGGCTGAATGAGCTAGCAAGATATTATGCCCTACGATATATGGTTCAGTTGAGGAGTTACCCTTTGGACAAATCTTATAAGAACAGCGTCCAGGGGGCATGAATCCTTGACCATAACTACCCAATGCAAATACGTTCGCCTCATTAACTGTAGTCCAATACAGAACCCTGTCCCCGAATTCCCTGAAACACACATCAGCGTATGCTGTGAAATCCTTCCTGCAGTCACAATAAAACATAGATTGCTCCATGGTAAGTCGCATTTGTTCATATCTGCTGATCATAGGAATCCATCATAGATTACTTTCTGGATTGTAACAACAGCAAAAATATTGAAAAACATACACAATTTTTCTACTTAGCCATCCTTCATACTCATCTTCAAGTATTTGTGGAAGATCTATATGGTGCAAAGTGGCATGTGGTTGGATTCCTGCATGATTTAGCTTTTGCATCAGCAGGAGAGACTAAAGAGAGAGCTGGGGGGGGGGGGGGGGAGCGGTGTTGCATGACTTCTGAGGATGAACATGAAGTATTTGGCATGATTCATATTTTGTATGCATTAAATTTTAAAGAAAAGCAGCTATCACCATTGTGTATAAGTTCATTAATAAGATTATTGTAGTATTGCAACCCCACTGGATTTACAGGTCCCCTTCCATCTGCAACAACAGCAAACATCTTGTATAAGTAGAAAGAGGAAAATCTTGCAGTGTGGCATCACTGTTCATGGCAAGTAAACATACTGGGAATCAGTCTCGACCATGATATGGAGAATCTAAAAGCCTCCAATCCCATGGCAGACATTAGTAAGATATCATCCTACAACAGAAAGTTCCACAATTGAACACCACTTGTTGCACGAGGTATAGTTTCGACAAGATAAGATGATGATGTGCAAAAGAGAATCAAAGGACTTGTAGCATCCATATTTCGCTCAAATTGTGTTTCTAACTAACTTGAAATAGCAGAAATGAACGAAAACAGTGATACAGTCACTGTCCTCAGATACAAAAGCACATACTCACACTCAAGCTACATAAGAGAGAACGTGGGGGAGAAAGTCCCCTGCTAATCAAGCATTCAAAGCGAGTAGCTCACACTAACAACATTTGTAGCAACAGCATACACAAGAAGAGCTGTTTTCAGGTGACGAGAACATCTCAACTTGTCAACTTTGGACAGAATATTTGAACCCAAGATGGAACATAGCCATAAAAATGAGCAATTGTACCTTTAGACCAATAGATAGTACATACCTTGTACTTGTGATACCCATCACATGCAACATCACCATTGGCTCCATTTGTATGACCTGAATTTATAGTATAAGAATACGTGGCCCATTAATATTTCATAATAGAAATTTGTTGCCTATTCAAAGAGACATGAAAAGCTGAAAAGGCAATTTTTGTTAAAAGTGGCGCTGAAGATACTGGAAATAAAGTAGATACCAGAATGAGCAAAGGTATCCCAAAAGCTAGGAGTTCTTCCATCCTCAAAGGCTGCTCCCTCGTACTTTGTTGATTTGATAGAGGTTACGAAGCAAGGTTCCAAACAAGTGTCAATAACGGGAGAAAAGGAAAATGAAGCAAATGAGATTGCAAATTGGCTTGTAGTTGAAGTCAATCCCTTCACTGATTAGGGTGGAACAGTAAGGCGGAGAAATATATCAAACATCTTGATCCAAAATTTGATTCAATCGTCAAGAACTCATTAGCTCAACAATATCTATATTCATTTGGTAGCAGTTAAAGGCCAATTTGAGCTCGAACACACACACACACACATATATTATTACCGTTGCATTGACCCTCTATGTGTTTGATTGGTATGCAGCGTCATCAAAATTTATTGAATCTAAATATCGTTGATTATCAAAATAGTTCAAACTCAACACAGCAGCTAGTATAACAATTTAAACAAGTTTGATCAGTGAGTTTATTTTTGATTCAATTGCATTACGCCGCGCAGGAAAAGCATCAATTTCAAATTAAACTCGATCGCCGTATTTTACAGCAAGACACAAGCACGAAATCAGAAGATATCAGCCATATAACTCATAATAAGAACAGTTGAAGCATTTATATAGGGTTTTCCTTTGAATCAGTAAATGTCGTTACCATATGGTATATATCCCTATAATCTGGACTAACAATCACAAAAGAGTGGGTGAAACTAACTTGATAAGCGGCGGTTCCTGAACCGAAAACAAAGTCTGCCGGAAAATCAGCTCTGCTGTAGTGCTCCACGGCGGCCACCAAGTGCGCCACCGTTGGAAAGAGCCAAAAAATTGAATAAAACATAGCAATCATGTGTGGCTACTAAGCCAGGGGTTCTACCCTCTTGGTTAAAAGCATCTCCGTTGATATATAGAGCATTCTCCATCTTCCCCACCACAGGTATAACCGGTCCCAATCGTGTATATATGTTTAGTACATTAAAAACAGAGGGAATGCATGTGTGTGTGTTTCGTGTTTTAACAGAAAAAATAAAGGCATTATACATCTTAAGGTCCTTAAAGTATTAATGTTTGTTTTAAATGGTCCTTAAAGTATCATTTTGTTTTAATTGGTCCTTGAAGTTATAAAATTTTAAATCAATTAGTCCCTGAAGTATTTTTTGTTTCAATTAGTCCCTTATGTTTTACAATTATTTCAATTGATCCTTAAACTATTACGAAATTCTATCTTAAGGCCCCCTAAAAGAAAAAAAGATACATAAAATATGTGAAATCGTCGATTTAATTCAAAATAATATTATAACATATATTTTATTAAAATAAATATTGTGTTATTTGTTTATGATACTTTTACCATCAAACGAGGTGAATTATACTATAATAGGATTTGAACAAAAGTTCGAGATTATAATTTCTCAATAATTTTATCCAAACTTTGAGAAATACTTTGTGGTACTTTAATTTTAGTGATAATTTAGTTGAGATATTTTAAACTCTGTCTATCTTGAATTTAATGTAAAACTGAACATTATTAACGAAAGAACTTTGAAATTTTATGTTTGAAGGTCTTTACAATATTTAAAAAAATTAAAGTTATTTCGTTGATAATGTTCAATTTTACTTTAAATTCAATATAGTTAGAGTTCAAAATATCTGGATCAAATTAGCACGTTTCTAACTAAAATAAAGTAGCACAAAGTATTTTCTCAAAGTTTGGATGAAATTCTTGAAAAAATATAATCTTGGAGTTTTATTCAAATCGATATTTTAGTATAATTCACCTTCGTTTCAGGGGGAAAGCATCATAATGATAAATTACAAAACATTTATTTAATAAAAGATATGCTACAATATCATTTTGAATTAAATCGGTGATTTCACATATTTTATGTATTTTTTTCTTCTAGGGACCTTAAATATATTTTTGTAATAGTTTAAGGACTAATTGAAATAATTCCAAAATATAAGGGACTAATTAAAATAAAAAATACTTCAGGGGACCAATTGAATAAAAAAACTAGAACTTTAAGGACCAATTAAAACAAAATGATACTTTAAGGACTATTTAAAACAAACATCAATACTTTAAGGACTTCAAGATGTATATTGCCAAAAATAAATAGCAAACTGCATATGCGTCACTCTCAAATACGAGCAAACTGTGCACAAATGTCGCTTTCTCTCTTAAATACAGCCTAAAGTACTTTAAGTTGTAACAAATTTAGGTGATGTTTGGTTGGGGTTGGCCCAACCTGTGATCGGTTGGGCCAACCCACTGCATGTTTGGTTCAATGGGCTTGGCCCAAGTCGGTCATTTGAAGGGTTTGGGGAACATAAATACAGTCCCCCATGTGCTTCGCCTCTGTGCCATCTGACCGCGTTTTAAGTGAGAGAGGAGAGAGAGAGAGGATGTGACTACCCCATCTTCTCTCCACCGTCTGCATTCAAATTTTTTTCTCTCTCTTCAAAATTTTGTTCTCCTCTGTTCATTGTGGAGCAGACCTGGGTCTCCAATCTGTATACTTTCGTGTTCAGTTTTGTAGAGTTGAAGCTAAGGCCTCAGTTGGGCCCTCTTTGGGGTGATATTAATGGGCCCAACGGCCATTTTCAGTGCTCTTCCTTCTTATTGAATGCTCTGTTTCAACGCGATTTCTGGCTTTTCTGCATTTGCAGAAAATCTCTGCTACATGCATCACTTTCCACTGCTGTTTTATTCCAAAAATGTCTTTATTTCCGCTTAATTGCATTTAAATGTTGTACTGTGTTTATACTGTGTTTGTACTGTGTTAGGCTTCTCGATTTAGGGTTTGTTGACTGAAATTTTGGTTCGATTTATAAAGCCATGTCTTCTGATGAATCTTCTAGTGCTCCTAAGCCATATCAGCTCCGGAAAAGAAAAAAGAAAACTCAAAATGGCCCACACACTATGCACACACTGTGCACGAGCCCATTAGTCTGGCCATACTCGCTTCGAATTAGGAGGAGGAAGGATTGCACTTCCTCTTGTTGTGCCTGGACGGAGTCTGATTCGAGTACTGAGACTGTTCCCCTTCCTCCGAAAAAGGTGCCTTGATATCACTGTTCTTCTTTGATTTGTTACATTTTTGTGTATTCCTGCCAGTCTTTCTGAGTTTGACGATGTTTTGAAATATTCTGATGTTTCTGTGTTTAGGGTTTTTTTGTCTATTTCGTGTTTTCCTGCCGACTTTCGAATGTTTGACGATGTTTTGGACTATTCTGATGTTGCTGTGTTTAGGGTTTTTGCCATATTTCGTGTTGCCCTTTATGTGCCCTATTTTTTTTTTTTAATCCTGATCTGCGATTGTGTTGCTGGTACTCCTGTTCGGTTTATGTGCAATTTTTTTCGGCCGGAAAGCGGAATGTTTAGGTGTAACGGAAGCACCAGTCCACCATAGATGGGTTTCTACCACCCATTGAGTGCATAGAGTGAAACTTTATCCCAAGGTCCGTCTGGTGGATCCGATTTTTTATTAGGGGTGTTCGAATAATGGCCCATTGAGTACTAAGCGGTGTTTGATTTATGGCCCCACAATCGTGTCAATCTTTGTGGTTTTCTGATGCTTATGTTAATCTGTCTGTGATGTGTGTCTATTTATTGTGTGTAATTTGTGCTGTCCAGACTTGTGTGTAATTTGTACATAATGTAGTGTCTTGTTTTAGGGTAAATCTGGTAGTGAAAGATTGCTAATTGTGGGGTCTAATAAAAAATAGATTGCTAGCTATTCTCTTATTAGCAAACTGATTGCTAAAAAGAATTCAAAGGCAATCCCACATTTCGATACAGTATCCAACATATATCCAGTCGATGTCACACACGGATGTATCTAAAGAGAGCATTCATGTATTAACAAGTTAATTGATGTAGACGGGAAATGTTGTATATTTTTAATTACTTGTATATTCATCAGATTCTTGTATAAAGGGTTGAAATTCAGATATTTGTCTTTATAGTTTTTTTTTTTGGTGGCTCATAATTTTCAGTAGCTTATGTACAATCCATATTGTCTAAAAAAAAAAGGATTCCCATAATCAATTCAACGTTTCGATAATTAAACAAAATATTGTTATTTATTAGCAAGAAAGGCAACATCAATAGAAACTTAAATAATTGGATTAAATGTTACTGCTTAAATGTTCAACAATTTAAATTCGAATAAGATAGTTTGGGTTTATGTATTAATATAAACAATCTAATCTAAAGTTTTGGAAGAATTTGGAATATTAATTTCGGAAAAGATTTAATTATGTGGAAATTCAGGGAGATCAGTGAAAATATCGTAATTTGACAAGGAAAATACCCGACGATTATTTATGAATTCAACCTAGAAATAAAATCTAGATTAAGTAAATTAATAAACCTAGAAATACTGTGGACGCCGACTATCACCAATGCCAAACTTGGTTACAAATCTCATATGAAAGTGGGAAAATCTGACCATGCCTTTAACAGCTTCACCGGGATTTAGTCGCTCGACATGTTATGAATTTCCTTTCCCCATAATCGGCTAATAATTTCCTGAATTTGTACTATATAGGGACGGTCTTAAATTGGGAATTATAACGCGGTTTTTTTTTTCCGTATATCTAGCAGATAAACAACTGAAATTTAAGGGGGCCCAATAATTATTAAGTTGCGGTGCATAAGGAGTCTAGGAAGATTTTCTTTAGGGTTAAATTCAATAATATATTGCTAATTAGGGTTGATTATAACAAAAGTGCCTTACATGTTATTAAGTCGAGATAGTAGTGTGCTCGGGATAGGATAGCAAACTTTTAATGAAATGATGAATAACAAATAAGCGAACATGTAATTAGATGTCGAGCGCTGGCGGGAGCACTGGAGGTAGGCGTAATGCCTCAGCGGATCCACGTGCTGTGTGGACGCGTACGACCGAGCACGAGCTAATCACTCATGCATATGCTGAGTATATTGTGGGTGGTTATATGACCCAACAATGGAGTGATTTGACCCTAACTCGGATATGCACAAAACTTAATGCGGGTAGGGATGCACGAACAGGGTTTTATTGCATAATACAAGCAAGGGCTAAGCTCAAGAATATGAAACGTGTCTACAAGATCCTCCGTGACAACCGAGGGAAGTATGGCGCCGGCTGGGATAACGAGCAGGAGATAGTGACTGGGTCAGAAGATTTCATGGAAAGCATTTATGCCGTACGTTTAGCTAACTATATTACCAACATACCCTCCGCAATTGCCATATCTGTACTTCTTACTTCTTTAATTTAATGTCCTCGTTTCCTACTCTCTCCGTAACAGCAAGGAACGGATTATCGGAGGCTCATTGGGCACGGATGCCCGAACTATGACTTATGCAATGAAATGTGGCTCAATAGCCAAGCCACCGGATCCGCAGCCCTTTCTTCCGGAGCTGGAGCTGGAGATACAAGTGGAGGGTCAAACGGATCTGGGCAACGTAGGTCATACGACTCTTTCGCTTTCTTAGGTGGTTCCAGCCAAGGAGCCGGCGAGGGAACCTCGACCCAGCGGCGTAGGCGTCTAACCGCGGATGATGAGCGCGATGCTAGGGTTACCTCGATGGCGCGTTGGGACGCATACGTCCAACGCCGAGATCGTCAGTTGGCTGTCAGCCAGCTGGATGCAGGGCGTGTCATCTTTGACGAGGTCAACGCCATGGACCTGCCCCGTCTTGCAAAGCGAAAAGCCGGCGAGGCGCTGGTTGATCAGATGACACAGCAGTTGTACCTTTCTTGGTCACCAGAGGACATGAGGGATTGGGTCTTGGGGTTTATGCCACCTGAGTAGTTATTGTTTGACCGGTTGATTAATGGATATTGTTATTGTATTAGTAAATTGAATATTTTAATGTCTTGATTGCTAGTTTATGTCTACCGAACACTTTAAGGGTCTTCCTAACAATTTGCGTTTTGAATTTACTTAATTATATTTATGATTGGTAATATGTTATCAACAATATATGCTTGTTTCCTCTATAATTTCTGAAATATAATTGAGCTTCCGAAAAAGTTTATGTTTTCTTGGAATGTTTGGTGTAGTATTGGGGCTCTCTTGTGAGTGTTCTTAGGACCCGACTAAAATGGATGATTCATCCGACAATGAAGAGGTTTACGCGGACAACGAAGAAGAGCAGAATGCTGAGGATGATATGATGGCAGATTATTTCTTTAACGTTTTGCTAACGGAACCACGTTCCTTGGGAAGTCGAACAAAAAATACCTCACGGCTCCAAGGCACTGATTGGATGGCCGAGATACTACCTACAGAGAATCATGACCGCTTTTACTATAATGTTCGAATGTCTCGTGACTGTTTTTACTCCCTCGTGAACATGCTGAAGGAACGGGGATTCATCCATGAAGACCACAAAACCAGGCTTAGTTGTGCAGAGTCTGTTTTAATATTCCTGCGTACCGTTGCGATGCACCTTCACTTTCGTGATACCGAGGAACGGTTCCAGCATTCTACCCACACTATCAGCACTCACTTTCACATTGTTTTAGATGCTCTCATCGCCCTATCACCGACACTAATCACGGGCCCTGACTTCACACGAATCCCAAACAGAATCCTCAATGACACGAATGTGTTTCCATTATCGAGGTACGATTTTGGACAAGTAGTGCATACAACACATGATTCCCTTCACACTGGTTACATTTATAATCCATTTAACAATCCATGATAGCCTCTTTAAAATTCATGTTGCCTTTAATCAACAGCATTGTATTGGAGCTCTAGACGGTACACTAATTCCAGCGCATGTACCCTTTTCTGAGCAAACTGCCTACCGCTCTAGGAAAGGCTCAACAGTCCAAAATGTGCTGGCCGTAGTGGATTTTGATATGAAGTTCACATACGTGTGTACGGGTGGGAGGGCAGTGCCCACGATGCTCATGTGCTGATGCACACAGTCATGAACGATCAGCATTTTCCATATCCACCGGATGGTATTTCAAACCAACTCGGTTATATATGCGCAATAGACCGCGCGATCGAATTCTATGAAACTGATGCCTGGAAATTTTCTTTGTAGGTCGCTATTACCTAGTTGATGCGGGGTATACTAACTACGGTGCCTTTCTGGCTCCGTATAGGGGAACTAGGTATAATATACCTGAGTTTAACAATGGTGGGATCCTGCCTGCTGATGAAAAGGTATTATTCAACCATCGGCATTCACAGTTACGAAACTGTGTAGAGCGGGCATTTGGGGTGCTCAAGAGCCGGTTCACTCTTCTTCGCTACGGGATGCCCAGCTTCAAAATAGCAGATCAAAGGAAGATTGTCATGGCGTGTTGTGTTCTACATAATTGGATTAAGCAATCAGACATCTCAGACGATTTATTCCTCGGACTACCGGCGCACTTTGAGCCAGACGACATGATCTTTTCAGAGAGACGTCTCCCCACCATGGCGACTAGAGAGAAACAGGGCGATATGCGTGATGCTATAGCGATGGCTCTTTAGAATGCTCAGGGAGGGCCGGCGGATTGATCGATTTGTGAGGAGAAAGCGATAACCCTAACTAAATAGGTCATTCGTTGGTTTGTTATCGGAAACCGTTAAGCTAATATGTATTTAATTTAAAAGGCGTGTGCTACGTTTGTAAGTTTGCTTTATGACGTTTCTAGTCACTACGTAATTGTGGTCCTTATGAATTCTTAATTTCAAGTGCTACCTTATTTGGTAATTTGATCGTCGAGCATTTTCCAAATTCCTTGGTTATTAACGTCCCAGGTTTTAGCTAAACATTCTCCATTATAAATTTATAAGTTCCAATATTTTTTTAACGATCACCTTGCAGTAGTTATGAACAGGGCCACGTGGACTACCGAGAATGAGTCTACATTCATATATCTTCTGTACTGTGAGTCCTTGGATGCACTTCCAGGAAGACTACACTTCAATGATGACGTACTTAGGACCGTCCTGCCTCATCTTAATTCTCTAGCGCCCGTACCATTTGTCTACTCACTTAGTCAACTGAGGACCAAACTGAATTTAATTCGAAGAACATGGAGACTACTGAGAAATGTGAGGCATATGTCGGGGGTTGCATGGGACTCAGTACGTGAGACTGTAATGGGCGATGATGATTTGCTGGAGGCTATATACCAGGTACAAAGCTGGTTTCCCCTATTTTAATTTATATATTATTGGACGCGCTCAGTATACTTCTAACAATTAATAGTTATTTATGGCTTGCAGACGGAACCTATGGCCCGATACATGATTCACAGGGGACAGCCCTGTTTTGACTTTTGCACAGGCATGTTCACTGACCACGAGCATCCCGTGCTTGATCTAGACTTTCTGCATTGCGTTAGTGTAGTCCGGGCGATGGAAGGTGTTGAGATTTTATTAAAAATCTCGGCAACTCAGCGCCTACAACTGGAGTACAACACGGACATGTTTTTAGAAATGACCGCATCGGAGAGGCGAATTTGGGTGCTAATAAATGAATAAGTTAATGATGTTGCGTTATGCATGATTGAACAATTTAAATGGATTGTGCTAGTCTTTTAATTAAGTTGAATTCCGTGGCATGTAGTCACAAGAGAAATTTATCCAATTTCGGTTATTTGTTTTGACTCCATTTGTGTGTTTACGGGTGTGCTATTCATGAGCAAACATTAAGCTAGCTCTAGATTATAAAATATATTCATTTCAATGGTGAGAAACCAAAGTGAATTAATGATTTATTCGAAATATACGTAGGATATTGATTCAAAATTGTTAAAATTAAAAAAATGAAAAAATAGATTCAAAATTGTTAAAATTAAAAAAATGAAAAAATAGATTATAAAATATTTATTAAAAAAAATGGAAAAAAAAAAAGTAATTACAACAATTATTTGATAAAAAGTAAAGATAACAATTATTTGGTGATGTTTGACACGTTTTTTTTTTGGGTAAATAATTAGCCCACAATTATTTATTAATCATATTACATTATTATTAGTAAAATAATTATATAACAAATAAAAAATAATCCAATACAAACAATGGTAACTAAAAACAACTAAACATCACAAATCAACAATCACACACAACATCAATCAATCGCAAATTCCAACACTACTTTAATTAATACTCCAATCATTAATAACTAACTCTTACACACATCACATCAACTTTTACAATTAATAATTTAATCCCAACTACCAACCAACAACCCCAGCCACCCAATTAAACATCACTCTCTAGACAACCCCAGCCACTAACACCATCCACTTGCCCAAGCCCAGTCACCCCAACCCTAACTAAACATCCCCTTACATTTCATAAAAAGGTGGGACCTGGAAAAAAGAGATGCTAGACCATTGGGTGTTTGCAAATAATTGTGTTTTTTGAAAGATTATTTAAATTAATTTTATGATAAAATTAAAATTTAATAATATTTGAAAAAAAAAAAAAGATATTCTAAACAAATAAAATAATTCTATTTATTTAAAAAAAGCCAAAAGCACATTAAATCTAAGATTTTGAAAATTCTCAAAATCAATTTCTAAGTGATTAGAATAGTCAAGTAGGAATTTGCAAACACTCCTTTAAATTAAATCATTTTCTAAAAGTTATTTGAATATTGATAATGAGTTTGCAAACACTCTTAATGCTATAAATAATCCACCCCTAAAACACAGTAAATGGGGAATCACTCTCCAATCCTACTTTAAATCCTAATTATAAAATTGAAGGATGAATAGTATTCTGGGTCCACACAACAAAAGTCGTATTGTACGTGGTACCATCTAAATATTTCCTAAATTCAACTTTAATTATATAAAGAATTAATTTTAGAATGCAACATGAACTATGCGAGTTTTTTCCACTTTGCAATCTAAATATTTTATTTTTTTCCAATTGCAACCTGTATAATGCATTTTGACACTTTGCAACTCCGGTCATATTTTTCGGCTATATAGGTCGTGCTACTCACATGACCATATTTTTCTGATTTTTCATTATTGTTTAATCACTTAATGTTAAATAATATTTTTTCAAAATTATTTTTAGTTTTATTTATTTAAAAATTTAAAATAATTTATTAATAATACAAAATTTATGTAAAAAACCTAAATTAATTTATTAAAAATCTAATATTTATGTAAAAATCCTAATAATTTTGTATAAAAATATGATAATATCATAAAATTCAGAAAATTATTTTGAAAATTCTAAAATTCATTTAAAATTAAAAAAAAAAATTAAAAAAGGTGTTTCTCAAAAAAAATTATGCTCATAAAATAATTTTCTTTTGCATCAAAAGTGAGGTCAATCTTCAGATATATAGATCATCATTCTGTTGTTCTAGCGTTGACGGAGAATATTCAACACATTAAGTTCAGGATAGTTGTTGGGTCTGACTTAAAAGTGAAAGTCATAGAGAAAAAACTTATTAAGGCTCTGTCAAGTGAGATCTGCTCTTTATTGCTTGTTCTTGCTTCTTCTGGGCTTAATTTTGGAATTCCTTTGTTAGGACAGGTGGTCAAACGAGTCACATGAATGATTCCTCTAATACAGATCAATATCCAAATTACAAATCTATGTTCAAATTTACATCTAAAATCCAACATCGGATCTATATCTAAATACAGATCTATATTCTAAATCAGATACAACAGAGTCGATGAATGATGGTTGAGAAAAAGAGTTCAAAAATCCGCCATTACATGTTCAAGGTCGTATTAATCGAGGATTCCGGCACTCACAAGAAGGCCTAAATCTTCCGCACCACGACAAAGACCCTAGTCATCGGCACTCATACATATGTGCAGTGGTACCAGAAAAAGGAAAAGATAGAGCATTGTTATCGAAATCATCGCGACCAGCAATCCATCGCCGCCTTCAGTGCTCCTGTAGCATCACCTGCTACTACTGGAGCGAATCCGCAACGAGCCCAATCGATAAGAACCAGTCGTTGCTGACCACTAGGTCGAACCAGATCTAAACCCTAGCTCAGGGCCCAAATCTGACTGAAGCCTCTTTCCACCATTCTTGTTACCATTGTCGTTAACTTTGGAGAGACTATGTTGACTTCTAACGAGATGAACAACAAGATGTTGAATTAGTTTTGATTATTGGTAGATAAACAAAAATTCAGTTGTATAGCACGTTCTCCTTGAGTCTTCTTAAAGTAGCTCTGATTTTTTATTTAAATTTGTTATGTAAATTTTTAAATTTTATTTTTATTTTTATTTTTAACTTTATATTTTTGGGTTTTAAATACATTTTAGAATTTTTAAAATAATTTTCTGAATTTTAAATTTATTTTCTGGGTTTTTTTACATTTCTAAATTTTTTTACAAAATTATTTAAAGTTTTATATAATTTTTATACTTTTGGTGAATTATTTTAAATTTTTTAAATAAATGAAAATAAATAAGTATGAAATGTATTATTTTACATTAATTGAATAAACACAAATGAAAAATCAGAAAAATGGGATCATGTGAGTGGCACATGGCATATATAGTCGGAAAATATGATCGGAGTTGCAAAGTATCACAAAACGCATTATACAGGCTGCAATCAGAAAAATAAAATGTTTAGGTTGCAAAATGAAAAAACCCACATAGTTCAGATTGCATTCTAGAATTAACCCTTATCTGAATATTGTATTTTATTATTTCAAGTATTTAATTAAGAATTCTGCTATTTGGGCAAAATTTGCCAATGTGCAGATTTTTTTTAAAGTTACAATTACTTTTATCATTTTCCATCATCTTCTAATTAAAATTACAAGTATAATTGATAACTATCACAAGACGAAACTTAAATGTTAACTATCATTTTGAAGTACTCTAAAAAAATGGTGTCTTTCTTTTGCTTTTTTTTTTTTTTACCTGTAATCGAGCGTTAATGTTAAAATTTTAATTACTATTATCACGAATAATTTTTCATTAATAATTTTTAGTACATTTATTAAAAAAAAAAATCTGCCCAGGTTGCTTTATCCTTTAATTAGTGTCGTATTTAATTAAATTTAATTTTGAGGAAACATTTAATTAGTTTTAACGAAAGTTGTAATATAAAATTATTAGTTTTTAAATTTTATCGCAAATTTTTTCCAGATATATTATAATTAATAAATTTTATTTAAGATAAATAGTTAAAAACTCTTTTAGAAGTAAAATCTAAATAATCAATTATAAATAAAATAAAAATTAATTATAATTTTTGTATAAAATTTAGTGTAAAGTGTGTTGGAGATGTTTACATAAAATTATAAATTTAAAGTGAAAAGAGTTTGGTTAAGGGATCTCCAAAAGTGTACTATTATAGCATTTCACATAGGTTTTACACTGAGCTTGAATATTACTGAAATCTAACCAAATAAGTCATGCACCGAGAAAAATTGTTGACCATTTGATTTTTACTGAATCGAACTGAAGATTATTTGGTATGAATTTAGATATTTCTCAATTTTCCAAACCAAAAACCGTATTGAATTGTGTCAAACTGTATTGAATCGAATAACCAAATAAAATAACACATTACAAATTTAAAACATATTAATTCTAAACGACTAATTAAAATATACATTATGTTTTTAGTTAGTTATATTTTACATAAATGATTTTTCTTGTAAAGCATAGAAAAAATTAGGGATAGAAAGACTCGTTTCACCCTTCAAAATTCATTAACTGATCATTGTGGACCGAATATTCTAACTCCACATTTTAATTCAGTGTATTCTATGAGTTATTTGCACTATTATTATGAAGTTCAATTTTAATTTCGCATTAATCTTATTCAAATTGACATGTTTATTTAACTTTTATTAAATCATTGGAAGGCCATAAAAAATGAAAATATAGTGTCGGGACAAGAGGAAAAAAAAAAGAGACCACAAGCTGGTCACTCTCTTAACACCAAAAGAACGCAACAATCTGCATATAGCTAGAATATGAGTGAAACCGTCTTCCTAAGAATAGAAAAGAGGAAGAGCACAAACTAATCACACTCCCGAAAACCACAATAGCGCAACAAGCATCAAAGGCCTATGGAGCCATGCATACAATATCTAAAGCGACACCGAAGGGGGTACGTAATGCTGAGAGGCAAAGTACACGGGACCTGGCTAGAGATGTAATGTAACAATTGACCTCGTTAAAACCCACCAGTAGCACAATCCAGTAGAAAAAAGAGTACCAATTATAAAACACCATGTAGAAGAAACTACATACGTGAGGTCAGTTTGTGGGTTGCGTAGTGAAGTCAGTGAGCGAGCAGTAAAGTGAGGTCAATGTGTAGGTTGTGGAACCTATAAAACACCATGTCGAAGAAACTGCATACGTGAGATAAGTGTGTCGGTTGCGTAGTGAAGCCAGTGTATGAACAGTAAAGTGAGGTCAGTGTGTAGGTTGTGGAACCTAAGGTCAGTGTGTGGGGTTTGTAGTGAGGTCAGTGTGTGAGGTATGTAGTGAGATCAGTGTGTGGGTTGTGAGATCCACAAACTAACAAAAACGAAAGTATTCTTCTTATATGTGATTATAATTGACTACAGTCTGCAAACAATTTGAGACCAAATTCCACCCAACTTCCTCTTCCTCAAGCTTAGATTAGAATATGTACTGCTACATTTACCTTCCCAAAAGATGTGAGAAACACGAAACTTAAAGTCCTGAAGTCTCTGTAAAGTGCTGCATCCAATCACCACCAAAGCATCATGGGACCTGAAGTGACTTCGTCGTGGATAACTGAACCACATATATGGAGTCTGTCTCTAGCCAAAGCATGTGCCAACCATGTGTATAGGCGATATCAACGGACTTACCGTTGCTAGCTTAGCCTCATATGCATATCCGCGTCTAAAACCTGACAGAGAAACAACATCAGACAAAACTACTAGAGGTATGAAAAATGCCACCGCCTGCTAGACCACTCGGAGCCCTAAAAGCACTGCCATCCGTGTTCACCTTCGTCCATACAAGAAGAGGTGGAAGCCAACGTACCGAAGTAACCCGGGTCCTTATGAAGCCTACATGTAACTCACAGATGTAGGCCCGTCTGATTATTGTACATAGTCCCTATGTCCATCCCATTTACTACTTTGATGTATGCCATCAAGCCTCGCCATCCTGTCACTGGTGTCACCTTCACATCATAAAAAAGACAGCGGCTTCATGCACATCCAGTATGCCATATAATATAAATGAAAAGAAAGCGTCATAAAGAAGGAATTTGGGGACTAACCTTTGTTTTTTTCTTTAGAAAATTTTGGGGACTAAAGTTAAGAGACATTCGTTGGAGAATAAGGGCATGCGCCCTCATAGAGAAGTCCAACAAGGCACTGACGGTGGCGAAAAACTTCTCCCACATCTCACACGCATATCGGCAAGTAACAAATACATGGTCAAGTTTCTCATCTTCCTGGTGGCTCAAGACGCATATATTTGGGTCCTCACACCCCCAACGATGAATATAATTCCAAGTAGGCAATCGGCCATGAATGAGATACCAAATCAATATAGATCCCCTTGGGAATAAAAGTTAGATATTTCCGCCGAAGATGTGCATAACCTGTCCATGAGGTAATGTGTACATCTATTGAAGGCTTCCAGATGCACTGGTCACCTGAAGTAAGCAAAGGATAATGGACAATATCTGTCGCAATATCGAAGAATGAAAGAACAAAGTCTTCCTAAAAGATTCAAGTGTCCTCATCTAAATAATCAAAGATGCACTACGAGCAGACATGTCGAAGATGAATAGGAATACGAACACAATCCACAATAACATATCTCAACCAATTATCGTGCAAGAAAAGAACCTGAGAATGAGTGCCCCAAAAGCTCAACCTTTATGTTGCCTCCAATCGATGACCTTAGACAAGTCGTCTTGTCCTAGCAGGGTAATCATTTTTCAGAAGACGATGTCTAATAAACAACCACCACGAAATGAATGCCCAAAATCCCCCTCAGACTTTGATTAAATATTAAAAGTATAAACGGAAAATATTAATATTATTTTTTTTAATTAAATGTGATTTTATATATATTGTTATTTATAATACATATTAATAAAAATAAAAATAAAAATAAAATAAATGAATTGTAAGGAATACTTTTTAGTTAAAAAAGTAGTGGAGTGGCCTGAAGTACTTCAGATTGTGCACTAGATTGGTGCAAGTTGTTGGAGATGGCCTAAAGATAGTATACACAAAAACTACAAATTTGGTATAAAAATCCCACAATTTCTTCAATATAATTTTTGAAACAATCTATTGTTTCATTCATATACTTTATGTTAGTCCTAAGTGATACATATTTAGGGGTGAATAAACTTTAATGTTTTTTTCTATTATTTTCAAACTGTAGTTCTTTATTGTTAGTTGTAACAAACTTTTTTTTTTTTTTTTTTTTACAGTATAACTTACCGCAAGCGAAACTTTAAGAGTTATGCAACGGAAATAGTGTAACTTCTATTAAACAATAATGGTTCAGAGGTGGGCAATCCTTCTATAGAGTGAAAAATCCTTCTACGTTCACTCTACTCTCTACCCCAGAGAAGTTCCACTTAACTTGATTTACAATACAATTTACAATTGAGTAGAATTAGGGCAAATTTAATAAAATGCGGTACGGTTCAAAACAACATTAAAATTATAAGTGGGATTTTTATTTATTTGCCAAATTACGTCAACTCGCCTGTGTCACAGGCAAGTTCACTGATTTGTGACAGGTACTGTTTTAATGTCGCCCCTGTGAGGGGCGACTTTCATTATAATTTTTTTTTTTAAGTTTGTTAATATCGCCTGTAGCACAGGCGAGATTAGTAGTTTGTTTTTTTTTTTCTTCTTCTTTTAATGTTTGTTGTTTTTTAATAATAACAATAAAAAAAAAACACAGTAACGTTAGGGGTGTGCACGGTGCGGTTAGTTAATTTTTTTGGAATAGTTCGATTCAGAAATGTCGGACCTAACGGAAGTTCAGTTCGGATAATTGGAGATTTTTTTTTATCTTTTGAATAATAAATACAATTTGAACATAATATATTGACGTCTAATTAATATTAATAATAAATACAATTTATATTAATTAGACGTCAATATATTATGTTCAAATTGTATTTATTATTCACAAGATAAAAAAAAAATCTCCAATTATCCGAACTGAACTTCCGTTAGGTCCGAAATTTCTGAACCGAACTGTTCCAAAAAAATTAAATAACCGCACCGTGCACACCCCTAACGTTACGGTGTTTATTATTATTATTATTATTATTATTATTATTATTATTATTATTATTATTATTATTATTATTATTATTATTATTATTATTATTATTATTATTATTATTATTATTATTATTATTATTATTATTATTATTATTATTATTATTATTATTATTATTATTATTATTATTATTATTATTATTATTATTATTATTATTATTATTATTATTATTATTATTATTATTATTATTATTATTATTATTATTATTATTATTATTATTATTATTAATAAATAAACAACAAACATTAAAAGAAGAAAAAAGAAAAGAAAAAAACAAACTACTAATCTCGCCTGTGCTACAGGCGATATTAACAAACTTACAAAAAAACAAAATTATAATGAAAGTCGCCCCTCGCAGGGGCGACATTAAAACAGTACCTGTCAGATATCAGTGAACTCGCCTGTGGCACAGGCGAGTTCACGTAATTTGGCAAATAAATAAAAATTTCACTTATAATTTTAATGTTGTTGTGAACAGTACCGCATTTTATTAAATTTGCCTAGAATTAGCTCACACGTCCCAACTTGCTGCCCACAACTCTAGCTCAACCTATTACTCGGATGGCTAATGTAAACTATGTCTTTTTCTAAAAGAATTGTCTTGTTTAATGCCCGATTTAACGAGACGCCTCTAATGTCTCACTAAGAAATAAGTTTGATAAATTTTCAACAGGAATCAAGACTTTAAACATGAAGTATGTTTGCAAATGTGGATTGTTTTAATGAGTGTACTTGAAGATATTAAGAATGTTATATAAAGTCCAAACTCTTGATAATATGCTCTTTCCGCGTGAAAGTAAGTTCTTATAAGTTTGTACGGATTTTAATCTTCAATTCCTCCTTCTATAGGTGAAACTTTTCTATCAGTTGAAGGAGATAGTTCTCACAAGCCCCTAGTCATCGCGGGTATTAGTTGACATCGAAATACGTAGGAGAAGTAGGAGGAACCTCAAGGCACACTCAACACTCACTACTCTAGGAAATTCACCAAAAAATTAAAGCAAAAAAGATGAAGATATAATCTTCTTGACAAGCTAACAAACTCAATATATGATTAATATTTTGAATATTCGCTTCTTGAAAATAAATACAAAGGTGGTCTTTTATAGGTTGTTGCAGATTCAAGCAAGAACACATAATTGTTCTTTAACTATGCTAAGAACTTAAAACCACTTATGTGCAAAGAGATTTAGATGAATATATGGAAGATGAAACTGAGCTGTAAATCGAACACAAGATATACGTGGTTCAGTGCTTGAGCACCTACATCCACGGGCAGTCGAAAACGAATTCACTAATCACATGAATCAGAATTACAAGGGATGAATCAAACTGATGTTACCAAGAGAAATTGACCTCTCTCTCTTTTCCAGTTTCTTGATCTCTTCCTCACTATCCTTAGAGTGTTTTCTACTCACTCTCACCAAAGAAACTGTATGAACATGTATTATACAGATTGAATGGAAGTTACATCAAGAGATAGCAGAAAAACTGGATAAAACTCCTCCCACAGCTCAAAACCGGTTGCACCAGAAAATCAGTTAATCTGTTATAACTAATTTTCCCTCCACCAGCTTCTTCCTGTTTAAGTTTCATTCTCCAGCTTTTCCTTCGAATACCAAGTGCCTAATTCTTTCCAGCTTATGCAGAATCACTTCCAATGAGCTGAATGTCTTGACACTAATTAACTCTTAACAATCTCCACCTTGTCAATACATGAAGATCACACATACTCCACCTTGACTAGTAAATTCTGCTTCCTTCTGCCAACCAAACCCCATTACAGGGCTTCACACTTTACACTGAATAATCAGAAATGCATTACCTGCACCAGTTGCTGGCAATGTTGAAATTTTCCAGAAGTTAAAGTCTTGGTAAGCATATCTGCAGCATTGTCTTCAGTATTAACTTTCACAAGCTCCACACTTCCCTTCTCTGTAACTTCTCTAAAAAAATGATGCCTGACATCAATATGCTTACTCCTCTCATAAAAAACTTGGTGCTTTGCCAAATACAAAGCACTTTGTGAGTCTACATATACTTTAACAGACTTCTGCAGAAACCCAAACTCTTTCAGAATCCCCTTCAACCATAGTGCTTCTTTAACTGCTTCTGTAATTGCCATAAACTCTGCTTCTGTGGTAGAAAGAGCTACCACAGATTGTAGCGTTGATTTCCAACTAATTGCATAACCAAAAAAAGTAAAAATGTAACCAGTTTGAGACCTTCTGGAATCTACATTTGCTGCAAAATCTGAATCATTATATCCCACAAGCATATCATTACCACTCTGTCTTTGTTTTTTAAACAATATTCCATAGTTATCAGTTCCTCTCAAGTATCTTAACAGACACTTGAGTGCTTCCCAGTGAGCTTTGCCAGGTTCAGCCATGAACCTGCTCACTACACTAATACCATGAGCAACATCTGGTCTTGTACAAATCATAGTGTACATAATACTACCAACTGCATTTGCATATGGCACTCTACTCATTTCTTCTATTTCTTCTTGACTTTGAGGTTTCTGAACTTCTGATAACTTGAACTGTTGTCCTAGAGGTACTGAAACTTTCCTAGATTCATGCATATTGAATCTCTTTAGAACTTTGTTAATATAGTCCTTTTGATATAACCATACCTCACCACTCTCCTTCTTCCTTTTAATATCCATGCCTAGAATTCTTTTAGCATTGCCTAAAACCTTCATTTCAAACACAGCTTGCAGCTCATGCTTTAAATTTTCAATTTATGCCTTGCTCTTGCTAGCAATTAGCATATCATCAACATATATAAGAAGAAACACCACCACAGATTTGCCAGCAAATTTCAAATACACAGAGCTATCATGCTTGGATTTTGTGAACCCTGTAGCCTTCATATGATTGTCAAATTTTATATACCATTGTCTTGGACTTTGTTTAAGTCCATACAATGATTTTCTCAGTAAACATACCTTTTTTTCATTCCCAGGTAACACAAACCCTTCAGGCTGAGTCATATAAATCTGTTCATTCAAATCTCCATGCAAAAAAACTATTTTAACATCCAGCTGTTCCAGCTCTAAATCATACTGATTCACTATGGCCAATAAAATCATTATTGAACAATGTTTTACTACTGGAGAAAAAATCTCATTATAGTCAATTTCGTCCCTTGAGTAAATCCTCTAGCAACCAGCCTTGCTTTAAACCTGATAGCTTCTACATTTGTGACCTCAAACTCTTCTTGAAGATCCATTTACATGATACCAACTTCTGATGATTTAGTTTGTCTACCAAAATCCAAGTTTTGTTCTTCTCAAGTGACTCAAGTTCCTCTCTCATTGCCACCAACCATTTATCCTTTTCATCACTACACATAGCTGCATTGTAATCTTTTGGCTCATTACAATCAGTGTCTTCTGCTGTTACAAAAGCATATGCTGTCAAATAATCCTCTGAATATCTGGTAGAAGGTTTAATAGTCCTTTTCCCTCTATCTCTTGCCAGTTGATAATCTAAAAGGTTCTGATTATCAACCTGTTGCTCCTCATCAGTATCAGAGAACTCAGTTTGAGCATCCTCAGATTTCTCCACCTTTACTGAAGAACCCGGTGAACTAAGATCATCTGCTAGCTTTACTTGATCATGATTCTGTTTGAATGGCATGACAGTTTCAGTAAATACTACATCCCTGCTTACAATCAACTTCCCAGTACCTAATTATGTACACCATAATCTGTAGCCTTTGAACCCGCCTGGATATCCAACCATCACACATTTCAATGCTCTAGAATCTAACTTGTCATGTTTGATATGAGCATAAGCTCTACAACTAAACACACTCAAATGATGGTAAGTAGGTGATCTTCCTGTCCACTTTTCCTCAAGTGTAACATTTCCATTTGCAACTGTTGGACATCTATTTATAAGACTAGTAAAGGTTCACGTGCGTTGCACGTGGTACAAGTGACTTTATAAAAGTAAATATATTATAATTTAATTAAATTAAATTGAATTGACTAAAGCTACCATGAAAAAGAAAATAATAAGATGATTATATAAACTGAGCATCAAAATATTTTTTTTTTTTTTACAAAAAGGAAAAAGAAAAAAAACACTTAAGAAGAGTTCATTTGATCTATGATTGTGATGTGTAAATGACCTTATTGTTGTGTATGTATGGATTACTGTTTAGATGATTCAATATACTTGGAATATTTTCGGTACTATTTTTTTGGTACTATTTTTTTTTTTTTTTTTCCTATCAATACAAAAGAGATTTTGCTTGACCTATTCT